>CANXME010000803.1:0-1206981 GCA_948144175.1 Closterium sp. NIES-65 | reverse complement strand
GGACTTAGTCAAAACAGCAAGAGTACCTTGAACGTCGCGCAGCGTATCGTGCAGACCGTCGATCGGATTAAGCTGAGAATTTCCTATATCGAAGCTCACTCTAAGAGCTTTAAAATAAGCCAAGTTGCCTCGCGAAAATTTCTGCCATTACGAAGTTATGGCTCGGACAGCGTTAGCCTAGCGTTGGAGTGCTAGCGTACTAGCGTCGACTCGGGTAGCATTCCGCCGTCGCACCGCGTAGAAAAGAAATTCCAGCAAGGAAGGAATTCGCTTGAATCAATTTCACTATATTCAGGTACAAACAGAGAAGGAATAAATAGCTCTAGCTAGCAAGGACCTTGGGAATCAACCTGGGAACAACCAGGGATGATCCCAAATAATTCCAAGCAACAGAACCAACCTGGCTGGACAAAATAGCACGTGATAGGTTGGTGAACAACCTCTGGTTCTGTTTTTCCAACCTGGAAAAACAACAACCAGGTTCAGGTCCTAAAAACAGAACCTGTTTTGTCTTTGCCCAACCAGCCAAATGCTGGTTCCGCTGGTTTCCCCTGGCCCTGTAGCATGCAGATACAGACAAACAACATCCAACCTTCACCTAAATTGTACCCCTATAGTGCCTGCCCTACTACACTATAGTCAACCAAACAAAACAGTACAATTCCGAGTTGGATAGAACTGAATCTGCGCAATCAAGTAAGTTGAACCGCAAAGCTTCCATCTTGGGTTCCTTTGCGAGCTCGTCCTTTCTGTTTGTACTGTTCATAGCGCGTACAATGTTATGCCGAAGCGCACATTGTGCGAGTACCTGCAAATGCTTCAAGCGAAAATTGCGAAAGCAAACAAACACACAAACATACCATTCACACGCAAATGCATTCGCACACTCATACTCGTACAAACAGACGGCAGGATGTCGTGCAATGTGAATTTGCACCCAACAAGCTCCACTCACCAAGTTCGTGGAGAACGAGGGGAGGTGGAGGCCAGACAGAGAGCCAGACGGGACCGCCGGACACGGCAGAACCGTGGAGGAGTGTGCAAGGACCGGACCCCTAGAGGGGTCAGCTAGAGAGACTGCCACTGGCCGACTAAGCGGCGTGAGTGTGGTGCAGTCGCGAAAGAAGGAGCGGGAAGCTCCTGAGTCAAGTGTGAAGGTGTGCAAGGCCGCAGCAGGCGCCGTACCAGAGAGAGCAGACTCACCAGCACCTAGAGCAGTAGACTCACTAGCGCCTAGAGCAGCAGCCTCACCGGCACCTGGAGCAGGAGATGCACCAGCACCTAGAGCAGCAGCCTCACCAGTACCTAGAGCAGGCGACTCTATACCTGGGTCAGGCGGCACATACAGGTAACAGGCACCCTTTGCACTAGTAGGCAATGCATACATGGCAGTGAGGATGGCATCATAGTCAAGAGCAAAGATATCTACCCTTTGCCTAAGCAGCTCCAGCCAGGAGGGGAGCTCAGCGTCGCCGCCAAACTCTTTACGCTGTTGGGTGCAAATTGACATTGCACGACATCCTGCCGTCTGTTTGTACGAGTATGCGTGTGCGAATGCATTTGCGTGTGAATGGTATGTTTGTCTGTTTGCTTGCTTTCGCAATTTTCGCTTGAAGCATTTGCAGGTACTCGCAAAATGTGCGCTTCGGCATAACATTGTACGCGCTATGAACAGTACAAGCAGAAAGGACGAGCTCGCAAAGGAACCCAAGATGGAAGCTTTGCGGTTCAACTTACTTGATTGCGCAGATTCAGTTCTATCCAACTCGAAATTGTACTGTTTTGTTTGGTTGACTATAGTGTAGCAGGGCAGGCACTATAGGGGTACAATTTAGGTGAAGGTTGGATGTTGTTTGTCTGTATCTGCATGCTACAGGGCCAGGGGAAACCAGCGGAACCAGCATTTGGCTGGTTGGGCAAAGACAAAACAGGTTCTGTTTTTAGGACCTGAACCTGGTTGTTGTTTTCCCAGGTTGGAAAAACAGAACCAGAGGTTGTTCACCAACCTATCACCTGCTATTTTGTCCAGCCAGGTTGGTTCTGTTGCTTGGAATTATTTGGGATCATCCCTGGTTGTTCCCAGGTTGATTCCCAAGGTCCTTGCTAGCTAGAGCTATTTATTCCTTCTCTGTTTGTACCTGAATATAGTGAAATTGATTCAAGCGAATTCCTTCCTTGCTGGAATTTCTTGTCTACGCGGTGCGACGGCGGAATGCTACCCGAGTCAACGCTAGTACGCTAGCACTCCAACGCTAGGCTAACGCTGTCTGAGCCATAACTTCGTAATGGCAGAACTTTTCGCGAGGCAACTTGGCTTATTTTAAAGCTCTTAGAGTGAGCTTCGATATAGGAAATTCTCAGCTTAATCCGATCGACGGTCTGCACGATACGCTGCGCGACGTTCAAGGTACTCTAGCTGTTTTTGACTAAGTCCCTCTTGATCTCTCTCTCTACAAACTCGGACCCGAGGATAGGGGCTGGTCTTGTACCAGGCACCCAAGGACCCTTGGAGGTGACCCCGAGGAGAGGTTTTAAGTGTGATAAAGTCTTAATAGCTTGAGTTTATTAGGCCCTTACACCAACAAGCTGGTATCAGAGCTGCGTTATAGTGATCCTCGTTATAGGTAGCTATGGCGGGCAACACCTCGGCGGTAGCTGGTGAATCTTCAGCCCAAGATCGTAGCGGCAGCCAAGATTCTGGTGTTTCTGCGCCAAGGGGAGCGCGAACAAGCCAGGGCTCGCTGATCAAGGAGGTGCTGAAAAACTTCACCGTCGAGAAGTTCAATGGTGAGGGCTATGATGATTGGGCCTGGAAAATGCAACTTTATTTCCGTCAAATCGGATTGCTGAAACTAATGATTGGGGAGGAGCCTAGACCGAGTGACCCCGCCCTTCAGGAAGATTGGGACGAGCGCGCCTCGGCTGGCTACTACTTGATGTCGCAGAGTTTGGAGCTGAACCAGCGTCACCACGTCATGCACCTGCTGCCGGAGGTTGAGTGCGGTCCGAAGGCGTGGACCGTGTTGAAGGAGCTGCACGCCCCGACCTCCGTTGTTGCAACATTGATGCTGGAGAGGGAGCTGTCCGCGTTGCGACTGAGCGAGGGAGAGCCGGTGCAACCTGTCCTGGACAAATTGCGCGACCTCTACGCGAAGTTGGCGATCGCGGGAATCACCTACCCGGAGCAGACCAAGTGCCTGAAGATGCTCTCGCTGCTGCCGGAATCGTGGCTTCAATTCACGAGCGGATTGAGCCTGCCGCAGAACCAGAGCTCGTGGACACTCGAGTGGGTGCGGACAAAGATTCTAGAGGAGGACTTCCGTCGCCGTCAACTGAGGGGTGGAGACGACGGCAGCAGCGGCTACGGGATGCAAGGGAGCCGACGTGGCAAAGGACGTGGCTTCGGTGGTGCTGGACGCGGTGCAAAGAAAGACGACGACTCCAACGACCAACAAGGAGGTACCGGTTGGGGTCGCGGTGCGAAATCTGGACGTGGGGGCAAGTCGGGTGCTGGTGGCAAAATGAAAGGGAGTTGCTGGTATTGTGAGAAGGAAGGGCACCCCTGGTTTTTGTGCTATAAGAAACCCGATGGATGGACCCCCCAGAATCGTCACCAGGATGGCGGCGCGCGGAGGAACCAGAAAAACGGCGCCAACATGGTCGCTGATTCGTCCGACAACAACCCGAAGGGCAACGGCGGTGCGGAGAAGAAGAAGGAGCGCACCGCGGGCCAATTCTTCCATATGGGAGACAAGGGGGAGCAAGGAGACGCATCTGCTAAGGCTGGAGCAGAGCTGCACCCCCTGGACTATTGGGTGTTGGACACAGGCGCTGCTTGGACAATGACGCCGCGCAAGGACCTGCTGGACGACGTACGCGCTGCACCGATTAATGAGGTGTGCTCTGCCTCTGGACACATGTTGAAGGTGGCTGGTGCGGGACGAGCTGCATTTAAGGGAGCGGATGGCAAGCCGGTGGTGCTGCACGACGTTCTCCTCGTCCCCGACCTGAAGGCCAACCTCATCTCCCTCCGTAAGCTTGGCAAGGCTGGGGTGAACACCAACACGGATGGGGCTCGCACTTATAAGGGGAAGCTGGGCAATCGGGTGCTTTGGGATCTGCACGAGAGCACGGACGTGTACAGATCCATGTGGCAGCTACCGGCGCTGGCGTGGCACGGTGGGGGGCAGGTTGGAGAGGGGTCTGCATCCCAGGGGGAGTGCAACGCCGTTGGAGGGGTTGGTGTGAAAGTGTCGGCCAGATCTGGGGAGACAGATTGGGCAACTGCACACCGACGTTTGGGGCATGTGGCAATGCCTTTGCTGAAGCAGCTGGAGAAGGATGAAGCCGTTAAGGGCTTAAAGCTGAACGGACAACCACCCGATGATAACTGTGAAATTTGCCTCCTTTCAAAGTTCACCCGTTTCCCCTTCCATAGTGTGGCTGGCAGGAGCAAGAAGCCGTTAGAGCTGGTCCACATGGACTTGGTGGGGCCGCTGCCGGTGCAAGGGCACAAGGGGGAGCGGTACTTCCTAACCATAGTGGATGACTGGAGCAGGCTAATGTGGGCGTATCCGCTGAAGCAGAAAGATCACGCCGCCTCCACGATTCGGGACGATTGGCTGCCGTTCGTGGAGAAGCAAGCGGAGTGTGTGGTGAAGCGGATTAGGACAGATCGGGGTGGTGAGTTCCTTGGAGCTGAGATGACAGCCTGGCTCAAGAAGCAGGGCATCCAGAGGGAGCTGACCACGGCTTACACCCCACAGTCTAACGGTGTAGCAGAACGGGCGAACCGGACAATTCTGGAGACAGCTAGGGCGCTGCTCATAGAATCTGGGCTGGGCAACTCCATGTGGCCCCATGCTGTTCGGCACGCTACCGTCGCTAGGAACAGGGTACTCACAAAGGTTGGGGATGACTCGTGGGTGCCGTTGGAGAGGTGGCTTGGGAGGAAGCCGCCGGTTGACATGCTGCGGGTGTTCGGTTGCATGGCAGTCGCCCACGTCCCCAAGACCTACCGCAGTAAGTTGGGGGCGAGTGCAATCTGGTGTGTGCATTTGGGGCTGGCTGCTGAGAGCAAGGGATGGCTGTTGTGGGAGCCTTCCAAGGGTGTGTTGTTTGACAGCAGGGATGTGAAGTTTGTTGAGGGCATGATGTATGGGAGCTGGGAGAAACAGCCGGAGGCCAGGGTGTCCCAGCAGATGGAGCAGATTACCATGCAGCTGGACCTGACTCCTAGTGTGTGGGAGGAGGGAGAGGAGGCAGCTGCAGAGGGTGGTGATAAAGAGAAGGTGCAGGAGGCACCTGCTGGTGGAGGTGATGGTGTGGAGATTAGCGGTAGCACTAGTGGAGCTGCTGGATCCGAGGGAGGAGAGCAGCAGCAGGGGAAAACTAAGAAGCCGAAGGGTGTTATTATGAAGGGATGGGAGACACCCGTCTCCAGGCCAGGACGTACCCGTATGGCTACTAAGAAGCTGACTGCAGGAGCTGATGTAGCGGAGCAGCAGCTTGGGACCGAGGAGGCATTGCTGATTCTACCGCATGGCTATGACCCGGATGAGGAGGATCAACCTGCGTACTGTTTTCTTGCCCCTGCACCAGAGGAACCAGCTAGCATGGAGGAGGCATTAGCTGGACCAGATAGGGACAAATGGCTAGCTTCCAGGGATGCTGAGTACCAGAGCCTGCTGGAGAATGGGACTTGGGAACTAGTGGTGCTGCCTGAGGGAAAGAAAGCGGTACAATACAAGTGGGTGCTAAGGATCAAGACTGACGACAAGGGGCAGGTCACCATCTACAAGAGTAGGTTGGTGGCTAAGGGGTTTATGCAGAAGGAGAAGCGGGACTTCAATGAGATCTTTGCTCCCACTGCCAAACCCCCTACCCTTCGTGTCTTGTTGGCAGATGCAGCCGTTAGTGGGAAGTTCATTATCCAGATGGACATATCAACGGCATTTCTCAACGGGATTTTAGAGGAGGAGGTGTTCATGACGCAGCCACCTGGGTATGAGGATGGTACGGGCAGGGTGTGCAAGCTGAAAAAGTCCATCTATGGCTTGAAGCAGGCGCCACGCTGCTGGTACCAGAAGTTGGCAGCTGTTTTAGAGGAGATGGGATTCAGGACCAGCAGCTGTGATGAGAGCCTCTTTCTCAAGGGGGAGGGGGAGAAGCTGGTGCTGTTTCTGGTCTATGTGGACGACATTCTTCTCTTTAGCAGCAGCATGAAGGAGATCCAGAAGGTGCAGCAGCAGCTGATGGAGAACTTCAAGTGCAAGAACCTTGGGGAGGTAAAGTACTACCTCGGGATGCACGTGGAGAGGGATCTGGATCACAGGTGGTTGAAGCTGCACCAGGAGAAGTTCATCAAGGAGCTTGGGGAGAAGTACGGAATTGAGAATGAGCGCAAGGTTGCAACTCCCCTGCCAGCAGAATTCAAGCTTGTGAAAGCTGCAGAGGATGAAGGGGTTGAAGCCGAGGAGCAGCAGCAATTTCAGTCCTTGGTGGGCAGCCTCTTGTATGCAGCAGTTCACACGAGACCCGACATCTCTTTCTCGGTTGGGCAGCTGGCTAGGGTAGTGCAGAATCCATCAGAGGAGCAGGTGGATGCAGCTGAGCGTGTGGTGAAGTATCTGAACTCTCACCCAAGCATTGGAGTTCAATACTCCGCATCTGCACAGGTGAAGCAGAAAGGGGTTGAGGTGCTGAAAGAGAAGGGGGAGAGGCTTGGAGAAGGCAAGCTTTTTCTCACTTGCTTTACTGATGCTACGTGGGCCTCTGAGAAGGAGGATTCCTCATCTGTGGGAGGATACATCTGCGTAGTTGGGGGAGGACCGGTTAGTTGGAGGTCAAAGAAGCAGACGGAGACAGCACTCTCTTCCGTGGAATCAGAGTACATGGCGATGTTCCATGGGGTGAAGGAGGTGATTTGGCTGAGGAGGCTGTTGGAGGAGATTGGCCAGGAGCAAAAGGTTGCTACGCCGCTGTTTTGTGATAGCAAGGGAGCTCTTGGGATGGCCAGGAACGCTGTGCTTCATGGGCTGAACAAGCACATGCGTATCAAGTGGCACTGGCTGCGTAAGGAGGTGAAGAGGGGGACGGTGAATCCGATCTACATCAAGACTCACCAGCAGCCAGCAGACTTCCTCACCAAGAGGCTTGCGGATGAGTCTCATTGGCGTTGTGTGCGCATGAGTGGAATGAGCATGAACTAGTATGGAATGATGGGGATGCAGCCGGCAGGCTGAGGGGGAGTGTGTTGGGTGCAAATTGACATTGCACGACATCCTGCCGTCTGTTTGTACGAGTATGCGTGTGCGAATGCATTTGCGTGTGAATGGTATGTTTGTCTGTTTGCTTGCTTTCGCAATTTTCGCTTGAAGCATTTGCAGGTACTCGCAAAATGTGCGCTTCGGCATAACATTGTACGCGCTACGAACAGTACAAGCAGAAAGGACGAGCTCGCAAAGGAACCCAAGATGGAAGCTTTGCGGTTCAACTTACTTGATTGCGCAGATTCAGTTCTATCCAACTCGAAATTGTACTGTTTTGTTTGGTTGACTATAGTGTAGCAGGGCAGGCACTATAGGGGTACAATTTAGGTGAAGGTTGGATGTTGTTTGTCTGTATCTGCATGCTACAGGGCCAGGGGAAACCAGCGGAACCAGCATTTGGCTGGTTGGGCAAAGACAAAACAGGTTCTGTTTTTAGGACCTGAACCTGGTTGTTGTTTTCCCAGGTTGGAAAAACAGAACCAGAGGTTGTTCACCAACCTATCACCTGCTATTTTGTCCAGCCAGGTTGGTTCTGTTGCTTGGAATTATTTGGGATCATCCCTGGTTGTTCCCAGGTTGATTCCCAAGGTCCTTGCTAGCTAGAGCTATTTATTCCTTCTCTGTTTGTACCTGAATATAGTGAAATTGATTCAAGCGAATTCCTTCCTTGCTGGAATTTCTTGTCTACGCGGTGCGACGGCGGAATGCTACCCGAGTCAACGCTAGTACGCTAGCACTCCAACGCTAGGCTAACGCTGTCTGAGCCATAACTTCGTAATGGCAGAACTTTTCGCGAGGCAACTTGGCTTATTTTAAAGCTCTTAGAGTGAGCTTCGATATAGGAAATTCTCAGCTTAATCCGATCGACGGTCTGCACGATACGCTGCGCGACGTTCAAGGTACTCTTGCTGTTTTTGACTAAGTCCCTCTTGATCCCTCTCTCTACAAACTCGGACCCGAGGATAGGGGCTGGTCTTGTACCAGGCACCCAAGGACCCTTGGAGGTGACCCCGAGGAGAGGTTTTAAGTGTGATAAAGTCTTAATAGCTTGAGTTTATTAGGCCCTTACACCAACATACGCCAGGCGTCGCTCAGACTGGAGAAATAGCGGGACTCTGTGTGACCAACCGTCCCGCAAAACTTACGAGCCCGAGCACCTGTGCGAATGACGTACGCACAGTGCACAGTACTCCGTGACCCTCTACTCTGAGCGTACCACTCACGAAGTTGTTGGGGCGAAAGGACCTCACGCGGACGCCGCTGCAGCTGCACCTGGCCACTACAAGAAGCTCCCGAACGACCCGCTCCAGGGCGACTCCCACCACGGCCACCCCTACAACCCCCAGCGTACCACTCACGAAGCTGCTGGGGCGTGAGGGACTCACGCGGACGTGGCTGGAGCTGCATCTGGCCACCGCCAGTAGCAGCAGGAGTGGCAGTGCAGCAGTAGTAGAAGTGACAGCTGGAACAGCAGTAGCAGCAGGGCAGAGCAGCGCGGCTCAGTAGGGCAGGGTGGCGCGGCTCGGCCAAGCGGCGCGATTCGGTCGGCAGGCAGGCGCGGCACGCGTGGCAGCACGCTGGTAAGGCAGGCGTGCGGGCAGTGCGGGTAGGGCAAGTGCTCACCAGAGGCGGGTAGGGCAGATGCCACCGGCGGCGGTGGGCAGGTGCTCAACGGGCACGGGTAGGACAGGTCCGGCGCTCGGCGGGTGGCTGCAGGCGCTCGACGGGCGGCTGTAGTGGGGCCGCGACGGCGGCTACGACGAGGCCGGGACGGCGGCTGCAGGCACGACGGCAGCTACGGCTGGGCAGGGCCGCGACGGCGGCTACGGTGGGGCCGCTACGGCTGCTGCAGACGCGACGGCGGCAGGGCAGGGCAGGGGCGGCCGCCCCAAGGGCGGGCGCGGGGTGGGGCAGGGCGCGGGCGGGCTGCAGATGAGGTAGGGCGCGGCGGCCAGGGGGGGGAGGGGCGCCGCGACGAGCAGGGACAGCGCCCAGGGGGCGCCGCGACGAGCGGGGGCGATGCCGCGCGGGTCCCGCAGGGGCGTCCCGACGAGCAGGAGCGTCGCCGCGCGGGTTTCGCAGAGGCGTCGCGACGAGCAGGGGCGACGCCGCGCGGGTCCTGCAGGGGCATCGCAATGAGCAGGAGCGGCGCCGCCCAGGTCCTGCAGGGGCGTCGCGAGGTCCAAGGGCAGCGTCGCGGGGTAGGGGCAGGCCCACGCTCGGCCTGGAGGGCAGGGCGACGGGCAGGCACTCGAGGGCGCGGGTAGGGCAGGCGCTCTAGGGCGCGGGTAGGCAGGTGGAAGAGGCGTGACGGGGCAGGCAGGCACGGTAGTGCGCTTCAGGCAGGGCTGAAAAAAAGTTCATGGTGGGCCCTAAAAAAAACGTTCCCACTAGGGAACCTGCTCTGAAACCATGTGAAAAGTTAGAACGAGGAAATGAGTGCATTGAGCAGCATGAGGAGTACAAGTAGGAAACCCTAACACTACTGTACCCCATAAGGAGTGCCCCACTACAGCCTACAATATGGTTCTGACAAAGCCACGCATGCCCCGGATCTACACATAAGGATCGGATCTTTTGAGGCAAGGACCCTGCTTCTCGCGCACAGTTTTCAACTGCTTATGTATTGTACACTTCTGTTCTGGTGTATAGCTCAAATCAACGGAATAAAAAATAAAAACAAAAAACAAAAAACGAAAAATAAAAACCAATGGAACACAATGGTTTTGGCAAAGGTGACTACATCAAATGCTAAGCAACTTGGCAAGCAGGCAGGTTGACCTCCAGCGCAGCATGAGACCTTATTACCAGTGTCGCAAGTTAGCGGCCTTAAAACGCAGCTAAACGGCAACTTGCAAACGCTGTAGAATGGCGACTTGCTAGCGTTGCACCAGAGCGGCTTGCCAAATACTACAAGGCGGCTTGCCAGCATTTTAACTGTAGGTGTTCTTGCGCACACGTGTGCGTACCTACCAGGTAGGTGCAGCCTGTGAGGCACTTTGCGTAGGTGCTCATGTCGACCATATGTCGACGATTGCTTTAGATGTACCACGTTGACCACGTGCTACCGCCACGCAGGGTGACTTTGCCATAACCACCTGGGCGACGTTCACGCACCCCCGCACAACTTCATTGCCCTGGTTACGCAGTCAACTGGAGAAGCCCAGGAGTCGGCGCCAACCTGACAGACGGTCGACGCGCGCATGTCGAGGAATGCACTCACCGACATCCTTGGCCTCATACTGTTGTCTCCTATTCCGTCGGCGTCGTCGTAGTACTTTCACCAAAGTCGATCAAGGTCGTCAACTTCACCCTCCACATCGATGTCGACCATCACGCCCAGCTAGCCAAACCCCGCACGCCAGTCAACAACGTCGGCGTTGCCCAAAAAAGGGCGGGGTCACTTTCTCGTCAGCACAACACTCCCAAATTTTCACTGTCGGTATATCTGTTCACGCGCCATATATGCAATATTAATCGGTTCGAGACTTTCTTTTGGTGCTGCCTGAAATTGTGCCCACCTCCTTTTGCCTCTAACAATACTGTTGTTGGGGAATATCCATTCCAGTGCTAGGCCTTGTTGCAGTGTTGATGCGAGTTGTATGCGCATCGCAATATGGATCGGGGTTGGTATCCAATAACCTCGAAGTAAATCTCGAGGACGAATTAACAGACGTCACTGCCCGTTTTTTGCGCGGATCGAACGCCCTGGTAGCCTCGGCGTCGGATTGTCGATGTATACTGTATTCGTTGCCGCTGACGCAAGCATATTGATCAAAATCGCCGCTGATGTTGCTGCGGTTGGCGACTAGTTTGCGAATAGAATTTAGCATGGAATAGCGCGGTTTTTTTCATAAAATTGTCGCCAACGCCCTCCATGCCTGTTCCGTTAATCATTCGGGGGGTGGGGGGGGGGGGGGGGGGGGGGGGGGGGGGGGGGGATAATGCGGGCACGTTCAAACGTGCCTAGATCGGTGTAACTCAAGTCGCCCCTGCTGTATTTTTAGGCCGGTTTTTAGCGAGCGAGAACTCGAAGTGAGAACATGCTTTGATTACTTAGTGTGAGGATCGAATGACCCTGTTCGAGGCTATATATAGTCGTCTCACAAGGCAGGTTACCAGGATGTCACGAGAAGATACCGTGGCTCAAAAACTGACGAGAACGAAACCTTTCTATATTCTGTAGAGGAAATCGGTGACCATCACGCGCATGTAAGGTCATGTGACATAACTCTTGAAAATAAAGGAAATTTGGTTCACCCAATCCTATTCAGTGTAACAACTATTACATGAGTAGTTTAGCAACAAACAAGGAACCATAAACGGGAATGCAAATAGAAACTAAAAAAAATGGTAAGTTCAGGTATAACGGACGGCGTATTCTCACATGCGAGCTCGGAACCTCAAAACGACGAGCACTAGTATCACGAGCGCGTAGCGTGGACCCGCTAGTGCATTCTTCAGGGTAACGCAACTACAAGACTATGGTGGAACATCTCGCGTAGGGCTTGGGCATTTTGCCAACGTAGCACATGTCAAGCTATTATAATGTTTAGGTTGTGTATGCTGTAGTGGGGTAGCCCATAAGTGGTACAACCCAATTAGGTTTAGTACTTGTACCAACTTTCTCCTCAATGCTAGCATTCCTGTTCAGTTTCTTGACATGGTTTCAGAGGAGGTCCTGTTCCAGGACCATTATTTTTTTAGGGCCCACCGATTCGTTAGCTGCCCGTTAGTCTCCCGTCTTCTACTGGCCTTACTCCACCTCTACTGAGTCTACCGCCTGACTAGTCCCAGCCAGAGTTATAGCCAGACTCCCCGCTACCTGCTCCTTCTTCTTACACTGAGTAGAAAGACTCTCTTACAGAGCAACGTGAGCATGCGTCTTGTCCTGCCTCGCCTGTTCATGCTACTCGCACTGGTCGGCCTGTTCCTCATCCACGTCCTCCCCCTGTCCCCGGCACTCACATGATGACACTTTGTCCTTCCTCTGTTCCACTGTCAGTTCCTCTGCCATCTCCTCCTCCGTCCTCTCTTGCTGACGGTTCAGACCCTGAGTCTGACTTAGTTCGAGTTGCCAGCCTACTTTCACATGTCTTCTGGCCACTATTATCACTAACCCTTCCTTTGAGTCCACTAGTGCGTCTGCCCTAGTTGCTGAGCTTGTCGACTTTGCTGCTAGCTGTTGTCCCGACTATGTCGCTAGTCTTGTTGCCGGGTCTGAGTCTGTCTGTCCTCCTTCCATCTGGGGTGAGTGTGCTCTTGGCACGGACGTCATTGAGGACAGCCAGAAGGACTTTGAGTGTCTTGCAGCTGCTGTACCTCATCTCGTGTCCATGCTACTTGCACCTGAGGGAGACCCGAATGCACTAGACATCTCGACCCTGCGCTCTTGCGTAGAGGCGATTACGGGTCCCTACTCCTCTTAGTGGCAGACAGCCATGGACGCAGAGATGGCATCCTGGAAGTCCACAGGCACTTACGTCGACGGAGTTCCCCCTCCTTGGGCGAACATAGTCGATGGCATGTGGATTTTCAGGGTGAAGCGGCCGCCGTTCTCTCCGCCTATCTTCAAGGCTCGTTACATCGCACGAGGCTTCAGTCAGCGACAGGGAGTTGAATTCTTCCAGACCTTCTCCCCTACCTCGAGATGACCACTCTTTGGGTGCTACTCCACATTGCCGCTCAGCGTGACTACGAGCTTCACTCTCTTGACTTCAGCTCAACTTTCTTACAGTGCAGCCTGCACAAGGAGATCAGGCTGCGCCGCCCACCTGGATTCACTGGGTTGTTTCCTGCAGGTACCCAGTGGAGCCTACGGCGACCAGTGTACGGCTTGCGTCAGGCGCCCCGCGAGTGGCACGACACACTGAGGACGACACTTGCGGCTCTTGGGTTTGCTCCCTCGACTGCCGACCCGTCGCTGTCTCTACGGACCGACACTTCGCTGCCGCCGTTCTACATCCTCATGTACGTCGACGAATTGGTCTTTGCCACTGCTGACACTGAGGCAGTGGCCCTTGTGAAGTCAGAGCTGCAGAAGAGACAAACGTGCACAGACATGGGTGAGCTGCCCAGTTATCTTGGCTTGCAGATCACCCCGGACAGAGCACGGCACACCATCACCCTGACTCGGTCACACATGGTGCACTAGGTCCTTTAGCGTTTCCGCTTCCAGTTCTCCTCGCCACTGTCCACTCCTCTGCCTTTCGGTCACTCGCTCTCAGCTCCACCTTCGGACGAGTCCGTAGAACCGAGTGGCCCATATCCAGAGCTTGTGGGCTGCCTTATGTACCAGATGACCTTCACACAACCTGACCTTGCCTAACCTCTTAGCATCCTGACACGCTACGTTGTGCCCGGGAGACACTGACCAGAGCACTGGGAGGCCTCTAAGAGGGTATTGCGCTACTTGTGCAGTACGTTGGGCATGGGGCTCGTGCTTGGAGGACGGGGTCCAGTTGTCCTCAGTGGACACGCAAACGCTTCTTGGGCTGACGACTTGGCTACGCAGCGGTCGTCACAGGGTTACACCTTCAGCCTTAGCTGCGGCTCTGTTTCATGGCGGTCTACTCGCTCGTCTTCAGTTCTCAGTTCCTGTTGTGAGGCTGAGATCTACGCATGGGCCATGGCTGCACAGGAGTTACGCTGGCTCACCTACCTGCTGACCGACTTGGGAGAGCGACCTTGTTTTCCTCCAATCATGTACGTAGACAACAATGCCATGATTGCCTTGTGTAAGGAGCACAGACTGGAGCACAGAACGAAGCACATCGCTCTGCGTTACTTCCTGGCTCGAGATTTGCAGCAGCGTGATCAGCTTCGCCTTACTTACGTGGCCACTCGGGCCAACACTGCTGATATCACCAAGGCACTTCCGCCTGGTGATCATCAGCGTTTCTGTACTTTGCTAGGCCTTATGCCTGCTTCTTCTCACTTGCCCACTTCTTGACTTTGCTTCTACTATGATCTATATAAGTATACCTGCATGCTTACACTTGCTAGGTTGTGATCACTGTACTGCTGGTTCTCATTTATATAACTCTGCATGTGAACTGGCCTTGTGGCCATTTGCTTGTGTAGACATGGGCTACGGACCGAGTCGAGTAAAACTCGACTCGGTCTGGGCCAAAACTCGACCGAGTTCGAGCTCGAGTCGGGTGAAACCCGGTCGAGTTTTTTTGCCAAGGTTCAGGACTCGAGACTCGATTGTATAAGGGCGAGTTTTTTAAAACTCGACCGGCGCTATTCATACGCTCGGTCGAGTCCTAGTTAAACTCGGCTCGGCGGGGGGGAGGGGGGAGGGGACACACCATAGAAAAGAAAAGTGAGACCTGAGGCTTATTTTCGTGCATGGTTTTTTGTTGTATACCCTATATTATTGTACGCCTGCGACGCTGCGTAGCCGTCTCCACCTGGTCTTCCCCCCCCCTCCTCCCGCATGATCGCCACGGTGGGTTCCTCCCGCCCCCGCTTTCCCGCCGTTGGTGTTCTTACTTGTCAGCTGCTTGAATTTCGCCATGCTAAATCAGTAGATCGACCGTTACATTATTAAATAGTAGCGTTTCCTCCTCCTCAAACCCTAATGGAAACCAACCATACAATAAAACCGCGACCCTAACTGAGCGTAAACCTAAATCTACGTTGCCCGTGAACCGATCTTAAGTTTAAGAAGAAAAAACAGCCGGGCGTTTGACTGGTTTGGCTCTGGAAACTACGGACGACATGTTGAGGAAGGTGACTGACTGAAATCGAGATCTGAAAATGGACCCGCAAAACTTCGACTTTCGAAATTTGTATGCCCACCCCACCCCAATGTCGCGACGAGTTTTTCGTAAACTCGCCAAGTCCAGAAAACTCGACGAGTCTGGAAAAAACTCGACATGGGGCCCGAGCTTGGACCGAGTTTTTTTAAAACTCGGCGGGTAAAACTCGACTCGGTCCGGTCGAGTTTTTTCAACGGGTCCTTGCACTCGACACTCGACCAGTAACGAGTCCCCCGATCCAGTCGAGCTTGGAAACTCGACTCTTTGCCCATGTCTATGCTTGTGCTTAGAGTGTGTGGTGACTTTGTGATCCACCCTAAGCTTGCTTTGCTTTTCTTGACTGGTCTTGTCCCCTTGTTCTCCCCCATCTTGCCTATGGGGGTGCGTCAAACTATTATAATGCTTAGGTCGTGTAGGCTGTAGTGGGGTTGCCCATAAGGGGTACAACCCAAATAAGGTTAGTAAATGTACCAGCTTTCTTCTCAATGCTATCATTCCTGTCAGTAGATCTGCACTGTAGATGCCCGATTGATCCTGGAGAGGGTTACAGGCGCGTTCGCCTGGGGGGTTATGAGCGCACTGACCCGCTACTTAATAAGCCCTTTTATCCCAATGGTCTAGTGGTTGGGGTTTTGACATGGTATCAGAGCGGTCTCGAGTTCGATTCCCGGTGTATGCACATGTAGGCCGTTGCTGCTGTGTCAAACTTATATGCTACAGTCTGTGTAGGCTGTAGTGGGGTAGATAATATGGGGTTTTTTCCTACTTTTACCCACCTGTTTCCCAGTGCATTCATTCCTTATTCTTTAACATGGTATGGAGCAGGTTCCCTAGTGAGAACGTTTCGTAGGGCCCACCGAAAATCGATTTTTTTTTCCTTCCCGGAGCTCGCTTCGCCCCTGCCCGAGTCGCGCCCCGTGTGCCTGCCCTCCCGTCGCGTCCCCTGCCCTTAGCGGCCCGTCGCGCCCTCTTACAGCCCCGTAGCGGCCCCTCTCACGGCGCCTCGCGGCCCCTTCTCCGCTCTCTCCTGGCCCCTCGCGGCCCCTTCGCGGCTCCCTCGCGGCCCCTCGCGGCCCCTTGCGGCCCCTCGCGGCCCCTTCATGGCCTCTCGCGGCCCCTTTATGGCCCCTCGCGGCCCCTTCTCGGCCCCGTCGCCGCGTCTTCTCGGCCCCTCTCACGGCCCCTCGCGGCCCCTTCGCGGCTCCCTCGCGGCCCCTCGCGGCCCCTTGCGGCCCCTCGCAGCCCCTTCGTGGCCCCTCGCGGCCCCTTCTTGGCCACGTCGCCGCGCCTTCGTGGCCCCTTGCAGCCCCTTATCAGCCCCTTCGCGGCCCTTAGCAGCCTCTTCGCGGCCCCTTCACGGCCCTGCTGCCCCGCCGCCACCGACAGCAGCAGCCCCCGCCATCGATAGCAGCAGTCGCCGCCGCCGCCGCCAACAACAGCAGCCGCCGCCCCCGCTGCCATGTTAGCCGTTGACAGCAGCAGCCGCCGCCGCCGACGGCAGCAGCCGCCGCCGCAGCCGCTACTGTGTCAGCCGTCGTCGCCCCTGCCCCGGCCGCAGCAGCCGCCGAAGCCGAAAGCAAGCGCCGCCGCCGCCGACAACAGCAGCCGCCGCCGCCCCTGCCCGCCGCGGCACCCTAGCCCCTGGAGAAGCCGCCCCTGGCCCCTGGAGTAGCAGTCCCTGCAGCATCCGCGGAGCCCTAGCCCTACGGTGGTAGCGGCCTCGCGATTGCCGCTGTCGTACACGTGCCCTTCTTGCCACTGGTGAGCACTGTTGTTACTGCTGTTACTGCTGCTCTTGCTGCTACTGCTCTTTCTACTGCTACTGCTGCTCATGGCGTGGCCAGATGCAGCTCCGGCCACGTCCGCGTGAGTCCCTCGCCCCCATCACCTTCGTGAGTGGTACACTAATTGGGGTTGTAGGGGTGGCCACAGTGCTACTACTGCTATTGCTGCTCCTAACGGTGACCAGATGCAGCTCCAGTGACGTCCGCGTGAGTCCCTCACGCTCTATCAGCTTCATGAGTGGTACGCTACTTGGGGTTGTCGAGGTGGCCGTAGTGGGAGTCGTCCTAGAGTGCGTAGTTCGGGAGCTGCTTGTAGTGGCCAGGTGCAGCTGCAGCGTCGTCCGCACGCGGTCCTTTCGCCCCAGCAGCTTCGTGAGTGGTACGCTCAGTCTGGAGGGTCACGGAGTACTGCTCGCTGTCCGTACGTCATTCGCACTGGTGCTCGGACTGGTCAGCCTTGCGGGACGTTCTGTCACACAGATTCCCGTTGCTTCGCCCGTCTGAGCGACGCCTGGCGTACGGAGTTTGGTGACGCAGCCGAGCTCCCTGACTGGGTGCAGCTGCTTGGGCAGAGGGTATATATCTATACTCCTGACTATGATGCTATCCTCACTGCCAGGTATGCATTCCCTACTAGTGATGAGGGTGAATGTTACCTGTGTGTTCCGCCTGACCCGGGCATTGAGGCTGCTGCTCTAGGTGCTAGTGAGGCGGCTGCTCTAGGAGCCAGTGCGTCTGCTACTCTAGGTACTGGTGAGTTTGTTGCCCCAGGTGCTAGTGAGTCTGCTCTCTCACGCACCACGTCGGCTCAGGTTTTGCACACCTTCACCCTTGACTCGGGTGCTTCCCGCTCCTTCTTTCGAAACCGCACCACACTCACGCCACTTAGTCGGCCAGTTGCAGTCTCCCTGGCGGACCCCTCTGGGGGTCCTCTCCTTGCCCACTTCTCCACTATCTTACCGTGTCCGGCGGCCCCTTCTATCACCCTATCAGGTCTTTACCTCCCCTCGTTCTCTACGAACATGGTGAGTGGTGCTGACCTACAGGATCGAGGGGTTGAGCAGTTCACTCCTGCGAGTCAGCGAGTGACCCACTGTACGTGTGCTTGGACGGGCCGACACTTGGCCACGTTTACCCGTCAGCCGGGGTCAAGCCTATACACATTGACTACTCAGTCTCCTCTGGTAGCTGCGTCAGGTCAAGAGCTTGCTGCAGCATCCAGGTCTGGACCTGAGTCTGCCCCCTACTCGTGTCGTCTCCTCTCTCACCAGACTCTCCTCTGGCACCTCCGCCTTGGTCACAACTCCTTGCCTCGTCTCCGAGGCTTGGCCTCTCGTTTCCTTGTCTCTGGTCTCCCCAGGTCCCTCCCTCCTCTTCCTCCGGGGCCTGCCCCCACCTACGTTCCCCGCGTCGAGGGGCGGCAGCGCGCCGCTCCTCACTCCTCCGAGTTTCCTCCGAAAGAGGCTCCGCTGCAGATGCTTCACCTGGACGTGTGGGGCCCCGCCCGCGACCGTGGACAGTGTCACGAGCGATACTTCCGGCTGGTGGTTGACGACTACTCGCGTTACACCACGATCTTCCCCTTGCGCAGCAAGGGTGACGTCACTGAGGTGTTGATCGACTGGATCCACGAAGCTCGTCTCCAGCTCAGAGAGAGTTTCGGCTCGCACTTTCCTGTTCTGCGTCTGCATTCCGACAGAGGCGGTGAGTTTTCCTCTGACCTTCTGCGAGCCTTCTACGTGTCCCCTTGCGGTCTCCTCCAGAGTCCTCTCTTCCTGCTCTTGCTGACCCAGAGTCTGACTCTCTTCGTGCTGCCAGTCCTACTGTCACGCGCCTCCTGGCTACTGTTGTCACTGACCCTTCCTTCGAGTCCACTGCTGCGTCTGCCTTAGTTGCTGAGCTTGTCGACTTCGCTGCTCACTGTCGTCCAGACTACGGCGCTAGTCTTGTTGCTGAGTCTGACTCTGTCTGTCCTCCGTCCATCGGGGGTGAGTGTGCTCTCAGCAGGAACGTCCTTGAGGACAGGCAGGAGGAGTTCCAGTGTTTTGCTGCTACTTTGCCTCATCTCATGTCCATGCTGATTGCCCCTAAGGGAGACCCGGATGCACCAGACATCCCAACTCCTTGATCATACGCTGAGGCGATCGAGGGTCCCTACTCCTCATAGTGGCAGTCAGCCATGGACGCAGAGATGGCTTCCTGGAAGTCCACAGGCACCTACGTCGACGAGATTCCCCCACCTGGGGCGAACATCATCAGTGGCATGTGGATTTTCAGGGTGAAGCGGCCGCCGGGTTCTCCGCCTGTCTTCAAGGCGCGTTACGTGGCTCGAGGCTTCAGTCAGCGGCAGGGAGTTGACTACTTTCAGACCTTCTCTCCCACTCCGAAGATGACCACTCTTCGGGTGCTGCTGCACATAGCCGCTCAGCGCGACTACGAGCTTCCCTCCCTTGACTTCAGCGATGCTTTCCTACAGGGCAGCCTGCACGAGGAGATCTCGCTGCGCCGCCCACCTGGATTCACTGGGTCGTTTCCTGCAGGTACCAAGTGGAGCCTCTGGCGGCTAGTCTATGGTCTCCGCCACGCGCCCCGTGAGTGGCACGACACACTGAGGACTACACTTACGGCTCTCGGGTTTGCTCCTTCTACTGCCGACCCGTCGTTGTTTCTACGCACCGACACCTCTTTGCCGCCGTTCTACATCCTTGTGTACGTCGACGACTTGGTCTTTGCTACTGCTGACACTGCTAGACTCGCCCACGTGAAGTCCGAGCTGCAGAAGAGACAGACGTGCACAGACTTGGGTGAACTGCGCAGCTACCTTGGCTTGCAGATCACCCGGGACAGAGCACAGCGCACCACTACCCTGACTCAGTCACACATGGTGTAGCAGGTCCTTCAGCGCTTCGACTTCATGTACTCCTCGCCTCGGGCCACTCCTCTGTCTACTCGCCACTCGCTCTCAGCTCTGCCTTCGGATGAGTCCGTAGAGCCGACTGGCCCGTACCCAGAGCTTGTTGGCTGCCTCATGTACCTGATGATCTGCACTCGACCTGACCTTGCATACCCTCTTAGCATCTTGGCACACTATGTTGCTCCTGGGAGACACCGACCAGAGCACATGGCTGCAGCGAAGAGGGTGTTGCGGTAATTGTGCAGTACGTCGGGCTTGGGGCTGGTGCTTGGAGGGCGACGTTCAGTGGTCCTCACTGGGCACGCAGACGCTTCTTGGGCTGATGACCAGGCTACGCAGCGGTCGTCATAGGGTTACACCTTCAGTCTTGGTTCCGGCTCTGTTTCGTGGCGGTTTACCCGCTCGTCTTCTGTTCTCGGCTCCAGCTTTGAGGCTGAGATCTACGCAGGGACCATGGCTGCACAGGAGCTACGTTGGCTCACCTACCTGCTGACTGACCTAGGAGAGCCACCTCGTTCTCCTCCAGTTCTGTACGTAGACAACAAGGCCATGCTGGCCTTGTGTCGGGAGCACAGACTGGAGCATAGAACGAAGCACATTGCTCTTCGCTACTTCCTTGCTCGTGAGCTGCAGCAGCGTGGTCAGCTGCGCCTTGCCTACATGGCCTCTCAGGCCAACGCTGCTGATATCTTTACCAATGCACTTCAGCCTTGTGATCATCAGTGCTTTTGTACGATGCTAGGTCTTGTGCCTACTTGGCCTCACTTGCTCACTTCTTGACCTTGCTTGTACTGTAATCTATCTATACCTCCACTTGCTTGTTTACCTTTATATATAATCTTTCATGTGAACTTGTGCTCGGAATGTGTGGTGACATTGTGATCCACCTTGAGCTTGCTATGCTTTGCTTGACTGGTCTTGTGACCTCTTGTTCTCCCCCACTTTGCCTATGGGGGTGTGTCAAACTTATATGCTGTAGCCTGTGTAGGCTATAGTGGGGTAGATAATATGGGGTACAACACTTTTAGGTTTTTCCTACTTGTTCCCATATGTTTTCTAGTGCATTCATTCCTCATTCTTTAACACGCTGTGCTTAGTCCTGGGCCTCCGAGTGTGGGGGGGTGTATGTAGATCTACACTGTGGATGCCCGATTGATCCTGGAGAGGGTTACAGGCGCGTTCGCCTAGGGGGTTATGAGCGCACTGACCCGCTACTTAATAAGCTCTTTTATCCGTATGGTCTAGTGGTTGGGATTCTGACAATTCCTATTCAGTTTCTTGATAGCACTGTCGCCATCACTAAAGATGGCCTTATAGACGTTTTGCCCCGTACGCCACCTGTTCCTTGTAGCGTCGGAAACGATGACAATGTGGATGTTGACGCTGCAGCTAAGGCGCATATGTGTGCGCCTGTCCTTTGATAATCGCGTGACATATGTAGCATGAAATGCAACACGGAGATAGCGCTTCGTCCCCCCTTTTTCTTATCTGCTTATTTGGAATATGACGGATGTGCTTTCAAGTATATTTTCAAACGGGCTATGCGTTGATTTTTTTTTTTTTTTTTTTTTTTAACAACGCTCTGAAGAATAGTCGCCTTGAAATATGTTGTACAAACTTTCTAAACAGCGCTCTCATGCTACCGCCACATTGCACGCGACAACCGACTGAGCCGCGGAACTATACGATCCATTGTAAGGCGACGTAAATTAAGAGTGCCCCGCGGACTGTTTTGTAAAACAGAACTAGTAACTGAGTTTAATAATCGATTTCAGTTACCGGTTTCTTTTGGGCAATCGAAGCACATTTTAACGAGGGACTTATGATCGAGGACACAACAGTTCTTGTGATTGTAATGCAGGACGAAATCCTCCATATTGAGAACTCGCGTATACAATAACGGATGGTTATATAATATGTTTTTGTGGTTTCTACATGTGAGGCATTAACAGCAGATGCGTTCTGAACCCTATATCGAGAACGCGCATTGGTTGCGGACTGAATCAAATATCATTGCCGAACATGACGTGGAATCCTGATACAATCAACTCTGACATTGTCACACATTTCGGGGATTACGCAAGGTAGTCCTCCAGCAATGATGCTGGAAATGCTTTAGGTTTGTTTCTTGCCCATTATTTTGTGACGGCAGTAGCGAGGAGCTGGCCTCCGCGGTCGTCGCGGCTGGTGCCGCTCGCCTCGTTGCGGATCGCGGCGTGCGTCGAATTCGCGATAGCTGCTGCTGGCGTCGCCATCGCTCGCTTCGCCCACTGGAATTCTCGCCCTCTTTCCCCGCGCAGCCTCGTTCATTGGCGATGGCGTCGCAGCGACCTCGTGCGGGCGATGGGAGGAGTGAGGGGGTGATGAGAGCACGGGGCGAGGGTGCGAGCGCGGGTGGGGGCATGGGCCGACCGCAAGGAGGGGGCGGGACGGGAGGGGGGGACGGGCGGGAAAGGGCGATGGGAGAGGGCGAGGGGGGTTGGCGAGGGAAGATGCGAGGTGTGGGGGAAGAGGGGGACGGGCGCGGCAGCGGGCGCGGGGCATCACGGGGGCTAGCGGGGCTGGAGACGGCGGGCGCCCGCGAGAGCGTGGTGCTGGTGGGGGCGGCGGCGTGGGTGGTGGCGCGGGTGGCGCTGCGGGGAGTGCTGCCAGGCGGCACTGTGGCGGCCATGGCGGCTGTGTGGGCCGCCGCTGTGGGCGCTGAGTGCCGCGGCTGGGGAGCGGCCTTCCACGTGCTGCAGCCCAGGTGGGGAATGGGAGGGTGGGGTGGGGTAGGATGGGGATCATATCGTCTTCCTCCTCACTTGCCTGGCCCCCTCTTTGCCCCTCCTCCGCTTGTACCACCATCCCTCCACGACCATCCCTCCACGACCATCCCTGCCACGACCATCCCTGCCGCGCACTCACCACCCCTCGCTGCCCTCCCCTGCTCGCCGCGGCGCCACCAGGCTGGGCGCATCCTCGCCGGGGCTGCACCTCGCTGCCATCACGCCCTCCGCTGCCATTGCCGCTGTCTGCGCCCTGCACCGCTCTGCACCGCTTTCTACTCCTCCCTCGTTCCCCCCCTGGCTGCTGGTGCTGCTGCACGCGTCCTTGGCGACCTCGCTGACTGCAGTGGCCGGCACGGCAGCCGCTGCTGGCCACCCTGCGCTGCGCCGAGCAGCACTCGAGCAGGCAGCAGCCAAGGGAGGGACGGCCGAGGACAGTGGAGGGGGGGAGGAGGGGGGCAGGAGAGGGCATGCAGGGGGCAGAAGGAGGGGCGGGGGACGCGAGGAGGGCAGCGACGGGGGGCGCATGGATGCGGGCGTGGGGGCGTTCGAGCGGCGCTTCTTCGGCGCGTGGCTGGCCGCCGGTGCTGCTGCCGTGCTGCTGCTCTGCCATGCCCATGCTGACGTGGCATGGCGGATGGCAGCAGGTGAGGTAGAGGTGCAGATGGAATGCTCGGGGGCGGGTTGAGGTGGCTTTCTCTGCCCTTCCGAACATGCTGCTCTCTGCTCCCCTCTCACCTTCCCTTCTCAACCTCCCCTCTCACTCACCGTCCCTTCTCACCCTCCCTCCTCACCTTCCCTTCTCACCCTCCCCTCTCACCCTCCCTTCTCACCCTCCCTTCTCACCCTCCCTTCTCACCCTCCCTTCTCACCCTCCCTTCTCACCCTCCCTTCTCATGCCACCTGCTTACGCCCTCGCTCTCCCCCCTTATCTCTATGCCCAATCATGACCGTTCGCCCTCCCCTCCCCTGCACCCTCCCCTGCTCTCTCCGCTTGCCCTTCCCCTCTGCCGCCCCCCTCTTCGCCCCTCCCCCACGCCATCCAGCCAGCGTGGCGGCGCTGCACCTGCTGCTCTGCGCCCTGCTGCTGCGCACCTTCCTGCTGAAGTTTCCTCGCAGCTTCACTCCTGGTGAGAGCAGCTGAGCAGCACGTGGTAGGTGGGCGGGGGGCAGCAGGTGGGTGGGGGGCAGCAGGTGGGTGGGGTGCAGCAGGTGGGTGGGGGGCAGCAGGTGGGTGGGGGGCAGCAGGTGGGTGGGTGGGCTCGATGTGCCTTGGCAGCTGCGTTCACCCATGCATGCATTCGTGCTGTATCCCAAGTAGCACAAGTGCTGAGTGGATTCCTTACTCTGTTCTAAACAAGCGACTCACACCCATGAGATTCTCACTTTGCCTCTGCCCCTGCTGCTGTGATGCTGCCAGGCGAGGCGTTACTGCTGGCGCAGGGCACGTCGCTGTATGCCGTGCATGCCATCGCCATCACCTGCTCTCAGGCACGCTCTCGTCACCATCGCCATGCCTCGTGTCACCATCGCCATGCCTCGTGTCACCATCGCCATGCCTCGTGTCACCATCGCCATGCCTCGTGTCACCATCGCCATGCCTCGTGTCACCATCGCCATGCCTCGTGTCACCATCGCCATGCCTCGTGTCACCATCGCCATGCCTCGTGTCACCATCGCCATGCCTCGTGTCACCATCGCCATGCCTCGTGTCACCATCGCCATGCCTCGTGTCACCATCGCCATGCCTCGTGTCACCATCGCCATGCCTCATGTCACCATTCTTCACGCCTAAGTTAGAATATACGCTAGCATCTATCAGCTAGCGTTTAAATGCCGAACGCTTCTCGGGAAGGATCTGGTACGCTACGCAGTGAATACGCAGGCCCAGGCGCTTAAAAAAAGTCCGCAGGCCGAGGTGCACAGCACGAAGGCCGAGGTGCACAGCACGAAGGTGCACATCGCCTTGCCTCTCGTGTTGACGTGGGTACCGTCCAACATTGGTTCATCACATCATAATTCCACATCACCTGTCACACCCTTCCCATCCACATCGCTCATCTGTCTTCCCATCCACATCGCTCATCTGTCTTCCCATCCACATCGCTCATCTGTCTTCCCATCCACATCGCTCATCTGTCTTCCCATCCACATCGCTCATCTGTCTTCCTATCTTATCCCTCAACTCCCCCACTCCCCCACCCTCCAACCCCCCACCACCCACGGGTGGGTCAACCCAACCACCCTTGCGCTGCAGCTTCTGCCATCCCATCTGCTGCCGCTCAGCCTTCTCCCCCCCGCGCCACCCTCATCGTCCTCCGTCAACCTCTTTCTCGCGCGCGCCGACGCCAGTGTGCAGGTGATGCCAGTGTGCAGGTGATGCCAGTGTGCAGGTGATGCCAGTGTGCAGGTGATGCCAGCACGCGCTGTTGCGGTTTAAACTGCCTTGTTGATTCGCCTGCTTCTGTCACCACTGCATCATCCACCACTGCATCATCCACCACCCAGCACACCCCAATACCTTGTGTTGCCACCCCCCTGCGCCCTTTAGGCCCTCGTGCTGGCGATGCTGCTGCTGCCTCTGCTCTCCTCCACCGTCTCCGCGCCTGCAAGCGCCACGCGCCCAGCCCAGCACGGGGGGCGCACGGCAGCATTCTACGCCGCGCTGCTGCTGCTGCTGGGCCACCTCGTGCCGCTCTGGCTCGCCCTCGCCGCCCACGCCACGCACGTGCCACCGCCTCCTATGCTCTGGTCTGCCCCTCACCACCACTTGTTTCTCTTTCTTCCGCTCTCATCCTCCTCACTGCCACTGCTGCCGTTATCCTGCCTAGCCATCACCTTCTGCATGTCTCGCCTTGGCTCCTCGCATCGTCACCACCCAGCCATCGCTCTCCTGCCCACAGCCCTCTTCTTGCTGCTCCTCCTTATCTCCACTGCCCTTCCCCCCCTGTTCCTCCTTACCTCCTCCCCTGCTAGATCTCTCCTCTACCCCTCCTCCCCCCCCACGCCACCACTCACTGCAGGTGGCTGCGGGAGGTGCTGTCCAATGGGCCGCTCTGGCTCTACTGGCTGCTGCTCCTCCTCCTCCTCCTGCCGCTTCTCTCCCGCCTTGCCCCCTCCTCCACGCGCACGCCCCACACCATCCCCTCTGCCCCCCCCCTGTCCACTGCTTCGCCCACGCCATCCACTGGCTTCGCTGTCCCCCCCCCGGCGGCGGTCCCCCCAGTGCCCCACGTGGTGCTGCGCAAGGCCTTCCACGTGCTCGCCCTCGCCATGTTCCTCCCACCCATGCTGCTGCAGGTGATGCATGCTGCTGCAGGTGACCCATAAGCCATGCTGCTGCAGGGAGAGAGATTGTTGAGAGCGTTGCAAGGAAGAGGATGGTGGGAGGAGAGGGAGTGTGGCGTCAATCCAGAATGCAGTGTGGCGTCAATCCAGAATGCAGTGTGGCGTCAATCCAGAATGCAGTGTGGCGTCAATCCAGAATGCAGTGTGGCGTCAATCCAGAATGCAGTGTGGCGTCAATCCAGAATGCAGTGTGGCGTCAATCCAGAATGCAGTGTGGCGTCAATCCAGAATGCAGTGTGGCGTCAATCCAGAATGCAGTGTGGCGTCAATCCAGAATGCAGTGTGGCGTCAATCCAGAATGCAGTGTGGCGTCAATCCAGAATGCAGTGTGGCGTCAATCCAGAATGCAGTGTGGCGTCAATTCAGAATGCTTGAATCTTTATTGCAATGTTGTCAACTTGTCTAAACTTCAATCTCATTCGCACACCTGGCATAATCTACTTCATGGAAACTCCCTGCTCCTCATCTCCTCCACCCTACTCCTTGCCCCTTTTCGTCCTTCCCCTCTCCCTTTCGTCCCCCCCCTCTCCTTTTCGTCCTTCCCCTCTTTCTTTCATCCGTCCCCTCTCCCGTTCGACCCGCTCCTCCAGCCCGCCTTCCTCCGCCTTGCCTTGGGCGTGTGCTTTGCCTTCTTCCTCCTCTTGGAAGCCATGAGAGTGAGTTGAGTCGCCTTGAAGCCATGAGAGTGAGTCGCCTTGAAGCCATGAGAGTGAGTCGCCTTGAAGCCATGAGAGTGAGTCGCCTTGAAGCCATGAGAGTGAGTCGCCTTGAAACCAGGGTCGACCCTTGCTCAACCCTACCAGTTTGCAATGGGATTTTCGCCAAGTTTGTTTGTGGGGTTTTCCGCATCTCAAACTGTCTAGAATGAGAATCTGTGTAAGAAGACCGAGAAGACCAAGAAGACCGAGAAGACCGAGAAGACCGAGAAGACCGAGAAGACCGAGAACTACTTAACACCATAACAGTACATCCATGTCTAAGCTTCGTGGTCCTGTCCTCCCCCCTGCTGTCCTCCCCCCTGCTGTCATCCCCCCTGCTGTCCTCCCCCCTGCTGTCCTCCCCCCTGCTGTCATCCCCCCTGCTGTCCTCCCCCCTGCTGTCATCCCCCCTGCTGTCCTCCCCCCTGCTGTCCTCCCCCCTGCTGTCCTCCCCCCTGCTGTCCTCCCCCCTGCTGTCCTCCCCCCTGCTGTCATCCCCCCTGCTGTCCTCCCCCCTGCTGTCCTCCCCCCTGCTGTCCTCCCCCCTGCTGTCCTCCCCCCTGCTGTCCTCCCCCCTGCTGTCCTCCCCCCTGCTGTCCTCCCCCCTGCTGTCATCCCCCCTGCTGTCCTCCCCCCTGCTGTCCTCCCCCCTGCTGTCATCCCCCCTGCTGTCCTCCCCCCTGCTGTCCTCCCCCCTGCTGTCATCCCCCCTGCTGTCCTCCCCCCTGCTGTCCTCCCCCCTGCTGTCATCCCCCCTGCTGTCCTCCCCCCTGCTGTCCTCCCCCCTGCTGTCATCCCCCCTGCTGTCCTCCCCCCTGCTGTCCTCCCCCCTGCTGTCATCCCCCCTGCTGTCCTCCCCCCTGCTGTCATCCCCCCTGCTGTCCTCCCCCCTGCTGTCCTCCCCCCTGCTGTCCTCCCCCCTGCTGTCCTCCCCCCTGCTGTCATCCCCCCTGCTGTCATCCCCCCTGCTGTCCTCCCCCCTGCTGTCCTCCCCCCTGCTGTCCTCCCCCCTGCTGTCCTCCCCCTGCTGTCATCCCCCCTGCTGTCCTCCCCCCTGCTGTCCTCCCCCCTGCTGTCATCCCCCTTGCTGTCATCCCCCCTGCTGTCCTCCCCCCTGCTGTCATCCCCCCTGCTGTCCTCCCCCCTGCTGTCCTCCCCCCTGCTGTCATCCCCCCTGCTGTCCTCCCCCCTGCTGTCCTCCCCCCTGCTGTCATCCCCCCTGCTGTCCTCCCCCCTGCTGTCCTCCCCCCTGCTGTCATCCCCCTTGCTGTCATCCCCCCTGCTGTCCTCCCCCCTGCTGTCCTCCCCCCTGCTGTCATCCCCCCTGCTGTCCTCCCCCCTGCTGTCCTCCCCCCTGCTGTCATCCCCCCTGCTGTCCTCCCCCCTGCTGTCATCCCCCCTGCTGTCCTCCCCCCTGCTGTCCTCCCCCCTGCTGTCCTCCCCCCTGCTGTCCTCCCCCCTGCTGTCATCCCCCCTGCTGTCATCCCCCCTGCTGTCCTCCCCCCTGCTGTCCTCCCCCCTGCTGTCCTCCCCCCTGCTGTCCTCCCCCCTGCTGTCATCCCCCCTGCTGTCCTCCCCCCTGCTGTCCTCCCCCCTGCTGTCATCCCCCTTGCTGTCATCCCCCCTGCTGTCCTCCCCCCTGCTGTCATCCCCCCTGCTGTCATCCCCTCCCCCCTACTGCCATCCCCCCTGTCCCGCCATGGCAGTACCAGGGCATTCCGCCACTCTCCGCCCCCCTGGAGGCCTTCCTTCGCCCCTTCACTGACGCCCGCGACGCCGGCCCGCTCATTCTCAGGTGATGCCGGCCCGCTCATTCTCAGGTGATGACAGCCCGAAGCCCCTATATTTCTCAGGTTAGTATCAGGTGAGCCCAGCTTTGGTGTTGTGCATTCGGCTCTGGTCTTCTTCGTGTGGCTGCCTTGCGGTGCCTCCATTCCAGCACTTCAATCAGAAGCCATCAGCTCTTCTAGGCTCATTGGGCTCTTCTAGGCTCATTGGGCTCTTCTAGGCTCATTGGGCTCTTCTAGGCTCATTGGGCTCTTCTAGGCTCATTGGGCTCTTCTAGGCTCATTGGGCTCTTCTAGGCTCATTGGGCTCTTCTAGGCTCATTGGGCTCTTCTAGGCTCATTGGGCTCTTCTAGGCTCATTGGGCTCTTCTAGGCTCATTGGGCTCTTCTAGGCTCATTGGGCTCTTCTAGGCTCATTGGGCTCTTCTAGGCTCATTGGGCTCTTCTAGGGCTCATTGGGCTCTTCTAGGCTCATTGGGCTCTTCTAGGCTCATTGGGCTCTTCTAGGCTCATTGGGCTCTTCTAGGCTCATTGGGCTCTTCTAGGCTCATTGGGCTCTTCTAGGCTCATTGGGCTCTTCTAGGCTCATTGGGCTCTTCTAGGCTCATTGGGCTCTTCTAGGCTCATTGGGCTCTTCTAGGCTCATTGGGCTCTTCTAGGCTCATTGGGCTCTTCTAGGCTCATTGGGCTCTTCTAGGCTCATTGGGCTCTTCTAGGCTCATTGGGCTCTTCTAGGCTCATTGGGCTCTTCTAGGCTCATTGGGCTCTTCTAGGCTCATTGGGCTCTTCTAGGCTCATTGGGCTCTTCTAGGCTCATTGGGCTCTTCTAGGCTCATTGGGCTCTTCTAGGCTTAGTTGGTCATTTACGTTTACGTACGTACGTGTACGGGTACGTACGTTTACGCGGCTGTTGGGTTGGAGGCCTAATTTACGGGCAGGTGAAATTTTTTCTGGGCTGCCCGGATATGTATATTTTCACTATACTTTTCCCTCGTAATCATAATTTCCATCATACAGTGTAAAAATTCCATCATGTAGTGTAGATTTAGATTTGACTCGGCGAATTGGTTTGACTCGAAGTTGGGATTCGCCGAAACCAGTGAAGCTCGGCGGTGACGAAACTGCCGAGCGGGTGACATTCGCTTACCTTGCAAACGAAGCAATCGCAATCTGAGTCAAACTGTTCGCAATGTTCTATCGCGAACAGTTTGCACACATTCAAACAGAGCACAGGTCGTCGAAAGATTTTTTGTTTTTTAGTTTTTTTCGGAAACTGTTTTCAAAGAAATTTCAACGCATATTTTTTTTTCTGACCTGCCCGGCATACGTACACGTACGTACGCGTACGTACACGTAAACGTACATGTACGCGTACGTTACGTGTACGTGGGCTGAAATGGCGTAAATGACCAACTTAGCTTCTAGGCTCATTGGGCTCTTCTAGGCTTGTTGGCAACATTTTCTCACCCCCCAAAGGCCAACCCCGTCTGCCTCCTCATCCTTTCCTCCTCCTGCCCTCCCTTCCCCACCCATCACTCATTGCTCCCTCTCACACCCTCATCCTCGTCCGCCCCTTTCTCCCCGTTCTCTTCTCGTCATTGTTTCTCTCTGTTTCACAGTCACGTGCACATCCTCCCCTCTCGTCACCCCCCCTCCCCCCTCCCTACTCCCTCCACCCTCCCCCTCCCCCTTCCCCTCTCCACCTCCGCCCTCCCCCTTTCCCCGCTCCTCCTGCCTGTCTGCAGCCACTTCTCTCTGCTGCTCGCCTGCATGCTGCCTCTCTCCCTCACCCCGCCCGCCTTCCTCTCTTCCTCGCACTCGCCAATCCAAGCCTGCCACGTGGCACCCTTTGCGGGGCTGCTGAGTGTCGGCATTGGGGATACCATGGTGGGTCACGGCAGGGGGAGCGTGGCACTGAGAGGACCAGTCCATTAGGGAGGGGGGCATGGGGGTGTGGGGCAGGGGCGGGGCAGGGGTGGAGCAGGGGGGAATGGGGCATTGCTGTGTGTGACTCCACTGCCCTCGGTTGCTTTGATTGCCTGCACTGCACTCTGTGCACACACGTCATTCCTGCCTTCCCTTCCCGCTCCCCTCTGCTCTTCTGCTGCATGCACCTCACACCCCTTCCTCCACTTGTCCCTTCCTGCTCTTGTTGTGCCCTTCCCATCGCTTTCCCCATCCCACACTTCTGAACCACACCCCTAACCCACGGCCCTGCCCTGCATGCAGGCATCGGTGGTGGGGGTGCGGTGGGGGCGGCAGCGAGTGGCATCAGACTCGCCCAAGTCATGGCAGGGCACCGCCGCCGCTGCTGCTGCCATGCTCGCCGCCTCGCTGCTGCTGCTCTCTCTGCTGCCACCTCCCCTTGCACCCGTCCATGATGCCTCTGCTGCTGCGCTTCACCAATCGATGTTTTCCAATCTACTACAGGTACGCACGCCTCTCTCTCTCTCTCTCTCTCTCTCTCTCTCTCTCTCTCTCTCTCTCTCTCTCTCTCTCTCTCTCTCTCTCTCTCTCTCTCTCTCTCAAGCGGTCCGTGTATTAGATCCGAGCACGGTACAGACATGCACAAGGTTATAAGGAGCAATGCACCTCAGCCTCTATAACCCCCATATCCTACCTACTCTCGTTCACCCTCTAAGGCAGCTCCAGTGCAGGCTCCAGGATGGCAAGGCAGTCCCCGAGGGACATGCCTTCGCCCGGCAGCGCCACAGGTGGGTTCTCTACCTGAGCCGCATAGTTGCACTTCGTCATGAAGCTCACCGACTGCGCCCGCTGCAGCGCCACGGACCACCGCTGGCGGAACTGATGCAGCAGCTTTGTTGCTTGGTAAGATGAGGGGGCAGCGTTGAAGAGCCTGCGCGCGCCGGTGTCGGCCAGAAGTTTGAGGAATTGAGGGACCTCCGCGCAGGGGCAGCCGTAGGTATCAACGGCGAGAGGGAAGAATCCGACCCACGAGGCCGTTGAGCCCTCGTAGTCGGAGATCTTTTTCTCTGCCGCCTCTCTGGCCGCCCACCCCCTGCCCTTAACCGCGTTGGGATCCCGTGTGCTAATGGGGTCCGTGATGGTCACGTCCCCTATCCACACCGCCCCTGAGGACTTGTCCCGGATCGCTATGTCTGCTTTCTTAAGGGTGACGGGGCAGAACGTGGTCGTCTCACTGTGAGTCATGAAATCAGCGTCGGCGGCCATGTGCAGACACGCATCGCGCAGTTCATTGTGCGTGTTGGTCCGCCCCTTCCCTGTGTCACAGCGCAGCAGGTGGTTGGGCAGCCGCCTGTCTGGGATCGCTGTCTCCTTGCGGCAGTCACACGCGCCTGGAGCTGAGGAGGGTAGCCCCATCCGGAATTGCAGCGCATGCGCAAAGTGAGCAGGGGCAAGCCGTAGTGTCGAGTTGAAGGGGACTGCATTGAGCCAGTCTCCTGCCCCATACCCTGAGAGTGAGAGCATGCGCTGAGTGTGCCCGCTCATTGGGTTGAGAGGCATGATGCGTGTAGCCTGCACCTGCTCCGCGTAGCGCAGTCCGTGGACCGCGATTGCCAGCCCGTGCTGCAGCTTGACGCCCTTGGGATCAACTCGGTCGCTCTGCAGCAGCTCCTTCCCATCATCCGGCAGTGACTCCTCACACCTCTCCAGCCAGTCAAAGAGCGGGGACGTGTTGATGAAGGGCCCCACCATCTGGATCCGCGTTTCCGCCAGGGCGCCGACCGCCGACTCATCAATGGAGGTGAGCAGGTGCTGCGCTTGCGTGTAGCTTGCGAGAAACCCAACACGTCCCTCCACCGAGGGGTCTGTGAGACCTAAACCGCCGAGCGAGATGGGGAGTGACGCTTGCGCCCAGGTACGTGAAATCTCGGCCTCCCCCCGTGGGTGGCGAATGCCGCAGGCATCGAGCAGTGTCTCAAACAGCCTTTTACCCCAGTCTGACCACTCCTCGACTGGCAGGGCTGAAAGCGGCGTGGTGCGGGCGACGTAAGCGATCCTTCGTGAGATGCACCGAGAAAGCAGAAGGGAAGCCAGCTGTGGCTCCATCCGCGCTATTAAGGGCAACGGCCCGCCCATGGTGTCGAGGCTGGCACGTAGGAACGCGGCAGTTGCGTCACTGCCACCGATGAAACTGCCAAGCACCTTCACCCCATCTTCAGTGAAAGGTACGCCCACTGGTAGCGCAGCTCCCTGTCGGCCTGCCTGGGACCAGGCTGCGCATTTGGCGGGGTTGTGGCGCAGCCCAATCTCCCCAAGGTTTCCTGTGAAGTCCTCAAACGCTGCTGCACACGTGGCTGCATCTCCAAGGAAAGTTACGTCGTCCGCATAGGCAAGACAGACGACAGAGGGGAAGGTGAGCGCTGTTTTCGTCAGTGCAGGGTGTATGGCGGCAGCGAACAACAACGGGCCGAGGGGATCTCCCTGTCGCACCCCGGTCTCGCTCAGCAGAGGTGGGTGTGAGAAGCCAGCATCCAGACATAGAGCCGAGGGAAGGCCGTACAGCAGTTTAACTAACGGTAAGAGCGAGGCGAGGGTGGAGTCCCGAAGAGATTTGATGATGGCGTCGCGGTTGACGCTGTTAAATGCGTTCGCCAGATCAGCCTGCAGGACCAAAGCTCCTGTGTTCACCGTGAGGTAAGTGCGTGTGATGTGGATAATCGCTTCCGCCCCACCGGGGACAGCCACGCCGAACTGGTGCGGTAGGAAGAACTCACGGGCGGCCCCTGCGGTCAAGGTAAGCGCCGTCTTGGCCGCGAGGCGCGTTATGCTTTCGCCGATGGCGATCGGCCGCGTCCCCCCATCGGGCTTGCTCAGGGCAATTAATCTCGAGGCGGTGAGGAGCTCGGCCACTGCAGGAGGTAGGTTTCCCGTGAGAATCGTGTTGACTAGTGCGTGAAGGTGCTTCCCAACGGAGTGGTTGATCAGCGCTGCATCGCGTAAGTGTTCAAACGTGGTTCCAGAGGGGCCCGCTCCTACCCCCATCTCGCAGCTTCCCAGCACCTTGGAGAAGACTGCAAATGGTGCTGATAGGTGGGGGTCAGGTGCTGGAAAAGTCCAGTCAGGTGGGGAGGCGGGCGCTGGTGGGTGTTTGGCGCGCAGGGCCTCCAGCACAGTTGGGGAGGGAATGCTGACTGGCGTGGCTTCTAGTGCCATCACGGCTCGTCGTAGGCTGCCACGTCGTGCCAACCCCTCTGCCCTAGCGATGACACCAATGTCATCGGGCTGGTGTCTAGGTGGTTGGGGCCACGTCAGTGAGCCCACTGTCTCATTGTATAGCTTATCCCACTCCCCGGACAGAAACTGACGAAGGCGGGCACTGACAGCCTTCCAATCTGGACGTCGTGGGGACAGCTGGCGAAGTGTTAAGCGCGCCAGGAATAGAACGACCGTCCAAGCAGAGGTAGAGTCTGGATATTTCGCCAAGCGCAGCAGCGGCGCCAACAAGGCTGTGGCGAAAAGCTTGCGTGGGTCTGGAGGGAGGTGGCGGGAAAGGGGTGCGTGGCGAGAGTCGCGTAGTTTCGTGAGATCCCAGGCTACAACGCTGGCGAATAGCGTGTCGTCCTTGGCGAGAGTTTCTGGGGATTTTTCCTCTAAGGGTTGGGTTGGGACGTGGTTACCGCCAGGTGCAGGTTGGGGGGCGGTGTGGGTAGGGGTCTCTCTCTCTCTCTCTCTCTCTCTCTCTCTCTCTCTCTCTCTCTCTCTCTCTCTCTCTCTCTCTCTCTCTCTCTCTCTCTCTCGAATGGTCCGTTGTATTATTAAGCACTATGCATACAAGCATGTAAGGTTGATGGTGAGGCAATCATCCTACTCGCCACCCGCCTGTTCCACAAGGGGTCCAAGCGGGGGTTCTAGGAGTTGAAACAGGTAACCTTCAGCTAGGGGTTCGATGGCATCCGCTATCCCAGCCTCGTCCGCCTCCATGGCCGTGTGAGTTTTCAGATTGAGGGCGTGCGCCTGCCCGCGCTGCAGAGTGATACTCCAGCGCTGCCTGTACTCGTGGAACAGCTTGGCTGCTTCCGCTGAGGTAGGGGGGGCGTTGAAACGCAGGTTGGCAGGCAGGTCGGCGCACATCTTGAGGAACTCCAAGACCCCCGGTGAGGTACAGCCGTAGGTCTCGACCGCCATGGGGATGAACCCCACCCAGTCATTCCGTATTGCATACTTGTCCGTCTTCTTGTCTGCGGCCACATGGGCAGCCCACCCCGTCCCTTTTCGTGCGTACTTGTCGCATTTTGAGATGGGGTCGGTGACAGTGATGTCACAGATGTGTATACGGCCGGTGATGGGATCGCGGATCGAGAGGTCCGCGAATAGGTTTTCGACCGGCGTATACTGCGCTGTTTCCTTGTGGACTGTGTAACCTGCTTCTTTGGCTATGCGGGCGCATTCATCCCGCAGGGCATGGTGCGTGCTCGTCCGTCCCTTCCCTGTCCCACAGCGCAGCAGGTGGTTTGGCAAGCGGCTGTCCAGGATCTTGACAGCCTTGGTGCAGTCGCATTGGCGCGGGATTGGGTGGGGGAGGCCCAAGCGGAAGAGGATGGATTGGGAGTAGTGGGCGGGGCAGAGTCGAAGGGCGCTCGTCAGGGGCAGTGCCGCCAGCCAATCGCCGGCTCCTGGTCCGAGGAGGGATAGGAGGCGTTGCGTGTGGCCCATGAGCGGGTTCGGGGACATGCGCCGGCTGCTACGGACGCCGGCGACAGCCTTAGCTGAGTGGACGTGCAGCGCCAGTGCGTGTTGCAGCTTCAGCCCGTCCCCCTTCTCTCTCCCGACCTTCATCACAGCCACTGTTGAGGGGGGAAGACTGGCTTCCGCGGCGGCCAGGCGTTGGGGCAGTGCAGCTGGATTGGTAGGGTCCGCGTCCAGCAGTGGCGTAAGTTCAGCCACCTCCTGGTGCAGCTTGGAGCCAAGGGAGCGCAGGAGGTGGGCTGTTGCGACGGCCGACGCCAGATAGGCGTAGGAGCCTTCCGTGCTTGGGTCAGTGAGTCCCAAGCCTCCTATGGTGGCGGGGAGGCTGGCCTGGTTCCAGATCCGTTCCTTCTCCGCCTGCGCGCGCGGCTCTGAGATTTGCGCCGCGGCAAGCAGAGTGTGTAGCAGCCGTTCACCCCACGCGGACCATTCAGCTGTGGGCAGGAGGGCCAGAGGGGTGGTGCGGGCGAGGAAGGATGCTCTCCGGCTGATGCAGCGGGTGAGCAGAAGGTAGGAGAGTTGGGGATCCATGCGCCCCACTAGTGGCAGCGGAGAGCTTGCTGTAGCGAGCTTTTCCCGCAGCTGCGTGGCACAGCCGTCGGCTGATCCGACTGGGCTGCCGAGGACCCGCAAACCGGCGCGGTTGAAGCGGATCCCAGTGGGGAGGTCGGCGTCGTTCATGGGGCCAGGTGACCAGGCTGCGCATTTTGCAGGGTTGTGGGCTAGGCCGATGGGGAGGAGGTCGGCCGTGAGGTGGTTGAAGGCGGAGGTGCAGGCGGATGCGGGGCCGAGGAATGTGATATCGTCCGCGTAGGCAATGATGACGACGTTCGGAAACGCAGCGGCGGTGGCGGTAAGTGAGCGTTGAATGCCAGCCGCAAAGAGTAGCGGCCCCATTGGGTCGCCCTGGCGGACTCCACGTGCGCTCGTTGGAGAAGCTGCGTTGAAGCCCGCGTCCACTTGTAGGGTGGAGGCGGAGCCGTATGTGAGTCTAACGAAGGGGAGCAGGGGGGCGAGTGGGGTGGATTGCAGGCCTTCGAAGACGGCCGCTCTTTCTATGGCGTTGAAGGCATTGGCTATGTCCATCTGGAGTGCGATCGCGGTAGGTTTTTCCTCCAGGTATGTGCGGATGATATGGATGGCAGCTTTCGTCCCCCCTGGTACTGCTACGCCGAGTTGGAGAGGTGTGAAGAAGTCGCGAGCGGCCGCACCGGTCAGGTATAGTGCGCATTTCGCGATAAGGCGGTGGAGGCATTCGCCAACTGCTATGGGGCGGATCCCTCCTCCAGGTTTGACGAACGCAATCAGTCGTGAGATTGTGAGTAGCGATGCTGCCTCGGGACACAGCTGGCCTGCGAGAGCTGTGTTGGTGAGTGCGTGGAGGTGTTGGCAGACATCGGGGTTCCCAAGAGCAGCATCACGCAAGTGTTCCAAGGTTGTGCCTGAGGGCCCAGCTCCAACTCCGTTGGGGCATTTGGCGATGATTTTGCGGAAGTCGCGAAGGGGTATGACTGGTGGGGTGTCAGTGGCGTGGCTGGTAACCCAGTCAGGGATGAGTAGTTCGGCAGGAGGGTGGCGCGCTTGGAGGGCAGTCAGGGTGTCAGGCGTGGTGGGGGCCACAGGAGTGGCCTGGAGGGCTTGGAGGGATTTTCTCAAATTCCCACGTTTGGCCAGGCCTTCAGCTCTGGCCAGGCAACCAATCTCGTCGGTAGTGTGTCTGGGTTGGGCTGGGAGCTGAATAGCCTTGGCCGCTTCCTCATATAATTCCTGCCAATTCCCGCGGTCAAATGAGAGGATACGGCTGCTGCAGGCTGGCCAATCTGGGCGTTTGGTGTTGGAAACACGGAGGATTAGGCGCGGGAGGAACAGCAGCAGTCGCCAGGCAGGTTCGGAGTCAGGGTTGGAGGCGAGGGCAAGGAGGGGGGTGAGGAGGCATTTCGCAAAGGCATCGCGAATTGCTTTGGGAGGGTGCCTAGCCAGGCTAGGTTGGCGGCTATCACTCAGGTTGGAAAGGTCCCAGGTGGAAACCTGGGCGAAAAGGTCCCTGCGCTTCGCCAGGTCTGCTGGCGAAAAGGTTGGTTGGCTCGGTGGCGGGGGAATTCCAGATCCGGCTCGAATGGTCCTTCATTGGATGTAACATGCAATACAACAGCGCAGTTTTATGTATTCACGCACAGGCATGCAAGGGAACCGCCTAAGGCAGCTCAAAGTCCGGCTCGAGAATATGCATGAGGGCGCCCGTGTCAAGGGGCTCATCCTGGTAGGCACAAGTCGCTGCCTCCGCCTCCAAGGCCGCCAGGGTCTTGGCACAAAGGGCGTTCGCCTGGCCCTTTTGCAGGGCAATTGACCACCTCTGGCGGTACGAGTGAAACAGTTTTGTTGCCTCCCGGGAAGAAGGCTCGGCGTTGTGGAGGCGTTTTGCCGCCAGGTTTGCACATAGGCGCATGAACTCAAATACTCCGGGTGAACAGCACCCGTAGGTCTCTACTGCCATTGCAATAAACCCCACCCACGGCCGCCGGTTGCGGTACTTGTGTTCTTTCGCTCTTGCCGCCGCCCTGGCTGCCCAGCCCACTCCCCGCCTGGCCGTCTCGTCTTGGGAGGATATGGGGTCGGTTACTGTTACGTCGATGAGCCACACGGCTCCTGAGTCGGGGTGGCGCATAGCGAGATCCGCCTTGAGGCCCTCCACTGGTGTGTACAGTGTCGTCTCCTTTTGGACTGAGAAGCCTGCCTCCGTCGCGATCCGCTCACACTCGTCTCTCAGCGCGTGGTGGGTGCCCGTTCGTTCCTTCCCCGTTTCGCACCGAAGTAGGTGGTTGGGTAGGCGGGGGTCAAGTATCTCCACTTGGTCGTTGCAATCGCAAAAGGCCGGGACGAGCTGAGGTATGCCAAGGCGGAAGGCAGCCATCGAAGTGGTGGGCGGGGAGAGAGTGAGGTCTGTTGATAGGTAGGGACATGAGCCAGTCCCCTGCTCCGGGTCCCATGAGGGACTGCAGCCGCTGAGTATGGCCGAGTAGGGGGTTCAGATCCATTCTCCTGCTCTCTTGCACCGCCGTTGCTGCCCTTGATGCGTGGACACGGAGGGAGATAGCGTGCTGAAGTTTCATGAGTCCCCCCCCCTCCCGTACTTTCTGTAGAATTCCAATTGCCTCTTGTGGCAGGTTCTCCTCCGCAGCCGCCAAACGAACAGGAAGTTGGGAGTGGCTTGTGTTATCGGCGGAGAAGAGGGGGGGGATTGCCAGCACTTGGGGGTGGGAGGGAGAGGAAGACGTGGAGAGGAGGTGGAAGGCGGCCGCGGTTGAGGCCACGTAGCTCGCATACCGCTCCAGGGCGGGGTCGGCGATGGCGAGGCCTCCAAGTGTAGGCGGGAGGGAGGCCTGACGCCAGGCCCGCAGCTGCTCGGAGCGGTGGCGTGGCAGGGGGATGGCGGCGGATGTTAGGAGGGTGTGCAAGTTTCCCTCCCCCCAGTTCTCCCAATCGGCGGGGGGTAGGGAGTCCGGGGGGGTGGTACGGAGGATGTAGGAGATTCGGCGGCTGATGCAGCGCGTAAGGAGTAGGAGGCACACTTGCGGCTCCAGCTGGGAGAGGAGTGCCGACGGCTCCACAGCCTCGACCATTCTGGTGCGGAGGAACGTGGCGCAATCCTCGGGCGGCCCCACAGGGCTGCCCAGGACCCTGAGGCCCGAGGGCGACCATGGCACTCCCGTGGGTAGGTGGTAGAGGTTGGATGGTGTGGGCGACCAGGCCGCGCATTTGCCCGGGTTGTGGTGGAGGCCGAGTGGGGCAAGGGCCGCGGTGAGGCCGTTGAAGGCGGCGGTGCAGTCGGGTCCAGGGCCGAGTAGCGTGATGTTGTCCGCATAGGCGAGGACGACGACGTTGGGGTGAGCAGCGGCCACTGTCCGTAGCGCTGGGTGCATTGCAGCGGCGAAGAGGAGGGGTCCCATGGGATCCCCCTGGCGTACTCCTCTCGAAGAGCAGAGGTTGCTGGCGTGGAACGTTGCGTGGATGATGAGTTCAGACGGCGCGCCACATGAGCTTCGCGTGAAGGGGACTAGAAACTCCAAAGGTGAGTCTCGGAGGCCCTCGAAGACCGCTCCCCTCTCCACCGCATTGAAGGCGTTCGAAATGTCGAGTTGGAGGGCGAGATGGCCGGCGTTTTCCTCCAGGTGGGTTCGTGTGGCGTGGATGATTGCCTCCGCACCGCCAGGCGTGGCAACGCCGTACTGGATTGGGGCGAAATGGCGGCGGGCGAACGGAGCGGCGAGTAGAAGTGCCGCTTTTGCGATTACACGCTGAATCACCTCGGCCACAGCTATGGGCCGGGTTCCGCCCTCGGGTTTTGTGAATGCCTGCCAGCAGTCTGGAGGCGTGAGCAGCGTCGCAGCCTCGTTGGAGAGTTTGCCAGCAAGCGCCGTGTTGACCAGGGCCAGTAGGTGCTCGGCCACGTCGTGGTGGCGACGTGCAGCATCCCTCACATGCTCGAACGTCATTCCACTGGGCCCTGCCCCCATCCCGTTTTTGCATGTCGCGAGAATTTGCCTCAGGTCCCTTAGCGTAATTGCTAGAGCTGAGGGAATGGAGTGCTCGTCGAGCCAAGGGGGAGGGTCTGCTGTGCTTACGGGGTGGCGTAGCTGCAGTGCTTCGAGAATCTCAGGTGAGCAGGGGCTCACGGGTGTGCTCTCCAGAGCCTGCAGGGCTTTGGCGAGGCTCCCCTTCTTCGCCAACCCCGTCGCCCTCGCCAGTTTCCCTGTATCATCAGGTGCATGCCGAGGAGCAGGTGGGAGGTTGACCGCGTCGCAGGCAGCAGTGTAGAGTTCTCCCCACTTCCCCTGGCGAAAAAGCATCAGCCGTGCAGAAATCGCGGCCCAGTCAGGTTTGCGGGTTGAGCTGGCACGAAGTGTTAAGCGCGAGAGGAAGAGGAGCAGGGTCCAGGCTTGGATTGAGTCAGGTTCCTTGGCCAATCGTAGCAGGGGGGTCAGGAGGCAGGTGGCAAACGTATCTTTGATGATTCTTGGAAAATGGCGGGCCAATGGGGGTTGGCGAGAGTCTCGGAGCACCTGGATGTCCCAGTTGGCAATTTCCGCAAATTTCGCGGTGCTGTCAGCCAGCTGCTTCGGTGAGTAGTGTGGTTGGGGTGTTCTTTCTGGTGGGACTCGATTGACCTGGTTGGCTCGGGGTGCAGGTCTGGTAGCCACGCGTGATGAATTTCGGGGGGAAAATTCAGATGCGCCTCGGCGAATTTGTCGACCCCCACCTCGGGGGCCATCCTCCTCCACCCCTTGTTCGCCTGGCTCCTCGGTTTCTGAGCTGGGGACACCCTCCCTCGAGGGGGTATAAGGTTGGTCACCCAAAGGCTCATTCCTCAGTTCCTCGTTCTCCCTCTCCTCTCCGTCTGCTCTCTCATCCGTCCTCTGCTCGTTAGGCGCTTCGGCTCCACTTAGAAGGTTTCCATCGGTGAGTAAGCGCCTTGCAATTTGTGCGTAGCTGCCACCTCTAGTCTGTGGGCTCGCGCGGCCTCCTCTGCCACGACCGCCCCCACGTCGCCCCCTGGTGCTGTTTGCCCGGCCCCTCGTGTGCGTCAGGTTCGCCCGCTGCAGTTGCGGAGACCACCATTGCAGCTGTTTGGCGGCCCGCCTTGGCGATGCCTGGCTCGCGTTCGTGGGGCCGGGAGCGATCCCCCTCTCGTGCGCACGGGGAGCGTCGTAATCCGTCGCCATGGCGTCCCACCCAGTCCCCGGCGCTATGGCCGGAGGTGGCTCGGTCTGCTGTGACCGCGCCCATTCCGTCGCGGCCGTCGTCGTCGCTGCAAGCGTCTCCTCGTCGGTCGTCTCCGCGCCAGCAGTCTCCGCGCCAGCAGTCTCCGCGCCAGCAGTCTCCGCGCCAGCAGTCTCCGCGCCAGCAGTCTCCGCGCCAGCAGTCTCCGCGCCAGCAGTCTCCGCGCCAGCAGTCTCCGCGCCAGCAGTCTCCGCGCCAGCAGTCTCCGCGCCAGCAGTCTCCGCGCCAGCAGTCTCCGCGCCAGCAGTCTCCGCGCCAGCAGTCTCCGCGCCAGCAGTCTCCGCGCCAGCAGTCTCCAGCAGTCTCCGCGCCAGCAGTCTCCGCGCCAGCAGTCTCCGCGCCAGCAGTCTCCGCGCCAGCAGTCTCCGCGCCAGCAGTCTCCGCGCCAGCAGTCTCCGCGCCAGCAGTCTCCGCGCCAGCAGTCTCCGCGCCAGCAGTCTCCGCGCCAGCAGTCTCCGCGCCAGCAGTCTCCGCGCCAGCAGTCTCCGCGCCAGCAGTCTCCGCGCCAGCAGTCTCCGCGCCAGCAGTCTCCGCGCCAGCAGTCTCCGCGCCAGCAGTCTCCGCGCCAGCAGTCTCCGCGCCAGCAGTCTCCGCGCCAGCAGTCTCCGCGCCAGCAGTCTCCGCGCCAGCAGTCTCCGCGCCAGCAGTCTCCGCGCCAGCAGTCTCCGCGCCAGCAGTCTCCGCGCCAGCAGTCTCCGCGCCAGCAGTCTCCGCGCCAGCAGTCTCCGCGCCAGCAGTCTCCGCGCCAGCAGTCTCCGCGCCAGCAGTCTCCGCGCCAGCAGTCTCCGCGCCAGCAGTCTCCGCGCCAGCAGTCTCCGCGCCAGCAGTCTCCCCGCCGTCCCGCCTCTCCCCAGCGATCTCAGCCCGCAAATAGTCATGGGCATCGAAATCAGTCCCGGCGTTACTGGCGCCCGAGTCATCCCCATCAGCAGGCGGCTGACCCTGCACCTGTGGCGGCTGACCCTGCACCTGTGGCGGCTGCTGCTGCCGCGGCCGCGGAGACGGCTGCGGCTGAAGCTGTCGAGCGGGCGCTAGCGGCGCTTCCCGATGCGGTGCGTGGTGCGATGGCACCGAGCCTCGTTCCCGCGCCTGTGCATCCGCTGCAGATACCCCCTCCGCTCGATCTGTCGCCGAATCCCCCGGCTGCGCCACCCATGTCCTCTGCTGCGCCGCCTCCTGCTCCGCAGCTGCCGCCTCCTCCTGCGCCTCCCCCTGGCGCTCCGTTCCCTCCGCACGCCGGTCCTCCGACTGTGTGGGGATTTGCTCCCGGCGGACAGGCCCAGTTTCATCCCATCTATAACGGTGGTCTTCCACCTCTCCTTCCTGGCCTGCAGCAGCTCCACGAAGCTCATCTCCCACAGCATCCTGCGCCGCCTCCTGGGCCTCCGGTTCCTGCCCCCCAACTCCCCGGGTTTGAGTATGCCTCCGGGCGGGCTCCGTATCACCCGCCCCTAGGTGCTGGCCCCATGGCTGCAGCTCCACTTGCGGTGGCGGGAGCCGCAGAGGGGATGGATCTTGATGCTGGTGAGTCGTCCGCCGCGCCGATGCCTCGGGACATCCGCCCTCCGCGTCGTCGGTCCGTTGGGGTCCACCTGAGCTCCCGCGTGATCGTGGAGCAGATTCGGGCGCGGACCTGTGCCCCTCCTCGCGCGTTGCGGCTGTCAAGTGAGGTGCTTGTGCGACTGTGGCACGGGCGGGCGTTTGTTGAAGTGGTGACGAACGTTCTTGAGGCTGCGTTGGGGGCGATGGAGGACTGTCCCACTGCACATTGTAGGATGGATGCTGATCGGACTGAACGGTGCCAGCTTGCCGTGCGGGACCTAGTACACGAGCTGGAGCGGACGTTGGTTGGGCCCGGTGGGGAGTTGGGCTTGGGCGCTGGTGAGGCATGCGTCCTCGAAGAGGTGGGGATGAAGGTGCAGTTGGCATCAGCTGTAGCTGTTGTAGACGGCTGCGTGTCCGCGCTCCGCCTGGTGGATAAGGTTGTCGCCAGCGTGCTTCAGTTTGCGGGCGTGACGGAGTTTGTGTAGGCCACACGCGGCGGCGGTAGCAAAGTGTTTGGGGCACGCTAGGGCCCTTGATGGCTGGTAGTTCAGTCATGTTTACCTACGCACTTGGTGACTTCTACCTATGTACTAATGTTGTCACAGTTGAAAGGAACACAACTAAGCTGAGAATAATGAGCCAGGGAGCATAGCTCCCTGGCTTAAGTACTAGGCAGGGCTAGCAGTTCTCTCCCCTCCGTTGCCACGTGGCACCCTTTGCGGGGCTGCTGAGTGTCGGCATCGGGGATACCATGGTGGGTCACGGCAGGGGGAGCGTGGCACTGAGAGGACCAGTCCATTAGGGAGGGGGGCATGGGGGTGTGGGGCAGGGGCGGGGCAGGGGTGGAGCAGGGGGGAATGGGGCATTGCTGTGTGTGACTCCACTGCCCTCGGTTGCTTTGATTGCCTGCACTGCACTCTGTGCACACACGTCATTCCTGCCTTCCCTTCCCGCTCCCCTCTGCTCTTCTGCTGCATTACGTTGAGGGGTGGTACAAAGGAAGATGCAAACACACAAGCACAACAAACATTAAAACCGGCATCCTAACTTAGGGATGAGCAAGGTGGCGAACACCTGTTCGGTTCGCCTCGAACGTGTTCGAGGCGAACCGAACAGGCTTTGTTTTTTAGCTCAAATCGTTCGCCGAACAGTGTTCGATGTTCGCCCGAACACGTTCGTGTTCGGGCCGCTGCTGAAATTTGCCCGCGACGAACACGAACAGTGTTCGAGGTTCGCCCGAACACGCCTCCACAGGCGAACAGCGAACACCTGTTTTTTCCTAAACTGTTCGCCGAACCGAACAGTGTTCGGTTCGGCAAAAGAGGGTGTTCGACAAGGGGCGAAGACGAACATGTTCGTGTTCGCCCTTTGCTCATCCCTATCCTAACTACCTCAAGTCCCCTACCTACTCAGCCCCCCCCCCCCCCCTGTCCGACCCTACTGGTCGAACGGGGCCTCAATCAACTGGTGCAGCTGTCCCTCACTGAGAGGGATGATGGGTCCTCTAAAGCCGAGCTCGTCCGCCGCCAAGGCCTCATTGGTCTTGGTGCGGAGGGCGTTGGCCTGCGCCCGCTGGAGGCACACGCTCCAGCGCTGGCGGTACTCCGTCAGCAGCTTCGCTGCTTCGTAGGAGGTAGGAGCTGCGTTAAACCGCAGCTTTGCTGCCAGCTCCGCGCATTGCCGCAGGTAAGCCATCACCCCCGGCGAGGGGTAGCCGTAAGTTTCCACTGCAAGCGCGTGGAACCCCACCCACGCGTTCCGCCGCGCGTACTTCTCCTCCTTTTTTGCTGCTGCCGCCCTAGCCGCCCATCCAGGAGCTCGGTTGCAGTTCTCGTCCTGATATGACACCGGGTCCGTCACGGTCACGTCGCACATCCAGACCAAACCTCACCAGTCAGGGGATGACGGATGGTGACATCCGCCTTTAGGTTTTCAACCAGTGAGTAGACATGCGTCTCCTTGTGAACCGTAAATCCCGCCTCAGCCCCAATGTTCGCTATCTCATCCGGTAGAGCGTGATGGGTTGTGGTCCTCCCTTTCCCCTTCTCGCAGCGCATGAGTTGGTTGGGGAGGCGGTCGTCGGGGAAGGTGGTGCGGTAGCGGCAGTCACAGCGTCTAGGCACTGGGAGGGGGAGGCCTAGGCGGAAGGCAGCTGCAGTTGAGAGCTGGGACGGGCCCATCCGGAGCGAGGGGATGAGCGGGATCGCCAGCAGCCAATCCCCCGCGCCTGGGCCTAGCACCGACTGCATCCGTTGCGCGTGGCCAGAACGGGGGTTGGGGCGCATCCGCCTTGCCTCGCGCATGACTCTCAAGAAGCGGCGGGAGTGAACCGCCAGCGCTAGGCTCTGCTGCAGCTTCAGTCCCTTGCGGTCCGCCTTCCTGGCCTGGAGCACCTCGAGAGCCTCACGGGGGAGAGCTGCCTCAGCCGCAGCGAGGCGTGCAGGCAGCGCATGCGGAGAGCCGTGGGTAGGGTCCAGTAGGGGGAGGAGCGCGGCGACAGCAGGGTGCAACGAGTCCTCCAGAGAGTGTAGTAGGTGGGCGGCGCTGATCACTGAAGCGAGGTAGGCGTAGCTGCCTTCAACGGCGGGGTCAGTGATGCCCAGACCTCCCAGAGTCACTGGCAGGGCCGCCTGCCGCCAAATCCTCCGCCTCTCCCGGGCACTCCTCGGGCTCATGATATGGGCCGAGTCCAGGAAGGTGTGTAGAAGCTGCTCCCCCCAGGCTGACCATTCCGCTTCAGGGAGAGCTTCCAGGTGGGTGGTTCTGGCTAGAAAGGATGCTCGGTGGCTGACACAGCGGGTGAGGAGGAGGAGACTAAGCTGGGGATCCATCTGGGCCAGCAGGGGGAGTGGGCATGCTGCTACTGCCAATCTCTCTCTCAGAGCGTCCGCGCAGCCCCAGGGTGTGCCAACCGGGCTGCCGAGAATCTGCAAACCCTCTGCAGAGATAGTAATGCCCGGGGGAACTGAAGAGGGGTCGATTGGTGCGGCGGACCACGCCGCGCACTTAGCCGGGTTGTGTACCAGGCCGAGGGCGGCTAGTGCAGATGTGAGGTGGTTGAAAGCTGCTGTGCAGGCCGTGGCGTCGCCGAGCAGCGTGATGGCATCGGCGTACGCCAGCAGGACCACCTGAGGGTGTGCCGCCGCCGTGTCAACGAGGCACGGGTGGATGCTTGCCGCGAATAGGAGGGGGCCGAGCGGGTCCCCGTGGCGAACTCCTCTGGCGCTCTGCAGCGGGGCTGCGCCGAAGTCGTGGTCGAGGTAAAGCGAGGAGGGAGCCCCATATGATAGGCTGACGAGGGGGATCAGCTCCTTCAGCGCCTCGTTTCTCAGTCCCTCGAACACCGCTCTCCTTTCGACCGCGTTGAATGCGTTCGCGAGGTCAATCTGCAGGGCCACTGCAGCAGGGTGCACTTCCAGGTACGTGCGAGCGGTGTGGATTGGCGCCTCGATCCCCCCTGCTACTGCTACTCCGAATTGAAGGGGTGCAAAGTGAGAACGAGCGGCCGGCGCGGTCAGAAAAAGAGCGGCCTTCGCTATAATCCGGAGGAGACACTCCCCCACCGCTATCGGCCGCGTCCCTCCATGGGGTTTCGTAAAGGCTAACAGGCGGGAGGCCGTGAGTAGTTCCCCCGCGACTGTGGGAAGTTTTCCTACTAGAGCCGTGTTGGAGAGGGCGAGGAGGTGGGTGAGTACTTCAGCATTCCCTAGGGCTGCGTCGCGGATGTGCTCGAAAGTGGTTCCTGAGGGGCCGGCCCCGACTCCGTTGGGGAGCTTGGCGAGGAGGCGCCTGAAGTCGCGGGCTTCGATAGTAGGTGGGTCTTCCGCCGTGGCGGTGTGGAGCCAGCCAGGGAGTAGTTGGCTGGCAGACGGATGTCTCGCCGCGAGGGCTTCCAACACTTCAGGTGAGGCAGGTGACACAGGGGTGGCCTGGAGGGATTGAAGTGATTTTGACAAGTTACCCCGTTTTGCCAGTCCTTCCGCCCTTGCCAGTATTCTAGTTGTGTCAGGTGCGTGGCGAGGTTGCGGTGACAGGGAAATCGCCTGGACAGCTTCTTCGTATAGGTCCGCCCAGAGCCCTTGGCGAAATCGCTGGAGCCGATTCATCATCGTGCTCCAGTCAGGTTTACGGGCTGACGAGGTGCGGAGGAGTATGCGCGGGAGAAAGGTCAGTAATTTCCACCCTGGCGGAGACTCGGGATTGGCCGCCAGGTGGAGTAACGGTGTCAACATGCAGATCGCGAAGGAGTCGCGAAAGTCTTTGGGGGGGTGGCGAGCGAGAGGAGGTTGGCGACTGTCGCGCAGCGAGTCAAGGTCCCAGTCTGCCACCTGAGCGAACAGCTCAGAATTGACCAGTGCGACGATGTGAAGACGAAAAACGCTAAGCGAAGAAGGCGTGAACCGAGAACGCCATAGCCGAGAGGAAGAGAATGATCGCGACGCCAAGGATCGGATTCCGCGTGAGCGGAATTTGCTAGCTCGATACCATTAGGGATGAGCAAAGGGCGAACTCGAACACGTTCGTGTTCGAGTTCGCTCGAACATCACCATTTCCCGAACCGAACAAGGTTCGGTTCGGCGAACAATTTGGGCTGCAGGAGGTGTTCGCCGTTCGCCCATGGGGGCGAACATTTGGTATATGTGGGCGAACTCGAACATGTTCGAACCGAACATGTTCGAGTTCGCCTGTGGGCAATTTCGTTATAGTCACATCACATTTGTCAAACAGGGAATCTGGAGGGTTGGGAAGATAGATAGGGGGATGGAGGGTGTATATGTGTTCATGCAACGCACACTAGCATACGACACCGTCATGTTTTGCCTATATAAAAGTCACTGTCAAATTAAATCCTACGCCTGCACACCACTGCTACTACCAACAACACCATGCTCCTCCGCGTCAGTGGTGTCGCCAACACCCACCCCATCCTGCTCCCCCTCCCCCTCCTCCTCCTCCCACTCGTCGTCCTCCTCCTCCCCCTCGCCTTCAATGGCGAACTCTGGTGGTGCCTCGCCTTTTGCACGGCGGCCCTCGCCTATCCTCTGTCCTGGGTGTGAGCTGTACCATGATCTGAGAATCATGGACGCTCGCGTCCTCTGAGAGGCTAGGCGGTGCCGCTTCCAGGAAATGAGGTTGCGGCCGAGGGAGAACACGCGCTCGCTCGACGCGGACGTGGCAGGGATGGCAAGATAATCCCGGGCCATGCGCCTCAGCGTCTGCATGTTGGTGGCGCTGCGCCAATACTCCAACGCTGACACGTCGCACCGCACCCTCTCAGATAAGTACCTGCCAACCTCGTCATCCTGCACCATCCCACCCCTCCCCGCCTCCTGGCTCGCCGATAGACGCGCCGCAAGGCGTCGGCGACTAAGGAGAAACTCGGCGTCTTCGTCGTCATCCGCCGCGTCTCCCTCCTCCTCCTCCGTCACTGTGGCAAGTGGGGTCGGCCGAGGGGCAATCGCTGCAGCCCGGACCTGGTACTTGGCCACGCGTTCGCGAACCAGCTGGATCACCTCGCCTGACGAGGGGCGAGGCCTCGCTCTCCGGTCGGTATCGGGATGCAGCGTCTCCCAGTGCGCGTCGTCGAACCACGCCGCCTTCATGGAAGGGTCCAGGAAGGTCGCGATCCACAGCTCGTTGCTGGACATCAGTTCATACTTCTTCAAGAGACCCAGCGCCGCCTCAATCATCGGCTTTAGCGTAGGCGATGGCCCCTTGGCAAGGCGCGACTCCATAGCGTCGATCAGGCCGTTGTAGTACGGCAGGACCATCGCCACTGTAGGGTATGCCGCACCCTCCGCTGCCTTTGAGACTTTGGCGAATGGGCTGAGGAAGGTCTTGACAGAATGCAGAGTCTCCCAGTCTGCGTCCGTCAGGCGCAAGGTGTCCAGCTTCGCCTTGTCAGTCTTCGACACGCCCTGTGGTGTGGGTTAGAACGTATGGGTGGGCGGGTGTTTAGTCAAGTCAAGCATGGCCAACAGTGGTCCAAGGATCCAAAGCAAAACACCCCAACATATCCACAGATTAAACCGCACACACAACACTTCGCACACACACACACCTGTGTCTGGGCAAAGAAGACAGTGATGGGTTCCTGCAGAACCCCAGCTCGCTCGACCATGTCGTGGGTCGACCCCCAGCGTGTGGGACTGTGCTGCACCAACTTCAACGCCGGCTTCGGTTTGGCGGGGTTGGCCTGCGCGTTCAGGGTCCGCTGAAGGCTCAAGAACTTCCCTGAGCGCTGTGGCGAGAAGCCTATCCACGACGCCATCTCTCTCAGGATCCGCAACAACTTGCGGATGGCAGCCACTGCGAGAGCTGCCTTCACTGCAAGGTTGATCACGTGTGCCAGGCATCTGCGCACATCACCAGACATTAACGGCGGAGAGAAAGGGAAGTGTGAGTACACATTGGCATAGACCCGAGAAACACTTCCAATCTCAAGCCGCATAGGCCCACCCACTCTCATTGCACATCCCACGCACACTCCCTTCCGTACCGGAAGTGCATGCGCGAGTTGAAGAAGCACTGGCCACCACCCTCCTCCGACATCCATCTGAAAGCGGCAGTGTTGCTGGAGGCGTTGTCTGAGGTGAACCCAAGACAACGCGTCTCCAACCCCCAGTGCACCACCGTCTCCTCAACCACCCTCGCCATCTGCTTGCCCGTGTGACGCCCGTGAATCTCGCGGAATTCAAACACCATTGTGCGCAGCTGGAAATTCTCGTCGATCCAGTGACCCGTTACCACTAGCCACGCCGTGTTGTTGGGTGCCGTCCACATGTCGATGGTGAACGACACCCTGCACCCCTCCTCCCCCTCCTTCGCCAGCATCTCCGCAACGGATGACTGAAGAGCGGCAGCCGCATAGACCACTGTGTCGCGGGAAACCGTCCAGCGCGAGGGGATGAAGTTCTTCTGCGCGCAGTTGCGGTTTAGCAGGATGAGTAGCTCACGAAACTGGAGAGGGGTAGACACAAGGGGGGGGAGAGGGGACTAAACGGAAACCCGGGGCCACAAGCAAACAGTCAAAACACAAGCGGGTGCAACACATGCATGGCGGGTGCAACACATGCATGGCGGGTGCAACACATGCATGGCGGGTGCAACACATGCATGGCGGGTGCAACATGCATGGCGGGTGCAACATGCATGGCGGGTGCAACACATGCATGGCGGGTGCAACACAAGCGGACAGACCCATCCACTAACCACATACTTGCCCAAGAATGCATGGGATGGGATGGGGCACTTACAGCCTCGGTCTCGACGATGCGGAAGGGGAGGTCGCAGGTGACCACCAGCTTCGTGATCGCCTGCCGTAGCTGCACCGAGGTCAGTTTGGTTGTCATCCACCGCTCGATCCCGCCTGACCCATCACCTCCACCAGTCGCCTTCCCTTTCCCCTTGGCGAGTTGCGGCCAAGTTTTGGCATGTGGCCACTCATAGACGTACCCATCCGGCACTCCCTTGTAGCCCCCACGGGGAAACGTCTCCCCTGGCAAGTGAACGGACGGGGTGTGGTAACGGTGATGCCACACATGCATGTGCGCAGTGTGGAAGCTCGCAAAGTGCCTCTCGCCGGGGGTTGTTGTGGATTGCTTCCAAGAAATCCTGTCTGTGCAAATCTTGCACTGACGCTTCTCGTCTGCCCCTAACGGTCCGAACATCATTACCTGCCACCCCGGCTTCCTATTACCCTTGCCAGTCCCCTTACTACTCTCGGACCCTCCGTCCTCGTCTAGGAACTCGGGAGCGATCACACCCTCGCCCAAGGGCTCCCCAGTGAACGTGCAGGGATACGCCCGCTCCCTCAACTTGTTGGCCTTCTTCCGCTGCCTCGGCTCCCTAATGGTCACGGCCTTTTTCCCCCCCACCGTAACCCCCACGCTCCCTCCCCCTTCTCGCACATGCTGTGATCCCGCCTCTGTCGCCCCCCTTCCGCCACCCTCTCCCACCTCCTCCTCCCGCCCCTCTGGCTCCAACCCATCCAACTTGTGGTCTTCATCATCATCATCTCCCCCCTCCCCACCGCCATGCGTCTCTGGGTCCCACGCCGCCTCGCTGTCATCCCCGCTCCCCTCACTGTCCTCCTCCTTCTCGCCCTCACCATCCTCCTCCTCATCCTCCTCCGCACTGCCGCTCTCCAGCTGCGTCTGCCCCGAAGGAGGGGGTCGAGGGCCGTCGTAACGGAAAGAGCGACGGGAGGTCGGCGCCGGTACGGTAAGCAACCCCCCAACGAAGATCGCGCCGGCTCCTCCTGGTCCATCCCCTACCCGCCCTTGCATAGGTCGTGGTGGAGAACCCGGTGCGCTGCCTTGAGCCCTGCCTGCACCTCTCCCTATGGATCCACCAGCCCTGGAAGCCATAACTCAGCCCTCTACCCTAAACCCTAAAACACCCTTCGTGCAACGGTAGAGTTGGTTGGATGGTGCCGCACGTTCCTAATAGTTATCCCGCACGGTAAGGTATCTGAAATACGCCCTACTTGAGCCCTTTGCGGAGATGTTGGCTGAACCTTAATTAATAGCAACCCTAAACACCCTACACTACGCTAAACCCTATGCATAATACATTTAATGTCCGTGTATATTGCAAGTAAGTATCGGCGTGCACTTGCTTGCACCTAGAACAAGAAGGCTAGGGCGGCTGTGTGAGGGAGCGCTAAGGCAAAAACGCGTTCTGAGTTTGAGCTCACGAAATGAGCTCAAACAAAAATTGGTCGCGACCTAAATCTGGTCGCGGCCAATTTTGCCGCGAACATTTTTGGTGTTCGCGTGGCCCCCAAGTCGAACACGAACATGTTCGTGTTCGGCTTGGAGGCCCGAAATTTTGGGGCGAACATCGAACATGTTCGGCCGAACACCGAACATGTTCGGCCCGAACAATTTAGGCAAAAAAAAAATGCCTGTTCGGAATTTTGCTCATCCCTAGATACCATGATAGAATTGGAACTGAACTGATTGATTAAGAAAGAAGGCACTAAGCCTTAAGTACAAAACGAGGTTGGGATGGGCAAGGCTAGGGAAAAGATAGGATGGGAATCCTAGCAAATCTCCAATTGGTGAGTTGGCAGATTTGCAGGATTACGAAGGAATCCCAACCAGATAGGGTTGGGATCACAAACTACACCCAACCCACAAATAACCTACGCGATATAGAATATAGTACACAAAGTGTTGACAGCCTAATTCTAACACTCCGCTCCCAGAAGCAGCAGCTCCAACTCTTCCTCGTCCTCCTCGGCCTCTGCTTCGAACATCCCCTCTCTTTTTGGGTTAAAAGCAGGGTCACCCCCCTCGCTTTCTTCATTCTCGACATCGTCCTCTGCCTCCTCGCTGGGCACCTCCTCGCCGCCTTTCGCGCCTTCACGCATCAGCCTTTCTGCCGTTCTCGCGTATCCGCTTGCGCTGGTGCGGCGCCGATTGGAGCATCGTGCTCCTCCACCTCTTCGTCCTCTTCCGTTCCCATGGCGTCCGCGGCGGTTGCTGCCGCGTCCCACGCGTATTCCCCCGGTTCCTCTTCCACCCGCAGCTCCCGCTTGTCCTGTCTGGGGCGCCTCGTCCGCCGGGTCCTCAATTGGTCGGCGCGCTGGCGTCGGCTGCGGTGCTGTCGGGGGTGATGGATCCATCCGCGAGACGGGATCCGGAGCTCGAGGGTTCCGCGGAGAGCGCGCTGCCGGAGCCTGCGCCTGCCGGGCTTCGCCCGCGTGCGGCGTGTCCCATGCGCACCCCTCCGCAAGCGAGCTCGTCCGCCGCTTCGAGCGGGTGCTAACTCTTCCCCATCGGCCTGCTGCGCGCCCCACCTCGCCGGAGTATTCGTGGGCCCCTGCACGCGTTGCATCGAACCGCCCTGACAGACAGCCGCGGCAGGAGCGCGGGCGCTCGCCTCTGCGTCCGCCTCCGCGGCAGCCCTCTCCTCGCCAACCTTCTCCTGAGCATCGCGAAACTCAACAGCGCAGGGAGGGCGATCAGCGGTCCCCTGCGCGTCCTCGTTCACCTCGCCGCCCATCTCCTCGTGGTCGGGCAGGCCAGCGCCCACCCCGAGCGCGATCCCCCGCGCAACGCTCTCCGCGGCGATCTCCCGCGACGCGGGGGAGGGGGTCACCTGGGCGTCGCTGGGATTCGGGTCGTCGCGAGCAGTCCCCTCCGCGTCCGCATTCGGCTGGTTCCGGAGGCCGTCGGGGCCGGCGGAATGGCGGTGGGCGTGGCGGAAACGGTCGCAGGCAGGATCCTGCCCTGGATCGGGCAACGAGTGCGTTTGCGGAGGTTGTGCGTCAGGCGCGGGCGAGTGGAGAGCCGACTCACGTACACATTGAGGTGACCAACGGCCCTCATTTCGCCGCGGAGGTGGCTCCTCTGCGCGCGCTGACGGTGCGCGAATATCAGCCCGCGCGGGAGGTGCGGGCTCAGTTCCGCACCCCTCGTCAAGTCCCGGGCTTCTCCGCGCAGCGCCTCTCTGTTGGCCGGACTCCTGGCTGGCCGACGGCGTTTCTGCGCGAAGCGCCGACTGCACATCCCCCCAGTCACGCGGGGAGAGACCCCATGCTGACCATGTGCAGGATTCTGAATGTGGCGGAGGCGTGCGAGGTGGTGGCGAACTTGCAGCTGGCGGTGTGTGCGGCCACGCGGAACTTTCCGAGCAGTTACGGTCCAGGGTCCCGAGGATCCTGCGTGACTTTGGCAGAATCGCTCGAGTCGCCGTTGGCACCCGTGTCGGAAGCGCCCACCGGGGTAGCTCCCTTGCGCGTACCTTCCCCCGCCACGTGGGGGATCTTGCAGAGGCTGCTCGAGTTGGGACCCCCGTGAGCACACTTCAGTCGTCGGCGCATCTCCTACTTGTATAGGTGTTAGTGGGAAGAACTTCACCCACTCTGGGTGGTCCTTGTAAAGGCCGTGTTTCTTATCTGCTGCCTCCCGTGCCGCCCACCCCCTCCCCTTGGTGGCGTTCTCATCGCGGGTGCTGATGGGGTCCGTTATCGTCACATCGCAGATGTAGACGGCGCCAGTAGAGCGGCAACGTAAGGCCAGGTCTGCCTTCTTCTCCTCCACTGGGCTGAAGGCGGCCGTCTCGATGTGCACGATGAAGCGTGCATCTTGCGCCATCCGCGCGCACTCATCTCTGAGTTCATTGTGTGTGTTTGTGCGCCCCCCCCCCCCTGTTCCGCACCGAAGCAGGTGATTCGGGAGCCGCTTATCCGGGATCTCCACCTTCTTGGAGCAGTTGCAAACCCCTGGAGCCGCAAAGGGGAGCCCCAGCCGAAACTGGAGCGCGTTGGCATAGTGGGGAGCCTCAAGGCGGAGTGAGGAGTGGATGGGCACTGCGTTTAACCAATCCCCCGCCCCATACCCTGACAGGGACAGCATCCGCTGCGTGTGACCGTTGTTGGGGTTCGGGTTCATCCCCCGCACCTCCTCCACCTGCATGACATAGCGCTGGCCCTGGATGGCCGTGTCCAGCCTGTGCTGTAGTTTCCCTGCAGTTGGAGCCGATCTCTCTCTCTCTCTCTCTCTCTCTCTCTCTCTCTCTCTCTCTCTCTCTCTCTCTCTCTCTCTCGAATGGTCCGTGTATTAGTTGAAGGGTGATACAAATGTTTGAAGCAGACACATGCATACTAGACAAACAAGCAGACCTTTCAACCATCACCTACCCCACTCCCCCCCCCTTCTGTCCGACCCTAGTGGTCGGACGGGGGCTCAATCAGCTGGTGCAGCTGCCCCTCATTGAGAGGGGCCCACGGCCCTTGCAGGCTGAGCTCGTCCGCTTCCAAGGTCTCATTGGTCTTGGTGCGGAGGGCGTTGGCCTGCGCCCTCTGGAGGCACACGCTCCAGCGCTGGCGGTACTCCGTCAGCAGCTTGGCAGCCTCTCGAGAGGTAGGGGCCGCGTTGTAGCGGAGCTTCGCAGCCAGCTCCGCGCACTGCTGAAGGTAAGCTAGCACCCCCGGCGACGGGTAGCCGTAGGTCTCCACGGCTAAGGCGTGGAACCCCACCCACGCGTTCCGTCCCGCATATTTCTCCTCCTTCCGAGCAGCTGCCGCCCTAGCCGCCCAACCGGGTGCGCGGTTGCAGTTCTCGTCCTGGTAGGACACCCGGTCAGTCACGGTCACATCACAAAGCCACACTTCTCCGGTCAGGGGATGGCGGATGGAGACATCCGCTTTAAGGTTTTCAACCAGAGAATAGGCATAGGTCTCCTTGTGAACCGTGAAGCCCGCTTCCGCCCCTATCCTTGCGATTTCATCCCTGAGAGCATGGTGTGTGGCAGTCCTCCCCTTCCCCTTCTCGCAGCGCATAAGGTGATTCGGGAGGCGGTCATCAGGGAAGGTGGTGCGGTATCGGCAGTCGCACCGCCTCGGGACAGGGAGGGGGAGGCCTAGGCGGAAGGAGGAAGCAGTAGAGTGTTGGGAGGGGCCCAGCCTCAGCGCCGCTGAAAACTGAGAACACACGAAATAATGAAGAGAAGAAGGCACCAAGGGCCCTTAAATAGGCTCGGAGGAAGAGGGCCGGGGGAAGAGGAAGAGGGTTGGGTGCTAAGGCCTTCTCTCTCTCGCTCTCAGCCGCTGAAAACTGAGAACAGACGAAATAATGAGGAGAAGAAGGCACCAAGGGCCCTTAAATAGGCTCGGAGGAAGAGGGCCGGGGGAAGAGGAAGAGGGCTGGGTGCTAAGGCCTTCTCTCTCTCTCAAGTGGTCATGCATTTATGTTGCTTATAAGGTACAAACATGCAGGGACGGGACACAGCCAGTTGACTGTTCTAGGCATGCTAGCAAATGGGTAGGCAAGACAAGCACACTAGCAAACACAAGGCACAGGCCGTCCTAAGCAAGCATAACCCACGTCCGAGAGCTCCCTGTGCCAGCACCCTCATCCAACAGGCCCCCTTTCCTCCCGAACCTGGCTACCCGCCTCTGCCACCACTGCTCCCGCTCCCCGGCCTCTACACTCCTGCCAAGTCGTCGTCAAGCACCTGCCAGAGGTCCCCGAGGCTAGGCTCCCAGGGATCCATGGGTGCTTGAGGGTACGCCGCTTCTGCTGCCATGTTCGATTTGTTGAGGAAGGAGATGGCCTGGGAGCGTTGCAGCATCACCGACCAGCGCTGCCGATAATGTGCGTTGAGCCTGGATGCTGTGGTAGTGAGCGGCCCATGTCTGAACTTTTTCTTAGCAGTTGCCACGGCCAGCAGACGGAGGAACTGGACCGTGTCTGCTGCCAGTGCCCCATACGTTTCAACCGCCAGCCCCAGGAACCCCACGTAGTCCGGGCGGCTCTCGTAGAGGCGGTGTTTCCTCTCAGAAGCCTCTTTGGCTGCCCACCCTGGCGGCTTCCGAACCCTTGGGTCCCGCTTCTGAAGGACCGGGTCCGTTACTGTGACGTCGGTGACCCAGGTTTCTGCAGATTCCCGGTCCTGGAAGGCCAAGTCCGCGCGCTTGCGGACCACAGGGGGTGAGAAAGCCGCGGTCTCGTGGAAAGTGTTGAACCCCGCCTCCCGTGCCATTCGCAGGGCCGCATAAACCAAAGCGTTGTGTGTCCGTACCACATCCCCTCCCTCTCCACACCGTAGCAGGTGGTTAGCTAGGCTAGTGTCGTCGATGTCGGAGTTGTCATTCTTGCAGGGGCACTTGACTGTAACTGGCATAGCCATACCGAGGCGGAACCCGAGTGCTAACGAGAACTGACCAGGGGCAAATGTAAGGTCAGATCTCGTTGGCACCGCGTGAAGCCAATCCCCCGCCCCCACTCCCCTCAAACTGACTAGCCTGACCCCATGCCCTTGATCCTCTCCCGGCTGATCCATTATCGTGTCTGCTAGCAGCTCTCTTGCCCTAACCGTGTTGATGTGCTTGGAGAGTAGCAGCTGCAAGTTCCCTTGCCCCTGTGGCCCTTCCCTGTAGCCTTGCAGAGCCGTTTTCGCCTCCAACGGCAGTCCCTCTTCCAGCGCCGCAATCACGGTCACCGCTGGCGGGGGAGGAGCCCATTCCCTAGAGAGTATGGTTTCCGCGTGGGCGAGGAGGTCCGAATCGGGCAGGTGCATCTGCTTCAGCAGTTGATGGGCAGCCGTCAGCGAAGCAATGTAAGCCGCCGGGGCCTCAGAGATTGGGTCAATGATGCTCAGGCCGCCAAGGCGTATGGGAAGTGTCGCCTGCCGCCACAGGAGGCTCTGCTCGAGTTCGCTTGAGGGGATTCTAAGCTTGGCCGAAGCGAGCGCCGCCCCCAGCAGTGACTCGCTCCACGCCCTCCACTCCTCCCGCTCAAGTGTACAACTCGGGGTTGTGCGGAGCAGGTATGAGATCCTGCGTGAGATGCTGCGACTGAGCAGAAGCAGAGCGTGCAGGGGGTGAAGTTGTGCAATCAGTGGTACCGGAGCCGCTGCCTTGGTTAACGCCTGTTGGACTTGAGCGGTACAGTAGGCTGGAGTGCCGATCGGGCTGCCAAGTAATTTGATGCCGTCTGGGCTCACTGTCAGGCCGTGCGGTGGTTCCTCCAGTCCCTCCCCGTGCCCCTCCGGTCCCCACGCCGAAGATTTCGCGATGTTGCAACGGAGCCCGCACTTCGCAAGCTCCGTGACGATGACGTCGAAAGCCTGGAAGGCCACCTCGCGCGGCCCCACCACGGTGATGTCGTCAGCGTAGGCTATGACTGCCGCTCCCGGGTGAGTTGATGCCGCATACGTCAGAATCGGTTGAATCGCCGTCGCAAAGAGGAGGGGACCGAGGGGATCGCCTTGGCGGACACCTCTGGAACTCATGATATGATCCACGCCGAGCGCTGGGTCGACTAAGAGTCGCGAGGGCGAGTCGTAGAGCGTCCCCACGAGCGGCAAAAGCTGATGCAGGTCAGAGATCTGGAGCGCTGAGAAGAAGGCCTCACGCTCGACCGAGTTGAAAGCATTCTCGACGTCGAGCTGTAGTGCTACATGGTGCTCATTTTCACGGAGCAGGGCGCGCACTGTGTGTATGACGCACTCTGCCCCACCAGGCACGGAGACACTATACTGGACGGGGAGAAAGAACTCCCGTATCGCCGGTGCCAGTTCCCGCAGTGCTGCCTTAGCGGCCACCCTAAGCAATGCTTCCCCAATCGCTATCGGTCTGACGCCGCCTCCTGGCTTTTCCAAGGCTATCAACCGGGACGGCAGGATTAGGTCACGAACAGCTTGCGTTTGTTCGCTGTTGAGCAACTGGCGGACAATTTTCGTGAGGAGCAACAGGACCTCCTCGCTGCAGTGAGCGGGGTCCTTGAGATGTTTGAAGCAAGTACCAGAAGGCCCAGCACCCACTCCATTTGGACATTTTGCGAGGACTTCGCGGACATCGCCAGGGGTCACAGATACTGACGAAATTGATGAGCCCGTCCTGCTGGTAACCCAGCTTGGGATGGGTTTCTCGCCCATGGGGTGTTTCGACCTTAGTGCCGCAAGTGTGGTCGGTGTAGATTCCGCTAACGGGGTCACTTGTAGCGTAGCCACGGCCTTGGAAATGTTTGCTTTTTTAATCAACCCCTCGGCCCTTGCACAGAGCCCAGCGTCATCAGGCTGGTGGCGTGTCGGGGCTTCCGTAACGGGTACAGCGCAGGCCTCACTGTAGAGGTCCGCAAGGCCTCCAAGCCTGAAGTGGTGTAGCCGTGTCTCAATTTTGATCCATCGGTTGCCTTCCACTGGCTCTGGTTGGGGCCGAAGGGTCAAACGTGGCAGGAACTGTAGCACCGTCCATGCTCCTTTGCAGTCGGGGTGCTTCGCCAGACGCAGAAGGGGCGCCAGGAGGCACATCGTGTAACCCTCCAGGACCTTAGGGGGCATTCGGCGCACCAGGAAGGGCTGGTCCACACGCACCAGTGGCGCCACGTCCCAGGTACTGGCCAGCTGCCAGATGCTCTCGTCGTTTGCCAGATCAGCAGGGGATTTTTCAGATGGCTGTGTCTAGGGATGAGCAAATGGCGAACACGAACATGTTCGTGTTCGCCTGGGCTCGAACATGGCTGTTTGGCGAACCGAACACTGTTCGGTTCGCCGAACACTTTACACCAGAAAGGGTGTTCGAAGTTCGCCAAGAGAGGCGAACATTTCGTACGTTTTGGCGAACACGAACACGTTCGCCCAGAACATGTTCGCGTTCGCCTTAAAGGACCTTCTCAGATCCAAGTAGAGTGAAATCCAAATGTTTCACATTCCCTCCCCCCACCCTGCAAGCCAGTCCCGCCCTGCTAGAACCGCCCATGCTAGATCTACGCTTAAGCAACGGCGAAATGCTAGATCTACGCTTAAACAACGGCGAAATGCTAGATCTGAGCTTAAGCAACGGCGAAATGCTAGATCTGAGCTTAAGCAACGGCGAAATGCTTGATCCGCACTTAAGCAACAGCGAAATGCTAGATCTACGCTTAAGCAACGGCGAAATGCTAGATCTACGCTTAAGCAACGGCGAAATGCTAGATCTGAGCTTAAGCAACGGCGAAATGCCTTGATCCGCACTTAAGCAACGGCAAAAGGCCTTGATCCGCACTTAAGCAGCGGCAAAAGGCCTTGATCTGAGCCCAAACACCAAGGCCCGCGCCCTAAAAATTGGTCGCGGGCCTATTCGTCGATGAACACATTGGCGTTCGTCGAAGGCCCGTGTCGATCACGAACACGTTCGTGTTCGTCGCGCCTCGGCCAGCTGAGCCGGGCGAACGGCGAACGTGTTCGGGCGAACACCGAACACGTTCGCCCCGAACAATTTAGGCCAAAAAAAAATATTGTTCGGTTCGCCTCGAACGTGTTCGAGGCGAACCGAACAGGTGTTCGTCATATTGCTCATCCCTAGCTGTGTCACCTCTCCCTCCGCCGGCCCAGCTCTTGCGTTGGCGGCTTGTGGTATACCACCGGCTCCTGTCCTTCTCCCCCGTCCCCTGCCTCCATCGTGGCGAAACTCCTCCTCGTTGCCCAGGGAGATTCCTTCCGATGCATCTGAGCCGGGCGGGATAAATTCACTCCCATTCGGTGAGGTGTCAGAAGCAGCTTCACCCCCATTGGCTGGCTCCAGTGTCCGTTCAGGGCGGTCGTGTCGCTCCCGCCACGTGCCCGTTCTCTCGATCGCCGCCTCTCCTCCTAGCAGCGGGGCTCTTGCCCTTCCGGTGGTCCCACGTCCGCCTCTCCCCCCGGCCACAGCACCGCGATCTCCCTGGTCCCCTCGCGCTCCTCGTCCCCCGCCTCGGGCTGCTCGACCCGCGGATCGTCCCCCGCCCTGTGCCGCCTGTGGCGCTCTTCCCGCCGGGATCCACGGGCCGTTAAACGGTACGTGGGGTGGGCCTCGGGGCTGTCCCCAGGTAATTCTCTGTGCACGCGTTGAGCTCCTCGTCTCCCGTCGTGTCGGAACCTGGGCATTGTGATGAGGCTGCCGTCCCCCTTCCGCCGCCGACGCCTCTTGCGTCGTTGTATTCCGTACCGCGGAACCTTCTTCTGTAGCTGCCCCTCCATTCTCTTGTGCGGCAGGTCGCGGCGCCAATGTCGGTCGATGCGCTTGCTCTGGTCGCGGCGGCGCTGGCACAAGCCAGCCCCGGAGGGGTCCCGGGCGACCAGGCGCCAGCCCTGATCCAAGCCGCGTCGATGCTGGTCGGGCGCGGATCCGTGCACCCGCTCCGCGAGCATCATTCCCGTCGCCGTGGGTCTCATGTGCCGACGTTCCAGACTCCTCCAGGTCGCGCTCAGGCCTCTCTAAGGCCTCGTCAACAGCAGGCGTTTCGGCGCACCCAGCGCCGATCTCAGCGTCGGCCTCAGCGGCAGCCAAACCCAGCTCCTCACCACGCGTCGCGTCCGGAGGCGCCACATCCGCCGCCGAGCCCATCCCCGCCGGTTGGGCCGCCGCCAGCTCCACCTCAGCTACCACATCCTCTTGCCTCTCCATCACCCGCCCCTGCCGACCCAGATCTTGTCTCGTCTCAGTCGCACGGTGGGGTTGCAACGTCGGGCATTCCGCAGCACGGGGCCTACCCGTGGGAGTCGCTACCGCCGGATGCACTGGAGGCTCCCCCCCCTGGCACCCCCCAGCACCGCTGGAGCTTATGGGACGAGTCCCCTCCTGCCGAAAGGGCTCTCCGCGTCGAGCAGCGCGTGTCGAACGTGGGGACGTGCCTGACACTGGTTGCGGATGGATGTGCTGGACCAACTTGGCGCTTATCAGCGCCGGACGCGTCGTCCTGGGGCTCTTCCCCCGATGCTGTCAGGGCAGGAACAGACGGTGGCTGTGGCGTCGGCGGTGCAGATTTTGCAGATGCTGCCCGAGATCGGGTTTGTGCCCGGCTCTCCCGGGTCTGCTTTGGGGCCTGGTCCCGCAGCGCTGAGGCGGCTCGTGCTTGCCGCTTTGCAGGCACCACTCGACATTGTACCAGCTGCCGCATCCGTGTTACGCTGGATGGACGGGCGGCTTTCTTGGATCCTTGCCGAGTAGCCGTCCCTTTCCCCGTGCCCGCCTTATTTACTCCTCCCCGGGCCTTTGGCTTCCCCATGGAGGCAGCCCCTCACTTGGGGGTGTTGATGGTGTGTCCGCTGTCTACAGTTGCATGATGCCTTGCTTGATTTAGTGAACCTGTCCCGCCAGTGGTACTTGCCTCCCCAAACGCGCGGCCGAAGGCCGCTGGATTCTGAGAGTGAAATGAACTCCACAGAAAACAATGAGAGGAGCAGGAGCTCCCTGGACTTATATACTAGGGGTGAGAGGCTAAGAGGGGCTAAGGACTGGTCCCTAGAGAAGGAAGGCCTAGAAATGGCTAAGGAAGGACTATGCCATCCCTCTCTCTCTCTCTCTCTCGCTCTCTCTCTTCGCGAGCCGCTGGATTCTGAGAGTGAAATGAACTCCACAGAAAACAATGAGAGGAGCAGGAGCTCCCTGGACTTATATACTAGGGGTGAGAGGCTAAGAGGGGCTAAGGACTGTAGAGGCGTTCCAGAAGTGATAGTGGTTTTGCCATCTCTTCGAGCTGCTTTGCTAGGAATGTAGAGGCGCCGCTATCAGGCCCGACGAAACTTCCTAGAAGCCGTATGCCGTCGTTTGAGAATGGAATTCCTGGAAGGAGGGTGGCTGTCTCTGGCGCACTCGAACTCCACGCAGCACATTTCTGAGGATTGTGCTCGAGGCCCAAGTGTGCCAACTTGGTCGTGAAGTGAGTGAAGGCTGCTACAGTGTGCCCCACGTCACCCAGAAAAGTCACGTCGTCCGCATACCCAAACAGAGCACGTCGGGGTGAGCGTCTGCGGTTTCACGAAGTGTGGCATGTATCCCTGCCGCGAACAGTAACGGGCCTAGTGGGTCTCCCTGGTGGACTCCGCGTTCACTTCGCAGTGGGTCGGTGTTGAAATTGACATCCAGGAAATCCAGTAACGGGCCTAGTCAGGAGGTGCTGACCAGTGCGTTGGTGATGGCCGCGTCGCGCAGATGCTCAAAGGTCATCCCCGAAGGCCCGACTCCAACTCCATTCTCGCATCTGCCCAACATTTTGGCAAAGTCCACGTGGGCGATTGAAAGTGTTGACTCCTGTGCCGTGGGCCAAGGCACCTCCTCGTATACAGCGGGGGGGTGTTTTTGGCGCAGCTCTTCCAGGATTTCGGGGCTGGGAGTGCAGACGGGCGTTGACTCCAGGGCGAGGACGGCTCGTCGCAGGCTGCCACGTTTCGCCAGACCCTCAGCTCGGTTGATCACCCCAGTCGCATCTGGCTGGTGTCGTGGCGGTGGTGGCATGTTGACTGCGTCCACCGCATCCAGGTACAATTGCTCCCATTCGCCACGCTGGAAGGCTCGGAGCCGGGCTTTGATTTTCGGCCAGTCCGGTCGTTGTGGCGAGGTTTGGCGGAGAGTCAGGCGCGGGAGAAACAACAGCAGACGCCAACCTGTCTCTGACTCGGGGTTTCGCGAGAGGTGTAGTAACGGTGTCAGTAACGCCAGCGAGAACAGCTGACACAAATTTGGCGGTAATCGCCTTGACAGCGAAGGCTGACGACTGTCGCATAGAGCCTTGATGTCCCAATTCCCGATGGCAGCGAACAAGTCTGTTCGCTTCGCTAATTCGTCAGATAAAAATAGCGGGGGGTCGGGGCGGTTGGGCGTGTTGCAACACCTAAAATCGCGGTCCGATTTCGACGAACACGGCCCGATCGCGCAGGAGAGGCGGAGGTTGGAAATTCCACCGTCCGATCGGCATCGGTCGGTAGGTGTGCCTCCTGGGGCGTGTGATCGCGAGTTCGCCTCCCCGCTGCTTCCCTTCTCCCTGAGCCTTCCCTCGCCCCGCCTTCCTCCTCCTCTGCCTCATCGTTCTCGCTATCAGGTGTGGGCTCTTCCCTATAAGTGGGGTCCCGCAGCTCGTCCTCTTCATTAGCTGCTTCCAGATTATTTAAAGCTACCCGTGCTGCCGCTTGGTATCTGCTCTCTCTCTCAAATGGTCCTTTGTATTAATTCAGCAGGGGGTACAGACATGCAATTTGACTCGTGGTTCCCTTATACCTTCCGACCCATCAACCCATCCCTCTGACCCTTCCCCCCCCCCCCCCCACCCCCCCCCTTAGTGCCCCTCTAACCCTCCAGCGTGTGGAGGATGTCCCCTAGGTGCAGCGGCCATGGGTCCGATGCCATCTGGGGGTGCGCTGCCTCAATCCCCGCCCTGGCCTTGGTGTGCAGGGCATTCGCCTGGGAGCACTGGAGGGCCACTGACCAGCGCTGGCTGAAGTGGCAGGCCATCTTCTTGGCCGATTTCGCCAGGAGGTTGGCCCTGAACCGGTTCCTAGCTGCTGCTGTGGCCAGCAGCTTCAGGAACGCCGTCGTGGGGGGCGCGTTTGCCCCATAGGTCTTGACGGCCAGGGCGCAGAACACCACGTGCTCTGTGTGCCGGTAGTAATCCCTTTCTTTCCGCTTCTGAGCCTCCCATGCAGCCCAGCCTGAGGGTTTGCGGGCTGTGGGGTCCCGGTTCTGCAGCACAGGGTCGGTGATAGTCGTGTCTGTGATCCAGGTCTCTCCACTGTCTGGGTCATGCACGATCACATCGGCCTTCTTCCGGTCATCTCTCGAATGGTCCTCGTATTGATTGATGGGAGATACATGGGAAGATGCAAACACATGCAAACCCAGACATAACACTCGGTCTACCTAACTACCTCATTCCCTTACTCCCTCCCGCCCCCTCCGTCCGACCCTAAAGGTCGAACGGGGGCTCTATTAGCTGGTAGAGCTGGCCTTCGCTAAGGGGGGCAAAGGGGCCCCGCATGCCGAGCTCGTCCGCTGCTATCGCCTCGTTGGTCTTGCAGCGGAGGGCGTTGGCTTGTGCTTTTTGGAGGCACACGCTCCAGTGCTGGCGGTATTCCGTCAGCAGCTTGGCGGCCTCGTAGGAGTTGGGGGCTGCGTTGAATCGCAACTTGGCCGCCAGCTCCGCGCACTGCCGCAAGAATGCCAACATCCCGGGCGAGGGGTACCCATATGTCTCTACCGCTAGGGCATGAAAGCCCACCCACGCATTCCGGCGCACGTATTTCTGCTCCTTCTTCTCTCTCTCTCTCTCTCTCTCTCTCTCTCTCTCTCTCTCTCTCTCTCTCTCTCTCTCTCTCTCTCTCTCTCTCTCTCTCAAGTGGTCCGTGTATTAGATCCGAGCACGGTACAGACATGCACAAGGTTATAAGGAGCAATGCACCTCAGCCTCTATAACCCCCATATCCTACCTACTCTCGTTCACCCTCTAAGGCAGCTCCAGTGCAGGCTCCAGGATGGCAAGGCAGTCCCCGAGGGACATGCCTTCGCCCGGCAGCGCCACAGGTGGGTTCTCTACCTGAGCCGCATAGTTGCACTTCGTCATGAAGCTCACCGACTGCGCCCGCTGCAGCGCCACGGACCACCGCTGGCGGAACTGATGCAGCAGCTTTGTTGCTTGGTAAGATGAGGGGGCAGCGTTGAAGAGCCTGCGCGCGCCGGTGTCGGCCAGAAGTTTGAGGAATTGAGGGACCTCCGCGCAGGGGCAGCCGTAGGTATCAACGGCGAGAGGGAAGAATCCGACCCACGAGGCCGTTGAGCCCTCGTAGTCGGAGATCTTTTTCTCTGCCGCCTCTCTGGCCGCCCACCCCCTGCCCTTAACCGCGTTGGGATCCCGTGTGCTAATGGGGTCCGTGATGGTCACGTCCCCTATCCACACCGCCCCTGAGGACTTGTCCCGGATCGCTATGTCTGCTTTCTTAAGGGTGACGGGGCAGAACGTGGTCGTCTCACTGTGAGTCATGAAATCAGCGTCGGCGGCCATGTGCAGACACGCATCGCGCAGTTCATTGTGCGTGTTGGTCCGCCCCTTCCCTGTGTCACAGCGCAGCAGGTGGTTGGGCAGCCGCCTGTCTGGGATCGCTGTCTCCTTGCGGCAGTCACACGCGCCTGGAGCTGAGGAGGGTAGCCCCATCCGGAATTGCAGCGCATGCGCAAAGTGAGCAGGGGCAAGCCGTAGTGTCGAGTTGAAGGGGACTGCATTGAGCCAGTCTCCTGCCCCATACCCTGAGAGTGAGAGCATGCGCTGAGTGTGCCCGCTCATTGGGTTGAGAGGCATGATGCGTGTAGCCTGCACCTGCTCCGCGTAGCGCAGTCCGTGGACCGCGATTGCCAGCCCGTGCTGCAGCTTGACGCCCTTGGGATCAACTCGGTCGCTCTGCAGCAGCTCCTTCCCATCATCCGGCAGTGACTCCTCACACCTCTCCAGCCAGTCAAAGAGCGGGGACGTGTTGATGAAGGGCCCCACCATCTGGATCCGCGTTTCCGCCAGGGCGCCGACCGCCGACTCATCAATGGAGGTGAGCAGGTGCTGCGCTTGCGTGTAGCTTGCGAGAAACCCAACACGTCCCTCCACCGAGGGGTCTGTGAGACCTAAACCGCCGAGCGAGATGGGGAGTGACGCTTGCGCCCAGGTACGTGAAATCTCGGCCTCCCCCCGTGGGTGGCGAATGCCGCAGGCATCGAGCAGTGTCTCAAACAGCCTTTTACCCCAGTCTGACCACTCCTCGACTGGCAGGGCTGAAAGCGGCGTGGTGCGGGCGACGTAAGCGATCCTTCGTGAGATGCACCGAGAAAGCAGAAGGGAAGCCAGCTGTGGCTCCATCCGCGCTATTAAGGGCAACGGCCCGCCCATGGTGTCGAGGCTGGCACGTAGGAACGCGGCAGTTGCGTCACTGCCACCGATGAAACTGCCAAGCACCTTCACCCCATCTTCAGTGAAAGGTACGCCCACTGGTAGCGCAGCTCCCTGTCGGCCTGCCTGGGACCAGGCTGCGCATTTGGCGGGGTTGTGGCGCAGCCCAATCTCCCCAAGGTTTCCTGTGAAGTCCTCAAACGCTGCTGCACACGTGGCTGCATCTCCAAGGAAAGTTACGTCGTCCGCATAGGCAAGACAGACGACAGAGGGGAAGGTGAGCGCTGTTTTCGTCAGTGCAGGGTGTATGGCGGCAGCGAACAACAACGGGCCGAGGGGATCTCCCTGTCGCACCCCGGTCTCGCTCAGCAGAGGTGGGTGTGAGAAGCCAGCATCCAGACATAGAGCCGAGGGAAGGCCGTACAGCAGTTTAACTAACGGTAAGAGCGAGGCGAGGGTGGAGTCCCGAAGAGATTTGATGATGGCGTCGCGGTTGACGCTGTTAAATGCGTTCGCCAGATCAGCCTGCAGGACCAAAGCTCCTGTGTTCACCGTGAGGTAAGTGCGTGTGATGTGGATAATCGCTTCCGCCCCACCGGGGACAGCCACGCCGAACTGGTGCGGTAGGAAGAACTCACGGGCGGCCCCTGCGGTCAAGGTAAGCGCCGTCTTGGCCGCGAGGCGCGTTATGCTTTCGCCGATGGCGATCGGCCGCGTCCCCCCATCGGGCTTGCTCAGGGCAATTAATCTCGAGGCGGTGAGGAGCTCGGCCACTGCAGGAGGTAGGTTTCCCGTGAGAATCGTGTTGACTAGTGCGTGAAGGTGCTTCCCAACGGAGTGGTTGATCAGCGCTGCATCGCGTAAGTGTTCAAACGTGGTTCCAGAGGGGCCCGCTCCTACCCCCATCTCGCAGCTTCCCAGCACCTTGGAGAAGACTGCAAATGGTGCTGATAGGTGGGGGTCAGGTGCTGGAAAAGTCCAGTCAGGTGGGGAGGCGGGCGCTGGTGGGTGTTTGGCGCGCAGGGCCTCCAGCACAGTTGGGGAGGGAATGCTGACTGGCGTGGCTTCTAGTGCCATCACGGCTCGTCGTAGGCTGCCACGTCGTGCCAACCCCTCTGCCCTAGCGATGACACCAATGTCATCGGGCTGGTGTCTAGGTGGTTGGGGCCACGTCAGTGAGCCCACTGTCTCATTGTATAGCTTATCCCACTCCCCGGACAGAAACTGACGAAGGCGGGCACTGACAGCCTTCCAATCTGGACGTCGTGGGGACAGCTGGCGAAGTGTTAAGCGCGCCAGGAATAGAACGACCGTCCAAGCAGAGGTAGAGTCTGGATATTTCGCCAAGCGCAGCAGCGGCGCCAACAAGGCTGTGGCGAAAAGCTTGCGTGGGTCTGGAGGGAGGTGGCGGGAAAGGGGTGCGTGGCGAGAGTCGCGTAGTTTCGTGAGATCCCAGGCTACAACGCTGGCGAATAGCGTGTCGTCCTTGGCGAGAGTTTCTGGGGATTTTTCCTCTAAGGGTTGGGTTGGGACGTGGTTACCGCCAGGTGCAGGTTGGGGGGCGGTGTGGGTAGGGGTCTGAATGTTGGAAATCGGGGTTGGGATTGGTGGAGTGGCGAAATTTCCCGATGCGGCACGGGTTGGTGTTGGGGGACCCCTCCTGTTGGATCTCACTGCTGAGTTTCCCCCCGGCAGGTGAGTTGCGGCTGGCCTGCTCGCTCGAGCAGGGGTCTGTTGCTGCTCGTCTTCCAGTGACTCAGAGCTAGAGGTCGAGTCCGTAGATTCTGCAGCTACAAAGCTGCCGTCTGAAGTGGTTGAATTATTATCGTTGCTCATCTCAGTTAAAGCCCTCCGTCCCGCCTGCTGGTACACGTTCTCCGGACCGCCTCCTCGAGCCCTCACGCCACGCCCAGCTGCTCGCCCTCCCCGGCCTGCAGCTCTACCTCCGCCGCGTCGGCCGCCCGTTGGGCGAGCGCTATCATCCCTCTGCTCCGATGGATCTCCTGGCTGCTCCTGAGCGCGGGTGTTCCGCGGTGAGCGATCTCGCTCCCCGTCCGCTTCCTCCTGCACGTCCTGCCGCGAGCGTCCCTGTCGCTCCGATGGCTGCCGCTGATCAGATTCGTCGCCGTTTCGAAGATCAGCGGCCCGCGCCGGCGCCTGCGCGTGCGGAGTCCGTCGTGCGCTCCGACGCAGAGGCTGCGGCGCGCCGGGAACGTTCGCCTCGTCGCCTCGACAGTGGCGCGTGGTGACGGGCAGGAGAGCCACCGTGCGGAGCGTCACGCCGAGCCTCGGTCGCCTCGGAAGCCGCGATCACCGCACTCACCACGTTCACCGCGCCGCGCGGCATCCAGGAGCCGATCTCCGGACCGGCGGTCGCGTCGTCACCGTTCGCCCGGTCGCCAAGCCACACACTATCGATCGCCTGCTCCGCACGTGTCTCGCCCGCGGTCCCCATCTGCGCGTTCGCCGCGGCCGTCAAAGCGCCAGCGGCTCTACTCTCCTCGTCACGGGGGCCGATCCCCTGTTCGCCAGCGCCAACGCGTCCCATCTCGCCAGCAGTCGCCCGCTCACTCGAATGCAAGTGGACGTGGGCGTCGTGGGCAGCGGGGAGGGTATGGACGCGGCGGAACTGCGCGTCAAGCGCCGTCCGAGCTTGAGCGCGTTCTCCGAAGGTTGGACGGCGTGGAGAAAGCGCTCCACCGCTCGAACGCGGAGGCGTCATCCCATTCCGTGCCGCCGGCTGGCCCCGTCGTTCCTCTTGCTGCCCTCCTGCCGCACAACCCTGAGGGCTCCCTTGCGCGTCCTGGTCGTCCGCTGCCAGCAGGGGCTGGCTTCGTGGGCGCAGGTGGTGGGGATCCCTGGGCCGCGTATGCACCCCTGCGTCCTCGCTCCCCTCCACGTGATCTCGCTGTGTCGTCCCGCCGAACGCGCGCCGCTGCTGTCCTTCCGCCGATGAAGGAAGTGCCCACGGTGACCCTGGCGCGCTTGTGGTCGCTGGCGGAGAGCCTGCAGAGCCTTGAGCTGATACTCCTGGAGTCCCATGGCTCCATGGCGGTGACCCCACCGAGCACATTCTCTCAGATGCCACGAGCACGGTGTCATGCGGCGGCGTCAGCGCTATTCTCGTACGTATCGCCACTGCAGGTTGCGCCCTCGCCGGGAGTAGTCTCGGCCACCCAGCTGGCCGAGAAGGCCCTGGATCTGAAGACGCTTGTTGGATCTCGCGGAACTCCTGTTGACGTTGTCGGCGCCACCGCGTCAGTGGTCCGCCTGATGTGGTTGACCACGCGCGAAACGCTTGGTGAGCTTGAGGCCGACCGCATGTAGGCGCCCCTCTCGCGCGTGAGTAGACCCGCTCCATGTTTGCTCTCCTAGTTGTCGTTGCCTGCCATGTTCGTCGGTGTTGTCATCTTGCTATATGTCATCCTTGTTGATCTTGTCGTCCCGAACGCGCGGCCGCAGGCCGCGCCCGCGAGCGCCGGCGCGAAGCGCCGGAAAAATTGGAACACCGAATGAAGAATGAGCTAAACCAGAGGCCAGGAGGCCATTATATAGCTGGGGAAGAGAGGGGAAGAGGCTAGGAGGGAAGAGGCTAAGTCCTTGCTTCTCTCTCTCTCTCTCTCTCTCTCTCTCTCTCTCTCTCTCTCTCTCTCTCTCTCTCTCTCTCTCTCTCTCTCTCTCTCTCTCTCTCAAGCGGTCCTTCATTAATGTGTATACAGGGTACAAGCAAGGCATGTGCAAGTTTTTAGCAAGCAAAACCTAGGCATGCAAGAGATATTATCTTGCTATTAAGCAAACAGTCTAGGTATTTGGCCGGCTAGCCTGCAACCATGCGACCCCAACTGTGATCAGGCCAAGCCAGCACCCTCCTGTAAGGTCTGCCTGCCCAATGGCTGGCCAGCACAACCGAGGGGCCTACCCAGTGCCCCGAACCCCTTTACCGCGGCCTGGAGCCTCCTCTCGCTCCAGCCCCTCCTTCTCCCCTCACCCATCCAGGGCCGGCCCCCAGTCCAGCCCATCCTCAAGGACCTGCCAGAGGTCCCCGAGGCTGGGTTCCCACGGGTCTGCTGGGGCCTGGGGGAAGGCCCTCTCCGTCGCCCTGTTGGACTTGGCCAGCAGGGCGTTCGCCTGGCTGCGCTGCAGCATCACCGACCAGCGTTGTCAGTAATCCGCATTCAGCTTGGAGGCTACCGAGGTGAGCCTCCCCTGCCTGTGCTTTTTCTTTGCCGCCTGCGTGCCAAGGAGACGAAGAAACCTCTGGGTGTCCTGCGCTAAGGCCCCATACGTTTCCACCGCCAGCCCGAATACCCCTACGAAGTCCGGTCGCCCCTCGTACAGCCCCCTTTTTGTCCTTGCTGCCTCCTCTGCCGCCCAGCCCGGTCCCCTGGTGGCCCCTAAATCACGCCGCTGCAGCACCGGATCAGTGACCGTGACATCTGTGACTCACGGTCTTTGATAGCCAGGTCTGCTCGCTTAGGGTTGACGGGTTGCGAGTAGACAGTGGTCTCATGCAAAGTCATGTAATCCGCTTCGCGTGCCATTCGCAGTGCCGCATACACCAGGGAATTGTGCGTGTTTGTCCTGTCTTTTCCTTCCGCGCACCTCAGCAGGTGGTTGGGGAGGCTCCGGTCATGTATCTGTGATCGTTCACCGTGGCACGGGCACGTGTCTGTCACTGGCAGGGTCAGCCCCAAGCGAAAACCCAGGGCTATTGCATATTGGCCCGGCGAAAACGTCAGGTCCCCACTGGTAGGGATGGCGTGTAGCCAATCCCCTGCCCCTACTCCCTGCAGGCTGATCAAGCGGATTACATGGCCATTATCCTCCCCCGGTTTATCCACCCGAGTATCGCCCAATAGTTCCGCTGCCCGGTCCTGATTGATATGCTTGGAAAGGAGCTCCTGAAGTTGCCCCTTCCCCCCCTTTTCCTGGCTGAAACCCCTAAGCAGCTCCTGTGCCGCCTCTGGGAGCCTGTTCCGCATGTCCTGTAGCGTAGTTCTGCTGCCCACTGCTGCCCCTTTGTTCGCTCCTTTGTTGTTGTGTGTAGGTGGGCCGCCTTGAGGGCTGTCCAAAGTAGCCGCTCACTCCACTCTCTCCATTCTCCGAGTGGTAGCGCGTCTGCAGGTGTGGTACGCAGGAGATAGGACGCCCGGCGGGAGATGCACCGTGATAGTAGCAGCATAGCGTGTTGAGGGTGAAGGCGGCCAATGAGGCCGAGGGGTGCAGACATGGTTCCTAGCGCGCCTCTAATAAACCGCCTGCAGAACGCCATCGTGCCCACTGGGCTCCCTAACCTCTGGCAAGGTATCCGAGCTCCTCGAGGGCTCCACGCAGATGATTTGGTGAGGTTGCATCTCAGGCCGTCACAATGGAGCTCCCCACAGATCATGTCGAGCGCCTTAATCGCCCCTCCCGCCTCCCCCACGATTGTGATGTCGTCGGCGTAGGCCATTATTGTTACCGATGGGACTGCTTCTGCCGCTGTCAGAAGTGCCGGTTGGATTGCCATCGCAAACAACATTGGGCCGAGCGGGTCTCCCTGGCGGACTCCGCGCGTCCTGTCAATTGATGGGACCCCGAAACCACTGTCCAGAAGGAGCTTCGATGGTGAGCCATATAGCGTGCGCACGAGCGGGAGGAGAGATATTAGCCTGGTCCATCTAATCGACCCTAGGAAGCTCCCGCGTTCAACAGAGTTGAACGCATTCTCTATGTCCAGCTGGAGGGCTATAAGCGTGGGATCTTCGGCCAGTAGCGCTCTAGTCGTGTGTATTATGCATTCCGCACCCCCTGGGACTGACACACCGAACTGAACGGGCATGAAGTAGCTGCGAATCTCCTCCCCTAGTTCCTTGAGTGCCGCTTTGGCTGTTAGTCGCAGTAGTGCTTCCCCTATTGCTATCGGTCGAACTCCTCCGTCCGGTTTGCTCAGGGCGATCAGTCTAGATTGGAGGAGTAATTCCTGTATCTGCTCGTTCTGGTAGCTGCTTAGCAGGTGGTTCACGATCTTGTGCAGCAGGTCAAACACTTCCGCGTTGGTTAAGGCAGGGTCGCGAAGGTGTTCGAAACAGGTGCCTGATGGGCCTGCACCGATGCCGTTGGGGCATTTTGCTAGCAGTTCGCGAAACTTGTCTGCACTGATGTCGAGCCCACTGGATGTGTAACCATCAACTCCCTCCGGTATCGCCTGTGTTGCTCCAGGGTGTTTCGCGCGGAGGGCCTCGAGAGTTGTCTGGGATGGCTGTGCTAGTGGTGTTACGTGTAGGGCCACTGTCGCTTTCGCCAAGTTGGCCTTGCGAACCAGCCCTTCCGCCCTGGCACAAATGCCTTCGGGGTCAGGCTCGTGTCTGTGGGGTTTGGAATCTGCGGGGATGGTGATGGCCTGCAGGTACAGTGCATCCCAATCCTCCTCTCGGAATTGTCTCAGCCTCGACTCCACCGCTTGCCATTTGTTTCCTGGAACTTTCTCGAGAGTTGCCCTCAGTGTCAGTCTGGGTAGGAATAGCAGGATTCGCCACGCCCCGAGGCAGTCTGGTTGCCTCGACAGTCGCAGGAGTGGTATGGTGAGGCAGTGACTGAACGATTTTAGAATTTCTGGCGGAAGCTTCCTGACCAGGAAGGGTTGGGAGCTGGCTCGTAGGGGACCTAGATCCCAAGCCTCTACCCGCTTCCACGCGTCACCATCTTCCATGATTTTAGCTGGTGACCGCTCTTTGCTTGCAGCCCCATTTGCCGGCTCGCCTTCGGATTCGCCCACCTGTCCATTCCCGTCCATCCCCCCCGTGTCCCTCCCTCGTCCCTGTCCACCTCCCCGCCTTGATCCTCCTGGTAAGGGTACCCCATCTTCTGCTTCCACAGAGACATTCTCTGCTTCCGCTTCCTGCTCAGCGCTATATTCGGAGCCACTCTCCTCCTCGTTGCCATTCATTGGTTGTTCTACTTGCTCCTCTGTCCTGCCGTGCCTTTCCCGCCAAGGTCCAGATCTCGCCTTCTCCCTCGCCACCGATCGCACAAGGTCACCCATGCGACCTCCCCTTCCCCTGCGCCTCCCTCGGCCTGTCATACATTTAATTGAAGAATAGTGAGTAGGACATAACAATATAAATGCATGACAGGGTACTATAGTGAGTAGGATTTAAGCGGTGTTAGGCAGAGGCGAGAGCGTCAGAGCGGGAACTGACGAAACAAAACCAACCGAGCCGTGCAACGGTAACCAAGTGCACGTACTTAGGCAAGCAACACGAGAAGTACCATTTGCTTGCTTGTATGTTTCCTCTATCAGCTAAGAGCTACCTACAACTCTACTCGTACTGTGCAAAGGAGAGGAGCCAATCCCAGCAAGCCTTTTGAGGGCTTCCACTCAGTGCCTTCGGCAGTCAGTCGAGCTAGGAAGACCCAGAGAGATAGAGTCTAATGTGCTAGGAGCATACAACATACAAGCAAGGGCTGCGACCGATCGCGGGCCTCAAGCTAGGATGAGCGATAGGTTTAAACTAAGATCCGGGCAGAGCTACCGAAGAGAAGATATTGCGGCGGAACCAAGCTTGGGCGCTGCAGCGACGACCACTTTGGACCAAGTGTCAGCGTTGGAAACAAGGCGCTCGCCAGCTTCGACTACTGGGGTGTACCGGACCCCGCACCAACGGGAACGGGGACGGCGCGAGGACATGGAGCCTTCGAGGACTGTTGCGTCAGATCCAGGAGAGACACCTCACGATTTGCGCTGAGCTCGAGAAGCGAGAGCACGGTGGGAGAGCCGCCCTACTACTAACTCCCCTGGGTGGATGCCGGGGATGGAATCCGGCCGAGCGCAGGCACCAACGACTTGGTTGCGGCGCCAGACGGAGGGAGAGTTCAGGTCGCCGACACATAGGGAGATCATAGCGAGTCGAGCTGCGGAGCTACCCTCAACCGCTGCCCCACCTGACCGACCTACCGATAAGAGATGGCAGACAGGATCCCTTCCGAAGCTAGAGGTAGCCGAGCGGTTCACCGGAATTCCCGGCGTGGGTCCCACCCTGAAGAACTATCTGATGCAGTTGGAGACCGTGCAGTACTGTTGGGAACGGGACGGATTGGACCCAGCAGAATTCTTCCGGCGCATGGTAGTAACGCTAGCAGGCGAGGCCGAGACCTTCTATCGCATGACGCGGGACGAAGTGCTCGAGGAGCTGGCTTGCGGAGAGATCGGAAACCCGACCGCGCAGTTTGTTGAGCTGCTGAAGAAGGAATTTATGGGGCAAACTAAAGCAAGAGTCGAGGAATTCCGCAAGTTTCGCCGAGGAAAAGACAAGTCCCTGCTAGCCTACTACTGCCGACTGAGGGAGCTTGCGGAGGATCTGGAAAACAGGGACGAACTGTCAGAACTTGAGCTTAGAATCGATACTATAGTAGTGAGCTCAAAGCTCTTTAAGTACATCCGGAATGAGCAAGGTAGGGATGAGGAGGGAATCAGGAGGCAATCCTAGGGAATCAAGGGTAATCCCAAGGCAATCTCCAATTGGTGGGTTGGAGATTGCTTGGAGATTACATTTGGGTTTGGTTGGGATGTGGGTGTACACCCAACCAAACACAAAGTGCAAACTACACTAAACTAGGATATAAAAGTACAAGTACAAAATGTGAGATTGGGGCCTAACACCAACACCCCCCCTGAGGTGTCAATCGAACTCATGGCGGAGAAGGAGGAGCGCAGAGCCCCATGGCGCCAAGGAGACGATGGTGGGGAACCTTCCCAAGGGGCTTGGTGAACAGGTCAGCCAGGTTGCAGTCAGATGCCACGTATTCCACCTTCAGCTGCTCTTGTTGCACAAGGTGACGAATGAAGAAGTGCCGAAGTTCAATATGCTTGGTGCGGGTGTGATACACAGGGTCTTGAGAGATGTGGATGGTACTCTGGTTGTCACACCAGAGGGTGGGGGCTGACTGAGGGAAGCCAAGCTCCTGGAGTAGGAAGGTGAGCCAACGGGCCTCCTGAGCAGCCATGGTGCCTGCGTAGAGCTCCGCCTCACAGGAGGAGAGGGAGACTGCAGACGACCTGGTGGAGCGCCAACTGACAGTTCCGCTCCCGAGGGTGAAGCAGTACCCCTGAGAGGAGCGTCGGTCGGTCTGGTCATCAGCCCAGGAGGAGTCTGTGTAACCTTCCAGGCGAGGAGGGGAGAGCCCACCGAGTGTGAGAACGTGGGACTTTGTGCCCTTAAGATAGCGCAGCACCCGCTTTGCTGCCTTCCAATGAAGATTAGTGAAGCGACCCGGGGCCACGTAACGAGAGAGAACACTGACTGGGTAGGCCAAGTCCGGTCGGGTGCACATCATGGCGTACATGAGGGACCCAACAAGTTCCGGGTATGGCTCAGAGCAGGCCTCTGGTGTGGGTACAGCAGGAGCTGTAAGGAGGTGTTGCAGCGGCAGCGGGGTGGCAACAGGTGTGCACAGCTCCATCTCAAACCGCTTGAGCACATTGTCGATGTAGAACTCCTGGGAGAGTGAGATGGTGCGAGCCTTGCGATCACGAGTGATCTCCATTCCCAGGTAGTGCTTGAGGTCACCAAGGTCTTTCATCTGGAGGGCCTTGCTCAGGGCTGCCTGGACTGAGGTCATTTGGGCCGAGTCCTTGGCAACGAGGATAAAATCATCCACGTAGACTAGGATGTAGAATGGCTCAGAATGACGACGGATGAAGAGAGTCGGGTCAGCAGTTGAGGGGTGGAAGTCCAGGGAGAGGAGGACTTCTTTCACCTTGTTGTGCCATTCGCGAGGGGCTTGTTTAAGGCCGTAGACGGGGCGATTCAGCTTCCAGACAGTGTTGGGAGGGAATTCTCCTGGGAAGCCTTCTGGTCTGTCCATGAACACTGTCTCCTTGAGACGTCCTTGTAGGAAAGCGGAGGAGGCATCCATGGATTTGATCTCAAAGTCTTCTCGAGCTGCAACATCCATGAGCGTTCGAATGGTGGGAGGTTTGGATGTGGGGGAGAAGATTAGGTCGAAGTCGCGGTACCGCTGCTGGGTGAAGCCCTTGGCTACGTAACGCGCTTTGAACACCGGTGCCTCGTCTGGGAGCTGTTTTACACGGAACAACCACTTGCCCCCGACGATGTTGACTCCTGGAGGTGGAGTCTCGTCATCGAAAGAGTGGTTGCGAGTGAATGCTGCAATCTCCGCGTCCATGGCAGCACGCCATTCGGCAGCATGAGGGCCTGAGAGAGCCTCTTGGACGGTGAGAGGGATAGGGATGGTCGGGTTCTCCGCGAGGTTGAGGGAGGGTGAGCCAGTGATATCGGGGAAGATGTGTGAGAGCTGAGGAATGACTGCATGGAGATCACACAGCTCCTCATGCCTGTCTTCTAGAAGGGTAGAGGGCACATCCCCCCCAGCAGGAGGAGGCGGTGTGATCATTGTGTATCGAAGAACCATTGCGAGTGGAAGAGCAGCGCGATGGGAGCGGGTGCCATGAGCCACCGGTGAGGAGGGCGGGGCAGGCGGTGTCGGAGAGGGTGACTTAGGAGGCTTGGGTGGGGGAATGGGCCGCCGGCGGTACGTGATCAGCTCGGGCGACTGTGGGAGAGCGGGTTCCTCTGTGGTGGGGGGAACTGGGGGAGGAGGTGGGGCCGGAGGGTGGGACCGCCGATGGTAGGTGATAGGTGCGCTCGGAGGGGGCGGCGCAGCGGGAAGTGAGGAAGGTGAGGGGGGGGGCGGAGCAGCCGCCGAAGACACCGGTGAGGCAGGGTCAGAGACCTCAGAGGGAGATGGTGGGATGGCAGGAGAGGGAGGAGGTGAGGGGGCAGGAGCAGGCGGGAGGTCGGGAGGCGCGTCAAAGTCTGCCCACACGAGGGAGGGTGGATCAGGGAGAGGGTCCCGTCCCGAAGGGGAGTAGAATGGGCGGGTCTCATCAAAGACAACGTCGCGGCTCCTGACCAACTGTTGAGTGGAGGGATTGAGGAAGAGGTAGTCAGGTGAGTCGGCGTTGTGCCCAAGGTAGATGCACGTTTGAGTCTTGGGACCGAGCTTGCCACCGTTCTGGCGTCGAGCCTGAGGGTTGAGGAGGACATAGGCGGTGCATCCCCAAACGCGAAGAGAGCGAGCAGTGGGCGTTTTCCCGAGCCAGAGTGTGGTTGGAGTGGTGTCGGGAAGGTGCGGATGGGGGTAAAGGTTGTAGAGGAGGGCGGCGTGGTAGAGAGCGTATCCCCAGAGAGAGTGTGGAGCGTTGGAGTGGCTGAGGAGGCACCGAGTGATCTGCACTAGAGTGTGGTTGCGGCTCTCAGCTATGCCGTTCTGTTGAGGGCTGTCAGGGAGGGTGAAGTTTTGCTGGATGCCTTCGGAGGAGCAGAAGGCTTTAAGCTTGTCGTTGCAAAATTCACCCCCCCCATCCGAGTGAAGGCGCTTGACCTTGCGGTCAAAGGTGGTCTGTGCCTGCTTGACCCACGCCATGATGACCTCTGGAGCCTCAGCCTTAGTGTGGAGGAGGTGAACAGAGACGTATCGTGAGTGGTCATCCACGATAACTAGGAAGTAGCGATATCCACCTCGTGCAAGAACAGGGGCAGGGCCCCAGACGTCCATGTGCACTAGGTCCAGTGGTGCCGCTGCGATTGTGGGTGAGGCAGTGTGGGGCTGTTGGCGCAGTTTGCTCTTGGTGCAATCAAGGCACGTGGGAGCGGGTGAGTCAGGTGGTGGAGGAAGTGTGGCTGGCAGGCCGAGAAGAAGTTTCTTGGAGGCCATGTCAGCAAGCGTGCGGAAGTTTGGGTGCCCTAACCGATGATGATAGAGGATGGTCGGGTTGGAGAGGCTGCGACATGTGCATGGTGTGATGGGAGCCTGTGCTTGGGTGGTTGAAACCTGTGGGAGAGGAACGCGTAGCGTGTAGAGGCCGCTGCTATTGAGGGTGAAGCGGGCCAAGACCTTGTTGGTGAGTGGGTCAATGATGTCGCAGTGGTCCTCATTCTCCGAGAAGATGGTGCGTAGCCCTGCTTTCTGAATTTCTGTTTGAGCCACTAGATTGTGGCGTAGTGAAGGCACGCACATGCCAGTGACGGTGCCGGAAGGGAAGGCTGGGCATGGGACTGTGGAGGTGCCCTTGGCTAGGGTGGTGAAGCTGGAGTCAGCTCCCAAGAGAGGGATAGGTGCTGGATAGGGTTTGAAGGAGAGTGTCTCCTTGAGCACAGTGTGAGTGGCCCCACTGTCGAGTGTGAACTCTATGTACTGTGGTGCCTGTGATGAGTCGATGTACTGGGAAGTGGCTTCATTAATCATGGCAGTGCCAGGAAACAACAGGTTGATACGCACATCAACAGGAGCACTGTCACTAGCACTAGCCGAAGAGGGGTCCTGGACCTCAACGAGATTGGCCTTACGAGCGCGCATCCAGTTTGGCGGCTTCTTGTCAACCCCGTGGATGGCATACCACTCGTCGTCTTTCTTCTTGAAGCACGTGGCAAGGGGGTGGTTAGTGCCACCACACACTTGTCCCTTGCGGTTGCCATACTTGACGACGTAGGTGCACGGAGGAAAGCGGTTGCGCTGGAAAGGCGCCGAGGCAAGGGCCGCTGCAACACTTGCTGGGGGCATGGGAGCACGGATGGCGTATGCCTTGGCCTGAGCCGTGGAGTCTTTCTCGGCAGAGAGGAGTGCGGTGGAGACCTTAGCAAAGGTGAGGTCTTCCGCTGAGAGCGTGAGGAGCATCTTCCTCGTGACTTCATATGCCGAGGAGAGACCAACAAGAAGGGCGGCTGCAGGGGCTTGTTCGGGGAAGACTATACCCAGCTCCTTGAGTTCACCATGAATGGTCTGCACCTTGGCGATGTAGTCAGCCATTCCTGAGCAGTCCTCAAGGCGGACTTGAAACATGCTGGGGATGAGAATCGCCACTCCGACCGCCGTCTTGTTCATGAACCGATCCTGGAGATACTTCCAGATGGCGTTGGAGGTAGGGTAGTTGTGGAACGTGTTGACAAGTTCGGGAGGGGTGGAGGCAATGAAGACGCTGATGATGGCAGCATCGGCCTTCTCCCACTTCCGGTACTTCTCAACAGCTTCTTCGTACGTCATCACGTCAGCATCACTTGAAGATTCGGTCGGTTCACGGGGAAGAGTGGGCTGTTTCCCCTTGCCACGGTTGAGGAGGACGTCCTTGAGGTCAAGGCCCTGCACGTCACGGCTCAGGAGGTGCTTGTCAACTCCGTAGCTCCACGCCTTGAAGTTGGAGCTAGAGCCATCGGCTTCAAGGCGGAGCGGGGTGATGGGGTTCGCCATGGTGGAAGACGAGAAAGCCATGGTGGAGACCCCTTAACTTCTCGCGCGGAGCGCCGCTCTTAAGTCACCAATAGGAACTTGAGGTTTGGGGTTTCCAAAGGAGATTTTGAAGAACCGGAGGTTTAGGGTTTACGAAGGAGAATTTGACTGAGACGCCAATTTAGTGTCAACTACCTACTAGTCCTATTCCCACACACCCCCCCACACACCACCCTCAGCTTCGCGGCTACGCTGCTGCTCGGCTTCGCGGCTACACGGCTGCTCGGCTTCGCGGCTACGCTGCTGCTCGGCTGCGTTGCTGCACCTGTTCAGCTGCGGGAAAGAGGGGGGATGGGGGTAGGAGTGCAGATGCGGGGCGACGGGCGGCAGCCCGAAGATGACGCTGCGGGGCGACGGGCGGCGGCCCGACGAGAAGCTGCAGGGCGACGGGCGGCAGCCCGTCGAGGAGAAGAAGTGACGAATTGATGAAAACGAGTGTTAGGTTAGAGCGCCGACGATGCGCTTACCAGAGAAGTTTCCGTCGATGGTGACGGGAAGATTTGGCGGGAGAAATTCCGCCGATGAATGTCGCGAATCAACGGCGACGAGATTGGCGATGGCTTCCCCGAGGTTTGCGGGACAAGTATCCGCAGAGATGAGAGGATCACGATCCGCGTATGCGGTTGAGCTGCTCTGATTACCATGTCAGAACTTGAGCTTAGAATCGATACTATAGTAGTGAGCTCAAAGCTCTTTAAGTACATCCGGAATGAGCAAGGTAGGGATGAGGAGGGAATCAGGAGGCAATCCTAGGGAATCAAGGGTAATCCCAAGGCAATCTCCAATTGGTGGGTTGGAGATTGCTTGGAGATTACATTTGGGTTTGGTTGGGATGTGGGTGTACACCCAACCAAACACAAAGTGCAAACTACACTAAACTAGGATATAAAAGTACAAGTACAAAATGTGAGATTGGGGCCTAACACCAACACGAACGGCTACTGGTTCGCAAATTCGTCCGAGGCCTATATGAAGATCTGCGGAATGTGGTGCGGAACACGGTGTATGGCGTGGGTGCCGATATTACTCTGAAAGAAGTCTACGGATTGGCTAAAAGGACGGAGCACGCGCAGAGGATGTTGGACTTGGAAGACGGAGAAGTGCGCTCTAAAACGAAGTCTTCATGGGCGGCCGCTGCGCTGGCGGAATCGCCTCTCAGTGGACTCGAGCGGGCAGACGCACGGCGGTGCCACGAATGTGGGGAAGTGGGCCATCTGAAGCGAGATTGCCCAAAGCTACCAGTGTGTGGGAACTGTGGAAGGAAGGGGCACAAAGACGACACATGCTACAGCCGGCGCCGCTCCGAGGAGACCCCCAGTAAAGAAGAGTTACAGGCTGAGATTAAACGGTTACAACTGCGATTGGATGCGAAGCCTAAAGTGGAGCCAAAAGCCCGGGCTATGCTCGCGTACGAGGAGGTCGAAGGGGAGGAAGAAGGAGAGGGCGAGTATTTGCGGACAAGCGGCTTTATGGCGTTTCCAAGGGAGAGAGAGGACCTTGATCTTCGGCTCCGAGGGAGTCAGTCGTCCGAAAGTCGGACGAGCAGAGTGCGAGAGCCACGCGGCAACGTGCACGAGGGAAGCAGTACCTCCGAACTGAGGCGCCACCCCAACGAGAGACTCGTGTGCCAGGCGTCCGTCTTGATAGCCGAAAAAGGGAGCATGACGGTGGGAGGATTGCCAGTGGGGCAGGCGATCATTGACACCGGGGCCCACCACGTGTTGATCGGGAAGGGACTGGCGAGACAATTGAAGCTGGACATGCCCGGGAGGCTCGTGCAGAGGGGTATCCTGCTCATGACCGCCGAGGGAGGGGAGCCGAAATGGATGCCGCGGACAGTAAGGCCCATCGAGGTAGTGTTGCTTCCCGGAACGGACAAAGAATGCTGCATCCGCGTGACGTGTGGCGTGTCAGAGTCCGAGGATTACGATGCGTTGGTGGGCATGGATTTGCTGTACCGAGTGGGCGCCACCATTTGTACCTGGCAGGAGAAAGTGCTGTACCGCGTGCACTACTGGGACGCGGCAAGCTCCGTGGGTACTCTGCCCGTGAAGTTCGTTAAGCAAGAACCTCGAGAGGCCTACGGAGCGCGGGCTGCTGACCTGGGACTGGTGTTGGATGAGTGGAGCTGGGAGAGATATGCGGAGGAGTACGAACGGCGAATAGACAGGAAGAGACAAGGGCGAGAACCGATCTCGCTGAGAGAGAGAGTGACCCGGCTATGGACCTTAGAAGGAGCAGTGTGCATCATGGAGCTGTACGGCAGCATCGGCACCGGATTGGCAGCAGTGTTGCGAGCTGGCTGCAGGGTGCGAAAGTGGATTCACGTCGAGAGAGATCCAGTGGTGCGCCGGATGGCCTAGCATCATGCCCGGCTACTGCTAGCTGAATATCCCGATCAGCTGGCCGAATCCGCCCTACCTGCTGAACATGAAGAGGTGGTGGACGATGTCAGAGATATCTCGCAGGAGACAGTCGAGCAATGGGGGCCGATTGACGTCATTGTGGCAGGATGGGAATGTCAGGGTTATTCTTGGGCCGGGGAAGGGATGGGAATGCAAGACATCCGCGGGGCCTCCTTCAGGGACTTAAAGCGGGTACTGGAGATGGTCCAGGCGAAGGAGGGAGAAGTGCTCTACATCCTGGAGAACGTGGATTTTGCTGACGATCGCAGGGAGTACGTGCGTAAGGCGTTCGCCGAAGTAGAAGTCGCTGTCGGCAGGGGGCAAGGGGTTGACGCAGCGCAGCTGGGGTCCAGAGCGCATCGGCCCAGAAGGTATTGGCAGAACGGGATCTCAGAAGCAAGATTACGGCACTCTCTGGCTCAGATGCAGCGGCCGGAACCGAGACTGGTTAGTGGCATTCTGGGTCCCAACCGGCTGCCAGCACCAGTCACTGTGCCAGATCACCCGTCCCAGTACCAGTGTAACGTACTGGGGAAGCCGAGACAGGCGCTGCCGACACTCGTGTCCTACGTGGATGCCTACAGATTCGTGATGGAGGGAGACTTGCCTGGGCCCGGGATGATATACAACGTCATCAGAAAGAGGTGGGAGCAACCATCGGCCGAGGAACGGGAGCTAGCCATGGGGCATCTGTTGGGAGCTACCGCCCACCCCCGAGTGACGGAGCCGCAAAGGAGGGCGGCGCTAGGTGGAGCCATGGACCTGAACGTCATGGCGTGGCTGGTGGAGACCATCCGCATGCATCTAAAGAGGAAAGAGCTCCAACGTGGCATTGAGGTCAGCGAGCTGTACCATGAGGAGGAGGAGACGGAGGAACGGAAACGTCAACTGAGAGCCATAGAGGAGCAACAGGAAGCTGGCATCTTGGAAGGGTGGGCCTACATGGCCGTGGAAGCAGGGAGTGGGGCTACGGACCAAGGGGTACTGCCGCCAGACGGGGAGAGTAAGGTTACGGAAGAATAGCCGAGCCAAGAGAGGGGACCTGAGGACGCCTAGCCCTTAGGCTCGGGAATGGAGGCAGAGGCAGCACAGGCACTACAGGAAGTGCTGAAGCAGCACCGCAAGACGTTCGCCTACACATTAGCCGAACTGGGGCAATGCAACTCTCATCAGATGCAGGTGAAGCTGAACATGGAGATACCTATATACCAAAGGAAACAGAGAATGAGCCCAGGCGACTTGGACATCTGCCGAGAGAAGTGTGCGGGGCTGTTAGCAGCAGGCCTGATCCAGGTTTCTGACAGTGATTACGTAGCGGCGACAGTGGTAGCGGCGCGGAAGGATCTCACCGGAGAAGTATCAGCCAGAAGGATGTGTGGGGACTACCGCGGGCTTAATAAAGTGACGGTGGCGGACAGGTACCCCATGCAATCGGCGGAAGAGATATTCGATCAGCTGCAAGGAGCAGTGGTGTTCAGCACGTTGGACCTCCGGCAGGGATTTAATCAAATACTGATCAAGGAGGAGGACCGGAAGAAGACGGCCTTTCATGGGCCCGATGGGCTGTATGAGTGGAAGTTCATGCCTTTCGGCATGAAGAACGCGCCAGCGCTATTTCAGCGAGTGATGGACTCCGTGCTGCGGAACGTGCCAGCGGCAGCCTGCTACATCGATGATGTAGTCGTGTTCAGCGCATCCGCCGAGCAGCACGTGAAGGACGTGAGCGACACCTTGGACGCCATACGAGCCGCAGGGCTGACATGCCACCCGAAGAAATGCAGCTTCGGGAACAGCACGGTGAAATACCTGGGCTTCGAAGTACAAGGGGGGCGACTGAGCATCCAGCAGGCGAAAGTGGAGGTGCTGGACCGAGTCCCCGCTCCTAAGGACCGCAGCACACTGAGGGCGGTGTTGGGCTTCCTGAACTACTACAGGAAGTTTGTACCCAATTTCAGCCGCACCGCCTCGATACTGAACCGGTTACTGCGAGAGGACCAGGCGTGGCAATGGGGGAAGGAAGAGCAGGGGGCATTCAAGGCCCTCCTCAAGGCTGTGAAGACTGGGACTGTCCTTACTCTGCCCAGTAAGGAAGACCCGTTCGTACTCTACACCGACTGGAGCAGCGCAGGCATGGGGGGGATTCTATGCCAGGAGAGGGAAGGACAGGAGATGGTGGTGGCCTTTGCGAGCCGAAGCTGTAACCCTGCAGAAGCCAATTATAGCTCCTACGAGGGGGAAGGGCTCGCGGCAGTTTGGGCCATCACCCACTTCCGGGTGTACCTACAGGGGAGGCCGTTCGTGTTAGTCACTGATCATCAGCCGCTTACTCGGCTGATGACCAACCAGGCCTTGACAGGCCGGAACGCTCGATGGGCTATGCGGCTGCAGGAATATGAGTTCACTATACGCCACTGAGCGGGAAAGACGTTGCAGCATGTAGACGGGCTCTCGCGGAACCCCCCACCATCGAGCCCAGAGGCGCGCCTAGTGGCATTGGCAAGAGAAATTGATGGGGAAGGAGCCAAACGGAAAGCTCAGAAGGGAGCCGAAGACGTCTGGGAGGACGAAGAGACTCTGAGGTGGATCTAAGGAAAGACCTCGGAAGCGGAACCTGCAAGCGAGAGGGCCAGAGCCAGGGGCCTGCATTACAGGTGGTACCAGGATCAGCTTCAGAAAAACACGAAGGAAGGATGGAAGCTGGTCCCGAGGCGGGAGGAGCGGGAAGAGATCATCGCGAGGGTGCATCGGCAGCTAGGGCACTACGGCAGCCTACGGACGAGCCTGTTAATAGAGACGGGCTGGTGGTGGGCAGGAATGCGAGGAGACATTAAGGAGTGGGTGGGCTCCTGCGAACTGTGCAGCAGGAACAGAGCGGAGCTAGAGAGAGGGAGGGAAGAGCTGCACTCGCTGCCTATCAGAGGCCTGGGGTTCCGGTGGTCATTAGACTTGGCGGGAGAAATGCCGCTCAGTCGAAGGGGGAAGCGTTTCATACTCATCATGATCGAGCACGGCAGTAAGTGGGTGGAGGTAAAGGGGCTGCCGAGCAAGGGCTCGGCTCGGATCGCTGAGGCATTTGAGGATCAAGTGTTGACTCGCTTCGGAGCATGTGGGGAAGTATTGACAGATCAGGGTACGGAATTTTTGGGAGAATTCGAGAAGCTACTGAAAGCCAGCGGTATTACCCATCGGCGGACCTCAAGGTATCACCCGCAGAGTGATGGGCTCACGGAGCGGTTCGTGCAGACAGTGAAGAGAGGGCTGAGAGCTTACGGGGAACAATTCAAGAGGGACTGGGACACGAGACTCCCGTGGGTGGTCGCAGGCTACCGCTTCAGTAAGCAGGCGGCGCTAAAGGACTTCTCTCCGTACTACCTGCTGCTGGGGAGAGAGCCTATCTTGCCCATAGACGCGCCACGAGTGCTGACCGATGTGATCACAGTGAGCTCGGAAGAAGCCTGGGTGGGGCTGGCCGAGGCAAGGGCACGGTACCTGCGAGAGATGCTGCCAGCGGCGTTGGAGAACCTGCAGGTGGCGCAGCTCAGGGATGCACAGCGCTACAAACGAAGGAGAGAAGGACAGGCAGAGCCGAAAAGTGCACCGCTGGGGGTGGGGAAAGAAGTATACGTCAAGCATGCAAGGCAAGATATGCTGGATATAGGGCTCAGCACTGAGAGGTGGAAAGTGAAAGAGGTCAAGGATTCGGGAGTGGTAGTGCTAGTGGGAGACAAGGGGCAAGAGAAGATGGACCATCAGATGAATGTGGCGAGGGCACGGCCTCAGAGAGTAGCCTCAGGCCCAGCAAGGCAGACGGAGCAGGCAAGGGAGCAGCCTTTCACTAAAAGGGTCCATCGGCGAGACAGGCCAGAGCCAGAGCCAACGCCGAGGAGGGGGCAAGTGAGAAAGGCAGGGGCAGCAACCCAAAGCATGCAGAGAGAGCTGAGGAACCTGCTGGGGTGAGACAGAAGAAGGGAGGTACAGAGAAAGGGGGGGCAGAACAGGAGGAGCGGCCACGAGACCAAGCAGGAGGAGCGGCGGAGAGAGCAAGTTTCCGACAGCTGTCATACATTTAATTGAAGAATAGTGAGTAGGACATAACAATATAAATGCATGACAGGGTACTATAGTGAGTAGGATTTAAGCGGTGTCAGGCAGAGGCGAGAGCGCCAGAGCGGGAACTGACGAAACAAAACCAACCGAGCCGTGCAACGGTAACCAAGTGCACGTACTTAGGCAAGCAACACGAGAAGTACCATTTGCTTGCTTGTATGTTTCCTCTATCAGCTAAGAGCTACCTACAACTCTACTCGTACTGTGCAAAGGAGAGGAGCCAATCCCAGCAAGCCTTTTGAGGGCTTCCACTCAGTGCCTTCGGCAGTCAGTCGAGCTAGGAAGACCCAGAGAGATAGAGTCTTATGTGCTAGGAGCATACAAGTGAGAAAGGCAGGGGCAGCAACCCAAAGCATGCAGAGAGAGCTGAGGAACCTGCTGGGGTGAGACAGAAGAAGGGAGGTACAGAGAAAGGGGGGGCAGAACAGGAGGAGCGGCCACGAGACCAAGCAGGAGGAGCGGCGGAGAGAGCAAGTTTCCGACAGGCCCCTGGGAGCCGTTCTGCCCGCCGTGTTTTGCGCTTGCGACGTCATCGCCCTGCGCTCTGCCTGCTCTTGCAAGGTTCTCTGCCGCATCGTCCCCGCACGCTGCCTTCGTTCTGCCGTTACCGCCGTCCTCGCCTCCTCCTCGTCGTGATCGTCGTCTGCGTTTTGGGGTCGCAGTACGTCGGTTATTTCGGTTCGTGGTTCTTGGCGTCTTGACGATGACGGGCAAGCGCCGTCGTCCCCCCCTGCAGCATCGTGCGACGGGTCGTCCTGACGCTCCCACCCCGCCAGAGGCCCCGGGCGCGCTGGCGCCAATCCTACTCCGAGCCGCCGCTGCCCTGGTCGCGCGCGAGGAGGGCACCGCCCCCTCGCGCCCCCAGGATCCGATTTATCGATCTCCTCGTGGGCGGACGCACCCGTACCTTCGCGCGCGGGGAGGGTCGTTCCGTACCCGGCGCCCTCCTCGGCGCTCACCTGCTGTCCAGCGACAGGTGGTCGGTCCGCTCCTCCAGCAACCCGCTCTTGCCGCGCAGTCCCAGCCGCTGCGGCTTCCTCCCTCGCTGTCTCAGTCGGCATCGTCTCCGCCGTGCTCGGCGTCGGAGCCCACGCCCGCCGCTGTTCCTCTGCCTCCTCCGTACACCCATCCTCCACCCGAGGCGTCACCCCCCGTTCATGCCCCTCCGGCCGCGCCTTCTTTCCCGCTGCCCCCATCAGCGCCTCCTCCCGGTGGTCCACCCGTTCCTCCTCCCCCTCCTTCCCCTCGGTCCCAGACGGGGCATGCTGTGACCTCTCCCCGCCCTCTCCCAGCGACTGGTCCTCATGTTCCCCCTGATTGCGCCACGTCGGCAGCATCCCCTGGTGCCAGCCCCTCGTCTACCTGCCGCTCGTTTCGGCTTTGTGAGTTTTTGCCTCTCCTGTCGCCTACCTTCTTGCCGCCTTCTGCCAGTCTGTTGTTCCCGCCTGCACTTTTCTTCTGACGGATTCCCTCGTCCTTGTCGCCCTGCGTTTCCCTTGTGTGCTCAGCATCAGCCGGTGCCTGGTCTTTCCAGCGGGTGCTGGAACGACGATGAGCTGCCAGGTACTCCTCGTGACCCTGATGTAGACTGGTGGGCGGCGTGGCCTTCCTGTCCGCGGGAAGGTGGCTGGGGGCAGGCTGTTCCTGGTGAGGCAGCTTATCGCGCGCGTGGTGCCCGGTTGTCGCAGGTTGGACGCTGTCTGTCGGAGCTGGCGATTGTGCTTGAGCATCTCCACGTCGCCCTGCAGCAGCGGGAAGTTGTGGCACGTGATCCTCAGCTTGGTGAGGACCAGCAGGGGCGGGTACGTGAAGCGGTGGCGGGTGCACTGTGGGAGCTTCTCCGCCTGCCGCTCGAGCCTGAGGACCCTTTACTTGACGATGGCCCTGGCGCTGCGGCTTTCCGCAGGGTAGCCACGGCTGCTGAGTCTTCGCCCCTGGGGATCGTCCCTGCAGTCGCGTCCTTGCTCCAGTGGTTGGGGCGGCGTGTGAATCAGATGTAGGCGGCTCCTTAGTTGCCGCCTTAGGCGCGGGCTTTTTCCTCCCCATTGCCGGGGTACTTACCTTTGTGAGGCTCTTGCAGTCTTAAGCTTGCATGCCTGTACCGCCCTATATGTTTCTGCTTCCTGTTTCCCCCGCCGAAGGCGGCCGGCGCAAGCCGCTGGGTTGGGAGGAACCACACTCACCAGAGAATAATGGCAGGAATGAGGCAATAAGGGAGGCTATATGGAATCCTGTACTCCTGATAAGCTTGCTGCAGGGGATACACTAGGGACAGGAGGCTAAGGAAGCCTTAGATCTATGCTATGCTAAGGCTAAACTAAGCTAGAGAGCTTGGAGAGACTAAGGACTGGGCCTAGTGCCTCTCTCTCTCTCTCTCTCTCTCTCTCTCTCTCTCTCTCTCTCTCTCTCTCTCTCTCTCTCTCTCTCTCTCACTCTCTCTCTCTCTCTCACTCTCTCTCTCTCTCTCTCTCTCTCTCTCTCTCTCTCTCTCTCTCTCTCTCTCTCTCTCTCTCTCTCTCTCTCTCTCTCTCTATCGCCTTGCTGCTCAGAGCACTGGTCCTTGTCTCACCCCCCATAGCACCAAACCCATCACCCTGTCCCCCCAGCAGGCGCCCATGACAGCGAGCGTGGTGGCGTGCGTCTTCTCTGCGCTGCTGGAGGCGTTCACCCACCAGCTCGACAACGCCTTCATCCCCCTCCTGCACTTCGCCCTCTGCTGCCTCTAGCCCACTCCGCCCCTCAACGCCCCCCCTGCAACACTTCAGTCCGCACCGAGTCCTCCATGCAGCTGCCAGGCCACCTGAGTTGTGCCCACATCGCCCCCAACGCATTTCACCTGTTTCCTGAAACGCCTAGAGTACTGTGCTCAGGAATGGATATGTGGAGAGATCATACGTTGATTGGGTAAGTGATTGCAACCGGCACATGCTATTCATACGTGCGCAAGAGGGATGCCGTTTCAAGAAGAAATAAACATTGAGAAAGCTTTCTTTCTGTTGCAATGGCAACATGCTTCATTACCGTAGAACGTGCTTCATTAGAATTGCAGTGATTACAACATTCTCATCCAACTATAAATTATACATGTACATGTTGTTGGAGTAAGAAGGTGTTGGGCTGAGAAAAGCCCTTAGGATCTTTACAAGGCTAAACTCAGAATAGGGATGTTATAGTTGCGGAAGCGTTATAATGATAGGTGTTGAACCACCTTTCACTAGTATGTGAGGGCAAGATAGATTGATTAAAACAAAGAGATACTGGGTTTTATAAGAGTACAAGAGATACAGCTAATAACCGTTTTACTGTTGATGTTGCGGTTCGATACAGTGACGACTCAGGCAACTACTCAATAACGAGTCAGTTGTTCGTCCTTGCTGTCGCGCTGTGCTTTGTCAGATAAAAGGTCGCTGACCTTCGACGTTTGCGTAACCTCCAGCAGTCGCTTTCCTTCTCAACCTCCAATGGTTGACTCGACGATGCTTCGTTTGTGCTTTGCTTCGTTTATGACTTAGTGTTTCGACACAACAAAGGCGCTTAAATCACTTGTTTCCAACACTCCCCTTCGCTTCTAGAGTGTCGCTGTTGGTGACGTGGCCTTGTCCAGTCGGCAGCATGCAGTACTCGAACTTCTGCTTTCTGAGCTTCTTTGTCAAGTAATCAGCTGCCATCTTAGACGTGGGGCAGTAGGACAGACTGAGTCTCCCCTTCTCGATCTTGTCCTTCACGAAGAAATATCGCAGGGCGATGTGCTTCATTCTGTTCGCGAATCCGTTCTGGTTGGCTATGTGAATTGCAGACTGGTTGTCGCAGAACAAGGAGAAGCTGGGTAACTGGGCCAGCTTTGTCAAACATTATATATGTTCAGCTTGTGTAGGCTACAGTGGGTTAGCCTATAGGGGGTACACAATTCTAGGGTTTCCTACTTGTACTCATTTCACTGCTAGTTCATTCATTCCTGTTCGCTTATTCTCACATGGTATCGAGCAGGTTCCCCTGTGGGAACTGTTCGTAGGGCCCACCACCGCTACCTCTTAACCTTTTTTTTTCCTGCCCGGAGCGCGCTCCGGACCCTAGTACTTCTTTTTTTTCGATCTGCCCTAGTGCTCTGAAGGCCGCCCGCCCTAGCGCCCGAGCGCCGCCGCCCTTGCGCCCTGACGGCCGCCCGCCCTAGTGCCCTGACGGCCGCCCGCTCTAGCGCCCGAACGCCGCCCGCCCTAGCGCCCTGACGGCCGCCCGCCCTAGCGCCCTGACGGCCGCCCGCCCTAGCGCCCGAGCGCCGCCCGCCCTAGCGCCGAGCGCCGACCGCCCTAGCGCCCTGACGGCCGCCCGCCCTAGCGCCCGTGCGCCGCTCGCCCTAGCGCCCTGACGGCCGCCCGCCCTAGCGCCCTGTCGGCCGCCCGCCCTAGCACCCGAGCGCCGCCCGCCCTAGCGCCCGAGCGCAGCCCGCCCTAGCGCCCTGACGGCCGCCCGCCCTAGCGCCCGTGCGCCGCTCGCCCTAGCGCCCGAGCGCCGCCCGCCCTTGCGCCCTGACGGCCGCCCGCCCTGACGCCTGAGCGCCGCCCGCCCTGGCGCCCTGACGGCCGCCCGCCCTGACGCCTGAGCGCCGCCCGCCCTAGCGCTCTGACGACCGCCCGCCCTGACGCCTGAGCGCCGCCCGTCGTCGCCCCAGCGCCCTAGCGCCCGACGCCCGCGAGCCGCCCGTCGCAGCCGCCCGTGAGCTGCCTGTACGCCGCCCGCCGAGCCGCCCGTGCACCCGCCCAGCGTGAGCCGCCCACGACCGCCCAGGCTGCCGTCCCCTTCTACCGGCCCCGCAACTGCACCTGCTGGCCCCGCCGCTGCACCTACCGGCCCCCACCACCCACCCCCCCTTTTCCCGTCGCCCGTCGCGGCTCCTTCGGGGGCCGCTCGACAGGCGACAGGAGAGGCCAGCAGAGGGGTGGCAGGTGTGTGGCCTCCCCTGCTTCTCCTCCTCCTTCTTCGCTCACCTGCAGCAGCCGAGCCGCCCCACCGCCGAGCCGCCCTGCACCCGAGCCGCCCAGCAGCCGAGCCGCCCTGCCGCCGAGCCACCGGGTCGCTGAGCTACTGAGCTGCAGTTGCTGCCGAGCCGCCCTGCCGCCGAGCCGCCGAGTCACCGAGCTGCTGAGCTGCAGTTGCTGCCGAGCCGCCTTGCCGCCGAGCCGCCCGAGTCGCCCGAGCTGCCGAGCCGCTGAGTCGCCGAGCCTACTCTTCCCACCACTGGTGAGCTCTTGCCCTGCTAGCACGCTGCGCGTCGCCTGCTTGCCTGCCTGCCTGCCTTTTGGCTTGCCTGGCTGCCTGCCTTCCTGCTGCTAGTCCTGCTCCTGCTTCTACTTGCGGAGCCAGATGCAGCCCCAGCAACGCCTGCGTGAGTCCCTCACGCCCCAGCAGCTGCGTGAGTGGTACGCTGGTTGGGGCTGTAGGGGTGGCGACGCTACTCCTACTTCCACTCCTGCTGCTTCTACTCGTGGTGGCGGCCAGATGCAGCTCCCGCGACCCTCTCGAGTGTCTCTCACGCCTCGCCAGCTTCGTGAGTGGTACGCTCAGAGTGGAGGGTCTCTCAGTGCTGTTCGCTGCTCTTACGTGATTCGCACTGGTACTCGGACTGGTCAGCCTTGTGGGACACGTAGTCATACACCGTCCCGCTGCTTCGCTCGTCTGAGCGACGCCTGGCGTACCGTGTTTGGCGACGAGGCTGAGCTTCCCGACTGGGTGGAGTTGCTTAGGCAGAGGGTAGATATATATGCTCTTGACTATGATGCTATTCTCACTGCCATGTATGCATTGCCTACTAGTGCCGGTCACCTGTGCGTCCCGCCTGGCCCAGGTATAGGACCTGCTGCTCTAGCTACTGGTGAGGCTGCTGCTCTGGGTGCTAGTGAGTCTCCTGCTCCAGGTACAGGTGCGGCTGCTGCTCTAGGTGCTAGTGAGTCTGCTTCCTCAGGTGCGGGTGAGGCTGCGCTCTCAGGTACCGCGTTGGCTTCGGCCTCCCTCACCTTTACACTTGACTCTGGGGCTTCTCGCTCCTTCTTTCGGGACCGCACCACACTCACGCCGCTTGGTCGGCCGGTTGCTGTCTCCCTGGCTGACCCCTCTGGGGGTCCTGTCCTCGCTCACTTCTCCACTGTCCTCCCGTGTCCGGCTGCCCCCTCGGGCACCCTGTCTGGCCTGTACCTCCCCTCGTTCTCGACGAACTTGGTGAGTGGTGCAGACCTACAGGATGCGGGGGTTCACCAGTTCACTCCTGCGAGTCAGCGGGTGACCCACTGCACGGACGCACGCACAGGCCGGCACCTGGCCACGTTCTCGCGTCGGCCGGGGTCGAGCCTCTACACCCTGACCACTGAGTCTCCTCCTGTCCCCGCGTCCGGTCAGGTAGCAGCGTCGGGTCAGGTGTTTGCTGCTGCGTCCAGGTCTGGTCCTGAGTCTGCCCCCTGTTCGTGTCGCCTCCTGTCTCACGAGACTCTTCTGTGGCACCACCGTCTAGGCCACCCCTCCTTGCCCCGTCTTCGGGGCATGGTTTCCCGTGTCCTTGTCTCTGGTCTTCCCCAGTCTCTCCCTCCCCTTCCTTCGGGACCAGGACCTTCCTGTGTCCCCTGTGTCGAGGGGCGCCTCAGGGCTGCTCCTCACTCCTCCCAGTTTCCCCCGACAGAGGCTCCTCTGCAGACGCTTCACATGGACGTGTGGGGCCCGGCCCCCGTCCGTGGGCAGGGTCACGAGCGCTACTTCCTGTTGGTGGTTGATGACTACTTGCGTTACACCTCAGTCTTCCCCTTGCGCAGCAAGGGTGCTGTCACTGAGGTGCTGATCGACTGGATCCGCGAGGCTCGTCTCCAGCTCAGGAGGAGCTTCGGCTCGGACTTTCCTGTTCTGCGTCTGCACTCTGACCGAGGTGGGGAGTTCTCCTCTCGCCTTCTGCGAGACTACTGTCGTGCACAGGGGATCCGCCAGACCTTTACGCTTCCGGACTCTCCACAGCAAAATGGGATTGCTGAGCGCCGCATTGGCATGGTCATGGATGTCGCTCGTACGTCCATGATGCATGCGGCTGCCCCCCATTTTCTGTGGCCGTTTGCGGTTCGGTACGCGGCGCATCAGCTCAACCTTCACCCCAGGGTCTCTCGGCCCGCGATGTCCCCAGTGTTACTGTGGACGGGGAAGGTCGGCGATGCGTCTGCGTTCCGTGTCTGGGGATCTCGGGCGTTTGTCCGCGACTTGTCTGCGGACAAGCTGTCCCCCCGTGCTGCTCCCTGTGTCTTCCTTGGCTTCCCCCTTGACGCTCCAGGGTGGCAGTTCTACCACCCCTCCTCTCGTCGTGTTCTGTCCTCCCAGGACGTCACGTTCGACGAGTCAGTCCCCTTCTACCGCCTCTTCCCCTACCGTACTCCTTCCCTCCCCCCCCCACCGGACTTCCTGGTGCCAGTTCCCCCCCCGGTAGACCCCCTCCCCCCTCAGGTTCCTGCCCCTTCAGGTGTGTCCCAGGTAGACACAGTCGAGCCAGTCGAGGTTGCTGCTGAGTCTGGTCCTGCTGCGGGTGCAGAGTCTGGGGGTGCTACGCCTGCGGGTGCTGAGCTTGGGGGTGCTGCTGCTGGGGGTGCTGAGCCTGGGGGTGCGAGGCCGGGGGGTGCTGAGCTTGGGGGTGCTGCTGCTGGGGGTGCTGAGCCGGGGGGTGCTACGTCAGGAGCTGCTGAGCCTGGGGGTGCTGAGCCTGGAGGTGCGGAGCCTGCGACTGCTGGGCGGGAGCGGCTCTCTCCACAGGAGCTGCGCGAGTGGTTTGCTCGCCGCTGGAGGCGTGCTGCTGGAGCTGGAGCTTCTTCGCTTGCTGAGGGTGCTGCCGGTCCCGGAGCTGCTGGGCCTGCGAGTCCTACTGGAGCTGGAGCTACTGAGTCTGGGGGTGCTGAGTCTGGAGCTGCTGAGCCTGGAGGTGCTGAGTCTGGAGCTGCTGAGCCTAGGGGTGCTACGTCTGGAGCTGCTGTGCCTGGGGGTGCTGAGTCTGGAGCTGCTGAGCCTGGGGTTTCTCCTGCTGCTGCGTCTCGCCGGGAGCCCCTCTCTCCACAGGAGCTGCGCGAGTGGTTTGCTCGCCGTTGGAGGAGTGCTGCTGAAGCAGGAGCTTCGTCGACCGTCGAGGGTGCTGGTGCTGCCGGTCCCGGAGCTGCTGGGCCTGCGGGTCCTACTGGAGCTGGAGCTGCTGAGGGTGTTGGTGCTGAGACTACTGCTGTCTGTCCTGGCGGTGGTTCTGCTGCTGGTGCTGCTGGAGGTCCTGCCGCTGGAGGTGTTGGTGGCGCTGGTGCTGTCGCTGAGGGTGCTGGTGCTGTCCCTGCTGAGTCTGGAGCTGCCGCGCGGCCTCGGCCGTACTTCGTTCCGCTCCTACAGCAGGTTCTTGGTCTTTCTCCTTCGGTAGAGTGTCCACAGCCTGTCCAGTCGCAGTCACTGTTGGAGCCTTCCTCTCCTCTGCCTGCTCCCTCTCCTTACACTGGTCCTACTAGAGGTCTTGCTGAGCGTCGTGAGCCTGCGTCTCGTCCCGCGTCGCCGGTTCGTGCTGCTCGCGCTAGTGGTCGCGGTTCGCGTCAGCGTCCTCCTCCTGTCCCTGGCACGCACCGGATGTCTCTGCGTCCGTCCACTGCTCCTCTGCGTGCCCCTTTGCCTTCTCCTCCTGAGTCCTCTCTTCCTGCGCTTGCCGACCCTGAGTCGGACTCTCTTCGCGCTTCCAGTCCTACTGTCACGCGTCTGCTTGCTACTGTCGTCACTGACCCCTCTTTTGAGTCCACTGCTGCGTCTGCTCTAGTCGCTGAGCTCGTTGACTTTGCTGCTCGCTGTCGTCTCGACTACGCTGCTAGTCTTGTTGCTGAGTCTGCGTCTGTCTGTCCTCCGTCCGTCGGGGGTGAGTGTGCTCTTGGCACGGACGTCCTAGAGGACAGGCAGGAGGAGTTACAGTGTCTAGCGGCTGCTTCACCTCATCTCGCGTCTGTACTGCTTGCCCCTGAGGGAGACCCGGATGCACTAGACATCCCGACTCCGCGTTCTTACGCGGAGGCCGTAGAGGGTCCCTACTCCTCTCAGTGGCAGGCAGCTATGGATGCAGAGATGGCTTCCTGGAAGTCCACAGGCACCTACGTTGACGCGGTTCCCCCTCCTGGGGCGAACATCGTCAGTGGCATGTGGATCTTCAGGGTGAAGCGGCCGCCGGGCTCTCCACCTGTCTTCAAGGCACGGTACGTTGCTCGTGGCTTCAGTCAGCGGCAGGGAGTTGACTACTTTCAGACCTTCTCTCCCACCCCGAAGATGACTACTCTTCGGGTGCTGCTGCACATAGCCGCTCAGCGCGACTACGAGCTTCACTCTCTCGACTTCAGCACTGCGTTCTTGCAGGGTAGCCTGCACGAGGAGATCTGGCTTCGCCGTCCACCTGGCTTCACTGGGACTTTCCCTCCTGGCACCCAGTGGAGCCTCCGACGGCCAGTCTACGGTCTCCGCCAGGCACCGCGTGAGTGGCACGACACACTGAGGACTACGCTTGCGGCTCTTGGGTTTGCTCCTTCTCCTGCTGACCCGTCGCTGTTTCTTCGCACCGACACTTCCCTGCCGCCGTTCTACATCCTCGTGTACGTCGACGACTTGGTCTTTGCCACAGCGGACACTGCTGGACTCGCCTACGTGAAGTCCGAGCTGCTGAAGAGACACACGTGCACAGACCTGGGTGAACTGCGCAGCTACCTTGGCTTGCAGATCACTCGGGACAGAGCACGCCGCACCATTACCTTGACTCAGTCACACATGGTGCAGCAGGTCCTTCAGCGCTTTGGCTTCACGTACTCCTCGCCTCAGGCCACTCCTCTGCCTACTCGCCACTCACTCTCAGCTCTGCCTTCGGATGAGTCCGTAGAGTCGAGTGGTCCGTATGCAGAGCTTGTTGGCTGCCTCATGTACCTGATGACCTGCACACGACCTGACCTTGCATACCCTCTGAGCATTCTTGCTCGCTATGTTGCTCCTGGGAGACACAGACCGGAGCACATGGCTGCAGCGAAGAGGGTATTGCGCTACCTGTGCAGCACGTCGGGCATGGGGCTAGTGCTTGGAGGGCGGAGTCCAGTGGTCCTTACCGGCCACGCGGACGCTTCTTGGGCTGACGACCAGGCTACGCAGCGGTCGTCACAGGGTTACACCTTCAGCCTTGGTTCCGGCTCTGTCTCGTGGCGGTCTACTCGCTCGTCTTCGGTTCTTGGCTCCAGTTGTGAGGCTGAGATCTACGCCGGAGCCATGGCTGCACAGGAGCTTCGCTGGCTCACCTACCTGCTGACTGACCTTGGAGAGCCGCCTCGTTCTCCTCCAGTGCTGTACGTAGACAACAAGGCCATGCTGGCCCTCAGTCGAGAGCAGCGCTTGGAGCACAGAACGAAGCACATTGCTCTCCGCTACTTCCTTGCTCGTGAGCTGCAGCAGCGTGGTCAGTTGCGACTTGCGTACGTGGCCTCTGAGGCCAACACTGCTGATGTGTTCACCAAGGCACTTGCGCCTTGTGACCATCAGCGCTTTTGCACCCAGCTGGGTCTTGTGCCTGTCTTGCCTCACTTGCTCTCCTCTTGACTTCACTTGTACTGTGACATATATATATACCTGCTCTTGCTTGTCTAGTTTTATATATATGTCTGTACTCCTGCATGTGAACTGGCCTCTGGCCCTGCTCTTGTGCTCGGACTGTGTGGTGACTTTGTGATCCACCCTGAGCTTGCTTTGCTTTGCTTGACTGGTCTTGTGACCCCTTGTTCTCCCCCACTTTGCCTATGGGGGTGTGTCAAACATTATATATGTTCAGCTTGTGTAGGCTACAGTGGGTTAGCCTATAGGGGGTACACAATTCTAGGGTTTCCTACTTGTACTCATTTCACTGCTAGTTCATTCATTCCTGTTCGCTTATTCTCACAAGCTTCACTTCTTCCAGTAGTTCGCGAAGGTACAATCCTTCCTTGGTGGGTGAGCAGAGTGCGATATATTTTGCTTCAGCTGAGGAGAGGGCTATTAGCTCTTGCTTGCACGACTGCCATGAGATCGGTCCGATAGGCTCGAGTCGGTAGATGTAGCCGGTACATGAGCGCCTGTTGTCAGAGTCGCCAGCGTGGTCAGCGTCGACGTAGCCGATTAGTTTAGGCGTCGTAGTTCCATTCTTGTGGTAGGTTAGTCCGATCGTTGGGGTGCTGACGAGGTAGTGCAGTGCGCGGTCGTCGGGTTTCTTGAGGTAGGTGGCGAGTTGGCTTGCTGAGTACGATAAGTCTGGTTGGCAGGTAACAGCTGCGAAGAGGAGGCATCCCAGCTTTCGTTGGTAGTCGCGTATGGCGGCGGGTTTGAGTAGAGAGGAGCCTTCTTTGTGATTTCCGACAGTGTAGCAATATGGCGTGGAGATAGCGGTCGGGGTGAGTCCGAAGCGTTTGCCGATGGTATCGGCGTATTTTGCGGCGCTGAGGTAGATCGCATTTTCCTCCTCCTGAATATTGAGCCCGAGGTATTGCGTTACGGTAGACAAAACAGTGAGCATGAGGTCTTACTGCAGCTCCCCTTCGAACCAGGTTGTGACGTTGTCGGTCGAGCCGATGTAGAGGAGATCGTCTACGTAGACGATGAGTAGAATGTAGTCAGTGCCCTTCGTGAGTCGGTACATGCCCTGGTCGTGCGGTAGCTGGCGGAATCCGATGCGGATGAGTCGAGCGTGTAGGTACTGCTGCCGTAGTCTCGGAGCTTGCTTAATGCCATATAGAGACTTCAGTAGTTGGTAGACGTAGTTAGGATCTCCGTTAGAGCCGTGTGGTAGCTCGACGGATATCTCAGCGTCAAGAGGTGCGTAAAGGAAAGCGTTGGCGACGTCTATTTGTCGTAGCTTCTTTTTCTTCATGGGGGCCAAAAACTCGCAACATTTTGGTGCTGCCCAACTTTCCTGACCACAGCAGATGCGGTGATGCGTTGTTCGGGAGTGATGATGACGAGAGCAGGTTGTGCAGCATCAGAGCGTGGTCCATTGCTTCGGGCCACTGGTGGTTGGGTAGCCGCATGCCACGTAGTAGCTTGCGCATGGTGTTTTATCCTTTCTGCTACACCCTGCTGTTGATGGGCGTAGGGAAGGGAGATGAGGCTCTTGATTCCTCGTTCTGCCAGGTAGTCCTTGAACTGCTGTGATGTATATTCCCCTACTCTGTCTGACTGGAAGCTCTTCAGTTTTACGCCTGATTCTCGTTCTGCTACTGGAAGCCATGCGACGAAGGCTTCGAAGGTCATGTCGCGGCTCGGAAGATTGAGGTGCCAGACGTATCGTGTGGCAGCATCGATGAACGAGATGACGTAATTGTATGCTCCTTATCCAGGTTCGCGGTTGTACAGGATGTCGCTGTACACTTTCTCCAGATGTGCGTATGCTGATGCGCTCGGGTTGTGATGCGAGACGAACGGCTGATGCGGTAAGTCAGCTTCAGGGCAGGTGAAGCACGTTCCGCGGACTCGCTGGAGTTCTCTGCCGTCGGTTAGAAGTAGCGAGTCTTTGTCGAGCACGCCTGCTCTTATCGTGTTGTTTAACGTTGTGTTGCTTGGATTTCCCAATCTTGCGTGCCAGGTTCCTTCAGTGGCGCGATGTCCGGGTGAACGTCTGTACAAGTCGGAGTTGGAGTAGAAGCCTGCGGTGAAATTGGCGCTTCGATGAACTTCTCATGGAGTTGGATTCAGCTGCTGCACGGGAGTTGGTGTTGTGTTTTCAATGAAGACCGGTGCCGTTGAAGGGCCAGCGATTGGTGCTGGTGTTGTTTCTGCTGCTGCGGATGTTGTCTCTGCTGCTGCCGATGTTGTTTCTGCTACTGCCGATGATGTCTTTCCTGCTGCCGATGTTGTCTCTGCTGCTGCCGATTGAATTGTTGCTAATGCTCTCGTTCTTTCTATTTCAGGTATGGTGTGTGAATACCAAAATCCACCAGGGCTGAAATCAGGGTCAAGATCCGGTGGGTGTGTCCAGGAGGTGAAGGTCACGATTTCGTCGCTGTCGGCGGTGCCTAAGTCTCAAACGAAGTCAAGAACGAAGACGTTGTTTTTTAACACTGCTTTCCCAATGTTAAGTCCGCCTCTCCTGTGGTATAGCTTGAACTGCTGAGTGGTGCAGTCCGCTTCGAGGTGAATGCCTTTTGCCATCAGTTGACTCACACTTAGTAAGTTGTAGCCGAGTCCCTCAGAGATTAAGACCTTTGACATTTGCGGTATCACTTTGTTGTCAGAACATATAGCTTATGCATATTGTGTAGGCTATAGTGGGGTAGCCCATAAGGGGTACAACCCAATTAGGGTTAGTACTTGTAATCAGTTCATTCATAGTTCATCCATTCTCGTTCTCATTTTCTCATGGTATCGAGCAGGTTCCCTCGTGGGGACTGTTCCTAGGGCCCACCGAAATTTCTTTCCTGCCCGGGGCGCGTCCTGCCCTTGCCCGAAGCGCGCCTAGGGTCGCACCCTTCTTAGCGGCCCCGTCGCGTCACCCTTAGCGGCCCGTCGCGTCGCCCTTAGCGGCCCGTCGCGCCGGCTTCCGATCGCGTCACGCCGCCCTTACGGCCGCGTCGCGCCGCCCTAGCGGCCTCTTGCGGCCCCAATCAGCCGCCCTTGCAGCCCCGATCCGCCGCCCTTTCACCAGCGGCCCCGTCGCCGCCCCTGCAGCGGCCCGTCGCCGCCCTTGCAGCAGCCCATCGCCGCCCTTCTCACGGCCCCGCCGTCCTCACCTGCGGCCCGCCGCCCTTCCTGCGGCCTGTCGCCCTTACCTGCGGCCCAGCTGCCCTTACCTGCGGCCCCGCCGCCCTCAACTGCGGCCCCGCCGCCCTCAACTGCGGCCCCGCCGCCCTCAACTGCGGCCCCATCGCCCTTCCCTGCGGCCCCGCCGCTCTCACCTGCGGCCCCGCCGCTCTCACCTGCGGCCCCGCCGCTCTCACCTTCAGCCCCGCCGCTCTCACCTGCGGTCCCGCCGCTCTCACATGCGGCCCCGCCGCTCTCACCGGCGGCCCCGCCACTCTCACCTGCGGCCCCGTCCCCTGCTGCAGCACTGCCCGCCACCCGAGCTGCCCGAGCCGCCTCACCCAGCCGAGCGGCCGACCGCCGAGCCGCCCTACAGCAGCACCGCCGAGCCGCCCGGGCAACCGAGCAACCGGACAGCCGAGCCGCCGAGCCGCCGAGCAGCCGAGCAACCGAGCCGCCGTGCAGCCGAGCCGCCCCACAGCTGAGCCGCCGTACTCCCGAGCCGCCGGGCCGCCGAGCCGCACTGTAGTCGAGCCGCCCTTCTGCCGAGCCGCCCGAGCTGCCCCATTCGGTGAGCACAGAGCCTCTTTTACTGCACTGCCCTCACCCTACTGTTTGCACTGCTAGTCTACTGTGGTCATGGCTACCCCTAGTGTCCTCGCTTTTGACGCTGAAGGTCGAGCAATTGACTTTGACGTTTGGGTAGATGACCTGCAGCTGTTCTTACAGTGCGATAGGGTAGACGGTCTCTCTCTCTTTGACCTCACCTCTGGCGCCTCTCCTGCCCTTGCTGCTGATGCTGACGCCACTGTTCGCTCCCAGTGGGCCACGCGCGACGCTGCTGCACGACTTGCTGTGCGTCGCCACCTCCCTACCTCCGAGCGTGCGCACTTTAGTCAGTACAAGAGTGCTCAGACCTTGTACGACGCTGTAGTTGCACGCTACTCCTCCCCTGCCACAGCTGCACTGAGCCGTCTCATGCTACCGTACCTCTTATCTGACCTTGCTGCCTTTCCCACAGTCGCTGACCTCATTACGCACCTCCGCACTAGTGACACTCGCTACCGCGTTGCGCTTCCTGCTGACTTCTGCGCCAAGAACCCCCCACCCCCATGTACATCACCCTCTACTATATAGTCACCCGGCTCCCTGACTCCCTTCGCGTAGTCAGGGACCACTTCCTCTCAGTTTACCCCACCACTCTCACCGTTGACCTCCTCGAGAAGGCCCTCCTAGCAGCAGAGAAGAGCATAGCAGGTGTAGGAGCCTCTCGTGGTGACCCGCGCACCCCCATCGTTGAGGGATGTTACCCCTCCCCCCTTCTGCTCTCTGTTGCCTCTGCTGCTGCGGCTGACCTCCTTGGTCTTGAGTCGGTCAGTGCAGCGTCTGCCCCTAGCGGGAGACGCCGCTCTGGCAAGGGCAAGGGGGTCAGGGGCGCAGGAGGAGCAAGCGGGGGCGGTGGAGGTGGAGGTGGAGGCGGCGGGGGGAGTGGGGATGGCGGTGGGAGTGGAGGTGGGGGTGGAGGTGTCGGTGGCGGCAGTGGAGGCGGAGGCGGCGGTGGCGGTGGGAGCGGAGGTGGCGGAGGTGGCGGCGGTGGAGGAGGCGGCGGAGGCGGCGGTGGCGGCAGAGGCGGCGGAGGTGGCGGAGACAGCGGAGGTGGCGGTGGAGCTGGTCGCGGGTCTACGCAGAGGAGTGGCTCCGATGGTGGTCCACACCAGCAGCAACAGCGCAATCGTGAGACCCTGTCCCCTCAGCAGCTCCGTGAGTGGTACAGTGCACGCCAGCGGGGTGGGGGTTTTGGTCCGTGCACCTACGTCCTGCGCACTGACGACCATGCGGGTGAGCAGTGTGGGGGTGCGCACCCCACCTAGCGCTGCTTTGGCCTTCTGACGGACGCGTGGCGTCACCAGTTCCCTAAGGCTACAGAGATCCCTCGCTGGGGCGAGCTGTCTAGGGCGGGAGTTGCCATCTATGATCTTGATTTTGATGCTATTCTTTCTGCCATATATGCTGTGAATATTAGTGATGAGGGTGACTGTTACCGGTGTTTCCCGCCCGATTCGGGCATTGAGACTGCTGCTCTAGGTACTGGTGAGGCTGCTGCCCTAGGTGCTTGTGACGCTGCTGCTCTAGGTGCTAGTGCGTCTGCGTCGTCAGGTACTGGTGAGTCTGCGCTCTCAGGTACTACGTCGGCTTCGGCCTCCCTCACCTTCACCCTTGACTCTGGGGCTTCTCGCTCCTTCTTTCGGGACCGCACCACACTCACGCCGCTTAGTCGGCCGGTAGCGGTGTCTCTGGCTGACCCCTCTGGGGGTCCTGTCCTGTCTCACTTCTCCACAGTCGTCCCGTGTCCGGCGGCTCCCTCTGGCACCCTGTCTGGTCCCTACCTCCCCTCGTTCTCTATGAACTTGGTGAGTGGTGCTGACCTACAGGATGGGGGAGTACACCAGTTCACTCCTGCGCGTCAGCGGGTGACGCACTGCACAGAGGCTAGCACAGGCCGACACTTGGCTACGTTTACACGTCAGCCGGGGTCGAGCCTGTACACACTGACCACCGCGTCTCCTCCATTTGCTGAGTCTGGTAGGGTAGCTGCGTCAGGTCAGGTGTTTGCTGTAGCGTCCAGGTCAGGTCCTGAGTCTGCCCCCTGTTCGTGTCGTCTCCTGTCTCACGAGACTCTCCTCTGGCACCACCGCCTTGGTCACCCCTCTCTGCTTCGTCTCAGAGGCATGGCCTCCCGTCTTCTTGTTTCTGGTCTCCCCCGGTCCCTCCCTCCCCTTCCTCAGGGGCCTGGCTCTACCTGTGTCCCCTGTGTTGAGGGGCGCCAGCGAGCTGCCCCTCACTCCTCCCTGTTTCCTCCGACAGAGGCCCCGCTGCAGACGCTTCACATGGACGTGTGGGGCCCAGCCCGCGTCCATGGACAGGGTCACGAGCGCTACTTCCTGCTCGTTGTTGACGACTACTCGCGTTACACCGCGGTCTTCCCCTTGCGCAGCAAGGGTGATGTCACTGAGGTGCTGATCGACTGGATCCGCGCAGCTCGTCTCCAGCTCAGGCAGAGCTTTGGCTCGGACTTTCCTGTGTTGCGTCTGCACTCGGATAGAGGCAGAGAGTTTTCCTGTAGCCTTCTGAGAGCCTACTGTCGGGCACGAGGCATCCATCAGACCTTCACGCTTCCGGACTCTCCGCAGCAAAATGGGATCGCTGAGCGCCGCATTGGCATGGTCATGGACGTCGCTCGTACGTCTATGATGCATGCGGCTGCACCCCATTTTCTGTGGCCGTTTGCGGTGAGGTACGCGGCGCATCAGATCAACCTTCACCCCAGGGTCTCCATGCCGGAGACCTCCCCAGCCTTGCTGTGGACAGGGAAGGTTGGCGATGCGTCGGCGTTCCGGGTCTGGGGATCTCGGGCGTTTGTCCGCGACTTGTCTGCGGACAAGCTGTCCCCTCGTGCTGCTCCTTGCGTCTTCCTGGGGTTCCCCCCTGACGCGCCTGGGTGGCAGTTCTACCACCCCACCTCTCGCCGTGTTCTGTCCTCCCAGGACGTCACGTTTGACGAGTGGGTCCCCTACTACCGCCTCTTCCCCTACCGCACTCCGTCCCTCCCACCGCCGCCGCTCTTCCTTGTACCAGGTCCCCCTCCGGTAGACCCCCTCCCCCCTCAGGGTCCGTCCCTCCCCCCACCGCTCTTCCTTGTACCAGGTCCCCCCCCGGTAGACCCTCTCCCCCCTCAGGGTCCTGCCCCTTCAGGTGTGTCCCAGGTAGACGCAGTCGAGCCTGTCGAGGTTACTGGTGACTCTGGTGCTGCTGAGGGTGCTGAGCATGGGAGTGCTGAGCCTGGGGGTGCTGTGCCTGGGGGTGCTGAGCCTGGGGGTGCTGAGCCTGGGGGTGCTGCGACTGGGGGTGCTGAGCCTGGGGGTGTTGAGCCTGGGGGTGCTGTGCCTGGGGGTGCTTTGCCTGGGAGTGCTACACCTGGGGGTGCTGAGCTTGGAGGTGCTACGCCTGGAGGTTCTCCGAGTGCTTCGTCTCTGCGGCAGCCACTCTCTCCACAAGAGCTGCGCGAGTGGTTTGCCCGGCGCTGGAGCGGTGCTGCTGGAGCTGGAGTTTCTTCGGCTCTGAGGGTGCTGCTGTCGCGGGTCCCGGAGGTGCTCGTTCTGGGAGTACTGGAGCTGCTGGGCCTGCGTGTTTGACTGGAGCTGGTGATGGTGAGGGTGTTGGCACTAAGACTACTGCTGGCAGTCCTGCTGGGGTTACTACTGGTGCTGCTGGGGGTTCTGGAGCTGCTGGAGGTGCTGCTGGAGCGGGTGCTTCTGCTTGGGGTACTGGTGCTGTCTTTGCTGTGTCTGGCGTCGCCGCGCGGCCTCGACCGTACTTCTTTCCACTCCTGCAGCAGGTTATTGGTCTTCCGCCTTCAACTGGTCCTCCTCCTTCTTTAGAGTGTCCACAGCCTTTCCCGTCACAGTTACCGTTGTAGCCTACCTCCCCTTTGCGTGCTCCTTCTCCTTACACTGGTCCTACTGGAGGTCTTGCTGAGCGTCGTGAGCCTGCGTCTCGCCTTGCGTTGCCTGTCCGTGCTGCTCGCACTAGTGGTCGTGGTTCCCGTCAGCGTCCTCCTCCTGTTCGTGGCACGCACAGGATGTCTCTGCGTCCGTCCACTACTCCTTTGCGTGCCCCTTTGCCTTCTCCTCCTGAGTCCTCTCTTCCTGCTCCTGCCGACCTGGAGTCGGACTCTCTTCGTGCTGCCAGTCCTACTGTCACGCGTCTCCTTGCTACTGTCGTCACTGACCCTTCTTTCGAGTCCACTGTTGCGTCTGCCCTAGTTGCTGAGCTCGTCGACTTTGCTGCTCGCTGTCGCCTAGACTACGCTGCTAGTCTTGTTGCTGAGTCTGAGTCTGTCTGTCCTCCGTCCGTCGAGGGTGAGTGTGCCCTTGGCACGGACGTCCTTGAGGACAGGTAGGAGGAGTTCCAGTGTCTCGCAGCTGCTTCACCTCATCTCATGTCCGTACTGCTTACCCCTGAGGGAGACCCGGATGCACTTGACATCCCGACTCCGCGCTCTTACGCGGAGGCGATAGAGGGTCCCTATTCCTCTCAGTGGCAGGCAGCTATGGATGCAGAGATGGCTTCCTGGAAGTCCACAGGCACCTACGTTGACGCTGTTCCGCCGCCCGGGGCGAACATCGTCAGTGGCATGTGGATCTTCAGGGTGAAGCGGCCGCCGGGTTCTCCGCCTGTCTTCAAGGCACGGTACGTGGCTCGTGGCTTCAGCCAGCGGCAGGGAGTTGACTAGTTTCAGACCTTCTCTCCCACCTCGAAGATGACCACTCTTCGGGTACTGCTCCACGTTGCTGCTCACCGTGACTACGAGCTACACTCTCTCGACTTCAGCACAGCTTTCTTGCATGGCAGCCTGCACGAGGAGATCTGGCTACGCCGCCCATCTGACTTCACTGGGTCGTTCCCTCCTGGTACCCAGTGGAGTCTTCGGCGTCCAGTCTACGGTCTCCGCCAGGCGCCACGTGGGTGGCACGATACACTAAGGACTACGCTTGCGGCTCTTGGGTTTGCTCCTTCTACTGCCGACCCGTTGCTGTTTCTGTGCACCGACACCTCTCTGCCGCCGTTCTACATCCTCGTGTACGTCGACGACTTGGTCTTTGCCATAGCTCACACTGCTGGACTCGCCTACATGAAGTCCGAGCTGCAGAAGAGACACACGTGCACTGACCTGGGTGAACTGCGCAGCTACCTTGGCTTGCAGATCACCCGGGACAGAGCACGCCGCACCATTACCCTGACTCAGTCACATACGGTGCAGCAGGTCCTTCAGCGCTTCGGCTTCACGTACTCCTTGCCTCAGGCCACTCCTCTGCCTACTCGCCACTCGCTCTCAGCTCTGCCTTCGGATGAGTCCATAGAGTCGAGTGGCCCGTATCCAGAGCTTGTTGGCTGCCTCATGTACCTGATGACCTGCACACGACCTGACCTTGCATACCCTCTTAGCATTCTCGCACGCTATGTTGCTCCTAGGAGACACCGACCAGAGCACATGGCTGCAGCGAAGAGGTTGTTGCGCCACTTGTGCAGTACGTCGGGCATGGGGCTAGTGCTTGGAGGGCGGAAACCCGTGGTCCTCACTGGGTACGCGGACGCTTCTTGGGCTGACGACCAGGCTACGCAGCGGTCGTCACAGGGTTACACCTTCAGCCTTGGTTCCGGCTCTGTTTCGTGGCGGGCTACTTGCTCGTCTTCTGTTCTCGGCTCCACTTGTGAGGCTGAGATCTACGCTGGGGTCATGGCTGCACAGGAGCTTCGCTGGCTCACCTACCTACTGACCGACCTTGGAGAGCCGCCTTGTTCTCCTCCAGTCCTGTACGTAGACAACAAGGCCATGCTGGCCTTGTGTCGAGAGCAGAGACTGGAGCACACAACAAAGCACACTGCTCTTCGTTACTTCCTTGCTCGTGAGCTACAGCAGCGTGGTCTCTTGCGGCTTGCGTACGTGGCCTCTGAGGCCAACACTGCTGATGTCTTCACCAAGGCACTTGCACCTTGTGATCATCAGCGCTTCTGCACGCAGCTGGGTCTTGTGCATGTCTTGCCTCACTTGCTCACCTCTTGACCTTGCTTGTACTGTTGCATATATATACTCCTGATCTTGCTTGTCTAGTCTTTTGTATATATGTACTCCTGCATGTGAACTGGCCTTGTGGCCTTTGAACTTGTGCTCGGAATGTGTGGTGACTTTGTGATCCACCCTGAGCTTGCTTTGCTTGACTGGTCTTGTGACCCCTTGTTCTCCCCCACTTTGCCTATGGGGGTGTGTCAGAACATATAGCTTATGCATATTGTGTAGGCTATAGTGGGGTAGCCCATAAGGGGTACAACCCAATTAGGGTTAGTACTTGTACTCAGTTCATTCATAGTTCATCCATTCTCGTTCTCATTTTCTCATTTGTTTCTCTTGAGTGAAGTTGAACAACTCCTTGTCGATTGATTGTTCGCAACGGTGATGACGACTTCGTGTTGGAGTTGATGTTCTCGTTGAACAAAGCGACCCGAAGTGCACATATGATGTCCGCAACAACTATCCAAGAACCAGGTGTCCTTCCCGGATGGCTCGCTCTGGGCGATGGCTGCGTATGTTGGGTTCGGCTCCAGTGTTTGTTGGTGAGGAGTGGTCTCATCGAGTAATTCTTCCGGTGAGTAATGTGGTGGTGATTCGGTGATGCAGGAGTCGGTTATTTTTGCCGTGCAACTAACGATGTTTCTTGCTCCTTGTTGACGTTGACGAAGTTTGAACTTGAGGAGTAGGATGCGATTGTGTTGAGGCGACTTGGGTGCTTGAAAGTTGAAGTTGTCGTTGGGGTGTCGTTGACTGTCGCAGGCTTGGACGGTGTGTACGGGGGTGTCCAGATGTCTTGGAGAGGTGACAAAAAGGTGGTACGTGCTGTTGCTGTTGTTGTTTGTTCTGTCGGTTGGAGTTGTTGAAGCGCCGTTGGGTGTGGAAAGCAAATTCGGGTACTGACGTTTTCTTTTTGTGCCTCTCGTCGTGCAGGTCCATGTCTTGTTGCTCGGCGTGTATTTCAGCGCACAGTGCCGCTTCAGAGATTTTCCCGTGAGCTCAGAGTATGGTGCTAGTGGAGTGCCAGTGAGGACCAAGGCCGGAGATGACGACTGTGATGAAGGCTTCTTCAGATATCGATCCTCCGCATCGAAGGAGTTTGTCACGTAATTCGCGAGAGCGGCTGATATACACCATTACCTTTTCGCCTGGTTTCATTTCCACTGTTATCAGCTGTGCCATTAATCGACTCTGATTGACGCTGTCTGTTGCTTGATACATGTTCTTCAAATGGTTGTACGCGAGCTCGGCGGAGTTGCCGTATCCCCGATAAGACCGAATGTTCCGCTGCTGGTTTGGAGTTATGTTCCTCAGCAGGATCGTGTAAGCCATCATTGACTGATACGACAGCCGGGCAGCAGCCAACAGGGGAGTTGGCAGCGGTGAAGCCGACCACGGAGCAGTCGACAACCAGGAAGTCGGCAGAAGAGCCGACCACAGGGGAGAAGTCGGCCGGGATGCTGACCGAGGTGCAGCAGGACGACGAGGGCAGCAAAGCTGGTGACGAAGTAGGGGACGCCGATGAGTCCACCAACAGCGACGTGGTGGAGGTTCAACGTGGACCTCGAAAGTCCGGCCAAATTCGGAGGCCGCCCGATTTCTTCGTCCCAGATGCCTTCATCACGGTGTACGACGTGGACGACAACGACCTGGCATATGACGACGCCGAGGAGGATGAGGAGTTTCCGGAGCTCGACCCTGACATGCATGCCGACCCCGAGCACCGTTGGGACATCCCGGCGGTGAAGGCCGCCATGGAGGAGGAGATACGCAGCCTCATCAACATGGGCACGTGGGAGCGTGAAAAGACACCGTCAAGCACGAGAAGACGAGACTGGTCGTGAAGGGCTTCACTCAGGTATATGGCGCCGACTATGATGAGACGTTAGCGCAGGTTGGCAGCTACGTCACGCTGAGGATCTTCTTCAGCATCGTCGCCGTCCTCAACCTCAACTTGATGGAGCTCAACATGAAGAACGCCTTCCAGCAAAACAAACTCGACCGGGTGCTGTACATGTCCCAGCCGGACAACTTCAACGACGGAACCGGCCGGGTGTGCAAGCTATTGAAGAGCCTGTACGGGCTGAAGCAATCGCCGCTGATGTGATACTTGGTGCTCAACGATGTGCTGGTCGGCGCCGGGTGGAAGAAGAGCCAGATCGACGAGGCTCTATACTTCAAGGTCAGTGACGACGGAGTGGCCTGCTAGGTGCTGGTCTACGCCGACGACCTGCTCGCCGCCAGCAGCAGCACCGAGATGCTGAAGGAGCTGAAGGGGCTGCTGGAGTCCGCCTTTGAGCTGCGTGAGATCTTGCCGGTTCAGAAGTACCTCGGGCTGGAGATCGACTGTGACAGGTCGGCGGGAAAGCTGTGGCTGCACCAGCAGGGCTATGCCGACAATCTGCGTAGGTGCTTCATCGACAAGGAGCAGAATGGGCTTACCCTGAAGACGCCGGTCTCGGTCGACGCCTACTATGAGCTCACCTTTGACGATGAGGAGGCACAGGAGTGACAGGAGGAGGAGTACTGGCAGAAGGTCGGCTCACTGTAGTTCGTGGGGACGACGACGAGCCCGGACATCGCTTCGCCTGCAGAAAGCTGGGGAGCAGCCACACGGTGAGGAGCGACCAGCACTAGCGCGAGGTCGACTACTGCATCGCCTACCTCGCCAACACACGTGACACCACCCTGGAGTTCGGCGGTGGACCTGAGTCGCTGGAGCTGGTCGGCTACGTGGACGCTGATGAGCACAGGCGGCTACGTGTTCGTCTACGGAGGGTTGCAGTCTCCTGGTCGAGCCAGCGCATCGAGTGCGTGACGTTGTCGTTGACCGAATCGGAATACGTGGCGGCCACAGAAGCCGAAAAAGAGGAACGCCACCTTCGCTTCCTCCTCGCGGAGTTCCGGAAGTTGGGCGTCGGGAAACCGATTGTCCTGCTGGTGGACACCAAGTCGGCCATCATGGTCGCCGAGGGCATGGGGTTGACGGGCGACCTCAAGCAGATGGAGCGGCGTCAGGCTTGGCTGCAGCACATGGTGAAGCGCATAAGTTTTCACTGAAGTACCTCTCGACTGCTGATCAGCCGGCCGACTTCCTAACGAATGTGATGCACTACCCGGCCTTCAACCAGTGCTCCGTTGCAATCGGCCAAGTGCGTCTGGTCAACGTGGGCGACAGTGGCAACGACGTGCAGTAGTAGGTGCCATGCCCTCTTGCATGGCTGGTGCGCTAACCGGCGTGCTGTGTGTTGGGTGCACGTGGACGAGCTATTCTCCGAGAAGTGCTGCCGTGTGGGCTGGGAGGGCCCAAGCGCGAACGCGGCAGGGGAGTGTCAACGGCAGTTGGGCGGAGCCGACTTCGTAGTCAGGTATGCGGGAGGTACAGCCGATTTGCAGCAGTGGGCGCCGACTTGGGAGGGCGCCGGCTTCAGAAGGTCGACTTGGGAGGTCAACCTGAGAGGGCGTCGACTTGGTGACGCCGACCTGGTGAAGCCGATTGGGTGTGGTTGGCTGACAGCAGAGCTCGTCGACCTGGAATTGGTCGACCAGGGGTGTGGTTGACTTGGTCTGGTCGACCAGATGTTGGTCGTGGACCTGGGCGGTCGATGGGTACGAAGAGGAGAGGCGCCGACTTGATGGGCGCTGACCAGGGAAGCGGCCGACTTGGTGAAGTCGGCTGGAGGTCGTCGACTTGAGCAATCGACGAGCACATGCAACTTCTGGTCGACTTTCCCCGAAGAAGTCGACGCCGACCTGGTGGTTTCCAGGTCGTCCAAGTTACCTGGGCGGCGAAGTTCTGCGGAGGCACACGACAGTCGCCAAGGTGTTAGTGGCAAGGCCGACCTCGATGTGGTATCCCAAAGTCGACGTGGCTGATCAGATGCAGTCGTTTGTGCCACGTTGTCACGTTGGCACGTCGTCGACTTGCAATGTTGGCAAGCCGCGACTTTGCACTGCTGGAGGAATCCACACCCATAAATTCACCGGCGTTCAGCCGCAAGGGCTGCAGTCGTCGGTGGCTGTAGGGTCCTCGCAAGGCGACGTCGGAGGACGGTGAAGCATTGTAATGCCATCGTCGGTGTCCCATGTGAGGGCGGGCGGGATAGCACCATCCTACGGCTACTTCAAGTTTACGCTGGACAGGATCTCCGTCATCCCCCTGCTGGCCGGCTGATCGGCTTCGCCCGAGGGACCGTGGCAACGCCGGATGAGCACCACCCTGACTTGCGGGCGGAGTTTTGCGCCGTGTAGCTGTTGACCTTCACGGTCATCTCGCAGTGTTGCTCGCCGGGCGTGCAGATCGCCTTGAAGTGGTGCCGAGAGTACCTCGACGCCGGCCACCGAGCGTAGCACTTCATTGAGTCGACCTACCAAGTCACCGACGACTTGTTCATCACCTAGCTGGAGGGACAGCTGACGCACCTGCGTATGGGTGACGAGGAGAGGATGACTGACTACTGCAACCAAGCCCGGCGAATTCTCGCCACGATCAGGATGGCCGGCGCGCAGTACTCGACGGCGTCGTACGTCAACCACGTCATGCAGGGACTCTCGAGCAGCCAAAACCTCTTGAAGCGGCTGTCGATGGCGCCGAGCACGAAGACGATGCTCAACAAGGACAACTTGACCTCAAACATCTTAAAGGACGAGGCGATGCAGGAGGCAGGGCGGTCCCAGGAGCTCTTGGCGCAGGCGAACTTCGTCGCCACGGAGAAGCAAGGTGGCCAACCGGGGCAGCGCGGACAGTCAGGCGACGGTGGTAGCAGTGGCTGGAAGCCGGCCAAGGAAGTCGACAAGAAGAAGTCGACCAAGGACATCGGTCGAGGAGGAGGAGGTCGACGTCGGGAGTGCTGGCTGTGCGGTGACCCCGATCACCTTTCCTTCGAGTGCCCTGACCGCAGTGACTCCAACGACGACGACGCCAAGGGAGGCCGCGGGAGGTCTCGCAGTCGTCGTTCTCGACGAGGAGGAAACAGGCCGCGTAAGGAGAAGCAGTCGACAACGTCGACCTCGGCAAAAGACGCCGACTCCTCTGTTGGCGGCAAGGTGTGGGACGACAAGACGGCGTCGTGCTCACTAGTTGGCGTCGTGGAGCTGACCGTCTTGCTGGCGCCGGAGGCCGGAGAGGACTTCCAGGCGGTGGCGGCAGCTGTGGCGGCGAACTTGGCGGTGGTCCTGCTCGACAGCGGCTGCTCCCACCACCTGATGGGGATGAAGGAAGTCTTCGTTGATCTGCAACCGAGCGGCTCCATCAAGCACGTGTGCGGCTTTAATGGGGCGCTGCAGGATGTCCAAGGCCAAGGCACCGTCGCCCTACAAGGGGAGGCCGGGAAGCAGGTGCTCATCCCCAATGTGCTCTACGTCCCGGGTGTGCGGGCAAACCTGCTGTCGTCCGGCCAGCTGAAGGAGCATGGCGTGAAGCTGCAGGAGGACGTCGACGAGATGCTGCTCGTCTCGGCAGCGGGAGAGGTGCTCGGTCAAGCGACGTACTCCGAGCGTGTCCACAGCACCGACCTGCGTCCCTGCTCAACGAGGTCGACGTCACCCACGCCGGAGGTCGTGGCCCTGCGGGCGATCGTCTCTAAGCCAAAGTCGACGCCGGACAGGATGCATGCGAGGCTTGCGCGCGTCGGCATGGACATCATACGGAGCTCGGCAAAGCACGAGGTCCCCACTGGGCTGGACCTCAAGTCGGCGACGGGCGCCGACTCACCGTGTGTCTCGTGCGTCAGCGGGAATCTGGCGCGGCGCACCTTCCCCGACCAAGGCTCCGTCGACGACGACGTGCTGGCAGTCGTGCACATCGACCTGTGCGGGCCGTTCCGTGTGGCTGCCAAGGACGGCAGCTTGTACTTCTTGCTCCTGAAGGACCGCAAGACCTGCTACGTGTCGGTGAGGCCGGTCGCCAAGTCGGATGTGCTGCTGGAGTTCCAGAAGTTGCTGGTGTTGGTGGAGAGGCAGACGAAGATGTTGGTGCTGATGCTTCGCTCCAACCGAGGAGGGGAGTTCCTCGGGAAGAAGTTCACAGACTTCGTGGATGGCAAGGGGATCGTCCACGACCTGACCTGCCCGTACACCCCTCAGCAGAATGGCATGGCGGAGCGGGAGATGAGGACGGTGGTGGAGTCAGTGCGGACAATGGTGCTACACATGGGCGTGCAGCACCACTGGTGGCACCTCACTCTGCGGCAGGCCTTCTGGGTCCGCAACTGCCTTGAGAGGTCGACGCTGCCGCCGAGGACAATACCTTACAACCTGCTCACCGGGCAGAAGCCCGACCTAACGCTGGCATGGGTGTGGGGCTGCATGGCGCAGTTCCTCATCCCCGAGCAGCAGCGTGGTGGGAAGCTGAAGCCAAAGGCCACGTGGGGCCTTCACCTCGGCGTGTCGGAGGAAAGCAAGGGCTGGGAGCTCCTTAACGTGGCCGACAACCAGGTGGTCACCACGTCGAACGTGGTGTTCCACAAGGACGATTGGCTGGATGTGTGAAAGTCGGAGTAGGAGCCGGTGTCAGGACGGACGCCGACCGCCCCGCTTACCGACACCTCAACGGCGACGCTACCTCTGCTCGCCGAGGTCGGTGGGCTTGCTGCTGAGGACGACAAGGACGTCCGTCCTCCTTCCCCTCCCTCTCCTGCCCCTCCCCTCCTGGCCGACCTGCGCGGGCTGACCTCAGTGTTGGCCTCCGGTGATGAGGGGAGTAGTGGGCCGTCGCCTTCGGCGCCAACCAAGGGCATCGACGGTGGCCGACGTGACGCGAGGCAAGTCGACGTGGGAGTGAAACCGATGTTGATGGGGGAGAAGCAAGTTGAGGAGAAGCAGCCGACAAGGGAGCAGGCAGCAGTGAAGCCGACCACGGAGCAGTCGGCAACCAGGCAGTCGGCAGGGAAGCCGACCACAGGGGAGAGGTCGATTAGGAAGTCGACTGAGGTGCAGCAGGACGACGAGGGCAATGAAGATGACGACGAAGGAGGGGACACCGAGGAGTCCACCAAGAGTGACGTGGTGGAGGTTCGGCCTGAACCCCGGAAGTCAGGCAGACTTCGGAGGCCGCCGGACTTCTTCGTCCCCGCTTCCTTCACAACGGTGTACGACGTAGGCATCGACAACCTGGCGTATGAAGACGCTGAGGAGGATGAGGATTTTCCGGAGCTCGACCCCGACATGCATGTCGACCCCGAGCAATGTTGGGACATCTCAACGATGATGGTGAAGGAGGCGTTGGCGAGCAGGAAGGTCCCGGCGGTGAAGGCCGCCATGGAGGAGGAGATCCGCAGTCTCATCAACATGGGCACATGGGATCTGGTCGAACGCCCGCCACTAAACATCGACGACACCGTCGAGCGCGAGAAGGCGAGGCTGGTCGTGAAGGGCTTCGCCCAGGTGTATGGTGCCAAATACGACGAGACGTTCGCACCGGTGGGCAGCTACGTCACTCTGAGGATCTTCCTCAGCATCGTCGCCGTCCTCAACCTCAACCTTGATGCAGCTCGACATGAAGAACGCCTTCCTGCAGAGCAAGCTCGACCGGGTGCTCTACATGTCCCAGCCGGACTACTTCAACGACGGAACCGGCCGGGTGTGCAAGCTGCTGAAGAGCCTGTACGGGCTGAAGCAGTCGCCGCTGCTGTGGTACTTGGCACTCAACGACGTGCTGGTCGGCGCCGGGTGGTAGAAGAGCCAGGTCAACGAGGCTCTGTACTTCAAGGTCGGCAACGATGGAGTGGCCTGCTGGGTGTTGGTCTACGTCGACGACCTGCTCGCCGCCAGCAGCAGCACCGAGATGCTGAAGGAGTTGAGGGAGCTGCTTGAATCCGCCTTCGAGCTGCGTGAGATCTCGCCGGTGCAAAAGTACCTCGGGCTGGAGATCGTCCGCGACAGGTCGGCGCAGAAGTTGTGGCTGCACCAGCAGGGCTACGCCGACAAGCTGCGTAGGTGCTTCATCGACGAGGAGCAGACCGGGCGCACCCCGAAGACGCCGATCGTGGTCGACGCCTACGCCGAGCTCACCTTTGACGACAAGGAGGCACAGTACCGGCAGAAGGTCGGCTTGCTGCAGTTCGCTGCGACGACGACGAGGCTGGACATCGCCTTCGCCTGCAGCAAGCTGGGGAGCGGCCTCACGGTGAGGAGCGACCAGCACTGGCGCGAGGTCGACCGCTCTCTTGCCTACCTCACCAACACGCGTTACACCGCTCTGGAGTTCGGCGGTGGACCTGAGTCGCTTGAGCTAGTCGGCTACGTGGACGCCGACAACGCCGGTGACAAGCAGAACAAGAAGAGCACTGGCGGCTATGTGTTCGTCTACGGAGGGGCCGCAGTCTCCTGGTCGAGCCAGCGCATCAAGTGCGAGACGTTGTCGTCGACCGAGTCGGAGTACGTGGCGGCCACCGAAGCCGGCAAGGAGGGACGCTGACTTCGCTTCCTCCTTGCAGAGTTTCAGCAGCTGGATGCCGGGAAGCTGACCATCCTTTGGGTGGACAACAAGTCGGCCATCACAGTCGCCGAGGGCATGGGGTTGACGGGCAACCTCAAGCACATGGAGCGGCGACAGGCCTGGCTGCAGCACATGGTGAAGCGCGGGAAGTTCTCGTTGAGGTACATCCTGACCGCTGAGCAGCCGGCCGACTTCCTGACGAAGGCACTGCACAATCCGGCCTTCAACCGGTGCTCCGTTGCCATACGCCAGGTGCGCTTGGCTGACGTGGGCGACGAAGATTACGACTTGCAACAATATCTGCCATGCCCTCTTGCATGGATGGTGCGGTGGAGGATGTGCTGTGTGTTGGGTGCACGTCGACAAGCTATTCTTCGAGGAGCAATGCCGTGTGGGCCGGAGGGGGCCCAAGCGTGAACGCGGCAGGGGAGTGTCAACGGGAGTTGTGTGTTGGCTCCGTCCTCGCTTGGGTGGAGCCGACTTCGTGGCCGGGTGCGCGGGGAGCAGCCGACTTGTAGCAGCGGGCAAGCTGGTTGACGAGGAGGTCGACCTGCACGGGAGCCACTACACGGGCGCCGACTTCAGGGTGGTGCCGACTTCAGGGAGGTCGACCTGGGAAGTCGACCTGCAAAGGGCGTTGACTTGGTGACGCCAACTTGGGGCAGCCGACTTGGGTGGTCGACTGATAGGCTGCTGGTCGACTTGGTGGTTGGTTGACCAGCCGTGATGTCAACCTGGTGGTCGACGGAGGAGGGGCCGACGTCGACCACGATTTGGGACGCCGAGCAGCTGCGCATCGAGTAGGAGGGCGTCAACTTGGTGACGCCGACTTCGGGTAGCCGACTTGGGTAGTCGGCTTACAGCCGCTCTGGTCGACGTTGGAGCTGGTCGACCAGAAGCGTGGTCGACCTGGTGAGGTCGACGTGGGGTGATTGTCGACTTTGGAGTCGACGAGCACATACAGGAGCAGCTGGTCGACGTGGTTGCCCGGTCGACCAGGTTACCTGGGTGACGAGGTTCTGCGGAGGAGTGCGACGATCGCCCAGGCGAAGTTGGCGAGTCAGACCTCGGTGGTGGTATCCCGAGGTCGACGTGGTTGATCAGATGCAGTCGTCAACGCCAGGTTTATTTGGCGTGTGCGCTGTGCAGGTGACAAGGCTCAGCACGCCAATCATCTGCGAGCACCTGCGAAGCTGGTGCGATGCTGTACTGCGGGAGCTACGTTGGCATGCCGTCGACTTGCAGTATTGGCACGCCGCCGACTTTGCACTGCTGGAGCGCGGTCGACCAAGTCATGTTGGATCGCGGTCGACCATGCTGTGTTGGCAGTCAACCGACCTGAATGCTAGCTCTGATGTAGTCTTGCCATGCCAACTTCTTTGTACCATTGTTGTGAACGTTCTCTAGTGAAACTCTTGCCAATTTGCCCCGTGAACTAGCAAGCGATGTGTGTAGGTACCTTGCTTGCTGGTTATCTCCGCACTGAGCCTGTAGCTACCTTGCCTGCTGATCGTCCTACGAATGCCTCGTCACAGCGGGATCCTCTCTCTCCACCGCAGCTGCGCAAGTGGTTTGCTCGGCGCTGGAGGTACTAGAGCTGGTGGTGCTGTTGCTGCTAGAGGTGCTGGAGCTGCAGGTCTTGGAGGTGCCCGTACTGGAGGTACTGGAGCTGCCGGAGCTGGTTGTGCTGCAGCGACTGGAGGTTCTGGAGGTGCTGGAGCTGCTGGTCCTGGAGGTGCTCGTGCTGGAGGTACTCGAGCTGCTGGAGCTGGTGGTGCTACTGCTGCTGGAGGTACTAGAGGTGCTGGCGGTACAGCAGATGCTGGAGGTGCAGGAGCTGCTGGAGCTTGTGGTGCTGCAGGTGTTGGAGCTGGAGACCCTGGAGCTGCAGATGCTAGAGCTGTCGGTACTGGTGCTCGAGGCACTGTGCAGTAGGGATTGTTTTTCGTTCCGCCGTCGCCTTCGTCTCTGCCGCCACCTGGCTCGGCACTTTGCCAAGTTCTTAGGCTCCTGTCTTCTACTTGCTGTACTCCTCCCATGCTGTGTCCACTGCTACAGCTACAGCTAGACTCCCCACTGCCTGCTCCTTCTCCTTACACTGAGTAGTCAGACTCTCTTACAGACGTCGTGAGCCTGCATCTCGCCCTGCCTTGCCTGTTCGCGCTGGTCGCACTTGTAGTCGTGTTCCGCGTCAGCGTCCTCCTCCTATCCCTGGCACGCACCATATGGCACTTCGTCCTTCCTCCGTTCCACAGCGTGTCCCCTTGCCATCTCCTACTGCGTCCTCTTTTGCAGACGGACCTGACCCTGAGTCTGACCTCCTTCGTGCTGCTAGTCCTAATGTCACGCACCTTCTGGCCACTGTTGTCACTGACCCTTCGTTTGAATCCACTGCTGCGTCAGCCCTAGTTGCTGAGCTCGTTGAATTTATTGCTGCCTATCGTCTCGACTACACCGCTAGTCTTGTTGCTTAGTCTGTCTATCTGTCCTCCGTTCGTCGGGGGTGAGTGTGCTTTTGGCACCGAAGTCCCTGAGGAAAGGCAAAAAGGACTTTGAGTGTTTTGCAGCTGCTTTACCTCATCTCGTGTCCATGCTGATTGCACCAGAGGGAGACCTGGATGCACTAGACATCCCGACCCCGCGCTCTTACTAGAGACAATTTCTGGTCCCTACTCCTCTCAGTGGTAGACAGCCATGGACGCAGAGATGACATCCTGGAAGTCCACAGGCACTTACGTCGACACAATTTCCCTTCCTGAGGCGAACATAGTCGATGGCATGTGGATTTTCTGGGTGAAGCAGCCGCTAGGTTCTCCGCCTGCCTTCAAGGCCCGTTGCGTTGCAAGAGGCTTCGGTCAGCGACAAGGAGTTGACTCCTTCTAGACCTTCTCCCCTACCCCGAAGTTGACCACTCTTCAGGTACCACGTCGCTACTCAACGTGACTACGAGCTTCACTCTCTTGACTTCAGCACTGCTTTCTTAAAGGGCAGCCTCCACGAGGAGATGTGGTTGCGCTGCCCACTTGGCTTCAATGGGTCGTTTCTTGTAGGTACCCAGTGGAGCCTCCGGCGGCTAGTCTACGGTCTCCGCCAGGCGCCTCGCGAGTGGCACAACACACTGAGGACGACGCTTGCGGCTCTTGGGTTTGCTCCTTCGTCCGCTGACCCGTCGATATTTCTACGCACTGATACTTCGCTGCCGCTGTTCTACATCCTCGTGTACGTGGACGACTTCGTCTTGCCACTGCTCACACTGAGGGACAGGCCCTAGTGAAGTCGGAATTGCAGAAGACACACACGTGCACAGACCTGGGTGAGCTGCGTAGCTATCTTGGCTTGGAGATTACCCGGTGTTGGAATAACTGAACAGGAATGAATGAACTAGCAGTGAAATGTGTACAAGTACCTAACCCTAGAATTGTGTACCCCCTATAGGCTAACCCACTGTAGCCTAAACTAACACAACATATATATAATGTTTGACACACCCCCATAGGCAAAGTGGGGGAGAACTAGGGGTCACAAGACCAGTCAAGGCAAAGCAAGGCAAACCAAGCTCAGGGTGGATCTCAAGGATACCACACAAATTCCGAGCACAAGCAAGTGGTCACAAGACCAGTTCACATGCAGGTTTATAATAGAGCAAAAGGTACAATCATCACAACCTAACAAAAGTAAACATGTGGGTATATATATAGAGATCACAGTACAAACAGACTCAGGAAGTAAGCAAGTGAGGTCCAATAGGCACAAGGCCTAGAAGAGTGCAAAAGCACTGATGGTCACAAGGCTGAAGCGCCTTGGTGAACACATCAGCAGTGTTGGCCTCAGAGGCCACGTAACGCAGACGAAGCTGACCACGCTGCTGCAGCTCTCGAGCAAGGAAGTAACGCAGGGCAATGTGCTTCGTTCTGTGCTCCAGTCTGTGCTCCTCACACAAGGCAATGGCTGCCTTGTTGTCGACGTACAGAACTGGAGGAGAACGAGGCTGCTCTCCAAGGTCGGTCAGCAAGTAGGTGAGCCAGCGTAGCTCCTGGGCCGCCATGGCTGTGGCGTAGATCTCAGCCTCACAGCTGGAGCTGAGAACAGAAGAAGAGCGAGTAGAACGCCACGAAACAGAACCAGAGCCAAGACTGAAGGAGTAACCCTGAGACGACCGCTGAGTAGCCTGGTCGTCTGCCCAAGAAGCGTCTGAGTGCCCAGTGAGAACAACAGGGACTCGCCCTCCAAGCACTAGCCCCATGCCCAACGTACTGCACAAGTAGCGCAACACCCTCTTAGCTGCATCCATGTGCTCCTTCCGGTGACGGCCGGGAGCGACATAGCGTGCAAGAATGCTGAGAGGGTATGCAAGGTCTGGTCGAGTGCAGGTCATCAGGTATATGAGACAACCCACAAGCTCTGGATATGGGCCACTCGGCTCTACGGACTCATCCGAAGGCAGAGCTGAGAGCGAGTGACCGGTAGGCAGAGGAGTGGGCTGAGGCGAGGAGTACGTGAAGCGGAAGCGCTGAAGGACCTGCTGCACCATGTGTGACTGAGTCAAGGTGATGGTGCGGCGTGCTCTGTCCCGGGTGATCCGCAAGCCAAGATAGCTTGTCAGTTCACCCAGGTCTGTGCACGTGTGTCTCTTCTGCAGCTCCGACTTCACGTGTGCGAGTGCCACAGTGTCAGCAGTAGCAAAGACCAAGTCGTCGACGTACACAAGGACGTAGAACGGCGGCAGTGAGGTGTCGGTGCGTAGAAACCGGGACGGGTCAGCAGTAGAAGGCGCGAACCCAAGAGCCGCAAGCGTAGTCCTCAGTGTGTCGTGCCACTCACGAGGCGCCTGGCGGAGACCGTAGACTGGCCGTCTGAGGCTCCACTGGGTACCAGGAGGGAACGAGCCAGGAGGACGGCGCAGCCAGATCTCCTCGTGTAGGCTGCCCTGCAGGAAAGCAGTGCTGAAGTCAAGCGAGTGGAGCTCGTAGTCACGCTGAGCGGCGACGTGCAGCAGAACCCGAAGAGTGGTCATCTTCAGGGTCGGGGAGAAGGTCTGGAAGAAGTCAACTCCCTCTCGCTGACTGAAGCCTCGTGCAACGGAACGCGCCTTGAAGACAGGCGGAGAGCCCGGAGGCCGCTTCACCCTGAAAATCCACATGCCACTGACGATGTTCGCCCCAGGTGGGGGAACCTCGTCAACGTAGGTGCCAGTGGACTTCCAGGAAGCCATCTCTGTGTCCATGGCTGACTGCCACTGAGAGGAGTAGGGACCGGCCATCGCCTCTGCGTAAGAGCGTGGGGTCGGGATGTCTGGTGCATCCGGGTCTCCCTCAGGGGCAACAAGCATGGACACGAGATGGGGCAAAGCGGCAGCAAAGCACTAAACTCCTCCTGCCTGTCCTCAAGGACGTCAGTGCCAAGAGCACACTCACCCCCGACGGACGGAGGGCAGACAGACTCAGACTCAGCAACTAGGCTAGCAGCGTAGTCTAGACGACAGCGAGCAGCAAAGTCGACAAGCTCAGCAACTAAGGCGGACGCAGCAGCAGACTCAAAGGAAGGGTCAGTGACAACAGTAGCCAGGAGACGCGTGACAGTAGGACTGGCAGTACGAAGAGAGTCTGACTCAGGGTCAGCAAGAACAGGAAGAGAAGAAGTAGGAGGAGACGGCAGTGGGACACGCTGTGGAGCAGTGGACGGACGAAGCGCCATCCGGTGAGTGCCTGGGACAACAGGAAGACTCTGACGCTGGACACGACTGCTAGAGAGAGCAGTGCGGACAGGTGACGCAGGGCGAGACTCAGGCTCACGACGCTCAGTAAGACCTCCAGTAGGACCAGTGTAAGGAGCAGGACCAGGGAGAGAGGAGGCAGACGGTAGCTGCGACTGCAGCGGGACAGACGGAGGACACGCTAAGGAGAGAGGAGGACAAGGAGGAGGGAGCTGACCAAGAACCTACTGAAGGAGCGGAACGAAGTACGGTCGGGACCGAGCAGCGACACCAGAGTCAGCAGGAACACTCGCCCCAGGGTCCGCAGCAGCAGCGACAGCTCCACCACCCGGGTCCTCAGCACCAGCGACAGCTCCAACCCCCGGGTCCGCAGCACCAGCGGCAGCTCCAACGCCCAGGTCCTCAGCACCAGCACAGCTCCAACGCCCGGGTCCGCAGCACCAGCGGCAGCTCCAACGCCCGGGTCCGCAGTACCAACAGCAGCTCCAACGCCAGTGGGGTCCGCAACACGAGGCACGCCACTCCGAAGAGTGCAGCGCCGCTCGTACCACTCACGGATCCGCTCGCGGGAGGGGAGCTCCCGAACGGGAGAAGAAGCACTAGTACCAGTCCCAGCAGTACGTCCGGCACGAGTGGAACCTCTCCGGAGGCTGCATTACTCTAAGTACCACGTACGCAGCTGCTCCGAGGAGAGGACTCCTCCAGGAGTAGGACTCACAGGACCAGGACCACCAGACCCAGAACCCCCAGACTCCGGACTCTGCGGCTCAGCAACACGAGGCTCCACACCCCCAGGCTCCACACCCCCAGGCTCAGCACCCCCAGGCTCAGCACCCCCAGGCTCCACACCCCCAGGCTCCACACCCCCAGGCTCCACACCCCCAGGCTCCACACCCCCAGGCTCAGCACCCCCAGCAGGACGAGAGTCGACAGCTACCTCAACAGGCTCAACCGGGTCTACCTGAGACACACCTGAGGGAGCGGCACCCTGAGGGGGGAGGGGGTCTGCAACAGCAGCACCTGGCGCGAGGAAGAGAGGCGGGGGGGGGAAGCGGGGCAGTGCGGTAGGGGAAGAGGCGGTAGTAGGGGACGGACTCGTCAAAAGTGACGTCCTGGGAGGGCAAGACTCGGCGCGAGGTGGCGTGGTAAAACTGCCAACCAAACGCATCCGGGACAAAGCCGAGGAAGACGCAGGGAACAGCACGGGAGGAGAGCTTGTCCGCAGACGTATCGCGGACAAAAGCTCGAGACCCCCAGACCCGGAAACGCGACGCATCGCCAACCTCCCCCGTCCACAGCAGCGTGGGCGAGGTCTCCGGCAAGGAGACACGGGGCCAGAGGTTGAGCTGGTGCGCAGCGTACCGGACCGCAAACGGCCACAGAAAGTGGGGGGCAGCCGCATGGATCAAGGAGGTACGGGCGACCTCCATGACCAGGCCAATGCGGCGCTCCGCAACCCCATTCTGCTGTGGAGAGGCCGGAAGCGTGAACGACTGCTCAATGCCGTGCTCAGCACAGAAGGCTGCCAAGAGGTCGGAGGAGAACTCACCACCTGTGTCAGAGTGCAAGCGCAGGACAGGAAAGTCCGAGTGGAAACGCTCACTGAGCTGGAGACGGGCTCTGCGGATCCAAGGGATCAAGACATCAGGGACCTCACCCTTGGTGCACAAGGGGAAGACCGTGGTGTAGCGCGAGTAGTCGTCAACAACTATCAGGAAGTACCTCTCCTGACCCTGACCACGGACGCGGGCTGGGCCCCACACGTCCATGTGGAGCGTCTGCAAAGGAGCAGTCGTCGGGGGAAACGAGGAGGAGTGAGGAGCGGCGCGCTGCCGCCCCTCGACACAGGGAAGACAGGGAGGAGCAGGTGAGGGTGGGAGGGGAGGGAGGACCCTGGGAAGACCAGAGACAAGGTACCGGGAGTGCATGGCACGAAGGCGCTGCACAGACGGGTGGCCAAGTCGGTGGTGCCAGAGGACAGTGTCGTGTGCTAGAGAGCGACACGAGCAGGGGGCAGACAGCTGACCTGACGTGGACGCGAACGCAGACGCAGACGCAGCGACCTGAGGGGAGGCAGTAGTCAGTGTGTACAGGTCCGACCCCGGCTGCCGGGTGAAGGTAGCCAAGTGACGGCCCGTACGAGCACACGTGCAGTGGGTCACACGCTCGTAGGCAGGAGTGAACTGGTGAACACCCCCGTCCTGGAGAGCACATCCTGCCACCAAGTTCGTAGAGAACGAGGGGAGGTGGAGACCTGACACTGTGCCCGACGGGACCGCAGGGCAGGGAAGGACAGTGGAAGAGGTCGCAATGACCGGACCCCCAGAGGGGTCAGCAAGGGAGACAGCAACTGGCCGAGCAAGCGGCTCAAGGGCAGTGCGGTCACGAAAGAAGCAGCGAGAAGCACCTGAGTCCAGTGTGAAGGTGTGTAGTGCGGCAGTCGACACAGTACCTGGGGGGGGGACACACGAGCACCTAGAGCAGCAGCCTCACTAGCACCTGGGGTAGCCGACACGCGAGTACCTGGAGCTGCAGACTCACTGGCCCTAATGCCCGGGTCAGGCGGCACACACAAGTACTCGGCACCCTCTCCACTAGTAGACATCACATACATGGCAGATAGAATAGCATCAAAGTCTAGAGCATAGATATCAATCCCCTTCTTCAGGAGATCAAGCCAGCGGGGCAGCTCAGTGGCCTGAGGGAACTGAACACGCCAAGCGTCGTCGAGACGAGAGAAACAGCGCTGTGTGGCGTGCGGTCGTCCACACTGCTGACCAGTGCGGTCACCAGTGCGAATGACGTACGTGCAGCCAAGACCACCCCCACCCCCGTGCTGAGAGTACCACTCACAGACCTCCTGGGGCGAGGGAGTGTGCTGCTGGTGCTGGCCACCGCCAGTGCCTCCACGGCCACCACCACCGCTGCCACCCCCTCGACCACCCCAACCCCTCCTGCCGCCTCGTCCACCGCCACCCCAGCCGCCGCCTCCACTCCTACCACCTCCCTCGCTGCCGCCGCCACCACCCCCACCGCTACCACTCGCCCCTCCAGCCGAGCCACCACCCCCACTGCCTCCACCGCTCCCACCGCCGCCTCCCCCGCCGTCACCGCTACCACCCTTGCCCCCCTTGCCCTTGCCGCTGCGGCGCCCGCTCGAGGCAGACGCAGCGCCGACCTTCTCAGCACCGAGAAGGTCGACAGCAGCAGCAGAGGCGACAGAGGGAAGAAGGGGGGAAGGAGAACACCCCTCAAAGAACGGGGTACGGGGGTCGCCACGAGATGCACCTATAGCGACTATGCTAGTCTCAGCTGCAAGGAGCTCCTTCTCGAGGAGGGCAATGGTGAGCTCAGTGGGGCAACGAGCTAGGAAGTGGTCCCTGACAGCACGCAGTGTGTCAGGGAGGCGAGTGACTAGGTGGTAGAGAGTGAGCCAGAGTGGAGGGGGGTGCGTGGTAAGGAACTCAGCAGGCATGGCGGCACGGAAGCGGGCCTCACTAGTGCGGAGGTGCGTGATGAGGTCAGCGACTGTGTGAAAAGAGGCCAGGTCGGGAAACAGGTAGGGGAGGGAGAGACGGCCTAGTGCGGCAGAGGCAGGTGAGGAGTAGCGAGCAACTACAGCTGTGTACAGTGCCTGTGCAGTCTTGTGCTGTCCAAAGTGCTCGTGTTCGTCTATCGGCAGGGAGTTGCGAATGGCGAAGCGAGCGTGGGCATCACGAGTTTGCCACTGTGAGCGAGCAGAGCTGTGAGCAGTAGCAGCAGGGGCAGTGACATGGCCTAGGGCGTGATCGTACAGTGAGATGTCATCCTTGGCTGTGAGCTGTAGGTAGAGGTGCAGGTCATCGAGCCAGGTGTCAAACTTCACAGGGCGACCCTCAGCATCGAACACGAGGACCTGTGGGCTAGCCATAGGAAAAGTAGAATAGCAGCAGTAGCAGTAACAGGAATAACTGAACAGGAATGAATGAACTAGCAGTGAAATGTGTACAAGTACCTAACCGTAGAATTGTGTACCCCCTATAGGCTAACCCACTGTAGCCTAAACTAACACAACATATATATAATGTTTGACACCCGGGACAGAGCACGGTGCACCATTGCCTTGACTCAGTCACACATGGTGCACCAGGTCCTTCAGCGCTTCGGCTTCGCGTTCTCCTCGCCACAATCCACTCCTCTGCCTACCGGTCCCTCGCTCTCAGCTCTAGCTTCAGATGAGTCGGTAGAGCCGAGTGGCCGTATTCAGAGCTTGTGGGCTGCCTCATCTACTTGATGACCTACACTTGACCTGACCTTGCTTACCCTCTTAGCATCCTGGCACGCTACGTTGTGCCCGGGAGACACCGACCAGAGCACTGGAAGGCCGCTAGGAGGGTGATGCGCTACTTGTGCAGTACGTCAGACATGGGGCTCGTGCTTGGAGGACGGGGTCCAGTTGTCCTCACAGGACATGCAGACGCTTCTTGGGTTGAAGACTTGGCTACACAGCGATTGTCACAAGGTTACACTTTCAGCCTTGGCTCCGGCTATGTTTCTTGGCGGTCCACCTGCTCGTCTTCTGTTCTCAGTTCCAGTTGTGAGGCTGAGATCTACACCTGGGCCATGACTGCATAGGAGTTATGCTGGCTCACCTACCTGCTGACTGACTTGGGAGAGCCGCCTCGTTCTCCTCTAGTTCTGTACGTCGACAAGAAGGCCATGATTGCCTTGTGTCAGTAGCATAGACTAGAGAACAGGACGAAGCACATCACTCTGCGTTACTTTCTTGCTCGAGAGTTGCAACAGCGTGGTCAGCTTCGTCTTGCTTATGTGGCCTCTTTAGCCAACACTGCTGATATCTTCACCAAGGCACTTCAGCCTTGTGATCATCAGCGTTTCTGTACTGTTTTATGCCTTGTGCCTACTTGGCCTCACTTCCTTACTTCTTGACTTTGCTTGTATTGTGATCCACATAATTATACCTGCATGTTTACACTTGCTAGGTTTCAATCACTGTACTGCTTGTTCTCCATTATATAACTGTGCATGTGAACTGGCCTTGTGGCCATTTGCTTGTGCTCAGATTGTGTGGTGACTTCGTGATCCACCCTGAGCTTGCTTTGCTTTCCTTGACTAGTCTTTTGACCTCTTGTTCTCCCCCACTTTGCCAATGGCGGTGTGTCAAACTTATATATGTTGCATGTTGTGTAGGTTGTAGTGGGGTAGATCATATGTGGTACAGCCCAAATTAGGGTTAGTACTTATACCCATTCTGCTGCTAGTTCATCTATTCTCGCTTACACTTTCTGACATATTGTTGCTGCACTTTGAACAGTCGGTTTCTGAATCTGCCTTATCAATTCGCTCCGTTAATGCCATCAACGGCATCGCCTTACCGGGATCTACCAGGAAATTATATATTTCGTGTCATTGACGTGGACATTGTATGTGTCAAATTTATATGTTACAGATTGTGTAGCTTGTAGTGGGGTAGCCCATATGGGGTACAACCCAATTAGGGTTTGGTAGTTGTCCTCCTGCATGCTGTTAGTTTCATCATTCTCGCTTTCACATTCTAACATTTAAGCGGCAGCATTGTTATGTGATGCTATTATTTGCATTTCCTATTGGTGCAACCCTACGTTTTTGCACTCGGGTTGTTGTCCGTGTGCGTGCATCTTTTTGCGCATGGAATGGTATGAGTGTCAGAATATTATCTTATGCTCTAGCCCGTAGTGGGGTGCTCTATAGCGAGTACAACCCTTCTACGGTTTGCTATTTGTATCCCCATTCTTGCTAGTGCAATCCTCTTCTTTCTTCTAACTTTCTCATGCTATCAGAGTAGGTCGATCCCCTTGGATCGATCCTGTGGGTGGGTTACCACCTCCTCGCTTCCGCTGCAACTACCTTTCACTACTCTCTGAGCCGCACGCCCCCTGGCGTGCGGCACTTTTTCTTCCCGCCGTGCACCCCGAGGCGCGCGGCTGTTTTCTGCCCGCCGTGCGCCCCGAGGCGCGCGGCAGTTCTCTGCCCGCTGTGCGCCCCGAGGCGCGCGGCGGGCTTCTGCCCCGTCGTTCGCTTACCTGGGGGAGGGGGGCGAGCGCCGCCCCTTCTGCTGCCTGTCTTGGCGCCCTGGGAGGCCGCGCGTCGGTTCCACCCCCCCGCCCCCCCCCCCCCCCCCCCTCCCCCGTAACCTCCCTACCCGCCATCCCGCCCTGCCTGTGTTAGGGTTTGGGGAGTGGCGAGTAGGGGGTGGCGAGTATGGGGGTGGCACTTCTGCATTCCTCCCTTTGCTCCTCCTCCTCCTTTGTCTCCTACTGCTGCAGCTGTCGCTGAGGGGGGTGGATGTGTGGGAGACTGGGGTTTAGGGTTTAAGGGGGGTGCGTGGGAGTGGAGCTAGCGGTGTAGCAGCGGGTGTGTGCCAGGGGGAGTGGGATAGTTTGGGGAAGCTGTATGGAGGTTGCCGTCGTGTCGCCAGCAGCACCTGTATTCCGGGGACTTCGTCCGGTAGCCCAGTCGTAGCCACCTGTGCCAGTCGCCCGTGGGTCCGTTGCTCGTCTGCCGCTACTTTAGCCGCGGGGCCAGTTACTCCAGTAGTCCGGAGAGTTGCTCCGGTAGCCACTGTGCCAGTGTGCCTCCTGTTTCTTGTGTGTCTGCAGCTTCAGCCGTCGCCTCCTATCTCCTCTCCTCTCACTCTCGCCTCCTCCTCCTCACTTGCCCTCTGCGATAGCCTCTAGCTTTGCTCATAATTGTTAACTTTAAACTATTGCTTCTTGAACTTGTGCTCAGAATGTGTGGTGACATTGTGATCCACCCTGAGCTTGTACTGCTTTGCTTGCTCTGCTGATTACACCCCACTTTGGCTATGGGGGTGTGTCAGAATGTTATCTTATGCTCTAGCCTATAGTGGGGTGCTCTATAGCGAGTACAACCCTTCTATGGTTTGCGATTTGTATCCCCATTCTTGCTAGTGCAATCCTCTTATTTCTTCTAACTTTCTCAATGAGGGCATGAGATAATATATATTCCATACTTGTGATCCTGTGTGAATGATCAGACATGATGTCGAGTGTATGTGTCGAGTCAATAGCAAGTTATCGCTAGTCGCGTATTCCGCGGTCATTTGTGTCTCGCTCGCTATTTTTGTTTTGTCGAGTGTCCCGTGCGCGATTTCTATTTTGTTGTGTGTCGAACGTTCGGGGTGTCGCAGGTGTGTGCAGCAGACCCATCAAGAACTTAAGGATAAGTTTGTGATGAAGAACCAAAGCCTTGGTGTCAAGATTCAAGTGATCGCGAAGCGCGCGAAAAGGGTACATCTGAAGAAATTGAGAATAGTTACATTACTTTGTGTAGTGTAATATCTCACTTGGTGTAGGCCCTTGTGAAGGGTAGTTTCGAGACCCTTCGTGGTTGGGGAAAGTGTGGCACTGTTCCACATCACTGTTCCTTGGCTCTTGGGGTTTGTGGGAGCTGGGAGTCATTCCCAACTCGTAACTCTTCCTTATTTGTGTTCTAAGACTATAGTGGCTGCCATAGTGCCGTTTGTTCAAACCGACGTTGTGTCGTCAAAACTTTTTCGTTCCTTTTTTGAATGATGCCATGGATTTCTTCAAGGTCTTTAACCCAGCATTCCGTGAAGCAGAGTTACTGGTTGTCTTTAAGAAACTCAGCTTCGAACTTGCCTTATCGCGACGAATCGATTGGTACACCTTTTGTGTTCATCATGCGAACATCGTATCAAGAGCTTCTCGGGATCTGTTGTTCAATTTCTTACAGCCATACAATCTCAAGGCTTCATCAACTGATACCCTGACATCAATTCACTGTGTTTTACAAGAGCTTTCACAGCGAATTCGTCATTGGCTATTCTTATTTCATGGTGTTTTCGAGGCTAATGACGATCACCCTCAGGTCTTATCAGCGACAACTCAACACTGACACCAAGAATATTGGTCTGATGGAGGGAAATCGCAACTATTTCATACTTGGCTCAAACATCCAGCAGCTCAGGCATTTATGGCCTTTGCAAATCAACTGTTACTGGTCTTCAATCATCATTGCCCTATGGTGCGTCCTCCTCCTAAGGATCGTGCTCCAATGCTGCCGAAGCGTGCTGATGTCACTGATGCTGCTTCAGGACCTGAGGATAAGGGGAAACAAGTGGAGGAAAATGAGCCGGTTACTCCAGTAGCAGGGAGCTTGGGGTTATCTCTGGAAGAAAAGCTTGCTGCACTTACCTCCGCGCATGATAATGACATTGAAGATGACTTCACGGATGATGACTCCGACACTGAGCTGGAGTTCAAGATATCCAAGGACTCCGTCGCGAAGCTTCGTCATACGGCTATCCTAGTCCTGCCTCTTGTTTTGCAGCCAGAAATGGCCTCGGTCATCATCATCCTGCAGATGCTGCTGAAACACGTTTGGTCTTCTTTGCTCTCTGATGGCACTAATACATCGGTTGACTTTCAGGACATTCACCCTGCATATGTCGCAAAGACAAAGTACAGTCACCTTCAGTTATCATTTCAGAAAGAAGAAGTTGCTACTAAAGTACGGCAAGCGGTTTTGCAATATCAGAAGCCGAACGGAACGTCGTACACATTCCACTGGCTTCACACTAAGAATGCGGCTTTTGCAAAAGAGAAGGCTACTAACTCGCGCATCATTGAAGTGGTATTTAAGGACATACCTGCGAGTATCACGCCAGACGCTGCTAAGGAGCTGCTGGTGAAGTATAAGCTGAAATTTTGGCTAGTCACGCTGTTTGTGGAGAGTCACTTCTTCTATCGGGTTGTACATCCAGTATCTGGAGCTAACACAGGGGTTATCAAAGGATTGGTAGTACCGCATCCGGAGGATGAGAAGAGGCGCTGAATCCACCAAGTCAACCACCCGCAGGACAAGGACAAGATGCTCCTGGTTCATTACCCTATGCTCTCCTGTCGGCTCTGTGGGGGTCCGCATTATGATAAGTATCATGATGCCTTCACCACTGACCGACAACATAACATAGGGAAATGGAGCTTGAGCTCAGGTCGTGTGCATGGGATTAACGGTAACAGTGCAGCAGCTCATTTCCATGATCTTGTTTATCTTACCTGTCGCCCAGCAACTAGCCCTCTGGTCGCTTGTTGCGGCTGCTTCGCTGACTGCATCACGCCTGGTTCGCCCAATCCTCCTCGATCCTGCGATTGTTCTGATTTCCACCGGAAGCTCCAGGGAGGAGTGGATTTGCACACAGTCATGCTGCGGGAAGGCACATGGGAAGCTGTTTGTCACTGCTGCAGAGCACATCATCTCTGCATGTCATCTGCACGGACAGGGAGAGCTCGGTGCTGTTACCCGATTGACCAGGGAGAAGAAGAATCCGCATTCTGTTCGCAAGAAATATGGAATCTAATGGACCCAGAGAGGCTTACCATGGTTATAGCGATTCGTTCGGCGTTAGCTGCTGTGTTCTATCTTACCTCCATGTGGATGCGTAGATGCGAACGAGTTATTAAATGAATACACGGAACAGTTTGTCGTTTACGGGCCTGAAAGTCAACGGCTTGGGAGATTTCACGGAACGGAAACAAACATTGGCCTAGATCAACAGCAAGAAAGGAGCTGATGTCATGGTCTTGTCAGATACTTGAATAGCAGCAAACAATCCTTACTGGTCCTCCCTTAACTTACCTTCCTTCATAGCCACTATATCCGTGACCCGAGCTGGAGGAGTAGCAGTTCTCAACCGGCGAACGAATTTATCCTTTCACAACCCCTTAGCTCACCCCTCCGGTAGACTGGTGAAAATGGAAATCCACTACTCTAACCTCCATCTCACCTTAACAGCGACTTGTCTTCCTGCGGACAAAGCTGAAAAAAAAGAGCTTTCATCAGAATCGTGCTTGGACCAATCCTTAGCCTCATCCAGCCAAGCACTCACCTGCTCATCCTGGAAGATCTTAATACCATTGAAAACCCATTGCTTGATAAGACCTCTAGACACAGATCAACCAGAGAGAGTGACTTTCTCTTCCACCACTGCAAAGCTTTTGACATTTCAGATGCTTTCCGTTCCCTTAACCCGAGTGCACATGAGTTTACCTTTTTTTGACAGGCACACCAGGAGAGCTCACGGATTGATCGAACACTGGTCTCTCAATCCTTGCTGCCGCGTCTGGTGACAGCTGAACATCTCTCGCCGGATGAGCCTGTCTTAGATCATGGCTTCGCCATCCGCGTGGCCTTTAAACTCAAGCCGTTGATGAAGTTGGGGCCGGGGATTTGGCGCTTTCATCCTTCTCTGCAGGGCAGACCGGGGGCTAAGAAAAAGATCGAGGAAGCGGAGCGTTTAGTCTCACAGAACGGGGGGGGTTTTACGGCCCTCATTTCTGGACTGAACACCAGTCTGCGGTCATACGCAAAAGAAGAGAGCAAAAGGATTCGGGCAACCACTACTCATCTCGCCACAGCGGTGGCTGTACTGAGGCAAGAGTTTATGCGGAACCCGAAGGATCAAGTGCGGAAAGAGCAGCTGAAGAAGCGGGAGCAGCAGCGCAAAGAGTATCTTGCGTGCTGAAGGGATAGAATACACACCATGGCTGGGATGGAGCTAGCGTTATCGGGAGAAGTACGATCACCGCATTTGTTAGCGAGAATAAAGACGCGGAAAACCAGGACTTAAATAGTGGAGGTAGCAGTTCCGGGAGGGATGGTGACAGAACCAAAGCGGATCTTGGAAGCAGTGTCGGAGTACTTCCGTGGCCTCTTTGGGGAGGATAAGCGTACGGCAATCTCGGACTGGAGTCCAGCTGTGGCGAAGAAGCTGACGTATACTGATATAGAGAATCTGCAAGAGGAGTGGACAGAGAAAGAAGTTAAGCAGGCGTTAAAGGAAATGGCGTTCAACAAAACGCCGGGGAAAGACGGACTGCCAAAGGAGATTTTCGAGCTGCACTGGGACACGCTTGGGAAACATGTCATGGGTCTAGTACGGGATTTCACCCTCACCTCTTCGCTTCCGACCAGTGTCAAAGATGCGGTGACGATCCTCCTGCACAAGTAAGGGGCAAAAGAGCAGTTCGAGAATTACCGCCCTATTAAGCTATTGAACATCAGCTACAAAGTTCTGGCGTGGGTCTTGGCAAGCAGGATTAAGAGGGTCCTTCACAAGGTGATCTCGTAGGAGCAGTTCGGTTTCATCCCGGGAAGAAGAATAACAGACACGGTGGGGCTGGTTGCTGACATCATTGATGCGGCCAAGAACGGGAAGCAGGACTGGTTCATGCTACTTGTTGACTTAAAAAAAGCGTTCGACTCGGTGTCCCAGGACTTCATTTTTGAGGTGATGGAGAAAATGGGTTTCCCGAGCTGTTACGTTGGCTGGGTGAAGGGCCTGCATACCAACACGAGAACGAGTCCGTTAATCAACGGCTGGCTGGGTGATGCGGTGGAAGTGGTCTCAGGGGTGAAGTAAGGTTGCGCCTTAGCACCTTACCTTTTTTTCTGTGGAGCCTTTGGCGCAAAAGGCGATGAAGCATGAAATAGGGATCTCCCTCACCAGTTGTGTTGGTCAGCGGATGGCCTACATCGGTTATGCAGATGACACAACCCTCTTGCTGCAGGGGAAATAGCAAATCGGCAGGGCGGAGGAGTTCAAGAGTATCTCTGGCCTTGAAACGAATAAGGAGAAATCGGTGGTGATGCCATTGGGTGCTAACCTGGGAAACAAGACTTGGCGCTCTAATGGGTTCCGTTGGGCTGACGCAGACAAAGCAGAGAGACTCCTCGGGGTATGGATCACGCCGAGCGGAAGTTGTCGCCCGACGTGGGACAAAGCGCTGCAGAAAATAGCCGGGAAAATGTCGCTGTGGCAGCCGCAATACCTCCCAATTAAGGCTCAAACGGCTGTGATGGATGGTTACATATTGCCGATCGCATGGTCCCAAGCTCAGGTCTACCCGCCGCCTGCGCAAACCTGGGGGGTGATCACTAAAATGACGCACAACTTCATGTCAGCCAACAAGGTCACGTCAGAAAAATGTTTTCACCTCTGGAGCAAGGAGCTCTTGTTCACACCGGTACTGGAAGGTGGAGTGGGAGCGAAGAACCGGGAAATGATGCTTACCTGCCTAATTGCCCGAATGATCGGGATGATACTTACGGAAACGGATCAGTTCAAGCGGGAGCTGATGTGCCAGGCAGCTGATCTACCACGGGGAGGAGACGTTCATGGTGCATGAAAAGATACTGAAATCATGGGAGGGGAAAAGTTAGCAATGGAAGCTGGCATGTGCGAATTTCATGCGCTCCCCGCTGGCGGAGTCTACGGAAGAACGGGAGACGAAGGAGCTGATGCTGGAAAGGATTACGTTCAACAGGCACATCCTCATGAAGGGTACCACGCCGGTGGGAGGGCAAAAAGCAGCGAAGCAGCTTCTTGGTGCCAAGCTAGGTGACCTTGTTGGGAGAAATGCGGAACAGAAAGGGGTGCTGAAAAGCCTTGAAACCCTAGAGAGAGAGCTGCGGGGGAAAGATTCAGCAAACCTTGCACTCAAAGCTTTTGCAGCAGCGCCAGAATCATGGAGGACGCAACTTCTCTCTGCCGAGCTTCCAAACGTGGGGTTTGCGGAGGAGTTTGAGGTGGGAAGAGGAGGCCCTCTGCAGCTCCTGGCAAAACTGTTGGCGGAGGGGAAAGTAGTTCCGCTACGGTCGCTCAGGAAGCACTGGAGACATGGCAACAGCGGGAAGTCTAGGCGAGAGAAGTGGACAAGCCGGTGGGGTGGCAGCATTGATTGGAAGCGGGTGGTACAGATTCGTGAATCACTTGTTACCCCGAGTCGACGGAGAGATGTGATGCTGCGCATTCACTGCCTCAATCTGCAGGTCGGGGAGAGACTGGAGTTTCTCAGCAGCAAACCAGTCTGCCCTCACTGTGGCGCTTTTGAAACACTGCCTCTTGGAGTGCCCGAAAACTCAGGGGGTGGTCTCGGCGATTAAAAAAAACTTTACGGATGATCAACCCAGCCAGGAAAGGTGACATGCTCGGTTATTGGCTGTTTGGCAAGGCGGGATCTTCGTCATAATTTCCAGAGGTATGGTTGGTGAAATCGTGCGATCTAAATTTCCTATTGTAGGGGACTTTAATACGCTCCAGATCCAAGTTGAATCAGGTCATTTGAAGCTGTGTCCAGAACGCTATGAACGTTTAAAGCAGCTTTGCAGAAATCCAACTGTGCACTCTATCTTTGGTTTTAGGCACATTGGAGCCTAGTGTGACTATAACATGTACGTCTGTCTACCTCCCATCATATGTTCGCGCATTGCATGCGTGGTGTGAGCATATGCAAGAACTTGTGTTTGGCATTGTTAGGATTTTATGAGTGTGTGTGAATGTTATTTTGCTTGAGCAAATATCTGAATGGTATTCTGCTTGAGCAGATATCTGAAGTGACTCCTCTATGCAAGGGCTTTTCGATGAACCAAATTTCACTTCAATCGGAGCACGAACGAGAAAAATTACGAACGTTTAAAGTTCGTATGCTTTTGACTTCTGGTTGCGGCTACTTCGAAAATTTGTGGAGTGAATCAATATGGGGAATAGACATGTGGAGGTTGGGAAATTCGTCACCATCACTGTAGATGATGCCAAGTGGTTGGGATGAACCAAACCAGGTTGGCAAGTGTGGCCAAGTTGGGTGCGGTGGATGGCATGGGTTGGGAAAGTGACAAATGTCAAAGTTGGAATGCCCAGAGAGAGAGGAATTGTGTGGTATGGGATTTCCTTGGTTGGAGACTCTCTTGGGACCTTCCCTCTCGTCCTCCTCATCCCCTCCTACCTGGTTATTTGGTACGCTAATTCTCTTGTGTGACTTTTGGGAGTGATTGTTATTGAGTTAAGTTTATGTGGCAGCATACCCCCTAGTGCGCCGAACATAGTATCTCAATAAATACTTCACGTATTGATACGATTCAAATTGAGAATTGTAGCCACGGTCTAGGGCTACAACATGTCTAGAATTGGTGAAGTTTAAACAGTGAAATTTTTGTTGAATGCGTTTTTTGTGAAGTCGGCATTTCTGTCCAGAAACTTAGACCAACAATTTTTGTGATATTTCAGCCCCTAATCTTTGTAAACCTCGTCCTTAATCTCCAACAAGCATGAACCGGTTTGCCTTCGACCTCCACGCGCGCTCAAATGCACGGTATCCTAGACTAGGCCATCATGTTGTGTGTGTGGTGCTTTTCACTGACATTGTACAGATTCTAGTCGAGAACCTGCAGTCGCGACTCAGTGACATCGACTTGCTATCTGGCGTGAGACTGTTCAGTAGAATATTGGTTGCAGTCCTGCCATTTAGCAGTGTTGAGTGTGGTAGAGGCTTCGTTCGACAAAACCTAATAACAATGTGGCAGAGAGGATGTATCGAGAACTGTAGGCTCCTAAAAAAAGGTGCGGTTGGAAATAGTTAAGACCCAACAGTAGGCGGGTGATATTCTCACCAAGCGCCTGGCTGAACCTGAGCATTGGAAGGGCATGAAACTTGCTGGAATGTGTGTGCATTGAGGGTGCGTGCATGAGCTGAGGCATGTGGATGATGGTTGGCAGCCGGAAGGGGAGTTTTCTAAGTGATATTATCATTTGCATTCACGTCTGTCTGCCTCTCGTCTTATGTTTATGCATTTCATGCGTGGTGTGTGCGTTCGTAAGAATTTGTGTCATGCATGGTTTGGATTATCTGGGTGTGTGTGAATATCATTCTGCTTGAGCAGTTGACTCCTTTGCTCAAGAGCAAAGATCGCTTCAATCGGAGCTTGAACGAGAATTTTACGAACGGTTGAAGGTCGTATGTTTTATATATTTGGATGCCGGGAGTATGGGAATTTGTGGAGTGACTCTATAAGGGGTACAGACTGTTGGGGGTTGGGGAATTCATCACTATCATTGTAGATGCTGCCAAAGGGTTGGGAGGAGCCAAACCAGGTTGGTAAGTGTGGCCAAGTTGGGTGAGGTGGATTTGAGAGATTGGGAGAAAGACAAGGGTGAAGGTTGGGTTCCTATAGGGAGGGAATCTTGTGAGCATATGGGGTTTTTCTTGGTTGGGGCTCCTTAGGGTCCTTCTCTCTCATCCTCCTCGGCCTCCCCTACCTGGTTTTTAGCCACTCGAATTGTGATTAACTTTATGTGGCAGCATACCCCCCAGTGCGCCGAAATTCATAACTCGAGTTTTACTTCACTTTTTAATAGGTTTCAAATTGGGGTTTGTAGCTACATTCTAGAGCTACAAGATATACATAATTGGTGAAGTTTCAACAGTGCACTTTGCGTCGACAGCATTTCTTGTGAAGTCGACGTTTCTGTCCAGAATTATAGACCAACGAGTTTGAGTCCTTAATCTCTAACAGCATGTGCTGGCCAGACAAGCAAGCAAGCCAACAGCAGCAACAGTGCTGGTCTATGGAGGAGGGGACTTGGTGCTTTGGGGATACACGGACTCGAACTATGTGAATGAAGTGGGATGTCACTCAGTGGGAGGCTACGTGTTTACCTTGGAAGAAGCTGTTGTTTGTTGGAGGACTAAGTGACAAACAATTATTGCAACGTCAACAATGCAAGCATAATACATTGCAATGCTTGAAGGGGCAAGGGAAGCTACATACCTTCGGCACTTGTGTGAAGACCTCAATTTCCCACAGCAAGAACCCACTGTCATCTTTGTGGACAACCAAAGGGCAATTGCGCTTGCAATAAGGGGGCAGATGAGTCAATGCATAAAACACATAGAAGTACGATACCATTGGACGAGGAAGGCAATTCGTGATAGTTTGTGTGGCCGGAGTACTGCCCGACAGCTCAGCAATCAGCAGATTAACCCACCAAGCCCATCACAACAAAGCAACATCTCATCTGCTGCCTCTTGTGTGGTCTCCAACCAATTCCACCTAGAGCACCATCTACAACCAATTGGCAGACTGAAGACGCTGGAGCTGCAGTCACATGTTTGGGCTTCTCAAGGGGTGCTGGAGTAGTGTGAGTGGGGATTATAGTCACGAGTGGATAAACTGTTGCTACTACTGCTGATGCACCTCAAGAGGACCGATCGGTTGGAAAATCAGTTTTGTGCGCAGGGTGTAGCACTGTAGCGTCGTAATCAACAAGGTAACTAAATTCCGTCAATGTTACCTATGATCTTGTCAAATACACGAGCCCCAATCTATATAGCGAACTGCACTTGATAGTGGGATTGGGTTTTTTTTTTCGCGCCACGAGTGACGATCAAGATATATCACCTTCGCTTGTCGTTGCATAGTTACTACGAGACGACGTATGCAGTGGGTTCAACTATATGATTTTCGAATGTGATAATAGAGTTGTTGTCGCAGGTTGCGTGTACCGCAACCCCAAAACCTGCCTTACCAAACATGTGACCTGTATATCGGTGAGCCGTAGTTGCGCAGTCTTGGGCACTGATTGCTACCGATCCTGAGCTCGAAATGACGATCGGTGCGGATCTGCCGAAGATCAGTGACGCGTCCTAAGTGAAGCTCAATGCTTATATAGAGAGTTGTAGCACATGGTGGCTGAAATTCATGAGGTTCACTCGGGAGGTAATTTGTGGCGCCTCCACTGTCAGAATATTATAGCTTACTTATTTGTGTAGGCTATAGTGAGGTATCCCATAGGGGGTACAACCCAACTAGGGTTTCCTATTTGTACTCACTTCGTTCATAGTTCACCCATTCTCTCGTTCACTTCTTCTCATGGTATCGAGCAGATTCCCCTGTGGGAACTTTGCTTAGGGCCCACCACTTCGGAAAACTTTTTTTTTTCTGCCCTAGCGCCCTAGCGCCCACCCTTGCGCCCACCCTAGCGCCCTAGCGCCCGCCCTAGCGCCCGCCCTAGCGCCAGCCCTAGCGCCCTAGCGCCCGGCGCCTGCCCTAGCGCCCGTGAGCCGCCCGCGGCCTGCCCGTGAGCCGCCGCCCGCGGCCTGCCCTAGCGCCCGTGAGCCGCCCGCGGCCTACCCGTGAGCCGCCCGCGGCCTGCCCGTGAGCCGCCGCCCGTGAGCGCCGCCCGTCAGCCGCCGCCCGTAAGCACCCGCCCGTCAGACGCCGCCCGTGCGCCGCCGACCGTGAGCCGCCGCCCGTGAGCCGCCCACCCGCGCGCCGCCCGACCGTGAACCGGCGCCGCCCGTGAGCCGCCCGCCCGTGCGCCGCCGCCCGCCCGTGAGCCGCTGGCGCCGCCCGTGCGCCGCCCGTGCGCCGCCCGTCCGCGAGCCACCCACCCGCCCGTGCGCCACCCGCGCCGCCCGTGCACAGCCCGCGAGCCGCCCGCGAGCAGCCTGCGAGCCGCCCCAGCCGCCCGTGCAGCCGCCCGTGAGCCGCCCCAACCGCCCGTGAGACGCCCGTGCGCCGCCCGTGACTCGCCCCGGCCGCTCGTGCAGTCACCCGTGCGCCGCCCGCGAGACGCCTGCGCCGCCCGAGCCGCCCGAGCCGCCCGAGCCGCCCGAGCCGCCCGAGCCGCCCGAGCCGCCCAAACCGCCCGAGCCGCCCGAGCCGCCCGAGCAACCTGAGGTGCCGAGCTCCTGCTCCTGTGGGGCTGCTGCTGCTCCTGGACCGGCGCAGCCGCTGTGCTGCCGTGTTGCTGTACTACTGAGCTACCCGACTCTTCCTGCTCGGTGAGACTGTCAGCTACTACAATGGCCACCCCCAGTGTCCTGGCTTTTGATGCTGAGGGTCGCGCCATTGACTTTGCAGTCTGGGTCGAGGACCTGCAGCTGTACTTACTGTGCGATGCGATAGATGAGGTTTCTCTCTTTGACTTTGTCTCTGGCGCTGTCCCTGCCCCTCCTGCTGATGCTGACCCCACTGTTCGCTCCAAGTGGGCCACACGCGATGGTGCTGCATGTCTTGCTGTGCGTCGCCACCTCCCTTCCTCCGAGCGTGCGCACTTTAGCCAGTGCAAGACCGCTCAGGCCTTGTACGACGCTGTAGTTGCGCGCTACTCCCCCCCTTCCTCCGCTACGCTGAGCCGCCTCATGCTACCGTACCTCTTCCCTGACCTCGCTGCCTTTCCCACAGTCGCTGACCTCTTTACCCACCTCCGCGCTAGTGACACTCGCTACCGCGCTGCGCTTCCTGCTGACTTCCGCGCCGCAAACCCTCCTCCCATGAACATCACTCTCTACTTTCTAGTCACCCGTCTCCCTGGGTCCCTTCGTGCCGTTAGGGACCAGTTTCTCTCTGTCTGTCCCACCACCCTCACTATCGACCTCCTTGAGAAGTCCCTGCTAGCGGCTGAGAAGAGTATAGTCGCTGTAGGGGCCTCTCGTGGTGACCCTCGCACCCCCATCTTTGAGGGGTGTTCTCCCTCCCCCCTGTTACCCTCTGTCGCCTCTGCTGCTACAGCCGACCTCGTTGGTTTGGAGTCGGTCGGTGCGGCGTCTGCCCCCAGTGGTAGGCGCCGCTCTAGCAGGGGCAAGGGGGGCAAGGGAGCGGGTGGAGCTAGCAAGGGCGGTGGCGGAGGAGGTGGGGGCGGCGGGGGGAGTGGGGGTGGCGGTGGAGGTGGTGGCGGGAGTGGAGGTACTGGTGGCGGCAGTGGAGGCGGAGGCGGCGGCGGAGGTGGTGGCGGAGGTGGCGGTGGGAGCGGCGGGGGCGAGGGTGGCGGTGGCGGCGGTGGCGGCGGAGGCGGGGGTGGCGGTGGTGGAGGTGGTCGGAGTGGCTCGTCCCAGCGGAGCAGCACTGGGGGTGGTCAGCGCCAGCAGCAGCAGCAGCAGCAGCAGCAGCACCAGCGCTCTCGCGACGTCCCCACCCCTCAGCAGCTCCGTGAGTGGTACTCGCAGCGTCAGCGTGGTGGGGCGTTCGGTCCCTGCACCTACGTCCTTCGCACCGGCGACCGCGCGGGTGAGCAGTGTGGGGGCACCCACACCGCCCGCCACTGCTTTGCCCGCTTGACCGACGCTTGGCGCCAGCAGTTTCCGGAGGCCTCTGAGATCCCCCGCTGGGGAGAGCTGTCTAGGGCTGGTGTAGCTATCTTTGATCTTGACTTTGATGCTATCCTTGCTGCCATGTATGCTGTGACTCTTAGTGATGAGGGTGACTGTTACCGGTGTTTCCCGCCCGACCCGGGCATTGGTACTGCTGCGTCAGGTGCCAGTGAGGCTGCTGCTCTTGGTGCCAGTGCGTCTGTGCTCTCAGGTACTAGTGAGTCTGCACTCTCAGGTACTGTGTCGGCTTCGGCCTCTCACACCTTCACCCTTGACTCTGGGGCGTCTCGCTCCTTCTTTCAGGACCGCACCACTCTCACGCCGCTTAGTCGGCCGGTTGCGGTGTCCCTGGCTGACCCCTCTGGGGGTCCTGTCCTGTCTCGTTTCTCCACAGTCCTCCCGTGTCCGGCGGCTCCCTCTGGCACCCTGACTGGTCTCTACCTCCCCTCGTTCTCTACGAACCTGGGGAGTGGTGCTGACCTACAGGATGTGGGTGTCCACCAGTTCACTCCTGCTCGTCAGCGGGTGACACTCTGCATATAGGCTAGCATTGGTCGCCACCTGGCTACGTTTACACGTCAGCCAGGGTCGAGCCTGTACACACTGACCACTGCTTCTCCTCCCGGTGCTGAGTCTGGTAGAGTCCCTTCGTCTGGTCAGGTGTTTGCTGCAGCGTCCAGGTCTGGTCCTGAGTCTGCCCCCTGTTCGTGTCGCAGTCTGTCTCACGAGACTCTCCTCTGGCACCACCGCCTTGGCCACCCCTCTCTGCTTCGGCTCAGAGGCATGGCCTCCCGTCTTCTTGTGTCTGGTCTACCCCGGTCCCTCCCTCCCCTTCCTCAGGGCCCTGGCCCTGCCTGTGTCCCCTGTGTCGAGGGGCGCCAGCGTGCTGCCCCTCACTCCTCCCAGTTTCCTCCGACAGAGGCTTCGTTGCAGACGCTTCACATGGACGTGTGGGGCCCTGCCCGCGTCCGTAGACTTGGTCACGAGCGCTACTTCCTGTTGGTGGTTGACGACTACTCGCGTTACACCACAGTCTTCCCCTTGCGCAGAAAGGGTGATGTCACTGAGGTGCTGATCGACTGGATCCGCGCAGCTCGTCTCCAGCTCAGGCAGAGCTTTGGCTCGGACTTTCCTGTGTTGCGTCAGCACTCGGACAGAGGCGGAGAGTTCTCGTCTGGCCTTCTACGTGCCTTCTGTCGTGCGCGAGGCATCCGCCTGACCTTCACGCTTCCGGACTCACCACAGCAAAATGGGATTGCAGAGCGCCGCATTGGCATGGTCATGGACGTCGCTCGTACGTCTATGATGCATGCGGCTGCCCCCCATTTTCTGTGGCCGTTTGCGGTCAGGTACGCGGCGCATCAGATCAACCTCCACCCCAGGGTCTCCAGGCCGGAGACCTCCCCAGCCCTGCTGTGGACGGGGAAGGTTGGCGATGCGTCGGCGTTCCGGGTCTGGGGATCTCGGGCGTTTGTCCGCGACTTGTCTGCGGACAAGCTGTCCCCTCGCGCTGCTCCCTGCGTCTTCCTGGGGTTCCCCCCCGACGCCCCTGGGTGGCAGTTCTACCACCCCACCTCTCGCCGTGTTCTGTCCTCCCAGGACGTCACGTTCGACGAGTCGGTTCCCTACTACCGCCTCTTCCCCTACCGCACTCCGTCCCTCCCCCCGCCCTCGCTCTTCTTGGTACCAGGTCCCCCCCCGGTAGACCCCCTCCCCCCTCAGGGTCCTGCCCCTTCAGGTGTGTCCCAGGTAGACGCGGTTGAGCCTGTCGAGGCCACTGGTGACTCTGGTGCTGCTGCGGGAGCTGAGCCTGGGGGTGCTGGGACTGAAGGTGCTACGCCTGGGGGTGCTGAGCCTGGGGGTGCGGAGTCTGGAGGTGCTGAGCCTGGGGGTGCTGGGCCTGGGGGTGCTGAGCCTGGGGGTGTTGAGATTGGGGGTGCTCCGCCTGGAGGTGCTTTGCCTGAGGGTGCTGAGCCTGGAGGTTCTCCGCCTGGAGGTGCTTCGTCTCGCCGAGAGCCACTCTCCCCACAGGAGCTGCGTGAGTGGTTTGCCCGGCGCTGGAGGCGTACTGCTGGTGCTGGAGGTTCTTCGGCTACAGAGGGTGCTGCTGTCACGCGTCCCGGAGGTGCTCGTGCTGTGGGTGCTGGAGCTGCTGAGCCTGAGGGTTCTCCTGGAGCTAGAGCTGCTGAGGGTGTTGGCGCTGAGACTACTGCTGGCGGTCCGACTGGCAGTGCTCCTGGTGCTGCTGGGGGTTCTGGAGCTACTGGAGGTGCTGCTGGAGGTGCTGCTGGAAGTGCTGCTGGAGCGGGTACTCCTCCCGGGGTTACTTGTGCTGTCCCTGCTGTTTTTGGCGTCGCCACGCGGCCCCGACCGTACTTCGTTCCGCTCCTGCAGCAGGTTCTTGGTCTTACACCTTCTCCTGGTCCTCCTCCTCCTCCCTTAGCGGGTCCACAGCCAGTCCCGTCACAGTCACAGCTACATCCTGCCTCCCCTTTGCCTGCTCCTTCTCCCTACGCTGGTCCGACTGGAGGTCTTACTGAGCATCGTGAGCCTGCGTCTCGTCCTGCGTCGCCTGTTCGTCCTGCACGCACTAGTGGTCGCGGTTCGCGTCAGCGTCCTCCTCCTGTCCCTGGCACGCACCGGATGTCTCTGCGTCCGTCCACTGCTCCTCTGCGTGCCCCTTTGCCTTCTCCTCCTTCTTCCTCTCTTCCTGCTCTTGCTGACCCGGAGTCGGACTCTCTTCGTGCTGCCAGTCCCACTGTCACGCGTCTCCTTGCTACTGCTGTCACTGACCCTTCTTTCGAGTCTTCTGCTGCGTCTGCCCTTGTCACTGAGCTCGTCGACTTTGCTGCGCGCTGTCGTCTAGACTACGCTGCTAGTCTTGTCGCTGAGTCTGAGTCTGCCTGTCCTCCGTCCGTCGGGGATGAGTGTGCCCTTGGCACGGACGTCCTTGAGGACAGGCAGGAGGAGTTCCAGTGTCTGGCCGCCGCTTCACCTCATCTCGTGTCTCTACTGCTCGCCCCTGAGGGAGACCCGGATGCACTTGACATCCCGACGCCGCGCTCTTACGCGGAGGCGATAGAGGGTCCCTACTCCTCTCAGTGGCAGGCAGCTATGGATGCAGAGATGGCTTCATGGAAGTCCACAGGCACCTACGTTGGTGCTGTTCCCCCTCCTGGGGCGAACATATTCAGTGGCATGTGGATCTTCAGGGTGAAGCGGCCGCCGGGTTCTCCGCCTGTCTTCAAGGCGCGTTACGTGGCTCGTGGCTTCAGTCAACGGCAGGGAGTTGACTACTTTCAGACCTTCTCCCCCACCCCGAAGATGACCACTCTTCGGGTACTGCTGCACGTTGCTGCTCACCGTGACTACGAGCTGCACTCCCTCGACTTCAGCACTGCTTTCTTGCAGGGCAGCCTGCACGAGGAGATCTGGCTGCGTCGCCCACCTGGCTTCACTGGGTCTTTCCCTCCTGGTACCCAGTGGAGTCTCCGGCGTCCAGTCTACGGTCTCCGCCAGGCGCCACGTGAGTGGCACGACACACTGAGGACTACTCTGGCGGCACTTGGGTTTGCTCCTTCTACTGCCGACCCGTTGCTGTTTCTGCGCACCGACACCTCTCTGCCGCCGTTCTACATCCTCGTGTACGTCGACGACTTGGTCTTTGCCACAGCTGACACTGCTGGACTCGCCCACGTGAAGTCCGAGCTGCAGAAGAGACACACGTGCACTGACCTGGGTGAACTGCGCAGCTACCTTGGCTTGCAGATCACCCGGGACAGAGCACGCCGCACCATTACCCTGACTCAGTCACACATGGTGCAGCAGGTCCTTCAGCGCTTCGGCTTCACGTACTCCTCGCCTCAGGCCACTCCTCTGCCTACTCGCCACTCGCTCTCAGCTCTGCCTTCGGATGAGTCCGTAGAGTCAAGTGGTCCGTTTCCAGAGCTTGTTGGCTGCCTCATGTACCTGATGACCTGCACACGACCTGACCTTGCATACCCTCTTAGCATTCTCGCACGCTATGTTGCTCCTGGGAGACACCGACCAGAGCACATGGCTGCAGCGAAGAGGGTGTTGCGCTACTTGTGCAGTACATCGGGCATGGGGCTAGTGCTTGGAGGGCGTAGTCAGTGGTCCTCACTGGGCACGCGGACGCTTCTTGGGCTGACGACCAGGCTACGCAGCGGTCGTCACAGGGTTACATCTTCAGCCTTGGTTCCGGCTCTGTTTCGTGGCGAGCTACCCGCTCGTCTTCTGTTCTCGGCTCCAGTTGTGAGGCTGAGATCTACGCCGGGGCTATGGCTGCTCAGGAGCTTCGCTGGCTCACCTACCTGCTGACCGACCTTGGAGAGCCGCCTTGTTCTCCTCCAGTCCTGTACGTAGACAACAAGGCCATGCTGGCCTTGTGTCGAGAGCAGCGACTGGAGCACAGGACAAAGCACATTGCTCTCCGCTACTTTCTTGCTCGTGAGCTACAGCAGCGTGGACAGTTGCGACTTGCGTACGTGGCCTCTGAGGCCTACACTGCTGATGTCTTCACCAAAGCACTTGCGCCTTGTGATCATCAGCGTTGCTGCACGCAGCTGGGTCTTGTGCCTGTCTTGCCTCACTTGCTGACTTCTTGACCTTGCTTGTACCTTGACCTATATATACTCTTGTTCTTGCTTGCTTGACTCTTGTATATCTCTATATATGATCCTGCATGTGAACTGGCCTTGTGGCCCTTGAACTTGTGCTCGAAATGTGTGGTGACTCTGTGATCCACCCTGAGCTTTGCTTTGCTTTGCTTGACTGGTCTTGTGACCCCTTGTTCTCCCCCACTTTGCCTATGGGGGTGTGTCAGAATATTATAGCTTACTTATTTGTGTAGGCTATAGTGGGGTATCTCATAGGGGGTACAACCCAACTAGGGTTTCCTATTTGTACTCACTTCGTTCATAGTTCACCCATTCTCTCGTTCACTTCTTCTCAACCCAGCGCCTACTGGCTCCACAACCCAGACCCTAAACCATCTAAGAATGTTTGAAGCTTGCTTCTACTGTTGGAAGAAAGGGCACAAGGCTGCTGATTGTTTTTCCAACCCAATAAGCAAGAATTTCAGGAGGAAGGCAACAGCTAGGCAACGTGTCAACAAAGAAGTAAGCAGAGAAGGACAACAGCCAAGAGGAGGGTTTGCTGGAGTTTGCAACTGCTGTGGGAAATTTGGGCACAAGTCGTACGATTGCTATAGCAACCCAACCAGCAAGAGCTTTAGAGGAGGGCAGCAATAGCAAAAGAATCACATACCTGCGAAGATCAATGCCACAAAAGAAAACACCGGCAATTATGACGTCATCATCGAGGGAGCACACAAGGCCAATGTTGCAAGACCATCCAGAGCATGCCTGCTAGCAAAGGGCCTCGAGGGGAAGGAGAGGTACATGGACAATGGATATGCCCAGCACATGACCAATCAGAAGGAGTGGCTGCAAAATCTCAAATCATTAGCAGTCCTTTACGTGCTGTTGGGTGATGAGGGGGAGCTTCCTATGAAAGGCGAAGGGGACTTGGTGCTGCAAAGTGCGTATGGTGAGTTGAAACTGGACAACGTGTTGCTGGTGGACATGCTCACATTCAACATCATAAGTCAAACTCAGCTGGACATCAGGGGATGCAATTTTTTTCAGTAATAAGGGCTGCCTTTGGGTGTTTGTTTCATATTGGATGGTGATAGAGGAGGGATCACGCAAACAAGGGCTATATGAGATGAATCTGCATGAAAAAACAAAGTGGGAAAAAGGTCACGTACCTGGCTGAACCGGAAGCATGCAAGGTAGCACGAGATGAGCTTCACACCAAGCTAGAAAATGTGCCAATTAAGGAGTTGCAGCAGCAGTCACTTCCTATGGCTGCAGCGGTGAACACGGTGGAAATCAACTTGCTGCATTGAAGGATGGGGTGCGCTGGTCACACCCGACGACTCAAAGAGCTGGTCAAGAAAAACATGGTGGCAAGGGTGAAAGTAGTTGAGGGTGGAGAGGAAAACATGAAATGTAGCGCATGCATGGAAGCAAAGGCAGTAGATGCACCACATCCCAAGCATGGAGCGTGTGAGCCATACGAGACATTGGATATTGTAGCTGTCGACGTATGTGCACCTTAGTCAAGAAGGTGAATGCTTTTGCCTAAAGCTGCTCCCATAGCTAATGGTACTTCACATTCACGCATTTTGTGCGGCCATGCCGATTGTCGTTCCTCGCAAGATTCATCGCTGACTTGCTGTCCATTTTTATCGTTGCAAGCCCTTCCACTTTGACCCTCATCACTTAAAGTAGGGAGTCTCAGCCGCACGCCCTATTGGCATGCATAAAGCGGTGCCATTCATTCAGCCTCCGCGCTGAACATGCAGTGTGATGTCATCATTGCATTCACGACTGTCTGCCTCCCATCCTATGTTCGTACGTTGCATGCATGGTGTGAGTGTGTGAAAAAAGAAAAGTGTTTGGTGTTTTTGGAATTTATGAGTGTGTGTGATTTTTTTTTTTTAGCAGATATCTAATATGACTTTCATACTCAAGAGCTTTCCGGCGAACCAAGAATCGCTTCAATCGGAACATGAAAGTGAAAGTTACGAACGATCGAAGTTCGTATGCTATTCATATATTGTTGTTGCAACTTTAAGAATCTGTGGGGTGATTCAAAATGAGGTATAGACCATTAGGGGTTGGAAAAAATTGTTACCTTCATGATGATGCAAAGTGGTTGGGAGAAGTCCAACCAAGTTGGCAAGTGTGGTCAAGTTGGGTAAGGTGGTTGGCATGAGTTGGGAATTGGACAAATATCAAAGTTGGGTTCCTATAAAGAGGGGATTCAATGTGCTCATGGAGTTTGCTTGTTGGGGACTCCCTTGGGTCCTTCCCTTTTGTCCTCCTCATCCCCTCCTACCTGTTTAAAGCAACTTGAGTTTCTTTGTGTGGGTATTTGTTAAACAATTTTTGTGGCTGAGTTCAGTTCTAGCTATAAATGACTACCCATGTGCACCAAAATTAATATTTCGAGATTTACTTCACCTTTTGATACGATTCGAATTGAGAATTTTAGCCAAGTTCTAGAGCTACAGCATATATTTGTTTTGGTGAATTTCTAACCGTGTGTCTCTGACTGTCTCCTCTCGCCCTATCACTGACTACTACCGTGCTGCTTGTCCTGTTGTCTAATGTTCTCACCTCTCTTGTCACCTACCCTCGTGCCTCTTCGTCATCTGTCTAGGCTCTTATTGTCACTGTCGCTGCTGCCACCCACTGCCTTGACTTTGCCACACGTGTAGTGGCTGCTCAGCCTGCCCGTCCTCTGCCCGCCGGGGGTGTGTTTGCCCTTGGCTGTGACGTCCTAGAGGATAGGCAGTTTGAGCTGGAGTTCTTGGCAACCGCTTCTGCCTCTCTGTGTGCCATGCTGCTTTCCCCCAAGGGAGACCCCGACGCCCTTGACATTCCGACTCCTCGCACGTACCGTGAGAGAGTGTCAGGGTAGTGGGCCTCTTAGTAGAAAGTGGCCATGGACTCAGATATAGCGTCTTAGAGATCCATTGGCACCCATGTTGACGCAGTTCCCCCTCCTAGAGCGAACATAGTCAACGGCATGTGGATCTTCAAGGTGAAGCGGCTGCCTGGATTGCCGCATAACTTCAAGGCGCACTACGTGGCTAGAGGTTTCAGTCAGTGTATGGGAGTTGACTTCTTTCAGACCTTCGCCCTCACCCCGAAGATGAAGACTCTTCGGGTGTTACTTCACATTGCAGCACAGTGAGATACGAGCTGCACTCCCTTGACTTCTCCAGGGCAGTCAGCACGAGGAGATCTGGTTGCATTGTCCTCCTAACTTCACAGGCACTTTCCTGCCTATGACTTAGTGGAGTCTGAGGCGGCTAGTCTACGGTCTCCGCCAGGCGTCCCGTGAGTGGCACGACACACTACGCACCACTCTTGCTGCCCTCGGGTTTCGTCCTTCGTCCGCCGACGCGTCCCTATTCGTTTGTTTTGGTCCCACACCTTTCTTCGTCCTCGTCTACATCGATGACTTGGTCTTTGCTTCAGCAAACAGGGCCTCTCTGGCCGAGGTGAAGTTTGAACTACAGAAGAGACACACGTGCACTCATCTCGGTGAGCTGCGCCGCTACCTTGGCTTGTAGTTCACCAGGTACAGAGCCGCTCACACTAATACACTCTTACAGTCATACATGGTGCAGCAAGTCCTTCAGCGGTTCGGGCTTCAGCACTCCACCACACAGCCCACTCCTCTTGCTGTTGACCACAGACTCACCAGCCCAGCTCTTTGAGTCTAGTGGTCCCTACACAAAGCTTGTGGGCTGCCTCATGTACCTGATGACTTGTACTCGTCCAGACCTCGCCTCTCTTCTCACCATCCTCTCTCATTTTGTTGCGACTAGGAGACACCACCATGTTCACTGGACAGCTGCTGTGAGGGTGGCGAAGTATCTGGCGACTACATCAAGCATGGGGCTTGTGATTGGAGGAAGACACTCAGTTGTTTGGACCGGTCACCACGACTTATGCGTCCACTCAGGAGTAGTACTTCAGCTTGGGCGCTGGAGCTGTGTCGTGGAGGTCTACTCAGTCATCGTCCATGGCTTCGTCCAGAGCAGAGGAAGAGACATACGCTGGTGCCATGGCTATGCAGGAACTTCACTGATTGACCTTCTTGCTCGCCGACCTTGGTGGGTGGCCCCGCTCTGCACCGTGTCAAACATTATATATGTTGTTGTAGTTGTTTAGGCTACACTGGGTTAGCCTATAGGGGGTACACATTCCTAGGTTTTCATACTTGTACTCATTTCACTGTTAGTTCATTCATTCTTGTTCAACATGGTATAGAGCAGGTCCTTCCTAGGACCGAATTTTTAGGGCCCACCACTACCTACCTACCTACCTACCTACGCCCTAGGGCGCCTCGGCATTCACGCCCTTAGAGGCCCCGTCGGCCCCGCGCTCTCGCACCTAGAGGCCTCGATCGGCCCCGCGCTCGCTTTTAGAGGCCCCGAATTGGCCCCGCGCTTACCCCTAGAGGCCCGCGTCGGCCCCGCGCTCGTCCTTAACGGCCCCGATCGGCCCCGCGCTTGCCCATAGCGGCCCACGTCGGCCTCGCGCTCGCCCTTAGCGGCCCTGAGCGGCCCCGCGCTCACCCTTACGGCCCCGAATCGGCCCCGCGCTCGTCCCTTACGGCCCCGATCGGCCCCACGCTCGTCCCTCACGGCCCCGATAGGCCCCGCGCTTGCCCTTAGAGGCCCACGTCGGCCCCGCAATCGTCCCTAACGGCCCCACCCGCTCCCCGCGCTCGCCCTTAGCGGCCCCGAACGGCCCCACCCAGAACGAGCCGCCCGAACCGAGCAGCCCAACCGAGCCGACCTGAGCCGCCCAGCCCTAACGGAACCGAGCCGCCCGACCCGAGCCGCCCAGCCCTAACCGAGCCGAGCCGCCCGAACCGAGCCGCGCCGCCCGACCCGAGCCGCGCCGCCCTACCTGTACCGAAACGCGCCGCCCTACCTATACCGAGCCGCGCCGCCCTACCTGTACCGAGCCGCGCCGCCCTACCTACCCTTTGACTGCTCCTACTGTTTTTCCTACTGCTGCTACCATGGCTAGCCCTCCTGTGCTAGCCTTCGATGCTGAGGGCCGCCCAGTGAAGTTCGACACCTGGCTTGATGACCTACACCTCTTCCTACAGCTCACTGCCAAGGAAGACATCTCACTGTACGATCACGCCTTAGGCCACGCTACTGCTCCTGCTGCTACTGCTGGCAGCACTGCCTGCTCACAGTGGCAGACTCGTGACGCCCATGCTCGCCTCGCTATTCGCAACTCTCTACCGATAGATGAGCGCGAGCACTTTGGGCAGCACAAGACCGCGCAGGCACTGTACACTGCTGTAGTTGCCCGCTACTCCTCACCGGCCTCTGCCGCTCTAGGCCGTCTCTCTCTTCCCTACCTGTTCCCAGACTTAGCTTCCTTCCACACTGTCGCTGATCTCATTACCCACCTCCGCACTAGTGAGGCTCGCTTCCGCGCCGCTATGCCTGATGAGTTCCTTGCCAAGAACCCACCCCCGCTCTGGCTCACTCTCTACCACCTAGTCACCCGCCTCCCTGACACGCTGCGCTCAGTCAGGGACCACTTCCTAGCTCGCTGCCCCACCGAGCTCACCATTGCCCTCCTCGAGAAGGAACTCCTTGCAGCTGAGACTAGCATAGTCGCTGTAGGTGCCTCTCGCGGTGACCCCCGTACCCCGTTCTTTGAGGGGTGTTCTCCCTCCCCCCTTCTTCCCTCTGTCGCCTCTACTGCTGCTGTCGACCTCCTTGGTGCTGAGAAGGTCGGGACTGCGTCTGCTTCGAGTGGGCGCCGCAGCGGCAAGGGCAAGGGGGGCAAGGGCGGTGGTGGTGACAGCGGGGGCGGCGGTGGTGGGGGAGGTGGTGGTGGCGGGGGGGGGGTGGCGCGGTTGGGGGAGGTGGCAGCAGTGGGGGGGGTGGCGGCAGCGGCGGGGGAGGTGGCCGGGGCGGAGGAGGTGGTGGGGGTGGCAGTGGACGGGGCAGCGGCCGGGGTTGGGGTGGTCGGGGAGGTGGTGGCGGCGGTGGTGGTCGTGGGGGCACTGGCGGTGGCCAGGGCCAGCAGTACACTCCGTCGCCCCAGGAGGTCCGTGAGTGGTACTCTCAGCACGGGGGGGGGGGGGGGGGGGGGGGGGGTGGCCTTAGCTGCACGTACGTCATTCGCACTGGTGACCGCACTGGCCAGCCGTGTGGGGGACCGCACGCCACACAACGTTGCTTCGCTCGTCTGAACGACGCTTGGCGTGTTCAGTTCCCTCAGGCCACTGAGCTGCCTCGCTGGGTTGATCTCCTGAAGAAGGGGATTGATATCTATGCTCTAGACTTTGATGCTATTCTCACTGCCATGTATGGGATGTCTACTAGTGGAGAGGGTGCTGAGTACGTGAGTGTCCCGCCCGACCCGGGCATTAGGACTAGTGCATCTGCCGCTCCAGGTACTCGCGTGTCTGCTACCCCAGGTGCTGGTGAGGCTGCTGCTCTAGGTGCTTGTACGTCTGCCCCCCCTAGTACTGTGTCGACTGCAGCACTGCACACCTTCACGCTGGATTCAGGTGCCTCTCGCTGTTTCTTTCGTGACCGCACTGCCCTTGAGCCCCTTGCTCGGCCAGTCGCTGTCTCCCTTGCTGACCCCTCTGGGGGTCCGGTCATTGCGACCTCCTCCACTGTCCTTCCCTGTCCTGTGGTCCCGTCGGGCACACTGTCAGGTCTCCACCTCCCCTCATTCTCTACAAACTTGGTGGCAGGTTGTGCACTCCAGGACGCGGGTGTTCACCAGTTCACCCCTGCCTACGAGCGTGTCACACACTGCACGTGTGCTCGTACGGGCCGCCACTTGGCTACCTTCACCCGGCAGCCGAGGTCGGACCTGTACACACTGACTACTGCCCCCCCTCAGGTCGCTGCGTCTGCATCTGCGTCCGAGTCAAGTCAGCTGTCCGCCCCCTGCTCGTGTCGCTCTCTAGCGCACGAGACTGTCCTCTGGCACCACCGACTAAGCCACCCGTCTGTGCAGCGTCTTCGTGCCATGCACTCCCGGTATCTTGTCTTTGGTCTTCCCAGGGTCCTCCCTCCCCTCCCACCCTCGCCTGCTCCTCCCTGTCTTCCCTGTGTCAAGGGGCGGCAGCGCGCTGCTCCTCACTCCTCGTTTCCCCCGACGACTGCTCCTTTGCAGACGCTCCACATGGACGTGTGGGGCCCAACCCGCGTCCGTGGTCAGGGTCAGGAGAGGTACTTCCTGATCGTTGTTGACGACTACTCGCGCTACACCACGGTCTTCCCCTTGCGCACCAAAGGTGAGGTCCCTGATGTTTTGATCCCTTGGATCCGCAGAGCTCGTCTCCAGCTCAGCGAGCATTTCCGCTCGGACTTTCCTGTCCTGCGCTTGCACTCTGACAGAGGTGGTGAGTTCTCCTCCGACCTCTTGGCAGCCTACTGTGCTGAGCACGGCATTGAGCAGTCGTTCACGCTTCCGGCCTCTCCACAGCAGAATGGGGTTGCGGAGCGCCGCATTGGCCTGGTCATGGAGGTCGCTCGTACCTCCTTGATCCATGCGGCTGCCCCCCACTTTCTGTGGCCGTTTGCGGTCCGGTACACTGCGCATCAGCTCAACCTCTGGCCCCGTGTCTCCTTGCCGGAGACCTCGCCCACACTGCTGTGGACGGGGGAGGTTGGCGATGCGTCGCGTTTCCGGGTCTGGGGATCTCGAGCTTTTGTCCGCGATTCGTCTGCGGACAAGCTCTCCTCTCGTGCTGTTCCCTGCGTCTTCCTCGGCTTTGTTTCGGACGCGCCTGGTTGGGAGTTTTACCACGCCACCTCGCGCCGGGTCTTTCCCTCTCAGGACGTCACTTTCGACGAGTCTGTCCCCTACTACCGCCTCTTCCCCTACCACACTGCCCCGCTCCCACCCCCGCCTCTCTTCCTCGCGCCAGGTGCTGCTGTCGTAGACCCCCTCCCCCCTCAGGGTGCCGCTCCCTCAGGTGTGTCTCAGGTAGACCCGGTCGAGCCTGTTGAGGTAGCTGTCGACTCTCGTCCTGCTGGGGGTGTTGAGCCTGGGGGTGCGGAGACGGGGGGTGCTGAGCCTGGGGGTGCTGACTCTGGGGGTGCTGAGCCTGGGGGTGCGGACTCTTGGGGTGCTGAGCCTGGGGGTGCGGACACTGGGGGTACTGAGCCTGGGGGTGCTGAGCCTGGGGGTGCGGTGACTGGGGGTGCTGAGCCTGGGGGTGCTGGGTCTGGGGGTTCTGACTCTGGCGGTGCTGGGCCTGAGGGTGCTACACCTGGACGAGACCTCTTCTCGGAGCAGTTGCGTGAGTGGTACTTACAGTACTGCAGCCTCCAGAGTGTTACCTCTGGGACCAGGCGCACTACAGGGACTGGGGCTCGTACTTCTCCTCCTAGCCGGGAGCTCCCCTATCGTGAGCGGATCCGTGAGTGGTACAAGCGCCGTTGCACACTTCGGAGTGGTGCGCCTCGTCTCACGGACCCGGCTGCCCCTGGTGCTACGGACCCGGGCGTTGGAGCTGCTGCTGGTGCTGCGGACCCGGGCGTTGGAGCTGCTGCTGGTGCTGCGGACCATGGTGTTGGAGCTGTTGCTGGTGCTGCGGACCCGAGAGTTGGAGGTGCTGCTGGTGCTGAGGACCCGGGCGTTGGGGCTGCGGCTGGTACTGCGGACCCTGGCGTTGGAGCTGCTGCTGGTGCTGCGGACCCGGGAGTTGGAGGTGCTACTGGTGCTGAGGACCCGCGCGTTGGAGCTGCGGCTGGTGCTGTGGACCCTGGTGTCGGAGTCCCTGCTGGTGCTGAGGACCCGGGCGTTGGAGCTGAGGCTGGTGATGTGGACCCTGGTGTTGGAGCCACTGCTGGTGCTGAGGACTCGGGCGTTGGTGCTGAGGCTAGTACTGAGGACCTGGGCGTTGGAGCTGCAGCTGGTTCTGGTACTGCCGCTGGGGGTACAGGTGCTGTCCCTGCTGTGTCTGGAGTCGCCGCGCGCCCTCAGCCGTACTTCGTTCCGCTCCTTCAGCAGGTTCTTGGTCTCTCGCCTCCTCCTGGTCCTCCTCCCTTAGCGTGTCCACAGCCTGTCTAGTCACAGTTACAGTTGCAGCCGGCCTCCCCACTACCTGCTCCTTCTCCTTACACTGGTCCTACTGGCGATCTTACTGAGCGTCGTGAGTCTGCGTCTCGTCCTGCGTCGCCTAACCGTCCTGCTAGCGCTAGTGCTCGTAGTTCGCGCCAGCGTCCTCCTCCTGCCCCTGGCACGCACCGGATGTCTCTACGTCCGTCTACTGCTCCTCTGCGTGCCCCTTTGCCTTCTCCTTTTGCGTCCTCTCTTCCTGCTCTCGCCGACCTTGCGTCGGACTCTCTTCGTGCTGCCAGTCCTACTGTCACGCGTCTCCTTGCTACTGCCGTCACTGACCCTTCTTTCGAGTCTTCTGCTGCGTCTGCCCTAGTTGCTGAGCTCGTCGACTTTGCTGCTCACTGTCGCCTAGACTACGTTGCGAGTCTTGTCGCTGAGTTCGAGTCTGTCTGTCCTCCGTCCGTCGGGGGTGCGTGTGCCCTTGGCACGGACGTCCTTGAGGACAGGCAGGAGGAGTTTCAGTGCTTGGCCGCTGCTTCACCTCATCTCGTGTCCGTACGGCTTACCCCTGAGGGAGACCCGGATGCACTTGACATCCCAACTCCGCGCTCTTACGCGGAGGCGATAGAGGGTCCCTACTCCTCTCAGTGGCAGGCAGCTATGGATGCAGAGATGGCTTCATGGAAGTCCACAGGCACCTACGTTGACGCTGTCCCCCCTCCTGGGGCGAACATCGTCAGTGGCATGTGGATCTTCAGGGTGAAGCGGCCGCCGGGTTCTCCGCCTGTCTTCAAGACGCGTTACGTGGCTCCTGGCTTCAGTCAGCGGCAGGGAGTTGACTACTTTCAGACCTTCTCCCCCACCCCGAAGATGACCACTCTTTGGGTACTGCTGCACGTTGCTGCTCACCGTGACTACGAGCTGCACTCTCTCGACTTCAGCACAGCTTTCTTGCAGGGCAGCTTGCACGAGGAGATCTGGTTGCGCCGCCCACCTGGCTTCACTGGGTCTTTCCCTCCTGGCACCCAGTGGAGTCTCCGGCGTCCAGTCTACGGTCTCCGCCAGGTGCCACGTGAGTGGCACGACACACTGAGGACTACGCTTGCGGCTCTTGGGTTCGCTCCTTCTACTGCCGACCCGTCGCTGTTTCTGCGCACCGACACCTCTCTGCCGCCGTTCTACATCCTCGTGTACGTCGACGACTTGGTCTTTGCCACAGCTGACACTACTGGACTCGCCTACGTGAAGTCCGAGCTGCAGAAGAGACACACGTGCACTGACCTGGGTGAACTGCGCAGCTACCTTGGCTTGCAGATCACCCGGGACAGAGCACGCCGCACCATTACCCTGACTCAGTCACACATGGTGCAGCAGGTCCTTCAGCGCTTCGGCTTCACGTACTCCTCGCCTCAGGCCACTCCTCTGTCTACTCGCCACTCGCTCTCAGCTCTGCCTTCGGATGAGTCCGTAGAGTCGAGTGGCCCGTACCCAGAGCTTGTTGGCTGTCTCATGTACCTGATGACCTGCACACGACCTGACCTTGCATACCCTCTTAGCATTCTTGCACGCTATGTTGCTCCTGGGAGACACCGACCAGAGCACATGGCTGCAGCGAAGAGGGTGTTGCGCTACTTGTGCAGTACGTCGGGCATGGGGCTAGTGCTTGGAGGGCGCAGTCCAGTGGTCCTCACTGGACACGCAGACGCTTCTTGGGCTGACGACCAGGCTACGCAGCGGTCGTCACAGGGTTACACCTTCAGCCTTGGTTCCGGCTCTGTTTCGTGGCGGGCTACTCGCTCGTCTTCTGTTCTCGGCTCCAGTTGTGAGGCTGGGATCTACGAAGGGGCCATGGCTGCTCAGGAGCTTTGCTGGCTCACCTACCTGCTGACCGACCTTGGAGAGCCGCCTCGTTCTCCTCCAGTCCTGTACGTCGACAACAAGGCCATGCTGGCCTTGTGTCGGGAGCAGAGACTGGAGCACAGAACAAAGCACATTGCTCTCCGCTACTTCCTTGCTCGTGAGCTACAGCAGCGTGGTCAGTTGCAACTTGCGTACGTGGCCTCTGAGGCCAACACTGCTGATGTCTTCACCAAGGCACTTCCGCCTTTTGATCATTCGCGCTGCTGTACCCAGCTGGGTCTTGTGTCTGTCTTGCCTCACTTGCTCTCCTCTTGACCCTCTTTGTACTGTTACATATATATATATCACTGCTCTTGCTTGTTTAGACTTATATATATATGTGTACTCGTGCATGTGAACTCGCCTTGTGGCCTTGCACTTGTGCTCGGATTGTGTGGTGACGTTGTGATCCACCCTGAACTTGCTTTGCTTTGCTTTGCTTTGCTTGACTGGTCTTGTGACCCCTAGTTCTCCCCCACTTCGCCTATGGGGGTGTGTCAAACATTATATATGTTGTTGTAGTTGTTTAGGCTACAGTGGGTTAGCCTATAGGGGGTACACTTTGCTATGTTTTCATACTTGTACTCATTTCACTGTTAGTTCATTCATTCTTGTTCACTGGCAACAATGTCATCATCCTGCTGTGTCGAGAGCCTCGACTGGAGAGCAGAGTAAAGCGTATTGGTGTGAGTTACTTTCTCCTGCAAGAGTTGTAGTGATGCGGCCACGCACGCTTGGACTTCGTGCCTCAGAGGTCAACGCTTCATACATCTTCACCAAGGCCCTAGCACCTACTGACCACCGCGTGTTCTGTCTCTAGTTAGGCCATGTTGACCCTAGTGCTAAGTTGGTGTAAAATTGTTTCTTATTGCTTCCTCTGCTTGTCCTTATATCTATATATATATTTATAAACTCTTAAACTGGCCTTGTGGGTGTTTGCTTGTGCTCGAAATGTGTGGTGATCTTGATATCTACCCTAACTGTTGTCTTGTTGCTTCTCTTGACTGGTCTTGTAATCTTTGTTTCCCTTGCTTGTTTTTTATGTCCCTCATTTAGCCTATGGGGGTGTATCAAATGTTATATTGGTTTTTCATACTACAGTGAGTAGCACCATAGGGAGTACAACCCTTTAACTATTGCTATTTGTATGCCCTATTTCTACTCACACACCATTTTGCTATGCATCACTCTTGAGACAAAGGTACATAATAATAAAAAAATTGGTTTCAACTTGTTACAATATGGAATTGTTGAATATACAATCATAAAGTAACGAACCCTAACCGCGAATATAACTGCAGTGAGGTTGAAGACCGAGCGACACAAACAGTTATCGAAGATGGTTGTGAGCAGAATGAATTCGAAATGTAAGGGCGGGAAATGCATTCGAACGTTTATTGTGGCGCGTATTGCTACCGAACCGCACGATTGGCATTCCTGATGTAGGCTAGCCCTAAGGGGTACCCCCTCAGAGTACTTGGCTAGCCAGTATATTTCGTATTTTTCTGTATTCCTATATAAACCCTTATACCGCATCGCTTCGTATATTTCTGTCGAGATTCAAATCTCCTTCTTCTGACAGGATCCGTACCCGACTTGACTAGCAAACTTCCACTGATACACTATATGTGATCAACTTGAGACAATCCCTAAACCGTCATTTCAGATTGTAACATGGTATGAGAGCCACTCAGCATTCTTTGCAACACCACTTCTGATTCAAAATCGAATTCAAGTTGGCGTCTCGTACGTGCTCACGCTGAAACATGGCCGAAGGTTTTGGTAGGCAGGCGGCTCCCACAGCCAAAGCTCCCACCAACCTTACTCTGCGGCAAACACCACTATCAGCAATGCGCTACTCGAGCAACTCATACAACGCATCACTACTCTGGAGTCTGTAATTCAACAAATGAAGAACGGAAACCCCAAAACCTCTCAGCAATCCAAACAACCTGCTGCTACCAGTAAGAAACCGGCTCCAACCACATTCGACCTTGGGTGAAACTTTGCCGCCCCAACCACTTCACGTCCAAGCGACGAAGTCATGCTCACAGCACATAACAAGTTCTTTGCCTTTTCGAAGATTCACAAAAGCACCGTCTTCAGCGGACAAAATTTTTACACATGGAGTTTTGAGCTCAAAATGCTCCTCTAAAGTGCTCATATTTTCTGCTTCTTCGACAGAAGCTACCCAGGCCCTGCAAGTAGCACTGATGAAGCGAGCCCAATATTACAACGAATCACTCATGGCATACATCCTGCTGCGGAACATGTCTCCAGCCGAAAAACTCGGCATATGCCCGTTCATAATGATCTGGCTCCCGCAATAACAGCTTGAAGTTTCCTCATCAAAACCAAAATTCACCGTCCATTCACAACTACTTCTACGGGCCGACCCCCCTACTTGAGTCGCCGCCGCACGACGAGGATTTCATAAATTCACCGTCCATTCACAACTACTGGTGCAACTGCTTGGGGAATGACTACACCAGCTGCTAACAATACCAGCTGGGGAGCAAGAAGCAGCACAACAGCTGGACAATGGGGAACCACTACAGCTGAGGACGAGGAGCCGATAGAAGATTTCATAGCTTGCGTGGAGAAAAAAAGCAGTAGATGAAGCGGCAGGGCCCTATGGGTCCCCAAAACCCATCGAATTCCCCCCATGAGGTTCACCCTCCAGTAACTCCCGGGGCTCCTCCAAATCCTCCAGACCCCTATCTGACCATGACATTGTACTACCTTACAGCTACTATCTCATAAGCGCACCATAATGACCAAGGTCCGCGCCCTCCTGCAGCAGAGCGACGTTGACGCGAAGTACTGGTCCTATGCCACGCATCACGTTGTCCGTCTTCACAATCTGCTCAGCACCACCGCAAACACTGACCATCTATCACCACAAGTCAAATTCACCAGCGACAAAGGAGAAATTTCCATGCTCTGCGTTTGGGGCTGCATGGTGCAGTATCGGCCCGCAACAGCGAACGCAGGGAAGTTCGAGTGTCGCGCGCGCTGGGGGGTGCATCTCGGCATCAGCTTTGAGCACCGCGCCCGGAACATCCTCGACCATGATACGGCGCAGATCGTCACGGCGTGCGATGTCATCTTCTAGAAAGACCTCACCATTCATGAGTTTCAACAGGACCGCTATGCCGACATGCTCAGGGTCAGCGGACGAATTGATCGTGTGGCAAGCTACGATCGCCCTCCTCACATCTTCGCAACCCCCGCTAACGTAGCCGAAGCCGCGCTCGCAGACCAAGACCGAACAAACCCGCACCCAAGAACGCTCCCATGGGATGATGAGGACAACGAACCTCTTGACTCCTCTCGCGACTCCCTGCCCAGCCCCACCCCCTAAACCACTGACGACTCTGACGACGATGTGGTGGAAGTCACAAGCGAGTAGTCCCACATTCTTGGCCTCCACACTACCGTCTCCCTTTCTCCAAAGGCGGTAGAACCCAAAACCCCATGCCAAGCACTCCCCAGCAAGGAATGGCGCATGGCCATGGATGCTGAAGTTGCCGCGCTCGAAGCTCGCGAGACTTGGGTACTTGCTGACCACGTTGCGCTGCGGACGGATTGGATGTTCCGCGTCAAAACTGCTGCTGACGCATATCAAGATAGGAACGTTGGAATGAATGACTAGAACAAAGCAGTACAAGGAAAAAATTTAGCAGACCCCTAAATGGGGGGTTGAACCATCTACTGCATAGCTCATTGAAACACTTAGACTACGGTAACAAGCTTTAACAAGTATAGTTTGATACACCCCCATAGTTCAGGTGACAGCGGTCATTTGTAGCTTCCCTGGTCCTAGTGATCAGCCGGCCAAGGTAGCGCTGCAGCTCGCCAAGGTCAGTGCAAGTGTGTCTCTTCTGCAGTTCCTCCTTCACGGAGTCCTGTGCGTGTCGGTCGGGAGTAGCGAAGACCAGGTCGTCAATGTAGACCAGAACAAAGGATGGGGTCAAGCCGCAGCGGACGAATAGCGATGGTCAACAGACGACGGAAAGAAGTCAAGCGCTGCAAGTGTCGTGCAAAGTGTGTCGTGCCACTCACGGGAGCCTGACACATGCCGTAGACTGGTCGGTGCACCTGCCACTGGGTCCCAGGAGCGAAAGAGCCAGTGAGGCCAGGTGGTGAGGCACCCAAATCCGCTCGTGTAAACTCCCTTGAAGGAACGCTGTGGAGAAGTCCAAGGAGTGTAACTCGTAGTCGCACTGAGTTGCGATATGCAGCAACACCCGAAGAGTGGTCTTTTTTGGGGTGGGAGCAAAGGTCTCGAAAAAGTCTACCCCCTCTTGCTGACTGAAGCCTCTCGCCACATAGCGCACGTTTGACATTAGTGGTGATCCAGGCAGCCGATTCACCTTGTAGAGCCACATGCCACTGAGAACGTTCGTCCCAGGCGGTTGGACTGTGTCGACGTAGGTGCCTGTGGACCTATAAGATTCCATCTTCGCCTCCGCAGCTGCTATCCAGTACGAAGCCTATGGTCCTTAGATCGCCTCGGCGTGAGTGCGAAGGATCAAGATGTGAAGGGCGTCTAGATCCCCCTCAGGGGCAAGAAGCATGGCGCAGAGATGAGGAACAGCAGCCGCGAGGAAACCAAGCTCGAACTTCCTGTCCTCCAGGTCCTCCAGGGGAAAAATAGGATCACCCCCAGTGGATGGAGAACGAGCAGTGCCACTTACCAGGTGAGAGGCGTAGTCAAGCCGGTGGGAAGAGGCAAAGCCAGCGATGGTGGTAACAAGAGCCGAGACAGACAACGGGGGGCAGTCAGGTGAGTGACCAACAGCGACAAAACACGGGAGGCGACAGGATGTGAGGCACTGAGGTAGTCAGACAATGGGTCAGGAAACACAGTAAGGGACGAATCAAGAGGCCACGGAAGGATTGGAGGAGGTGGAACACGAGAGCGGAGTACAAGGTGAAACGGGTCGTGAGCACGGTAACGAGACCAACAAGGCTCTGAAAACACAGCACGACACAAGTTAAGGGACTCGACAGGGGGAACAGGAGGGGACGGGAGAGGACCACGGACTGGGCGTGTAGGTGCCGGGTCGGGCAGGTCTCTCAGTCGCTGCTGCTCCACCTTCTCAAGCGTCTGCTGCGGTGGCACCTGCCCCTTGTTGTTGCTCCTTCTGCTTCAAGTGTGGCTCCTCCTCTACACTCTCCTGTAGTGGTTGCAACGGCACCTGGTGCGGCGGTTGTGACTCCTCCTCTACTCTCTCCTGCTGCGGTCGCAACTTCACCTACTGCTGCGGATGGGACCCCTGCTCTACTCTCTCCTGCTGCAGTCGCAACTGCACCTGCTGCTGCGGCCGGGACTCCTCCTCTACTCTCTCTTGCTGTGGTCGCAACTGCACCTACTGCTACGGATGGGACTCCTCCTCTACTCTCTCCTGCTGCGGTTGCAACTGCACCTGCTGCTGCATCCGGAACTCCTCCTCTACTATGTCCTAGTGTGGCTGCAACTGCACCTGCTGTTGCGGCCTGGACTCCTCGTCTACTCTCTTCTGATGCTCCGACTGAGACTGTTGCTACTGCTGTTGCTGCTGCTGTTGCTGCTGCTGCTGCTGTTGTGCCTTCTCAAACCGCTCCCGCTCCTCCCTCTCCAACCCATCTAGACGCTGCATATGGGTCAGAAAACGTACAGTGTGTGGTGTAGGTGTCGTAGTGCTCCTGTCTCCGGCTCCAGCACCCCCATGACCAAAACCTCCACCGACAACACACCAAGGGACTCCAGTGCCTCCGGCAAGAACACCCCCAAGCTCCACAGCGACCGGCCATGGAGGCGAACGAGGAGGGAACTGCGGAACAAACGAGACCACTGAGTCGAGACAGCCGTTTCCTCCTCAGAAGTGGTCTCCAGACAGGGTAGGACGCGAAGGGGGGGGGCTACTGGGGCAACTTGGGGATGTTCAGTGTTGAGGAACTGCGGGGGGGAGAAGGTCTCAGTACCTCGGTGAGGGCGACTCATATAGTAAAGTGACGTCCTGTGAACTGAAGAACAGGTAGGTAACCGGGTCGTAGAATTGTCTACTGGAGGTGTCGAGTGGGAAGCCAAGAAAAACGCAGGTACGGGTGCGCAAAGACAACTTGTTTGCGCCAGGAGCGCACACGTGGGCCAGGGAACCCCAGACGCAGTAGCAAATTGCTACACCCGGAGAAACTGTCTAAAGGGAGACCGGTATTACCCATAGTCGTGTGTCACTAAGCCATAGGTTTAGCTGGTGAGCGGCGTAGTGGACTGCCTAAGGCCACGGGAATTAGGGGGCACCGGCATGGCACCGGCATGGCACATGGAGGTCCGGACAACCTCCATGACCAGGCCGATGCGTCGCTCGCTAGGTGTCACCCCTCGCTAGTAGCCAGGGCGGTAGACACGTCGGCCTTTTGTCGCCAAGGTAAAACAGTGGTGTTGCGGGAGTATTCGTCCACCACAAGGAAGTAGAGCTGCTAACATGGGCCACTGACTGGGGAGGGGCCCCAGACGTCCAAGTGCAGGGTTTGGAAGGGAGCCGTGGTGGGGGGGAACGACAAGGAGTGAGAGGTAGCACGCTGCCGACCCTCGATGCAAGGAGTGCACAGCGGCGCAGGCGAGCAAGGAAGCAGGCCAAGCGCCTCTGGGAGACCTGAGAACAGACGGTGACATACTGTTTTACTGAGATGTGGGAACTACGGGTGACCTAGACGATGGTGTCAAAGGACCAACCGGTGGGTGGGTGACCGACAGTTGCACGACACAACAGCTACTTGACGTGACCTGACCTGACCTGGCCCAGTTTGGTGGGACCCGGTGTGTAGTGAGTAAGGACCAGAGCCCGGCTCCCTGTCAAAAGAGGTCAGAGGCATAGCACCGACTGTGCAGGAGGCAACAGCCTCGTCCTATGGGAAAGTGGTGACAACTCCAAGGTCGTAGAGGTGACGGACACCCACAAAGTTCCTAGAGAATGAGGGAGTGTAGTAACATGTGAGATATCCAGAAGGAGCCGCCGGACATGGAAGAATGGTGGAGGCTTTGGGCAACTACAGATCCCAAGGTGGGGTTAGCCAAGGCGACTATGACTAGAGTGTGCAGTGGCGTGAGGCCGGTGTAGTCAAGAAAGAAACAGCTGGACGCTCCAGTGTCAAGGTGGAAGGAAAGCTGTGCAGTCGGTGAGGTCGCATCCGAGCCAGCGATAAAGGCTGGTACTAGACTAGTGGTAGTTGCAGCTCCCACACTAAGAACCTTTGAGGTGCCTGGACTGGAAACTACACAAGCACCATGACTATAAATACAGGTACATCTGCAGCTGCAGCTCCCACGTACCAATGTGTGTACTTGCCGGGTCTGACAGGGCCCCGCAGTGGAGCTACGTCATGCAGGTGTACGGCGCAGACTATGGCGAGGCATACTCGCTCGTGAGAAGCTACGTCACGCTGAAGGTCTTCCTCAGCATCGTCGCCGTCCTCAACATCGACATGATGCAGCTCGAAAAGGTGGTGGTCGACCTTCATAGGACTGATACGGGGCTGGAGCCGTCGACAAGGGGAGATCAACGGCTGTAGCTGGCTGGGCTGGTCGACGGGTGGGCCGTCGACCAAGAGGAGCAGTTTGACGGGGAGGTCGACGGGGCAGTCTGTCGACCTGCGTAGGACATGTGAGCGGCAATCAAGGAGGGGAACTCAGCGACAGCGGCTGACAGTGCTGGTCAACGGAAGGGTTCGTCGATCAGGGTGTTCCTTGACGGGAGTTGTGATCGACAAGGGAGGCATCGACCAGAGCAATCGGTGGTCGACTAGGTAACCTGCTCGGCGAGTTCTGCGGTGGCATGCAAACGTCGTCGAGGTCGCGGTGACAAAGGCGACTTCCGGCTGGTATCCCGAAGTCGATGTGGCTCGTCAGGCGCAGACAACAGCCGACGGATGCACAACGATGCAAGTCAGACCAATCGTCCTCGCGCACTTGCGAGCGTGCGCACTGCTGCCATCTACGGGTGCAACGATGGATAGCCGCTTTGCAGCAGCGTTGGCACGTCGTCGACCTGCTGTGTTGGCAGGCCTCGTTTCTGCACTTCTGGCGCGGCTCCTCTACGCAATGCTAGTAGGCGGGCGACCATGCAGTGCTGGTGGTCAACCAGGCTAGTTGCATAATTGCAAGTTCCAGATGTAGTCGTTTCTGTCATTGGCATTGCTATCATTCTATAACGCATTCTTTGCCTTGTGAAACTCTTGCCGATTTCTCCCGTAAATGTGCAAGCGCTAAGGAACTATGCTAAGGAGCTATTACCCTGTGCTGCTCCATGTTACCATGTACCGCTCCATGTTACCATGTGCTGCTCCATGTTACCATGTACTGCTCCATGTTACCGTGTGCTGCTCCATGTTACGGGGGTCTTCACATTAGCACCGGAGGTATGTAGCTCCCTTGCCCCTTCGAACATTGCAATGTATTCTGCTTCGGTTGTTGACGTTGCAATGAATGTTTGTCGCTTAGTCCTCCATTTGACAATAGCTCATCCCAAGGTAAACACGTAGCCTCCAACTGAGTGACATCCAACTTCGTTCGCATACTCCGAGTCCGTGTATCCCCAGAGCACCAAGTCCCCTCCTCCATAGACCAGCCCCACGTCCGCAATGTTCTATAAGTACTTGAACACAATTTGGATTCCAGGCACTGTTGCTACTGTTGGCTTGCTTGCTTGTCTGGCCAGCACATGCTGTTAGATATTAAGGACGGAGTCTAAGAAGATTAGGGGCCGAAATGACTCAAAATCGTTGGTCGATAATTCTGGACAGAAAATTCGACTTCACAAGAAATGCCGTCGACACAAAGTGCACCGTTAAAACTTTGTCAATTTCATAAATGTTTTAGCTCAGGTCGTAGCTACAAATCTGAATTCGATTCGTAATAAAATGTGAAGTAAAACTCGAGTTATGAATTTCGGCGCACTAGGGGGTATGATGCTACAGAAACTTAACTCAATCACAATATTCTCCCAAGAACCACAAAAGAGAATTGGAGTAGCTAGAATCCATGTAGGGGAGGATGAGGAGGATGAGAGATTAGGTAGGAGCCCTGTTAGAGTGAGGATCTTGGATAGGATAGGAATTCCTTAGAGAGTTTGGTAGCGGAAGTTTTGTAGGAGCTCTGATCATTCTGAATGTAAATGAAAAAGTTAATTAAAACATAGATTACACACATATCTAGCTAGCCATGTACTCTGAGGGGTACATTCCCTTATTATAACTTCTGTACAGGCAATTCTATAGTCACTCTGACTATTTCACTTCTTCTTGTTACGTGTGTAACAGTACAGACAGTTGACAGATGGTCAATAGTCACGACATTTGACTCTTGCGGCTGTTAACCTTCCTGCCATTGATACGGGCTGATCCGATACTGCTACTAGCGCTGCTTCGATAGTGACGGGTGCAATACAACTGCACCTTCAGGAATGCTAAACTTAATTCCCTCATACTCCAACACTCCCCTTCATTCTTGGAGGTGCGCCACGTGGCTCTTCTGGACGACTCCGCACAGGTTCGAGCAGTACTAGAACTTCAGACGTGGCAGTTTCTCCGTCAGAAAATCAGCTGCCATCTTGCCAGTTGGGCAGTAGGTGAGCTAGACCTTCCCCTTGTCAATTTCGTCCTTAACAAAGAAGTAACACAGGGCGATGTGTTTCGTGCAGTTGACAAAGCCTGGCTTGTTTGCGATTTTGATCGTACCCTGGTTGTCGCAGAGTAATTTGAAGGACCCGTTCATCGCCGTCTTCATTTCCTATAGGAGCTCCGTGATGTAGAGTCCTTCGTGAACTGCTGCACTTGCTGCGATGAATTCTGCTTCTGCCGACAAAAGGGCAATGAGCTCTTGCTTCTATACGTTCCAGGAGATGGTCCCTGCTGGCTCAAGTTTGAAAATGAAGCCTATGCGGGACCTCCTGTTGTCTGTGTCCCCAGCGTGGTAAGCATATACGTAGCCAGTAAGCTGTAGAGTAGCCGTTAGGTTCGCCTTGTAGGTAAGGCCGACATCGGGCGTAGAGATGAAGTACTGTAAGGCGCGTCGGAGGTCTGCCATGCTCTCCTCTTTAGGTCGACGCAGGTACTGGGCGAGCTGGTTGGCGATGTAGGATAGGTCCGAGTGGCATGTGCGATGGCAAATAGTAGACACTCGAGCTGCTGCTGGTAGAGACGATGGTCGGCCGGGGAGAGCGGGGTAGTATCGAGCACGTGGTTAGGCGGAGGAGTGCGAAACGGTGTGGAGATGCCGACGGGAGTGATGCTGAACTTCTTAGCGAGGGTTTCAGCGTATTTTGCGGCGGAGAGGGGGATCGTGTTGACGGTCTGAGTGACGTTGAGACCGAATTGAGTGACCTTGTGATCGATGGTCACTTCCAGCTTCTCCTTGATATCATGTTCCAAGCATCGAGCAGCTCCGTGTTGTTCCCGGTATAAAGCAGGTCGTCTACATAGTCGACGAGTAGGATGAAGCTGCCGCGGGACTCGAGGCAGTACGTCCCCTGATCGTGGGGAAGCTGCTGGAAGCTGAGCTCGATAAGTACGGTGTGGAGGTACTGCAGCGACAGGCGTGGTGCCTGCTTGATGCCATACAGGGACTTCTGCAGAAGGCAGATGGCATCGCCGTCTTCCTCGAAGGCGTGTGGCTTCTCGACATAGATAATGGCGTTGGCGATTGCGTTGAGGAAGGCGTTGGAGATGTCGATGCGAAGGGGGCGCTGCTTCACGGCAGCGGTGCAGAGGAGGATTCGAACAAGTATGGCGGCCGACAGGTGTGAATGTATGATTGTAATCCAGGAACTGAGTCTGCTCAAATCCGCGCACAATCCAACGTGCTTTGCATTTGTCAACATTCCTGTCTACGAAACTCTTGATCCTGAAAACCCATTTTCCGGTAAGAATGTTTCTCTTCTTTGCGTGTCGTCGTGGTACCAGCTTCCAGGTGCTACGCCGCTGGAGTGCAGCAACTTCGACCGCCATGGCTGCTCTCCAAATCTCAGCATCGGTCCCACTGAGGGCTTGGCGAACGGTGGTGGGCTCGACTAGTTGCTGGTTACCCCGAACGGCGACAGCGAGTCCGAGGATGCGAAAGCCTGTGAGGTTGGATTCGGCGTCGTTGGTGACTTCGACCACGTCGTCGTCGTCACCGGGGATGTCGCGAACGGTGTCGCGAGAGGAATTACGAGCTGGGTCTTCGTCCATGGGTGAATGCATTTCTGCACTTGCATAGTCGTGCTGTGTCTGTTCTGCTTCGCGTTGATCCATTTCTGTTGGGAAGAATGATGCTGCTCCAAATTCCTCCGTAACGGGTACGAAGGGTGCCTCCTTCCCAGTCGCCTCGTCTGGCTGTTCTCCTGCCACGTCAACATCGTCCTCGTCATTTGCGTAGCTGTGATGTCCTTGGAAAATGTTGTCCGGTGCGTTTTGTGCAGTCCGGTGCTGTCCGTATAGTGGTAGGGTTAGTATTTTGTAGAAGATGCAGTCACGTGAACGTGTGAGCTGGTGGGTGGCAAAGTCCAGGCTTGTCCAAGCGTGGTCTTTGGATTCGATTCCGAGGTGAATGCCCCACCGAGCGCGGTTTTCAGATTTTCCGGTCTGGGCAATGTGGGGGCGGTACTGTAGCATGCACCCATAGACTCGCAGCATGGGTGTGTGGGGGTGCTTCCCTGTCCACTCCTTGAACGATGAGGTGTTGTTGGGCAGTGCTTTCGAATAAAGAATGTTGTGCAGTCGAACTGCATGTGCCATCGCAAAGGGCTTGCATTTTTGTCGCGAGGCTCCTGTTGGTTTGCTCAGCCAATCCCTCCTGCTCATGAGCGTAGGGAAGTCATCCTCTTGATTCCCTTCTACTTGCAGAGGGTTTTGAACTCCTCCGTCTGGTACTTTAAGGCTCCGTCTGTTTGAAAAGCCTTCAGCTTTTGTCCTTCGCTCTGAGTCCCCGCCATGCTTAGCCAAAATTCGAAACACTGGTAGGCAAGATAGCGGTTGCTGGCGTTTACGGCCCACACGAAATGCATGCCGGCGTCGATAAAAGAATGTGTGTACTGCTCTTCCCCAAATCATTTTGCCGTGAGCACCAGAAAGTCGATGTAAACTTTCTCAAGTGGCTTGTAGCGTTCGACTCCGGGAATCTTCGCGGCTGCTGGGCAGACGGTGCAGTTGGGTAAGTCGGATCTTGGCTTGAGTAGTTTTCCATCTGGCAGAACAGTGCGTCTACCGCAAAGACGTTTGCATTGATGCAGTTGTTGAGCACTTCAATTAATGGGTGCCCGAAGCACTGGTGCCAGATGTCTCCGTCGGCATGATATCCCTTTGTGCGCGCGTAGAGCTCTTTCTCTTGTGCTAATGTTGTTGCTGCAGTTTCCTTTCCAACTTGTTCTGCAGATCCGTCAGGTACGGTAATTTGGACTGAAGCTGCTTCGAGTGTCGCGCCGTGGTATGTCCCGCTGGTGTCGCTAATCGTAGAAGTATCAATCATCACAAGAAGCTCCAATGGCCCTTTATGAGGGGGGGTGTGATCCATGGACGACAATTTTCCGGCTGTGCGACTTCCCTTTCTTCGAAGTCGGTGTCGCCGATCGGTGCTCCCCTTGTCTCGATGCAGAGGTTATCCATGCCGTTTGTTGTGATGGGAATGAGATGAGGGCTGTACTCCGTCAATCACTCTTCTTCCTCTGCTTCTGGTGCCTCCTCAGTAACTGTTGGTTCTTCTGCTGTTTCTTCGTAGATAACTACTTCAATGAGAGCTACACTACAGGCTAGGCACGGGTGCTCGTGTGATCTCTGCGTCCGTTCCTTAGTTGCTTCCTTGAGTTCATGCTGCTTGCTAGTTCACGGAGAGAATTCGCAAGAGTTTCACTAGGAAAACATGACAACAATGGTAGCAACGTCATTGGCATGCAAGACAACATCAGACCTAGCAAAGCTGCTGGCCGACCTCCAGCGCAGCACGGTCGATCGCATGCCAGCACGGCTTGGTCGACCGCGCTCTAGCAGAGCAAAGTCGCGGTTTGCCAATGTTGCAAGTCCACGGCGTGCCAACGCTGCAGCAAGTCGGCTGCACAGCATTGCACCCGCGGGACAACGGTGCACCTGCTTCGCAAGTGCGCGCAGCTGGTTGGTGCGCTCGACTTTGTCACGTGCACAACGCAGACGCCCAGGTCGACTCCACGCCAGCGTCTGCGCCCACCGGCCACATCGACCTCGGGATACCACCCCCGAGGTCGGCCTCGCAGACTCCACCCCGGTAACACTCGCGCACGTCGCCCGAGTATCCCGGTCGACCGGGCAACCACGCCTGGTCGACCAACTCGGTCGGTCGACGGCTGCACAAGCCCGGCGTCCCCAACGTTTGGCGCCCTCCACCCCGGCGCCCTGCTGCTTGACGCTCAGCTGCTCGACGTCGTCAGTCTCCCCTGTCCAGGTCGACGTTGGCCCCTACGTTGTTGACCACCAGGTTCGGTCGACCTCGTGATCGACCACCCCAAAGTCAGCGCCAGCGCAGTGGTCCCCACGCAAGTCGACCACCTCGTCGACCAGCTTGCCCACAGCTGCAGGTAGGCTGCCCTCCCCCGTACACCCGACCACGAGGTCGGCTTTGCCCAAACGAGGACGGGGCCAAACCCAACTATTGTTGCCACTCCCCTGCTGTGTTCACGCTTGGGCCCCCAGCCCACTCGGCAGTACTTCTTGGAGAATAGCTCGTCGGAGTGCACCCAACACACAGCACGCCAGTCACCGCACCAGCCATGCAAGAGGGCATGGCACCTACTGCTGCACGTCGTCGTCGCCGTCGCCCACGTCGGCCAAGCGCACCTGGCCGATGGCGACGGAGCACCAGTTGAAGGCTGTATAGTGCAACGCCTTCGTCAGGAAGTCAGCCGGCTGCTCAGCAATCGGGATGTACTTCAGCGAAAACTTCCCACGCTTCACCATGTGCTGCAGTCAGGCCTATCGCCGCTCCATGTCCCTGAGGTTGCCCGTCAACCCCATGCCCTCGGCGACCGTGATGGCCGACTTGTTGTCCACCCGCAGGACAGTCGGCTTCCCAGCGTCCAGCTGCCAGAACTCTGCGAGGAGGAAGCGAAGGCAGCGTCCCTCTTTGCCGGCTTCGGTGGCCGCCACGTACTTTGATGCGCTGACTCGACCAGAAGACCACGGCCCCTCCGTAGACGAACACGTAGCCGCCTGTGCTCATCAAGTTCTGCTTGTCACCGGCGTCGTCGGCGTCCACGTAGCCGACCAGCTCTTGCGACTCAGGTCCACCGCCGAACTCCAGGGCGGTGTCGCGGGTGTTGGCGAGGTAGGCGAGGCATCGATCAACCTCGCGCCAATGCTGGTCGCTCCTCACCGTGACGCCGCTCCCAAGCTTGCTGCAGGCGAAGGCAATGTCCGGCCTCGTCGTCGTCGCCGCGAACTGCAGCGAGCCGACCTTATGCCGGTAATCCTCCTCCTCGCGCTCCTGTGCCTCCTCGTCGTCAAGCGTCAGCTGTGCGTAGGCACTGACTGAGACCAGCGTCTTCGGGGTACGTCGGGCGCGCTCCTGGTCGATGAAGCACCTACGCAGCTTGTCGGCGTAGCCCTGCTGCTGCAGCGACAACTTTCCCACCGACTTGTCGCGCACGATCTCCAGCCCGAGGTACTTCTGCACCAACAAGATCTCCCGCAGCTCGAAGGCAGCCTCCAGCAGCTCCTTCAGCATCGCGGTGCTACTTCTGGCGGCGAGCAGGTCATCGACGTAGACCAGCACCCAGCAGGCCATTCCGTCGTCGCCAACCTTGAAGTACAGAGCCTCGTCGACCTGGCTCTTCTTCCACCCAGCGCCGACGAACACATCGTTAAGCGCCTTGTACCACAGCAGCGGCGACTGCTTCAGCCCGTACAGGCTCTTCAGCAGCTTGCACACCCGTCCGGTCCCATCATTGAAGTGGTCAAGCTGGTACATGTAAAGCACCCAGTCGAGCTTGCTCTGCAGGAAGGCGTTCTTCATGTCGAGCTGCATCAGGTTGAGGTTGAGGACAGCGAGGATGCTAAGAAAGATCCTCAGCGTGATGTAGCTACTAACCGGCGGGTACGTCTCGTCAAAGTCGGCGCCATACACCATTGTGAAGCCCTTCACGACCAGCCTCGTCTTCTCGCGCTCGACGGTGTCGTCGATGCGGTACTTCGTCATCAGCACCCATCGGTTCTTCATGATGTTCACCCCCAGTGGGCGTTCAACCAGCTCCCATGTGCCCATGTTGATGAGGCTGCGGATCTCCTCCTCCATGGCGGTCTTCACTGCCTGGCCCTTCCAGCTCGCTAGCGCCTCCTTCACCGACATTGTAGAGATGTCCCAGCAGTGCTCGAGGTCGGCATATATGTCGGGGTCGAGCTCCAGAAACTCCTCATCCTCCTCGGCGTCGTCATAGGCCAGGTCGTTGTTGTCCACGTCGTACGTCGTAGTGAAGGCAGCGGGGACGAAGAAGTCAGGTGGCCTCCGAATTCGGCCTGTCTTACGGGGTTCAGGCTGAACCTCCACCACGTCGCTCTTGGTGGAATCCTCGGCGTCCCCTGCGTCTCCATCGTCACCGATGTCGCTGTCCTTAGCGTCCTGCTGCACCTCAGTCGGCATCCCAACCGACTTCTCCCCTGCCGACTGCCCGGTCGCCGACTGCTCCTGGGTCGGCGTCGCTGCTGCCTGCTCCCCTGTCGGCTGCTCCTTGGTCGGCGTCAGCTTCACTCCCACGCTGATTTGCACAGCATCATGTCGGCCACCGGCGATGCTTGGGGCCAGCGCCACAGGTGATGCCCCACTTCTCCCCTCATCGCCGAAGGCAGACGCCGGGGTCAGCCCATGCAAGTCGGCAATAAGGGGAGGGGCAGGTGAAGAGGAGGGAGTGGAAACCTCCTCGGTGTCCTCACCAGCAAGCTCATCGACCTCGGCGAGCAAAGGCAGCGTCGCCGTCGAGGTATCCGTGGGCGGGTGAACTGGCGTCCGCCCCGACGCCAGCCCATGCTCCGACCTCCACACCTCCAGCAACATGCTCTCGTAGAACGGCTGCTGCTGTACGCGATGTTGTAGGGCGCGCTAAGGAATACCAAGAAAATTCCTTGCACAAACCCCCCCCCCCCCCCCCCCCCCCCCCCCTCAAGAAGGCCCCTCCGCTATGCGAGTGCGTGTATATTGCGGAAACCCCGGCTCCTCAGGTACACTTGCAAGGCAGGGTGGTTTTCGATGTTGGCCAAGGGCACCCAGCTATCTTCAGTTGGCGTGCGGTCCTTCCAGCAAACGAGGAATCCAATCCTCTTGATTCCCGTGGGGTGTCGAATCCGATGGCTCTGGATCTTTTCGGGCTCAATAATCGGCTCCGATGCAGGGCGAGTCATGGATGGCGGGCGGTGACGAGGCAGTTGGCTTGTGGTTGGGATGTATGGGCGAAGCAGGCTGACGTGGAATGAAGGTCTGACGTACCAGTCCGTCGGCAACAGTAGGTGAGCTGTCACTTGGGTAATCATGTGGCTGATTTAGAATGGTCCACAGTAGTGGGGTCGTAATTTCGGTACGACGGGCAGTCTTAAGTTTTGCGTGTCGAGCGGTACGTAATCTCCTGACTGGTAAGTGACTGAGCGGCGGTGGCGGTCAGCGTTGCGCTTAGCGATGACGTTGGCTTTTTTTATTGCTTCTGCGGCTCTAGTGCGGGCAGCTTGCAGAATTTCGGCGAATTGATGTGCACGTGGCGTTGGGTTATCCGGACTCAGCGTCATGGGCACGGTAGGGTTTTGCCCGTAGTTCAGGTAGAAGGGGGACTGTTGCGTCGTCGCTGACGTGGCGTTGTTATACGCGAACTCGATCAGCGGCACCTGCTGCTCCCAAGTGGTTGGGTCGTCGCACGTGGCACGAATCAACTGCTCCATCGTCTGATTCGTCCGCTCCGTTTGATCGTCGATCTCGGGGTGGTACGACGAGCTGAACTGTAGCCTTGTCCCGAACTGCTCCCAGAGGTTTTTCCTGAAGTTGCTGGTGAGCTTCGTGTCGCGGTCGCTGATTATCGCGGCCGGTATCCCATGCAGTCTAACAACGGCTGCGATGAACAGGCGAGCGGTTTCTTCGGCTGAGATCGATTTGTTGCACGCAGCGAAGTGTGCCATCTTCGTCAACCTGTCAACGACAACCATAACTGCGTCGTTACCCCCAGGGTTCGAAGGTAACCCTGTGACGAAATCCATGGTAACCTACTGCCAGACGCGCTCAGGCGGTGGAATCGGCTGCAACGGACCCGCCATTCTTTTTCGCGAGCTCTTCATTACCTGACACGTAGGATATGAGCCCACGTGGTGCTGTACGTCAGTCAACACCTCCGGCCAGTAGTAATACCGCTGCAGTTGCTGTCGCGTTTTTTCTACCCCGAAATGTCCCGAGGTAAACCCGTCGTGTGCCTCGTGCAGTAACAGTTCCATCAGTAGTGAGTACGCGGGTACCCAGATGCGGTTGGTGCATGTTTTTACGTGATAGACTCCTCTGGCCTCTGCCAGTTGCTGTGAATTCCCGGTCGTGAAAAATGGGTCCGTACTGTATCCGTGGGTGAATAGGCCTGTGAACAATGGGTTGGTTTGGGCAAGTAGGATAGCGTGGAGTTGGGCGGTGGGGCGTGTGAGTGCGTCGGCGATGTTGGATGCGCCTTTTTTGTACGTGACCGTGTACTGGAAGTTGGACTCCAGATACTCCAACCAGCGGATCTGTTGTGGGTTGAGATTCGGTTAGGCGCGAAGGTACTGTAGGGATCGGTGGTCTGTCTGTACTGTCACGTCTGCTCCCGTGAGGTATCATCGCCACACCTTGAACGCGTGCACGATCGCCAGCATTTCGCGGTCGTGTATCGGATAGTTGCGTTCGGGCGGGTGAAGCTTGCGGGACTCATACGCGATTGGCTGAAGGCCGTTCCCAAAGTCCTGCAACAGTACTGCTCCCACAGCGATGTCGCTAGCGTCGGTGACAAGCTCGAATGGACGGTGCGGATCTGTGATGTGAAGTACGGGCGGTGAGCACAAAATATTTTTGAGGGCCGAGAAGGCAGATTGCTCTTTCTTCCCCCACGTGTACTCAGCCCCCTTCCTCAGCAGCTCGGTCAACGGGGCAGTCAGCTTCGCCATGTCGGGGACGAACCGGCGCACGTAGTTGACGAACCCCAAAAAACTCTACAGCTCGGTCAAGTTGGTCGGCGCGTGCCATGCTTGAATCGTCGCAATTTTTTTCGGGTCTATTTCCACTCCTGCAGCTGAAATAATGTGTCCCAAAAACTCCAGTCGGTTCTGTAAAAACTCACACTTAGATGCTTTTGTCAGTAGGCGGTTCTCACTCAGTATCTTAAAAACTGCTTCGATGTCCTGTAAGTGTTGTGCTCTGTCGAGGCTGTAAATCAGTATGTCGTCAAGGTACACAATGACGCACTGATCTAAATGCGGGCGGAAAGCTTCGTTCATGGTCGTTTGAAAGGTGGCGGAGGCGTTAGTCGGTCCGAAGGGCATGACGGTAACGTGTTCGGAAGGTTTTCTTAGGGCAGTCGGGAGGGTTGACGCGAATCTGGTGGTAACCTCCCCGAAGGTCAATTTTCGAGAAAACCCGGGCTGTGCGCAGTTGGTCGATCAGTTCGTCGGCTCGTGGGATGGGGTAATGGGATTTGATGGTAACCCTGTTCAGTGCTCTGTAATCTATGCACATGCGAAATCCCCCGTCTTTTTTCGATGTGAACAGTATTGGTGCTGTGAAGGGTGACGAACTAGGGTGAATGAACTCCTTCTCGAGCAGGTAATCGAGCTGCTTCCTCAGTTCGTCCAGTTCGGGTTCGGTCAGTCGGAACTCTTGCTGTACTGTCGGTTGTGCCCCCAGTTCTAATTCTATCATGTGGTCGTGCGGTCGCTGAGGTGGTAGTCCCGTCGGTAGGTCGTCCGGGAAGATGTCACTGTACTGCTTCAACAGTGCTGCCAGATCATCCGGTATGTCGGCTAGCAGTTTCTGTAAATCCCCCCCTTTGTCTACTGCCTTGGCTTCCCGAATGTCAACCGCATATACGTCAGCTCCTGCCGCCACGGCGCGTTTCATCGTGATCACACACCGACGAAGACTCAGGCGAGCCCCAGCGAGGTAAGGCGACGTTGTTACCGTTCACTCGCACAGCGCAGTTCCCTGTCGTCCAGTCGATTCGCGGGTTGTGTCGTCGCAGCCAATCACGCTCGAGTAAAATATCGATTCCGTCGTTGGTCGTTGCAAGCATTTCCTGGCTAAACGTGAAGTTTCCCCCGCATAGAATCCGAACTCGGTCCACACGTTCCCGTATCGCTAGTGGCGTGCCGTCGACCAGTCTTGCGTCGATCTCAGGTAAGCATCTGTCCAGTGGCAGTCGCAGTTTTCGTGCTGTGGCAGTATTGATAAGATTGTGGCTGGCCCCTCCGTCTACGAAGATTTTAACTAAGTCCGTCCCGATTTTCCCACTAAGTACTCTAGGGTTGTCTACCGTGGTACCCTCCTTATTTGGCCGGGTGTGGTCGATGGCGTGAACCGGCACAATCACTCGGTGAGGGTCGGTTGGGTCGGGCGAGCGGCGTGACCTGTCAGTAGAGGGCACGTCTGCTACTGACTCCCAGCATTTCCCTGGTGCTTGGTCTGTTTCTGCTGCTCAGCTTCCCCCTTTCCCTTAGCGTTTTCCGGGCATTCGCTCTTGCGATGTCCCGGCCGATTGCACGCAAAGCAGCGCCTTTTGAACGGTGTGGCAGTGGCATTTGCGGCGACGGCGCGTATCGTAGCGCCCTCGTTCATCCCACGAGGCCGATGTCCCCAATTGCTGCTTCTATAGGACCCCGGTCTCGGTCGCCGGAAGAAATCGAGTTTCTCCGCCATGGCGAGAATCTCCTGAAAATCGGTGATGCCGCGAAGCTGGATTTCCTGAGCGATGTCCTGCTTCAGGCCGCCGATGTAGCAGTCGATGCGCTCGCTCTCATGCATGTATCCCACATACTCACATAGCGCCATAAACCCGCTCGCGTAGTCTTGGACGGAACCGAGTTGGTGCCAAGTGCGGAGCCTCTGTCGCGCCGCAATTGAAGCAGCAATTGGCTCGAAACGAGCGCGCAGAATTGCGCACCACGCGTCCCACGTGCGATACTAGGGCACCTCCACAAAATACGACGGCGCCCAGGGTCCGGTTTGTCCTTCCCGTGTCGGTAGAGTCGCGTAGTCCACCGGCTTCGTCACGATGACACACCACCAGTCCATGGCGGGTCCTCGCAGCAACGACACGGCGTAGCAAATCTTCGTCGTATCCTCCGAGACGTATTTCACGTCGAAAAAAACGTTCAACGAAAAGCCACGCCTGAACGGTAGGACCACCCTGCGGCTTCAGCGGCATCGGCGACGGTAAGGTTGATTCGCCGGCCGGCACCGAAATAGTGACTCGAGGCTGATTCCTGGCCGCATTCGTCGCGTCGAGGTGTGTCGTGCCGTAGTCGTCGTCTCCATCATGGCGGACGACGCCATCACTTGCGACGCTCGCGGGTTGCCCCACACTTTTGTGTTGCGATGTCTATGGTGAGGGCTGAATCGGAGTGCCAGGTGCTTGAGATTGTGCTCGTGCGAGGTCATTTTGCAGGGACATGCGTTCTGCCGTCAGCGCCGCGATTTCTTCAGAGTTTTCGCAGATTTGCCACAGCAGTCCGTTCAAGTGCTCCTCCGTGAGAGTCGCTACATCGATATGCTCAGCCATTATGAGCGACGTCGGCTCGGATTAGTCTAGGCGCAGTCGTGGCTGCACGCGTTTACGTGAGAACGTGAGGACAGCGGCTCCTAGGAGCTAAGGTGCGTGAGTCCCTTCGAGTGAAAAATCAAAAGTTGATTTCATGGGGTACGGAGATGCGCGGTCCGAAAAGAAAGAGGCTCTAATACCAAGTGTTACGGGTGCAATGAATCGAAGTAGCAAGAATTGCACTAAGGTGTGAAACGAGTACAAAATGTGAGCGAAGGCATGAGCAAACATTTATACACGAAACATGCAAATGGTAACGCGGTGCGTGCGAGCTAGCTAGTGCTATGCTGGAAGCGAGGTTCGGGCTAGTCCCGAAGCGTTGGCCGATACGGCCAGGCCAGCAGTTAGAGGTTTGGTGAAAACAGTGCGCGCGAAGTCGGCGAAACCCCGTTAGCAGCAACGGGCGAACAACGGCTGCTGCTGTACACGATGTTGCAGGGCGCGCTAAGGAATACCGAGAAAATTCCTTACAGTTAGCCTTGCATATATCTTTCCTATTTTGTTCATTGTTATTCATTCAAATATTCTAGCATGGTATAGAGCCGAGTTTTACCCTACTAGGGTTTCCCTTAGCAATTTCTCTCAATACCATAGGCACACCCATCTAGCTACAAAGTAGTAGCGACTCGTACTAGACTGCAGCCCGTTGCACCACGCCCTTACCGTCGCGCCCGTTGCCCGTAACCCGTCGCCCGTTTTCCCCCATCGCTCGTCGCCCATAGCATGTTTCCCCTCTCCCCATCGCCCGTAGCCCGACGGTTTCCCCTACACGTGCACTGCCCATAGCTCGACCGCTGAACACAGGCCCCGCGGCCTTCGTTCGTAGGCCCTGCGGCCCTAGCTCGACAGTCCCGCCACTTGTGACGACCTCCTCCCTTAGTTCCGCGCGCACTCCCCCTCCGCCCGTACGTACCCCGCCGCCCGCTGTCAGGACCCCGCCACCCGTTCGCTCACAGCCGCCTGTACATGCCCCGCCTGTATCAGCCGCAAGACCTGTAGCTAGTGCCTGAAATAGCAGCTAGCACCACCAGCACAAGTGAGAGCTGTTATGGTAAGAATGAATTGATAGAAAATGTGAAGTACAACCCTAGATATAACAAACCCTAATCAGGCAAGGAAGTAGAAATCTACCACCTAGACTAACCTAAACAAAACATATAGAATATATGTTGAAACACCCCCGTAGTCTAGGTGACGGTAATCCCGTGGAAAACAACACATATCTCAGGGTGGGTCTCATAGACAAACACAGTCTGAGAGCAAGCAAGGGTCACATGACCAGTCAGCAAGAACAAGCAAGGGTCACAAGACCAGTCCACAAGAACAAGACAAATCTTAGGGTGGAGCTCAAAGTCACCACACAGTCCGAGAGCAAGCAAAAGAGCCACAAGGCCAGTTCACATGCAGGTATATAGCAAATATATTGAGATGCAAGAGTACAAGACAATAAGGATAAAGCATCTACGTAAGCAAGTGAGGACGGGCCCGCACAAGGCCAAGCTGGGTGCAGAAACGCTGGTGATCACAAGGCAGCAACGACTTGGTGAAGATATCTGCAGCGTTGGCCTCAGAGACCACACGTTGTACGAGTGCCTGGCCACGCTGCTGCAACTCACGTAGAAGGAAGTAACGAAGCTGGATGTGCTTCGCCTTCCCAACCAATCGGGGCTCCTCACACAACAGGACGGCAGACCCGTTGTCGGCGAACAAGACTGGGGGAGACCGAGGCCGCTCACCAAGGTCGGTGAGAAGGAAAGACAGCCAGCAAAGCTCCTCAGCGGCCATGGCCGCAGCGTACACCTCTGCCTCACAGCTGGAACCGGTGACAGACGACGGCCGAGTCGACTGCCACGAAACAGCACCTGCCCCGAGGCTAAAGGAGTACCCCTGTGTAGACCAACGCGTCTCCGCGTCGTCGGCCCACGACGAGTCCGAGTAACCTGTGAGTGCAGCTGGCTGCTTCCCTCCAAGGACAAGTCTCATGCCTTATATACTCGCCACATACTTCGCCACCCTCTTAGCAGCGTATCAGTGGGAAGGTCGGTGTCTCCCAGGCGTAACAAATCGTGCAAGGACGCTAAGAGGGTAAGCTAGGTCTCGGCGAGTATAGGTCATCATGTACATGAGACAACCCACCAGCTTAAGATATGGACCACTGGACTCAAATGACTCGTCCGAAGGTGGAGCCGTGAGCCCATGATCCACAGCAAGAGGGGTGAGCTGTACCTTGGAAAACGGGAAGCGAAACCGCGTTAGGAGCTGCTCGACCATATGCGACCGAGTCAGTGTAATGGTGCGAGCTGCCCTGTCCCTGGTGATCTGCAGGCCAAGGTAGTGCTGCAGCTCACCAAGGTCAGTGCAAGTGTGTCTCCTCTACCGTTCCTCCTTCACGAAGGCCAGCGCACGTCGTTCGGGAGTGGCGAACACCAGGTCGTCAACGTAGACCAGGACAAAGAACGGGGTCGAGCCACGGCGAAAGAACAGTGACGGGTCAGCACATGACGGAAAGAAGGCAAGCGCTGCAAGGGTCGAGCGAAGTTTGTCGTGCCACTCACGTGGAGCCTGACGCAGGCCGTAGACTGGTCAACGCAGCTGCCACTGGGTCCCAGGTGGGAAAGAGCCAGTGAAGCCAGGCGGGCGACGCAACCAGATCTGCTCGTGCAGGCTCCCCTGCATGTATTGCCTTCACTTTCGCATCAATTACATCCTTCTCACGGCATATGTGGACGACCTCCTGTACACCGGCACCAGCACCAAGCTTCTTGCTCAGTTTGAGAAAAACCTCAGCAACCGCATTGAAATCACCAGAACCGACCATGTCACCCAAATCCTGGGACTCAACACCTCCTATGGAGCAGACGTCATCCATCTCTCTGCCGCCAAGTACGCCGAGACTTTGTCTGCAAAATTCAACATCAACCCGGCAAACCTCTCCATCCCCTACTGCTCCCCAACCTACCCACACACTCCCAACACCACCCCATTCAACCCATTGCTGGAGTTACGCTTTCCCTCCTCTCCTTGGTCCCTTACCCTCTTGTGTCTTCTCTGTCTTCTGTCCTTACCCGCATGTCTTCCTTCTACCTGCCTTCCCACACCTTGTACAGTCTATGCTTCCTCAGCCACTTGAGATTTTCGGGCTCCCAAAGGATGGCTACCTCGAGTGGCCTAGCTACCTAGCTATGATAGCTTACAAGTCGATAGAACAAGATTGCTTTGCTACGCTAGGCTTCTTGTGCTTTGCTACCCAGTCGCTCAATTCTCAGCGTGATGGGTTGAGCCCGAGCCGCCTGGGGCTTGGATTGGCCCTCGCCAGATTTTGTGCCTCCCAATGTCCCTACAATTGCTCTCGCAGCGCCCTGCGACCCCCAATGCTACCAATACCCAACTACCTCTCTTATAGGTTGAATAACAATTGCTACAACACTTCTACACCTTAGTTAGCGAATGTCCGGAATATGATGCACTTACCATTAGATTCAGTGACAGCTGTCGGAGTTACCCTTTTCCTCCTCTCCTTGGTCCCTTACCCGCTTGTGTCTTCTCTGTCTTCTGTCCTTACACGCCTGTCTTCCTTCTACCTGCCTTCCCCCACCTTGTATAGTCTGTGCTTCCTCAGCCACTTCCTGCCCCCTCCTGTGCTCGGGCTGCCCGTGCACGTGTCACAGGACCTTCCTGCTGAAGTCCCCGCTCCTTCACTGCCGCCGTGTTCGTCTGGTGATCCACCGTATGCTCACCCCTCTCATTCTCCAACACCAGCACCCCTGATCCCCTTACTTCCTTCACCTTCCACCTCTCTGTCCCCAACCCGACGTCCAACGTGTCCGTCCTTGCCCTGCGCAGGTACACTTGTTGTCCCTCCGTTACGGCTAGCTTAGATTTCCCTCCCCCCTGCTGTTGCAGCTGCTCATATCGATGTGCATCCCGCAGCTGTGCCGTGTGTAGGTTCTCGAGCGCTGCAGGGAGCATCTCACGCATGCACCTTGCCCTTGCTTCTGCCAGTGCGACCCACTGTTCTGCCCCTTTCACGCTCACCACTTCCGTGAGCACCCTTGGCGCTCCCACAGGTAGGATCGGCTCTTTCCCAAACAGCAGACTGTAGGGGGAGTAGTCTTTCAGCGACGCATGCTTTCCGAACCTATACCTTGCTGCAATCCAGTCTAGTTCCTCATCCCAGTCCCTCTTCCGCTTCTCCCCATACGCCCTCAGGTTCCTCTTCAAGGTCTGCATCAGGCGCTCCGTCAGTCCATCACTCTGGGGTGATACCTGGACGCCTGCCTGTGTGTCACCTTCGCCTCATCTAGCAGTGCTTGAAATTCCCCCTTGAACTCTGTTCCCTGGTCAGTAAGGACTTCCCCGGGTGCCCCAAATCTGCATAACACCTGCCCATTAAACGCCCTAACCCTTTGCTTGGAATCGCGTAGACCTCCAGCCACTTGCTAGCGTGTTCCACCATGATCAAGATGTACCGTTTCCCTCCTCTACTCAGCGGCAGCTCGCCAGCTAATTCCAATGACCACCTAAACCCCAGCCCTCTGATCGGCAATGACTGCAGCTCCTGCTTCGCCTGCATCAAACTGGCCTTGCTCCTCCGACAGCCCTCGCATCCGCTCACCCATTCCTTGACCTGTTTCCCCATTCCCTGCCACCACCAACCTGTTTTCAGCAGCTGAGTTGTGCGCTCATGCCCGAAATGCCCCAATTTCATGTGCACTTCCTCAATCACACCCTCTCTTTCCTGTGGTGCAAGCACCAGCTTCCACCCGTCCACCGACTGCAGCTGCAGCTGTCCTTGGTACCATCGGTAATGATGTCCTCGTGCCCTTACCCTGTCTGACACTTGCTCATTTGCCTCCGTCTCCCCTCTGATCCACCGCGATGCCACCGGATCCTCCCATATGTCCTGCGGCCCTCTCTGCTTCACTGCTACAGCCACCTCCTCCTGCTTGGCCAGCATCATCAGCATATGCACTGGTTCTGTTGTTGGCGGGTTCCTTGAGAGTCCGTCTACATGCTGTAGTGTCTTCCCTGGCATGTGCCGTATCTTGAAGTCATATTCCTATAGCGTGACCGCCCAGCGCGCGTTTCTCTCCGTCAACCCCTGGTGTGTCATCAACCACTGCAGCGGCTGATGGTCAGTGATTAAGGTAAATTCCCTGCCCTGCAGATACACCCTAAAGTACTTCACCGCCCATACGGCTGCTAGCCCTTCCTCGTGGTACGAGCTGTACTTTGCCTCCGCCGGGTTGCAGCTCCTACTTGCATATGCCACTACTCTCTCTTCCCCATCTAGCTCCTGGCAGAGGATTGCACCCATGCCCTGGCTGCTCCAGTCAGTGTATAGGGCAAAGGGCTTGTCTGCATGTGGCATTTGCAGTACTGTCGCTGTCTGTACTGCTTCCATTAAGTCCCTCAACGCCCCTTCCTACTCTGCTCCCCACTCCCACTTCTTGTCCTCCTTCAACAGAGAGTTCAGCGCCACTGCTCGCTTGCTGAAATTGGGCACAAAGCGTCGGTAATAGCTGAGAAAGCCCAGTACCGCCCGCAGTCCGCTCCTGTCCTTGGGCTGTTGTAGTCGGTCCAGCACCGCGACTTTAGCCTTATGGATCCCCATCTGGCCTCCCCTCACCTCATACCCCAGATACTGCACTATCGTCTCCCCCCACCGACACTTCTTTGGGTGGCAGGTCAGTCCTGCCGCTGCCAGCGCCTCCAAGGTACGTTCCACATCTCTCACATGCTCCTCCTCCGTTTTGCTGAAGATGACCACGTCATCTACGTAGCATGGCGCACACTCCAGCCCCTGCAGCACACTGTCCATCACGCGTTGAAATATGGCTGACGCGTTTCGTAGCCCGAATGGCATGAACAGCTACTCATACAAACCATCTGTCCCGTGAAATGTTGTCTTGTGCACATCCTCCTTCTTGATCCGGATCTGATTGAAGCCCTGCCGGAGATCTAATGTGCTAAATATCTCCCCCTCCCCTAGTTTGTCGAAGATCTCTTCTGCTGTTGGCATGGGGTACCTGTCAGGCTCGGTCAGCTTGTTCAACGCTTGGCAGTCCCCACACATGCGCCTGCTCAGCACCTCCCTCGTAAGATCCTTCCTTGCAGCTATCACTATAGGCATGGCAAATTCCGATTCCTACCTCTGGATCAGGCCTGCTTCAAGCAGCTCCTTGCATTTTTCCCTGCAGACATCCTTGTCCCTTGGGGCCATCCGCCTCTTCCTCTGGAACACCAGCTCATTTGTGGTCAGCTTGAGCTCCATCTCCTTCACTGTAAATTTCCCCGGCTCTTGTAGCGTAAAGGCAAAGGCATGCCAACTTCTCCTGTCTCTCCTTGATCGAGTCCATGATGCGCAGTAGATCCAGCAGCATCGCTCCTCGGGGGTCCTCCATCCCTCTTCCCTTTCCGGCCCTTGATTCCCCTTGGCACTCCCATCCTGCCACCAGCAGGTCCACCTGTCCCCAATCTCCCACCATTTTTGGTGCAATCTCCCTCATATCATTCACTGTCCTCCGCATTGCTCTGTCTATTACCTTTGCCTCTAGCAGCTCAGGATTCTCCCTCTAGGGCATTCGGGCGTGGTGTTCTGCCATCTTCCTGGCATTCTCGTTCTTCTCTACGTACACCCACTCCTTCACCACTATCCCTGCCTTCACTACTGCTGCCAGGCCTGCACCGATGCCTCCGAACAGTTTTACCAGCTGTATCGGTTCTTGCCATCCGCCTACCGCCGCTGCCTTGCCGATCAGCCCCGCTCTTCCCGCTTCTTTTCTCCCTGCCTCACCTACCGCGTATGCCCTCTTAGGTTCCTGTCTCACAAACTGCACCAGTAGCTCCCTCACCTCACAACTCTTTATCCAGTACTGCTTCCGGAACTGCACCCGCTCCTTCCATGTGCAGATGGTCATGCCCACGCCCCATATCAGATCCGTCCCAAGCAGTACATCGAAGTCTTCCGACTCCGATATACCGCATGGCACTTGGAGACAAGTCTGCCCTTCCTGTCATGGCAGTAGTGTCACTTCTATGGGTGTTTTCGTGCAGGGTAACCACTTAGGCTCGCCTCCCTCTGCTGTCATCACCAGCATCCCTTTCTTCACACTCTGTCCTGGCCCTGTCAGTCCTAGCTTCTGTGCCATCTGCTTACCCAGTATGACGCTCTGTGCTCCAGTATCCAGTATGGCTGACTTGGCTTTTTCTCCTCCCACCATCACTGCTCCTGGCTCCAACATTAGCACCGTGGCCTGACTTGTCAGTCTGTCTTTTGGGTGGCGGCTAGGCTCCTCTGTTCTGTCCCGCTGTTCCTCTTTGTCGCTCACTGGCCACCTTCTCTCTTTCAACGTGTTCCTTCCGTCCGTCTCTGCCCCCACTACGCAGGCCCAGGTCCTCTTTGCTGTGCAGCACCATGAACTGTTACCCTGGATTTGGCTCTTCTATCGCCTCCGCCTCATCATCGTCTTCCCTCGCATACAGTCCTGCTTCTTTCTTTGGCTTTCCACCCAATGCCTGCAGTTGTGCCTGCAGCTTGCCGATTTGACCTTTTATCTCCTCCGGCGTCCTTCGCTGTCCTCCCGAGCGCTGGTATCAGTCTTTGCCCCTATGCCCCCACTTCCCGCACACCTCGCAGGTCAGTGCATCTGGGCAATCCTTGCGTCGGTGTCCCGGCTTCCCGCAGGTGTCGCAATTCCTGCAGTTCCTCATCAAGTGCCCCGGCTGCTTTCACCGATGACAGGTGCGTGTCTCAGCTCCTCTCTCCTGCCGTCCTTCCTCCCTTCCTCCTGTCTTAGGCACCATCGCTGCTGCCCAAGCAGGATTCTTCCTCTCTGTTGCTCTTGGCAGGTACACCTCTTATTTTCTCTGTGCCAGCTCCACCCTTTCCGCTAACTCGAACACTTCTTCTGGTGATGCCTCCGCCCCTAGCTCATAAAGGTGATGCCTCCGACCCTAGCTCATAAACTCTCATTCTCACCCCTCCTGCCAGTCCCGTGTCTAACCCGTTCCGAAACTTACTGATGATCATGCTGCTGTCCGTACATGCCACGTCTTCCGCCAGGTTCATTAACCGTCGGTAGTGACTCCTCATCCCTACGCCTAAACTCCTAGAATTCCCTGATGCGCGCTGCCGTATGCCCAGGGAAATGCTTCCTTAGCCGCTCCAAGAACAGTACCGTGGGGTCTTCGTCATCCTTATCCGCCCTTCTCAGCCACTCCCCCATCTTCATACGGTATAGGGTTTCTGCTTCCCCTCCCAACGTGTTTGGCAGGCTTAAGAAGAAGTCGATGGGATCCATGCCGCTGCGATTGCACCTATACTTGACGTTGCTTATCTGCATCAGGTAGTTCTTAAGGCTTGGGCCTGTACCTTCGTTCCACGTGAAGCGTACGGGCGCCTCCACTCTTGGCTGTGCTGTCGCGCTCCATCTCCCCTCATCCCAGCTTCCAGAGCCTCCCCGATCTATTTGCTCAGCCCCTCTCTGCTTCCCTCTTTCTCCTCTGCTTCCTGTGCTAGTCCCATACAGCACTCGCTCAAGCCCTTCACGTGCCGCCCGCGCTCCGCTGGATCCTTCTCCGCGCTGTCGTGGCCTCCTTATTTTCCTCGGGCTCGGACTCCTCCTCCGCTCTTCGTGATCTCCCTTGTGCCTTCCTTGATCACCCCATTGCCGCTCTCTCCGCGGAGGAGACCGCTCCTGGCGATGCTGCTCTCGCTCTCCTTGCTGCCGGTCTCCTTCTCCTGCTGTTGAATCATTCGGTGAACACATTCCCTTCTCCTTGTAGCGTCCTCCTTCGCCACGCCTTTCCTCCCACTCGTGGCGTCCTCTCTGGTGCCGTCCCACGTCATCCAGCTCTTCTTCTAACTTCTCCTTAACCGGCTGCTGATCTCCGCCCACCGCCATGCGTCGTCAGCGCTCATACCCTGGCCTTGGTTCAGGTGACTGGAAGACACCCACCGGTGCCCCCTCACTTGTCCCGCCTCCTTGGCGCGCCTTCGATTGCCGCTCCACTCCTCTGCCGCCTTCTCGCTGTTCTCTTCCGCGCGGTTCGGCAGGTGAGAGCTCTCCTTCCCTGTTTTCTTTGCCTTCCTCTCGTGCTTTTCCACGGCGGATCCGCTCTTCCTCATCCCTCTCATTGATCCCCTGCTTCCCTTCTTCCCGCGCAGTGGGCGACTCTTCGTCGCCGGCGTTGCCGCGCCTTCCGCCGCCCCGCGCAGTGGGGAATCCCTCGTCGTCGGTGACGCCACGCCTTCCGCCGCCCCGCGCAGTGGGGGGGAATCTTCGTTGCCGGCGTTGCCGCGCCTTCCGCCGCCCCACGCAATGGGGGATCCCTTGTCGTCGATTACGCCGCGCCTTCCACCGCCCCGCGTAGTGGGGGAATCTTCGTCGCCGGCGTTGCCGCGCCTTCCACCGCCCTGCGCAATGGGGGAATCTTCGTCGCCGGCGTTGCTGCGCCTTCCGCCGCCCCGCGCAGTGGGGGATCCCTCGTCGTCGGTGACGCCATGCCTTCCGCTGCCCCGCGCAGTGGGGGAATCTTCGTCGCCAGCGTGGCCGCGCCTTCCGCCACCCCGCGCAGTGGGGAATTCTTCATCGCCAGCGACACTTTGCCTTCCGCGACCACAAGCAAGCGGGGGCTCTTCCCTTTCTTCTTCATCATCGAGCTTGCCCTCTGATTCCATCTCCACGTCGCCGTCGCGATGCCCTTCGTCCACTCCGTGCCGGCCTTCCGCCAGGTTCCACGGATTGCTCGATGCGGGTTGCCTCCAAGGCTCCGATCTTACGCGCAGATCCTCCCTGCTTCCTTCTCCTTGCACGCCCGTTGGCGTCACCAGATCCGCACGATACGCTGCCCTCCATGGCGAGCGCGTCGGCGACCTTCCGCGCTCCCTTGAGCGCCTCATACGCGACGGAGAACGCTCCCTCCACGAATACGTGCGTCCGCAGCTCATGGCGATCCATATCGCCGGCACACTTCTCTCGACTTGTGAGAGTTTCGGGCTCCCACAGGATGGCTACCTCGAATGGCCTAGTCACCTAGCTGTGATAGCTTGAGTATGGTAACAGAAATCTACTATGTTAGGTAGACAAGTCGAGAGAACAAGATTGCTTTGCTAGGCTAGGCTTCTTGTGCTTTGCTACCCAGTCGCGCAATTCTCAGCGTGATGGGTTGAGCCCGAGCCGCGTGGGCCTTGGATTGGCCCTCGCCATATTTCCTGCCTCCCAATGTGTGAGGATTGAGGATCGAGCTCAGAAAAGAGAATGTGAATTGAATAGAATTGAATGATCACCTCGGTACAACACAAGACTATATATAGGCTCGACACAAGGCCCCGTAACCAGGTGTTACGCGAACAGACCCTTACCGAATTCGGTAGAAGGCAATTCGGTGGCAACCAAAAAGGCCAGAATTCGGTGCACGTAACCTAGCTCGGTGCTATAACTATAATAAAATATAGGAAAGCACCTAGCCTAGGAAATCAAGCAATTCATGCATGCATATGATTATCCTATGCTAGAAATAACATGCTAAATTAAAGGCAAGCAAGCATAGCTGGCATAAGCCGTCGTACTCTCACACGTCCCCACCTCAGAGCTGGGTGGCGTGAGATACACCCTGCTTGACAAGATAGTTCTTGAGAGCACGGCGTGCGTTGCCCATATCAGCTTCTGCAACCCAACTGTCCTCAGTGGGGTCGTATCCCTTCTAGCGTATCAGGAACTCGAGGGTCATGCCGTCGCGGCGCCGATGAGAGAGAACGCGCTCAATCTCGTACTCGGGTTCATCCTGCACAAGAACAGGTGGAGGTGGCGGTAGCTGCCGTCCCTGGAACCGGTGGTTGGGGTCCTTGTAGGGTTTCAGTAGCTGCACATGGAAAGCATTGTGAAGCTTCCAAGTAGTAGGTAAGCGCAAGCGGAATGTAACTGGTGTCACCTGTGCCTCAACGAGAAAAGGACCACAGAAGCGAGGCTGGAGTTTGGATGGGAGGTGAGACAGGTTCAAGTTGCGTGTGTCAAGAAGCACCTGATCTCCGACTGCTACTGAGTGATCACGTCACTGACGATCGGCATACTGCTTCTGGGAGGTCTGCATCGTGGTGAGTCGTCGCTGAGTCTTCTCCCATAGCTGCTGCATGGTGGTGACGAAGTCATGTGCGGCTTGGACGTGTGCCGGTGTGGTAGGCTGCTGTGGTGTGAGTGGTTCCCGTCCGTAACACAGGAAGAAAGGAGTTTTCCCTGTGGCCGCATGTGATGCGTTGTTGTAGGCGAACTCTAGGGTCGGTAACTGTGTGTCCCAGTGGCTGACGTCGTCCTTGCAAGCTGTGCGCAGTAACTGTTCAACCACTTGATTGAGTCGCTCTGTCTGTCCGTCAGTCTGTGGGTGGTATGTTGAAGACATTGCAAGTTTTGTCCCCAACAGTCCCATGAGCTCCTTCCAAAACTTACTCGTGAATTTTGGGTCTCTGTCTGAGATGAGTGTAGCGGGGATGCCGTGGATGGTGATGATGCGGTCGAAGAAGAGGCGAGCAGTTGCTTCAACTGTAGCTGTGGCGTTGGTCGGTATGAAGTGACCCATTTTTGAGAACTTATCGATTACTACGAGGATTGAATCGTGTCACCGTGAGGTCGAAGGAAGTCTTGTAATGAATTCGAGGCTAACGACCTGCCATGGCTGCTCCGGTACAGGTAGAGGCTGAAGTAACCCTGCTTTTTTCTGCTCGCTGCTCTTCATCCGCTGGCACGTGTCGCATGAGGTGACGAACTGCTGCACGTCTGCTGCCATCCCGGGCCAGTAGTAATACTTTGCTATCCCTGCTAATGTCTTGTTGCTCCCGAAATGTCCCGCGTAAGGTACGTCGTGAAACTCCTCCAATAGGATTTGCCGTAGCGGGGCATAATTCGGTACCCAAATCTTTCCTTAACCCTTCCTTACAGCTAAGTCTTTCTCCCACTGTAACAACTTCTTGGTCTGTGCTGTAGCGATTTCTGCGTCCACGGAGTACCCATGTTGGAATAGACCCTTGAGCAGAGGGTTCATCCCGTCGAGCTGGATGCCTGCTACATGTCCGGGGCGGCTCAACGCATCTGTTTTGTTGTGTAGCGCGGGCTTGTAGATGATGTCGTAGTGTAGATGATACCCAGGAAGTCTACCCACCGCACCTGTCGTCGTGAGAGCGTCGGCTGCGACTTCAGGTATTTGAGACTGCAGTGGTCAGTATAGACTGTAGTCTTGGCTCCCTCTAGGTAACACCTCCACTCCTTGAAGGCTATGACTATCGCTAAGGCTTCCTTGTCATGGATGGGGTAGTTCAGTTCTGCTCCGTGTAGCTTCTTACTGAGGTAGGCGATGGGCTGCAAACCGCGTCCGTGATCCTGCATCAGTACTGCTCCGACTGCTTGGTCACTAGCGTCTGCTTCCACCACGTAGTCCTTGTCTGGATCCGGCAAGATGAGTACTGGGGCTGTGGTCAGTGCTTTCTGTAGCTGCTCCATGGCTTGCTGATGAGGGGTATCCCATTTGTAGGGCGTATCCTTTTTCAGTAGGTCGGTCGGTGGCGCTGTTAACTTTGCGTACTGCCGCAGGAACCTGTTGTAGTAGTTGGCAAAGCCTAGGAACTGCTGCAACTCCTTCACGTTCTCTGGTACTTTCCACTTCTTGACGGCTTCGATCTTCCGCGGGTCCACGTGTACGCCCTCGGCACTCACCATGTGCCCGACAAACTGCACCTTCTTCAAGGTGAAGTCACTCTTTGACAGCTTCACGTGTAACTTGTTTTTCCGCAGGATCTCGAACACCTTCCGTAGATGCTCCACGTGCTCCGTTATGTTCTTGGAGTAGATGAGAATGTCGTCCAGGTACACCACCACGCACTCGTCCAGCAGGGGTCGTAAGATGTGATTCATCTCCGCCTGAAACGTTGCTGGTGCATTACAGAGTCCGAACGGCATCACCAAGTATTCGTAGGAGCCGTATCTGGTACGGAATGCCGTCTTGTGGATCGAGTTGTCCGCCATCTTGATCTGCCAGTAACTCGACCGTAGGTCCAGCTTCGAGAAGACTGTTGCTCCAAGCAGTTGATCGAGCAGGTCGTCTATGCGCGGTATGGGAATTTTTTTTTTACTGTCTGTTTGTTCAGTGCGCGGTAGTCGATGCACATCCATAGGCTGCTGTCTGGTTTTGGAGTGAAGAGAACTGGTGCACCGTAGGGAGAGGTGGATGGGCGGATCAGTTGTCTGTCCAGTAGATACTCTATCTGTTTTTTCATGTCTGTCAGTTCAGTCGGACTCAATCGGTATGGTGCACGTGAGACGGGTTTCGCACCTGGTTCCTCCACGATCTCGTGCTCGTGGGTGCGTGCTGGAGGTACGCCTGCAGGTAGGTCACCGGGCATTATATCCTCGTATTGCTCCAAGACCTCCTTTACTACTGCAGGTAGCTCGGAACTCGGCTTCTCCTCCTCTGCTGCTGCCATAACCAGTGCTAGGTAACCCGTGTTACTCTCGTTCACCGTCTGTTCGAACCGTGCCAGTATCGTTTCAGGTACGTCCCTTGTATCCGTCCAGCTTCGCAGTGCTATCCGCTTCCCGTTGTTGTAGATGCACACCTTGCTGTTGACCCAATCGATCTCGGGGTTGAACCGCTTCAGGAAATCTCGCCCCAAGATAAAATCTAACCCTTTGATGTTGGTGACTGGTAGCTTCGGTTTCCACCTCAACCCACCTATATGCAGCTGCAGTGATGCTTCGCCATGGATAGGAAGCTTCGTACCGTCCACCATGGTTGCTGAAAACTGGGTCTCTTCCGCCTTCTCTCCAATTTTCTCCAATGCTCCGCAGTCACACATCGAGTGAGATGCACCGCTGTCCACCAGTGCCTGGAGGCGTCGCCCATTGCATAACACCTCGAGGATTAGTGGTTTCTACTGTTCTGAGTAGCCAAAGAGGGTCTCGTTAATAGGATCATATGGTACATCAAACTTAATACCTTCCCTCTTTCCTATACCTGACTCAGCTCTTTCCAACTTCACCTGGGGAGTAGGAGGATTTTTCCGAGGCATGGATAATTTCTCCTTAGCCTGGATGTCTCCTCTAAGCCTTGGCAGTTGTGTAGGCTTCACCTGTGGGCAACGGGGAGCCTTAACACTGTGCTGCGGGGAGAGAATATTAACGTCACGGAACGCACGACCCTTTTCTACGCTCCGTAGTACTTTGCCCAACTTCTCAGGCACCTGAATAATTTCTAAAGGCTTTTTCTTGGCCTCTAAACCTCCCCTGAATTTTTTGAAGGCTTGAAAACCACGAGAAGCAATATTCTTCGTGAGAGCATCTTTATAGGATACTTTTAATGAATTCTTACTTTCGTGGGTGTTCAGCTGGAGTTTCCCGGTCGGTGAAGAGTCTTTTTTCGCGGAGCCTCCATTCACCTCGGCGATTTCCCCTGATGCCGGCCGGTCGTGACGTTTTAGATTCGCGCCATCATTTTCTCCTTTTTTCACCCGCTCCGAAGTCGCCACGTCGTCGCCTTTTCCTGCTTTTCGGATCTTTACTCGATCGCCAGGCCGATCCGCGGCTACTGGCGATTTCCGTTTTTTGACTTCGGGGGTGCTCCACTGTTACCGTCCCGGAGTGCCGCACGTGCTTTCTTCATTTTGTAGCACGACAAGATTTGATGCACTGCTGCGCCGCAAAATTCACATTTCGCCGACTGCTGCTTCGCGTCCAACTTGTCGATATCCATCGGTTCGGCGAACGTGGGGGGTGCCGATCGCTCCGTGCCGAATGTACGGTTCGGCGCGAAACGTCATGTTTCGGGTTGACCTCGAGTCAGCGCATCGTATCGCTCGGCAGCACGCACGATGTCTTTGTAGCTGTCGTAATTCGCCGCGATCACCTGTCGTCGAATCTCTATTTTTAACCCTTCTGTGTACGCCTAGATTTTTTCGCCTTCGGTCAGGTCGGTGATGCGGTTGAACAGTAGCTCCATCTGCTGTGTGTACTCTGCTACACTACCGTATTGTTTGTGTTGGTGTATCTGCTGCCGCGCCATGTAGGTCGTATTAATCGGTTCGAAACGCTCGATAAAATCTGCCCGAAACTGCTGCCACGTTTTCTCCCCGCGGGCTACGTCACTGTAGAAGATCCACTCGAGTGCCGGTCCACGTAACAGCTGTCAAATTATAACATTCTGTAGGCTATAGTGGGGTAGCCCATATGGGGTACACATTTCTAGGGTTGCATACTTGTATCACTTTCATTCCATAGTTCATTCATTCTCGTTCTACTTTTCTCATGATATCGAGCTGGTTCCCCCGTGGGAACTGTGCCTAGGGCCCACCACATCGATTTTTTTTTCCTGCCCGAAGCGCGCTCGCCCTGAGTCGCGCTCCGGGCCCTCTCTCGCTTTGTCGAGCCGCCCTAGAGGCCCCGCCGCCCGTCGATTAGGCCCCGCCGCCCTTCCTCGCGGCTCCGCCCTTAGTCGCGGCCCCGCCCTTCGTCGCGGCCCCGCCCTTCGTCGCGGCCCCGCCCTTCGTCGCGGCCTCGCCCTTAGTCGCGGCCCCGCCCTTCGTCGCGGCCCCGCCACCCCTCGTCGCGGCCCCGCCGCCTCTCTCGACGCGGCCCTGCCGCCCTTCGTCGCAGCCTCGCCATCTCTCGTCGCGGCCCTGCCGCCCTTCGTCGCGGCCCCGCCACCCCTCGTCGCGGCCCCGCCGCCTCTGTCGTCGCGGCCCTGCCGCCCTTCGTCGCGGCCCCTGCCGCCCTTCGTCGCGGCCCCTGCCGCCCTTCGTCACGGCCCCGCCACCCTTCTTTGCGGCCCCGCCGCCTCTCTCGACGCGGCCCCGCCGCCCTTCTTAGCGGCCCTGCCGCCCTTTGTTGCGGCCCCGCCGCCCTTCGTTGCGGCCCCGCCGCCATTCTCCACCGCGGCCCCACCACCTCCCTTGCGGCCCCGCCGCCCTACACCGCCCGCTCCGCCCAAATCACCTGAGCCGCCCGAGCCGCCCGAGCCACGTGAGCCACCCGAGCCGCCCAAGCAGCCTGAGCTGCCCGAGCTGCCTGAGCCGCTGAGGAGCCGAGCCGCCCGAGCCGCCTGTGCCGCTGAGGACCCGAGCCGCCCGAGTCGCCCGAGCCGCCCGAGCCGCCCGAGCCGCCTGCGCCGCCCGAGCCGCCTGAGGAGCTGAGCCGCTGGTCCTGCGGAGCTGCTCTTGCTGCTGGGCCGGCCGAGCAGCAGTGTTGCCGTGTTGTTGTGCTGCTGAGCTGCCCGAACCGCCCTGTCTGGTGAGAACGGTACCTCTGTCAGTGCACTGCCCCTGTCCTACAATCACTACTGCTAGTCTACTGCTGTCATGGCTACCCCTAGTGTCCTAGCTTTTGACGCTCAGGGTCGCGCCATTGACTTTGAGGTCTGGGTCGACGACCTGCAGCTGTTCTAACAGTGCGATAGGGTAGACGGCCTTTCTCTCTTTGACCTCACCTCTGGCGCCTCTCCTGCCCCTGCTGCTGATGCTGACCCTACTGTTCGCTCCCTGTGGGCCACGCGCGATGCTGCTGCACGTCTTGCTGTGCATCGCCACCTCCCTACCTCTGAGCGTGCGCACTTTAGTCAGTACAAGAGTGCTCAGACCTTGTACGACGCTGTAGTTGTGCGCTACTCCTCCCCTGCCACTGCTGCATGACAAAGTTTGAAGAAAGAAAGAGGAATGAACTAGCAGAAATGGGGACACAAATAGCAAACCCTAGAAGGGTTGTACTCGCTATAGAGCACCCCACTACAGGCTAGAACATAAGAATAATATTCTGACACTGCACTGAGCCGTCTCATGCTACCGTACCTCTTCCCTGACCTTGCTGCCTTTCCCACAGTCGCTGACCTCATTACGCACCTCCGCAATAGTGACACTCGCTACCCCGCTGCGCTTCCTGCTGACTTCTGCGCCAAGAACCCCCCCCCCCATGTACATCACTCTCTACTTCATAGTCACTCGTCTCCCTGACTCCCTTCGTGTAGTCAGGGACCACTTCCTCTCAGTCTGTCCCACCACTCTCACTGTTGACCTCCTCGAGAAGTCCCTCCTAGCGGCCGAGAAGAGCATAGTCGCTGTAGGGGCCACTCGTGGTGACCCTCGCACCCCCATCTTTGAGGGGTGTTCTCCTTCCCCCCTTTTGCCCTCTGTCGCCTCTGCCGCTGCGGCCAACCTCGTTGGTCTTGAGTCGGTCGGTGCGGCGTCTGCCCCTAGCGGGAGACACCGCCCTGGCAAGGGCAAGGGGGGCAAGGGCGCGGGTGGAGCTAGCGGGGGCGGTGGAGGTGGAGGTGGAGGCGGCGGAGGGAGTGGGGGTGGCGGTGGGAGTGGTGGCGGGGGTGGAGGTGTCGGTGGCAGCAGTGGAGGCGGAGGCGGCGGAGGCGGTGGCGGTACTGGCGGAGGCGGCGGTGGTGGCGGAGGTGGAGGAGGCGGTGGTGGAGGTGGTGGAGGTGGTCGGGGTGGCGCTTCGCAACAGAGCAGCACTGGTGGTGGTCAGCGCCAACAGCAGCAGCAGCAGCAGCGTTCTCGTGACATCCCCCCCCCCCCTCAGCAGCTCCGTGAGTGGTACACGCAGCGTCAGCGTGGTGGGGGTTTTGGTCCCTGCACCTACGTCCTTCGCACCGGCGACCGCGCGGGTGAGCAGTGTGGGGGTGCCCACCCCACCCAGTGCTGCTTTGGCCGCCTGACGGACGCTTGGCGTCAGCAGTTCCCGGAGGCCACTGAGATCCCCCGCTGGGGAGAGCTGTCTAGGGCAGGCATAGCTATCTATGATCTTGACTTTGATGCTATCCTTGCTGCCATGTATGCTGTGACTATTAGTGATGAGGGTGACTGTTACCGGTGTTTCCCGCCCGACCCGGGCATTGGTACTGCTGCTCTAGATACTGGTGAGGCTGCTGCTCTAGGTGCCAGTGCGTCTGCGCTCTCAGGTACTAGTGAGTCTGAGCTCTCAGGTACTACGTCGGCTTCGGCCTCCCTCACCTTCACCCTTGACTCTGGAGCGTCTCGCTCCTTCTTTCGGGACTGCACCTCACTCGCGCCGCTTAGTCGGCCTGTTGCGGTGTCTCTGGCTGACCCCTCTGGGGGTCCTGTCCTGTCTCGCTTCTCCACAGTCCTCCCATGTCCGACGGCTCCCTCTGGCACCCTGTCTGGTCTCTACCTCCCCTCGTTCTGTACGAACCTCGTGAGTGGTGCTGACCTACAGGATGCGGGTGTCCACCAGTTCACTCCTGCTCGTCAAAGGGTGACGCACTGCACAGAGGCTAGCACAGGCTGACACCTGGCTACGTTTACCCGTCAGCCAGGGTCGAGCCTGTACACACTGACCACTGCGTCTCCTCCCGTTGCTGAGTCTGGTCGGGTAGCTGCGTCGGGTCAGGTGTTTGCTGCAGCGTCCAGGTCTGGTCCTGAGTCTGCCCCTTGTTCGTGTCGTCTCCTGTCTCACGAGACTCTCCTCTGGCACCACCGCCTTGGTCACCCCTCTCTGCTTCGGCTCAGAGGCATGGCCTCCCGTCTTCTTGTGTCTGGTCTCCCCCGGTCCCTCCCTCCCCTTCCTCAGAGCCCTGGCCCCTCCTGTGTCCCCTGTGTCGAGGGGCGCCAGCGGGCTGCCCCTCACTCCTCCCAGTTTCCTCCGACTGAGGCCCCGTTGTAGACGCTTCACATGGATGTGTGGGGCCCAACCCGCATCCGTGGACAGGGTCACGAGCGCTACTTCCTGCTCGTTGTTGACGAATACTCGCGTTACACCACAGTCTTCCCCTTGCGCAATAAGGGTGATGTCACTGAGGTGCTGATCGACTGGATCCGCGCAGCTCGTCTCCAGCTCAGGCAGAGATTTGGCTTGGACCGGATGTCTCAGCGTCCTCCGCCTGTCCCTGGCACGCACCGGATGTCTCTGCGTCCGTCTACTGCTCCTCTGCGTGCCCCTTTGCCTTCTCCTCCTGCGTCCTCTCTTCCTGCTCTTGCCGACCCGGAGTCGGACTCTCTTCGTGCTGCCAGTCCTACTGTCACGCGTCTCCTTGCTACTGCCGTCACTGACCCTTCTTTCGAGTCTTCTGCTGCGTCTGCCCTTGTTGCTGAGCTCGTCGACTTTGCTGCTCGCTGTCGCCTAGACTACGCTGCTAGTCTTCTCGCTGAGTCTGAGTCTGTCTGTCCTCCGTCCGTCGGGGGTGAGTGTGCCCTTGGCACGGACGTCCTTGAGGACAGGCAGGAGGAGTTTCAGTGCTTGGCAGCTGCTTCACCTCATCTCGTGTCCGTACTGCTTACCCCTGAGGGAGACCCGGATGCACTTGACATCCCGACTCCGCGCTCTTACGCGGAGGCGATAGAGGGTCCCTACTCCTCTCAGTGGCAGGCAGCTATGGATGCAGAGATGGCTTCCTGGAAGTCCACAGGCACTTACGTTGACGCTGTCCCCCCTCCTGGGGCGAACATCGTCAGTGGCATGTGGATCTTCAGGGTGAAGCGGCCGCCGGGTTCTCCGCCTGTCTTCAAGGCGCGTTACGTGGCTCTTGGCTTCGGTAAGCGGAAGGGAGTTGACTACTTTCAGACCTCCTCCCCCACCCTAAAGATAACCACTCTTCAGGTACTACTGCACATTGCTGCTCACCGTGACTACGAGCTGCACTCTCTCGACTTCAGCACTGCTTTCTTGCAGGGCAGCCTGCACGAGGAGATCTGGCTGCGCCGCCCACCTGGCTTCACTGGGTCTTTCCCTCCTGGTACCCAGTGGAGTCTCCGGCATCCAGTCTACGGTCTCCGCCAGGCACCACGTGAGTGGCACGACACACTGAGGACTACACTTGCGGCTCTTGGGTTTGCTCCTTCTACTGCCGACCCGTCGCTGTTTCTGCGCACCGACACCTCTCTGCCGCCGTTCTACATCCTCGTGTACGTCGACGACTTGGCCTTTGCCACAGCTGACACTGTTGGACTCGCCTACGTGAAGTCCGAGCTGCAGAAGAGACACACGTGTACTGACCTGGGTGAACTGTGCAGCTACCTTGGCTTGCAGATCACCCGGGACAGAGCACGCCGCACCATTACCCTGACTCAGTCACACATGGTGCAGCAGGTCCTTCAGCGCTTCGGCTTCACGTACTCCTCGCCTCAGGCCACTCCTCTGCCTACTCGGCACTCGCTCTCAGCTCTGCCTTCGGATGAGTCCGTAGAGTCGAGTGGCCCGTATCCAGAGCTTGTTGGCTGCCTCATGTACCTGATGACCTGCACACGACCTGACCTTGCATACCCTCTTAGCATTCTTGCACGCTATGTTGCTCCTGGGAGACACCGACCAGAGCACATGGCTGCAGCGAAGAGGGTGTTGCGCTACTTGTGCAGTACGTCGGGCATGGGGCTAGTGCTTGGAGGGCGGAGTCCAGTGGTCCTCACTGGGCACGCGGACGCTTCTTGGGCTGACGACCAGGCTACGCAGCGGTCGTCACAGGGTTACACCTTCAGTCTTGGTTCCGGCTCTGTTTCGTGGCGGGCTACCCACTCGTCTTCTGTTCTCGGCTCCAGTTGTGAGGCTGAGATCTACGCCGGGGCTATGGCTGCCCAGGAGCTTCGCTGGCTCACCTACCTGCTGACCGACCTTGGAGAGCCGCCTCGTTCTCCTCCAGTCCTGTACGTAGACAACAAGGCCATGCTGGCCTTGTGTCGAGAGCAGCGACTGGAGCACAGGACAAAGCACATTGCTCTCCGCTACTTCCTTGCTCGTGAGCTACAGCAGCGTGGACAGTTGCGGCTTGCGTACGTGGCCTCTGAGGCCAACACTGCTGATGTCTTCACCAAGGCACTTGCGCCTTGTGATCATCAGCGCTTCTGCACTCAGCTGGGTCTTGTGCCTGTCTTGCCTCACTTGCTCACTTCTTGACCTTGCTTGTACTGTCACATATATATACTCCTGCTCTTGCTTGCTTAGCCTCTTATATATGTATATATATATAGATATATATGTGCTCCTGCATATGAACTGGCCTTTTGGCCTTTGAACTTGTGCTCGGAATGTGTGGTGACTTTGTGATCCACCCTGAGCTTTGCTTTGCTTTGCTTGACTGGTCTTGTGACCCCTTGTTCTCCCCCACTTTGCCTATGGGGGTGTGTCAAATTATAACATTCTGTAGGCTATAGTGGGGTAGCCCATATGGGGTACACATTTCTAGGGTTGCATACTTGTATCACTTTCATTCCATAGTTCATTCATTCTCGTTCTACTTTTCTCAACAGCGTCCCTGTGAGCCGAATTCTTGTTGCCTCGTTTTGTGGGGTCGAACAGCCAATGGCCTCGAAGTAAATTTCGAGGGTGGCCACGAATCGCCGGACGTCGGATCCCTTCGCGCTTGGATCGAATGCCTTAGGGAGCCTCGGTCGTGCTGCTTCGAGGTTCGGCGACGGTGGTGCCATCGGTCCGTGAAATGTCTTTGTCGCCACTACTGCTAGAGTTATCGGTGCTGCAGTCGCTGCGGTCGCTTCTGCTGCGGTGGCGAACCCTGGTTGGCTCGTCAGAAAAGCCTCGAGTCGACGAAGCGTCGCCTGCGTCTGCTCCATGTCGATGCGGAGGCTCGCGATGTTGCTCGTGGTCGCGTAGTTGTCGCCTTGGCCCTCCATGCCTGATATCAACGCGTCTGAAAAACCGAATCGAGGGGGAGCGAAAAACACGGAACCGGTTTTACGTACCCGAAATCGATGTTTAACTGCGTCGCCCCTGCGGTTTTTGAAGACTGGTTCTTAGCGGTCGAAAGAACTTCGCGTGTAAATGGGCTCTGATTACCAAGTGTGAGGATTGAGGACCGGGCTCAGAAAAGAGAATGTGAATTGAATCGAATTGAATGATCACCTGGGTACAACACGAGACTATATATAGGCTCGACACAAGGCCCCGTAACCAGGTGTTACGCGAAGGTTCCGCGGGTCGCGTAGCGTCCCGAACAGACCCTTACCAAATTCGGTAGAAGGCAATTCGGTGGCAACTGAAAAGGCCAGAATTCGGTGCACGTAACCTAGCTCGGTGCTATAACTATAATAAAATATAGGTAAGCACCTAGCCTAGGAAATCAAGCAATTCATGCATGCATATGATTATCCTATGCTAGAAATAACATGCTAAAGTAAAGGCAAGCAAGCATAGCTGGCATAAGCCGTCGTACTCTCACACAATGTCCCTGGAATTGCTCCCGCAGCGCCCTGCGACCCCCAATGCTACCAATACCCAACTACCTCCCTTATAGGTTGAATAACAATTGCTACAGCACTTCTACACCTTAATTAGAGAATATTTAGAATACAATGCACTTACCATTAGATTCGGTAACACCATCCGACCACCAACTCTCCAGAAATAGCTCGGCTGCCTCCTCTTCGCTGCGGTCACATGCAGGCCTGTCTTGTCCTACATCTCGAGCCAGCTCGCTCAGTATGCCAAGCGACCTAAAGGGGAGAATATGCTAGACCTGCAAGGCGCTCTGCAGTACTTCATTTTCACACCGCACATTGGGCTTACCTCCTCAAATCTTACGACCTGTGCCTTCAGTCTCGTTGGCTAAGTGAACACCGATCATGCCGCTGATCCTGCAAATCGACGGTCCCGAACTGGTTTTCTGTTTCACCTCGAACCCACCAGACGAATCTCCTGGAAATCAAAGAAGCAAGAAATGGTGGCGCTTTTTTCTACTGAGGCCGAGTTCATTGCTGCCATGTAAGCTCTTCTCGAAGGACTTCCCTCCAGGAGCTACTTTATGATGCGAACATTTGCGAACTTCAAACTTAACTGCGACAACCAGAGCACAACCAGGATCGCGAACAAACTTGGCTTCGTCAATCGTGTTGGGCTGAGGTGCCCTAGGATCTTTGTAGAGTTTAAAGTCTGAGTAGGATTGTAATAGCGGAAGCGTTGAATAAAGAGTGCTTGAACCACCTTGCGCTGGTATGTGAGGGCAAAGTAAGTTGATTAAAACAAGCAAGTACAAAGCTTTATATAAGAGTACAAGGAATACGAATAGATATAATTAAACTGTTTTGCTGTTGCGATTCGATACAGTGCGACTCGGGCAACTGCTCAATGTCGAGTCAGTTGTGTGTCCTTGCTGTCGCGCTGTATTTGTCAAGTCAAAGGTCGCTGACCTTTGACCTTCTCGTAACCTCCAGGCGGTTACCCTAACCTCCGAGGGTTGACTCGCGATGCTTCGATTCGGACTGCTTCGCTAGTGTCCTGGGTTTCGACACGACAGAGGCGCTTTAAGACTTATTATTCCCAACACTCCCCTTTGCTTCTGGAGTGTCGCTGATGGTGACGTGGCCTTGTCCAGTCAGCAGCATGCAGTACTCGAACTTCTGTTTTCCGAGCTTCTTGGTCAAGTAGTCGGCTGCCATCTCGGACGTGGGACAGTAGGATAATTCGAGTTTCCCTTTCTCGATCTCGTCTTTCACGAAGAAGTATCGCAGAGCGATATGCTTCGTTCTGTTCGCGAATCCGCTTTTGTTGGCGATGCGAATTGCAGACTGGTTGTTGCAGAACAGAGTAAAGTTGGGTAACTCGGCTAACTTTGCTTCTTCCAGTAGCTCGCGAAGGTAGAGTCCTTCCTTGGTGGCTGAGCAGTGGGCGATATATTCTGCTTCAGCTGAGGAGAGAGCGATTAGTTCTTGCTTACTTGACTGCCAGGAGATAGGTCCGATAGGCTCGAGACGATAGACGTAGCCAGTGCGAGAGCGCCTGTTGTCGGAATCGCCGGCATGATCGGCATCGACGTAGCCGATTAGTTTCGTCGTCGTAGCTTCGCTCTTGTGGTAAGTCAGGCCGATCGTCGGTGTGCTTACGAAGTAGTGTAGTGCGCGATCGAGCTCCGCCAGATGCTCTGCTTCAGGTTTCTTGAGGTAGGTAGCGAGTTGGCTTGCGGAGTAGGACAAATCCGGGCGACAGGTGACGGCTGCGAAGAGGACGCAGCCCAGCTTCCTCTGGTAGTCACGTATTCCGGCAGTTTTGAGTGGAGCGGAATTTCCTTTGTCACTTCCTGCCGTGTAGAGGTATGGCGTGGCGATGGCGGTAGGTGTGAGTGAGAAACGTTTGGCAATGGTGTCGGCGTATTTCTCGGCGCTTAGGTAGATCGCATTTTCTTCTTCGCGGATGTTGAGCCCGAGGTAGTGGGTCACGGTAGAAGAGACCTTGAGCGTGAGGTCTTTCTGCAGCTCCCCTTCGAACCAGGTAGTGACGTCGTCGGTGGAGCCGATGTAGAGTAGGTCGTCGACGTAGACGATCAGCAGGATGTAGTCTGCGCCTTTGGTGAATCGATACATTCCTTGGTCGTGAGGTAGTTGGCGGAATCCGATGCGAGTGAGACGGGTGTGTAGGTGTTGTTGCCACAGCCGCGGGGCTTGTTTAATTCCGTAGAGCGATTTCAGTAGCTGGCAGACCTGGTTGGGGTTTCCGTGGGTACCGTGGGGGAGTTCGACGAAGATTTCGGCGTCGACGGGGGCGTAGAGGAATGCATTGGCGACGTCAATTTGTCGCAGCTTCTTCTTCTTCATGGCGGCGACGGCGAGAAGAATTCGGAGAGAGGTATGTCGACTAACTGGGGCGAATGTCTCGGTGAAGTCTCGTCCTTGCTCCTGATCGAATCCACGCACGACCCAACGTGCTTTGAACTTTTCGATTGTGCCGTCGGCTTTCGTTTTGATGCGGAAGACCCATTTCCCGGTGAGGATAGTCTTGTTCCTTGCCACGCTTGCAGGAACGACCTTCCAGGTGTTGCGTTCCTCCAATGCCTTCAATTCTCTGTCCATGGCTTCACGCCATTTTTCCCTGTGTTCCCCCCCCAGAGCCTGCTGAACCGTCGCAGGCTCTTTAGGAAGAGCGTTGCCTGTGTTCCCGTGGACTGCAGTGACGAGGCCGAGGATTTGCAGCCCAGTCTGTGAGTATCGGGGGAGTGTTGGATCCTCGGGATAAGCTGCTTCGTCTCCCGCTTCTGGATCGGGCATGAAATTTGGCCCTGTCCTTTCTGCTTCATTTGTGTTGACTGTCGCAGGTGTTACGTAACCGTTGTCGGCGAAGTGATAGAAGACTTCGGCGTTGTTACTATCGCGAGGATTTTCTTCGTCCATGGGCACGTCGACGGAGCAGTACGGGAGAGGTCCGGCTTCTTCCGATGCGTTGTCGACGTTCTGTTCATCCCAGTCTGCTTCGTCCGCTGCTGAGGCAAAGGCTCGGTCACCACAAAAGCCACCTGTGAGGTCGCGATTCTCGTGCAAGTTGGCGAGGTACGTCTGAAGGGTGAGTCGCTCGTAGAAAATCACATCACGCGCTGCTACTGTTTCCTTTGTGTGGACGTCGAAGATTTTCCACGCGTTGTAATTTTTCTCGATGCCGAGGTGTAGTCCCCACTGTGCCCGTTGTGAAAATCTTCCCGCTCGTGCTTCTGGGGGTCGGTACTGTACCATACATCCAAAAACTCGTAAAATTCTTGTGCTGCCCAGCTTCCCTCTCCACAGCAGATGCGGCGATGCGTTGTTCGGGAGTGACGACGACGACAACAAGTTGTGCAGCATGACAGCATGGTCCATTGCTGCAGGCCACTGGTGGTTGGGTAGCCGCATGCCACGTAGCAGTTTGCGCATGCTGTTGTGCAGAGTCTTGATCATTCTTTCCGTGGTAATAGAACAAACGGGTGAGAAATTATGAACGAGAATGAATGAACTATGAATGAAGTGAGTACAAGTACTAACCCTAATTGGGTTGTACCCCCTATGGGATACCCCACTATAGCCTACACAATAGCATAAGCTATAATGTTCTGACACACCCCCATAGGCAAAGTGGGGGAGAACAAGGGGTCACAAGACCAGTCAAGCAAAGCAAAGCAAAGCTCAGGGTGGATCACAAAGTCACCACACATTCCGAGCACAAGTTCAAAGGCCAAAAGGCCAGTTCACATGCAAGATCACATATATATATAAGAGGCTAAGCAAGCAAGAGCAAGAGTATATATATGTGACAGTACAAGCAAGGTCAAGAAGTGAGCAAGTGAGGCAAGACAGGCACAAGACCCAGCTGAGTGCAGAAGCGCTGATGATCACAAGGCGCAAGTGCCTTGGTGAAGACATCAGCAGTGTTGGCCTCAGAGGCCATGTACGCAAGCCGCAACTGTCCACGCTGCTGTAGCTCACGAGCAAGAAAGTAGCGGAGAGCAATGTGCTTTGTCCTGTGCTCCAGTCGCTGCTCTCGACACAAGGCCAGCATGGCCTTGTTGTCTACGTACAGGACTGGAGGAGAACGAGGCTGCTCTCCAAGGTCGGTCAGCAGGTAGGTGAGCCAGCGAAGCTCCTGGGCAGCCATAGCCCCGGCGTAGATCTCAGCCTCACAACTGGAGCCGAGAACAGAAGACGAACGGGTAGCCCGCCACGAAACAGAGCCGGAACCAAGGCTGAAGGTGTAACCCTGTGACGACCGCTGCGTAGCCTGGTCGTCAGCCCAAGAAGCGTCCGCGTGCCCAGTGAGGACCACTGGACTCCGCCCTCCAAGCACTAGCCCCATGCCCGACGTACTGCACAAGTAGCGCAACACCCTCTTCGCTGCAGCCATGTGCTCTGGTCGGTGTCTCCCAGGAGCAACATAGCGTGCGAGAATGCTAAGAGGGTATGCAAGGTCAGGTCGTGTGCAGGTCATCAGGTACATGAGGCAGCCAACAAGCTCTGGATACGGGCCACTCGACTCTACGGACTCATCCGAAGGCAGAGCTGAGAGCGAGTGGCGAGTAGGCAGAGGAGTGGCCTGAGGCGAGGAGTACGTGAAGCCGAAGCGCTGAAGGACCTGCTGCACCATGTGTGACTGAGTCAGGGTAATGGTGCGGCGTGCTCTGTCCCGGGTGATCTGCAAGCCAAGGTAGCTGCGCAGTTCACCCAGGTCAGTGCACGTGTGTCTCTTCTGCAGCTCGGACTTCACGTAGGCGAGTCCAGCAGTGTCAGCTGTGGCAAAGACCAAGTCGTCGACGTACACGAGGATGTAGAACGGCGGCAGAGAGGTGTCGGTGCGCAGAAACAGCGACGGGTCGGCAGTAGAAGGAGCAAACCCAAGTGCCGCCAGAGTAGTCCTCAGTGTGTCGTGCCACTCACGTGGCGCCTGGCGGAGACCGTAGACTGGACGCCGGAGACTCCACTGGGTACCAGGAGGGAAAGACCCAGTGAAGCCAGGTGGGCGGCGCAGCCAGATCTCCTCGTGCAGGCTGCCCTGCAAGAAAGCAGTGCTGAAGTCGAGAGAGTGCAGCTCGTAGTCACGGTGAGCAGCAACGTGCAGCAGTATCCAAAGAGTGGTCATCTTCGGGGTGGGGGAGAAGGTCTGAAAGTAGTCAACTCCCTGCCGCTGACTGAAACCACGAGCCACGTAACGCACCTTGAAGACAGGCGGAGAACCCGGCGGCCGCTTCACCCTGAAGATCCACATGCCACTGACGATGTTCGCCCCAGGAGGGGGGACAGCGTCAACATAGGTGCGTGTGGACTTCCAGGAAGCCATCTCTGCATCCATAGCTGCCTGCCACTGAGAGGAGTAGGGACCCTCTATCGCCTCCGCGTAAGAGCGCGGAGTCGGGATGTCAAGTCCATCCGGGTCTCCCTCAGGGGTAAGCCGTACGGACACGAGATGAGGTGAAGCAGCAGCCAGACACTGGAACTCCTCCTGCCTGTCCTCAAGGACGTCCGTACCAAGGGCACACTCACCCCCGACGGACGGAGGACAGACAGACTCAGACTCAGCGACAAGACTAGCAGCCTAGTCTAGACGACAGCGAGCTGCAAAGTCGACGAGCTCAGTAACAAGGGCAGACGCAGCAGTAGACTCGAAAGAAGGGTCAGTGACGGCAGTAGCAAGGAGACGCGTGACAGTGGGACTGACAGCACGAAGAGAGTCCGACTCCGGGTCGGCAAGAGCAGGAAGAGAGGACGTAGGAGGAGAAGGCAAAAGGGCACGCAGAGGAGCAGTAGACGGACGCAGAGACATCCGGTGCGTGCCAGGGACAGGCGGAGGACGCTGACGCGAACCGCGACCACTAGTGCGTGCAGCACGGACAGGCGATGCAGGACGAGACGCAGGCTCACGACGCTCAGTAAGACCTCCAGTAGGACCAGCGTAGGGAGAAGGAGCAGGCAAAGGAGACGCAGGCTGTAGCTGTGACTGTGACTGGACAGGCTGTGGACTCTCTAAGGGAGGAGGAGGACCAGTAGAAGGTGGAAGACCAAGAACCTGCTGCAGGAGTGGAACGAAGTACGGTCGAGGCCGCGTGGCGACGCCAGAAACAGCAGGGACAGCACCAGTACCTCCAGCAGGAGCAACCGCTCCAGCAGCACCTCGAGCAGCTCCAGAACCTCCAGCAGTACCAGGAGCACCCCCAGCAGGACCGCCAGTGGTAGTCTTAGCGCCAACACCCTCAGCAGCACCAGCTCCAGTCGAACCTGCAGGCCCAGCAGCTCCAGTACTCCCACGACGAGCACCTCCGGGACCCGCGACAGCAGCACCCTCAGTAGCCGACGAACCTCCAGCACCAGCAGCACGGCTCCAGCGCCGGGCAAACCACTCGCGCAGCTCCTGTGGAGAGAGTGGCTCCCGGCGAGACGAAGCACCCGGAGAACCTCCAGGCGGAGCACCTCCAGGCATAGTACCCCCAGGTCCAGCACCCCCAGGCAAAGCACCCCCAGGCTCAGCACCCCCAGGCTCAGCACCCCCAGGGCCAGCACCCCCAGGCCCAGCACCCCCAGGCGTAGCACCCCCAGGCTCAGCACCCCCAGGCTCAGCACCCCTAGGCTCAGCACCCCCAGTAGCCGAAGAACCTCCAGCACCAGCAGCACGGCTCCAGCGCCGGGCAAACCACTCGCGCAGCTCCTGTGGAGAGAGTGGCTCCCTGCGAGACGAAGCACCCGGAGAACCTCCAGGCGGAGCACCTCCAGGCTCAGCACCCCCAGGCCCGGCACCCCCAGGAAAAGCACCCCCAGGCGTAGCACCCCCAGGCTCAGCACCCTCAGCAGCACCAGAGTCACCAGCGACCTCGACAGGCTCGACTGCGTCTACGTGGGACACACCTGAAGGGGCAGGACCCTGAGGGGGGAGGGGGTCTACCTGGGGGGGACCTGGTACAAGGAAGAGCGGGGGCGGGGGGAGGGACGGAGTGCGGTAGGGGAAGAGGCGGTAGTAGGGGACCGACTCGTCAAACGTGACGTCCTGGGAGGACAGAACACGGCGAGAGGTGGGGTGGTAGAACTGCCTCCCAGGCGCGTCAGGGGGGAACCCCAGGAAGACGCAAGGAGCAGCATGAGGGGACAGCTTGTCCGCAGACAAGTCGCGGACAAACGCCTGAGATCCCCAGACCCGGAACGCCGACGCATCGCCAACCTTCCCCGTCCACCTTAAGGCTGGGGAGGTCTCCGGCCTGGAGACCCTAGGGTGAAGGTTGATCTGATGCGCCGCGTACCTCACCGCAAACGGCCACAGAAAATGGGGGGCAGCCGCATGCATCATAGACGTACGAGCGATGTCCATGACCATGCCAATGCGGCGCTCAGCAATCCCATTTTGCTGCGGAGAGTCCGGAAGCGTGAAGGTCTGACGGATGCCCCGTGCGCGACAGTAGGCTCTCAGAAGGCCAGAGGAAAACTCTCCGCCTCTGTCCGAGTGCAGACGCAGAACAGGAAAGTCCGAGCCAAAGCTCTGCCTGAGCTGGAGACGAGCTGCGCGGATCCAGTCGATCAGCACCTCAGTGACATCACCCTTGCTGCGCAAGGGGAAGACTGCGGTGTAACGCGAGTAGTCGTCAACAACTAGCAGGAAGTAGCGCTCGTGACCCTGTCCACGGACGCGGGCTGGGCCCCACACGTCCATGTGAAGCGTCTGCAACGGGGCCTCTGTCGACACAGGGGACACAAGTAGGGCCAGGGCCCTGAGGAAGGGGAGGGAGGGACCGGGGGAGACCAGAAACAAGAAGACGAGAGGCCATGCCTCTGAGCCGAAGCAGAGAGGGGTGACCAAGGCGGTGGTGCCAGAGGAGAGTCTCGTGAGACAGGAGACGACACGAACAGGGGGCAGACTCAGGACCAGACCTGGACGCTGCAGCAAACACCTGACCCGACGCAGCTACCCTACCAGACTCAGCAACTGGAGGAGACGCAGTGGTCAGTGTGTACAGGCTCGACCCCGGCCGACGAGTAAACGTGGCCAGGTGTCGGCCTGTCCGAGCGTCTGTGTAGTGGGTCACCCGCTGACTCGCGGGAGTGAACTGGTGAACCCCCGCATCCTGTAGGTCAGCACCACTCACCAAGTTCGTAGAGAACAAGGGGAGGTAAAGACCAGACAGGGTGCCAGAGGGGGCCGCCGGACACGGGAGGACAGTGGAGAAGTGAGCAAGGACAGGGCCCCCAGAGGGGTCTGCCAGAGAGACTTCAACTGGCCGACCAAGTGGCGTGAGTGTGGTGCGGTCTCGAAAGAAGGAGCGAGGAGCCCCCGAGTCAAGGGTGAAGGTGTGAGAGGCCGGAGCCGACGCGGTACCTGAGAGAGCAGACTCACCCGCACCTGAGGAAGCAGACTCACTAGCACCTAGAGCAGCAGCCGTACCTGTACCTGGAGCAGGAGACACACTAGCACCTAGAGCAGCAGCCGCACCAGCAGCTAGAGCAGTAGGCTCTATACCCGGGTCAGGCGGTACGCACAGGTGACCGGCACGGTCAGCACTAGTAGGCAATGCATACATGGTAGTGAGAATAGCATCATAGTCAAGAGCAAATATATCTACCCTCTGCCTAAGAAACTCCACCCAGTCGGGGAGCTCAGCCTCGTCGCCAAACTCGGTACGCCAGGCGTTGCTCAGACGGGCGAAGCAGCGGGACGGTGTGTGACTAGGCGTCCCACAAGGCTGACCAATCCGAGCACCAGTGCGAATCACGTAAGAGCAGCGAACAGAACTGAGAGACCCTCTACTCTGAGCGTACCACTCACGAAGCTGCTGGGGCGTGAGAGACGCGCGTGGTCGTCGCTTGAGCTGCATCTGGCCGCCGCCAGTAGAAGCAGGAGCAGGAGTAGCAGCAGTAAGGCAGGCAGCGAAGCAAGCTGCAGGCAGCGCGCTAGTAAGGCAGGGGCTCACCAGTGGTGGGAAGAGCAGGCTCGACGACTCGGCGACTCGGCGACTCGGCGGCACGGCGGCAGTGTAGCAACTACGGATCGGCGGCTCGGGCGACCCGGGCGGCTCGGCTGCTCGGGCGACTCGGGCGGCTCGGCGGCACGGCTGCTCTGCGCCTCGGCTGCTGGGCTGCTCAGCGGCTTGGCTACGGCTCGGTGGGGGGGGGCGGCTCGGCAATGCAGCAGGCGACGGGCCGGGGCAGCTGCGCAGGGCCGGGACGGGCGGTGCACGTGCGGCGTGGGGCCGGGACGGCGGCGCGCTGCCGGAACGGGCGGCGCACGGGCGGCGTGGGGCCGGGACGGGCGGCGCACGGGCGGAGTAGGGGCCGGGACGACGGCGCGGGGCCGGGACGGGCGGCGCACGGGCGGCGTGGGGCCGGGACGGGCGGCTCACGGGCGTCGACGGGCTGGAGCAGCGGCGCGCGGTCGGGACGGGCGGCGCGCGGGCGGCTACGGGCCGGGACGGGCGGCGCGCGGGCGCCTAGGGGCCAGGACGGGGGGCGCGCGGGCGTCTAAGGGCTGGGACGGGCGGCACACGGGCGGCTAAGGGCCGGGACGGGCGGCGCGCGGGCGTCTAAGGGCCGGGACGGGCGGCGCGCGGGCGTCTAAGGGCCGGGACGGGCGGCGCGCGGGCGTCTAAGGGCCGGGACGGGCGGCGCACGGGCGGCTAGGGGCCGGGACGGGCGACGCGCGGGCGGCTAGGGGCCGGGACGGGCGGCGCGCCTGAAAAGAAAGGGGTCGCGTGCCCCGAGGCGCGCGCCAAAGTGCAACCGAGATTGAAAATGCGTCGCACGCCACGGGGCGTGCGACCGAGCATGTAGCAGCGGAAGCAGTAGTACCCACAGGCCGAGATCGTAACCGCTCTGAAACCATGTGAAAATTAGAAGAAAGAAGAGGATTGCACTAGCTAGAAGGGGGATACAAATAGCAAACCCTAGAAGGGTTGTACTCGCTATAGAGCACCCCACTACAGGCTAGAGCATAAGATAACATTCTGACACTTGCTGCTGATGGGCGTAGGGAAGGGAGAGAAGTTGCTTGATTCCCCTTTCCGCCGGGTACTGCTTGAAGCGCTGGGAGGTGAATTCTCCTCCTCCGTCTGACTGGAAGCTTTTCAGCTATGTTCCTGATTCCCTCTCTGCTACCGGTAGCCAAGCGGCAAATGCTGCGAGTGCCATGTCGCGGCTGGGTAGGTTTCGATGCCAGACGTATCGAGTGGCAGCGTCGATGAAGGTTATCGTGTAATTGTAGGTAACTTGTCCTGGTTCTCGATTGAAGAGGATGTCGCTGTAAACTTTCTCGAGTGGTGCGTATGCAGGTGCGCTTGGGTTGTGGTGAGAAGAAAACGGTCGATGGGGTAAGTCGGCTTCAGGGCAGATGTGGCAAGTTCCTCGTGCCCATTGAAGTTCTCTACCGTCGATTAGTAGTAGCGAATCCTTGTCTAGAACTCCTGCTCGTATCGTGTTGTTTAACACAGTGTTGCTTGGATGTCCTGTGCGTGCATGCCAGATGTCTTCGGAGGCGCGGTGTCCGGGTGAACGTTGATACACGTCGGAGTTGGAGTAGAAGCTGGCGACGAGGTTTGCGCTTCGGTGGATTTCTCGTTGAGTCGGGTTCAGCTATTGTGCGGGTGTAGGTGGTGCTTCGTCGACGATGACTGGTGTCGTTGGTCCTGCTGCTGCCGATGATGGTTCTGCTGCTGCCGATGTTGTCTCTGCTGCTATCAATGTTGTTTCTGCTGCTGCCGATGTTGTTTCTGCTGCTGTCGATGTTGTCTCTGCTGCTGCCGTTTGTTGAATCGTTGCTAACGCTCGTGTTCGTTCTGCTTCAGGGATGGTGTGCGAGTACCAGAAGCCTCCCGGGCTGAAGTCGGGATCGAGGTCCGGAGGATGTGTCCAGTCGGTGAAGTTGACGATGGCGTCGCTGTCTGCAGTGCCCAGGTCGGGGACGAAATCAAGAACGAAGACGTTGTTCTTCAACACCGCCTTTCCGATGTAAAGGCCGCCCTTCTCGTGGAATAACTTAAACTCCTAGGTGGTGCTGTCGGCTTCCAACTGGATCCCTTTCGCCATCAACTGGCTAACACTCAGTAGGTTAGAGCCGAGTCCCTCCGCGATAAGTACTTTTGACATGTGTAATATGTGAGAACAAGTGAACAGGAATGAAATGACTAAGTCAGAGTTGGGTGCAAATACAACCCTAGAAAGCTGTACCCCATATGTGCTACCCCACTATAGCCTACAAACATGCATCAGCTATAATGATCTGACACACCCCCATAGGCAAAGTGGGGGAGAACAAGGGGTCACAAGACCAGTCAAGCAAAGTAAAGCAAAGCAAGCTCAGGGTGGATCACAAAGTCACCACACAGTCCGAGCACAAGAGCAGGGCCAGAGGCCAGTTCACATGCAGGAGTACAGACATATATATAAAACTAGACAAGCAAGAGCAGGTATATATATATGTCACAGTACAAGTGAAGTCAAGAGGAGAGCAAGTGAGGCAAGACAGGTACAAGACCCAGCTGGGTGCAAAAGCGCTGATGGTCACAAGGCGCGAGTGCCTTGGTGAACACATCAGCAGTGTTGGCCTCAGAGGCCACGTACGCAAGTCGCAACTGACCACGCTGCTGCAGCTCACGAGCAAGGAAGTAGCGGAGAGCAATGTGCTTCGTTCTGTGCTCCAAGCGCTGCTCTCGACACAAGGCCAGCATGGCCTTGTTGTCTACGTACAGCACTGGAGGAGAACGAGGCGGCTCTCCAAGGTCAGTCAGCAGGTAGGTGAGCCAGCGAAGCTCCTGTGCAGCCATGGCCCCGGCGTAGATCTCAGCCTCACAACTGGAGCCGAGAACCGAGGACGAGCGAGTAGACCGCCACGAGACAGAGCCGGAACCAAGGCTGAAGGTGTAACCCTGTGACGACCGCTGCGTAGCCTGGTCGTCAGCCCAAGAAGCGTCCGCGTGGCCGGTAAGGACCACTGGACTCTGCCCTCCAAGCACTAGCCCCATGCCCGACGTACTGCACAGGTAGCGCAATACCCTCTTCGCTGCAGCCATGTGCTCCGGTCTGTGTCTCCCAGGAGCAACATAGCGTGCAAGAATGCTCAGAGGGTATGCAAGGTCAGGTCGTGCGCAGGTTATCAGGTACATGAGGCAGCCAACAAGCTCTGCATACGGACCACTCGACTCTACGGACTCATCCGAAGGCAGAGCTGAGAGTGAGTGGCGAGTAGGCAGAGGAGTGGCCTGAGGCGAGGAGTACGTGAAGCCGAAGCGCTGAAGGACCTGCTGCACCATGTGTGACTGAGTCAAGGTAATGGTGCGGCGTGCTCTGTCCCGAGTGATCTGCAAGCCAAGGTAGCTGCGCAGTTCACCCGGGTCTGTGCACGTGTGTCTCTTCAGCAGCTCGGACTTCACGTAGGCGAGTCCAGCAGTGTCCGCTGTGGCAAAGACCAAGTCGTCGACGTACACGAGGATGTAGAACGGCGGCAGGGAAGTGTCGGTGCGAAGAAACAACGACGGGTCAGCAGGAGAAGGAGCAAACCCAAGAGCCGCAAGCGTAGTCCTCAGTGTGTCGTGCCACTCACGCGGTGCCTGGCGGAGACCGTAGACTGGCCGTCGGAGGCTCCACTGGGTGCCAGGAGGGAAAGTCCCAGTGAAGCCAGGTGGACGGCGAAGCCAGATCTCCTCGTGCAGGCTACCCTGCAAGAACGCAGTGCTGAAGTCGAGAGAGTGAAGCTCGTAGTCGCGCTGAGCGGCTATGTGCAGCAGCACCCGAAGAGTAGTCATCTTCGGGGTGGGAGAGAAGGTCTGAAAGTAGTCAACTCCCTGCCGCTGACTGAAGCCACGAGCAACGTACCGTGCCTTGAAGACAGGTGGAGAGCCCGGCGGCCGCTTCACCCTGAAGATCCACATGCCACTGACGATGTTCGCCCCAGGAGGGGGAACCGCGTCAACGTAGGTGCCTGTGGACTTCCAGGAAGCCATCTCTGCATCCATAGCTGCCTGCCACTGAGAGGAGTAGGGACCCTCTACGGCCTCCGCGTAAGAACGCGGAGTCGGGATGTCTAGTGCATCCGGGTCTCCCTCAGGGGCAAGCAGTACAGACGCGAGATGAGGTGAAGCAGCCGCTAGACACTGTAACTCCTCCTGCCTGTCCTCTAGGACGTCCGTGCCAAGAGCACACTCACCCCCGACGGACGGAGGACAGACAGACGCAGACTCAGCAACAAGACTAGCAGCGTAGTCGAGACGACAGCGAGCAGCAAAGTCGACGAGCTCAGCGACTAGAGCAGACGCAGCAGTGGACTCAAAAGAGGGGTCAGTGACGACAGTAGCAAGCAGACGCGTGACAGTAGGTCTGGCAGCACGAAGAGAGTTCGACTCAGGGTCGGCAAGCGAAGGAAGAGAGGACTCAGAGGAGAAGGCAAAGGGGCACGCAGAGGAGCAGTGGACGGTCGCAAAGACATCCGGTGCGTGCCAGGGACAGGAGGAGGACGCTGACGCGAACTGCGACCACTAGCGCGAGCAGCACGAACAGGCGACGCGGGACGAGACGCAGGCTCACGACGCTCAGCAAGACCTCCAGTAGGACCAGTGTAAGGAGAGGGAGCAGGCAGTGGAGAGGAAGGCTCCAGCAGGGACTGCGACTGGACAGGCGGTGGACCCTCTACTGGAGGAGAAAGACCAAGAACCTGCTGCAGGAGCGGAACGAAGTACGGCCGAGGCCGCGCGGCAGCTCCAGACTCAGCAGGGACAGCACCAGCACCCTCAGCGACAGCACCAGCGCAACCCACACCTCCAGCGGCAGGACCAATAGCAGTAGGCTCAGCACCAACGCCCTCAGCAGCTCCAGCTCCAGGAGGACCCGCAGGTCCAGCAGCTCCGGGACCGGCAGCACCCGCACCCTCGACGGTCGAAGAAGCTCCAGCTCCAGCTCCAGCAGCACCTCCAGACTCAGCAGCACGCCTCCAGCGGCGAGCGAACCACTCGCGCAGCTCCTGTGGAGAGAGGGGCTCCCGGTGAGACGCAGCAGCAGGAGAAACCCCAGGCTCAGCAGCTCCAGACGCAGCACCCCCAGGCTCAGCAGCTCCCGACCCAGCACCCCCAGACCCAGCACCTCCAGGCACAGCACCCCCCGGCTCAGCACCCCCAGGCTCCGCACCCTCCGCAGTAGCACCCTCAGGCCCAGCACCCCCAGCAGCAGCACCCCCACGCACAGCACCCCCAGAGTCAGCACCCCCAGGCTCAGCACCCGCAGCAGCACCAGAGTCACCAGTAACCTCGACCGGGTCAACGGCGTCTACCTGGGACACACCTGAGGGGGCAGGAACCTGAGGGGGGAGGGGGTCTACCGGGGGGGGAACCGGCACAAGGAAGTCCGAGGGAGGGGGGAGGGAAGGAGTGCGGTAGGGGAAGAGACGGTAGAAGGGGACTGACTCGTCGAACGTGACGTCCTGGGAGGACAGAACACGACGAGAGGAGGGGTGGTAAAACTGCCACCCTGGGGCGTCAGTGGGGAAGCCAAGGAAGACACAGGGAGCAGCACGAGGGGACAGCTTGTCCGTAGACAAGTCGCGGACAAACGCACGAGATCCCCAGACACGGAACACAGACGCATCGCCAACCTTCCCCGTCCACAGCAAGGCTGGGGACATCGCAGGCCGAGAGACCCGGGGGTGAAGGTTGAGCTGATGCGCCGCGTACCTCACCGCAAACGGCCACAGAAAATGGGGGGCAGCCGCATGCATCATGGACGTACGAGCGACGTCCATGACCATGCCAATGCGGCGCTCAGCAATCCCATTTTGCTGTGGTGAGTCCGGAAGCGTGAAGGTCTGGCGAATCCCCCGTGCACGACAGTAGTCCCGCAGAAGGCGAGAAGAGAACTCTCCGCCTCTGTCCGAGTGCAGACGCAGAACAGGAAAGTCCGAGCCGAAGCTCTTCCTGAGCTGGAGACGAGCCTCGCGGATCCAGTCGATCAGCACCTCAGTGACCGCACCCTTGCTGCGCAAGGGGAGGACTGTGGTGTAACGCGAGTAGTCGTCAACCACCAACAGGAAGTAGCGCTCGTGACCCTGCCCACGGACGGGGGCTGGGCCCCACACATCCATGTGAAGCGTCTGCAGGGGAGCCTCTGTCGGGGGGAAGTGGGAGGAGTGAGGAGTAGCCCGGAGGCGACCCTCGACACAGGGGACACAGGAAGGTCCTGGCCCGGAGGGGAGAGGAGGGAGAGACTGGGGAAGACCAGAGACAAGGACACGGGAAGCCATGCTCCGAAGACAGGGCAAGGAGGGGTGGCCAAGACGGTGGTGCCACAGGAGAGTCTCATGAGACAGGAGGCGACAAGAACGGGGGGCAGACTCAGGACCTGACCGGGACGCAGCAGCAAGCACCTGACCCGACGCAGCCACCTGACCAGACGCAGGGACAGGAGGAGACTCAACGGTCAGGGTGTAGAGACTCGACCCCGGCCGACGCGAGAACGTGGCCAGGTGTCGGCCTGTGCGTGCCTCTGTGCAGTGGGTCACCCGCTGACTCGCAGGAGTGAACTGGTGAACCCCCACATCCTGCAGGTCCGCTCCACTCACCAAGTTCGTAGAGAACGAGGGAAGGTACAGACCAGACAGGGTGCCCGAAGGGGCAGCCGGACACGGGAGGACAGTGGAGAAGTGAGACAGGACAGGACCCCCAGAGGGGTCAGCAAGGGAGACCGCAACCGGCCGGCCGAGCGGCGTAAGGGTAGTGCGGTCTCGAAAGAAGGAGCGAGAAGCCCCGGAGTCAAGTGTGAAAGTGAGGGAGGACGAGGACGACGCAGTACCTGAGAGCGCAGTCTCACCAGTACCTGAGAGCACAGACGCACTGGCACCTAGAGCAGCAGCCTCACAAGCACCTAGTGCAGCAGTATCAATGCCCGGGTCGGGCTGGAAACACCGGTAACCCTCATTCTCCTCACAATAATCCACAGCATACATAGCAGCAAGGATAGCATCAAAATCAAGATCAAAGATCGCTACACCAGCCCTTAGAAGCTCATCCCAGCGAGGGATCTCACTAGCCCCAGGGAACTGCCGACGCCAAGCGTCCGTCAGGCGGCCAAAGCAGCGCTGGGTGGCGTGGGCACCCCCACACTGCTCACCCGCGCGGTCGCCGGAACGAAGAACGTAGGTGCAGGGACCAGTACCCCCACCCCTCTGACGCCCAGCGTACCACTCACGAAGCTGCTGAGGCGGAGGGATGTCCCGCGAGCGCTGCTGCTGCTGCCGCTGCGAGCGCTGGCCACCACCACCGCCGCTACGCTGCTGGGTACCACCCCGACCAGTTCCACCTCCTCCACCACCACCGCCTCCTCCGCTGCCGCCTCCACCGCCTCCACCTCCGCCGCCTCCACCTCCGCCGCTGCCTCCACCACCACCGCTGGCACCACCACCACCGTCTCCGCCGCTGCTGCCACCACCACCACCACCCCCGCCACTAGTCCCGCCGCCACCCCCACTCCCTCCGCCGCCACCGCCGCCACCGCCACCGCCCCCTCCAGCTCCACCCGCGCCCTTGCCCCCCTTGCCCTTGCTGGAGCGACGTCTCCTACTAGGGGTAGACGCCGCGCCGACCGACTCAAGACCAAGCAGGTCGGCAGCAGCAGCAGAGGCAACAGAGGACAGCAAGGGGGAAGGAGAGCACCCCTCAAAGATGGGGGTGCGAGGGTCACCACGAGAAGCACCTACAGCGACTATGCTCTTCTCCGCTGCGAGGAGGGCCTTCTCGAGGAGGTCGACGGTGAGGGTGGTGGGACAGACTACGAGAAAGTGGTCCCTGACGACGCGAAGGGAGTCAGGGAGGCGCGCGACTACGTAGTAGAGAGCGATGTACATGGGGGGTGGGTTCTTAGCGCAGAACTCAGCAGGAAGGGCGGCGCGGTAGCGAGTGTCACTAGTGCGGAGGTGCGTAATGAGGTCAGCAACAGTGGGAAAGGCAGAGAGGTCAGGAAAGAGGTAGGGAAGCATGAGACGGCTCAGTGCAGCAGTGGCAGGGGAGGAGTAGCGCGCAACTACAGCGTCGTACAAGGTCTGAGCACTCTTGTACTGACTAAAGTGCGCACGCTCAGAGGTAGGGAGGTGGCGACGCACAGCAAGACGTGCAGCAGCATCGCGGGTGGCCCACTGAGAGCGGACAGAGGGATCAGCATCAGCAGCAGGAGCAGGAGAGGCGCCAGAGGTGAGGTCAAAGAGAGAAAGGTCGTCAGCCCTGTCGCACTGTAAGAACAGCTGCAGGTCATCTAACCAGACCTCAAAATCAATGGCGCGACCCTCAGCGTCAAAAGCTAGGACACTAGGGGTAGCCATGGCGACGACAGCGACGCAGTGCAAGCAGTAGGGAAAGAGCTCGCAGTGTCAGTGGGACTGTGCTCACCAGGCAGGGCAGGTCGTGCAGCTCTGCAGAAAGGCAGCTCAGCGGCCGGGCGTCTCGGGTGCACAGCGGCTCGGCTCCCGGGCGGCTCGGCGGCTGGGCGGCTCGAGCGCAGGGAGGCTCGGCTCCCGGGCGGCTCGACGGCAGGGCGGCTCGGGTGCAGGGCGGCTCGGCTCCCGGGCGGCTCGGCGGCAGGGCGGCTCGGGTCCCGGGCGGCTCGGCGTTGGGCGGCTCGGCTCCCGGGCAGTTCGGCTGCTGGGGCGGCTCTGCTGCTGGGGCGGCTCGGCCGGGAGATGCAGGGGCGGGGCCGTCAGGTGCAGCGGCGGGTCGACCGGTGCAGTGGCGGGCCGGCAGGTGCAGCGGCGGGCCGACCAGGTGAGGCGGCGGGCCGTAGGGTGCAGCGGCGGGCCGTAGGGTGCAGCGGCGGGCCGGCAGGTGCAGCGGCGGGGCCGTCAGGTGAAGCGGCGGGCCGCTGGGTGCAGCGGCGGGCCGGCAGGTGCAGCGGCGGGCCGGCAGGTGCAGCGGCGGGGCCGTCAGGTGAGGCGGCGGGCCGTAGGGTGCAGCGGCGGGCCGTAGGGTGCAGCGGCGGGCCGGCAGGTGCAGCGGCGGGGCCGTCAGGTGAGGCGGCGGGCCGTAGGGTGCAGCGGCGGGCCGTAGGGTGCAGTGGCGGGCCGGCAGGGCCGCGTCAGAGCCGGCGGCGGGGCCGCGGCAGTGGAGGCGGCGGGGCCGCGTCAAGCAGGCGGCGGGGCCGCGACGAAGCGGGCGGCAGGGCCGCGTCAGAGGAGGCGGCGGGGCCGCGTCAAGGCCGGCGGCGGGGCCGCGTCAGTGGAGGCGGCGGGGCCGCGTCAAGCAGGCGGCGGGGCCGCGATCAGTAGGGGCGGCGGGGCCGCGTCTGAGGGACAGCGGGGCCGCGAGGGAAATGGCGACCCGAGGGGTCGCGAAAAAAAAAGGCGCGCCTCGGGGCGCGCTTCGGTGGGCCCTAAAAAAAACGGTCCTAAGGAAGGACCCGCTCTATACCATGTGAGAACAAGTGAACAGGAATGAAATGACTAAGTCAGAGTTGGGTACAAATACAACCCTAGAAAGCTGTACCCCATATGTGCTACCCCACTATAGCCTACAAACATGCATCAGCTATAATGATCTGACATAATATGACATTTGTCTCTCGTGACTGAAGTTGTACCACTCCTTGTCGTCGTGTGCGCAGGTTCTGATTGTTGGCGACTGTGATGACTACTTCTCGCTGGAGTCGATGTTCGCGTTGAACGAAGCGCCCGGAGGAGCACATATGTTGTCCGCAGCAACTGTCCAAGAACCAAGTGTCTTGGCCGGACGGTTCGCTTTGAGCGATGGCGGCGTACGTCGGATTCGGCTGGAGTGACTCGCGGCGAGGCGTCCTGTTGTCGAGCTCTTCTTCTGGTGAGTAGTGGGGTGGTGACTCGATTGTGCAAGAATCGGTTATCTTCACCATGCAGTTGACGATGCTTCTTGTTCCTTGTGCAAGTTGTCCAGTTGAAGTCGTTGAAGCTTGGATTGTGGTCGTCGGATTTGCTTGCGTTGAAGCAACTTGGGAGCTTGAAGGCCGGAGTTGTCGCTGTGGTGTCGTCGACTGCTGACGAGACGGGCAGTGCGTGCGGGGATGGCCCGAAGTCTTGCAGATGTGGCAGAACGGAGGTACCGTCTTCACTTGTTGCTGTTGTCGATTGTTGTTGCCGTTGTATCGTCGTTGAGTGTGAAACGCTAACTCCGGTGCTAATGTTTTCTTCTTGTGTCTTTCTTCTTGCAGGTCCATGTCCTGCTGCTCAGCATGAATTTCGGCGCAGAGTGCCGCTTCGGAAATTCTCCCGTGTGCTCGTAATATGGCGCGAGTGGAGCGCCAGTGGGGGCCGAGACCGCCGATGACCACCGTGACAAAGGCGTCTTCCGAAATCGACCCTCCGCATCGAAGAAGCTTGTCGCGCAGTTCGCGACAGCGGCTGATATAAGCCATGCCTTTCTCGCCTGGCTTCATTTCAATCGTTGTCAGATGCGCCATTAACCTGCTTTGATTTACGCTGTCTGTTGCTTGATACAGGTTCTTCAGGTGGTTGTACGCGAGCTCCGCGGAGTTGCCGTAGCCTCGGTAAGTCCTGATGTTCTGCTGCTGGGTCGGGGTGATGTTCCTCAGCAGTATCGTGTACGCCATCATCGATTGATAAGTATATTTCTGCTTCTCATATTGCGTCCCGTTTGTTGGATATGGCAGGGACCCGTCGAAGAAGCCGAGAATCTGTGCTCCTTCCATCATAAGCTCGAACTCGAACGACCAGGTGAAGAAGTCTTTGCCGTCGAAGGGCTTTGTCGTTTGCAGCTTTAGGACATGCGCGAATTGCGATTGAACTTGTAATGCGTCCAATCCCCTTTCTTGTCCCGGTGCAGATTGCGGTTGCGGCATGAAGCTGACGGAGCCACGCTGGGGCTCGTACGGCGCAAAGGTAGGCTGCTGTTGTTGTTGTTGTTGTTGTTGAATTCCGCGTGCGTAGGATGAGCCGTCGAGACTCATAGGAGTCACGTTGTTGTTGTTGCTGTTGTTTGACTGCGCAGGCACTCCTTGCTGGTGCTGCTCGTAGAAGGACATGAAGGAGAAGAACTTCTCCATCATGCTTGGATCGAAGCCTGCGGGCGTTTCCGTGGATCCAGCTGCTGGTCCCGTGGTAGTTCCTTCCTCTGTCTGTAGACCAGAGACAGGAGGTGGAGTAGGAGTAGTGCCTGGAGAACCGTTGGAGGAGCTCCTCTCCTTTCTAGTAGACATGTCTTCTTGTATTGAGTATTGAAGGAAAGATAACTTTTAAACTCTAACTGCTCTCATACCATGTTGGGCTGAGGTGCCCTAGGATCTTTGTAGAGTTTAAAGTCTGAGTAGGATTGTAATAGCGGAAGCGTTGAATATAGAGTGCTTGAACCACCTTGCGCTGGTATGTGAGGGCAAAGTAAGTTGATTAAAACAAGCAAGTACAAAGCTTTATATAAGAGTACAAGGAATACGAATAGATATAATTAAACTGTTTTGCTGTTGCGATTCGATACAGTGCGACTCGGGCAACTGCTCAATGTTGAGTCAGTTGTGTGTCCTTGCTGTCGCGCTGTATTTGTCAAGTCAAAGGTCGCTGACCTTTGACCTTCTCGTAACCTCCAGGCGGTTACCCTAACCTCCGAGGGTTGACTCGCGATGCTTCGATTCGGACTGCTTCGCTAGTGTCCTGAGTTTCGACACGACAGAGGCGCTTTAAGACTTATTATTCCCGACAAATCGCACCAAGCACATCGCAATTTGCTACTTCTTCGTCAAAGACGAAGTTGACAAGGGCAAGGTCATCTTGACTTACTGCCCCACCGGAGCCATTGTAGCCGTCTTCCTCACCAAGAAGCTGCCACGTCAGCAGTACCAGCAGTGTGCAGACATCTGCCATATAACCAAGCGCGTCAATGTCAAACATTATATATGTTATGCTTGTGTAGGCTACAGTGGGTTAGCCTATAGGGGGTACACAATTCTAGGGTTTCCTACTTGTACTCATTTCACTGCTAGTTCATTCATTCCTGTTCGCTTATTCTCACATGGTATAGAGCGGGTCCTTCTAAGGACCGTTTTTTTTGGGCCCACCGAAGCGCGCCCCGAGGCGCGATTTTTTTAGCGACCCCTCGGGTCGCCTTTTCCCCTGCGGCTCAGCCGCCTCCACTGACGCGGCCCCGCCGCCCTCCCTTACGCGGCCCCGTCGCCTGCTCTCACGCGGCCCCGCCGCCGACTCTGTCGCGGCCCTGCCCCGGCTCTTACGCGGCCCTGCCGCCGGCTCTCTTGCGGCCCCGCCCCGGCTCTCACGTGGCCCCGCCGTCGGCCCTCTCCAGGCCCCGCCGCCGGCTCTCTTACGGCCCCGTCGCCGGCCCTGACGCGGCCCCTGCCCCGGCTCTCAAGCGGCCCCGCCGCTGGCTCTTTTGCGGCCCCGCCGCCGGCTCTGAAGCGGCCCCGCCCCGGCTCTCACGCGGCCCCGCCGCCGGCCCTCACGCGGCCCCTACCCGGCTCTCTTGCGGCCTCGCCGCCGGCTCTGAAGCGGCCCCGCCCCGGCTCTCACGCGGCCCCGCCGCCGGCCCTCACGCGTCCCCGGCCCGGCTCTCTCACGCGGCCCCGCCGCCACACCTGCAGCAGTCGGGCAGCAGTGCAGCCGAACCGCCCGGGAGCCGAGCCGCCCTGCACCCGAGCCGCCCTGCCGCCGAGCCGCCCGGGAGCCGAGCCGCCCTGCACCCGAGCCGCCCTGCCGCCGAGCCGCCCGGGAGCCGAGCCGCCCTGCGCCCGAGCCGCCCAGCCGCCGAGCCGCCCGGGAGCCGAGCCGCTGTGCACCCGAGCCGCCCGGTCGCCGAGCCGCCTTTCTGCAGAGCTGCACGACCTGCCCTGCCTGGTGAGCACAGTCCCACTGTCACTGCGAGCTCTTTCCCTACTGCTTGCACTGCGTCGCTGTCGTCGCCATGGCTACCCCTAGTGTCCTAGCTTTTGACGCTGAGGGTCGCGCCATTGATTTTGAGGTCTGGTTAGACGACCTGCAGCTGTTCTTACAGTGCGACAGGGCTGACGGCCTTTCTCTCTTTGACCTCACCTCTGGCGCCTCTCCTGCTCCTGCTGCTGATGCTGATCCCACTGTCCGCTCTCAGTGGGCCACCCGCGATGCTGCTGCACGTCTTGCTGTGCGTCGCCACCTCCCTACCTCTGAGCGTGCGCACTTTAGTCAGTACAAGAGTGCTCAGACCTTGTACGACGCTGTAGTTGCGCGCTACTCCTCCCCTGCCACTGCTGCACTGAGCCGTCTCATGCTTCCCTACCTCTTTCCTGACCTCTCTGCCTTTCCCACTATCGCTGACCTCATTACGCACCTCCGCACTAGTGACACTCGCTACCGCGCCGCCCTTCCTGCTGAGTTCTGCGCTAAGAACCCACCCCCCATGTACATCGCTCTCTACTACGTAGTCGCGCGCCTCCCTGACTCCCTTCGCGTCGTCAGGGACCACTTTCTCGCAGTCTGTCCCACCACCCTCACCGTCGACCTCCTCGAGAAGGCCCTCCTTGCAGCGGAGAAGAGCATAGTCGTTGTAGGTGCTTCTCGTGGTGACCCTCGCACCCCCATCTTTGAGGGGTGCTCTCCTTCCCCCTTGCTGCCCTCTGTTGCCTCTGCTGCTGCTGCCGACCTGCTTGGTCTTGAGTCGGTCGGCGCGGCGTCTGCCCCTAGTGGGAGACGTCGCTCCAGCAAGGGCAAGGGGGGCAAGGGCGCGGGTGGAGCTGGAGGGGGCGGTGGCGGTGGCGGCGGTGGCGGCGGAGGGAGTGGGGGTGGCGGCGGGACTAGTGGCGGGGGTGGTGGTGGTGGTGGCAGCAGCGGCGGAGACGGTGGTGGTGGTGCCAGCGGTGGTGGTGGAGGCAGCCGCGGAGGTGGAGGCGGCGGAGGTGGAGGCGGTGGAGGCGGCAGCGGAGGAGGCGGTGGTGTTGGAGGAGGTGGAGCTGGTCGGGGTGGTACCCAGCAGCGTAGCGGCGGTGGTGGTGGCCAGCGCTCGCAGCGGCAGCAGCAGCAGCGCTCGCGGGACATCCCTCCGCCTCAGCAGCTTCGTGAGTGGTACGCTGGGCGTCAGAGGGGTGGGGGTACTGGTCCCTGCACCTACGTTCTTCGTTCCGGCGACCGCGCGGGTGAGCAGTGTGGGGGTGCCCATGCCACCCAGCGATGCTTTGGCCGCCTGACGGACGCTTGGCGTCAGCAGTTCCCTGGGGCTAGTGAGATCCCTCGCTGGGATGAGCTTCTAAGGGCTGGTGTAGCGATCTTTGATCTTGATTTTGATGCTATCCTTGCTGCTATGTATGTTGTGACTTATAGTGAGGAGAATGAGGGTTACCGGTGTTTCCAGCCTGACTCGGGCATTGGTACTGCTGCGCTAGGTGCTTGTGAGGCTGCTGCTCTAGGTGCCAGTGCGTCTGCGCTCTCAGGTACTGGTGAGACTGCGCTCTCAGGTACTGCGTCGTCCTCGTCCTCCCTCACTTTCACACTTGACTCCGGGGCTTCTCGCTCCTTCTTTCGAGACCGCACTACCCTTACGCCGCTCGGCCGGCCGGTTGCAGTCTCCCTTGCTGACCCCTCTGGGGGTCCTGTCCTGTCTCACTTCTCCACTGTCCTCCCCTGTCCGGCTGCCCCTTCGGGCACCCTGTCTGGTCTGTACCTTCCCTCGTTCTCTACGAACTTGGTGAGTGGCGCGGACCTGCAGGATGTGGGGGTTCACCAGTTCACTCCTGCGAGTCAGCGGGTGACCCACTGCACGGAGGCACGCACAGGCCGACACCTGGCCACGTTCTCGCGTCGGCCGGGGTCGAGCCTCTACACCCTGACCGTTGAGTCTCCTCCTGTCCCTGCGTCTGGTCAGGTGGCTGCGTCAGGTCAGGTGCTTGCTGCTGCGTCCCGGTCAGGTCCTGAGTCTGCACCCTGTTCTTGTCGCCTCCTGTCTCACGAGACTCTCCTGTGGCACCACCGTCTTGGCCACCCCTCCTTGCCCCGTCTTCGGAGCATGGCTTCCCGTGTCCTTGTCTCTGGTCTTCCCCAGTCTCTCCCTCCTCTCCCCTCCGGGCCACGACCTTCCTGTGTCCCCTGTGTCGAGGGTCGCCTCCGGGCTACTCCTCACTCCTCCCACTTCCCCCCGACAGAGGCTCCCCTGCAGACGCTTCACATGGATGTGTGGGGCCCAGCCCCCGTCCGTGGGCAGGGTCACGAGCGCTACTTCCTGTTGGTGGTTGACGACTACTCGCGTTACACCACAGTCCTCCCCTTGCGCAGCAAGGGTGCGGTCACTGAGGTGCTGATCGACTGGATCCGCGAGGCTCGTCTCCAGCTCAGGAAGAGCTTCGGCTCGGACTTTCCTGTTCTGCGTCTGCACTCGGACAGAGGCGGAGAGTTCTCTTCTCGCCTTCTGCGAGACTACTGTCGTGCACGGGGGATCCGCCAGACCTTCACGCTTCCGGACTCACCACAGCAAAATGGAATTGCTGAGCGCCGCATTGGCATGGTCATGGATGTCGCTCGTACGTCCATGATGCATGCGGCTGCCCCCCATTTTCTGTGGCCGTTTGCGGTGAGGTACGCGGCGCATCAGCTCAACCTTCACCCCCGGGTCTCTCGGCCTGCAATGTCCCCAGCCTTGCTGTGGACGGGGAGGGTTGGCGATGCGTCTGTGTTCCGTGTCTGGGGATCTCGGGCGTTTGTCCGCGACTTGTCTGCGGACAAGCTGTCCCCTCGTGCTGCTCCCTGTGTCTTCCTTGGCTTCCCCACTGACGCCCCAGGGTGGCAGTTTTACCACCCCTCCTCTCGTCGTGTTCTGTCCTCCCAGGACGTCACGTTCGACGAGTCAGTCCCCTTCTACCGTCTCTTCCCCTACCGCACTCCTTCCCTCCCCCCTCCCCCGGACTTCCTTGTGCCGGTTCCCCCCCCGGTAGACCCCCTCCCCCCTCAGGTTCCTGCCCCCTCAGGTGTGTCCCAGGTAGACGCCGTTGACCCGGTCGAGGTTACTGGTGACTCTGGTGCTGCTGCGGGTGCTGAGCCTGGGGGTGCTGACTCTGGGGGTGCTGTGCGCGGGGGTGCTGAGCCTGGGGGTGCTACTGCTGGGGGTGCTGGGCCTGAGGGTGCTACTGCGGAGGGTGCGGAGCCTAGGGGTGCTGAGCCGGGGGGTGCTGTGCCTGGAGGTGCTGGGTCTGGGGGTGCTGGGTTGGGAGCTGCTGAGCCTGGGGGTGCTGAGCTGGGAGCTGCTGAGCCTGGGGGTGCTGCGTCTGGAGCTGCTGAGCCTGGGGTTTCTCCTGCTGCTGCGTCTCGCCGGGAGCCCCTCTCTCCACAGGAGCTGCGCGAGAGGTTCGCTCGCCGCTGGAGGCGTGCTGCTGAGTCTGGAGGTGCTGCTGGAGCTGGGGCTGGAGCTTCTTCGACCGTCGAGGGTGCGGGTGCTGCCGGTCCCGGAGCTGCTGGACCTGCGGGTCCTCCTGGAGCTGGAGCTGCTGAGGGCGTTGGTGCTGAGCCTACTGCTGTTGGTCCTGCTGCTGGAGGTGTGGGTGGCGCTGGTGCTGTCGCTGAGGGTGCTGGTGTTGTCCCTGCTGAGTCTGGAGCTGCCGCGCGGCCTCGGCCGTACCTCGTTCCGCTCCTGCAGCAGGTTCTTGGTCTTTCTCCTCCAGTAGAGGGTCCACCGCCTGTCCAGTCGCAGTCCCTGCTGGAGCCTTCCTCTCCACTGCCTGCTCCCTCTCCTTACACTGGTCCTACTGGAGGTCTTGCTGAGCGTCGTGAGCCTGCGTCTCGTCCCGCGTCGCCTGTTCGTGCTGCTCGCGCTAGTGGTCGCAGTTCGCGTCAGCGTCCTCCTCCTGTCCCTGGCACGCACCGGATGTCTTTGCGTCCGTCCACTGCTCCTCTGCGTGCCCCTTTGCCTTCTCCTCCTGAGTCCTCTCTTCCTGCGCTTGCCGACCCTGTGTCGGACTCTCTTCGTGCTGCCAGTCCTACTGTCACGCGTCTGCTTGCTACTGTCGTCACTGACCCCTCTTTTGAGTCCACTGCTGCGTCTGCTCTAGTCGCTGAGCTCGTCGACTTTGCTGCTCGCTGTCGTCTCGACTACGCTGCTAGTCTTGTTGCTGAGTCTGCGTCTGTCTGTCCTCCGTCCGTCGGGGGTGAGTGTGCTCTTGGCTCGGACGTCCTAGAGGACAGGCAGGAGGAGTTACAGTGTCTAGCGGCTGCTTCACCTCATCTCGCGTCTGTACTGCTTGCCCCTGAGGGAGACCCGGATGCACTAGACATCCCGACTCCGCGTTCTTACGCGGAGGCCGTAGAGGGTCCCTACTCCTCTCAGTGGCAGGCAGCTATGGATGCAGAGATGGCTTCCTGGAAGTCCACAGGCACCTACGTTGACGCGGTTCCCCCTCCTGGGGCGAACATCGTCAGTGGCATGTGGATCTTCAGGGTGAAGCGGCCGCCGGGCTCTCCACCTGTCTTCAAGGCACGGTACGTTGCTCGTGGCTTCAGTCAGCGGCAGGGAGTTGACTACTTTCAGACCTTCTCTCCCACCCCGAAGATGACTACTCTTCGGGTGCTGCTACACATAGCCGCTCAGCGCGACTACGAGCTTCACTCTCTCGACTTCAGCACTGCGTTCTTGCAGGGTAGCCTGCACGAGGAGATCTGGCTTCGCCGTCCACCTGGCTTCACTGGGACTTTCCCTCCTGGCACCCAGTGGAGCCTCCGACGGCCAGTCTACGGTCTCCGCCAGGCACCGCGTGAGTGGCACGACACACTGAGGACTACGCTTGCGGCTCTTGGGTTTGCTCCTTCTACTGCTGACCCGTCGTTGTTTCTTCGCACCGACACTTCCCTGCCGCCGTTCTACATCCTCGTGTACGTCGACGACTTGGTCTTTGCCACAGCGGACACTGCTGGACTCGCCTACGTGAAGTCCGAGCTGCTGAAGAGACACACGTGCACAGACCTAGGTGAACTGCGCAGCTACCTTGGCTTGCAGATCACTCGGGACAGAGCACGCCGCACCATTACCTTGACTCAGTCACACATGGTGCAGCAGGTCCTTCAGCGCTTCGGCTTCACGTACTCCTCGCCTCAGGCCACTCCTCTGCCTACTCGCCACTCACTCTCAGCTCTGCCTTCGGATGAGTCCGTAGAGTCGAGTGGTCCGTATGCAGAGCTTGTTGGCTGCCTCATGTACCTGATGACCTGCACACGACCTGACCTTGCATACCCTCTGAGCATTCTTGCACGCTATGTTGCTCCTGGGAGACACAGACCAGAGCACATGGCTGCAGCGAAGAGGGTATTGCGCTACCTGTGCAGTACGTCGGGCATGGGGCTTGTGCTTGGAGGGCGGAGTCCAGTGGTCCTTACCGGCCACGCGGACGCTTCTTGGGCTGACGACCAGGCTACGCAGCGGTCGTCACAGGGTTACACCTTCAGCCTTGGTTCCGGCTCTGTCTCGTGGCGGTCTACTCGCTCGTCTTCGGTTCTCGGCTCCAGTTGTGAGGCTGAGATCTACGCCGGGGCCATGGCTGCACAGGAGCTTCGCTGGCTCACCTACCTGCTGACTGACCTTGGAGAGCCGCCTCGTTCTCCTCCAGTGCTGTACGTAGACAACAAGGCCATGCTGGCCTTGTGTCGAGAGCAGCGCTTGGAGCACAGAACGAAGCACATTGCTCTCCGCTACTTCCTTGCTCGTGAGCTGCAGCAGCGTGGTCAGTTGCGACTTGCGTACGTGGCCTCTGAGGCCAACACTGCTGATGTGTTCACCAAGGCACTCGCTCCTTGTGACCATCAGCGCTTTTGCACCCAGCTGGGTCTTGTGCCTGTCTTGCCTCACTTGCTCTCCTCTTGACTTCACTTGTACTGTGACATATATATATACCTGCTCTTGCTTGTCTAGTTTTATATATATGTCTGTACTCCTGCATTTGAACTGGCCTCTGGCCCTGCTCTTGTGCTCGGACTTTGTGGTGACTTTGTGATCCACCCTAAGCTTGCTTTGCTTTGCTTGACTGGTCTTGTGACCCCTTGTTCTCCCCCACTTTGCCTATGGGGGTGTGTCAAACATTATATATGTTATGCTTGTGTAGGCTACAGTGGGTTAGCCTATAGGGGGTACACAATTCTAGGGTTTCCTACTTGTACTCATTTCACTGCTAGTTAATTCATTCCTGTTCGCTTATTCTCACAGTCAAAACTTCGCTCCTCTAGGAAAGAAGGGGAGTCTTACGATATGGAATTGTCGAATGAACAATCCTAAAGTAACGAAAGCATAACGCGAAGATAACTGCACCAAGGACGAAGACCGAGCGAGACAAACAACTGTTGAAGATAGTTGTAAGCAGAATGAGTTCGAATTGTAAACGCGGGAAATGCATATAAACAGTTACCATTGCGTGTATTGTTACCGAACAGCACGATTGGCATACCCGATATATGTTAGCCTTAAGGGGAATGTACCCACTCATAATTCATGACTAGCTAAGACCTTTTGTATTCCCCTGTATTCCTATATGAACCCTTGTACCATAATGCAATATTTACTTATCTAGGAATGCAATCTTTGGTGTACTTAAACTGCATTTTTTCTTGAGAATAATATATCCAACCCCCAAATTGTTTAATACTCATGTGTATAACAATCAGGCTCACAGATTCGTTTTTTTCCTGCTTGATTCGTCAGACTAGTACACAGTTTTAGTCTGAAACTCTCGGAGTTGGTATAAAAAAAAGGCTGAAATTTCATAGTGTATTAAAAAAAGAAGTCTGAACATTCGAAATTAATGTATTCAATGTTCATCAGAAATGTATTTAATGTTTCATTCATCTAATATTGAAGCATGCCAGACAAAGGGGATTTCGGGTGAACATGCTCTAACGGCGAATCTGCAATGTCAGACGCGAATCTTGTAGTAATTAGGCGAATCTTGTGGTGATTGGGCGAATCTTGTGGTGACTGGGCGACTCTTGTGGTGATTGGGCGAGTTTTTGTGTCAGGGAAGGCGAATCTTGTGGTCTGAGAGGGGAATCAGCAATGTCAGCCGCGAATTTTTGGTGATTGGACGAAATCATTGTGCTCCGACAGCGCAAATCTGTGTCAGGAAGATTTTTACTATGATTGGTCGAAGTAAGGCGCGGATTTGCTGTGTCAAGGCGATTTTGCGTTGACAGCACGAATCTGCTGTGACCCGTGAAGTCGGAATCACCAAGAACGCATTCATACTCTGAATGATCAGAATACACTCCCGGAAAACTCTGAAATTTCAGAGTTAGTCTTAACATTTCTCTGAAAATTACAGAGTTGGGGTCCTAAAATCTCTGATTTTAACCGAGTTCACTTCAAAACAAAATCTGAATTCTCAGAGTTTTTCATGCAGTTCAGAGAAAAAAGTCTGACTTTTGAGGGTCTAATGATTAATTAATTACAAAATAGATGTACAGGGCCTTTTTACTGTTCACCCTGACATTTTTGGGGGACCTGTAGAACGTTCCCCAATTCTTGTATGCGGGATTGTTTTCAACATACACACCTTATATATTTGTGTCAAACATGCCATATTTGCATGTTCTGGTCAACTGTCAGGTATGCTCTAGAGAGTATAGGTTATTAGGGTTTGTATTTATAACCCTCTTGTTTCCTAGGCAATCTTCCCCCTGGTTCCAACTAAGAGAATTTGTAGGTGTACATTGTTAGCATATGTTGGGTTGTACTGTAGAGTGTATGGGTTGCTACTTGTTTGTACCCCCTTGCATGTCCTCTCAAGATGAACAAGCGGGCATCCTCAACCAAAAAAACAGAACAAAAAGAATGTACACATAAACTCCACTCGTGCGTATAGAAAATTTGTCCCTGATCCGTATGGCTCTACATATCAGGCAGCATGGGAGGAAGCGGCAAGATGATGCCGTGACGTGGCGGCTAAATGATGCCTTGGCGGCGCAGGTCCTGGAAGGTCTTGCGGTCGTACACGTTGCCCTCGCGATCCTCACACTCCTCCTCCACCTCCGGCCGCCACTTGCTGCCGCCCTGCTTCTCCCGCATGCGCTCCCATAGGGCTAGCGCGTCCTGTAGTGCAAGTCAAGCATGTGCAGTGCAGCGGGCGGGAAGCGAAGCGGAACAATCGGAGTATGAAACAACATGAGGCGCACATGGTCAGGCCTTGAAGCTTGCATGGCCTTGACACATGCCCTGTTGATGCCACAAAGCACTTAATGGCACATAACGCATGGCACAGAGCCAACTCAGGAATAGCTGCCTTAGCGTTCCCTCCCCCATCCCCCCCTAAACGGCCCACCTTGATGACGGTGACTTCATGGAAGGCCTTGGTGTTGGGCACGCCGAGGCAGCGCATGCCGTGTTGGTGCCGGAACTCCCGGAAGTGCCGCTCGAACGCGCGCCGCCCCCAGTAGCTGTAGTTGCCGCAGATCTCACACTTGAACTCCTGCCAGGGAACGACGGTGGGGGGGGGGAGGAGCAGAGAGCACATCGCACGGCAAGGCAGGGCACAGGGGATGAGTCCGTGGGCAGGGGAGAGTGCGCGTGGTGTGGACACCGGAATGGCCTTGATTTTGAAGAGAATGTCCGCTTGAACGTACCCGGTTTAACTCATACCTCGTACCTGCTTGAGCCCATACCTGCTTGAGCCCGTACCTGCTTGAGCCCGTACCTGCTTGAGCCCGTACCTGCTTAAGCCCACCTGTCCACCTTTCACAAGTCCGCACCTGGTTGAGCCCGCACCTGGTTGAGCCCATACCTGGTTGAGCCCATACCTGGTTGAGCCTACACCTGGTTGAGCCTGCCCCTGGTTGAGCCCGCACTTGGTTGAGCCTGCACCTGGTTGAGCCCGCACCTGGTTGAGCCCGCACCTGGTTGAGCCCGCACCTGGTTGAGCCCGCACCTGGTTGAGCCCATACCTGGTTGAGCCCATACCTGGTTGAGCCCATACCTGGTCGAGCCTGCCCCTGGTTGAGCCCGCACTTGGTAGAGCCCGCACCTGGTTGAGCCCGCACCTGGTTGAGCCCGCACCTGGTTGAGCCCACACCTGGTTGAGCCCGCACCTGGTTGAGCCCATACCTGGTTGAGCCCGCACCTGGTTGAGACCATACCTGGTTGAGCCCATACCTGGTTGAGCCCGCACCTGGTTGAGCCCGCACCTGGTTGAGCCCGCACCTGGTTGAGCCCGCACCTGGTTGAGCCCATACCTGGTTGAGCCCATACCTGGTTGAGCCCATACCTGGTCGAGCCTGCTCCTGGTTGAGCCCGCACTTGGTAGAGCCCGCACCTGGTTGAGCCCATACCTGGTTGAGCCCGCACCTGGTTGAGCCCACACCTGGTTGAGCCCGCACCTGGTTGAGCCCATACCTGGTTGAGCCTGCACCTGGTTGAGCCCATACCTGGTTGAGCCCATACCTGGTTGAGCCCGCACCTGGTTGAGCCCGCACCTGGTTGAGCCCGCACCTGGTTGAGCCCGCACCTGGTTGAGCCCATACCTAGTCGAGCCTGCCCCTGGTTGAGCCCGCACTTGGTAGAGCCCGCACCTGGTTGAGCCCATACCTGGTTGAGCCCATACCTGGTTGAGCCCGCACCTGGTTGAGCCCGCACTTGGTAGAGCCCGCACCTGGTTGAGCCCATACCTGGTTGAGCCCGCACCTGGTAGATCCCATACTTGGTTGAGCCCGCACCTGGTTGAGCCCAAACCTGGTTGAGCCCGCACCTGGTTGAGCCCATACCTGGTTGAGACCATACCTGGTTGAGCCCGCACCTGGTTGAGCCCGCACCTGGTTGAGCCCACACCTGGTTGAGCCCGCACCTGGTTGAGCCCGCACCTGGTTGAGCCCGCACCTGGTTGAGCCCATACCTGGTTGAGACCATACCTGGTTGAGCCCGCACCTGGTTGAGCCCGCACCTGGTTGAGCCCGCACCTGGTTGAGCCCGCACCTGGTTGAGCCCGCACCTGGTTGAGCCCGCACCTGGTTGAGCCCATACCTGGTGGAGCCTGCCCCTGGTTGAGCCCATACCTGGTTGAGACCATACCTGGTTGAGCCCGCACCTGGTTGAGCCCGCACCTGGTTGAGCCCGCACCTGGTTGAGCCCGCACCTGGTTGAGCCCGCACCTGGTTGAGCCCGCACCTGGTTGAGCCCGCACCTGGTTGAGCCCATACCTGGTTGAGCCCGCACCTGGTTGAGCCCATACCTGGTTGAGACCATACCTGGTTGAGCCCGCACCTGGTTGAGCCCGCACCTGGTTGAGCCCGCACCTGGTTGAGCCCATACCTGGTCGAGCCTGCCCCTGGTTGAGCCCGTACTTGGTAGAGCCCGCACCTGGTTGAGCCCATACCTGGTTGAGCCCGCACCTGGTTGAGCCCATACCTGGTCGAGCCTGCTCCTGGTTGAGCCCGCACTTGGTAGAGCCCGCACCTGGTTGAGCCCATACCTGGTTGAGCCCGCACCTGGTTGAGCCCACACCTGGTTGAGCCCGCACCTGGTTGAGCCCATACCTGGTTGAGCCCGCACCTGGTTGAGCCCATACCTGGTTGAGCCCATACCTGGTTGAGCCCGCACCTGGTTGAGCCCGCACCTGGTTGAGCCCGCACCTGGTTGAGCCCGCACCTGGTTGAGCCCATACCTGGTTGAGCCCATACCTGGTCGAGCCTGCCCCTGGTTGAGCCCGCACTTGGTAGAGCCCGCACCTGGTTGAGCCCATACCTGGTTGAGCCCATACCTGGTTGAGCCCGCACCTGGTTGAGCCCGCACCTGGTTGAGCCCGCACCTGGTTGAGCCCATACCTGGTCGAGCCTGCCCCTGGTTGAGCCCGTACTTGGTAGAGCCCGCACCTGGTTGAGCCCATACCTGGTTGAGCCCGCACCTGGTTGAGCCCATACCTGGTCGAGCCTGCTCCTGGTTGAGCCCGCACTTGGTAGAGCCCGCACCTGGTTGAGCCCATACCTGGTTGAGCCCGCACCTGGTTGAGCCCACACCTGGTTGAGCCCGCACCTGGTTGAGCCCATACCTGGTTGAGCCCGCACCTGGTTGAGCCCATACCTGGTTGAGCCCATACCTGGTTGAGCCCGCACCTGGTTGAGCCCGCACCTGGTTGAGCCCGCACCTGGTTGAGCCCGCACCTGGTTGAGCCCATACCTGGTTGAGCCCATACCTGGTCGAGCCCGCCCCTGGTTGAGCCCGCACCTGGTTGAGCCCATACCTGGTTGATCCCATACCTGGTTGAGCCCGCACCTGGTTGAGCCCGCACCTGGTTGAGCCCGCACTTGGTAGAGCCCGCACCTGGTTGAGCCCATACCTGGTTGAGCCCATACTTGGTTGAGCCCGCACCTGGTTGAGCCCATACCTGGTTGAGCCCGCACCTGGTTGATCCCATACCTGGTTGAGCCCGCACCTGGTTGAGCCCGCACCTGGTTGAGCCCGCACCTGGTTGAGCCCGCACCTGGTTGAGCCCGCACCTGGTTGAGCCCGCACCTGGTTGAGCCCATACCTGGTTGAGCCCGCACCTGGTTGAGCCCATACCTGGTTGAGACCATACCTGGTTGAGCCCGCACCTGGTTGAGCCCGCACCTGGTTGAGCCCGCACCTGGTTGAGCCCGCACTTGGTTGAGCCCGCACCTGGTTGAGCCCATACCTGGTTGAGCCCATGCAGCTTGTAGAGCCAGTAGGGGATGGGCTTGCCGTCCCACCCCATGGGCAGCTTCAGCGGGTTGTAGATCTCCTCCTCCTCCTCCTCGCTCTCTTCCTCCTCCTCCACCACCTCCTCCTGCCGCGCACACACATACAGGCGCACACAGTGGGGCACGGCGCGGTGCATTCAGGGCTCGAAACGTCAACGAGAAAGCAGACAAAGTAGGAAGATAGACCTTCATCAACTCCAACCATCCATTTCTCATTCCCTAGATCTCTTCTTTCCTCCCTCCGTTTCCTCCTATCACTCCATCCTCCCCCACTCTCTCTCCCTCTAACTTGCTCCCTCTTCACCCAATCACGGACCTCCTCTCGCTCGGCAGCCATCTCCTCATATGTGAGCCCGGCCTTCTTCTCCACGTGCACGCGCGTCTCTGCGATGGGCTGCCATGCCATGTGTAGCATTGCAAGGAGCGCGCATGGTGGTGATGGTGCGTGCATGCACATGCAGGTCATGCCACACAGAACACCACACGTGCCGGGAGAGGGGAGGGGGGTTGAAGGCGGTTTCCAAAGACAGCAGTGCTGGGAGTGGGCCAATCACACAGAACGAGCGTGAGCACGGCATAAGTGATCAGCAAGAGACACCTTCCTTACCAACCAGCATCACACCCCATACCGCCACCCAAACCCCCTCCCCCTCCCCTCACCTCCTCCAGCAGCTCGCACAGCCGCTGCACCTTTGCCTCCACCAGAGCCACCTCGCGAGCCACACTGCCACCGCCGCCACTGCCGTTGCCACTGCCACCATTGGTGCTGTCTGCAGCAGCACCCGCGCTGCCCTTGCTGGCCTTGGCACCCTTCTTCTTGGGCGGGGCGAACGCCTTGGCAAAGTGCTTCGGGTCGATGGCCTCAAAGCGCGTCGTCTGTGACAGCAGGGGGCATGGCGGGGGGGAATGCGGGCGAAGAGGTGATCATGGAAGGCTTTTGAAAAGAGGGCGCAACAGGGTAGTGGCGCATGGCACAGAGGGAATGGATGGAAGCGGGCCAAACAGCACTTGCCACTATACCCACAAGCCACACTCCCACCGCCCCACCTTGGCCATGAGCAGCCCCACCTTGGCCATGAGCAGCCGCTCTGCGCGCTCGCGCGGTGTGCCCCCCGTCTTGAGCCCCAGCGCACCGAGCGCCTCCTTGACCTTGGCGTGCGGCACGAGGTCCTCGTCCAGCAGCTCGTCCACCGTGTCGAACGCCGATAGGTCCACCACACCCTGCTTCATGCCGTACCCCTCTCCGCCCTCGCCCCCCTCCTCCTCGCCCTCCCCCCCGTCCCCCTCACCACGCAGCACCCCCGCCCACCCCAGGCCCTGGTCCTCCCACCCCAGCACCTGCCCCTGCTCCCACCGATCCCTGAAATCCTCCTCTAGCTGCCCCGAGGAGAGGGGGAAAGGGGGGGGTGTAAGGGGATGCGATTCATGTAGGAGATAGGACGAAAGGAGGGGTGTGAGGTGGATGCAACAATTTTTACTCAGATGAATTTGAACTCAAATTTGAGACGTCCCCGATGGGGAGTAGGATGGGATGGATGGAGCGCATGCGCATGCATGTGCCAGGGACGAACGGGGTTAGGGTGTGTTGGGGGACGGGGGGGAGGGGATTGGTACCAAGGGGTATGGGCACAGGAAAAAGGCACAGAGAAATGGAAGTGTGTTGGGGTGCAGTGGTGGGCCCACCTTGCTGTAATGCTTTGCGAGGTCCTGCAGCGGCTGTGTGCGGCGGAAGAAGGACTCGAGGTACTCCGCCACGCCGCCCACGTATGTGCGGTACGCCCTGCCCAGTGTGGCGCAGTGCAGGGCGGCCAGGGGGGTTGGTGGGGAGAGGCATTGCGAGTGTGGGGGCAGGGAGTTTGGGTCGAGGGGGAAGGGGGAGAGAGAGAGAGGAGGACATGGGGGAGCAATGCACGGCAGCAGATACGGGCAGTGAGCGCCTTGCCTCGTGGCCACTGTGACTCACCCAACAGACAGGCTAGCCCGCAATGACTGCGCTCCTGCTGCTGAAACCACTCCAGTCCCTCCCCCCGCCCACCCCCTGCGCAGCGTACTTGGTGAATTTGAAGTTGCGGGGGATCTTGTGTGTCTGCGGCAGCTGGTCCAGGAACGTGGGGTAGTCCATGGCGCGCCCGAACTTGGCGTTGCACAGCTGCTGGTGCCACGCGTGCATGTCCACGTGCTTGCCCATCGCCTCCTGGAGAGAGGGACGGGTGGCCACATGGACGGGGGAATGGTTGGGAGGGGGGAGGGCAGGGACGGTGCGCACAAGGGCGAAAGAGGGCAGGTGGAGCTTTCTCTGGCAGGCTGCACGCCTCACAGTCCGCAGCAGTCACTCCATTCACAGTCTCGCCGCTCGACTCACCTCCTTACTTTACCGCACCCAGGGCTCACCTCCCCGCTGAACTCACCTCCCCGCTGAACTCACCTCCCCGCTGAACTCACCTCCCCGCTGAACTGCACCCAGGGCTCATCCTTGATGAGCTCGTCCACGTCCGCCTCGCCCTCCACCACCCTCGCCCCCGGATGCCGCCTGTGGTATTCCCGGATCTGCCCCGGAGGGGGAGGGGTGGGGAGGGAAGCGGGTGAGGTGGGGGGGATGGAAGAGCAGGCAGGAATAAAATGAAGCAGGGACAAGCGGGAGAGAGAGGAGAAAGGAGGGTGGAAAGGGGTTGCATAAGAGCGGGAAGGGGTGTTTAAGGGGAGTGGGTTTAAGGGCGGGGCCGGGTAGGGACGTTGAGGTGGAGAAACGAATCACCGGGTGGGAAAAATATCCTTGGAACAGGGATGATGCCCTGAGGCATGATGCCAGTGGCGTGAGGAGGGAACGACTCTCACACGGAGCCCAAGGCCATCATCTCCCCCCCTGCTCCCCCTGCCCTCTCTGCCCTCTCCCGCTTGTGAAGGCATGGTGAACGCAGTGAGTGTGAGCTCCAAGTTAAGCTGAAGCAGCCCTCCGGTGCTGCACTGCACACTACTCAAAGCCCCTAATTACCGAACAAAATCAACCCTTCGCCGCATGGTTCATCTGTGCAGGAAGCCAACCATCAACACGTCGCATCGCAGCTCTCTTCACCGAATTGAACCCGCCCTCTCAACTCATTGAGCCCCTCTTCACCGCACTGCACCCATGGTGTGGTCACCTCATTGAGGCGCTCATAGAAGGAGGTGAAGACGGTGGCGCTGGGGTTGGGCGTGCCCTGCCCGCCCAGCGCCGCTATCTCGTCCCTCCTCGCCCCGTCCGCGTCCGCGTAGATCTCCGCCTGCCTCATGCATGCCCCCCCATGTCCCAGGGGGGACAGATGGGGGAGAGGGGGAGGGATGGGTGGAGAGGGGGAAGGGGAAGGGTGGGGGAGGGGAAGGTAATGAGAGAAAAAGGGGAGGTAATGGGGCGGGAACGGAAAACAAAGTGAGGAAGCCAATAGGAGAGTAGTGAGAGCAGAAGGGTGGGAATGTTGGAGGTAAGTTCTGAATTTCCGAAGAGGTAAACTCTGGAGCAAGGGAGGGAGCGGTGGGTGATGGCGGAAGAGGGTGAGGGGCGGTGTGGCGGCGAGGATTTTTGGCGAAAGGTAATTGTAAGGAACAAGTTTTTACAGCGGGGCTGTCTTGGCATAGTGGCGTAGGAGGGTGAGAGGGACGAGAGGGGCGAGATGGGCGAGAGGGTCGAGAAGGGTGAGAGGTGATGAGCGAAGTGAAGACGGCACAGCAGCGCGTGCAAGGCCGTGGTGGCTCGACGGGCAAGGGCGAATGGAGAGAAGGCGTCGGGGAGGCTAGGGCACGAGGCTGCTTCCGCCTGCTTCCACGCAATCGCCCTGTTCCATCGATCGCCCCACCGCCCATCACCCGCACGCATAACTTATCCTCAACGCCGCTAGATTAACTGTCAACGACGTGCTATAAGCAAGATGGTGAGCCGCACATCAGCAGCCGAATGCGAGGCGCGAGGCACGCAGCGCCACGAGGCACGCAGGCAGGGCCTTCGGGAGTGCAGCTAACCAGAGACGGTAGTGAAGCTTCGCGAATCGTATCTAGAAGTCGAGATCCGCCCGCCCCGCCGGCGTCGCTTCGCCCGCCGCCGGCTGCAAGTCGAGCGAAGGTGCGACTAGACGTAACGATACCGCCAGCGAGAACCCTAACAATTTCCGCTCTAACCATCTTCACCCTGACGATGCTCGTCGGCGACACGGCGTACCAGGCGCGCGCTGTTGGCGACGATGGCGTCGACGACGTTCTTGATGCGATGGCTCTGAAACAGCTTCTCGCGATGCGACGACAGGCTCTGCTGCAGGTCCTTCACCGCCTGCCGCTCCAGCCGCTCGTTCTCCTCGTGCGTCGCGCGCGCCTGCTCCAGCAGCGTGGACGCCATCGGGGCGCAGCGCGCGAGGTTGTATGGGGATGCGATCACGAATCAACACTCACAAAGAAACACAAGTGAGGTCAGGTCGCACATTTGTTGCGCTGCAACGGTTCTTGTGTCGTGGCTCAGGGCGGTTCCACACGGTGGAAAGTGGTTTTGGAGGTTCCGAACCTGTGTATGAGCCTAAATTATATTTTTTTGAACCATAACAAATATAAACCCCTATTGGATGGTATGCTTTTAGGGAGAAATCAACCCTAATCACTCTGCGACAAGGTGTTTAGGGTTGACTTGTTTCTGAACAAACATTCCGTCAGCTTGTTGGGTGTTTAGGTTCGAAAATTGTTCGAGCTAGTTTCGGCGCTGGTTCGGTACTGCTTCGAAGGGGTGCGACTCACACGGCCCTAATTTGGCCATCTCTCTGCTATTCTTCGGCCCTAATCTGGTCATTTCCGCTGTTTGTAGAGGCTGCCGAACCCCCAAATGGTGGATTAGACGCCTCGTGCTATTGCACGATTTTTGGCAACGTCGCATGATCGAACAAGGGGGGCGTCACCTGTAGAAAGTGTCACAATTGATATTCTGTTCAAAATTGTTTTCAGAACTAAATGGGACAGTATTCGTACAGTGAAAACGATACGCATGTTCGTATTTGGTGTTTCGAGCCCGAAGTGACATACACTAAGGCTTGTTCCAGTTACGGTACGTCTTCCGTGCTAGGCTGACGACATTGCCTGCACGCGGTTGACGGCACGCGATGCCATCACCCAGCTTGTAGTCCGCCCAGCTTGCTCGATCAGTCTGCCCACTTTTGCCAGGTTACGCCAGCCCAGGCTATCTACGATGCTATGGTTAGGCGCTGCTCATCCCCCTATGTTGTCTCGCGTTGCCATTTCTCTTCCCAAACAGTCTGCCTTTCCCACTGTAGCTCACCTCATGACCCGTATGTGCTCACTCGACTCCTGCTACAATGCCGCCCTCACGCTAGAGTTTCTGGTAGAGAACCAGCCCCCCATTTACCTGTACTTCCTCATGAGTCGCCTCCATAACACCCTGTGTTCTGTTCACGATTACTTCCCCTCCCTAGACCCAGCTAGTCTCGCCCTTGCCTCGTTCGAGACTCGTCTCCTCGAGGCCGAAACCAGTGGCCATGTTGCTGCCTCCTGTGACAACCCCAGCACCTCCTTTTTTTAGGGGTGTGCTCTCTCCCTTCTCGCATCCTTCGTTGCCTTTGCAGCTGTTATTGACCTCCTCCATGCTGAGGAGGTCAGCGCTGTGTCCACTCCTAGCACGAGATGCAGCGGCAGCGGTGGAGATAGAACGAGTGGGGGTGGTGGAGGTGACTATGGCGGGGGGGGGGGGGGGGGGGTCGCGGAGGTTGAGGATGTTGTGGAGGGGGTTGGAGTGGTAGTCGTGGTCGAGCTGGCGAGCGTGGCGGGGGTGGAGAAGCCAGTGAAGGAGGCAGCTCTGGAAGTGGCAGCAACATGTAGAGGCTGCGAGCGTAGGTGTTTGTGAGACTACTAGCACAAGTGCAGTTCCTCGAGAGGCTCTCGTTCACGCCGGACTATGGCGCGACTCGGTGCTTCTTCCACGACTGCACCACAGTCACACCGCTCCTAGCACTTGCACATGTTGCGGGGGTCGGCCAGATTGGTGGAGGTCTCTGTACCACGACCTCTCCTTTGGACTAGATGGTGCACGCGACTCCACTGTTCGCCCATGTTCGGGAGTCCACTTTGGCACCCTCATAGGTCTCCACCTCCCCTCAGTTGCTACAAACTAGGTGAGTGCTGATCACCTCCAGGATATGTTGGTCACCACCACGATTCCTGGGGGTGAGCGCGTGGTGATCTGTATGGACACAAAGACTGTAGACCAATTCACACGAAGGCCTGGGTCTGGACTGTACACACTGCTTACTGAGTCTGCTCAGGTGGCTGCGTTAGGTCAGGTAGCAATGTCTTGCTCGTGTCGGTTACTCACACACCAATCTCTCCTATGGCACCACCACCTTGGCCACCCTTCCCTTCCGTGCCTCCACAGCATGCACTTGTGTTGCCTTGTTTCTGGCCTCCCGCAGACCCTGCCCCCGCTCCCACCGTTGCTTGCGCCGCCGTGCACTCCTTGCGTCAAGGGGCGGCAGCACGCTACTCGTCACTCCTCGTTTCCTCTGACTACTGCTCCTCTACAGATGCTGCACATGGATGTGTGGGGCCCAGCCCCTATCCATGGACCGCACCAGGAACGCTACTTTCTGCTGGTCATTAACGAATTCACGCGCTACACCATTGTGTTTCCCTTTGAGGATAAGGGCAACGTCCGTGCTGTTATCATCCCTTGAATCCGCAATGTTTGTCCCCAGTTGAGAGCATGCTTCCCAGCATGACCTCCTTGCAGGATCAACCCAACAATATTCAAGACCCTGTCACAGTGGTGAACGCGACTCCGAGAGGATTGGGTTTGTTAGTGGAAAGCAAGCTTCAGACAATAGCGATCTCTAATGCTTCTGATGACGATTTCCTTGACGATGACTCAACTGAAGAATGGACTTTGATGCTACTAAGGAAGTTGCTTTCCGCCTCCGTTTTGCAACAATTTTGCTGATCCTGTTAGCCTTGTCTCATGAATTAATTTCCGTTGTCTCCATATTGCACATGCTGATGAAGAAGGTTTGGATTTTGTGATTGACTGACGAAGCACATGACACCGCGAATTTCCTAGTGCTGTAGCCCGCTTACATCGCCTAGATAAGGTTCTCTGGCCTGCATATCTCCTTCCTGGAAATATCTGATGCTCGTCGCATCAAATACCACACGGTGGATTATCAAAAGGCAAAAGGGGGTCACGATGAATCTACTGCGACAACATATTGAAGATCCATCTTACACTAGGGAAAAGTATACTAACTCGAAAGGCATTAAAGTTTCTATCAAGCAACTTCTCACTAATATCTCACCTAATGTGATGAAAGTCCTGCTGGTGCTGTACAAGTTGAAGCTAAGGAAGAGGTCGGCATTAAAAAAAGGTTGATCTTTTCACCGAGTTCAGCATCCACTTACCGTCGCTGACACCGACGTGATCAAGGGTCTTGTTGAGCATTCGGGCGATCGCCAATACTGGAGTCATACCGTTGATAATCCAATAGAGGTTGGCACACATCTTTTGGTCCACTACCCTGCACTGTCCTGCCAACTCTGCGGTGGACAGCCTTATGATAAGCAGCATGACCTATTCATCACAGAACGACAGCACAATATAGGGAAGTGGAACTTGTCCATTGGGAAGGTTTATAGAATTAATGGTCACAGCATTGAACAATCCTTACCTATTGATCACCTTTTCATCTTTGATCCATTGTTGTTTGCAATCGCTTCCATACACACCTTCTGTCTTGTGACACCTATCCTCAAGGATCCCGCAATGGTCTTTATCTCAACACACAGCAATTGTGAAAATGGCTCTGCACCCAGGCCAGATGTGGGAAAGCGAAGCAGTAAACTCCCATGATAGCTGCGGAACACATCACTGCGGCTTCTCATCTGCTGAACCTGGAGAATTTGAGAGAAACTACCAAGAGCTCTCTCAACAAGGCAAACATCAGTGTTGTAAGGGAGGAGTAGGCTCTAAAGATGCAGCAGATTGGTCAAACGTTGTTAGCCATAGTAGGGTGCCATTCATTGATATGCGTTGTGTCTCTCCTCCACTTGTAGATGACAAGGGTCTTCCAAGCACTGAATACATGAGTAAGAAGAACCTTCTTTCATTTGCAGGTCTCAATGTGATTGGATTAGGAAAGCGCAAAAAAAACAAAATATAACTGACTGTTCTAGGAAAGCAGTTGATATTACGATTACCTATATTGGTCCTTCTCGGCCTTCACTTCGGCCATAGCTGCGATCCAAACTGCTAAAGCCGGCAGTGTGGCTGTCCTTATTCGGAACCCCTCCCTACATCTCCACAGTGTACTCACTCACCCCTCAGGAAGATTGCTAGTAGTAGAGATCAGTTGTCCTGGCTTGAGATTCACACTTCTTGCGGCAATTTTCCCGACAGACGTAGCCTCTAGAAGTTCCTCCTCTCGAACATGCTTCGATTAGCTGTATATCAGCTTCCACCCTCTATGCATCTGATCTTCCTTGGTGATCTGAACACAAGAAATGATCCAATCTTAGATCGCTCATTGAAGTTAGGAACAACAATAGTATCACAATGCAGTCAGTTTTAGCTATCAGACATTTTCTCGCACCCTTCACCATATGAAAAGAGAGTCTACATTTGTCATAGTTTTTAAGAAAGTCAGCTCTAAGATAGACCGCGCTTTAGTCTCACACTCTCTCCTTCCCCAACTCGACACCACCCGTCGCCTTGAATATGCCACGCGCGTGGTGGCTGCTCTCTCTACATGTCCTCTGCCCGCTGGGTGTAAGTCTGCCCTTGGCCGTGACATCCTAGAGGACAGGCAGTTTGAGCTGGAGTTCTTGGTAGTCGCTTTTGCCCACCTCCGTGCCATGTTGCTAGCCCCAAAGGGACTCCCAGACGCCCTTGATATACCGACTCCTCACACTTACCGTGAAGCAATGTCAGGGTCGTGGGCCTCTCAGTGGATAGCGGCCATGGACTAAGAGATGACGTCTTGAAGATCCACAGGCATCTACGTTGACGCATTTCTTCCTCGGAGATTGAACATAGTCGATGGCATGTGGATCTTCAAGGTGAAACACCCACCCGGATCACCGCTAGTTTTCAAGACACACAACATGGCTAGAGGCTTCAAATAGCATGAGGGAGTAGACTTCTTCCAGACCTTCTCCCCTAATCTGAAGATGACCACTCTTCGGGTGTTACTACATGTCACAAAACCCACTAGACTCTTCTGCACTCACTGGACTTCTCCACTGCCTTTCTCTAGGGCAGCCTGCACAAGTAGATCTGGCTATGCCGTCTTGCTGGCTTTACTGGTACTTTCTTGCCTAGGACCTGGTGGAGCTTGAGACGACCAGTCTACGAACTGCCCCATGCACCTCATGGCACGACACCCTTTGCACCACTCTTGCTGACCTCGGGTTCAGTCCGTCGTCTGCCGACCCCTTCACTTATTGTACGTTCTGGCCCCACTCCCTTCTTCGTTCGCGTCTACGCTGATGACCCAGGCTTCGCGACCACAAACAGAGCTACTTTAGCTTTTATGAGGTCCAAACTACAGAATGGACACACGTGCACTGACCTTGGTGGACTGAGCCGCTACTTTGGTTGCACATCACCAGGGACAGAGCCGCTTACACCATCGCACCGACTCAACCACTCGTGGTGCAGAACGTCTTTCAGCGGTTTGAGCTTCAGTTCCCCCCCCCACTGCCAACTCCCCTTGCACTTGATTATAAACTTACTGCTCCTCTTCCAAATGAGCCCTTTGAATCCAGTGGTCCCTACGTAGAGCGTGTGGGTTGTCTCATGTACCTGATGACCTGTACTTATTTGGACGTTGCTTATTCTCTCAACATCCTGGCTCGCTTTGTTGCGACGAGGAGACACCGTCCTATTCACTGGGTGGCTCCTGTAATGGTATGTCAAACTTATATGCTATAGTCTGTGTAGGCTGTAGTGGGGTAGACAATATGGGGTACAACATTTCTAGGTTTTCATACTTGTACCCACCTGCTTGCTAGTTCATTCACTTCCTCGTTCTTTCACATGGTATCAGAGCAGGTTCCCTAGTGGGAACGTTTCCTAGGGCCCACCGAATATCGATTTTTTTTTCCTGCCCGAAGCGCGCTTCACCCCTGCCCGAGTCGCGCCCCGTGTGCCTACTCTTCCGTCGCGTCCCCTGCCCTTAGTGGCCCGTCGGCTCCCCTACGGCCCCGTAGCGGCCCCTCTCACGACCTCTCACGGCCCCTCTCATGGCCCTTCGCGGCCCCTTCAGGCCCCTCGTGGCCCCTTCGCGGCCTCCCTTCGCGGCCCCTTCGTGGCACCTTCGTGGCCCCTTCACGGCCCCTTCGCGGCCCCTTCAAGGCCACTTCGTGGCACCTTCGTGGCCCCTCCACGGCCCCTTCGCGGCCCCTTCACGGCCTCTTCACGGCCCCTTCGCGGCCCCTTCGCGGCCCCTTCACGGCCCCTTCATGGCCCCCCCTCACGGCCCCCTCTCAGCTCCCTTCACGGCCCCTTCACGGCCCACTCGCGGCTCCCTTCGCGGCCCCTTCGCGGCCCCGCCCCGCTGCCCGTAGCGACCCCGCCCCGTCGCCCTTCGCGGCCCCTTCACGGCCCCTTCATGGCCCCCTCGCGGCCCCCTCGCGGCTCCCTTCGCGGCCCCTTCGCGGCCCCGCCCCGCTGCCTGTAGCGACCCCGCCCCGTCGCCCTTCGCGGCCCCGCCGCGTCGCCCCCGCCTCGTCGCGTCGCCCCTGCGGGACCCGCGGGGCGCAGCTCCTGTGCGTCGCGACGCCCCTGCGGGTCCCGCGTGGCGTCACCACTGCCCGCCGCGGCGCCCTGCCCTAACCCGCGCCCTAGTGTGAGAGTACGACGGCTTATGCCAGCTATACTTGCTTGCCTCTACTTTATCATGCTATTTCTAGCATATGATAATCATATGCATGCATGAATTGCTTGATTTCCTAGGCTAGGTGCTTTCCTATATTTTATTATAGTTTTAGCACCGAGCTAGGTTGCGTGCACCGAATTCTGGCTTTTCGGTTGCCACCGAATTGCCTTCTACCGAATTCGGTAAGGATCTGTTCGGGACGCTTCGCGACCCGCGGAACCTTCGCGTAACACCTGGTTACGGGGCCTTGTGTCGAGCCTATATATAGCCTCGTGTTGTACCCAGGTGATCATTCAATTCAATTTGAATCATCTTTTCTGAGCTCGATCCCAGATCCTCACACCTGGAGTAGCCGCCACTGCAGCAGCCGCCCCTGGAGCACCCGCCACTGCAGCAGCCGCCCCTGGAGCAGCCGCCCCTGAAGCAGCCGCCCCCGGAGCAGCCGCCCCTGAAGCAGCCGCCCCTGAAGCAGCCGCCCCTAGAGCAGCAGCCGATGCAGCAGCCGCCCCTGGAGCAGCCGCCACTGCAGCAGCCGCCCCTGGAGCAACCGCCCCTGCCGCAGCCGCCCCTGGAGCAGCCGCCACTGCAGCAGCTGCCCCTGGAGCAGCCTCCCCTGCAGCAGCCGCCCCTGGAGCAGCCACCCCTGAAGCAGCTGCCCCAGGAGCAGCCGCCACTGCAGCAGCCGCCCCTGGAGCAGCCACCCCTGCAGTAGCCGCCCCTAGAGCAGCCGCCCCTGCACCAGCCGCCCCTGGAGCAGCCGCCCCTGCAGCAGCCGCCCCTGGAGCAGCCACCCCTGCAGCAGCCGCCCCTGGAGCAGCCGCCCCTGCAGCTGCCGCGGAGCCCTCGCCCTAGAGTGGTAGCGGCCTCGTCGTTGCAGCCGTCGTACGCCTGCTCTTCTCGCCACTGGTGAGCACTGCCCTGCCCGTACTGCTGTTACTGCTGCTCTTGCTGCTACTTCTCTTTCTACTGCTACTGCTGCTCCTGGTGTGTCCAGATATAGCTCCAGCACCGTCCGCGTGAGTCCCTCACCCCCCAACAGCTTCGTGAGTGGTACGCTAGTTGGGGTTGTCGGGGTGGCCGTAGTGGGAGTCGTCCTGGAGTAAGTAGTTCAGCAGCTGCTTGTAGTGGCCAGGTGCGGCTTCAGCGTCGTCCCCGCGCGGTCCTTTCGCCCCAGCAGCTTCGTGAGTGGTACGCTCAGCGTGACGGGTCACGGGGTACTGCTCGCTGTCCGTACGTCATTCGCACTAGTGCTCGGACTGGTCAGCCTTGCGGGACTTTTGGTCACGCAGAGTCCCGCTGTCAACGGGAGTTGGGTATTGGCCCCGTCCTCGCTTGGGCGGAGCCGACTTCGTGGTTGGGTGCGAGGGGAGCAGCCGACCTGCAGCAGTGGATGAGTTGGTTGACGAGGAGGTCGACCTGCACGGGGGACCACTGCACGGGCGCCGACTTTAGGGTGGCGCCGACTTCAGGGAGGTCGACTTGGGAGTCGACCTGCGGAGGACGTCAACTTGGTGACGTCGACCTGGAGGAGGTCGACGTGGAGGTGGTTGTCGACTTGGGAGGTCGACGGGCATTTACGGGAGCTGCTGGTCGACATGGTTGCCCGGTCGACCGGGTTACCTGGGAGTGCGACGGTCTCCCAGGCGAAGTTGGCGAGACCGACCTCGGTGGTGGTATCCCGAGGTCGTCGTGGCGGATCAGAGGTGACAGGACTCTGCACGCCAATCATCTGCGCACACCTGTGAAGCGGGTGCACTGCTGTCCTGCAACGTTGGCACGCCATCGACCTTGCCTTGCTGGAGTGCGGTCGACCAAGTCGTGCTGGAACGCGGTCGACCAAGCTGCGCTGGCAGTTGGCCGACCTGAATGCTTGCTCTGATGTAGTCTTGCTATGCCAACTTCATTGTACCATTGTTCTGAACTTTTCCTAGTGGAACTCTTGCAAATTCTCCCCGTGAACTAGCAAGGAGCGTGAACACAAGGAAACGACTAAGTGAACCAACGCAGAGATCACACGAGCACACGTGCCTAGCCCGTAGCCTAGCTCCCGTTGCTGCAGTTATCTCCGCATGGTGCGGTGAGCGTGGACGACACCGCGACGTAGTTCAGTCTAGCCGACTTAGCACATACCGATCGTGTTCGTAGACCGGCAGCCGTGCAATCATTAGCGTGCGCGTAGGCGACGCCGAGGTGATGGACACCCTGGAGGGACGGCTGGAGGATGCGAGGAGACGCCATGAGGCCCAGGAGTATGGGGCGATACCCTGGGCAGTCGTCGAAGCCGGACTCCGCTCCGTGTGGGCGGCGGAGCACCCCCCTTCTCGACCTGCCTCTCCTCGACCGGTGAACAACGACGGCGGCGTCGACGTGGGCGTCAACGCCGGTGGTGGTCAAGTCGGCAGCAGTGCGGGAGGCACGTCGAGGCACCGAGGTGTGATACACGCCGGTGAAGTCGGCGGCGTTCAGACGCGAGGGGTGCAGTCGTCGGCGGCTGCAGGCTCCTCGCAGGGCGACGTCGGAGGACGACGAAGCGGATTGTCACCGATGTCGGCGTCACAGGTGACGGCAGGTGGGATTGCACTGAGCTACAGCTACTTCAAGTTTACGTCGGACAGGATGTCGGTCACCCCTCCGCTGGTCGGTCGACCCGACATTCTCACCTAGAAGGAAGCCATCGAGCCCCAGCTGGAGATGGCCGGACTGATCGGCTTCGCCCGAGGGACCGTGGCGACGCCGGGGGAGCACCACCCCGACCTGCGGGCGGAGTTTCGCGCCGTGCAGCTGTTGACCTTCACGGTCATCTCGCGGTGCTGCTCGCCGGGCGTGCAGATCGCCTTGAAGTGGTGCCGGGAGTACATCGACGCCGGCCACAGGGCGTGGCACTTCATTGAGTCGACGTACCAGGTCACCGACGACCTGTTCATCGCCCAGCTGGAGGGACAGCTGACGCACCTGCGCATGGGTGACGAGGAGACAGCCACCGACTACTGCAACCGGGCACAGCGAATTCTCGCCACCATCAGGATGGCCGGCGCGCAGTACTCCACGGCGTCGTACATCACCCATGTCATGCAGGGACTCTCTAGCAGCTACAACCTGCTGAAGCGGCTGTCTATGGCACCGGGCACAAGGGCGACGCTCAACGAGGACAACTTGACCTCGTATATCCTGCAGGACGAGGCGATGCAGGAGGCTGAGCGGTCGCAGGAGCTCGTGGCGCAGGCCAACTTCGTCGCCCCGGCGAAGCAAGGAGGCCGACCAGGACAGCGCGGACAGTCAAGTGGCGGCGGGAGCGGTGGCTGGAAGTCGACCAAGGAGGTCGAGAAGAAGTCGACCAAGGACGGCGGTCGAGGAGGAGGAGGTCGACGTCGGGAGTGCTGGATCTGCCACAGCCCCGATCACCTCTCCTTCGAGTGTCCCGACCGCAGTGACTCCGACGACGACGACAAGGGCGGCCGCGGGAGGTCTGGCAGCCGTCGTCCTCGTCGTGGAGGACACCAGCCGCGCAAGGAGAAGCAGTCGACCAAGACATCGACTTCGGCGAAGGACGCCGACTCCCTTGCTGGCGGCAAGGGGCGAGACGACAAGACGACGTCGTGCTCGCTGGTCGGCGTCGTGGAGCCGACCATCTCTCTAGCGCCGGAGGCCGGAGAAGACTTCCAGGCGGTGGCGGCAGCTGTGCAGGCGAACCCGGCGGTGGTCCTGCTCGACAGCGGTTGCTCCCACCACCTGATGGGGACGAAGGAAGCCTTCGTCGACCTGCAGCCGAGCGGCGCCATCAGGCATGTGCGCGGCTTCAATGGGGCGCTGCAGGATGTTCAGGGCTGCGGCACCATCGCTCTGCAAGGAGAGGCTGGGAAGGAGGTGCTCATCCCCGACGTGCTGTACGTCCCGGGTGTGCGAGCCAACCTGCTGTCGGCCGGCCAGCTGAAGGAGCATGGCGTGAAGCTGCAGGAGGACGGAGACGGCATGTTGCTCGTCTCGGCAGCAGGGGAGGTGCTCGGGCGGGCGACGTACTCTGGGCGAGTCCTCTGCACCGACCTGCGTCCCTGCGCGACGAGGTCGACACCGCCCACGACGGAGGTGGTGGCTCTGCGGGCGATCGTCTCGAAGACGAAGTCGACGCCGGACCGGATGCATGCGAGGCTTGCACATGTCGGCATGGAAACCATACGGAGCTCGGCGAAGAACGAGGTCGCCATTAGGCTGGACCTCAAGTCGGCGACGGACGCCGACTCCCCGTGTGTCTCGTGCGTCGGTGGGAAACTGGCGCGGCACACCTTCCCCGACCAAGGCTCCGACGCCGACGATGTGCTGGCCGTCGTGCACATTGACCTGTGCGGGCCGTTTCGCGTGGCTGCCAAGGATGGTAGCCTGTACTTCTTGCTGCTGAAGGACCGCAAGACCCGCTACGTGTGGGTGAAGCCGGTCGCCAAGAAGTCCGATGCGTTGCAGGCGTTCGTACAGTGGCTGGCGGTGGCTGAGCGGCAGACGAAGAAGTCGGTGTTGATGCTGCGTTCTGACTGGGGAGGGGAGTTCCTCGGGAAGCAGTTCACCGACTTCGTGAACGGCAAGGGGATCGTCCACGACCTGACCTGCCCATACACCCCGCAGCAGAACGGCATGGCGGAGCGGGAGATGAGGACGGTGGTGGAGTCGGTGCGGACAATGCTGCTGCACATGGGTGTGCAGCACCACTGGTGGCACCTCGCTCTGCGGCAGGCCGTCTGGGTCCGCAACTGCCTTGAGAGGTCGACGCTGCTGCCGGGGACGACGCCGTACCAGCTGCTGACCGGGAAGAAGCCCGACTTGTCGCTGGCGCGGGTGTGGGGCTGCATGGCGCAGTTCCTTGTCCCTGAGCAGCAGCGTGGTGGGAAGCTGAAGCCGAAGGCCAAGTGGGGCCTGCACCTTGGCGTGTTGGCGGCGAGCAAGGGCTGGGAGCTCCTTGACGTCGTCACTGACCGAGTGGTCACCACGTCGGACGCGAAGTTTTACGAGGAGATGTCGCTGGCCGAGTGGAGGACGGCGCATGGGCCGGTGTCCGGCCGCTCGTCGTCCACCCCGCCCTCTGACACCTCGTCGGCGACGCTACCGCTGCTTGCCGAGGTCGGTGAGCTTGCTACTGCGGACGTCGAGGACGTCCACACCTCTACCCCTCACCCTCTGACCCCTGCCCCTCCCCTCGTGGCCGACCTGCGTGGGCTGACCTCGGTGTCGGCCTCCGGCGATGAGGGGAGTAGTGGGACGCCGCCTTCGGCGCCGGCCAAGTGTATCGCCGGTGGCCGACGTGACGAGCGGCGAATCGACGTGGGATTGCAGTCGACAGGGGAGAAGCATGTCGAGAAGCAGCAGCCGACAAGGGAGCAGGCTGCCGTGAAGACGACCACGGAGCAGTCGGTGCCCGGGCCGTCGGCAGGGGAGCCGACCACAGGGGAGAAGTCGGCTGGGGAGCCGCCCACAGGGGACAAGTCGGCTGGGAAGCCGACCACAGTGGAGCAGTCGGCTGGGACGCCGGCTGAGGAGCAGCAGGACGCCGAGGGCAGCGACGACAGTGACGATGGAGGGGACGCCGCGGAGGTCCAGCAGGGACAACGGCGTTCAGGCCGACTTCGGAGGCCGCCTGACTTCTTCGTCCCCGCTGCCTTCACCACGGTGTATGACGTGGACGATGACGACGACCTGCTGTACGACGACGCCGAAGAGGATGAGGAGTTTTCGGAACTCGACCCCGACATGCTGGTCGACCCCGAGCACCGTTGGGACATCTCGACGATGACGGTGAAGGAGGCGTTGGCGAGCTGGAAGGGCCCGGCGGTGAAGGCCGCCATGGAGGAGGAGATTCGCAGCCTCATCAACATGGGCACTTGGGAGCTGGTCGAACGCCCTCCGGGGGTGAACGTCATGAAGAACCGGTGGGTGTTAACGACGAAGTACCACATCGACGACACCGTCGAGCGAGAGAAGGCGAGGTTGGTCGTGAAGGGCTTCACACAGGTGTATGGCGCCTACTACGACGAGACGTTCGCGCCGGTGAGCAGCTACGTCACGCTGAGGATCTTCCTCAGCATCGTCGCCGTCCTCAACCTCAACCTGATGCAGCTCGACATGAAGAACGCCTTCTTGCAGAGCAAGCTTGATCGGGTGCTGTACATGTCTCAGCCGGACTACTTCAACGACGGAACCGGCCAGGTGTGTAAGCTGCTGAAGAGCCTGTACGGGCTGAAGCAGTCGCCGCTGTTGTGGTACTTGGCGCTCAACGATGTGCTGGTCGGCGCCGGGTGGAAGAAGAGCCAGGTCGACGAGGCTCTTTACTTCAAGGTCGGCGAGGATGGAGTGGCCTGCTGGGTGCTGGTCTACGTCGACGACCTGCTCGCCGCCAGCAGCAGCGCCGCGATGCTGAAGGAGCTGAAGGAGCTGCTGGAAGCTGCCTTCGAGCTGCGCGAGATTTCGCCGGTGCAGAAGTACCTCGGGCTGGAGATCGTGCGCGACAGGTCGGCGGGGAAGCTGTGGCTGCACCAGCAGGGCTACGCCGACAAGCTTCGTAGGTGCTTCATCGACGAGGAGCAGACCGGGCGCACCCCGAAGACGCCGGTCTCGGTCTATGCCTACGCCGAGCTCACGTTCGATGACGAGGAGGCACAGGAGCAGCAGGAAGAGGAGTACCGGCAGAAGGTCGGCTCGCTGCAGTTCGCGGCGACGACGACGAGGCCGGACATCGCCTTCGCCTGCAGCAAGCTGGGGAGCGGCCTCACGGTGAGGAGCGACCAGCACAGGTGTGAAGTCGACCGCTGCCTCGTCTACCTTGCCAACACACGTGACACCGCCCTGGAGTTCGGCGGTGGACCTGAGTCGCTAGAGCTAGTCGGCTACGTGGACGCCGATGACGCCGGTGACAAACAGAACAGGACGAGCACAAGCGGCTATGTGTTCGTCTACGGAGGGGCTGCAGTCTCCTGGTCGAGCCAGCGCATCAAGTGCGCGACGCTGTCGTCGACCGAGTCGGAGTACGTGGCGGCCACTGAAGCTGGCAAGGAGGGACGCCGCCTTCGCTTCCTCCTCGCAGAGTTCCGGCAGCTGGATGCCGGGAAGCCGACTGTCCTGCGCGTGGACAACAAGTCGGCCATCACGGTCGCCGAGGGCATGGGGTTGACAGGCAACCTCAAGCACATGGAACGGCGACAGGCCTGGCTGCAACACATGGTGAGGCGCGGGAAGTTCTCGCTGCAGTACATCTCGACGGCTGAGCAGCCGGCCGACTTCCTGACGAAGGCGCTGCACTATCCGGCCTTCAACCGGTGCTCCGTCGCAATCGGCCAAGTGCGCTTGGCCGACGTGGGCGACGGCGATAACGACGTGCAGCAGTAGGTGCCATGCCCTTTTGCATGGCTGGTGCGGTGGTCGACGTGCTATGTGTTGGGTGCACGTCGACGAGCTAGTCTCCGAGCTGAACTGCCGTGTGGGCTGGGTGCCCAAGCGTGAACGCGGCAGGGGAGTGTCAACGGGAGTTGGGTATTGGCCCCGTCCTCGCTTGGGCGGAGCCGACTTCGTGGTTGGGTGCGAGGGGAGCAGCCGACCTGCAGCAGTGGATGAGTTGGTCGACGAGGAGGTCGACCTGCACGGGGGACCACTGCACGGGCGCCGACTTTAGGGTGGCGCCGACTTCAGGGAGGTCGACTTGGGAGTCGACCTGCGGAGGACGTCAACTTGGTGACGTCGACCTGGAGGAGGTCGACGTGGAGGTGGTCGTCGACTTGGGAGGTCGACGGGCACGTACGGGAGCTGCTGGTCGACATGGTTGCCCGGTCGGCCGGGTTACCTGGGAGTGCGACGGTCTCCCAGGCGAAGTTGGCGAGACCGACCTCGGTGGTGGTATCCCGAGGTCGTCGTGGCGGATCAGAGGTGACAGGACTCTGCACGCCAATCATCTGCGCACACCTGTGAAGCGGGTGCACTGCTGTCCTGCAACGTTGGCACGCCATCGACCTTGCCTTGCTGGAGTGCGGTCGACCAAGTCGTGCTGGAACGCGGTCGACCAAGCTGCGCTGGCAGTTGGCCGACCTGAATGCTTGCTCTGATGTAGTCTTGCTATGCCAACTTCATTGTACCATTGTTCTGAACTTTTCCTAGTGGAACTCTTGCAAATTCTCCCCGTGAACTAGCAAGGAGCGTGAACACAAGGAAACGACTAAGTGAACGAACGCAGAGATCACACGAGCACACGTGCCTAGCCCGTAGCCTAGCTCCCGTTGCTGCAGTTATCTCCGCACCCGCTGCTTCGCCCGTCTGAGCGACGCCTAGCGTACGGAGTTTGGCGACGCGGCTGAGCTCCCCGACTGGGTGGAGCTGCAGACTATTCACATGGACGTGTGGGGACCCGCCCGCGTCCGTGGCCAGGGTCACGAGCGTTACTTCCTGTTGGTGGTTGACGACTACTCGCGTTACACCACGGTGTTCCCCTTGCGCAGCAAGGGTGACGTCACTAAGGTGTTGATCGACTGGATCCGCGCAGCTCATCTCAAGCTCAGAGAGAGTTTCGGCTCGGACTTTCCTGTTCTGCGTCTACACTCTAACAGAGGCGGGGAGTTTTCCTCTTCCCGTCTGGGAGCCTTCTGTCGTGCACACGGCATCCGCCAGACCTTCACGCTTCCGGCCTCTCCACAGCAAAATGGGATTGCTGAGCACTGCATTGGCATGGTCATGGACGTCGCTCGTACGTCCATGATCCATGCGGCTGCCCCCCATTTTTTGTGGCCGTTTGCGGTTCAGTACGCCGCGCATCAGCTCAACCTTCAGCCCCGGGTCTCCTTGCCAGAGACCTCCCCCACCTTGCGGTGGACGGGGAAGGTTGGCGATGCGTCTGCGTTTCGGGTCTGGGGATCTCGGGCGTTTGTCTGCGACTTGTCTGCGGACAAGCTGTCCCCCCGTGCTGTTCCCTACGTCTTCCTTGGCTTCCCCCCTGACGCGCCTGGGTGGCAGTTTTACCACCCCACCTCGCGCCGTGTTCTGTCCTCCCAGGACGTCACCATTGACGAGTCGGTGCCTTACTACCGTCTCTTCCCCTACCGCACTGCGCCCCTCCCCCCGCCGCCGCTCTTCCTTGCGCCAGGTCCTCCCCCGGTAGACCCCCTCCCCCCTCAGGGTCCTGCCCCGTCAGGTGTGTCCCAGGTAGACGCAGTCGAGCCTTTCGAGGTAGCTGTTGACTCTGATGCTGCTAGAGGTGCTGAGCCTGCGGGTGCCGGATCTGGAGGTGCTGAGCCTGGGGGTGCGGAGCCTGGGGGTGCTGAGTCTGGGGGTGCAGAGCCTGGGGGTGCTGAGCGTGGGGGTGCTGAGCCTGGGGGTACGGAGCCTGGGGGTGCTGGGTCTGCTGGTGTGGCCTCTCGCGGTGCTTCGTCGAGGCGGGAGCTACTCTCTCCGCAGGAGCTGCGCGAGTGGTTTGCCCGGCGCTGAAGCCGTGCTGCTGGAGCTGGAGGTACTACTGTTTCTGCTGGTCCTGGAGGTGCTCGTATTGGCGGTTCTTGAGCTGCTAGGACTCGGGGTGCTGCTGGGGCTGCTGGAGTTGGTCTTGCTGTTGGTACTGCTGGAGCTGGGGCTTATGGAGCTGCTGGAGCTGGAGCTGCTGGGGGTGTTGGCGCTAGTGGTGCTGCTGGCGCTGGTGCTTCTAAGGGTGCTGGGGTTGGCGCTAATGGAGCTGGAGGTACTGCTGGCGCTGGTCCTGCCGCTGGGGGTACTGGTGCTGTCCCTGTTGATTCTGGAGGCGCTGCGCGGCCGCGGCCGTACTTTGTTCCGCTCCTTGAGCAGGTTCTTGGACTCCCGCCCTCTTCTGGTCCTACTCCTCCCTTAGAGTGTCCACAGCCTGTCCAGTCGCGGTCACAGTTAGAGCCCGCCTCCCCCCTGCCTGGTCCTTTTCCCTACACTGGTCCTACTGGAGGTCTTGCTGAGCGTCGTGAGCCTGCGTCTCGTCCTGCGTCAACTGTTTGTGCTGCTCGCACTAGTAGTCGTGCTCCGCGTCCGCGTCCTCCTGCGGTCCCAGGCACACACCGGATGGCATTGCGTCCTTCCACTGCTCCTCTGCGTGTCCCGTTGCAGTCTCCTCCAGAGTCCTCTCTTCCTGTCCCTTCTGACCCGGAGTCTGACTCTCGTCGTGCTGCCAGTCCTACTGTCACGCGTCTCCTGGCCACTGTTGTGACTGACCCTTCCTTTGAGTCCACTGCTGCGTCTGCCTTAGTTGCTGAGCTTGTCGACTTTTCTCCTCGCTGTCGTCTAGACTATGCTGCTAGTGTTGTTGCTAAGTCTGAGTCTGTCTGTCCTCCGTCCGTCGGGGGTGAGTGTGCTCTTAGCACGGACGTCCTTGAGGACAGGCAGGAGGAGTTCCCCTGAGGGAGACCCGGATGCACCAGACATCCCGACTCCTCAATTGTACGCTGAGGTGATCGAGGGTCCCTACTCCTCACAGTGGCAGTCAGCCATGGACGCAGAGATGGCTTCCTGGAAGTCCACAGGCACCTTCGTCGACGAGGTTCCCCCACCTGGGGCGAACATCGTTAGTGGCATGTGGATTTTCAGGGTGAAGCGGCCGCCGGGTTCTCCGCCTGTCTTCAAGGCGCGTTACGTGGCTCGAGGCTTCAGTCAGCGGCAGGGAGTTGACTACTTTCAGACCTTCTCTCCCACCCCGAAGATGGCCACTCTTCGGGTGCTGCTGCACATAGCCGCTCAGCGCGACTACGAGCTTCACTCTCTTGACTTCAGCACAGCTTTCCTACAGGGCAGCCTTCACGAAGAGATCTGGCTGCGCCGCCCACCTGGCTTCACTGGGCCGTTTCCTCCTGGTACCCAGTGGAGCCTCCGGCAGCCAGTCTACGGTCTCCGCCAGGCGCCCCGTGAGTGGCACGACACACTGAGGACTACACTTGCGGCTCTTGGGTTTGCTCCTTCTACTGCTGACCCGTCGCTGTTTCTGCGCACCGACACCTCTCTGCCGCCGTTCTACATCCTAGTGTACGTCGACGACTTGGTCTTTGCCACTGCTGACACTGCTGGACTCCCCCACGTGAAGTCCGAGCTGCAGAAGAGACACACGTGCACAGACCTGGGTGAACTGCGCAGCTACCTTGGCTTGCAGATCACCCGGGACAGAGCACAGCGCACCATTACCCTGACTCAGTCACCCATGGTACAGCAGGTCCTTCAGCGCTTCGACTTTACGTACTCCTCGCCTCAGGCCACTCGCTCTCAGCTCTGCCTTCGGATGAGTCCGTAGAGCCGAGTGGCCCGTACCTAGAGCTTATTGGCTGCCTCATGTACCTGATGACCTGCACACGACCTGACCTAGCATACCCTCTTAGCATCTTGGCACGCTATGTTGCTCCTGGGAGACACCGACCAGAGCACATGGCTGCAGCGAAGAGGGTGTTGCGCTACTTGTGCAGTACGTCGGGCATGGGGCTAGTGCTTGGAGGGCGACGTCGAGTGGTCCTCACAGGTCACGCAGACGCTTCTTGGGATGATGACCAGGTTACGCAGCGGTCGTCACAGGGTTACACCTTCAGCCTTGGCTCCGGATCTGTTTCGTGGCGGTCTACCCGCTCGTCTTCTGTTCTCACCTCCAGCTGTGAGGCTGAGATCTACGCGGGGGCCATGGCTGCACAGGAGCTACGCTGGCTCACCTACCTACTAACTGACCTAGGAGAGGCGCCTCGCTCTCCTCCAGTTCTGTACGTAGACAACAAGGCCATGCTGGCCTTGTGTCGGGAGCACAGACTGGAGCATAGAACGAAGCACATTGCTCTTCGCTACTTCCTTGCTCGTGAGCTGCAGCAGCGTGGTCAGCTGCGCCTTGCTTATGTGGCCTCTGAGGCCAACACTGCGCCTTGCTTGGGCTCTAGAGCTGTGTCGTGGAGGTCTACTCGGTTGTCGTCTGTAGCTTCGTCCAGTGCTGAAGCCGAGATCTATTTTATCGCCGACTGCAGAAAATTTTGTCAGAACATCATATCTTATGTTTTTGTGTAGGCTGTAGTGGGGTAGCCCATATAGGGTACAACCCAATTAGGGTTAGTACTTGTACCCAACTCTTTCATAGTGCATTCATTCTCGTTTCAGTCTTCTCATGGTATCGAGCAGGTTCCCTCGTGGGAACTGTTCCTAGGGCCCACCGATTCGATTTTTTTCCTGCCCGGAGCGCGCTCAGCCCTTGCCCGAGTCGCGCTCCCCCCTTTCTCACTGTGTCGTGCCGCCCTTGACGGCCCCGATCCGCCGCCCTAGCGGCCCCGTCGCCTACCCCGCGGCCCTCGAGCCGCCCTTCCTGGCCCCGATTCGCCGCCCTTTCGGCCCTGTCGCCTACCCCGCGGCCCTCGCGCCACCCTTCCCGACCCGGCTCCGCCCTTGCTGGCCCCGTCGCCTACCTGCGGCCCCGACGACTACCTGCGGCCCCGTCACCTACCTGCGGCCCCGTCGTCTACCTGCGGCCCCGCCGCCTACCTGCGGCCCCATCGCCTACCTGCGGCCCCGCCGCCTACCTGCGGCCCCGTCGCCTACCTGCGGCCCTGCCGCCTACCTGGGGCCCCGTCGCTGCCCTTCCCGGCTCAGGCGCCGCCCTTTCTCGGCCCCGACGCCGCCCTTCCCGACCCGGCCCAGTCTCTGCTGGCCCCGTCGCCTACCCTACGGCCCCGGCGCCGCCCCTTCCCGGCCCCGGCCCAGCCCCTGCTGGCCCCGTCGCACGCCCTTCCCGGCCCCGACCTCGCCTTCACGCGGCTCCGCCGAGCTACCACCCGAGCCGCCGTGAGCCGCCCGAGCCGCCCGAGCCCCCGTCCTGCCGAGCCGCCTGAGCCGCCCGAGCCGCCCGAGCCGCCCAAGCCGCCGTCCCGCCGAGCCGCCCGAGCCGCCCGAGTCGCCTGAGCCGCCCGAGCCGCCCGAGCCGCCCGAGCCGCAGAGTAGCCGAGCCGCCGAGCTGCAGTTCCTGCCGAGCCGCCGAGCAGCAATTCCTGCCGAGCTACCAAGCCGCCGGGCCGCGCGAGCCACCCTGTCCGGTAAGAGCAGCGCCTCTGTCACTGCACTGCCCTTACCCCACTGATCGCACTACTAGTCTACTGCTGTCATGGCTACCCCTAGTGTCCTCGCTTTTGACACTGAGGGTCGGGCCATTGACTTTGATGTCTGGGTAGATGACCTGCAGCTTTTCCTACAGTGCGATAGGGCAGACGGTCTCTCCCTCTTTGACCTCACCTCTGGTGCCTCTCCTGCCCCTGCTACTGATGCTGACACCACTGTTCGCTCACAGTGGGCCACACGCGATGCTGCTGCACGTCTTGCTGTGCGTCGCCACCTGCCTACCTCTGAGCGTGCGCACTTTAGCCAGTACAAGAGTGCTCAGACCTTGTACGACGCTGTAGTTGCACGCTACTCCTCCCCTGCCACTGCTGCACAGAGCCGCCTTCTGCTACCGTACCTCTTCCCTGACCTTGCTGCCTTTCCCACAGTCGCTGACCTCATTACGCACCTCCGCACTAGTGACACTCGCTACCGCGCTGTGCTTCCTGCTGAGTTCTGCGCCAAGAACCCCCCCCCCATGTACATCACTCTCTACTACATAGTCACCCGCCTCCCTGACTCCCTTCGCGTAGTCAGGGACCACTTTCTCTCAGTTTGCCCCACCACCCTCACCGTTGACCTCCTCGAGAAGGCCCTCCTAGCAGCGGAGAAGAGCATAGTCGCTGTAGGAGCCTCTCGTGGTGACCCTCGCACCCCCATCTTCAAGGGGTGTTCCCCCTCCCCCCTTTTGCCCTCTGTTGCCTCTGCTGCTGCGGCCGACCTCGTTTGGCTTGAGTCGGTCGGTGCGGCGTCTACCCCTAGCGAGAGACGCCGCCCTGGCAAAGGCAAGGGGGGCGGGAGCGCTGGAGGAGCTAGCGGGGGCGGTGGAGGCGGCAGTGGAGGCGGCGGAGGGAGTGGGGGTGGCGGTGGGGGTGGTGGCGGGGGTGGAGGTGTCGGTGGCGGCAGTGGAGGCGGAGGCGGCGGGTGAGCAGTGCGGGGGTGCGCACTCCACCTAGCGCTGCTTTGGCTGCCTGACGGACGCTTGGCGTCACCAGTTCCCGGAGACCACGGAGATCCCCCGCTGGGGTGAGCTGTCTAGGGCGGGAGTAGCTGTCTTTGACCTTGATTTTGATGCTATTCTTGGTGCCATGTATGTTGTGACTATTAGTGACGAGGGTGACTGTTACCGGTGCTTTCCGCCCGACCCGAGCATTGAGACTGCCGCTCTAGGTACTGGTGAGGCTGCTGCTCTAGGTGCTAGCGAGGCTGCTGCTCTAGGTGCTCGTGCGTCTGCTCCCTCAGGTGCTGGTGAGTCTGCTCTCTCAGGTACTGCGCCGGCTTCGGCCTCCCACACCTTCACCCTTGACTCGGGGGCTTATCGCTCCTTCTTTCGAGACCGCACCACACTCACGCCGCTTGGCCGGCTAGTTGCAGTCTCTCTGGCAGACCCCTCTGGGGGTCCTGTCCTTGCTCACTACTCCACTGTCCTCCCGTGTCCAGCGGCCCCCTCTGGCACCCTGTCTGGTCTTTACCTCCCCTCGTTCTCTACGAACTTGGTGAGTGGTGCTGACCTACAGGATGCGGGGGTTCACCAATTCACTCCTGCGCGTCAGCGGGTGACCCACTGCTCGGACGCTCGGACAGGCCGACACCTGGCCACGTTTACACGTCGGCCAGGGTCGAGCCTGTACACACTGACCACTGCGTCTCCTCCAGTCCCTGCGTCTGGTCAGGTAGCTGCGTCGGGTCAGGTGTTTGCTGCAGCGTCCAGGTCTGGTCCTGAGTCTGCCCCCTGCTCGTGTTGCCTCCTGTCTCACGAGACTCTCCTCTGGCACCACCGCCTTGGTCACCCCTCCCTGCTTCGTCTCCGAGGCATGGCCTCCCGTGTCCTTGTCTCTGGTCTTCCCCGGCCCCTCCCTCCCCTTCCTCCTGGGCCTGGCCCTACCTGCGTTCCCTGTGTCGAGGGGTGGCAGCGGGCTGCCCCTCACTCCTCCCAGTTTCCTCCGACAGAGGCCCCGCTGCAGAAGCTTCACATGGACGTGTGGGGACCGGCCCGCGTCCATGGACAGGGTCACGAGCGCTACTTCCTGCTGGTGGTTGACGACTACTCGCGTTACACCACACTCTTCCCCTTGCGCAGCAAGGGTGATGTCACTGCGGTGTTGATCGGCTGGATCCGCGCAGCTCGTCTCCAGCTCAGGCAGAGCTTCGGCTCGGACTTTCCTGTTCTGCGTCTGCACTCTGACAGAGGTGGAGAGTTCTCCTCTGGCCTTCTGCGAGCCTACTGTCGTGCACGAGGCATCCGCCAGACCTTCACGCTTTCAGACTTCCCACAGCAAAATGGGATTGCTGAGCGCCGCATTGGCATGGTCATGGATGTCGCTCGTACGTCCATGATGCATGAGGCTGCCCCCTATTTTCTGTGGCCGTTTGCGGTTCGGTACGCGGCGCATCAGATCAACCTTCACCCCAGGGTCTCCATGCCGGAGACCTCCCCAGCTTTGCTGTGGACGGGGAAGGTTGGCGATGCGTCTGCGTTCCGTGTCTGGGGATCTCGGGCGTTTGTTTGCGACTTGTCTGCGGACAAGCTATCCCCTCGTGCTGCTCCTTGCGTCTTCCTTGGCTTCCCCCCTGACGCGCCAGGGTGGCAGTTCTACCACCCCACCTCTCGCCGTGTTATGTCCTCCCAGGATGTCACGTTTGACGAGTCGGTCCCCTACTACCGCCTCTTCCCCTACCGCACTCCGTCCCTCCCCCCGCCGCCGCTCTTCCTTGTACCAGGTCCCCCCCGGTAGACCCCCTCCCCCCTCAGGGTCCTGCCCCTTCAGGTGTGTCCCAGGTAGACGCAGTCGAGACTGTCGAGGTTACGGGTGACTCTGGTGCTGCTGAGGGTGCTGAGCCTAGGGGTGCTGACTCTGGGGGTGCTGAGCGTGTGGGGGCTGTGCCTGGGGGTGCTGAGCCTGCGGGTGCTACTACTGGGGGTGCTGAGCCTGGGGGTGCTGCGACTGGGGGTGCTGAGCCCGGGGGTGCTGCGACTGGGGGTGCTGAGCCTGGGGGTGCTGAGCCTGGGGGGGCTACGCCTGGGGGTCCTGAGCCAGGGGGTGCTACGCCTGGAGGTGCTGAGCCTGGAGGTGCGGAGCCTGAGGGAGTTGGGCCTACTCGAATGGCGTCTGGCGGTGCTAGGCCTGGAGGTTCTCCGGGTGCTTCGTCTCGACGGGAGCCCCTCTCTCCACAGGAGCTGCGGGAGTGGTTTGCCCGGCGCTGGAGGCGTGCTGCTGGAGCTGGAGGTTCTCCGGCTGCTGAGGGTGCTGGTGCTGCGGGTCTTGGAGATGCTCGTGCTGATAGTACTGGAGCTGCTAGGCCTGCGGGTGCGAATGGAGCTGGAGCTGTTGAGGGTGTTGGCGCTGAGGCTACTGCTGTCGATCCTTGAGGCAGTCCTGCTGGGGGTACTTCTGGTGTTGCTGGAGGTACTGGAGCTGGAGGTGCTCCTGGCGCTGGTGTTGCCGCTGGGGGTACTAGTGCTGTCTCTGCTGTGTCTGAAGTCGCCGCGCGGCCTCGGCCGTACTTTGTTCCGCTCCTTCAGCAGGTTCTTGGTCTCCAGCCTTCTACTGGTCCTTCTCCTCCCTTAGAGTGTCCACAGCCTGTCCCGTCACAGTTACAGCCGGCCTCCCCACTGCTTGCTCCTTCTCCCTACACTGGTCCTACTGGAGGTCTTGCTGAGCGTCGTGAGCCTGCGTCTCGCCCTGCGTCGCCTGTCCGCCCTGCTCGCACTAGTGGTCGTGGTTCGCGTCAGCGTCCTCCTCCTGTCCCTGGCACGCACCGGATGTCTCTGCGTCTGTCCACTGCTCATCTGCGTGCCCCTTTGCCTTCTTCTCCTGAGTCCTCTCTTCCTGCTCTTACCGACCCGGAGTCGGACTCTCTTCGTGCTGCCAGTCCTACTGTCACGCGTCTCCTTGCTACTGTCGTCAGTGACCCTTCCTTTGAGTCCACTGCTGCGTCTGCCCTAGTTACTGAGCTCGTCGACTTTGCTGCTCGCTGTCGTCTAGACTACGATGCTAGTCTTGTTGCTGAGTCTGAGTCTGTCTGTCCTCCGTCCGTCAGGGGTGAGTGTGCCCTTGGCACGGACGTCCTTGAGGACAGGCAGGAGGAGTTCCAGTGTCTGGCTGCTGCTTCACCTCATCTCGTGTCCGTACTGCTTACCCCTGAGGGAGACCTGGATGCACTTGACATCCCGACTCCGCGCTCTTACGCGGAGGCGATAGAGGGTCCCTACTCCTCTCAGTGGCAGGCAGCTATGGACGCAGAGATGGCTTCCTGGAAGTCCACAGGCACCTACGTTGACGACGTTCCCCCGCCTGGGGCAAACATCGTCAGTGGCATGTGGATTTTCAGAATGAAGCGGCCGCCGGGTTCTCCGCCTGTCTTAAAGGCGCGCTACGTGGCTCGTGGCTTCAGTCAGCGGCAGGGAGTTGACTACTTTCAGACCTTCTCTCCCACCCCGAAGAAGACCACTCTTCGGGTACTGCTGCACATAGCTGCTCACCATCACTACGAGCTGCACTCTCTTGACTTCAGCACTGCTTTCTTGCAGGGCAGCCTGCAAGAGGAGATCTGGCTGCGTCGCCCACCTGGCTTCACTGGGTCTTTTCCTCCTGGCACCCAGTGGAGCCTCCGGCGGCCAGTCTACGGTCTCCGCCAGGCACCGCGTGAGTGGCACGACACACTGAGGACTACACTTGCGGCTCTTGGGTTTGCTCCCTCTATTGACGACCTGTCGCTGTTTCTGCGCACCGACACTTATTTGCCGCCGTTCTACATCCTCGTGTACGTCGAGGAATTGGTCTTTGCCACAGCTGACACTGCTGGACTCGCCCACGTGAAGTCCGAGCTGCAGAAGAAACACACGTGCACAGACCTGGGTGAACTGCGCAGCTACCTTGGCTTGCAGATCACCCGGGATAGAGCATGCCGCACCATTACCCTGACTCAGTCACACATGGTGCAGCAGGTCCTTCAGCGCTTCGGCTTCACGTACTCCTCGCCTCAGGCCACTCCTCTGCCTACTCGCCACTCGCTCTCAGCTCTGCCTTCGGATGAGTCCGTAGAGCCGGGTGGCCCGTACCTAGAGCTTGTTGGCTGCCTCATGTACCTGATGACCTGCACTCGACCTGACCTTGCATACCCTCTTAGCATTCTCGCACGCTATGTTGCTCCTGGGAGACACAGACCGGAGCACATGGCTGCAGCAAAGAGGGTGTTGCGCTACTTGTGCAGTACGTCGGGCACGGGGCTTGTGCTTGGAGGGCAGAGTCTAGTGGTCCTCACTGGGCACGCAGACGCTTCTTGGGCTGACGACGAGGCTATGCAGCGGTAATCACAGGGTTACACCTTCAGCCTTGGTTCTGGCTCCGTTTCATGGCGGGCTACTCGCTCGTCTTCTGTTCTCGGCTCCAGGTGTGAGGCTGAGATCTACGCCGGGGCCATGGCTGCTCAGGAGCTTCGCTGGCTCACCAACCTGCTGACTGACCTCGGAGAGCCGCCTCGTTCTCCTCCAGTGCTGTACGTAGACAACAAGGCCATGCTGGCCTTGTGTCAAGAGCAGAGACTGGAGCACAGAATGAAGCACATTGCTCTTCGCTACTTCCTTGCTCGTGAGCTGCAGCAGCGTGGTCAGCTGCGTCTTGCGTACGTGGCCGCTGAGGTCAACACTGCTGATATCTTCACCAAGGCACTTGCGCCTTGTGATCATCAGCGCTTCTGTACTCAGCTGGGTCTTGTGCCTGCCTTGCCTCACTTGCTCACCTCTTGACCTTGCTTGTACTGTTACATATATATATACACCTGCTCTTGCTTGTCTAGCCTTTTATATATATATGTACTCCTGCATGTGAACTGGCCTTGTGGCCTTGACCTTGTGCTCGGAATGTGTGGTGACTTTGTGATCCACCCTGAGCTTGCTTTGCTTGACTGGTCTTGTGACCCCTTGTACTCCCCCACTTTGCCTATTGGGGTGTGTCAGAACATTATTGCTTATGCTTTTGTGTAGGCTGTAGTGGGGTAGCCCATATAGGGTACAGCCCAATTAGGGTTAGTACTTGTACCCAACTCTTTCATAGTGCATTTATTCTCGTTTCAGTCTTCTCAAATTTTGACGATTCTTTTGGCAAATTTCACCCACAAGGCTCGGTTCGATGCAGTGGCTTCAAGTCAATGTTATGTGGGAAAAAAAGGCTGAAAAATCTATGAGGAACAAAAGAACTAACTGAAAATTCAGAGCTACCATAAGAAAATAAGAAAAAAATCAATCAGCCTAAGGGTCCAAAAATACCTTTAAAATTAGTGTTTCGAAGGCAAATCAGCGTAAAAATTCTGACTTATGGGGGCCTGTTGTTGACTTGTCTTGTGGTCACTTGCCTCAGAGGCTGGACTAATATTGTCGTCCTGGGTTGTTGCTCTTTCACTATCAGGATTTCAGACATCATGAGGCCTGGGAACAGATTTCCAAAAGAAAAAAATGCCCTGAATTTTCAAAGGATGATTTACCCTAATATCAAAGGCTCTGGTGCAGCACTAGTTGAGTGCAAAATGTGGTTTACACGTCAACCTACCGCCTATTCGCCGACGGTAAAGGGAAATGAGAGTTTTTGTTTTAAGGTGATTTGTGGATTGTGAGGAGCGTATTTGTGTACTTGCCATTTGAGTGGTTACGGTTTGTGAATTGCCTTAGCGGTTCACAAGTTATGTGCATTTTTTTGTGTGACTGCATTTCACGAATGTTAATGAGTTTCTGTGAAAGCGCATGAAAGTTCGTGAGTTTCGGTAAGTTCGCGTGAGTCCGCGATTGTTCATGAGTCTGCGTGTACGCTCATTGTTTCTCATTTGTTTGCGTGAGTTTCCATTAGAGTTCATGAGAGTTCATATTTTTCGTGAGTTTTAGAGAGTGGCGAGTGGTTTTGTCACTTTGACTTTTTGCGCTGGTCAAGGTCAACTGTGCGCGAAGGTTATAACCTGCGCGTAGGGTCCTGACACATGTGTGTGGCCTCTCAGGGTTCGCGTGTGTGCCGTGGCACTGTTGGGAGCGTGGCAGGGCCCACGATCGCAACAAGACGGGGCACATTACAGCGCTGTCCTCTTGCAGGACAGCACACGTCAGTGTGCTGTACAGGACGACCGAAATTTTGGTCGTGCATGATGCACCCCTCACGGGTGCACGTGGATGTCGGGGGGTGCCAAGGAATCCCAAAGGGTCCTCGGGATTGACGAATAACCGAATAACTGAATAACTGAATAATTTCAGTTGAATAACTGAATCTTGATCTTTGACTTTTGTGACGTGGCGAACAGAATACTTCGCTAGAAACTCACGCGCCTAGCGGGCAAATTTGTTTAAGGCACAAAATGGTAAATTCCGTTTTGCAACGGGAAAACGGTTTCCCCACATGAGGCTTCATGAATGTTAACGGGAATTCATGAGTGCTCGCGAGAGGAGTTAGCAGGGGCGTTTGGATCAAGCACAACACGAAGTCAGTTATTATAAGGAAGCGGATCAAGTGAAATGCAGCTGAAGTTTGACAACCGTTTTACCAAGACAGCATGGCGAAGTCCTTTATTCCAGTTTTATAAGTGTTTAATGTTCGTCTTGTGTTTGCTTTAGTTCATGCTTAGTGCCTTCTATAAATGTGTGCTTGTGTTAAGTTGTAATCAACTTTTTGGAGTGAATATTTTCTCTATCGACGTATTGACGCGTGGAGAAATTTCTGCATACGAGCCAATTAGTCGTTCTCGCTTCCGCAATTGTGCTTGGGAGTGCTCTAGTGCACACGATTGCTTTCACGCTTGAAGAGTCCTTCAACAAACACGGACCCTTGGATAGGGGCTGGTTCTACCAAGCACCCAAGGACCCTTGGAGGTGACCCCGTGAGGACTATCTAGCATTGATTAAAAGTGTGCTTAGAGCTTCTAGGTCCCAAATAGTTGTCAACAGCACCATCCTTCACCTAGCATAAGGAGTGCGCTTTTACATGCTTTTTAAGGTGTACATTTATAGGATTGGTTGGGCTGTACGGTAGAGGGTATGATTTCCTACTTGAACCCTTAGTGCATGTATGACTCATTCAGTAATAATTATTTCATTCCATTTTTTTTACATCCCCAACTTGGAAATTATTTGGTGGATATTTAGGATCGATTAAATTGTGAGGCGGTCTTTGTCAGTAGATCTGCACTGTGGATGCCCGATTGATCCTCGAGAGGGTTACAGGCGCGTTCGCCTGGGGGGTTATGGGCAAACTGACCTGCTACTGAAACAAGCCCTTTTATCCCAATGGTCTAGTGGTTGGGATTCTGACATGGTATCAGAGCGGTCTCGGGTTCGATTCCCGGTGTATGCACATGTAGGCCGGTGCCGCTGTGCTTAGTCCTGGGCCTCCCAGTGCGGGGGGGTGTCAGTAGATCTGCACTGTGGATGCCCGATTGATCCTGGAGACGGTTACAGGCGCGTTCGCCTGGGGGGTTATGGGCGCACTGACCCGCTACTGAAACAAGCCCTTTTATCCCAATGGTCTAGTGGTTGGGATTCTGACAGTCTTCCCGCGGCTCCCTCTATAACCGGAAAGAACATGTTGTACTATCGTATATTAATTTGTCCTATGACAAAGGCGAGCACGATTTTTTTATGTATTGCTGTACCAAGTAGATCGAGCACAACTAGCTAATTGAAAACTAACAATGAAAGCATAGAGGAAGAGGTACTATTGTAGCTATCACTAAGAGGACATGCCTATCATGAGGTACACGTGGGAGCCTCACTTGGTGATGATGAGGTGGCGAATCATCATGTTGTCCTCATACTCCATGGGTAGTGCCACACATACCCCGGCCCGCGTGTCGCGTCAAAGGGGAAGGGCGTGCCATATGGCACTAGGGAGCACACCAACACAGTCACTTGGTGATTGCACAGCAGCACTAGCTACCCCATCGACATCATCATTTTTTTTTGTTTCAAAAATGGTGCATGCAGGCTGGCTGGCCTGGGAGTACCAGGGAGGGAGGGGATGTCAAATATTGTATATGATGGGCAGGGTATAGTGATGCATGCGATAGGGGGTACAACCGGATTAGGGTTATATATTTGTATCCCAACCCTTGCTAGTCGCATCATTCCGTTGTTTCACATTCTAACATGGTATCATCGAGTAGGTTCATTTTAACTGCACTGCCGCCTCTGCGCGCGCACTGTCCTCCTGCCTACTGTCGCGCACTGTCCTACTGCCTACTCTCGCGCAGTGCCCCTTCCTGTGCAAAGTTGCCAATGCTGAACATGCTGCCCCGCACGGTCGCGCGGCCTTGCGTGTGTTGCCTTGCACCGCCCCACGCTCGCTGCCCCGCGCTGCCTCGTACGCGCTGCCCTGCGCGTGCTGCCCCACGTGTGCTGCCCCATGCTACCGTGCTGCCCCGCGCGTGATGCCCCGCCTGCCTTGTGCGCGCGGCCCCATGTGCGCTGCCCCCCACGTGCTGCTCTGCGCTGCCCTGCATGTTGCCGTGCTACCGCCCATACTGCCCTGCCGCGCCGCCGCCTGAGCTGGCCTACTGCGCTGTCGTCTGTGCTGCGGTGCCGCCTACTCTGCTGCCCGCACTACAACTTGCACTACCGCGCTGCTGCCCACGCCACCCCATGCTGCCATACGCTGCCCCCGCTATCGCGCGCACTAGTGCCTGCCCACACTGCCACCCACACTGCCGCACACACTGTCGCCTGCGCTGGCGCTACGCTGCTGCCCCCGCTAACGCCGTGCTGATGCCGTCTGCCCGCTACCGCTTGTGCTGCAGCGCTACCACACTGCCACCCACCACCACATTCAGCACCACGCCACACTCTTGAACTGCTTGCTACAGCGCCACCCATTCCTACCGTGCCAACCACTCCAGCCATGCCGCCGTTCTATCACATCACCTCGAGCCGCCACCCGTGCTTAGATCTGCATCTAGTTCCAAGTCTTGTTGCCTGACCTAATTTATTCCATGGCGACCATCACTCTCTTAGCGTTTGACGAAGAGGGGCGCCCTCACGAGTTCGAGTCCTGGCTAGAGTCCCTAAACCTTTACCTCTAGAGTGTCACCGGGGACTGCATGTTTGAGCACACATCAGGGTCCCATAAGCCCCCCAAGAATCCAGTTGAGCCTGCTACTGACGCTGGGGAGGAGGTGTAGTACCAGTACTAGGCTGACGGCATTGCCTGCACGCGGTTGACGGCACGCGATGCCATCGCCCAGCTTGTAGTCCGCCCAGCTTGCTCGATCAGACTGCCTACCTTTGCCAGGTTACGCCGGCCCATGCTTTCTACGATGCTGTGGTTAGGCATTGATCATCCCCCTAGGTTGTCTCGCGTTGCCATTTCTCTTCCCAAACAGTCTGCCTTTCCCACTGTAGCTCACCTCATGACCCATCCGCGCTCACTTGACTCCCGCTACCATGCCGCCCACACGCTAGCATTTCTGGTTGAGAACCAGGCCCCCATTTACCTCACTTTGTACTTCCTCATTACTTGCCTCCCTGACACCCTGTGTTCCATTCACGATCACTTCCCCTCCCTAGACCCAGCTAGTCTCGAACTTGCCTCGTTTGAGACTCGTCTCCTTGAGGCTAAGAACAATGGCCATGTTGCTGCCTTCCGTGGCACCCCCAGCACCTCATTTTTTGAGGGGTGCTCTCCCTCTCTTCTCGCATCCTTCGTTGCCTCTGCTGTTGTTGTTGACCTCCTCCATGCTAAGGAGGTCAGCGCTGTGTCCACTTCTAGCACGAGATGCAGCGGCAGCGGTAGAGATAGAATGAGTACGGGTGGTGGAGGTGACTATGGCAGTGGGGGGGGGGGGGGGGGGGGGGGGGGAGGGGGGGTCGTGGGGGTGGAGGAGGTGATGGAGGGGGTTGGAGTGGTAGTCGTGGTCGAGCTGGCGAGCGTGGTGGGGGTGGAGAAGCCAGTGAAGAAGGCAGCTCTGGGGGTGGCAGCAGCAGGTAGAGGCCGCGAGTGTAGGTGTTTGTGAGAATACTAGCACAAGTAGAATAGACCCGGGTACCGATCGTTGCTCGGGTCCTTGTCGTTGTCTCCGCTCTTCATGTTTCCAGCTCCGCCACCGCGACTGCCACGGCCTCCACGGCCTCTTCCTCTCCCTCCTCTTGCTCCTCTACCCTCTTGGCCTTGAGCAGGGGTCCAACCATCAGGGAGTTTGTAGCAGTCGCGCCACATGTGTCCGCTCTTGTGGCAATAGTGACACTCGGCGTCGAATCGGCCGCGACTGCGTCCGTAGCTCTTGTCGTCGCTGCCGTAACCGCCACTCCCGTGGCCTCCGCCGAAGTTGATGCCACCAAACCTTCCTCCCCCTCGTCCTCTACCTCTTCCTTGACCATATCCACGGCCGATGCTCGCTGCCCCAGCGCCATCCGCACTCACCAACTCACGGCGGCGGAAATCCTCTTGAAGGATAGCTCGCTTCACGTCTTCAAGCGAGAGGCGGGGCAAGTCGCGATTAAGGTTGATGATGAGCAAGGACCATGACTCAGGAAGTAGGGCCAGCAACTTGGTCTTCTTTTGGAGCTCACTATAGTTCAAATCAGCTCCCTCAAGCCGCGTCAACAAGTCGAAGAATTTCTGCACCCCTTCTTCAACCGCTTCATCCTCTTCAATTCGTAGTGTCGCCATTTGTCGTTCCAACACCACAGCTACCGCCGTTGTTGTAGGAGCGTGTACACCCTTGAGAGCAGCCCATGCCTTTGGTCCCTTCTCTGGTTCACGCTGGAAAGGCTTGATGTGACGGATTTGGCTGCTCCCCAACGCTTGCCCAAGTAGGAGGTAGCCTTGTGCGCTCTTCCGCACCCACGGGCTCTTCTCCGGGTCGTTCTCGGGACGCTTCTCCGTTCCTTCCATTACCTCCAGCAGGTCATAGTGGTCAAATATGTTCTCCATTCTGAAGGACCACTCAGCAAAGTTGTCACCATTGAACTTGTCAAGGCCAAACACTCTAGGCTCATCCCTAGATGGGCCAACACTTGATTGCACAGGCGCCATGGCTGAATCACGGGGTTGGCCTTGAGCTTGGGCGTCTCCTCTGCCACCAGCACCTCTGCCACCCCTTTCCTCAGGTCCAGCCATTGTCGAAACTGGTCCAAGGGGCTCTGATACCACTTGTTATAGTCACAATAGGCTCCAATGTGCCTAAAACGAAAGATAGTGTGCACAGCCGGATTTCTGCACAGCGGCTTCAAACGTTCATAGCGTTCTGGTCGCAACTTCAAATGACCTGATTCAACTTGGATCTGAAGCGTCTGAACGTCACCTACAATAGGCAATTTAGATCGCACAGTTTCATCAAGTATTGACGACACAGTGTTGGTTTGAACGAACGGCACTATGGCAGCAACTATAGTCTTGGAACACAAAATAGGAAGAGTTAGGAAGAGTTACGAGTTGGGAATGACTCCCAGCTCCTACAAACCCCAAGAGCCGAGGTACAGTGATGTGGAACAGTGCCACACTGTCCCCAACCACGAAGGGTCTCGAAACTACCCTTCACTAGGGCCTAGACCAAGTGAAATGTTACACTACACAAAGTAATGTAACTATCTTCAATATCTTGAGGAGCACCCTTTTGGCGAGCTTCGAAATCACTTGAGGCTTGACACCAAGGCTCGGGCTCTTCATCACAAACTTATCCTTGAGTTCTTGATGGGTCTTCTACACACACCTGCGACACGCCGAACGTTCGACACAGGACAAAACAGAAACCGCGCACGACAAAATAGAAACCACGTGCGAGACACAAACGACCGCGTAACACGCGTCTATTGATAACTCGCTATTGACTCGACACACACACTCGACATCATGACTCAACATTCACACACAATTATAAGCATGAAATATATATTATCCCATGCCCTCATACCATTCCATACACACACACATGCACGCACACGGACAACAAGCCGAGTGCAAACCGTAGGGTTGCACCAACAGACCACTCCTCTGGACTAGATGGTGCGCGCAGCTCCACTGTTCGCCCATGTTCGGGAGTCCACTCTGGCTCCCTCATAGGTCTTCACCTCCCCTCAGTTGCTACGAACTAGGTGAGTGCCAATCACCTCCAGGATCTGTTGGTCACCACCACGATTCCTGGGGGCGAGCGCATGGTGATGTGTATGGACACAGAGACTGGAGACCACCTTGCCACATTTACATGAAGGCCTGGGTCTGGACTGTACACACTGCACATTGAGTCTGCTCAGGTGGGTGCGTTATGTTAGGTAGCAATGTCTTGCTCGTGTTGGTTACTCACACACCAATCTCTCCTATGGCACCACCACCTTGGTCACCCCTCCCTTCCGCGCCTCCATAGCATGCACTCTCGTCACCTAGTTTGTGGCCTCTCGCAGACCCTGCCCCCGCTCCCACCGTTGCTTGCGCCACCATGCACTCCTTGCGTCAAGGGGCGGCAGCACGCTGCTCGTCACTCCTCGTTTCCTCTGACTAATGCTCCTCTACAGATGCTGCACATGGATGTGTGGGGCCCTGCCCCTATCCATGGACCACACCAGGAACGCTACTTTCTGCTGGTCATTGACGAATTCACGCGCTACACCATGGTGTTTCCCTTTGAGGATAAGGGCAACGTCTGTGTTGTTATCATCCCTTGAATCCGCAATGTTTGTCCCCAGTTGAGAGCATGCTTCCCAGCAAGACCTCTCGGTGCTCGGTTTGCACTCTGACCGTGGTGGTGAGTTTACCTCCGGTCTCCTTGGAGACTTCTGCCGTAAGGAGGGCATCACCGAGTCGTTCATGCTTCCGGCCTCTCTACAGCATAATGAGGTCACTAAGCACCGCATTGGCTTGATTATGGAGGTTTATCTCACCTCCATGATCCATGCGACTACTGCCCATTTTATATGGCCAGATGCGGTCCGATACATTCCGCATTAGCTTAACCTTTGGTCCTATGTTTTACAGCCGGAGACCTCACCTACCCTTCTTTGGATGGGGGAGTTGGTGATGTGTCTGTGTTTTGGGTCTGGGGTTTGCTTGCCCTTGTCCGCGATCCTACCAAGGGCATTTCTCTCCACGCACTATTCATTGCATCTACCTAGGTTTTCCTACTGACGCCCCTGACTCATAGTTTTACCACCCAGCCACGTGCCGCGTCCTATCCTCCCGCAACGTCACCTTTGATTAGTAGGTTTGCTACTACCGTCTCTACCCCCACCGCAGTTCCCTCGTGCCCACCCCACCCCCCCCCCCCCCCCCCTCCCCCCACTGCAGCCTGTTGCTATGAACTCGGGTGCTATTGGGGGTGGTGGCTCTAGAGGTGTGGGCTCTTAGGGTGCTGGTTCTGGGGGTGCTGACCCCAAGAGTGCTATCTTAGGGGGTGCTGAGCATCGTCGTGTTGGTGGAGTCAAGGGTACTACTGCTGGATGTTCAAAGGGTTCGTTGCAGCCACTACCACGGTGACCTTTGTTCTAGGAGCAGCAGCAATTGTTGCTGCCTCTACTTGAGTCTGTTGCTGGAGGGTCTTGGGGTGCTCTCTTTGTAGGCTCTAGAGCTGCAGGTACCAGTGTTAAGTTACTAAGCAGGAAATCGAAATTACCAGAAAGAGAAAATACAGCAAATATATAGAAAACCTTACCCTAACCCTAGGAAACATATTGTAACACCTAGACTATAAAAAATGCAACATATAGAATATATGTTGACAGACCCCCATAGTCTAGGTGACGGCAGTCATGTGGAAACACATACATATCTCAGGGTGGATCTCAAGATCACCACACAGTTTGAGAGCAAGGGACACAAGACCAGTCAGAAAGAACAAGCAGCAGTCACAAGACCAATTCACAGGGACAAAACAAATATCGGGGTGGAACTTAAGATCACCACACAGTCCGAGAACAAGCGAGATGCCACAAGGCCAGTCCACATGCAAGTACTTAGCAAGTATAGAAGATAAAAGAGTACAAGACAGACATGCCAAGCATCTCTACGAAAGCAGTTGCCCCACAAGCAAATATGTAGCAAAAATAATGAGATGCAAGAGTATAAGGCAAAGAATCTCTACGCAAGCAAGTGAGGGCCTGTAGGAAATAGGCCCAGCTGGGTGCAGAAGCGCTGGTGGTCACAAGGCGGGAACGCCTGCAGTGTTGGCCTCAGAGACCACACGTACCACGTGGGCCTGGCCACGCTACTGCAACTCACGCAAAAGGAAGTAACGAAGGTGGATGTGCTTTGCCTTCCCAACCAGACGGGGCTCCTTGCACAACAGGACAGCAGACTTGTTGTCGGTGAACAAGGCCGGGTGAGAGCGAGGTCGTAAACCAAGGTTCATGAGAAGGAAAGACAGCCAGCGAAGCTCTTGTGCAGCCATGGCCACAGCGTACACCTCTGCCTCACAGCTGGATCTGGAGATGGACGACGTTCGAGTCGACCTCCAAGATGCTCGAGTCGACCACCAAGACGCTTGATTCGACCTCCACGAAACAGATCCAGTCAGAGGGCATGGGAGATCTGGTGGCAGGGGGAGCACCCCAATGGAGATAATGAAGGGTATGGGAGCTCTGGTGGCAGGGGGAGCATCCGAGAGAGGGAGCTTGATGGTACTGCTGGAAGGCTGGACACCCATGGTTCAACTCTTTTAGCCGGCCTGAGGGATGGGCACCCCCAGGCATGAAGCCGTCAAGTGGTGAATATGCACGAGGTGGCGTTGTGCAAGGTTCAGGTGCACAAGGTAAAGCCGACCCTGGGATGTTCCTCATGGTTGAGGATGTGCAAGGGATTAGGGGTGATGTGGGTTCAGCTGGAAAGGTTGTGATGCACCCCCTCACTCACTAGGTGATCAATTCAGGTTGCACAAGTCATATGACCGCACGGGCAGATTTGCTTAATGCGGTAAAGCCCCCTGGGAAGATCAAGTTTGTGTTGTAATTTCATATTTCATACAACATACATAGGCTAGAAGTGTAGCACATTTATAAATTGGGGGGTTGCTTAGTGTACCCTCCAACCACATTTTGTGGTTGGTTGGGATTGGTCCTTAGCTCAACCAATCCCAACCAACACACATTTGTGGTTGCTTGGGTCACAAGCAAGCTCACCCATTGGCCAACTTATTGGCCAATAGGGTAAGCTTCCCTCTCATCTCTCTCTTGCTCATTGTTTGTACTAAAGAGCCTCTTGGCTCATTATTCAATGTATCAATTCTCTCTCTTCTAACATGGTATCATGAGCTAATGGCTCACGCCTACCTCCCTCGGTCCTTAGGCCACCCTCTCCTCCCCGTTCCTCAGATCTAGCCCCACCCACGGAGCTGGCCTCCCTTCACGCGCCCTTTAGGCGCTGTCCTCCCTCCCCGTGCGCCCCCTAAGGCGCTGCCCTCCAAGGCACGTCCAGATCTGCAACTCCAGCGCCCAGATCTGCACTCCCCGCGCTCAGATCTGCAACTCCAGCGCCCAGATCTGCACTCCCCGCGCTCAGATCTGCAACTCCAGCGCCCAGATCTGCACTCCCCGCGCTCAGATCTGCAACTCCAGCGCCCAGATCTGCACTCCCTGCGACCAGATCTCCTCCTCTCGCGCCCAGATCTGAACATTTCACACCCAGATCTGCACTCCGCGCGCCCAGATCTGCACTCCGCTCGCCCAGATCCGCCCTCCGCGCGCTCAGATCTGCCCTCCGCGCGACCAGATCTGCACTCCGCGCGACCAGATCTGCACTCCGCGTGACCAGATCTGCACTCCGCGCGACCAGATCTGCACTCCGCGCGACCAGATCTGCACTCCGCGCGACCACATCTGCACTTCGCGCGCCCAGATCTGCCCTCCGCGCGCCCAGATCTGCACTCCGCGCGACCAGATCTGCACTCCGCGCGACCAGATCTGCACTCCGCGCGACCACATCTGCACTTCGCGCGCCCAGATCTGCCCTCCGCCCAGATCTGCACTCCGCGCAACCAGATCTGCACTCCGCGCGACCAGATCTGCCCTCCGCGCGACCAGATCTGCTCTCCGCGCGACCAGATCTGCCCTCCGCGCGACCAGATCTGCCCTCCGCGCGACCAGATCTGCCCGCCGCGCGACCAGATCTTCATCTCCCGCGCTGAAATCTGACCATTTCGCGCCCATCTCTGCACGTCCCGCTCGTTTGCCGCGGGCTGTCCCGCGTGCATTCGCCACAGGCTTCCCAGTCGCGCGGATCTGCCGCACGGCTGCCCTCTTCATCCCTTCCCCTCCCCTCTCTCCCTTCCTCCTCCCATTGTACCCGCAGCAGCACCACCAGCAGCACCCTCCCCCCTTTCCTCCCCCATAGCAACGCCCTCCTCCTCCTCCACCCAACCCACCCTCCGCTCCTCCCTTCCTCCTCCCATCCTACCTGCAGCAGCACCAGCAGCAGCACCTGCAGCGGCACCACCAGCAGCACCCTTCCCCCTTGCATCCCCCATAGCATCGCCCTCCTCCTCCTCCACCTTCCCCACCCTCCGCTTCTCCCTTCCTCCTCCCATCCTACCCGCAGCAGCATCCGCAGCGGCACCAGCTGCAGAACCAGCAGCAGCACGGGCAGCAGGGCCAGCAGCGGCATTGGCAACGGTACCCTCGCACCATCCTCCTCCTGCCCTAGCCTCTACCCACCCTCATCTCTATGGCATCGTCGTCCGATTCTTCCGTCGACCTTGCCACTGTTGACGCACTCGAGTTGCTGCCTGACAACTCTGCTGCTAATTGGCACTCTTATGCTCATTCCGTTGAGGTGCTCCTCTCCTCTGTTGTGGTCAGTGGCTACAACCTTCGCTCGGTTGTCTTTCACGAAGGCGGTGGACTTCAGCCCGTGGCCCCCACCGCTCCTACTGGACCTGCCCCCGCCCACCCTGGCGCCGAGCCCTCTCCCCCCGGTGATCCTCCCACCTTCGCGCCGAATGTCAACGACCCGCAGAGCTCGGAAACCGCCATTCGCACCTACCGCACCAATCTCCAAGAGCACTTGCGCCTGCAATTGCGTTACGAGAACGACAGGCGCATTTATGACGAGGCCGCTGCCCGCTACAACACGTACCAGGAGGACCTGGACACCTACACTGCAGAACTTGCAGACTACACCACGAAAATTAATGCCTGGCGGATTGCTGATCGGCGTGCGCTTGCCATTCTTCTCGCCACCATCCCCTCCTCCCTTAAACGCGAGCTCTCACCTACCTCCTCCTCCCACCTGTGGCGACTGCTAGTCGACCTTTTCGATCGGCAAGACGTTGCCACTCTTTACGCCCTTATCAAGGAGTTTGGAACTCTCTCCATGGATTCCACTTCTGGTGCAGCTGCTTTCACTCGCCGTGTCTTAGACCTTGCTCGGCGCCTTGCAACACTCAATGTGGTGTACCCGGACACCGTCATCTGCTGCCACCTCCTCGAGGGCCTCACACCTGCCTTCGACGCTCACAAGCTTGCTTACATGCAGCTTATCTCCAAGCACCACACCCCTGCCGAAGTCGCTCAGTGGATTATCACCACCGAAGCTGAGATCCTTCGCCACTCTTCCTCCACAGCCGCAGCAGCCCAGTCGCGCAGCAGCCCAGTCGCGCAGCAGCCGGGGTGGACGTGGCGGTGGGCGTGGGGGTGGGCGTGGTGGTGGGCGTGGGGGTGGACGAGGGGGATCAGCAGGTCGCGGTGGTGCTGGCAGCAGTGGTGCGGGTCGTGGTACGGCAGCTGCCTTTCCTCCCTGTCAGTACCTGCCTCGCTACGGTCCCACTCAGGGACAGCGCTGCGGCCAAACCACCCATGCCACTGAGACATGCTTCAAGGCACTCAGTGATGAGTGGTTTGCCCGTGGCAACACCGGCACCCCTCCTCGCTGGTCCGCCCTCAACCCTCGCCCCACTCCCCTTGAGGTCCGTTCCTCTCCCCTTTATGAACCTCCCTCCTCCACCCACGCCCACCAGGCCCTCGCCCCTCCCCAGCAGCAGCACCAGCAGCAGCAGCAGCTTGGGAATCAGCAGCAGGGGTCACAACAGTATGGGCAGCAGCTTCTCCTCTCTCAGCTCCAGCAGCAGCTCCAGCATCTCCAGCAGCAGCTCGACCTCCAGCCGCAACTACCCCTCCTCCCTCCTCCTCCGGTTTCCCAGCAGCAGCCCTTTCCTACCTGGACTGCTGGGAGTGCTGCCTCTGCAGCCCATCTCTCGGGTGCGTCCCCGGCGCGGTCTGCAGGTGGCAGTGTGACCGCTTTCCCTTCCTCTGGTTTTGTTGGTTTATTAGGTCAACCTGAATTTGTTGCATCTCCCATGTACCCTTCTTCTGCTAATGAAACTTCGTTCCAGTACTCTGCCTCACCTTCCTCCACCATTGACTTCGTTCTGGACAGTGGAGCCACTGACACTGTCCTTCGCGACGCTGGTACACTGCGCCCTCTCCCCACACCAACCTCCCTCCTCGGCGCTGATAGCAGTTTTTCCATCCCTTGTCACAACACCTCCACCCTTCCCTGTCCTCTCTTTCCCTCAGGTACTGTCACCGGTCTCCACATTCCCTCCCTTCGTACTAACCTCCGCTCCCAAAGGTCCCTCCAACAAGCCATGATCACCACTCTCATCCCAGGTGGTGCTAACCATTGTGACCTATACCAAACCTCCACAGGTCATTTTCTCGCCCGTATTCCCTATTTTCCTCGCTCCCGTCTGTACACCCTTCGGGTTCCCCGCCCCCTCACCTTCCAAGTTGCCTCCCCCCCCCTCCTTCCCCCCCCCCCTCCCCTCCCTCCCACTAACCCACCCCTCCCCCCCCGCCCTCTTGACTCTGACTGTTCCTGTCGCTCCCTCTCCCACCCCACCATCCTCCTCCATCACAGACTCGGCCACCCCAACTTCTCTACTCTGCGCTCCTCTGTCTCCTCCGACCTCCTCCACGGTCTCCCCTCCTCCCTCCCTCCCCTCCCCAAATCCCCTGCCCCCCCCTGCACCGTCTGCATTCAGAGCAAGCTCAAGCAGCAGCCGCACCGGAGCTCCCCCTCCGCTGCTACGCAGCCACTTGATCTTGTTCACATGGACCTATGGGGCCCTAATCCCTCTCCCACTCGCCAGGGCCATCGCTACCTTCTCGTGCTTGTTGATGATCACAGTCGGTACTCGTCCGTCTCTTTCCTTCGGACGAAGGCGGATGCCCGAGCTGCGATCATCGCCTGGCTCGAGCGGGCAAACACCCATTTTGGGCGCCCTGTTCGCCGCCTTCACTGTGATGGAGGTGGTGAGTTCCTTAACAACCAAGTCTCCTCCTATTGTCAATCTTGTGGCATCCTTCAGACTTACACCCTCCCTCACTCCCCACAGCAGAACGGCGTGGCTGAGAGTCGTGTTCGAGAGATCACCAAAACAGCCCGGTGTCTGCTTGTCCACGCCTCCTGCCCCCCTTCTCTTTGGGGCTACGCCCTCCTTCATGCCGCCCTCCTTACTAACCTTTACCCTCACCCCCTTCTCCCCTCCATCACCCCCACTGAGCTGTGGATGAAGGACAAGGCTGATGCCTCATCACTTCGTGTCTGGGGCTCTAAGGCACATGTCCTCATTCACCCCTCTGACCGCTCCCGTTCCATGGGAAAGCTTGCCCCTCGTACCCTTCCCTGCATCTTCCTTGGTCATAATCCCTCCTCCCCTGACTACCTTTTCCTCCACCCACCATCTGGTCGTCTAATCCGCAGCCGGGATGTGGTCTTTGACGAGTCCACTCCCTACTACTCCTCCCCCACATCTACTGACCCACTCCCCCCTCTCACCCGTCCCCTTGTCTGGTCTGACACCACCCCTCCCCCACTACTCCCTCCTCCCCCCATCCTCCCAGCCCCCCCTTCTCCGCCGTCCCAGTCCCATGGTGCCCCTCCCTCTTCTGGTGACATCTTTGACCCGGAACCTCTGTCTTCTCCTGTCTCCCCCGCTCACTCCTCTCCTAGTACCCCTCCCCCCCCCCCCCCTTCCTCTCCCTCGCCACCAACCCGTCCTCCCCCTTCCCGCACCATACTCACCCGGTATCCCCACACCAGGTCACGTGACGGTATCCTTGGTGCACCGCCTCCCGTTACCCTCTCTACCTCTACCCTCCCCCCTCTCTCCCCCCTCCTCCGTCACTTCTTCCAGGCTGTCTTGCATCAAGCCCCTCATGCAACAGCCCCCTCAGCCACCTCTTCTCCAGCAGCGGCACCAGCAGTGGGACCAGCAGCGGCAGCAGCAGCAGCGCCAGCAGCCGCAGCAGCAGCAGGACCAGCAGCGGCAGCAGCAGCGGGAGCGGCATCGGCAGCAGCAGCGGGACCAGCAGCGGCACCAACAGCGGCACCAGCAGCAGCACCAGCAACAGTACCAGCAACAGTACCAGCAGCGGCACTAGCAGCGGCACCAGCAGCAGTACCAGCACCGGCACCGGCAACGCCTCCACCAGCAGCACCAGCAGCGGCACCAACAGTCATCCGCGCCTTCCACACCTCCCTCTCTGAGGACTCCCATGAAGAGTTCCTTGACCTCCACCTTTATGACCCCTCGCTTCTACCCATCACGTTCGACCTCTCTGACACACCTGTCTTCGCCTTCTCCTCTGCTCCCTCCATTTTCGTTCCTACCACGTATGAGGAGGCAATGGCGTGCCCTGACGCTCCGCTATGGCTCGCCACCATCATCAAGGAGCTGGAGGCCTTTATCGGCAACTCCTCTTTTGTCGATGTGCCTCGCCCTCCCGCCCCTACGAACGTGGTGAAAGGAAAGTGGGTGTTTCGCGTCAAGCAGCTGCCAGGGGAGCCGCCCGTTTATAAGGCTCGTTACTGTGCCAAGGGGTTCACGCAGCGGTATGGTTTTGACTTCTTCGATACCTTCTCCCCTACTGCCAAGCCTGCTACTGTTCGCGCCGTGCTCGACCTCGCTGCTCGCCTCAATATGGAGATCCACTCGATGGACGTTTCTAACGCCTTCCTACAAGGCGTCCTCCGCGAGCTTATCTACATGGAGCGTCCAGCCGGCTTTCACCTCCCCTTCCCAGCAGACTCTGTCTGGCAGCTGCGTCGACCGGTGTATGGGCTCCGACAGGCCCCGAGGGAGTGGCATGCTAAACTTGCCACCACCCTTGCTGAACTTGGGTTCCGCACCTCCCGCTCTGACGCCAGCCTCTTCCTCCGCACCTCCCCCTCCCCATTTTACATCCATGTGTATGTCAATGACATGATTCTGCTCACTGCCGACCTTGGAGAGTTGGAGCATGTTAAGGCTGAGTTGGGCACCCGTCTCAAGTGCAAAGACTTGGGAGAGCTGCAGCATTATCTGGGCATGACCATCACTCGTGTCCGCTCCGCCCGCACCATCTCACTCTCCCAGGGTCATTACTTGCAGCAGGTCTTGGAGCGGTTTGACATGGCCCGCGGCGGCGCCCAACATACACCTCTTTCTGTCGGGCACCACCTCTCTCCACCCACCTCCCCCTCAGCCTCCTCACATCCTTATCCCGAGCTCATCGGCTCCCTCATGTACGCCATGGTCTCCACTCGCCCTGACCTTGCCTACCCCATCAGCGTCCTCGCTCGTTTTGTTGGCGCAGGCAAGCATACGGAAGAGCACTGGCAGGCCGCCAAGCGTGTCCTCCGGTACCTTCGTGGCACCAAGGACTATGTCCTTACCCTTGGCGGCCCCTCCCCACCTCTTCTCAGCGGCTACAGTGACTCCTCCTGGGCTGATTCCCGGCCAGATCGTCGCTCCTCTCAGGGCTATGGCTTCTCTCTTGGCAGCGGCCTTATCAGCTGGCGCTCCACCCGCTCCTCGGCTGCAGCCCTCTCCTCCTGCGAGGCGGAATTGTATGCCGCCACCATGGCTGCGCAAGAGGCCCGCTGGCTCACCTTCCTTCTTGAGGAACTTGGTGCCCCCCAGCGTTGTCCCACAATTTGGTGTGACAATGCTAGTACCATTCACCTCACCAAAGATGCTGTGTTTCACGGGCGCTCCAAGCACATTGAGCTCCATCATTTCTTCATTCGCGATCTTGTTTAGGCGGGGCACCTTCGCCTCGACAAGGTTGACTCGGCGGCCAACCTTGCCGACATCTTCACAAAAGCTCTTCCTCATGCCGCTCACTCTTTCCTACTTCGTCTTCTTGGCCTCACTCCTCCTAAGTCGCCTCCCGCCTCTTGATTTTAGCCTTCTAGCCTTATGCATGTTGGGGGGTTGTGTTGTAATTTCATATTTCATACAACATACATAGGCTAGAAGTGTAGCACATTTATAAATTGGGGGGTTGCTTAGTGTACCCTCCAACCACATTTTGTGGTTGGTTGGGATTGGTCCTTAGCTCAACCAATCCCAACCAACACACATTTGTGGTTGCTTGGGTCACAAGCAAGCTCACCCATTGGCCAACTTATTGGCCAATAGGGTAAGCTTCCCTCTCATCTCTCTCTTGCTCATTGTTTGTACTAAAGAGCCTCTTGGCTCATTATTCAATGTATCAATTCTCTCTCTTCTAACAGTTTGTGGCTGCTGCTTCAGGTGCTTTGCTCCCTGTTGTGATTGGTGTTGGGAATGCCAAGGTGATGGGAACCAATGGGGAGCTTGTGCGGCTGGGGAATGTGCTACTGGTTGAGGGGTTGTCTGCTAACCTTCTCTCTGTGCGCCAGCTGCAGAATAGCAAGGCCGAAGTTACCTTCGGCCCAACCAGCTGCAGTGCAAAGCTTGGGAAACTGTTGTTGTGGAATCTGGAGGAGAAAAGCAGCCGCATTGAGGACCTGTGGCAGCTACCCATCATCCCTTGGAACCGGAAAACCTCCAACAATGGCAGTGGCAGCAGCAACGGCTAAGGCAACTGCAAGAGGATAGGAGACTACACCAACTGATGGGGCCCTTGATGCAGTCAAGAAGGTGTAGCAGCCACAGCAACCACATGGTGAGGTTCTTGCTGGTGTGGATGGCACAGTTGCATGGGCAAAGGCTTCATCTGGGAGTGGTGAGGCCGATTGGGAGACGTGGCATGAGAGGTTGTGTCACATCAATGTCCCTATGCTACAGAAGATGGTGAAGGATGGGAGCTTGAAGGGGTTGGTGGTGAACGGGGCAACGAAGGAGATTGGGAGCTGCCCTAAATGCCTTGAGACCAAGTTCAGAAAGTTTCTCTTCAGCAGCGGCACAGAACCAGCCAAGGCTCCACTTACGCTTGTGCACAAAGATGTGGTGGGCCCTATAAGGGCCCTTTCTCTCTCAGGCAGCCGCTACTTCATGTGCCTAAGGAGAAGAGGGAAAAGTTGGAAGCTTCTGGGAGATGGGGTGTGCACTTGGGGATTGTGAAGGACCACAAGGGGTGGCTGGTGTGGGACTTGACCAGCTAGAGGCTGACTGTGTCAAGGGATGTGAAGTTCCTTGAGTCTCTGTATTACAAGGAGTGGAAGCAGCAGTAGCCGCAGAAGCTTCCTGCCACACCAATCATTGTTGAGGCCGATGAGGTGCAGCGGCCTTCGAGGCAAGTGGAGTTTTCAGTCTCCAAGGAGGAGATATCTAGGGTAAGTGAGGATGGAGGAGAACCTGAGGTGGAAGAGCAGCAGTATGAGCAGCAGCAGCAAGATACTCCACCATGTGCCCAGCGTTCACCCGACCGTCCTAGGAGGGATGTGCGCCCTCCTAACACGCTGACCTATCCTTGTTTTGGCAAGCCAAAGGTGGTACGGGATGGGAGTGTAGCTGAGCAGTGTGATGAGGAAAAGAGCGCACTACTACTAGGCAACCATTCATAAGCCCAAGACACTAGCTGAGGCACTGAGTGGGCCCGATGCTGAAAAGTGGAAGTAGAGCGTGAAGGAGGAGTATGACTCTCTGCTGGAGAACGAGACATGAGAGCTATGTGAGCTCCCTCCTGGGAAAAAGACCATTTCTTCCAAGCTGATTTTTAAGCACAAGTATGGACCCGATAGGGAGCTGACACGCTACAAGTCAAGGCTTGTGGCTAAGGGGTTTCAGCAGACAAAGGGGAACTTTTTTGACGAGATTTTTGCACCTATGGGGAAAGGGACAACACCGAGGGTGATGTTTTCAACGGCTGCAAACCGCGGATGGAGGATCAAGCAGACGAATATCACGACTATTTTCCTCAATGGGATCATCCTGGAGGAGCTATACATGCTACAGCCTAAGGGATTGGATGATGGGAGTAGTAGGGTGCGCAGGCTGAAGAAGGCCATCTATGGCTTGAAGCAGGCTCCTCACGCATGGTACCACAAGCTGGAGGAGACACTGCTCGGTGGGGGATTCAAGAAGAGCGAGTGTGACTGCAGTTTGTTACTTCTACAAGAGAAGGACAAGTTCCTCATGCTCCTTGTGTATGTAAATGACATCCTTCTTTTCTCTGAGTCATCTGTGACGATTGGCCGTGTGGAAGAGGTGCTGGAGATTCACTTCATGTGCTCCAAGATGGGAGATGTGAAATACTACTTGGGGATGCATGTTTAAAGAGAACTTGACAAGGGCATATTGAGGTTGCACCAGGGGAAGTACTGTGAGGGGTTGGCTGAGAAGTATGGGCTGCAAGATGGAGGAAAGCCAGCAACCCCACTGCCTTTGGGGTTCACTGTAGAGCTCTGCGCTGATGAGGAGGTGGTGGGTGAGAGTGACATGAACCTATTTCATTCCATGGTTGGGGCACTCAACTTTGTGGTAAACCACACATAGCCTGACATTGCCGTCACAACATCCAAGCTCGTAAGTGTGGGCTCACACATCAGTCATGAGCAGTTGGAAGTGGCCAAGAGGTTGGTCTGCTATGTGAGTGCTACAGAATTTGTGGGTTTGGAGTACAATGCTGTAAGGCAAAGGCAGCAGTGGGGTGCTGCTGATTTGGGCAAGGGGGAGATGCTCTTGACCAGCTACACTGACGCTAGCTTCAACTCAGTGAAGGTGGATGGCACCAGCATTGGAGGCTATGTGTGCCTTTTTGAAGGTGGTACAGTTTGCTTGCGCAGTAAGAAGCAGACTGAGGTGGGGCTGTCCTCATGTGAGACCGAGTACATGGCCCTGCATCATGGGTCCAAGGAAGTAGTGTGGCTGAGGCGTCTGGTGGAGGAGATTGGAGTTGGTCAGAAGGAGCCGATTGTGATGTTCTATAACAATGAGTCGGCAAGGAAGTTAGCCACGAATTCTTGTCATCATGGGCTGACTAAACACATCAGGACTAAGTGGCAGTGGGTGAGGAGACTGTCAGAGGTCCACTGGTGATCCCCGATTGATCCCAGGGAAGGGTTACAGGCACGTTGGCCTGGGGGGTTATGGGCGCACTTACCCGCTACACAAACAAGCCCTTTTATCCCAATGGTCTAGTGGTTGGGATTCTGACATGGTATCAGAGCGAAGGTCTCGGGTTCGAATCCCGGTGTGTGCACCTCGGGCATCCTAGTGCGGGGAGGTGTCAGAGGTCCACTGGTGATCCCCGATTGATCCTAGGGAAGGGTTACAGGCACGTTGGCCTGGGGGGTTATGGGCGCACTTACCCGCTACACAAACAAGCCCTTTTATCCCAATGGTCTAGTGGTTGGGATTCTGACAGAGACTCCTAAACAAGAAAGTAAGAATGAAAGTAGTAAAGACCCAGCACCAGGCGGCTGACATTCTCACCAAGCGCCTGGCTGAACCTAAGCACTAGAAGGGGATGAAGCTTGCTGGAATAAGTGTGCATTGAGGGTGCATGCTTGAGCTATGGCAATGTGGGATGATGGTAGGCAGCAAGAGGGGGGGGTTCTTATATGATACTATCATTTGCATTCAAGTATGTCTGCCTCCCATGATATGTCCATGTGTTGCATGCGTTGTGTGAGCGTGTGCAAGAATTTGTGTTTGGTGTGGTTTAGATTCCTTGAGTGTTTATGAATTTTTTTTTGTCTGAGCAGAAATCTAAAGTGAATTTTCTTATCGAGAGCTTTCCGACGAACCAAGAAACGTTGCGATTGGAGCAAGAACGGGAAATTTATGATCGTTCGAAGTTATGATTGTGATGCGACGACTATGGGAAGTTGTGGGGTTGACTCTGTAAGGGGTATAGAATTTGGGGGGTTGGGAAAATCGTCACTTCTACTGTAGTTGCTGCCAAGTGGTTGGGAGAAGGCAAACCAGGTTGGCAAGTGTGGCCAACTTGAGTGAGGTGGATTTGAGAGGCTGGGAAAAATACAAGTGTGAAGGTTGGGTTCCTATAGGGAGGGAATTTTGTGAGCATATGGGGTTTTCTTGGCTGGGGTTCCCTAGGGACCTTCCTCTCTCATTCTCCTCTACCTGGTTTCTATCTACCCTAATTCTTTTGTTTGGAACTTGTGAAACCAATTGTGATTGAGTCAAGTTTTCTGTGACAGCATACTCCCCCGTGCGTCGAAATTCATAACTCTATATATATTTCACTTTTTGTCTGAATCAAATTGGGAATTGTAGCCACAGTCTAGTGATACAACATATCTCAAATTGGAGAAGTTTTAACGTTGAACGTTTTGTCGACGGCGATTCTTGTGAAGTCGACTTTTCTGTTCAGAGTTATAGTCCCACAATTTTGAGTTACTTCGGCCCCTAGTCTTCATTGACTCTGACCTTAGTCTCCAACAACATGCTATGTATTGCTTTCTTGTTTTCACCAATGTCAACCGATTCGCATTCAACATTCATCAATAACTCCACTTATTTTGCAAATACTTCTTTCGCAAAAGTCTTCTTCCGCATTTATCATCGACTTAGTCGATCTCGCTATTCTTTAGTGGATTTAAGCCAAGGGGCCTAACATTGTGGTTGCTTGCGTATGCTCAGAGCATATTCATATACCTCGTATTAAGCGAACCTCATATCCAGAGAACCCAAAACTCCTGGTAAAACTAGCGAGAGATCCTGGGTTTAGGGGAATCTTCAATGGAAGCCTGATACAAGCTTGCTTGATAAGAGGCGAAAGAATACGCTCTCAAATTGTATGGTGACTTTATTATCCACCCAAAGTGTTGTGTTCTTGCTTCTTTTGACTGGTCTTGAGAGTTGTGAACATTTGTGTTTCTTGCTCTCTCTTGGTATCCCCCACTTTGCCTATGCGGGTGTGTCATGTTATAATGGTCTAAGCTATTAACGGAAGCTATAGTAGTCTTAGAACCTCCTCCTAAAGCATAGGAATCTTAGGAGCCAACTTGGGCATGAACCGTGCTAGAACCAAAGGGATTACAAAGAAGTGAAGTTCCAACAAGTCAGAACCTTAACCTATGGGGTTTGGGAGGTGGTCCACCCTAAAGAGTGTACACCACAAGTTCTCCCAACCCAACCAATGTATTCCACACTAACATAGTGTAGATCTAGCACTACATATGTTCATTGGAGCAACCGGAATGCACCATGATTCCAAAACCCCCCTTGCTCCAATAAGCATTAAAGTTCACCCATAAAAAAAAACCCAACTCCTTTAGCAAATGAATTCTTCACCTTTGAAGTCATCACTCGCATGCAAATACGCTCAAGATTCTCATGCAGCTGCAAGCTTGGGAGAGCTTTGGTGAGCATGTCAGCATCCTGGAGGTGAGAGCGTACTGAGTGCACCTCGACCTCCTATTGGCGCACCGCATCCCGTACAAAGTGCTTGGTGCGCTGATGGAGAACGGGATTGTGGGCAAGGGAGACAGCAGCCTCATTATCACAGAACAATGGAATAGCCCCCCCATTGCCCAGATGCATTTCTGCTAACAAACTCATCAACCAAATAACCTCATTGTCCCCTATGATAGAGCCTTATACTTAGCTTCAGAAGCGCCTGCTGCAACACTGTCTTGCCTTTTGCTATACCAGCTCATAGCTCCTCCTCTCAACTTAAAGATGTAGGCAGAACAACTTTTTCCATCAGTCTCACCACCCCAATCCAAATCGGTATACCCAACAACCTGCTCACCACCTTGGCGTTCATACCTGATGTCACAATGAATTGTGTCGACCAAGTACTTGAGAGCTTTCAGTACAGCGGGCATGTGAATGCAACTTGGTGCCACACAGGACTATGCAAGGGTGTTGACAGTGAAGCACATGTGAGGACGGGCAGTCACAGTACAAAACAACAAGTTGCCAATGAGACTTTGATACACCTTAACATCAGCTGCATCACCTTCCTCACTCGACCAAGTACCTTTCCTGATCTTAGAGAGATCATTGGGTGACATGGGATTATGCACCCTATGTGTCTCCTTCAGCAAATCACCAAACCTTCCATGAAGACCAATGACATTCTTCTTCTGGCCAATCTCCAACCACTCATCCTTGACTGACCTGCGAACCTCCACACCAAGGTACGTGGATAACTCACCCAGATCCTTCATCTGGTACCTCTGAGGAAGCACCTCTTTGATCACATACACCAGTACAAGCACAGGCTCTCCATCCACATACTTGATGTACAAAGCCTCATCGCATGCACTGCGGTGAAACCCTGCTGCAATCAAGGTGGTACCAATCTCCTTATTCCATGCACGAGGCGCTTGCTTGAGCCCATAGAGAGCTTTGCGCAAGCAATACACTCTATTTGTACCATCATCAAATCCTTCAGGCTGCCTCTCATACACCTCCTCCTGAAGAACTGCATTAAGGTCAGCATGATCAACATCCTCCTGATGTACATGCCACCCTTTTACCGCGGCTTGTGCAAAAAGCACCCAACCTGAGGTGAGCTTGCCCACAGGGGCAAATACCTTATCAAACTCCTTCTCTAGCTCCTGAGTGTACCCCTTAGCAATGAGGCGAATCTTGTGCTGTACCACCTTATTCTCCTTGTCAGTCTTCCTATGGAAAACATACTTGACCCCAATGGCCTTCTTATCTGGAGGTAAGCTCTCATACACCCATGGTGCGCATGGCATTTACCTCCTTCTTAGTGCCTGCCTTCCATGCAGGGCCCTCAGGGCTGCGCAGTGCCTCGGCAAGCGTGCATGGGACACCACTGGTACTCACACCTGCTAGTGCAACACCTTCCACCTCCCTGGCCAAGCACATCATGCCTTCAACCACAACAGCCTCCCCCCCTACCTCCTCACCCCACATGTACCAGACCAGATAGCAAGCACCTGCAACCTTGTATCTGGTGGTCGGGAGGTAGTCGCTGGTGACAAAGATGCACTTGCAGAGAGACTGTCATGATGCTGACAAGAGGAGGAGGAAGAGGAAAAAGCCTGGGTAGCAGATCTCCGCTGAATGATCAAGAGGCCATTGAGCTGATGGAGAGGGGCGGGCTGCTGCAGCACCGACACACTCAGTGGTGTTGGTGGTGGTGATGAATGTGGCATGTCACCATCATCAACTAGTGCTAAGGGTGGTGAGAGTGGAAGGGGGAGGAGCTGGAAAATCTCAGTTGCATCCTGCAGAAGCTCCCCAAAGCCCTTGGCCTTGTCCCACATCACATTCTCGAGCAATGCAAATGCGCATAAGAGAAGGGTCTAGCATGTGCCAACCCTTGCTCTCCATGTCCACCCCAACACATACACACACGATGGCGCGTGCATCAAGCTTGCCACCCTTTTCATGCCCATGCAACATGATACTCCCCATGCAACCCCAAATCCGAGCCATGCCCACATGCGGCTTCTAGCCAGAGCATGCCTCCATTGAGGTGACGGAGGGAGGCAAAGCACTATGGGTGACCCGGTTCTTAACCCACACGACCCACATCAATGCTTCACCCCACAAGCGAGCAGAGAGAACACTGTCGACCAGCAATGTGCAAATCCCCTCTGCCATCGTCCTGTGCCACCTCCCCACCACCCCATTCTGCTGCGGTATATCTGCGATGCTCAATTGAGTTTTGATGCCAAGCTCAGCCTTCCATGATTTTACAGCTCCCCCCAAGAACTCGCCATCCCTATCTGAGCAAATAGCCTTCAACTTCCGCCCACACTCCAACTCCATGTCGTTATGCCACTGGCACAGAACTTCTGCGACTGTGGCTGATTCCTTGTTGGGGAGTGGGAACGACCGAAACTCGTTTGCTAAAGTTGTCAACGAGGCTCAAGACATACACCGCTTCTCCCAGTGACGGTGTGTGCACTGGTCCCCTGTGGACCTCATCCATAGGCCCAAGTGCCCGAGACGCCTCATAAGGAAACGGCTTTCGAGCCGACTTTCCCAATAAGCAAGGATCACCTAGAGAGCAATTAGTGCTCCCTCCCCCAATCTCCAAGCCAAGTACAATGTTCCCCCAAGCCATCTGTTGCAGTGTTGCTGGGGCAGTATGACCAAGGCGGCGATGAGCAAGGGTCAATGGAGAAACTGAGGAGGAGGATCCAGCTGCAAGAGCACTACTCTGTGTGCCCCGAGCAAGAGGAAGAGACATCCGCACCAATCCATGGTCCCTTCGCCCCTCCTTTTCTCAAATCGCCAACACCCTCTCCTCCCGTTTGATAACACATCCCTTGCCTCCGAATGTGACAATGACATCCGGAGAGGTGAGGTGTGGGACTGACAGCAGACGCATCTGCATCTTAGGCACAAGGTGTACCTTTTGAATCCTTAGCAGCTGGCCTGTAGCATCAACCACTAGCACTTCACCCATGCCAACAGCTTTCACCACCCGTCCATCTCCCAAGCTAACTCCTCGAATCTCAGGTAGCTCAAGCTTACTCTTGAAGTTGATGCATAAGGAGTAAAGTTGTGGCTGGCCCCACCGTAAATCCACCACCCCTCTCGCGGCTGCTCCCCTTCTACTGCTGAAACTGCCTCTCCAACAGCTACATCTACCTTGTCATCCTTCTCCTCCTAATCTGCCACTTGTGCCTTGCCGTTGGACTCACGACCCCCCCACTGTCAGAAATTCGGAATGCCTCCCTCCTATAGGTCGGTGAGGACATCGCTGCCATGCACGTCCCTCATCCCAACAGCCATGACACAACCCCCTAGGAGCCATACCCTTGGACCCCCAAGGGAAAGCAAGCACTCATGTTTTGTCTTTCCCATGACCCCATCTGCTCGAGTTGGTGCCGCTGCTGCTACCGCTGCCTCCATGCTTTCCTCCCTTGTCCCAATTTCCCCTGCCGCTGCTGCCCACTTTCGTACCCGCTCCAAAAGTGGCTACACCATCCGATCTTGGTGCGACAGCAATCCACATCTCCTCGCTCTTCAGAGAGGTAAACAACTGATCCTTAGTGAGCGATGATGATTGGTTGTTCAGCACCACCTTCAGCATCTTGAAGTGAGGAGGTAGTCCTTTGAGTACCCTCATCATCCACTCCTCAACCTCCTCCTTCCCTCCTACAGCCAAGTACTTGGACCTCAAGTCCTCGGCACGCGCCCAGTATGCAGCCACACCCCCCCCCCCCCCCCCCCTCTTTCATCTTCGAGGAAGTGAGCTCCTCAGAGAGTGTCATACGATTACACAATCCACGCTGAAGGTATAACTCCTTCACTCGTGTGTATGCCGCTGCCGTGCCTGCAGGAACTCGGGTGACTGCTCTTGCTCCGCCATCAATACAGGTGCATTGCCCAACTCAGTCTTGCCGCCGAACTCCCGTACCAAGGAAATCAGCTCATCCAGCACCAAGGCATTGCAGAATTGGGCAAATGCCTTCTGATTTTTCCTCTCCCACTTCACCCGTGCGTCACCCGATGCAGGCCGCTCCTCCGAACCATCAAAGTACCCCCATAGATCGTGCGCCTCTACCCATCGTTCAAATCGGAAACTCCAAATCCAATAGTCGCTCCTGTCAAAATTTGACATACTCTCTAGCTTCCGTTAAGAAGATTGCGGCAGAGGCATTGAAGATTGACGCTGAGGTGGTTGTGGAGGCAACGGCGGCGGCGGTGAAGACGATATGGGCAGATTCATCCTCTCTTGGTTTTTTTAGAGTAACTACGCGCTCGAACCTTCGAATGATGAGCTGTTTAATTCAAATGAATCTTCGCTTCGAAACCGTTCCAATGGTGTATCACGTTCCTGGATCCCATGTCCAAGCTGTCCGATTAAACTCGTCCAAAAACTCAACCTTTTCTCCTGTGTTTTGGCTTCTTGGATGCCCCCTAGCCTCCGCTCATGGCGTCCGCCCTCTAATCATTTTTCCGTGCTTTAGATTTTCTCCGATTCTCAATTTTCAAATTCGTCCGCTGATTGTATTTCTCTCGTTGTGTCCGATCCGCTCGTTAATTTGTGACGACCCTGCGGCAACTGTTCTAGATCGTGTCGAATGTTTTCCAACGATGTGTTGCACGCCTTGATCTGCCAACGTTGACTGAGCCTCTCCGTGAATGGATGCCGCGCCTCTCGTCCTCCCGAACGGATCCACATGATTTCCAACGGATTTCTTCTCTCTTCTTCCCCTCCCACGTTCAGAGTCTGCCACGGTGCAATTTCGGCAGCCCTTCGGGAGGGACTGAAGCTATTTAGCTTCCACCAAGGTAATATGGTCCAATTCCTTGAGTAGCTCCTATTCCAACAGATTGCTAGGCCTTCCTGGCTCTGATACTATGCTAGAATGGTCTAAACTACGGAAGATACTGTCTTAGAACCTTCTCTTGAAGCCTAGAAATCTTACGAGCCAACTTGGGCATGAACCATGCTAGAGCCAAAGGGATTCCAAAGAAGTGAAGTTCGAACAAGAGAGAACCATAACCTATAGGGTTTTGGAGATGGTCCACTCTGAGTGCACACCACAAGTTTTTCCAACCTAACCAATGTATTCTACACTACTATATTGTAGATCTAGCACTGCATATGTTTCTTGGAGCAACCGGAATTAACCAAAATTCCAACATGTCAAACTGTATATATATATGGTATATATATATATATATATATCTGTTTGTGTGTGTATGTATGTGTGTATGTGTGTGCGTGCGTACGTGCGTGCGTGCATGGGCTGGTGCGCGCAGCGTGAATGCGCGTGTGTGAAGCTGTACTGAGGCAGACAGTAGAAAGGATAGTACTTCTAGGGTTTGTACTTGTCTCTCACTCTCTTAATTACATCATTTCGCTCGTACCTTGAGATCTTAGTACTATGAATCAATCAATAATGGCAAAGAGGAGTTCTGAAAAATCACGATCGGTGGCCAAAGAATTTTGAGACTATTCAGACAAAAACATGAGAACACAACACACCCCTACAACTCCCAGCAAGCAGCGACGAATAGTACCCCAATCCCCAGTCTCAAGAACAGGACCACAGTGGACAATGAAACAGCACTCGTCTCATTCACTCGCCTCTCACCCCGCACTCCATGTTTTTCCTCCATGCCCCAACCGCGTCCCCAACCCCTTGCTCTTGCTCTCCTGCCCTCTATCTCCCCTCCCCTCTTGCTGCCCGTAGCAATTGTATCTCTCGTCGGACTTCACGCACCACCTCCCAAACCTCTGCTCGTTCCCTCTCAGCCTCCTCCCGAACCTTCCCCACCTGCATCAAAACCTGCTCCCATGCTCCTCGCCCGGCCTCTTCCTGACCATCGCTTGGCTGGTCCGGGAGGAGGTCCTGACTGGGTGCTTGTGCCAACTGGATGCGATGGGAGCTCTGAAGCTTGCTGCTGAGCTGCTCGCGAAGTTGGTCGAAGCCACGGGCCACGTCGGCCTGCAGCGCCTCCACGTGGCGCTGCATGGCCAGCAGGTCGCCCTCCTTTGCCGCCTCGCCTCCCTCCGTGGCTTCGGCAGGCGGCGCGCTCTCCCCCAGCTCCGACAGCAGCACCGCCCCCAGCGCTGCCACGTCCATGGGGTCCTCCTCCTGCTCGTCGGGGAGAGAGCGCCGCTGCAGGGGCGGATGGGATGGGATGGCATGGGAGAGAAAGGCATGAAGTGTGAGCAGCACTCCCCCGCCTCCCTCAGCGTTTGCAGGTCTGAGGAGTGCTGGTGGTGGGAATGAGACTGATTGGAGACACAGGAGCAGGTGGAAAGATGCATGGGAAAGATGAAGATCGTGCGGGACTGCTGACTGCATGTTACGAGCATCTCCAGCGGGTGTGCATGAAATGCTCATCCCATCCCTTGGCATGCATGCAGTGCCCCCATCTCACCATGCGGGCGTGTGCACGGCGCAGGATGGAAGAGAGCGAGTGGGCGTTGAGCTGCCTCTCCCCCACCACCACCACAGTCTCCCGCTCATCCAGCGTTTTCAGCCGCCAGAAGCTCCGCCGCCTCTGCACTGCCGGCTTTACCATGCTGCCACCCATGGTGGCAGGATCAGCAACTATCGTGCAAGCATCAGCAGCAGTGGTGGAAGCATGGGCGGCCAGCTGAGTGTTGGTGCTGCTGGCTGCCTGGGACTTGGCGACCCCACCACTCGCCAACAACCCCTTGGTGCTCTCTCCCCGGATTAAACCAGTCTCTTCTGCTCCCACCATGGCTAGCACTTGTTGCTGCGCATCAAAATGGGCCTGTGCTTGCAAGGCATTGTAAGGAACACCTTCCGTCGCACCACCCCCCCTCTTCTCCTCTTCTTTCTCCTCCCTTCCCTCCTCTGCTCCAATTCTCCCCAGTTCGCCATCACTGTCAGCATCCTCCCACCTTTCTCCATCAGTATCACGCCTGCTGCCTCTCACCTCCCTGCTGCACTGAAAGCTCGAGGAGAGGCATTGCTGACCAGACTGCCCAAGGCTTTTCTGCAGAGTGGCGGACAATGGGACAATGGGAAGGGATGGAAAGCGGTTCCGTAAGAGGGCAGAGGCAGTGGGACGCCGAGCAGGAAAGAACGCAGGAAAGCTTTGGCCAGAGGTCAGCCTCCTGCATGGCAGACTATGGTGTAGAGCTTGAAGGATGAATTGATTGAATAAGGTTGAACACATCGAACTCGTAGTGGCTCGACTGGGGCTCAGGCCATGCAGGTCATGCAGGTCAGAAATTGGACTATCAAGCTCATAAAGCACTCCACACTCTCCCAGCACCTGCATTCCCATGCTCACATGACCGCTCACCTCCCTGCCCGCTCACCTCCCTGCCCACTCACCTCCCTGGCCGGGCCGCTCACCTCCATGACCGCATTGGCGGTGTTCTCTGCTCCGAGGCGAATGAGGTGGCGCAGCAGGCGGCTGTACCTTGTGTACGGCGATGCCACGCGGCGGAAGAAGCGCACCACAATCAAGTACATATCCTGGTAGATTGCCGGTGCTTTGTCCGATGACTCCTGCCAACCGTGCAGGTCGGTCAGCAGACAAGGGCGAGAGGGAGCGAGGGAGGGAGGGAGGGAGGGAGGGTGGGAGGGAGGGAGGGTAAAGAGCACAAAGAATCAGGTAATGACAATGACGAACCACAATATCATTTCCGTTGATTTGTATAGACCCCACTTGACCTGCAATAGATCCATTGACTCAAGTTGACAACTGTTGACTTGCACTCACCGTCATTGACTTGTTCCAACCTGTTGACCTGTGCTGACTCACCTTGACTGCAGTTGACCAGCGTTGACTCACCTTGACTGCTGTTGACCAGCATTGTGTCACCTTGACTGCAGTTGACCGGCATCGACTCACCTTGACTGCTGTTGACCGGCGTTGACTGACCTCGACTGCTGTTGACCTTTGTTGACTGACCTTGACGGCCATGACTGCTGCTGACCAGCATTGACTCACCTTGTTTGCTGTTGACCAGCATTGACTCACCTTGACTGCTGTTGACCTTTGTTGACTGACCTTGATGGCCATGAAGGCATCCACGATGATGGCGATGAGGAAGTTGAAGAGGATGAAGCAGAAGATGATGACGAAGGAGAACCAGAACACCATGGCCGCCGCGTACTGCCACCCCACCATCTGCTGGAACCACGACACGTAGAACTGCCCCACGATCATGTAGAAGCAGGTCTGCAGGGACAACCACAGCGTGCTGAACTGCACTTGGGGGAAAAGAGGGCAGTGAAGGAAAAAAATCACACGTATGCAAACCTGCATTCGTAGACACTCTGGAGAATCTTACGCTGATTAGGAAAGTGACCCCATTTTAGGCAAGCAGCATTGTGAACATAAGAATTCGACCAAGCTTCTGTCCAAGCACGCACGCAATTCAGAAAATTGGGCTTACTACCGACAATCCTGCTCTTTTCTCTCTGCGTAACATGTTTGCATCCAGCACTGATTGCCTCTTGGTACGCATTCCACATTGTCACACCATCCACGTGGCTTGAACAAAGTGACGAGGTTACTAGAACTCGCCTCATTACTGGCGGCATCCCGCCAAATTGTTTCCACCTATTGTCAGACTCGTTACTCGTCAGTGTAGATGAGCTTTTTAACCACTCGGCTGGGTAGAACTTGCCAGCAACCGGCATAGACGTTGGTGGCAGTAACGACGTAGCACATCAACCTGCAGCAGCCTTGAAACCCCGGTAACCCGCATCATTCTGCATCCAAGGGCTGCGGCCCTTGGCTGCAGCGCCGGCCATTACCGCCTCTCTCCTCCCCCTCCCACCTTGTCATGCATGGCTGCGGCCATGTTCTTCACGGCCTGTTCTAGCTCCATGGACACAGCCACGAACTTAAAGCACCGTTGCTTTGCACCGGAGAGTCTGTGTTCAGTGAAAACCTGCTTAGGGAACCTAAAGGACTAACCTATGCCTGGCGGATCTCACAAGAAAAATATCCGCCAAAATGAGATTTCGGATTTTAGCTCCACTGCAAATACACTTGGACAAGATGACACATTTATTACTTACAAGGCAAAACTTCTATTGCCTGGAAGTTACCGAAGAAGACTGATAGGATTTTTCTAGTCTCGGTAATAATTTGTTGAGTGTTTGTAACACTTGTCTAGTTTATATCCAGAGTAAGATCGAACCTTGCAACCTCTATACTGCTAGCCCATGATATTGCAAGCATGATTTACCTCACTAAGATTCTAGACTTCCACGGTCACTGCGAGCAGAACGACGTGCACCAAATCTTCCCTCGTGAGCTGCATTGTCGCTTCCTCCGTCTTCAGGAGGTCAACCTTGCCGATAACTCTACAAGAGCCCTCCTTCGCCACCCAACCATGCCTACGTGGCGCACTTGGCCTCACCTCCCCAGTTCCGGGGTGTTTTGCGAGGTGCTCCTCTTCAAAGCTTCACCTAGCCAGGGGAAGAGCTAATGTAGGCTTGATTATGCTCTGTATTTCGTACTAGCCTTACATTATTATTCGGCCAATTTAAGACTTAACCCCATCTCAGGTTACGGTTCATTCTGTGGTTCGTTTCTTCAAATGAAAATGGACAAGGTTTAGTTGGAGTTTCACCCAACCAAATATATTTCTTAATGCTCTCACCTAACTCATGCAACCTTTTCACCTCGCCATCCATGGCTCCTCGTAGGCATGAGCACAGTACCGAACCGAACAGGTTAGGAACTGCACTGGTTTGTAATCGGACCGGATTAGCCAAAAGCAGTCTCGTGGTTAATCATAGTACAGTAACTGGATCGCTACAATGAAACCAAACTGATTCGTGTCAGCACGGTTCTAGGCCAGACCTACACGTCTCCAAACGGCTAGCTAGCTCAACCCAAACCCTAATGTCACTCCTAGCTTGCAGCGAGTAGACAGAACGACCCACTCCATCCGCGTTTTCCTTAGCGTGCCTTTTCATGTTTAAGGAAGTGTGTCATAGTTGTAAGCTAAGGACCTTAGACAGATATGACGCCATTGTCTCAATCATCCAGAGTAAAGCTTTTTGTAACTTATGGTTCGACTCGAACAGGGTATGGTTCAAGTCGAGTAGTTCAGTATTGCTTGTTATTGAGGTGCCTCTTGGCTTCGACGTGATTTTGTTTCGCGCAGAACTCATATCGCATCGCGTGGGTTTTCTTGGAATGAAAAACTAAGGGAGTCGTCACTCAATCAATTCCAAGCCTCATCTCCTGACTAGCCGACTCTGCTTATGCATAGGTGCACACGTCCTCCCCAACCCACCCCCACACAGGATTCTGTCAAGATACAGGGAAAGAAATAAAGCAACTAGAAAAACCATGCAATAAAATGAGTTGCACATTTGAGCTGAACAGAAGCATGCATAGCACGCAGCACACACCTGCTCCAAGGTCATCCCGAACACCAGGTAGCCGTAGATGGCATATGCCACGAAGACAACGAAGAAGAGAATGAAGAAGTGGAGGAGAGACGGCATGGCGACTCGGAGGGAGCGAGTCATGATGCCCATGTTGGGCTGAAAGTCCATCAGCTTCAAGAGGCGCAGCACCATGATGAACACACTGGCGGGGTCGGATGGTGACAAGAAAGATGGGGAAAGATAAGCAAGAGATGAGACACATGGGAGACGGCTTTTGTGCTCATGACCTGAGGGACACAGGGAAAGCGTTCTAGAGAACAACAGAGGCAGTATGGAAGATAGAGGACAGGGGGGTGAGGGAAGAATTGAAACAAGGACGAGAAAGGAGAGAGGTCAGAGCGCAAAGAGTGGGGGAAATGGGGAGAAGCGGGGAAGGGGAGAAAAGGCACAGGTGGAGTGCGACATAAGGTGAGGAGAGGGGAGGAGGGAAGAGAGGGGAGAGACAGAACAGACGGGACGGATGAGGAAGAGAAGAGAGAGAGGCTCGAGGCTTGAGAAACAGGATGACCTGGCCCAACGCGTGGGTCAGGATGTCACGTGCCTGGGCTTGGACTGGGTCGAGCAGTTGGCATATCCCGACCCGAGAGCTGGGTTAGGTCGGGTCTGGTTGAACCCACAGAGCACCAACCTGAACCCAGCTGACACCCCAGGTTGGGCCGATTCAACCCGACCCAATATGACCCGTCGCTGATGTTGTGATGCAGAGGTATGATAGAGGAGAGAGTACAACTCACTTGATGCCCTGAAGGGCAAAGTAGACGGCGCAGAGGTTGGTGACGAAGCCAAGCGTGTCCACTGCTGACATGGCGGCCTGATAGCCCACGGGTGGGTTGGGCAGCGACCAGTAGCGCGGGTTGTCGTCGAGCGTGTAGTAGATGTCGTAGTGAGGCTGGATGGTGAACCCCTGTGCTCGCGTCACCGCCACTGATATCCTGTACGTGCCATGGCAGCAAGTGCGAGAAACTGACATAGGCTTTTCACTCCTCTACCGTCGTGAGCAGGAGGTGACTGAACCACCACAATCAATCCACTCTCACCTCTTGCTTTTTTCCCATGCCTGATCATCCCATGCCCCGCCACCCCATGGCTGGTCGTCACCCCATGCCTTGCCCACACCATGCATCACCAACCCATGCAGACTTGGGAGGGCTGACTTCATGCAACAGGACTCGCCATTGAAATGAAGATGAAGGTGGTTGGCGTGTGCCGTATGCCTGTCAGACAGCACCCAAATGCACTCCTCCAATGAAAGCATCACACAAATGATCCACCACACGAATGATCCACCACACTCAATCCCCACCTCACCACTTCAACTTGCCCTGTCACCCCATGTCTCTTCACCACCATGCCTCTTCAACCCATGCGTGGGCACCCCAAGGATGCTGACCAGATGGCGATGGCGGTGATCTGGAGGGCGATGGAGAGCCAGTCCACCCAGTTCCAGCCCTTGCTTGCGTAGTGCCAGAAGGAGCGGCGCTGCACCTTCCACGTCCACAGCATCTCCTTCACCTCCTCCACGATGCTCCACGCCACCGCGGCCACAAAGAGCAGCTCGACCACGAGGCGCAGCACGTTGCTGCTCTCATTCATGTTGTAGTACTCCACGTTCACCGGCTGCACTTGGAATGACGCCTCCATGCTGCCGCCCGACTGCACCGTCAGGGTGGCCTTGGTGGCCGTGAATAGATGCTCGTTGGCTGCCCGGCAAAGGGGGGCGGGGGGGTGGGGGGGAACAAAGAGGGTGAGTGCACATGCAGACAAGAGAGGGAAGCTCACACAGGCTGAAAGCCAGTCAACAAGGTGAATACACAGGCACACAGAGTTCACAGTACCATTGCGGGTTATGCGAGGCAAATTACCATTGCGGGTGATGAGGCCAACGTGGATGGTGCGGGTGTAGTTGTCGATGAAGAAGCCGTCCACCAAGTACTGCAGCCGCCGCGTTGCCCCCGCGTTGTCCAGATTCACGTCAAACACGATCGGGAAGCGCCCGCTGCCGGGCTGTGGACACGGTGGGGGTTGGGTTGCGAGTGCAAGGGAGTGCAAGGGAGTGCAAGGGAGTGTAGAGAGCAAGAGAGGCATCTTTTGCACTGACTGACTGCACAGGCACATCAAGGTTCATACGTCTCAATCAGGATCGACTCAACGCATCAGCAGCATGGATGGAGCCTGAATCGGCCCACAATGGGCCATGAGGAGAGTGAAGTACCAAAGGAAGGAAGGGGTCTGGACTGGAGGGGGAGGTGGTGCGCATGGGTGAAGGCGAGGTGGGACTCACGAGCTGCTGGAAGCCGAAGGGCAGCCCCTTGGCGTTGAGCTCAAAGGGGTTGGCGAAGGGCTGGTTGGTGAAGGCAGTGGTGTTGCTGACGGCGACATTGGGGTTGTAGAGCGACGAGGACGGCAGGAACACCGGGTTCACCCCAAACGCCCTCGACGACTCCCCCCCCACACATGCGTCCTGGAAGTGGAACCTGCCACGCCGGGTGAGGCAGGGGGGAGCGGCGGATGAGAGGGGAGGAATGAGAGGAATGGTGAATGTGGGTATGTACACAAGCTGTGTGAGAGGGGCCTGATTCAAAAGGTGCAGGGGGCTGGAGAACCTGCAGGAGGCAGGAGAGGACTGGTGGACGTGGGCTGGCATGCACACAAGCAGCGTGAGAGGGTTTGACAGAAAAGGTGCATGGGGCTGGAGAACCTGCATACGGTCAGGTCAGATGCTCTTGACTGTTGATGATTGGTTTGGGGTCGGGAGGGAGACTAACCTGCTGTTACCACAGCGGTCAGAGTTCCAGCGGTACTGCACAATGACCAGCCCCACCAGCACACTGCGGGATGCAACACACGCGAGCCACGCCCATTGCATGCATGCACGGGAACACAGCGCATGGTGCAATGAGTGAGAAAGGAGCAAGTTGATAGGGCACAGTGGTATTGGTGGCGAAGTGAGTTCCAGAAAGGCAACATGGGATGATGGAAGCAACAACATCATCAGAACCGAACAAAGGACGGACACATAGGTGAGTGTTGAAAGGCTCGGGCTCCATGGGGAAGCATCGAACCCAGGTAGGGCTGGCTCGGCCCAAACCTGATCGGCCGGCCCGGGTACTCTGTTGTGACACGTCCGGCAAATTTGGGCCAGCCGAAAGCCCGGCGAAACCTGTTGATAAGAGAAAACCTGCTCAGAGGGGAGCAAACCTGTTGTACTGGGAGACAGTGCGGCACCTGTTGTACTGGGAGACAGTGCGGCACCTGTTGTACTGGGAGACAGTGCGGCACCTGTTGTACTGGGAGACAGTGCGGCACCTGTTGTACTGGGAGACAGTGCGGCACCTGTTGTACTGGGAGACAGTGCGGCACCTGTTGTACTGGGAGACAGTGCGGCACCTGTTGTACTGGGAGACAGTGTGGCACCTGTTGTACGGGGAGACAGTGCGGCACCTGTTGTACTGGGAGACAGTGCGGCACCTGTTGTACTGGGAGACAGTGCGGCACCTGTTGTACTGGGAGACAGTGCGGCACCTGTTGTACTGGGAGACAGTGTGGCACCTGTTGTACGGGGAGACAGTGCAGCACCTGTTGTACTGGGAGACAGTGCGGCACCTGTTGTACTGGGAGACAGTGCGGCACCTGTTGTACTGGGAGACAGTGCGGCACCTGTTGTACTGGGAGACAGTGCGGCACCTGTTGTACTGGGAGACAGTGCGGCACCTGTTGTACTGGGAGACAGTGCGGCACCTGTTGCACTGGGAGACAGTGCGGCACCTGTTGTACTGGGAGACAGTGCGCGGCAGCAGAGAGGCGTTGGTGGCGGGAGTGGCGTCGAGGGGATGCACGGTGGAGCCAAAGCGGCGCAGCCTGAAGGGCACCTTGATGCCCTCTCCCACTCCCGCCGCCTCACAGCACGCTGTGGAGCAAGCGGGAGAAGGTCGAGAGAATTCGGGGGAGAAGGGGGGGGGGGGGGGGGGGGGGGCGTGAAGGGGGAGGAGAATGGGGGAGGTTGGGGAAGCAGACGTTGCACGGAAGCACACATTGCATGACCCAGATCCCCCCGGTGGGTGGCGCACAGCACAAGTGGAGGGAGCAGAGGGGGAGCAGAGGGGGACGACGGGGAGGAGGGAGAACAGCGGGAGAAGAAAACACACGTTGCAAGAAAACACAGATTACATGAAAGCACACATTGCATGAAAGCACACATTGCATGGAAACAGATCCGCAACACCCACCCAGGCTTCAGCGTAAAGGTAGCATGTCTAGAGGCTAGAGGGACACGCAGATATCTGTGATGAGACTGAATGCATCTTCCTGCTTACCACCATCAACCCCGCGTGTTTGCAACACCGAGCATTCACACCACTGCACATCGGCTCCAGCGCTTCCACTGCTGCTGCCGCCAGCAGCGCCGGCAGTGGCGCAGGCACAGTCGCCCCCATCGAAGTCACAGGTAGCCACGTTGCATGCGGGGTCGCAGCGGCCATTGGCCAGCATGGCCAGCGCACACGCGGGCGCACAGCGCGTGGCCAGCAGCTGCTCGTACGGCCGCAGAGACGTGGCTGGTGGCGGCTCTGCTGGGGGGCAGGCGGGTGGGCAGGGCGAGGGCAGTGCATGGAGACAGGCGAGAGGATGGGTGAGAGAGTGCCACGTTGCAGGGATGGTTGCAATGAGCATCGCAGAGCAGAGGGCCATGGCAGAGGGCCATGGCAGAAGGCGAGATGGCAGAGGGCGAGATGGCAGAGGGCGATGGCAGAGGGCGATGGCAGAAGGCGAGATGGCAGAGCGCATGCAGAGGGAGGGGAGAGCGATGGTGAGGTGAGGCAGCTTGAAGGACGGATGGCCCGTGCATGCATGTGTGTGTGTGCGAGTGATTGTCACGTGGCAGTGCCACTGGTGCCTGGAATGGCCGCGCATGGGTTGGGGTTGGCACATGGTGGGGGGTGGAACATGGTGGGGGGTGGAACATGGTGGGGGGTGGAACATGGTGGGGGGTGGAACATGGTGGGGGGTGGCACATGGTGGGGGGTGGAACATGGGTGGGGGATGGAACATGGTGGGGGGTGGAACATGGGTGGGGGGTGGAACATGGTGGGGGGTGGAACATGGTGGGGGGTGGAACATGGTGGGGGGTGGCACATCGTGGGGGGTGGAACGTGGTGGGGGGTGGAACATGGTGGGGGGTGGAACATGGGTGGGCGTGGGGGGTGGCACATGGGCGAGGGGTGGCACTGCCTTGCAGGGATGGGCTGACCTGGCTGGGGGGTGGCACCCTGGCTGGGGGATGGGCGCACCTGGGTGGGGGGTGGCGCGGAGGAGAGTGGAGGCGAGCGACTGCGGCGAGTCCTTGACGGTCATGTCCTGCGCCGTGCCAAACACCTTGGTGTACGTGAAATGCGCCCCTGCCTTGTCGCCAGGCGACCCTGTGGGCAGGAGGGTGTGGAGTATGAGGAGTGTGAGGAGCGTGAGGAGCGTGAGGAGCGTGAGGAGCGTGAGGAGCGTGAGGAGCGTGAGGAGCGTGAGGAGCGTGAGGAGCGTGAGGAGCGTGAGGAGCGTGAGGAGCGTGTGCACCCTGTGAGAAAGCTTACCTCTTCGAATCAGAGCACACATTTCACATATGCTTCTTACCACTCCTTCCATGCCACGTCATCGCTACAATGTACTCACGCAGCACGCATGGCGCAGGCTCATCCGTCGCATCTCTGGGCCCGATGTTGTCCCATGCACACGTGGCAAGCCGTGATAGGCCGAGCCTCCCTGCTCCAAACCCAAGAAACGGCTCTGAGCTCACCGGCCCTGCAGTGGAGGAGTGCAGAGGGGAGCAGTGGAGGAGTGCAGAGGGGAGCAGTGGAGGAGTGCAGAGGGGAGCAGTGGAGGAGTGCAGGAGGGAGCAGTGAAGGAGTGCAGGAGGGAGCAGTGAAGGAGTGCAGGAGGGAGTAGTGAAGGAGTGCAGAGGGGAGCAGTGGAGGAGTGCAGGAGGGAGCAGTGAAGGAGTGCAGGAGGGAGCAGTGAAGGAGTGCAGGAGGGAGTAGTGAAGGAGTGCAGAGGGGAGCAGTGGAGGAGTGCAGGAGGGAGCAGTGAAGGAGTGCAGAGGGGAGCAGTGGAGGAGTGCAGGAGGGAGCAGTGAAGGAGTGCAGGAGGGAGCAGTGGAGGAGTGCAGGAGGGAGCAGTGGAGGAGTGCAGGAGGGAGCAGTGGAGGAGTGCAGGAGGGAGCAGCCCGAGAATTCAGGGAGGAAACAAGCAGATGGGATCGATGAGGAACAGCTGAGCCTCCCATGGTTTCGCTGCAGCAATCAGGTGCCTCATGGCATGCTGGTGCCTCACACAAGTCGATGGGCATGAGCATCAAGTAACGACTGACTGGGAAACCACGACCCAAGTAAGGCTATCGTTTTCACATGGCTGGCTTGTCACGAGCCAGGGAGGCTTGTGGCTCGTTTGTAACCTTGCCACTGTTGGAAGCCCACATAGACGCGGATTCCCATCAAAGAGCCAACGAGATATGATGCCGGAATTTGACTTGAGCAATTCAGCGATTCACATAGCGCCACAACCGTGGCAGGGTGTGAAGGCAAGGCAGGTCGGGTGGGCGCATCAAGCATGACATCCACGAGCCACCCGCCGCGGGTTGCCACTCACCTCATGTGGCCCGCTCGTGCTCACCTCATTACTACCCCGCAATCCTTCACCTCTCTACAGGCGCACCTCTGAGCTCGCTACAGGCGCACCTCTGAGCTCGCTACAGGCGCACCTCTGAGCTCGCTACAGGCGCACCTCTGAGCTCGTGGTAATTGTCGTCATTCCACACCCACGTGACCCTCTGGCCGTCCGCAATGGCCCGGCGGGCGAAGGAGGTTGAGTCCCACAGCACTGTGAAGTCGGCTGTGGGGGGAAAGGGGAGGAAAGAGAGAGGGAGGTTCAGGAATGGAGGGAAAGAGGGAAGAGAAGAGGGGAAGCAATAGGGGGTGGGAACAAATTGAAGCGAAGTGAGTGAGTGAGTGGGGCAATGGAGAGGGTTGCCCATTGGCAGCAGAGGGTTGTCCATTGGCAGCAGAGGGTTGTCCATTGGCAGCAGAGGGTTGTCCATTGGCAGCAGAGCCAGCAGAACACGAGAGCTGAGCGACGTGAATGGGGCGAGTAAGCACGCAAAGGGCACCTTGGGGGCAGGAAGAAGCATTGGAGACGACTGCATCGTCATAGGCATGCAGCAGGCGAGTGGCAGCTTGGACGGCATCATCTGGCATCTTCTGCACGACTGACTGCAGCGCCATGATGAGGATTTGGATGAAGAGAGACTGCTGGGCGGCAGAGAAGCGCCGAGATGGACTGCGCAGGGGGTTCAGGGGTGGGATGAGCAGGGGTGGGATGAGCAGGGGTCCAGGGGATTGGGGACAATGGCGACAACAGATGACGATGAGTGGAAGGAGGCGAGGTAGCGGAGGAGGGGGAAAGGTGGAAAATGGGGAGAGTGGGCGTGAGAGGATAGAAAAGCAAACTGGGTGGCCTTCTAAGCTGGAGAAGAAGTGGGATCTAGCCTAGAGGGAGCAACCACGAGCCTTCTCAGTCCCCCTCTCAGCCCCCCTATGAGCTCACCATCTCGGCCCCCTTTTCACCCCCTCTGTGAGCATCCAGTCAGCCCCCTCCCTCCCATCTCTTCTCCCAGCCCCCCTCTCAGCCCCCCCTGTGAGCCCCGTACGTGCGGTGAGTCGCTCGAATGTATTCCAAGAGCTCTGCTTGATCCTTCAACTGCCGCCCAGAGGAGGGTTCCGTGAAGTTGCAGAGGGGGTGGTCGGCCACAGGGCCGCCAAAGAGTGTGCAGAGGAAGGCGACGAGGCGATTGCGAGAGGCAAGGGAGAGGCTCTTGGCCGGCGAGGACGATAGAAACAACCCGCCGCTGCCCATGCTGCTGCTGCTGCTGCTGCTGCTGCTGCTGGTGGTATCATTGCTGGCGCCACCGGTCGGCCCGGCCAGGCAGTTCTCCTTCACTACGGTGTACAGCGCCCGCGCCACTGCCACCTGGCACGCCCTGATTCGCTCGTCATTGGCTGTCCCGAGGCTCTCCCAAGCGAGCAGCTGGTCTCGCTTGATTGGCGCAGCGGCAGACGCTGCAGGGCAGGGCGGGTGCAAGGAAGGGCGGGTGCAGGGAAGGGCATAGGGGAAGGCAATGTGTGAAGAAGACCGGAAGGCCGTGCGACCTTTGAGGTGAGGGGCCCCTTGCAATGCAAGTACAGAGGAGAATCTTTACATGTCAAAAACAATGTACCACGGAGAGAGGAAGGCTATAGTAGGAACAGAATCCCCTTCGCGCTTGAGCCATTGGAGGCATGAGCAGAACCTCAAATCAAACCCGTTTGATTTGAACTGCCTGAACTGGCAGGCATGATCAAACCAAACCAAACTAGTCCGGTTTGGGTGGAACCAGCCTGAACAGCTCACGGTTTAATATCCGAGTCTTCAAGGGGCAGCTCAAAGGGACTCAAGTTGAACCGTTGTGGTTCCGGTTGAACCAGTTTCGTTTGTTTGAAGTATGTAAACGACTGTGTGTCTAAGCAGCCATATGCTTACATCCCAGAAATTAGTAGGGAACAGTCGTGGCCAGCTCAAAGTATTTGCCATTAATCAGGGGCTCAATAGAGGCCCACTCAACAAAAGTCACACCGCCGAGCCGTGTCGAACGGGTGGGCGTATATTGTGGCTCAACCATCCCAGCCCGAATAGGATGGCGCACAACAAAAAGGCAACAGTCGGTTCACAATGCACCGGCGCTGAGCGCTGTGCCAGCCAGGCAGGTTTGGAGATGAGATAGGTGAAGAACGTGCAGGGCAACGAGAGCAGAACGTGCAAGGCAAAGAGAGCAGAACGTGCAAGGCAACGAGAGCAGAACGTGCAAGGCAAAGAGAGAAGAACGTGCAAGGCAAAGAGAGCAGAACGTGCAAGGCAAAGAGAGCGGAACGTGCAAGGCAAAGAGAGAAGAACGTGCAAGGCAAAGAGAGCAGAATGTGCAAGGCAAAGAGAGAAGAACGTGCAAGGCAAAGAGAGAAGAACGTGCAAGGCAAAGAGAGCCGAACGTGCAAGGCAAAGAGAGCAGAACGTGCAAGGCAAAGAGAGAAGAACGTGCAAGGCAAAGAGAGCAGAACGTGCAAGGCAAAGAGAGCAGAACGTGCAAGGCAAAGAGAGAAGAACGTGCAAAGCAACGAGAGCAGAACGTGCAAGGCAAAGAGAGCAGAACGTGCAAGGCAAAGAGAGCAGAACGTGCAAGGCAAAGAGAGAAGAACGTGCAAGGCAAAGAGAGAAGAACGTGCAAGGCAAAGAGAGCAGAACGTGCAAGGCAAAGAGAGCAGAACGTGCAAGGCAAAGAGAGAAGAACGTGCAAGGCAAAGAGAGCGGAACGTGCAAGGCAAAGAGAGCAGAACGTGCAAGGCAAAGAGAGAAGAACGTGCAAGGCAACGAGAGCAGAACGTGCAAGGCAAAGAGAGCAGAACGTGCAAGGCAAAGAGAGCAGAACATGCAAGGCAACGAGAGAAGAACGTGCAAGGCAAAGAGAGAAGAACGTGCAAGGCAAAGAGAGAAGAACGTGCAAGGCAAAGAGAGAAGAACGTGCAAGGCAAAGATAGAAGAACGTGCAAGGCAAAGAGAGCAGAACGTGCAAGGCAAAGAGAGCAGAACGTGCAAGGCAAAGAGAGAAGAACGTGCAAGGCAAAGAGAGCGGAACGTGCAAGGCAAAGAGAGCAGAACGTGCAAGGCAAAGAGAGAAGAACGTGCAAGGCAACGAGAGCAGAACGTGCAAGGCAAAGAGAGCAGAACGTGCAAGGCAAAGAGAGCAGAACGTGCAAGGCAACGAGAGAAGAACGTGCAAGGCAAAGAGAGAAGAACGTGCAAGGCAAAGAGAGAAGAACGTGCAAGGCAAAGATAGAAGAACGTGCAAGGCAAAGAGAGCAGAACGTGCAAGGCAAAGAGAGCAGAACGTGCAAGGCAAAGAGAGAAGAACGTGCAAGGCAAAGAGAGCGGAACGTGCAAGGCAAAGAGAGCAGAACGTGCAAGGCAAAGAGAGAAGAACGTGCAAGGCAACGAGGGCAGAACGTGCAAGGCAAAGAGAGCAGAACGTGCAAGGCAAAGAGAGAAGAACGTGCAAGGCAAAGAGAGCGGAACGTGCAAGGCAAAGAGAGCAGAACGTGCAAGGCAAAGAAAGAAGAACGTGCAAGGCAACGAGAGCAGAACGTGCAAGGCAAAGAGAGCAGAACGTGCAAGGCAAAGAGAGCAGAACGTGCAAGGCAAAGAGAGAAGAACGTGCAAGGCAAAGAGAGAAGAACGTGCAAAGCAACGAGAGCAGAACGTGCAAGGCAAAGAGAGCAGAACGTGCAAGGCAAAGAGAGCAGAACGTGCAAGGCAAAGAGAGAAGAACGTGCAAGGCAAAGAGAGAAGAACGTGCAAGGCAAAGAGAGCAGAACGTGCAAGGCAAAGAGAGCAGAACGTGCAAGGCAAAGAGAGAAGAACGTGCAAGGCAAAGAGAGCGGAACGTGCAAGGCAAAGAGAGCAGAACGTGCAAGGCAAAGAGAGCAGAACGTGCAAGGCAACGAGAGCAGAACGTGCAAGGCAAAGAGAGCAGAACGTGCAAGGCAAAGAGAGCAGAACGTGCAAGGCAACGAGAGAAGAACGTGCAAGGCAAAGAGAGAAGAACGTGCAAGGCTAAGAGAGAAGAACGTGCAAGGCAAAGAGAGCGGAACGTGCAAGGCAAAGAGAGCAGAACGTGCAAGGCAAAGAGAGAAGAACGTGCAAGGCAACGAGAGCAGAACGTGCAAGGCAAAGAGAGCAGAACGTGCAAGGCAAAGAGAGCAGAACGTGCAAGGCAACGAGAGAAGAATGTGCAAGGCAAAGAGAGAAGAACGTGCAAGGCAAAGAGAGAAGAACGTGCAAGGCAAAGAGAGAAGAACGTGCAAGGCAAAGAGAGCAGAACGTGCAAGGCAAAGAGAGCAGAACGTGCAAGGCAAAGAGAGCAGAACGTGCAAGGCAAAGAGAGCAGAACGTGCAAGGCAAAGAGAGCAGAACGTGCAAGGCAAAGAGAGAAGAACGTGCAAGGCAAAGAGAGCGGAACGTGCAAGGCAAAGAGAGCAGAACGTGCAAGGCAAAGAGAGCAGAACGTGCAAGGCAACGAGAGCAGAACGTGCAAGGCAAAGAGAGCAGAACGTGCAAGGCAAAGAGAGCAGAACGTGCAAGGCAACGAGAGAAGAACGTGCAAGGCAAAGAGAGAAGAACGTGCAAGGCTAAGAGAGAAGAACGTGCAAGGCAAAGAGAGCGGAACGTGCAAGGCAAAGAGAGCAGAACGTGCAAGGCAAAGAGAGAAGAACGTGCAAGGCAACGAGAGCAGAACGTGCAAGGCAAAGAGAGCAGAACGTGCAAGGCAAAGAGAGCAGAACGTGCAAGGCAACGAGAGAAGAATGTGCAAGGCAAAGAGAGAAGAACGTGCAAGGCAAAGAGAGAAGAACGTGCAAGGCAAAGAGAGAAGAACGTGCAAGGCAAAGAGAGCAGAACGTGCAAGGCAAAGAGAGCAGAACGTGCAAGGCAAAGAGAGCAGAACGTGCAAGGCAAAGAGAGCAGAACGTGCAAGGCAAAGAGAGCAGAACGTGCAAGGCAAAGAGAGAAGAACGTGCAAGGCAAAGAGAGCAGAACGTGCAACGCAAAGAGAGCAGAACGTGCAAGGCAAAGAGAGAAGAACGTGCAAGGCAAAGAGAGCAGAACGTGGAAGGCAAAGAGAGCAGAACGTGCAAGGCAAAGAGAGCAGAACATGCAAGGCAAAGAGAGCAGAACGTGCAAGGCAAAGAGAGCAGAACGTGCAAGGCAAAGAGAGAAGAACGTGCAAGGCAAAGAGAGCGGAACGTGCAAGGCAAAGAGAGCAGAACGTGCAAGGCAAAGAGAGAAGAACGTGCAAGGCAACGAGAGCAGAACGTGCAAGGCAAAGAGAGCAGAACTTGCAAGACAAAGAGAGCAGAACGTGCAAGGCAAAGAGAGAAGAACGTGCAAGGCAAAGAGAGCAGCAGGAAAAGAAGTGAAGCCTCGGGTGGGGAAGCAGCAGGCACCTGGTGGCGATGGAGGCGGAGTGGGAGGCCCCTGTGGTGGCCAGAGGCGGGTGGTGGTGGTGTTGGGAGTGGTGGCAGTGGCGGAGACGTGTGCCTCCCCCACGGCATGCTGCTGCCTTGCTGCTTCAACCGCCTCATGCTGCTGCGCCCTCGTCTCCTGCAGCTGCTGCCTCACCTGCTGGTGGTGCTGCACGTGGCAGCGGCGAGCAGCAGGGGGTGGAGAGCGGAGCGGAGTGGAGGTTGGGGGAGAGGTGGGGAGGGGGGGGAGTGGAGAGGAGAGGAAAGAGCGCAGTGGCCGAGAAGGCAGCCATCGAGTGCAAGGGAGACAAAACAAACAAGGCAAAGGGGAACGCAGGGAGGAAATACTGCAAATACAGCATGAGCATCACTGCATACAGCTGCTGAACAGGTCCCAAACGAGTGCTCCAAGAAAAACACTGAGAGAGCAACAGGCAGGTGTGTCATGTCATGTCTCGGGGCAGGCAGTGCAAAGAGTGCAGAGAGTGCAGAGAGTGCAGAGAGTGCAGAGAGTGCAGAGAGTGCAGAGAGTGCAGAGAGTGCAGAGAGTGCAGAGGGTGCAGAGAGTGCAGAGAGTGCAGAGAGTGCAGTGCGGACCTGGAGGACAGACGTCATGAGGCTCTGCTCTTTCGTGTCATCGGGAGCCAACGCAGCAAGGAGGCGGGCAGACGATGGGCCTGCTTCTGCTTCTTCGGCTGCCACTGTTGCTGTGGTTGCCTCACCAGGAACAGGATTTCCCGAAAGGATGTCTGCACATGAGGCAAGTCGTTTCTTCTCAAAAATTGACGATCAAATACGGTATCGTAGAAAACGACAGTAAAAAACATTTTTTTTTTTGTTAGGGGTATTTGGGAGGAAAAGAACCCACCGCATCACGAGAAAGGCCATGAAATAGCAGGTAAGTAAGCGTGAGTGGGGTCAGGACAGGAGGGTGGGGACAGCAGAGGGGTAGGAAGGGCAGGGGGGTAGGGAGGGCAGGAGGGTGGGGAGGGCAGAGGGGTAGGGAGGGCAGGAGGGTGGGGAGGGCAGAGGGGTAGGGAGGGCAGGAGGGTTGGCAGGGCAAGACGGTGGGGAGAGGAGGAGCGTGGGGGGGAGGGCAGGAGAGTGGGAAGGGCAGGAGGGTGGGGGGAGGGGCAGGAGGGTGGGGAGGGCGGGAGGCCGCACCAGTGCATGAGGGTGTCTGGACGAAGGGCTCGAAGAGATTGAATGCCTGTGAGGCGAGGCAGACGATAAAAGAGAGGGAAGAGAGACAGGAGAGGCAAGACAGGAGAGGCAAGACAGGAGAGGCAAGACAGGAGAGGCAAGACAGGAATGGTGAATCGCAAAAAGGAACACGACCAGGGGAACACGACCAGGGGAACAGCCAAAACTTCAACTTCTCCAGATATCTTGAAGCCAGATGCCCGCAGATCTGACATTTTCGCTGTGAGGATCTGGCACTATCATATGCGGCAGCAGAATGCATTGCGAGATTAAAACCTAGACTGTGAGAAGTGAACTAAATTTCTAGCCCTAATCTCGTTTTGTCGAACAGGTTTCTCACCAAGCGCGCGCAAAATCTGCTCGGAGCGTCGAATCCCGCGGCGTTCGAGAATGTGGCAGTGAGCAACCCAGTAAGGTTCAGTCGCACACTTACCAAACTATTCCCGGATATTCGCCAACTTCTTTCACAAAAAAATGTTTGGATTGCTTTCCGATGCTCTTGAATACATGCAGGATTCAATGATAAAAGGAACATGACAAGCAAGTGTGATTTAAGTGTACCTGGGGGCAGGAGACGTTGTCAGGTGGGAGGAAGGAAGTGCGGGGCAGCATGGCGTTGCAGGCCTGGAAGCAGCTGCCCAGAGCCAAGGAGGCCGCCCGCATGGGAGGAGCCGTAGCATCACCGCTGCTAGTGCTAGTGCTAGTGCTGCCGCTGCTGCTACTGTTGGTGCACAGCTGTGGAAGACAGAGAGTCCAAACGGCACAAGTCTGGGGCAAAAAGGGAGAGAAGACATGTGGGGATGAGATGGAGTCGGAGAGAGGATAAGGTGCAGGCAAGGAGGTCGAGTCATACGAGAGTGAGGGTGTAGCATGCAAGGAAGGACACCACCTCACAGCCAGCTCTGTGTTGTGAGGTCAGACTGCTCTGCTCTGCGCCGCTACCCATTACTCTCCCCATGTGCCACACAGCGATCCACAGATTCCACACGCTAACAGCGGCACGTCGCCTCCATGCCACTCAGCACATGCCACTCAGCAAACCCACCCGGTAATACCGGGCCCTCAGCACCTCGCTGCACTATATTGCACTGCACGCCCTCCTTTCCACTGCACCAGCCTGCCTATAACTACTCTCCATCATACCTGTCTGCACCGCTGCAGACCGCTCTCGCCATCCGCCACGCAGCCATCGATGAGCGCCAGCAGCACGTTAGCGCCCGTGCCGTTGGACGGCCGCACCCTCCCCTTCACGCCCCCCGAAGGAGACGGCGCTGCAGAGGGCGAGGAGGCAGGGGCGCCGGCGCTAGAGGGGGGAGGCGCGGGAGTGGGTGAGGAGGGCGGTGCTGCTGATGCTGCTGCTGCCGCAGCTGCGTCGAGGGAGGCTGAAGGCAGCAGTGGTCCGTCCTGGCTGGTGGTGGGCTGTGACTCGTACACGTACACGCTCACCCCGCCGTCCGGTGCAGTGAGTGAGACGAACCAGTCGTTGTCTGGCAGCTGCAGCGTGAGCGTGTGCCAGCCTGCCACCTCCGTGAACACCTGCGCACCCTCGAACCTGGTGTGTGGGGAGAGCGTGTGTGGGTAAGCAAAAGGATACTATGACGTAATCTGAAGGATAAAAAACAAATTCTCATGGACATACCACCACTTACTCACACGTGCATGCGTACCACAACATTGACTCGCTCACACACGCACACACCCTTTCACACAGAATGACTCACGCAGTGCAGGTGGCTCACCAGCAGACGTGGCGGATGGCGGCTCACCAGCAGACGTCGCGGATGGAGGTGGAGCAGAGGTTCCAGGAGGAGGCCGCCATGGCATCCGTGGATGCAAAGCGCCAGCGCAGCGCCACCGTCACCGCCGTCACGTTGCTGGCCAACCCGCAGTCCAGGGCGCACCCGAAGCGACCCACCGCTGGCACCTCCATGGGGGGCGTGCATGTGCCGTCGCCACACTGCGGGTCCGTCCATACGGCCTGAGGGAGGGAGTGGAGAAATGCGGTGGAAGCAGAGCAGGGACGCCTTTAAGCCTTCCAGGTCGATCTGCACTTAGCGCAGCGGATTGACCCGCTTGCTTGCCTGTGGTGAAGCTTTGAAGAACTCAACAGAATGAAGCCGTGAAGAATCAAATGGTTGATGCACCACCTGAATGATGCTGTCGTTGGAATCACCTAAATGATGCTGTCGTTGGAATCACCTGAATGATGCTGTCGTTGGAATCAACTGAATGATGCTGTTGTTGCAATCACCTGAATGATGCTGTCGTTGAGCCAGGTGTAGAAAGCGCTGCTGCTGGCAAAGGAGTAGCTTGCAGTCTTTGAATAGTCCTGCCGCCCTCACAGCACGCACACACACCAGCACAACCACACAACATGGGTTCGATTCGCACACAGAGAGCATCTTGCATGGGGCGGCGGTTGGAGGAGAGTTGTATGTGGCGAGAGGGGAGAGGCATGTGGCGAGAGGGGAGATGTATGTGGCGAGAGGGGAGATGTATGTGGCGAGAGGGGGGATGTATGTGGCGAGAGGGGAGATGTATGTGGCGAGAGGGGAGATGTATGTGGCGAGAGGGGAGATGTATGTGGCGAGAGGGGAGATGTATGTGGCAAGAGGGGAGATGTATGTGGCGAGAGGGGAGATGTATGTGGCGAGAGGGGAGACGCATGTGGCGAGAGGGGAGATGTATGTGGCGAGAGGGGAGATGTATGTGGCGAGAGGGGAGATGTATGTGGCGAGAGGGGAGATGTATGTGGCGAGAGGGGAGATGTATGTGGCGAGAGGGGAGATGTATGTGGCGAGAGGGGAGATGTATGTGGCGAGAGGGGAGATGTATGTGGCGAGAGGGGAGAGGCATGTGGCGAGAGGGGAGAGGCATGTGGCGAGAGGGGAGATGTATGTGGCGAGAGGGGAGATGTATGTGGCGAGAGGGGAGATGTATGTGGCGAGAGGGGAGATGTATTTGGCGAGAGGGGAGAGGCATGTGGCGAGAGGGGAGATGTATGTGTCGAGAGGGGAGATGTATGTGGCAAGAGGGGAGATGTATGTGGCGAGAGGGGAGATGTATGTGGCGAGAGGGGAGATGTATGTGGCGAGAGGGGAGATGTATGTGGCGAGAGGGGAGAGGCATGTGGCGAGAGGGGAGATGTATGTGGCGAGAGGGGAGATGTATGTGGCGAGAGGGGAGATGTATGTGGCGAGAGGGGAGAGGCATGTGGCGAGAGGGGAGAGGCATGTGGCGAGAGGGGAGATATATGTGGCGAGAGGGGACTCCCTGAACTCTCCGAACGAAGTCTTATACATCTCCGAAGAAACTCAGACAGACCCTAATCTGAAGGTAATACAAACATGTCATCACCTGCAAAGCATTCGACAAAGCATTCGAAAAAATGTTTATACTTTCACCGAAAAGCGTTTTGGCCCCTACGTTTTAAAAGCATTTGAAAATACTTCACCACAACTTTTTACAATAGGTTTCTGGTCATATGATTTTTGTCTCGGAGATGTATGTGGCGAGAGGGGAGATGTATGTGGCGAGAGGGGAGATGTATGTGGCGAGAGGGGAGATGTATGTGGCGAGAGGGGAGATGTATGTGGCGAGAGGGGAGAGGCATGTGGCGAGAGGGGAGATGTATGTGGCGAGAGGGGAGATGTATGTGGCGAGAGGGGGCAATGGCATGTGGTGGCGTGGCAATGGCATGTGGTGGCGTGGCAATGGCATGTGCCAGAGTAGCAAGCAAATGAAGTCGCATAGAGGGGGCCAGCGAGGCAGGCAGGCAGAGGAGAGGCGGCCAAAGGCATACCGGAGGCAGCAGGACGTTGTGAGCGGTGGCCACGTGGTAGCTCTGGAAGGACTGCGCCTGGTGGTGGGGACGCGTGACACACGGGTAGGAGCGAGCATGCACAATGCAGGAACTATGAGAGGTCGTGTGTTGTGAGTGGGCATGAGCATGCCGCGCTGGCACCAGGACCAGAGCCAGGGCCCGGACCAGCAGTTCCAGCAGGGCCAGGACCAGCAGTGCCAGGGCCAGCGGGGCCAGGACCAGTAGTACCAGCACCGGCAAGGTCAGGACCAGGGTCGACTGACCTTCTCACACGCCATGCCCAACCCCCGTCAAGTTAACATCCTGGCGACGCGCTGTTTCATGGCTCATCAGCGCTGACATGTGCATCCAGTGTTAGATCCGCACGCGACAGGAGGAGCACGTGCGAGGAGCAAGGAAGCAAGCAGGATCGATTGACAGCGAGCACCGATTGACAGCGAGCACCGATTGACAGCGAGCACCGATTGACAGCGAGCACCGATTGACAGCGAGCAACGATTGACAGCGAGCAACGATTGACAGCGAGCACCGATTGACAGCGACCACCGATTGACAGCGACCACCGATTGACAGCGAGCAACGATTGACAGCGAGCAACGATTGACAGCGAGCAACGATTGACAGCGAGCACCGGAGGCAGCTGAAGCAGGAGAAGAAGGCAGAGCACGAGAATTGCATTGTCGCAGAGCATGAGGAGGCACCTGAAGGCAGAGCATGAGGAGGCACCTGAAGGCAGAGCATGAGGAGGCACCTGAAGGCAGAGCATGAGGAGGTAGAGGGCGGTGAAGAGCGCGAAAACGACGAGGCTCTTGTAGTTGTGCAGCTGCGCCTGCGCCTCCACCACTCGCTCAAACACCGCTGCCCGCCCCCGCGCGCGCACGCGTGATGGGGGAAGGGGTGGGGGAGGGGGGGAGGAAGGGCAACGCACAGGATGGGGGGAGGGAGGGGTGGAGAGGGGAATGCAACGCGGTTGTGGGCAGTTGCGTGTGCCTGTACCACCGCCGCGACCGGACGGCGGAGCGGCGGTAAAGGGACTGAGAAGCAACAAGAAACCCGCGAGGCGAGGAAGACACGACTTTTAAGCACTGAGTAGGAGGCGATTAGGTGGCTGTGGGTGAGCGAAGTACCCTGAATGACCTTCTTGTCCGCCCGCGCCACCTCCTCGTCATCCAACAGCGGCACTTCATCATCCGCACCCGCCCCTGCCGTTTCTTCCTCTTTTTCTCCAACCCCTCCACCTTTTCCGAGCCAGTCTCTCCACCCTCCCATTTTACTGCTACTTGTTGAACCCCTGCCTCCGCAATCACTCCGTACTACTAGTACTGGGAACGACTCGTTTGGGAAAGGCGGCGGTGGAACAACCGACGCCGTGCGAAGAGTTGACAACGCTGATAGTGGTACTACTAGGGCTGCGTATGACTCGCCGAGAGCCACGGAGCCGAGGGGTTGGGCAAAACGGATATTGAGCTTGGGGCTTACACGTTGAAGGCACATCTGATCAACCCCGCATTTGGTGCAGAGGCCTCACGCGGGTTCCAGCTCCATCCGCCTCAAGACGTATGGCTTACCGCCCTGCGCCGATTACACTGTACATCCGGGATAGGCTTCGGAACAGAGAGACTCCTTCCATGTCCATCATGATTGACAACTGGTTGGTGCATCAGGCAATGATGCTCTGCTCTGCTGGATAATCCATGCGCTCCCGGAATGGCGACCCGACATCTGGATGTTGCAACCTTTGGTCGTTTCCACCTTGGCCGAAGTTGACAAGATGACATAGTAAGTTTGACCAAATTATCCCCTCATCTGTCTGCTCAGCCCTACTGTACATCTCTTCTGCGCTTTTCCCTCCGTGCCAGCTCCCTTCGTTGACCATCATTAAAAATAGATCTGCGTGAAACGCGCCATTTCCGGTTTCCTTGTCGGCTTGCTGGCACATCCAATCCTCCAATGTGGGTCAAACCCACGGCACCCGTGCCAGAATACACCTAGTCCGCGGTATTTTAACCGCGCCAAAATGGGGAGTAGGATTCTGGGTTATCTGGCCGTGGTGAAGATAAAGTTGCAAAATTCGGGTCATTATTTTCACCACCAAATATCTGAACAGCATGGAAAGTTTTGATAGTACCCCCAAAAAGGAACACTATGGACCTTTTCGCCATCTGGAATGTTCGAGTTTCAGGAAAGCAAAAACATCGACGGTGGCGATTCTCTCGTGAATAGTCTGATGGAAAAGATGCTCGCCCCATGCACGGCGCCATCTGAAATATCGAAAAAAGGTTCAGCAATTCCCCAACTTGGTTCGGTCAAGTATGAACAGCAATTTCTGCCACCCAGCGGAAAACACCCAGCATGCCGACAAACGTTGTTAAGATATTGGCGATTGATTTACCGCGGACAGGTGTAAGTGGGTCGAGTCCGGGACCCAAAGTTGGTTTTAGGCCACCTTGCCTAATCACGGTCTTAGCTTGTCCCACCCTGATGGCCTAGGGTAAAAATTCTGATGCGCAGACAAATATAGGCTAAAAAAAAAAGTAGGCTGACTGAATTAAAGGCAACTTACATAATTGTTTTTGTAACATATAAAACGTCAGTAAATGACTTAGTCAGTTGTCGAATTTCCTCCGAATAGTAAGAGTACAGGCTTGAACCTTGATGTCGGTGACTAGGCTATTGAAGGTACGCGGGTTTCTCCGAAGTGGTACCACAATAACCTATATGTTGCACTTCTTAGTTAGGGAAAAGAAACTACTTCGCTGTTTTCGAAAGGGTAAAAAAAAACACTAATTTAAAGAAAGGGTAATTATACGGTTAGTCTGTTTTGATCACGGTAACTGAAAAAAAGCGGCCTACAAAAAGGGCAAAAGGGTATTTTATCCTGATGTATTGGGCCCTGGTCGAGTCGAGTTGCTAACTTGCAAGGGATTTCACCCCGATTTCGCAATACACTTTGAACCCAAATAACGCTTTGAAGAAGAATCCCCGATTCAAAATTTGCTCATTTGCATATGGTCCGCTTGTTCTAGAATGATGGTTAGACCATTTTACAAAGCGGGCATGAAACAATTGTAAGAAAGAATATGTAGAGTACACACTATTACACAAAGGTTGTCATGCATGCAAGTTTTTTTTTTTTTTTTTAAACATGCACTATACTACGCAAAATGTCACGATCATAACCGGTGCTAGTGGTCTTATGTAGTATATACCATACCCGAGCAACTTTCTATAAAGATTTATATATGAAACGCCTAAAAAAATCAACTAGCCCGCTATGAATCTCTATTATAAAAAATGATATAATCTCAGCACCCGTAAGAACGCATTGATATGTTGCTTTGCTCCATGTGTCACTTTAGCTGTGGTTGTTTCGTTCTGGCCCTATAATGTTGAACGTGCTTATGCATGGTTGTACAAAGTGATGGCTTGTTTCAAAATCATCGGCGAACACGTCTAATCGCTTTTACAATATAGCGTGCTCGTGGGTTCTGCATATTATTAAGTTGGAAGCTTGGAGCAGCTTCTACTAGTTTCGTTACTGCTCTATCAATCTCTTCACACACCCCAACACCACCTCATAATGTCAGAATTGTATTCTTATACCTGCATATAGTTCTAGCTGTAGTGTAGATATTAACTTTATAGGTGGTGCACCTCTTTGTTTGCTATATGTACCCTAGTACTATAGTGAACATTCATTCTCCTCTCATTTCTCGACTCTCTCTCCTTGGCACAAACTAGCTCGACCCCCTTGACCTAGGCTACTAAGCCTAGGCCCACTTAAACCTAACTACTTACTCCTACCATTTTGACATGCTATCAGAGCCTGTTAAGTCCTGGCCTGTGGGTCAGCCTCTCGCTTCCGCTGCTGTTTTTCCGGTCGCGCGCCTCGGGCGCGTGGCGATTTTCGTTCTGTCCCGCGCCCAGATGGCGCGTGACGTTTTTTCTACCCGTCGCGGACCCGCCCCTGGCGCCTGTGACGGCGCCTTGAGCCGCCACGGACCCGCCCCTAGCGCCCGCGACGGTGCCCTCAGCTGCCGCGGACACGCCCCTGGCGCCCGCGACTGTGCCCTGAGCTGCCGCGGACCCGCCCTGGTGCCTGCGACGGTGCCCTGAGCCGCCGCGGACCCGCCCCTGACGCCCGCGATGGCGCTTCTACCTCACCCCGCGCCTGCACTCACTGCAGCCGCCCATGCCCTACAGCGCGCCGACCCTCTGTAACCGCTCTGCGGCTTTATCCCCGCCCCCTCCCCCACCCCCCTCCTTCGTCTCCCTGCAGCCGTGGGGGGGAGGGTCTGGGGGTGGCGGATGTGGGGGTGATGGGTGGTGTGTTTCCCTTCCCCTCCTCCTCCTTTCGTTCCCGCTGCTGCAGCTGCCGCTGGGGGGGGAGGGTGTGAGGGTGTGGCGGAGCCAGGGGAGTGGCATTGAGGTGGCGGGTGTGAGACCAACCAACCCCCCGTCTCTTTGAGGTGGGGGGGGGGGGGGGGGGGGGGAGGAGAGTAGAGGGTTGGCAAGAGTGTTTGCCCCTTTGCTGCTGTACCTGCTCTGTTACCTTGCCTGTTATTGCTGTTTTCTCTATCAGTGGTATACCCCTGCAGGTTGTGTTCTGCACTTAGCTATTCCTGCATGCAGTTACAGGGGGATGTCAAAATTATATTCTTATTCCTGGATGTAGTTCTAGCTGTAGTGTAGATATTAACTTTATAGGTGGTGCATCTCTTTGTTTGCTATATGTACCCTAGTGCTATAGTGCACATTCATTCTCCTCTCATTTCTCGACTCTCTCTCCTTGGCACAAACTAGCTCGACCCCCTTGGCCTAGGCTACTAAGCCTAGGCCCACTTAAACCTAACTACCTACTCCTACCATTTTGACACATAAATCACGGCAAAACTATAGTATAGAGCAGTTTTAATGCTGTCATCAGAATCTTGTAGCTGTCATAAAATTTTCTTGATGTTTAAGGTGACGCGAAAATTGAAGACGCGTCAAGATAAGAATGCAGTCCGCCTTTTGTCAAACTCATGTGCTATAGTCTGTGTAGGTTGTAGTGGGGTAGACAATATGGGGTACAGCTCTTCTAGGTTTTCCTACTTGTACCCACATGCTTGCTAGTTCATTCATTCCTCATTTCTTCACATGGTATAGAGCAGGTAGTCAGTAGAGCTACACAGTGAGATCCCCGATCGATCCTAGGGGGGGTTACAGGCGCGTTTGCCTGGGGGGTTATGGGCGCACTGACCCGCTACTAGAACAAGCCCTTTTATCCCAATGGTCTAGTGGTTGGGATTCTGACATGGTATCAGAGCGGTCTCGGGTTCGAATCCCGGTGTATGCACATGTTGGCCGTTGCCACTGTGCTCATTCCTGGGCCTCCCAGTGTGGGGGGGTGTCAGTAGAGCTACACTGTGAGATCCCCGATCAATCCTAGGGGGGGTTACAGGCGCGTTTGCCTGGGGGGTTATGGGCGCACTGACCCGCTACTAAAACAAGCCCTTTTATCCCAATGATCTAGTGGTTGGGATTCTGACACAGGTTCCCTAGTGGGAACGCTTCCTTGGGCCCACCACTGAAACATTTTTTTTCTGACCGGAGCGATAGTCGCTCCTGCCCGAGGAGCGCCTTGTGGGCTGCCCTTCTGTCGACCTCTCTTAGACGCCACTCTCACAGCCCCTCGCGCCACCCTCAACGGCCCCATCACCGCCCCTAGCAGCCCCGTAGCCGCCCTTCCAGGCCCCTCGCGGCCCCTAGCGGCCCCGTCACCGCCCGTACACAGCCCCGTCGCCGCCACTAGCGGCCCTGTCGCCGCCCCTAGCGGCCCCGTTGCCGCCTCCCTCCCTACGCGGCCCCGTTGCCGCCCCTACGCGGCCCCGTAGCCGCCCCTAGCGGCCCTGTAGCCGCCCCTCCGCGGCCGCGTCGCCGCCCCTAGCGGCCCCTTAGCCGCTCCCCTCCCTACGCGGCCCCGTAGCCGCCCCTACGCGGCCCCGTCGCCGCCCCTAGCGGCCCCGTCGCCGCCCCTAGCAGCCCCGTCGCCGCTGACCTCCCTACGCGGCCCCGTCCCCGCCCCTACGCGGCCCCGTCCCCGCCCCTACGCGGCCCCGTCGCCGCCCCTAGCGGCCCCGTAGCCGCTCCCCTCCCTACGCGGCCCCGTAGCCGCCCCTACGCGGACCCGTCGCCGCCCCTAGCGGCCCCGTCGCCGCCCTTAGCGGCCCCGTCGCCGCCCCTAGCGGCCCCGTTGCCGCCCCTAGCGGTCCCGTCGCCGCTGACCTCTGTACGCGGCCCCGTCCCCGCCCCTACGCGGCCCCGTCCCCGCCCCTACGCGGCCCTGTCGCCGCCCCTAGAGGCCCCGTAGCCGCTCCCCTCCCTACGCGGCCCCGTCGCCGCCCCTACGCGGCCCCGTCGCCGCTCCTAGCGGCCCCGTCGCCGCTAACCTCCTTACGCGGCCCTGGAGCCGCCACTGCAGCAGTAGCCCCTAGAGCAGCCGCCACTGTAGCAGCCGCCCCTGGAGCAGCCGCCACTGCAACAGCCGCCCCTTGAGCAGCCGCCACTGCAGCAGCCGCCCCTGGAGCAGCCGCCACTGCAGCAGCCGCCCCTGGAGCAGCCGCCAGTGCACCAGCCGCCCCTGGAGCAGCCGCCATTGCAGCACTCGCCCTTGGAGCACCCGCCACTACAGCAGCCGCCCCTGGAGCAGCCGCCACTGCAGCACCAGCCCCTAGAGCAGCCGCCACTGCAGCAGACGCCCCTGGAGCAGGCGCCACTACAGCAGCCGCCCATGGAGCAACCGCCACTACAGCAGCCGCCCCTGGAGCAGCCGCCACTGCAGCAGCCTCCTCAAGAGCAGCCACCCCTGCAGCTGCCGCGGAGCTCTCACTCTACAGTGGTAGCGGCATCGCCGCTGCCGCCGTCGTACGCCTGCCTTTCTCTCGACTGGTGAGCACTGCCCTGCCCGTACTGCTGTTACTGCTGCTCTTATCACTGCTGCTATTTCTACTGCTACTGCTGCTCCTGCCGTGGCCAGATGCAGCTCCAGCGTCGCCCGCGTAAGTCCCTCACCCCCCAACAGCTTCGTGAGTGGTACGCTAGTTGGGGTTGTCGGGGTGGCCGTAGTGGGAGTCGTCCTGGAGTGAGTAGTTCCGCAGCTGCTTGTAGTGGCAGGATGCAGCTCCAGCGTCGCCCGAGTGAGTCCCTCACCCCCCAACAGCTTCGTGAGTGGTACATCAGTTGAGGTTGTCGGGGTGGCAGTAGTGGGAGTCGTCCTGGAATGGGTAGTTCGTGAGTTTCTTGTAGTGGCCCGGTGCAGCAGCAGCGTTGTCCGTGCGAGACTCTTTCACCCCAACAGCTTCGTGAGTGTTACGCTTAGAGTGGAGGGTCGCTGAGTTCTGCTCGCTACGTGTACGTTAGTACGCGTGTCCGGACTGGTCAGACTTGCGGCATGCGTGGTCACACAGAGTCCCACTACTTGGCGCGTCTGAGCGACACTTGGCGTGCAGAGTTTGGTGATGACGCTAAGCTTCCCAACTGGGTAGAGATGCTTAGGAAGAGGGTAGATATCTTTGCTCTTGACTATGATGCTATTCTCACTGCAATGTATGCATTGTCTACTAGTGCCGAGGGAGTCTGTCACCTGTGTGTGCTGCCTGACCTCGGTATCCAGTCTGCTGCTCTAGGTGTTGGTGAGGCTGCTGCTTTACGTGCTAGTGCGTCTGCTGCCCTAGGTGCTGGTGAGTCTGCTCTCTCAGGTACCACGTCGGCTCAGTCCTTACACACCTTCACCCTTGACTCAGGTGCTTCCCGCTCCTTCTTTCGAGACCGCACCACGCTTACGCTGCTTAGTCGGCCGGTTGCGGTCTCCCTAGCGGACCCCTCTGGGGGTCCTGTCCTTGCTAGCTTCTCCACTTTCTTACCGTGCCCGGCAGCCCCCTCTGGCACCCTGTCAGGTCTCTACCTCCCCTCGTTCTCTACAAAATTGGTGAGTGGAGCTGTTCTACAGGATATGGGGGTTGACTAATTCACTCGTGCAAGTCAGCCGATGACCCACTTCACGTGTGCTCGGACAGGCCGACACTTGGCCACATTCACCCGTCGGCCGGGGTCGAGCGTGTACACACTGACTATTGTGTCTCCTCCAACTGCTGAGTCTGGTCAGGTAGCTACGCCGAGTCATGTGTTTAGTGTAGCGTCCAGGACAGGTCCTGAGTCTGCTCCCTGTTCGTGTCGTCTCCTGTCCCACCACACTCTCCTTTGGCACCACCGCCTTGGTCACCCCTCCCTGCCTTCTCTCCGAGGCATGGCCTCCCGTGTCCTTGTCTCTGGTCTTCCCCGGTCTCTCCCTCCCATACATCCGGGGCCTGCCCCTACCTGCGTTTCCTGCGTCGAGGGGCGACAGCGCGCGGCCCCTCACTCCTCCGAGTTTCCTCCAATAGAGGCTCCGCTGCAGACTCTTCACATGGACGTGTGGGGCCCGGCCTGCGTCCGTGGAAAGGGGCACGAGCGTTACTTCCTGTTGGTGGTTGACGACTATTCGCGTTACAACATAGTCTTCCCCTTGCGCAGAAAGGGCGACGTCACTGAGGTGTTGATAGACTGGATCCGCGCAGGTCGTCTCCAGCTCAGAGAGAGTTTCGGCTCGGACTTTCATGTTCTGCGTCTGCACTCTAACAGAGGCGGGGAGACTTCCTCTGCCCGTCTGGGAGCCTTCTGTCGAGCACAGGGCATCCGCCAGACCTTCACGCTTCTGGCCTCTCCGCAGCAAAATGGGATTGCTGAGCGCCGCATTGGCATGGTCATGGACGTCGCTCGTACGTCCATGATCCATGCGGCTGCCCCCCATTTTGTGTGGTCGTTTGCAGTTGAGTACGCAGCGCATCCGCTCAACCTTTAGCCCCGGGTCTCCTTGCCAGAGACCTCCCCCGCCTTACGGTGGACGGGGAAGGTTGGCGATGCGTCTGCGTTTCGGGTCTGGGGATCTCAGGCTTTTGTTCGCCACTTGTCTGCAGACAAGCAGTCCCCCCGTGCTATTCCCTGTGTCTTTCTTGGCTTCCCCCCCGACGAGCCTGGTTGGCAGTTTAACCACCCCACCTCGCGCCGTGTTCTGTCCTCCCAGGATGTCACCCTTGACGAGTCGGTGCCTTACAACCGTCTCTTCCCCTACCGTGTGTAAGTTTAGAAGAAAGAAGAGGATTGAACTAGCAGGAATGAGGATACAAATAGCAAACCCTACAAGGGTTGTACTCGCTATAGAGCACCCCACTACATTCTAGAGCATAAGATAACATTCTGACATACCGCACTGCGCCCACCCCCCCGCCGCCGCTCTTCCTTGCGCCAGGTCCTCCCCCGGTAGACCCCCTCCCCCCTTAGGGTCCTGCCCCGTAAGGTGTGTCCCAGGTAGACGCAGTGGAGCCTATCGAGGTAGCTGTTGACTCTGGTGCTGCTAGAGGTGCTGAGCCTGCAGGTGCCGCGTCTGGAGGTCCTGAGCCTGGGAGTGCGGAGCCTGGGGGTGCTGAGTCCAGGGGTGTGGAGCCTTGGGGTTCTGAGCCTGGGGGTGCTGAGTTTAGGGGTGCTAAGCCTCGGGGTGCTGAGTTTGGGGGTGCTGAGCCTGGGGGTGCTGAGCCTAGGGGTGCGAAGCCTTGGGGTGCTAGGTCTGCTCGTGTGGCCTCTCGCGGTGCTTCGTCGAGGCGGGAGCTACTCTCTCCGTAGGAGCTGCGAAGTGGTTTGTTTGGCCCTGGAGCCGTGCTACTAGAGCAGGAGGTACTACTATTGCTGCTGGTCCCAGAGGTGCTTGTATTGGAGGTACTGGAGCAGCTAGGACTAGGGGTGCTGCTGGGGCAGTTGAAGTTTGTCCTGCTGGAGGTACTGCTGGAGCTGGCGGCGGTACTGGAGCTGCCGGTCCTGCCGGAGTTGGTGCTCCTGGAGCAGCTGGTTCTGCTGGAGCTGGAGCTGCTTGGGGTGTTGGCGCTGGTGGTTCTGCTGGCGCTGGTGCGTCTGAGGGTGCTGGAGTTGGCGCTGTTGGAGCTGGAGGTGATGCTTGCGCTGGTGCTGCCGTGGGGGTACTGGTGCTATCCCTGCTGGTTCTGGAGGCGCTGCACAGCCGAGGCCGTACTTCGTTCCGCTCCTTGAGCAGGTTCTTGGTCTCCCTCCCTCTACTGGTCCTGCTCTTCCCGTAGAGTGTCCACAGCCTGTCCAGTCGCAGTCACGGTTACAGCCCGCCTCCCCGCTACCTGCTCCTTCTCCCTATACTGGTCCTACTGGAGGTCTTGCTGAGCGTCGTGAGCCTGCGTCTCGTCCTGCGTTGCCTTGCGTCGTGAGCCTGCGTTGCCTTCGTGCTGCTCGCACTAGTGGTCGCGCTTCGCGTCCGGGTCCTCCTGCGGTCCCCGACACACACCACATGGCACTGCGTCCTTCCACTACTCCTCTGCGTGTCCCGTTGCCGTCTCCTCCAGAGTCCTCTCTTCCTGTTCTTGTTGACTCGGAGACTGAATCTCTTTGTGCTGCCAGTCGTACTGTCACGCGTCTCCTGGCTATTATTGTCACTGACCCTTCCTTTGAGTCCACTGCTGCGTCTGCCCTAATTACTGAGCTTGTCGACTTTGCTGCTCGCTGTCGTCTTGACTACTGTGCTAGTCTTGTTGCTAAGTCTGAGTCTGTCTGTCCTCCGTCCGTTGGGGGTGAGTGTGCTCTTAGCAAGGACGTCCTTGAGGACAGGCAAGAGGAGTTCCTGCGTTTTGCTGCTGCTTTGCCTCATCTCGTGTCCACGCTGATTGCCTTTGAGGGAGACCCGGATGCACCAGACATCCCGACTCCTCGATTGTACGCTAAGGCGATCGAGGGTTCCTACTCCTCTCAGTGGCAGTTAGCCATAGACGCAGAGATGGCTTCCTAGAAGTCCACAGGCACCTACGTCGAAGAGGTTCCCCCACCTGGGGCGAACATTGTCAGTGGCATGTGGATTTTCAGGGTGAAGCAGCCGCCGGGCTCTCCGCCTGTCTTCAAGGCGCGTTACGTGGCTCGAGGCTTCAGTCAGCGGCAGGGAGTTGACTACTTTCAGACCTTCTCTCCCACCCCGAAAATGACCACTCTTTGGGTGCTGCTGCACATAGCCGCTCAGCGTGACTCCGAGCTTCACTCTCTTTACTTGAGCACAACTTTCCTGCAGGGCAGCCTGCATGAGGAGATCTGGCTGCGCCGCCCACCTGGCTTCACTGGGTCGTTTCCTCCTGCTACCCAATGGAGCCTCCAACGGTCAGTCTACGGTCTCCGCCAGGCGCCCCGTCAGTGGCACAACACAGTGAGGACTACACTTGCGGCTCTTGGTTTTGCTCCTTCTACAGCCGACCCGTCGCTGTTTCTACGCACCGACACCTCTTTGCCGCCGTTCTACATCCTCGTGTACGTCGACGACTTAGTCTTTGCCACTGCTGACACTGCTGGACTCGCCCATGTGAAGTCCGAGCTGCAGAAGAGACACACGTGCACAGACCTGGGTGAACTACGCAGCTACCTTGGCTTGCAGATCACCTGGGACAGAGCATAGCGCACCATTACCCTAACTCAGTGACACATGGTGCAACAGGTCCTTCTGTGCTTCGACTTCACGTACTCCTCGCCTCAGGCCACTCCTCTGTCTACTCGCCACTCGCTCTCAGCTCTGCCTTCGGATGAGTCCGTAGAGCCGAGTGGCCCATACCCAGAGCTTGTTGGCTACCTCATGTACCTGATGACCTGCACACGACCTGACCTTGCATACCCTCTTAGCATCTAGGCACGCTATGTTGCTCCTGGGAGACACCGACTAGAGCACATGGCTGCAGCGAAGAGGGTGTTGCGCTACTTGTGCAGTACGTTGGGCATGGGGCTAGTGCTTGGAGGGCGACGTCGAATGGTCCTCACAGGTCACGAAGACGCTTCTTGGGCTGACAACGAGGCTACGCAGCGGTCGTGACACGATTACACCTTCAGCGTTCGCTCCGGCTCTGTTTCTTGGCGGTCTACCCGCTCGTCTTCTGTTCTTAGCTCTTGCTGTGAGGCTGAACTCTACGCGGGGGCCATGGCTGCACAGGAGCTACGCTGGCTCACCTACCTGCTGACTAACCTAGGAGAGCCGCCTCGTTCTCCTCCAATTCTGTACGTAGACAACAAGGCCATGCTGCCCTTGTGTCGGGAACACAGACTGGAGCACAGGGCGAAGCATATTGCTCTTCGCTACTTCCTTGCTCGTGAGCTGCAGCAGCGTGGTCAGTTGCGCCTTGCTTACGTGGCCTCTGAGGCCAACGCTGTTGATATCTTTACCAAGGCACTTCCGCCTGGTGATCATGAGCGCTTCTGTACGATGCTAGGTCTTGTGCCTAGTTGGCCTCACTTGCTCACTTCTTGACCTTGCTTGTACTGTGATCTTTCTATACTTGCACTTGCCTGTTTACCTATATATATGATCTTGCATGTGAACTGGCCTTTTGGCCTTGCTCTTTTGCTCGGATTGTGTGGTGACGTTGTGATCCACCCTGAGCTTGCTTTGCTTTGATTGACTGGTCTTGTGACCTCTTGTTCTCCCCCACTTTGCCCATGGGGGTGTGTCAAACTTATATGCTATAGTCTGTGTAGGCTGAAGTGGGGTAGATTATATGGGGTACAACACTTCTAGGTTTTCCTACTTGTACCCACCTGCTTGCTAGTTCATTCATTCCTCATTTTTCACAACTGCAACTGAAATATACCGTCCTGTTCACTAGGCACCGGTATCGAAGAGTTAGGCAAAGGTTTAGAAGCAGAAAGGAGGACTTCACTAGTAAGCAGGGCAGTACATATAGCAAACCCTAATCTGGGTTGTACTCACTATTGAGTACCCCACTGCAGACTGGACAAACATAACATTCTAACACACCCCCATAGGCAAAGTGGGGTATAATCAATACAGCATGCAATCATAACATAGTTCACAAGCACAAGTAAAGCTAGAGGTAGTCACAGAAGGCATGTGAGGAGTTGGGACTGTGAGAGGAGAGGAGATGGGAGGCGACCGCAGAAGCTGCAGACACACAGGAGCTGCTGGCTCTGTGGCTACCGAAGCAAAGGCCCGGATTACATGAGTAACTGGCTCTGCGGAGATTGTAGCCTCCTGACTGGAGCAACTGACCCACAGGCGACTGGAGACTACCGGAGATTGTAGCCTTCGGACTATTGGTGCTGCTGGCGACACGACTTCGACCTCCGCTCAACCTTCGCCAACTGCCCCACGCCCCTATCACACACCCTTGGCTGCATCCCTAGCTCCACTCTCACGACACCCCCCTTAAACCCTAAACCTTCGGCTCCCACACACCCACCTACCTCAGCGGCAGCTGGAGCAGTGGGAGACGGAGGAGGAGGAGTTGCAGGTTACCCATTCCGGTCACCCCGATGCCCGCCACCCCCAAACCCTAACGCACGCAGGAGCGCGGGAAGCAGCACGGACGGTTCACGGAGGGAAAGGGAGGCGGCAGGGGATCTCCTGGGCGCCACGAAGGAGCAGGGCGCGGGCCCCCCGAGGGCGCCACGGCGGGTGACGGGAGGGGGGCCGCGCACGGGCCGCGCGGGGGTCTGGCACAGCCCATACAGGCCGCGCGCGGGCCTAGCGCAGGTCGCGCGGGCCGCGACGGGCGACGGGGGGCGACACGACGGCCGGTAGGGGGCGACGCGCGGTTCGACGGGGCAGAAAACATGCTCCGGGTAGACTGTTGGTTTTGTTGTTTATGTATATGTATATAAATTATTGAACTGGCCTTGTGGCGGTTGATCTCAGAGGCTTGCTAGCTGTACACATTGAGATGCATCGCTTGCTCCCTGTTCTTGACTGGTCGTGTCACCAAGCGTCTCTACTACTCGCTCTGATGTCGTATCAAATTATATGTACGTGTTTGATTTGTTAGGCTCTATAAATTGTATAATATATGGTTTAGGTTTTGTTACGGGTGCAATGAATCGAGGTAGCGAGAATTGCACTAAGGTGTCAAACGAGTACAAAATGTGAGCGAAGGCATGAGCGAACATTTATACGCGAAACATGCAAAACGGTAACGCGGTGCGTGCGAGCTTGCTAGTGCTACGCTGGAGCGAGGCTCGGGCTAGTCCCGAAGCGTAGGCCGATACGGCCATGCCAGCAGTGCGAGGTTTGGTAAAACAGTGCGCGCGAAGTCGGCGAAGTTCCGTTAGCAGTAACGGGCGAACAATCGGCTGTTGCTGTACGCGATGTAGTCGGCTCCGTAAGGAATGCCGAGAAAATTCCTTACACTACCCCCCCCCTCAAGAAGCCCCCTCCGCTACGCGAGTGCGTGTATATCGCGGAATCCCCGGCTCCTCAGGTACACTTGCAGGGCAGGGTGATTTTCGATGTTGCTCAGGGGCACCCAGCTATCTTCAGTTGGCGTGCGGTCTTTCCAGCGAACGAGGAATTCAATCCTCCTGATTCCCGTGGGGTGGCGGATCCGATGGCTCAGAATTTTTTCGGGCTCGATGATCGGCTCTAATGCAGGGCGAGTCATTGATTGTGGCCGGTGACGCGGCAGTTGACTTGTGGTCGGGATGTATGGGCGAAGTAGACTGACGTGGAACGAAGGGCTGATGTACCAGTCGGTGGGCAACAGTAGGTGTGCGGTGACGGGTGTGATCATGTGACTGATTTGGAATGGTCCACAGTAGCGTGGTCGTAATTTTGGTACGTCGGGCAGTCGCAGATTTTGCGTGTCGAGTAGCACGTAATCTCCAGATTGATACGTGACGGGGCGGCGGTGGCGATCAGCGTTGCGCTTAGCGATGACGTTGGCCTTTTTTATTGCTTCGGCAGCTCTGGCGCGGGCAGCTTGCAGGATTTCGGCGAATTGTTGTGCGCGTGGCGTTGGGTTGTCCGGACTCGGCGTCATGGGCACTGTGGGGTTCTGCCCATAGTTCAGGTAGAACGGGGACTGCTGCGTCGTGGCTGATGTGGCGTTGTTGTACGCGAACTCGATCAGCGGCAGCTGCTGCTCCCAGGTCGTGGGGTCATCGCACGTGGCACGAATCAACTGCTCCATCGTCTGATTCGTCCGCTCCGTTTGGCCGTCGGTCTCGGGGTGGTACGACGAACTGAACTGTAGCCTGGTCCCGAACTGCTCCCAGAGGTTCTTCCAGAAGTTGCTGGTAAATTTCGTGTCCCTGTCGCTGATAATTGCTGCTGGTATCCCGTGCAGGCGAACAACGGCTGCGATGAACAGGCGAGCGGTCTCCTCGGCTGAGATCGACTTTTTGCACGCAGCGAAGTGTGCCATCTTCGTCAGCCTATCCACGACGACCATCACCGCGTCGTTACCCCCAGGGTTCGAAGGTAACCCTGTGACGAAGTCCATGGTTACTTGCTGCCAGGCGCGTTCGGGCGGTGGGATCGGCTGCAATTGACCCGCCTTCCGCTTCCTTGAACTCTTCATCACCTGACACGTCGGGCACGAGCCCATGTGCTGCTGTACGTCGGTCAACAGCTCCGGCCAGTAATAGTACCGCTGCAGTTGCTGTCGCGTTTTTTCTACCCCGAAATGTCCCGAGGTAATCCCGTCGTGTGCCTCCTGTAGTAGCAGCTCCCTCAGTAGTGAGTACGCGGGTACCCAAATGCGGTTGGTGCCTGCTTTTACGTAATAGACTCCTTTTGCTTCTGCCAGTTGCTGTGAATTTCCGGTCGTGAAAAATGGGTCGGTGCGGTATCCGTGGGTGAATAGACCAGTTAAAAGCGGGTTGGTCTGGGCGAGTAGGATGGCATGGAGTTGGGCGGTGGGGCGGGTGAGAGCGTCGGCGATGTTGGATGCACCCTTTTTGTACGTAACGGTGTAGTGAAAATTGGACTCGAGATAGTCCAACCAGCGAATCTGTCGTGGGTTGAGATTCGGTTGGGCGCGAAGATACTGTAGCGAGCGGTGGTCTGTCCGTACTGTCACGTCGGCGCCAGTCAGGTAACATCGCCAAACCTTGAACGCGTGCACGATCGCTAGCATCTCGCGGTCATGTATCGGGTAGTTACGTTCGGGCGGGTGTAACTTGCGGGACTCGTACGCGATTGGCTGGAGGCCGTTCCCGAAATCCTGCAACAGTACTGCTCCCACAGCGATGTCACTTGCGTCGGTGACGAGCTCGAGCGGACGGTGGGGATCTGCAATGTGAAGGACGGGTGGGGAGCACAAAATATTTTTGAGGGCCGAGAAGGCAGCTTGCTCTTTCTCCCCCCACGTGTACTCAACCCCCTTCCTCAGCAGGTCAGTCAACGGGGCGGTCAGCTTCGCCATGTCGGGGACGAACCGGCGCACGTAGTTGACGAACCCCAGGAAACTCTGCAACTCGGTCAAGGTGGTCGGTGCGTGCCAAGCCTGAATCGTCGCAATTTTCTTCGGGTCTATTTCCACTCCTGCAGCTGAAATAACATGTCCCAAAAACTCCAGGCGGTCCTGTAAAAACTCACACTTAGATGCTTTGGTCAGTAGGCGGTTCTCACTCAGGATCTTAAAAACTGCTTCGATGTCTTGTAAGTGCTGTGCTCTGTCAGGGCTGTAAATCAGTATGTCGTCCAGATAAACGATGACGCACTTATCTAAAAGCGGGCGGAATGCTTCGTTCATGGTCATTTGGAAAGTGGCGGGGGCGTTGGTCAGTCCGAATGGCATGACGGTGTATTCGAAGGATCCGTAGCGTGTTCGGAATGCGGTTTTAGGGCAGTCGGGTGGGTTGACGCGGATTTGGTGGTAGCCTCCTCGGAGGTCGATTTTCGAGAAAACCCGGGCTGTGCGCAGTTGGTCGATCAGTTCGTCGGCTCGTGGGATGGGGTAACGGGATTTAATGGTAACCCGGTTCAGTGCCCTGTAGTCGATACACATGCGAAACCCCCCATCCTTTTTCGGTGTGAACAGTATGGGTGCGGCGAAGGGCGACGAACTCGGGCGAATGAATTCCTTTTCGAGCAGGTAATCGAGCTGCTTCCTCAGTTCGTCTAGTTCGGGTTGGGTCAGTCGGAACTGTCGCTATACTGTTGGCTGTGCCCCCGGTTCCAGTTCTATCCTGTGATCGTGCGGTCGCTGAGGTGGCAGTCCCGTCGGTAAGTCATCCGGGAAAATGTCACTGTACTGTTTTAACAGTGCCGCCAGGTCACTCGGCACGTCGGTCAGCAGTTTCTGTAAATCGCCCCCCTTGTCTGCTGCCTCGGCTTCCCGAATGTCAACCGCGTACACGTCAGCTCCGGCCGCAACAGCGCGTTTCATCGTGATCGCGTTGACACGCACCGACGAAGACTCAGGCGAGCCCCAGCGAGGTAAGGCGATGTTGTTACCGTTTACTCGCACGGTGCAGTCACCCGTCGTCCAGTCAATTCGCGGATTGTGTCGTCGCAGCCAATCACGCCCGAGTAAAATGTGGGTTCCGTCGAGGGTCGTTGCGAGCATTTCCTGACTAAACGTGAAGTTACCCCCGCATCGAATCCGAACTCGGTCTACGCGTTCCCGTATTGCCAGCGGCGTGCCGTCTACCAGTCGTGCGACGATCTTAGGTAAGCATCGGTCCAGTGGCAGTCGCAGTGTGCGTGCTGTAGCGGTGTTAATGAGGCTGTGGCTGGCTCCCCCGTCTACGAAGATTTTAACTAAGTCCGTCCCAATTTTCCCACTGAGCAGTATAGGGCTATCTACCGTGGTACCCTCCTTATTCGGCCGGGTGTGGTCGATTGCGTGAACCGGCACAATCACTCGGTGAGGGTCGGTTGGGTCGGGCGAGCGGCGTGACCTGTCAGTAGAGGGCCCGTCTGCTACTGACTTCCAGCGTTTCCCTGCTGCTTGGTCTGTGTCTGCTGCTCAGCTTCCCCCTTTCCCTTAGCGTTTTCCGGGCATTCGCTCTTGCGATGTCCCGGCCAATTGCACGCAAAGCAGCGCCCTTTGAACGGTGCGGCTGTCAGAATATTATTCTTATGTTCTAGCCTGTAGTGGGGTGCTCTATAGCGAGTACAACCCTTCTAGGGTTTGCTATTTGTATCCCCATTTCTGCTAGTTCAATCCTCTTTCTTCTTTTAACTTTTGTCATGCTATCAGAGCAGGTCGATCCCCTTTGGATCGATCCTGTGGGTGGGTTACCACCTCGCTTCCGCTGCTACCTTTCCCTTCCCGCCGTGCGCCCCGAGGCGCGCGGCGGTTTTCCTTCCCGCCGTGCGCCCCGAGGCGCGCGGCGGTTTTCTTCCCGCCGTGCGCCCCGAGGCGCGCGGCGGTTTTCTGCCCGCCGTGCGCCCCGAGGCGCGCGGCGGTTCCTTGCCCGCTGTGCGCCCCGAGGCGCGCGGCGGGCTTCTCCCCTACGTCGCGGCCCCGCCCCGATCGTCGCGGCCCCGCCCCTCGACGCGGCCCCGCTCTATGTCGCGGCCCCGCCCTGGCCCGTCGCCGCCCGTGCGCCTGCCCGGCTCGGCCCCGCCCTTCGTCGCGGCCCCGCCCCGGCCCGTCGCCGCCCGTGCGCCTGCCCGGCTCGGCCCCGCCCTACGTCGCGGCCCCGCCCCGCTCGTCGCGGCCCCGCCCCTTGTCGCGGCCCCGCCCTCCAACCAGGCCCGTTGTGGGCCCCTTTCACCACACCGCCTCCCCCCCCCCCCCCCCCCCCCCCCCCCCCCCCCCCTGCCATTTCCCGTCGCCCGTCGCGGCTCCTTCGGGGGCCGCAAGCGGCCCCCTCAGGTCGCCACGACGGGCGACCTGAGGGGCGAGCTGTGGGGTGGCGGGTATGGGGGTGGCCGGTGTGCCTTCCTCCCTTTCTCCTCCTCCTCCTTCGTCTCCCACTACTGCAGCTGTCGCTGAGGGGGGTGGTTGTGTGGGAGACTGGGTTTAGGGTTTAAGGGGGGTGCGTGGGAGTGGAGCTAGCGGTGTAGCAGTGGGTGTGTATGAGGGGGGTGGGACTGTGTGTGGGAGGTTGAGCGGAGGTTGCCAGTTTGTCGTCCGCAGCACCTGTAGTCCGGGGCGCTGTCCCGGTAGCCCAGTGAGCTTGTCGCTGAGCCGGTCGCCTGTGGGTCCGTTGCCCGTCTGCCGCTACTTGAGCCGCGGGGCCTGTTACTCCCGTAGTCCGGGGCGCTGTCCCGGTAGCCACTGTGCTCGCCACTCCTGTTGCCCGTGTGTCTGCAGCTTCAGCCGCCGCCTTCTATCTCCTCTCCCCTCACTCTCCCTCCTCCTCCTCACTTGCCCGTTGTGACCACTGCTAGCTTTGCTCATAATTGTTAACTTTGAACTATTTCTTCTTGACCTTGTGCTCAGAATACGTGGTGACATTGTGATCCACCCTGAGCTTGTACTGTTTTGCCTGCTCTGCTGATTACACCCCACTTTGGCTATGGGGGTGTGTCAGAATATTATTCTTATGTTCTAGCCTGTAGTGGGGTGCTCTATAGCGAGTACAACCCTTCTAGGGTTTGCTATTTGTATCCCCATTTCTGCTAATTCATTCCCCTTTCTTTCTTCAAACTTTGTCAGCGGCAGCGGCATTTGCGGCGACGGCGCGTATCGTGGCGCTTTCGTTCGTCCCACGAGGCCGATGTCCCCAGTTGTTGTTTCCGTAGGACCCCGGTCTCGGTCGGCGAAAGAAGTCGAGCTTCTCCGCCATAGCGAGAATTTCCTGAAACTCAGTGACGCCGCGAAGCTGGATTTCCTGAGCGATGTCCTGCTTCAGGCCGCCGATGTAGCGGTCGATGCGTTCGCTCTCATGCATGTAGCCCACCTGCTCGCATAGCGCCAGAAATCCGCTCGTGTAATCCTGGACGGAACCGAGTTGGCGCCAAGTGCGGAGCTTCTGTCGCGCCGAGATCGAGGCCGCGATTGGCTCAAATCGAGCGCGCAGACCTGCGCACCACGCGTCCCACGTGCGATACTGGGGCACCTCCACGAAATACGACGGCGCCCAGGGTCCGGTTTGTCCTTCCCGTGTCGGTAGTGTCGCGTAGTCGGTCGGCTTCGTGACGATAACGCGCCACCAGTCCATGGCGGGTCCTCGCAGCAACGACACGGCGTATCGAATCTTCGCCGAGTCCTCCGAGACGTAGTTGGCGTCGAAGAAAACATTCATTGTGAATAACCACGCCTGAACGGTAGGACCACCCCGTTGACTCGGGTCAAAGCATGGCGGGCGTTGCGGCTTCAGCGGCATCGGTGACGGCAGTCCCGAATCGTGGGTTGGTGCCGAAATCGTGACGCGGGGCTGACTTGGGGCCGCAGGCGTCGCTCTGGGGTGTGTCGTGCCGTGGTCGTCGTCTCCGTCGGGGCGGACGACGCCATCACTGGCCGCGCTCGCGGGTTGCCCCACACTCCCGTGTTGTGATGTTGAGGGTGCGGGTTGAATCAGAGTGCCAGGTGCTTGGGATTGTGCTCTCAGGAGGTCATTTTGCAGTGATGAGCGTTCTGCCGTCAATGCCGCGATTTCCTCGGAGCTTTCGTGCAGTTGTCGCAACAGATCGTTCAAACGCTCCTGCGTGAGAGTGGTGACGTCGATGTTTTCGGCCATGACGAAGGGCGTCGGCTCGTCTTAGTCTAGGCGCAGTCGTGGCTGCACGCGTTTACGAGAGAACGCGAGGACAGCGGCTCCTAGGGGCTAAGGTGCGTGAGGCCCTTCGAGTGAAAAATCAAAAGTTGATTTCCTGCTGTGCGGAGATGCGCGGTCCGAAAGAAAGGGGCTCTGATACCAAGTGTTACGGGTGCAATGAATCGAGGTAGCGAGAATTGCACTAAGGTGTCAAACGAGTACAAAATGTGAGCGAAGGCATGAGCGAACATTTATACGCGAAACATGCAAAACGGTAACGCGGTGCGTGCGAGCTTGCTAGTGCTACGCTGGAGCGAGGCTCGGGCTAGTCCCGAAGCGTAGGCCGATACGGCCATGCCAGCAGTGCGAGGTTTGGTAAAACAGTGCGCGCGAAGTCGGCGAAGTTCCGTTAGCAGTAACGGGCGAACAATCGGCTGTTGCTGTACGCGATGTAGTCGGCTCCGTAAGGAATGCCGAGAAAATTCCTTACACTACCCCCCCCCTCAAGAAGCCCCCTCCGCTACGCGAGTGCGTGTATATCGCGGAATCCCCGGCTCCTCAGGTACACTTGCAGGGCAGGGTGATTTTCGATGTTGCTCAGGGGCACCCAGCTATCTTCAGTTGGCGTGCGGTCTTTCCAGCGAACGAGGAATTCAATCCTCCTGATTCCCGTGGGGTGGCGGATCCGATGGCTCAGAATTTTTTCGGGCTCGATGATCGGCTCTAATGCAGGGCGAGTCATTGATTGTGGCCGGTGACGCGGCAGTTGACTTGTGGTCGGGATGTATGGGCGAAGTAGACTGACGTGGAACGAAGGGCTGATGTACCAGTCGGTGGGCAACAGTAGGTGTGCGGTGACGGGTGTGATCATGTGACTGATTTGGAATGGTCCACAGTAGCGTGGTCGTAATTTTGGTACGTCGGGCAGTCGCAGATTTTGCGTGTCGAGTAGCACGTAATCTCCAGATTGATACGTGACGGGGCGGCGGTGGCGATCAGCGTTGCGCTTAGCGATGACGTTGGCCTTTTTTATTGCTTCGGCAGCTCTGGCGCGGGCAGCTTGCAGGATTTCGGCGAATTGTTGTGCGCGTGGCGTTGGGTTGTCCGGACTCGGCGTCATGGGCACTGTGGGGTTCTGCCCATAGTTCAGGTAGAACGGGGACTGCTGCGTCGTGGCTGATGTGGCGTTGTTGTACGCGAACTCGATCAGCGGCAGCTGCTGCTCCCAGGTCGTGGGGTCATCACACGTGGCACGAATCAACTGCTCCATCGTCTGATTCGTCCGCTCCGTTTGGCCGTCGGTCTCGGGGTGGTACGACGAACTGAACTGTAGCCTGGTCCCGAACTGCTCCCAGAGGTTCTTCCAGAAGTTGCTGGTAAATTTCGTGTCCCTGTCGCTGATAATTGCTGCTGGTATCCCGTGCAGGCGAACAACGGCTGCGATGAACAGGCGAGCGGTCTCCTCGGCTGAGATCGACTTTTTGCACGCAGCGAAGTGTGCCATCTTCGTCAGCCTATCCACGACGACCATCACCGCGTCGTTACCCCCAGGGTTCGAAGGTAACCCTGTGACGAAGTCCATGGTTACTTGCTGCCAGGCGCGTTCGGGCGGTGGGATCGGCTGCAATTGATCCGCCTTCCGCTTCCTTGAACTCTTCATCACCTGACACGTCGGGCACGAGCCCATGTGCTGCTGTACGTCGGTCAACAGCTCCGGCCAGTAATAGTACCGCTGCAGTTGCTGTCGCGTTTTTTCTACCCCGAAATGTCCCGAGGTAATCCCGTCGTGTGCCTCCTGTAGTAGCAGCTCCCTCAGTAGTGAGTACGCGGGTACCCAAATGCGGTTGGTGCCTGCTTTTACGTAATAGACTCCTTTTGCTTCTGCCAGTTGCTGTGAATTTCCGGTCGTGAAAAATGGGTCGGTGCGGTATCCGTGGGTGAATAGACCAGTTAAAAGCGGGTTGGTCTGGGCGAGTAGGATGGCATGGAGTTGGGCGGTGGGGCGGGTGAGAGCGTCGGCGATGTTGGATGCACCCTTTTTGTACGTAACGGTGTAGTGAAAATTGGACTCGAGATAGTCCAACCAGCGAATCTGTCGTGGGTTGAGATTCGGTTGGGCGCGAAGATACTGTAGCGAGCGGTGGTCTGTCCGTACTGTCACGTCGGCGCCAGTCAGGTAACATCGCCAAACCTTGAACGCGTGCACGATCGCTAGCATCTCGCGGTCGTGTATCGGGTAGTTACGTTCGGGCGGGTGTAACTTGCGGGACTCGTACGCGATTGGCTGGAGGCCGTTCCCGAAATCCTGCAACAGTACTGCTCCCACAGCGATGTCACTTGCGTCGGTGACGAGCTCGAGCGGACGGTGGGGATCTGCAATGTGAAGGACGGGTGGGGAGCACAAAATATTTTTGAGGGCCGAGAAGGCAGCTTGCTCTTTCTCCCCCCACGTGTACTCAACCCCCTTCCTCAGCAGGTCAGTCAACGGGGCGGTCAGCTTCGCCATGTCGGGGACGAACCGGCGCACGTAGTTGACGAACCCCAGGAAACTCTGCAACTCGGTCAAGGTGGTCGGTGCGTGCCAAGCCTGAATCGTCGCAATTTTCTTCGGGTCTATTTCCACTCCTGCAGCTGAAATAACATGTCCCAAAAACTCCAGGCGGTCCTGTAAAAACTCACACTTAGATGCTTTGGTCAGTAGGCGGTTCTCACTCAGGATCTTAAAAACTGCTTCGATGTCTTGTAAGTGCTGTGCTCTGTCAGGGCTGTAAATCAGTATGTCGTCCAGATAAACGATGACGCACTTATCTAAAAGCGGGCGGAATGCTTCGTTCATGGTCATTTGGAAAGTGGCGGGGGCGTTGGTCAGTCCGAATGGCATGACGGTGTATTCGAAGGATCCGTAGCGTGTTCGGAATGCGGTTTTAGGGCAGTCGGGTGGGTTGACGCGGATTTGGTGGTAGCCTCCTCGGAGGTCGATTTTCGAGAAAACCCGGGCTGTGCGCAGTTGGTCGATCAGTTCGTCGGCTCGTGGGATGGGGTAACGGGATTTAATGGTAACCCGGTTCAGTGCCCTGTAGTCGATACACATGCGAAACCCCCCATCCTTTTTCGGTGTGAACAGTATGGGTGCGGCGAAGGGCGACGAACTCGGGCGAATGAATTCCTTTTCGAGCAGGTAATCGAGCTGCTTCCTCAGTTCGTCTAGTTCGGGTTGGGTCAGTCGGAACTGTCGCTATACTGTTGGCTGTGCCCCCGGTTCCAGTTCTATCCTGTGATCGTGCGGTCGCTGAGGTGGCAGTCCCGTCGGTAAGTCATCCGGGAAAATGTCACTGTACTGTTTTAACAGTGCCGCCAGGTCACTCGGCACGTCGGTCAGCAGTTTCTGTAAATCGCCCCCCTTGTCTGCTGCCTCGGCTTCCCGAATGTCAACCGCGTACACGTCAGCTCCGGCCGCAACAGCGCGTTTCATCGTGATCGCGTTGACACGCACCGACGAAGACTCAGGCGAGCCCCAGCGAGGTAAGGCGATGTTGTTACCGTTTACTCGCACGGTGCAGTCACCCGTCGTCCAGTCAATTCGCGGATTGTGTCGTCGCAGCCAATCACGCCCGAGTAAAATGTGGGTTCCGTCGAGGGTCGTTGCGAGCATTTCCTGACTAAACGTGAAGTTACCCCCGCATCGAATCCGAACTCGGTCTACGCGTTCCCGTATTGCCAGCGGCGTGCCGTCTACCAGTCGTGCGACGATCTTAGGTAAGCATCGGTCCAGTGGCAGTCGCAGTGTGCGTGCTGTAGCGGTGTTAATGAGGCTGTGGCTGGCTCCCCCGTCTACGAAGATTTTAACTAAGTCCGTCCCAATTTTCCCACTGAGCAGTATAGGGCTATCTACCGTGGTACCCTCCTTATTCGGCCGGGTGTGGTCGATTGCGTGAACCGGCACAATCACTCGGTGAGGGTCGGTTGGGTCGGGCGAGCGGCGTGACCTGTCAGTAGAGGGCCCGTCTGCTACTGACTTCCAGCGTTTCCCTGCTGCTTGGTCTGTGTCTGCTGCTCAGCTTCCCCCTTTCCCTTAGCGTTTTCCGGGCATTCGCTCTTGCGATGTCCCGGCCAATTGCACGCAAAGCAGCGCCCTTTGAACGGTGCGGCTGTCAGAATATTATTCTTATGTTCTAGCCTGTAGTGGGGTGCTCTATAGCGAGTACAACCCTTCTAGGGTTTGCTATTTGTATCCCCATTTCTGCTAGTTCAATCCTCTTTCTTCTTTTAACTTTTGTCATGCTATCAGAGCAGGTCGATCCCCTTTGGATCGATCCTGTGGGTGGGTTACCACCTCGCTTCCGCTGCTACCTTTCCCTTCCCGCCGTGCGCCCCGAGGCGCGCGGCGGTTTTCCTTCCCGCCGTGCGCCCCGAGGCGCGCGGCGGTTTTCTTCCCGCCGTGCGCCCCGAGGCGCGCGGCGGTTTTCTGCCCGCCGTGCGCCCCGAGGCGCGCGGCGGTTCCTTGCCCGCTGTGCGCCCCGAGGCGCGCGGCGGGCTTCTCCCCTACGTCGCGGCCCCGCCCCGATCGTCGCGGCCCCGCCCCTCGACGCGGCCCCGCTCTATGTCGCGGCCCCGCCCTGGCCCGTCGCCGCCCGTGCGCCTGCCCGGCTCGGCCCCGCCCTTCGTCGCGGCCCCGCCCCGGCCCGTCGCCGCCCGTGCGCCTGCCCGGCTCGGCCCCGCCCTACGTCGCGGCCCCGCCCCGCTCGTCGCGGCCCCGCCCCTTGTCGCGGCCCCGCCCTCCAACCAGGCCCGTTGTGGGCCCCTTTCACCACACCGCCTCCCCCCCCCCCCCCCCCTGCCATTTCCCGTCGCCCGTCGCGGCTCCTTCGGGGGCCGCAAGCGGCCCCCTCAGGTCGCCACGACGGGCGACCTGAGGGGCGAGCTGTGGGGTGGCGGGTATGGGGGTGGCCGGTGTGCCTTCCTCCCTTTCTCCTCCTCCTCCTTCGTCTCCCACTACTGCAGCTGTCGCTGAGGGGGGTGGTTGTGTGGGAGACTGGGTTTAGGGTTTAAGGGGGGTGCGTGGGAGTGGAGCTAGCGGTGTAGCAGTGGGTGTGTATGAGGGGGGTGGGACTGTGTGTGGGAGGTTGAGCGGAGGTTGCCAGTTTGTCGTCCGCAGCACCTGTAGTCCGGGGCGCTGTCCCGGTAGCCCAGTGAGCTTGTCGCTGAGCCGGTCGCCTGTGGGTCCGTTGCCCGTCTGCCGCTACTTGAGCCGCGGGGCCTGTTACTCCCGTAGTCCGGGGCGCTGTCCCGGTAGCCACTGTGCTCGCCACTCCTGTTGCCCGTGTGTCTGCAGCTTCAGCCGCCGCCTTCTATCTCCTCTCCCCTCACTCTCCCTCCTCCTCCTCACTTGCCCGTTGTGACCACTGCTAGCTTTGCTCATAATTGTTAACTTTGAACTATTTCTTCTTGACCTTGTGCTCAGAATACGTGGTGACATTGTGATCCACCCTGAGCTTGTACTGTTTTGCCTGCTCTGCTGATTACACCCCACTTTGGCTATGGGGGTGTGTCAGAATATTATTCTTATGTTCTAGCCTGTAGTGGGGTGCTCTATAGCGAGTACAACCCTTCTAGGGTTTGCTATTTGTATCCCCATTTCTGCTAATTCATTCCCCTTTCTTTCTTCAAACTTTGTCAGCGGCAGCGGCATTTGCGGCGACGGCGCGTATCGTGGCGCTTTCGTTCGTCCCACGAGGCCGATGTCCCCAGTTGTTGTTTCCGTAGGACCCCGGTCTCGGTCGGCGAAAGAAGTCGAGCTTCTCCGCCATAGCGAGAATTTCCTGAAACTCAGTGACGCCGCGAAGCTGGATTTCCTGAGCGATGTCCTGCTTCAGGCCGCCGATGTAGCGGTCGATGCGTTCGCTCTCATGCATGTAGCCCACCTGCTCGCATAGCGCCAGAAATCCGCTCGTGTAATCCTGGACGGAACCGAGTTGGCGCCAAGTGCGGAGCTTCTGTCGCGCCGAGATCGAGGCCGCGATTGGCTCAAATCGAGCGCGCAGACCTGCGCACCACGCGTCCCACGTGCGATACTGGGGCACCTCCACGAAATACGACGGCGCCCAGGGTCCGGTTTGTCCTTCCCGTGTCGGTAGTGTCGCGTAGTCGGTCGGCTTCGTGACGATAACGCGCCACCAGTCCATGGCGGGTCCTCGCAGCAACGACACGGCGTATCGAATCTTCGCCGAGTCCTCCGAGACGTAGTTGGCGTCGAAGAAAACATTCATTGTGAATAACCACGCCTGAACGGTAGGACCACCCCGTTGACTCGGGTCAAAGCATGGCGGGCGTTGCGGCTTCAGCGGCATCGGTGACGGCAGTCCCGAATCGTGGGTTGGTGCCGAAATCGTGACGCGGGGCTGACTTGGGGCCGCAGGCGTCGCTCTGGGGTGTGTCGTGCCGTGGTCGTCGTCTCCGTCGGGGCGGACGACGCCATCACTGGCCGCGCTCGCGGGTTGCCCCACACTCCCGTGTTGTGATGTTGAGGGTGCGGGTTGAATCAGAGTGCCAGGTGCTTGGGATTGTGCTCTCAGGAGGTCATTTTGCAGTGATGAGCGTTCTGCCGTCAATGCCGCGATTTCCTCGGAGCTTTCGTGCAGTTGTCGCAACAGATCGTTCAAACGCTCCTGCGTGAGAGTGGTGACGTCGATGTTTTCGGCCATGACGAAGGGCGTCGGCTCGTCTTAGTCTAGGCGCAGTCGTGGCTGCACGCGTTTACGAGAGAACGCGAGGACAGCGGCTCCTAGGGGCTAAGGTGCGTGAGGCCCTTCGAGTGAAAAATCAAAAGTTGATTTCCTGCTGTGCGGAGATGCGCGGTCCGAAAGAAAGGGGCTCTGATACCAAGTGTTACGGGTGCAATGAATCGAGGTAGCGAGAATTGCACTAAGGTGTCAAACGAGTACAAAATGTGAGCGAAGGCATGAGCGAACATTTATACGCGAAACATGCAAAACGGTAACGCGGTGCGTGCGAGCTTGCTAGTGCTACGCTGGAGCGAGGCTCGGGCTAGTCCCGAAGCGTAGGCCGATACGGCCATGCCAGCAGTGCGAGGTTTGGTAAAACAGTGCGCGCGAAGTCGGCGAAGTTCCGTTAGCAGTAACGGGCGAACAATCGGCTGTTGCTGTACGCGATGTAGTCGGCTCCGTAAGGAATGCCGAGAAAATTCCTTACAGGTTTCCTCACCACACTTCCACTTGTACTAGTATACCACTTCCGCTTCTTACTACTGTAAGGGCACACATTTTTTACAAACTATCATGTTTGTATACACGATGCAAATCGTTATCACGTCCATTTCCCTATCCCATTCAAAAACCCCATCATTTGTGCGTTTGAATACGACAATGACACATCGTTTACTGTCATAATTTTTTACTGCAGCCATTGATAACGTAAATTATCATGCGTGTAAACTCTCCTTCGTAAGATACTTTGAGATGTTAGTAGTATTTTTTCGTATGCCCATTGTTGTAATTTTTTTACCTGTGGAGAATTAGGTGATAAGCATATGCTCATTTCAACCAACTTGATACGGAAAAAATATCGTTCATATAGATTATGAGCATATAGTATATGGCGGACAAACAAGACGAATATGCTTCAAAGTATAGTTTAAAGGATACAGTTCCGCCAGACTTAGTTTCTGTCTTTAGCGAGCACTAGTTCTGTTGATAGATAAGTATTGTACACATAATTCTCAATAATTGCACAGCTTAGACGCGCTGTTTTGAAGATACCATAGTTGTAATTTGGCTTGATATCGGACAAATAAATGACTATCAATAGACAACAAGAGGTACAAATTAATAAAACCCGCACTTTCTGTTCCGATTGGTGGGAGAGAGAGGGTGGTGGTGATTGCCCCTGATATTCTTGTTCCATTCTGTAATCGTGACAGGGTTGTAGGACTCTCCCCCTAAAAAATTGTTGTACATCGTTAACTACCCTGCGAGTAAGTCTTACCAAGGGTTTGTACCAGAGAATTAGTTATAGAGTTTGAAAATTTAGAGAACTTTGTGTAGAAAAGCACCTTGCAGTCATAGGAAACTGGGGAGGAAACTGAGGGGGTTGTGGGCGTGGAGGGGGCAGTTGGGTTTCATTCGACATGAAAAGGTCAGCGGTTCAGTGCTCTACAACCTCTTTCGCGCTACACTGGCAACGGGATTCACTGGCTACAGTGAAACTGTTCCTTGGACGTATTCGGAATTGCTACAATAACCGTCTCTAGGGGTTGAGTGATTCGCAATTTCGTTATCCTGGGTACCCTACCGAGCCATATCAAACGCTCAAACGACCATCTTCGAAAGTAACGAACCACGTCAAACCGTACTGGTGCAAAAGTCCACTAAAACGCGTCCTCTGGCGCGTTGAGCCACAGGGCCCATATAGCCAATGACAGTGTAGCGCGAAAGAGGGTGTACAGTTCTCATGGCTGTGTGCCAGTGCACATCAACACAGCAGCTTCAAGTGGGTGTCTAGAGGCCAGGGGTAGGCTGAAGGTCAACTCTTCGAGTCTCGAAGGCGCAGCAACTGGGTGACTCGACCTGGCAATTCTCGGCCCTTGGGTCAACTCTGCCCAAGATGGGATCCATTTCGACCAAAATCGCAGCAGAAACTGTAGCTCAGTTCTCCTTTTTGACCCCGCATTCCGGGGTGGTTATAAATATTGTACAAATACATCACGAGGGTTGTTCATTTTCCTTTTGCCAACTTCAGTCGTTTGATGGCCGAAACACACAAATTACTGAACTGAGGCCAAACTGGAATTGAACGGGCTTGCTATGGTAATGTTCCAAAGTTTACCAGATTTTCAGAGTAATCCGGGGTAAACCATCCTGCAAAACGGTGCTGCTTCAGAACCCACCCAACTCCACCCAACTACTGTATTTTGCTCAACGTTCAGCCCATCTCCTCTGAGCGCTCAACGGAAACAGCACAGGCTTCATGCACGCATACCGAACTGTCGCACAAACTTTCGCACATAGTCGCACGGTCCATTCTTGACGCGCCAACGTCACACAACCTCGCCATTTGTCGCTCCTGCCCCCTAGAGTAGTAAGGTCCTTTTTGCAAGGCGGTATTAAAAGTAGATGGGAGGATGGAAAGAGCAGGGATGGCTTGGGAGGGGAAAAGGCGGCGCGGGGGGGGAAAGAGCTGATACAGCAGGGGAAGGGAGTGGCCGGGGTGGGGAAAAGGAGGGGGAGATGACGGCAGGGGCGGGTGCGGATGATGAAGTGCCGCTGTTGGATGACGAGGAGGTGGCGCGGGCGGACAAGGAGGTCATTCAGGGTACTGAGCGCACCCACAGCCACCTAATCGCCTCCTGCTTTGATTCTTTGAGTGGTTGAAAGAAAGAAAGAAAAAAGGAAATCTTCTTCCATCTTTCCATGTTTCACCGAGACCCGTGGCACATAGTAATATCGGCAGATGTTGTGCTGTATCTGTCCTTCGAGGCGCTTGCAGTCTTGCAGGACGACGAACCTATCCCAAGAGTCACGGGCAAAAATTAACCGTTTAAGGCGCCAATGTGACCCAACCCACCCGTATCTTTGAAGACACTTAATTAGGGTCTCAGACCATGTCTTTGAAACCTCCTAACGGGTCCTTGTAGACAGATCCGGGACCGCGGCATATTTGTCTCGCTCGCTTCTGATGATAAAGGTGGCACTTTCCATTGCCTCGCGTGTCTCTGTGCTTCCTAGTCCCTATCCTTGTTGGCCGCCGTCCTGTGCGTAGCCAACTCTGTCCTACCACATTCATACCCCCTGCCTTTCTTCCCCGTCCTTTCGCTGCCCCCTTCCCGCTCCCACATCCCGTCACAATTCCCCCTCTCCCCCCCCCCCCCCCTCTCCCCCGCCCTCACCACATTCCTTTGCCCTTCCCCCCGTCCTCTCAACCCCTTCCCATCCTTTGCCTTTCGATGCCGTCCTTCCACCCTCTTCCCTCGCTCCCCATCACGCGTGCGCGCGCGGGGGCGGGCAGCGGTGTTTGAGCGCGTGGTGGAGGCGCAGGCGCAGCTGCACAACTACAAGAGCCTCGTCATTTTCGCGCTCTTCACCGCTCTCTACCTCCTCATGCTCTGCCTTCAGGTGCCTCCTCATGCTCTGCCTTCAGGTGCCTCCTCATGCTCTGCCTTCAGGTGCCTCCTCATGCTCTGCCTTCAGGTGCCTCCTCATGCTCTGCCTTCAGGTGCCTCCTCATGCTCTGCCTTCAGGTGCCTCCTCGTGCTCTGCCTTCAGGTGCCTCCTCGTGCTCTGCCTTCAGGTGCCTCCTCGTGCTCTGCCTTCAGGTGCCTCCTCATGCTCTGCCTTCAGGTGCCTCCTCATGCTCTGCCTTCAGGTGCCTCCTCATGCTCTGCCTTCAGGTGCCTCCTCGTGCTCTGCCTTCAGGTGCCTCCTCATGCTCTGCCTTCAGGTGCCTCCTCATGCTCTGCCTTCAGGTGCCTCCTCATGCTCTGCCTTCAGGTGCCTCCTCATGCTCTGCCTTCAGGTCCGCTTCTCCTCATGCTCTCTTCCTTGCCTGCCCATGCTCGCCATTTCTTGTGCTTGCATGGATCCTTGTTCCTCTCGCATCCTCTCCCTCTCGCATGCTCTCCCTGCCGCTAAGCCTGCAAACAGGAAGAAGCAAGCCTGCCTGTTACACGCACTTGAGCAGTGATATTTTTGAACTAGCACTGAGAACGGCTGGCCCCGGTCAGGCCACCCGAGCCCACCCCATTCTAATTGTGAATGCCAACCAAACACGTGCGGATCTGACACAGCACCATGTCTGCGCGGATGTGCCATCAAGTTAAACTGACGTGGGCCGGCCCAGCCGGGCATGGCGTGTGAGCAGGTCAGCTGACCCTGGCCCTGGCCCTGCTGGCCCTGGCCCTGGCGCTCATGCCGAGTCACGACTCAAGACCTCTCGTGGTGTCCCGCATTGTGCATGCTCGCTCTGCTCGTGTCTGTGTGTCATGCCCCCCCCCACCAGGCGCAGTCCTTCCACAGCTACCAGGTGGCCACCGCTCACTCCGTCCTGCTGCCTCCGGTATGCCTTCGGCCGCCTCTCCTCTGCCTGCCAGCTGCCCTATCATGCGCCCACCATGTGACTTCACTTGCTACTCTGGCACAGCCCACCACGTGCCTCTCCTCTCCCTTGCCACCACCCGTTTCTCCCTTCCAATCGCAGCCGCTGTCCTCCAACCGTTGGCTCTCATGATTCTCTGCGCGCACGCGCGCGCGCGTGTGTGTGTGTGTGTGTGTGTGTGTGTGTGTGTGTGTGTGTGTGTGTGTGTGTGTGTGTGTGTGAGTGTGTGTGTGTGTGATTGGGCGAATGTGGGCGTGCATGGTGTGCATGCTGTGAGGGCGGCAGGACTACTCCAAGGACTCGAGCTACTCCTTTGCCAGCAGCAGCGCTTTCTACACCTGGCTCAATGACAGCATCATTCAGGTGATTGCAACGACACCATCATTCAGGTGATTCCAACAACAGCATCATTCAGGTGATTCCAATGTTCAGCTGATGTTGTGGTGATTCCAACGACAGTATCATTCAAGTGATTCTAACGACAGTATCATTCAGGTGATTCCAACGACAGTATCATTCAGGTGATTCCAACAACAGTATCACTCAGGTGGTTCTAACGACAATCATTCAGGTGATTCCAACAACAGTATCATTCAGGTGATTCCAAGGACAGCATCATTCAGGTGATTCCAACGACATTGTGATTGAGGTGAATACAGTGAAAACCATTCAGGTGGTCCAAGGCTCACGTTTTCATTGACTGGTCGAATTCTGGTGGTCAGGGGTTGGTTGTGTTGATTTCTCCGGGAGCCCACACAGCAGTGGGAACGATTCAGCTGCTCCAGTGGGACCAGTCAACCCAGAATATCCAGAGTCACGCACGTCGCCCGCCCCCCCTCCCGCCCCTGCTCAGGCCGTATGGACGGACCCGCAGTGTGGCGATGGCACATGCACGCCCCCCATGGAGGTACCAGCGGTGGGTCGCTTCGGGTGCGCCCTGGACTGCGGGTTGGCCAGCAACGTGACGGCGGTGACGGTGGCGCTGCGCTGGCGCTTTGCATCCACGGACGCCATGGCGGCCTCCTCCTGGAACCTCTGCTCCACCTCCATCCGCGACGTCTGCTGGTGAGCCGCCATCCGCCACGTCTGCTGGTGAGCCGCCTGCACTGCGTGAACGACTCAGTTTGTGTGAGATGTTGGGTGTGGTGTATGCTTGAAAATGGAGGGTTTTGATTCGACCTTTCAAATCCCACAATAGCATCCTACCTTCTCCTTACCCACGCTCTCCCCACACACCAGGTTCGAGGGTGCGCAGGTGTTCACGGAGGTGGCAGGCTGGCACACGCTCACGCTGCAGCTGCCAGACAACGACTGGTTCGTCTCACTCACTGCACCGGACGGCGGGGTGAGCGTGTACGTGTACGAGTCACAGCCCACCACCAGCCAGGACGGACCACTGCTGCCTTCAGCCTCCCTCGACGCAGCTGCGGCAGCAGCAGCATCAGCAGCACCGCCCTCCTCACCCACTCCCGCGCCTCCCCCCTCTAGCGCCGGCGCCCCTGCCTCCTCGCCCTCTGCAGCGCCGTCTCCTTCGGGGGGCGTGAAGGGGAGGGTGCGGCCGTCCAACGGCACGGGCGCTAACGTGCTGCTGGCGCTCATCGATGGCTGCGTGGCGGATGGCGAGAGCGGTCTGCAGCGGTGCAGACAGGTATGATGGAGAGTAGTTATAGGCAGGCTGTGTTAGAATTAGGCTGTCAACACTTTGTGTACTATATTCTATATCGCGTAGGTTATTTGTGGGTTGGGTGTAGTTTGTGATCCCAACCCTATCTGGTTGGGGTTCCTTCGTAATCCTGCAAATCTGCCAACTCACCAATTGGAGATTTGCTAGGATTCCCATCCCATCTTTTCCCTAGCCTTGCCCATCCCAACCTCGTTTGTACTTAAGGCCTAGTGCCTTCTTTCTTAATCAATCAGTTCAGTTCCAATTCTATCAGGCTGGTGCAGTGGAAAGGAGGGCGTGCAGTGCAATATAGTGCAGCGAGGTGCTGAGGGCCCGGTATTACCGGGTGGGTTTGCTGAGTGGCATGTGCTGAGTGGCATGGAGGCGACGTGCCGCTGTTAGCGTGTGGAATCTGTGGATCGCTGTGTGGCACATGGGGAGAGTAATGGGTAGCGGCACAGAGCAGAGCAGTCTGACCTCACAACACAGAGCAGGCTGTGAGGTGGTGTCCTTCCTTGCATGCTACACCCTCACTCTCGTATGACTCGACCTCCTTGCCTGCACCTTATCCTCTCTCCGACTCCGTCTCATCCCCACATGTCTTCTCTCCCTTTTTGCCCCAGACTTGTGCCGTTTGGACTCTCTGTCTTCCACAGCTGTGCACCAACAGTAGCAGCAACGGCAGCACTAGCACTAGCACTAGCAGCGGTGATGCTACGGCTCCTCCCATGCGGGCGGCCTCCTTGGCTCTGGGCAGCTGCTTCCAGGCCTGCAACGCCATGCTGCCCCGCACTTCCTTCCTCCCACCTGACAACGTCTCCTGCCCCCAGGTTCTTCCTTTCTTTCAAACCCACTACACCTCCACCATCATTCTAACCCAACTATCCGTTCAGTGCCATGTCTCATCACTTCCCTGATAGACAAGTCTGTTTTGAGATTTCTCTGAAAATCTAACAATCAGTTCACTGGGGCTTTTTCATCAGTGCAGTCTTGTGTGAACACTGCTTTTGCCACTGTCTGGCTACTTGTGAAGCATTGCCATCACCAAATGATGTTCCCTGTCGTGATCGCATATACCACATCCCTACCCAACTCCATGAATCAATTGACCTTGCAGCATACCGACGTGTTCCCCTGCTGTCCTCTTTCTTGATCCGCCTCTATGTATCCTCCCTCTCTTCCCTCTCTTCCCCCATCCGGCAGGCATTCACTCTCTTCGAGCCTTTCGTCCAGACGCCCTCATGCACCGGTGCGCCCTCCTGCCCTCCCCACCCTCCTGCCCTCACCACCCTCCTGCCCTCCCCACCCTCCTGCCCTCCCCACCCTCCTGCCCTCCCCACCCTCCTGCCCTCCCCACCCTCCTGCCCTCCCCACCCTCCTGCCCTCCCCACCCTCCTGCCCTCCCCACCCTCCTGCCCTCCCCACCCTCCTGCCCTCCCCACCCTCCTGCCCTCCCCACCCTCCTGCCCTCCCCACCCTCCTGCCCTCCCCACCCTCCTGCCCTCCCCACCCTCCTGCCCTCTCCTCCACCCTCCTGCTCCTCCCCCCCACCCTCCTGCCCTCCCCACCCTCCTGCCCTCCCCACCCTCCTGCCCTCCCCACCCTCCTGCCCTCTCCTCCACCCTCCTGCCCCTCCCCCCCAACCCTCCTGCCCTCCCCACCGTCCTGACCCCACATTTCGCTATTTCACGCCCTTCCCACATCTTTCTCTCTTGCCGTAATGTTTCCCTCTGCCATGAACTGGTGTGCCACCGTTACTTTGCTCCTTTCCGCCCTTGATAGACTCTCCTAAGGACGTCAGTGTACGTCCCCTTCTTGCTTTTCTATAAAGCAGCCCCATGAGGAGTCACGCTGTGTCACCTCTGCCATTGCCTCGTGTGCAGACATCCTCTCGGAAACTGCTGTTCCTGATCAGGCAGCCACAGCAACAGCAGCAGCAGCAGCAGCAGCAGCAGCAGCAGCAGCAGCAGCAGCAGCAGCAGCAGCAGCAGCAGGCCCATCTTCTTCCCGTCTTCTCCTTTCTGCGTCGATTCCCGATAACGCAAATCAGCAAACCGTCATGTCATCTGTCGTCCAGGTCCGTGCACTGCGCTGTCTGCACTGCACTGTCTGCACTGCGCTGTCTGCACTGCCCTGTCTGCACTGCACTGTCTGCACTGCGCTGTCTGCACTGCGCTGTCTGCACTGCGCTGTCTGCACTGCGCTGTCTGCACTGCGCTGTCTGCACTGCGCTGTCTGCACTGCACTGTCTGCACTGTGCTGTCTGCACTGCGCTGTCTGCACTGCGCTGTCTGCACTGCGCTGTCTGCACTGCGCTGTCTGCACTGCGCTGTCTGCACTGCGCTGTCTGCACTGCGCTGTCTGCACTGCGCTGTCTGCACTGCGCTGTCTGCACTGCGCTGTCTGCACTGCACTGTCTGCACTGCGCTGTCTGCACTGCGCTGTCTGCACTGCGCTGTCTGCACTGCGCTGTCTGCACTGCGCTGTCTGCACTGCGCTGTCTGCACTGCACTGTCTGCACTGCGCTGTCTGCACTGCGCTGTCTGCACTGCGCTGTCTGCAGCCCTGTCTGCACTGCGCTGTCTGCACTGCACTGTCTGCACTGCGCTGTCTGCAGCCCTGTCTGCGCTGTCTGCAGCCCTGTCTGCGCTGTCTGCACTGTCTCGACAGCACTGGCATGGCATCACACACCTGCCTCTCAGTGGTTCTCTTGGAATGGAACACTCGTTTAGGACCTGTTAAGAAGCTGCAGGAGACATAATGCTGATGCTATATTTCCTTGCTGCATTCTTTCTGCCTCGTCTGTTTCAAAAACATCTCTATTGTCTCCACTGCTGCCCATGCACTCCACTGCTGCCCATGCTCCACTGCTGCCCATGCACTCCACTGCTGCCCATGCACTCCACTGCTGCCCATGCACTCCACTGCTGCCCATACACTCCACCGCTGCCCATGCACTCCACCGATGCCCATGCACTCCACCGCTGCCCATGCACTCCACCGCTGCCCATGCACTCCACCGCTGCCCATGCACTCCACTGCTGCCCATACACTCCACCGCTGCCCATGCACTCCACTGCTGCCCATGCACTCCACTGCTGCCCATGCACTCCACTGCTGCCCATGCACTCCACTGCTGCCCTCCTGGCCACTGTGCCCGTTCCTCTGCTCGCCGCTGCCACGTGCAGCACCACCAGCAGGTGAGGCAGCAGCTGCAGGAGACGAGGGCGCAGCAGCATGAGGCGGTTGAAGCAGCAAGGCAGCAGCATGCCGTGGGGGAGGCACACGTCTCCGCCACTGCCACCACTCCCAACACCACCACCACCCGCCTCGGGCCACCACAGGGGCCTCCCACTCCGCCGCCATCGCCACCAGGTGCCTGCTGCTTCCCCACCCGAGCCTTCACTTCTTTTCCTGCTGCTCTCTTTGCCTTGCACGTTCTTCTCTCCCTTCTTTCCATTCCCTCTCACCCTTTCCTCCACTGCTGCCCTTGCACTCCTCCTTGCGCCTCCTCTTCTTCCCATCAACTCCACCAAGGCCATATTTCAAGCTGATTGGCTTCTTCTCTTGCTTTGTTCACTCTCGTTCTAGAGGCACATAAAAGACCTTTCTCTTAACAAGCTGAGGATATCCGTCTGCTTCGAACCCGCCGATCTTTATTCTTTCACCATCCGATTCATCTCGAATTGGTTCGGGTTCGACTTGAACCAGATTGACCGGTTTGAAACGGCTGTGCCTCGCGACCCACGTTGTGCTGGTCCCAGGTTGTGCTGGTCCCAGGTTGTGCCGGTCCCAGGATTCACCTCTCCACCCGCAGTCGCCTCACCTCAGCCTTCCTGTCGTTCTCAGATTACCTTCCTCTTCGCCTATCCCTGCACCCGCCCTTCCCTGCACCCGCCCCGCCCTGCAGCGTCTGCCGCTGCGCCAATCAAGCGAGACCAGCTGCTCGTTTGGGAGAGCCTCGGGACTTCCGAAATTGAGCGAATCAGGGCGTGCCAGGTGGCAGTGGCGCGGGCGCTGTACACCGCCGTGAAGGAGAACTGCCTGGCCGGGCCGACAGGTGGCGCCAGCAATGGCAGCAGCAGCAGCAGCATGGGCAGCGGCGGGTTGTTTCTATCGTCCTCCCCGGCCAAGAGCCTCTCCCTTGCCTCTCGCAATCGCCTCGTCGCCTTCCTCTGCACACTCTTTGGCGGCCCTGTGGCCGATCACCCCCTATGCAACTTCACCCAACCTTCCTCTGGGCGGCAGTTGAAGGATCAAGCAGAGCTCTTGGAATACATTCGAGCGACTCACCGCACGTACGGGGCTCACAGGGGGGCTGAGAGGGGGGCTGGGAGAAGGGTTGGGAGGGGGCTGACTGGGCGCTGGCAGGGGGGCTGAGAGAGGGGCTGAGAAGGGGGCTGAGAGGGGGGCTGACAAGGCGGCTGACTGGAGGACTGAGAAGGTTGCTGACTGGGGGACTGAGATTCTCATCTTTGCGCCCTCTAGGCTAAATTCTAAACCTGAACTCACTTCTTCTCCAGCTTAGAAGACCACCCAGTTTGCTTTTCTATCCTCTCACGCCCTCTCTCCCCATTTTCCTCCGTTCTCTCCCACGCCTCCTGCCACTCACCTTCATGTTTTGTTGTCATTGTCCCCAATCCGCTGACCCCTGCTCATCCCACCCCTGCAACGCCTGCACAGTCCATCTCGGCGCTTCTCTGCCGCCCAGCAGTCTCTCTTCATCCAAATCCTCATCATGGCACTGCAGTCAGTCGTGCAGAAGATGCCAGATGATGCCGTCCAGGCTGCCACCCGTCTGCTGCATGCCTATGACGATGCAGTCGTCTCCTTTGATGCGTCTTCCTGCCCCCAAGGTGCCCTTTGCGTTCTCACTCACCCCGTTCACTGCTTCTCTCAGCTCTCATGCTCTGCTGCCATTAGACAACCCTTTGCTGCTTCTTGTTCTCTACCTCCCCACTCTGCCTCTCAAAATGCTTTCTCTCGCGCCAGTGCCCCCCCCCTTCTTCTCGCGCTGCTCTCCTCTCCTCTCGTGTGGCCCTCTCTGCTTTCTCACTCTCCATTGCCCCACTCACTCACTCAGTTCGCTTCAATTTGTTCCCACCCCCTATTGTCTCCCCTCTTCTCTTCCCTCCCCTCCATCCCTGAACCTCCCTCTCTCTTTCCTCCCCTTTCCCCCCACAGCCGACTTCACAGTGCTGTGGGACTCGACCTCCTTCGCCCGGCGGGCCATTGCGGACGGCCAGAGGGTCACGTGGGTGTGGAATGACGACAATTACCACGAGCTCAGAGGTGCGCCTGTAGCGAGCTCACAGGTGCGCCTGTAGCGAGCTCAGAGGTGCGCCTGTAGCGAGCTCAGAGGTGCGCCTGTAGCGAGCTCAGAGGTGTGCCTGTAGAGAGGTGAAGGATTGCGGGGTAGTAATGAGGTGAGCACGAGCGGGCCACATGAGGTGAGTGGCAACCCGCGGCGGGTGGCTCGTGGATGTCATGCTTGATGCGCCCACCCGACCTGCCTTGCCTTCACACCCTGCCACGGTCGTGGTGCTATGTGAATCGCTGAATTGCTCAAATCAAATTCCGGCATCATATCTCGTTGGCTCTTTGATGGGAATCCGCGTCTATGTGGGCTTCCAACAGTGGCAAGGTTACAAACGAGCCACAAGCCTCCGTGGGTGGTGACAAGGCAGCCATGTGAAAACGATAGCCTTACTTGGGTCATGGTTTCCCACTCACTCGTTACTTGATGCTCATGCCCATAGACTTGTGTGAGGCACCAGCATGCCATGAGGCACCAGCATGCCATGAGGCACCAGCATGCCATGAGGCACCAGCATGCCATGAGGCACCAGCATGCCATGAGGCACCAGCATGCCATGAGGCACCAGCATGCCATGAGGCACCAGCATGCCATGAGGCACCAGCATGCCATGAGGCACCAGCATGCCATGAGGCACCAGCATGCCATGAGGCACCAGCATGCCATGAGGCACCAGCATGCCATGAGGCACCAGCATGCCATGAGGCACCAGCATGCCATGAGGCACCAGCATGCCATGAGGCACCAGCATGCCATGAGGCACCAGCATGCCATGAGGCACCTGATTGCTGCAGCGAAACCATGGGAGGCTCAGGTGTTCCTCATCGATCCCATCTGCTTGTTTCCCCCCTGAATTCTCAGGCTGCTCCCTCCCGCACTCCTCCACTGCTCCCCTCTGCACTCCTCCACTGCTCCCCTCTGCACTCCTCCACTGCTCCCCTCTGCACTCATCCACTGCTCCCCTCTGTACTCCTCCACTGCAGGGCCGGTGAGCTCAGAGCCGTTTCTTGGGTTTGGAGCAGGGAGGCTCGGCCTATCACGGCTTGCCACGTGTGCATGGGACAACATCGGGCCCAGAGATGCGATGGATGAGCCTGCGCCATGCGTGCTGCGTGAGTACATTGTAGCGATGACGTGGCACCTATGGAGTGATAAGATAAGAGGCATGTGTGAAAGGCATGCTCGACCTCAAAGAGGTAAGCTTTCATTTCCAACCTGGGTACAGTAGAGGTAAGCCTGGGCAGAGGTAAGCCTGGGCAGAGGTAAGCCTGGGCAGAGGTAAGTGCACCGTCGCCCCCTTCCACGCTGTTATCATCCTTCCCTCACATACCATCACATCACGTACCCTTCATGCCCATACTGCATACATGTGACCTCCTCATGCCTCCCGTCCGTACACATGTGTCCCCGTGGTCTCTACTGCCTGCACCCTCGTGGTCCCTACTTCATTCCGCACGCCCATTCTTAGCCGGCTGCTCTCCTGACGACACATCAGCGCTTCCCTTGGCACTGATTCCTCCTCATGCTCCTCATGCTCCTCATGCTCCTCATGCTCCTCATGATCCTCATGCTCCTCATGCTCCTCATGCTCCTCATGCTCCTCATGCTCCTCATGCTGCACACTCTCCGCATGCTCCGCATGCTCCTCATGCTCTGCATGCTCCCCACTCTCCGCATGCTCCTGGCCGGATGCTCTCCTGGCAACACATCAATGCTCTCCTGGCAACACATCAATGCTTCCATTGGCAGCGATTCCTCCGCTTCCCCCTCGTGCTCCCCACCATCCTGCCCACAGGGTCGCCTGGCGACAAGGCAGGGGCGCATTTCACGTACACCAAGGTGTTTGGCACGGCGCAGGACATGACCGTCAAGGACTCGCCGCAGTCGCTCGCCTCCACTCTCCTCCGCGCCACCCCCCACCCAGGTGCCACCCCTCGCCCATGTGCCACCCCCCACCCATGTGCCACCCCCCACCCATGTGCCACCCCCCACCATGTTCCACCCCCCACCATGTTTCACCCCCCACCATGTGCCACCCCCCACCATGTGCCACCCCCAACCCAGGTGCGGCCATTCCAGGCACCAGTGGCACTGCCACGTGACAGTCACTCGCACACACACACATGCATGCACGGGCCATCCGTCCTTCAAGCTGCCTCACCTCACCGTCGCTCTCCCCTCCCTCTGCATGCGCTCTGCCATCTCGCCCTCTGCCATCTCGCCTTCTGCCATCGCCCTCTGCCATCGCCCTCTGCCATCGCCCTCTGCCATCGCCCTCTGCCATCTCGCCCTCTGCCATCTCGCCCTCTGCCATCGCCCTCTGCTATGGCCCTCTGCCATGGCCCTGTGCTCTGCGATGCTCATTGCAACCATCCCTGCAACGTGGCACTCTCTCACCCATCCTCTCGCCTGTCTCCATGCACTGCCCTCGCCCTGCCCACCCGCCTGCCCCCCAGCAGAGCCGCCACCAGCCACGTCTCTGCGGCCGTACGAGCAGCTGCTGGCCACGCGCTGTGCGCCCGCCTGTGCGCTGGCCATGCTGGCCAATGGCCGCTGCGACCCCGCATGCAACGTGGTTGCCTGTGACTTCGATGGGGGCGACTGCGCCTGCGCCGCAGCCGACGCTGCTGGGGCTGGCGGCAGCAGCAGTGGCAGCGCTGGAGCCGATGTGCAGTGGTGTGAATGCTCGGTGTTGCAAACACGGGGGGTTGATGGCGGTAAGCAGGAAGATGCATTCAGTCTCATCACAGATATCTGCGTGTCCCTCTAGCCTCTAGACATGCTACTTTTACGCCGAAGCCTGGGTGGGGGGTGCGGATCTGTTTCCATGCAATGTGTGCTTTCATGCAATGTGTGCTTTCATGCAATGTCTGCTTTCATGCAATGTCTGCTTTCATGCAATGTCTGCTTTCATGCAATGTGTGCATGCCATCCATTTCCTGCAGATTGTGATTCTCCATCCTCCCCTATTCTTCCCCCGCTGCCCCCCTCTGCTCCCTCCACCTGTGCTGTGCGCCACCCACCGGGGGGATCTGGGTCATGCAATGTGTGCTTCCGTGCAACGTCTGCTTCCCCATCCTCCCCCATTCTCCTCCCCCTTCACGCCCCCCCCCCCTCCCCCCCCCCCTTCTCCCCCGAATTCTCTCGACCTTCTCCCGCTTGCTCCACAGCGTGCTGTGAGGCGGCCGGGGTGGGAGAGGGCATCAAGGTGCCCTTCAGGCTGCGCCGCTTCGGCTCCACCGTGCATCCCCTCGACGCCACTCCCGCCACCAATGCCTCTCTGCTGCCGCGCACTGTCTCCCAGTACAACAGGTGCCGCACTGTCTCCCAGTACAACAGGTGCCACACTGTCTCCCAGTACAACAGGTGCCGCACTGTCTCCCAGTACAACAGGTGCCGCACTGTCTCCCAGTACAACAGGTGCCGCGCTGTCTCCCAGTACAGCAGGTGCTTTCACTGTGTTATGCTTCCTCTCCGCATTTCGTCTCTCTGCTTGCTGCCCACCCAGTTACTTCCTTCAATGTCAGGCCTGACCACTGTGCTGCGTGCTCCTCTCACTCACTCTGCCATGCGCTGTGTTCCCCTCTGCATGTACCGTGCGTGGCTCGCGTGTGTCGCATCCCGCAGTGTGCTGGTGGGGCTGGTCATTGTGCAGTACCGCTGGAACTCTGACCGCTGTGGTAACAGCAGGTTAGTCACCCTCCTCACCCCAAACCAATCATCAACAGTCAAGAGCATCTGACCTGACCGTATGCAGGTTCTCCAGCCCCATGCACCTTTTGAATCAGGGCCCTCTCACACAGCTTGTGTACATACCCACATTCACCATTCCTCTCATTCCTCCCCTCTCATCCGCCGCTCCCCCCTGCTTTTGTCCACCAGTCCTCTCCTGCCTCACCCCCTCCCCTGCCTCCTGCCCTCCCCTGCATCACCCCTCCCCTCTCATCTGCCGGTCCCCCCTGCCTCACCCGGCGTGGCAGGTTCCACTTCCAGGACGCATGTGTGGGGGGGGAGTCGTCGAGGGCGTTTGGGGTGAACCCGGTGTTCCTGCCGTCCTCGTCGCTCTACAACCCCAATGTCGCCGTCAGCAACACCACTGCCTTCACCAACCAGCCCTTCGCCAACCCCTTTGAGCTCAACGCCAAGGGGCTGCCCTTCGGCTTCCAGCAGCTCGTGAGTCCCACCTCGCCTTCACCCATGCGCACCACCTCCCCCTCCAGTCCAGACCCCTTCCTTCCTTTGGTACTTCACCCTCCTCATGGCCCATTGTGGGCCGATTCAGGCTCCATCCATGCTGCTGATGCGTTGAGTCGATCCTGATTGAGACGTATGAACCTTGATGTGCCTGTGCAGTCAGTCAGTGCAAAAGATGCCTCTCTTGCTCTCTACACTCCCTTGCACTCCCTTGCACTCCCTTGCACTCGCAACCCAACCCCCACCGTGTCCACAGCCCGGCAGCGGGCGCTTCCCGATCGTGTTTGACGTGAATCTGGACAACGCGGGGGCAACGCGGCGGCTGCAGTACTTGGTGGACGGCTTCTTCATCGACAACTACACCCGCACCATCCACGTTGGCCTCATCACCCGCAATGGTAATTTGCCTGGCATCACCCGCAATGGTAATTTGCCTCGCATCACCCGCAATGGTACTGTGAACTCTGTGTGCTTGTGTATTCACCTTGTTGACTGGCTTTCAGCCTGTGTGAGCTTCCCTCTCTTGTCTGCATGTGCACTCACCCTCTTTGTTCCCCCCCACCCCCCCGCCCCCCTTTGCCGGGCAGCCAACGAGCATCTATTCACGGCCACCAAGGCCACCCTGACGGTGCAGTCGGGCGGCAGCATGGAGGCGTCATTCCAAGTGCAGCCGGTGAACGTGGAGTACTACAACATGAATGAGAGCAGCAACGTGCTGCGCCTCGTGGTCGAGCTGCTCTTTGTGGCCGCGGTGGCGTGGAGCATCGTGGAGGAGGTGAAGGAGATGCTGTGGACGTGGAAGGTGCAGCGCCGCTCCTTCTGGCACTACGCAAGCAAGGGCTGGAACTGGGTGGACTGGCTCTCCATCGCCCTCCAGATCACCGCCATCGCCATCTGGTCAGCATCCTTGGGGTGCCCACGCATGGGTTGAAGAGGCATGGTGGTGAAGAGACATGGGGTGAAGAGGCATGGGGTGACAAGGCAGGGGGTGAAGAGGCATGGGGAGACGAGGCATGGGGAGACGAGGCATGGGGAGACGAGGCATGGGGAGACGAGGCATGGGGAGACGAGGCATGGGGAGACGAGGCATGGGGAGACGAGGCAGGGGGTGACTGTCAGAACAAGGGTTGAATTCATTGATAAGAAGGGATCGGTTGTATGAGATGCAATCCCAAGGAGATCCTAGGGGAATCCAACCAATCCAACCAACCAGCCAAAGGAGGATAAGATTTTGGATGGAGATGAGGTTGGATAGGCTGGGGATGAAAAATATACACCCAACACAACTAGAAACTAAACTTGCTAAACATGTAAGCCCTAAAACTTTTAAGGCTAACACACAAAGGGCAACCTATTTCCAACAGTGATGAGTTATGGGGCAAGTTGAAGCGGTGAGGTGGGGACTGAGTGTGGTGGATCATTCTCGTGACGCTTACATTAAAGGAGTGCATGCGGGTGCTGTCTGACGGGCATACGGCACACGCCAACCACCTTCATCTTCATTCCAATGGCGAGTCCTGCTGCATGAAAATTCAAGTCAGACATGAGCATCGCACGAATTGGAACACGTTTGACTCAAACCTTTTCAAACAACATGGAACAACAAGTCTTCCCTAGACATGAGCATTGCACAAATCCGAACACGTTTGACTCAAACCTTTTCAAACAACATGGAACAACAAGTCTGCCCTAGACATGAGCTGAGCATCGCAGACATCCGAACACTTTTTTTCTGAAAACTCATGTTCGAGTGTTCCCATTCATAGGCGAACACTTCGATGTTCGCGCAAAAATCATACGTGTTCGTGGCGTACTCAAACGTGTTCGAGGCGTACTCAATCGTGTTCGAGTTCGCTCCTGGATTTTCACTTTAGTGTCATACTGTGGCTTGCTGCCACTTCCCCCTGCCAGGTGCAACAAAGGAGGAATCCTTCAACAAGACATAGCACACACACAGTGTAGGAACCAAGCAACCAGGTCACAAACGTGCAGGCCAGTATCTAGCAACAGTAAGCCGCATTTACTCTAAAGTGGATCTGTGAAAAACGGGCTCCTAGTAGCAGAAATGCCTAAGTACCCTGCAATGTCCGAGATTTTGGCTTATGTTTGCGTTTACTAGGAACCAGCCATGTCTGAACTAAGGGCAGGTCCAACTTTGTACAGTCTCGTTGTTTTTTTTTTTTTTTTTTACATCAGTGCACTTGTCAGATTTGACTAAACCCCAGGGCGTACTCCTAGCATTTCCTGTCCAGTTCCGAGTGTACAGTTGGACTTTTGACGAGGTAGATTAACATTGCGAGGCGCAGTACCTGGGTTGGATTGTTACCGAATATCTCGAGGGTTACCGCACCTGTGGCGGAGGGGGTCATTAATGGCAAAGGAAATTTGGCGAAAAGCGAGCGGTACTGTTCGACGTGTTTGACGCGAAACGAGTTGGGAGACGAATGGACAGTGAACCTTCGGATGTGTTTCGCACGTCCCGGGGCTCGTTTCCAAAATGTCATAATATATGTACGGTCTCCCGTCAAATGGATTCCGTACATTTAAAGGTTCTTTTACACGCCTAAATGTGGTAACTGAGCTGAAAATCAACCCTACATGTGCAAAGTTTGACCCGCCCTAAAAGCAAGAGGTTGAGCTTGAAATGAGCTAGATTTGTGAAACCCTAGATTGGAAACCAGCGCGGCCAATGTTTGCGTAGGGTAATTTTGAACTCGAACATGTTCGAATCGAACCTTTTTGGCAAAAAAAAAAGAGCCATGTTCGGTTCGACTCGAACGAACAGGTGTTCGTGAATACGCTCATGTCTAGTCTGCCCTCCCAATCCAACTCTGCATGGAGTGGCAAGGCATGGGGTGACGACCAGCATGGGGTGATGACAATGCATGGGGTGGCGAGGCATGGGGTGGCGAGGCATGGGATGATCAGGCATGGGAAAAAATCAAGAGGTGAGAGTGGATTGATTGTGGTGGTTCAGTCACCTCCTGCTCGCGACGGTAGAAGAGTGAAAAACCTATGTCAGTTTCTCGCACTTGCTGCCATGGCACGTACAGGATATCAGTGGCGGTGACGCGAGCACAGGGGTTCACCATCCAGCCTCACTACGACATCTACTACACGCTCGACGACAACCCGCGCTACTGGTCGCTGCCCAACCCACCCGTGGGCTATCAGGCCGCCATGTCAGCAGTGGACACGCTTGGCTTCGTCACCAACCTCTGCGCCGTCTACTTTGCCCTTCAGGGCATCAAGTCAGTCTCGCTTCGCTCCCATGCCCCTGCCTCCATCGCGATACCACTTGCGACCAGCCACATGTCTTGAAGCTCTTGAACTTACCACCTTGCTCCCCCATCCCCTTTTTACCGCTTTCCCCTCTCTTCTCTCTCCCTTCTTTCCCCTCTCCTCATCTGCCCCCTCCCCCCTTTCCCCTCTCCTCATCTGCCCCCTCCCCCCTTTCCCCTCTCCTACCTGCTCATTCCCCGTTCCTTTCCCCTCTCCCCTGCTCTCCCCTATCTCCCCTTTCTTCCCTCTCCGGTCCCCTTCTCCCCTCTCCCCCCACTCTACCGCCTCCCCCCCTTCTCCTGCCTCTCCACCTCCACCCTCTCCCCTCTTTCCCCCATCTCCCTCCTCTCCCCTCTCCAACCCGTTCCCCATCTCCCCACGCTTCCCTCTTTCCTCTATTCTCTCACTCCCCTGTCCCCTAACTTCCATGCTGCCCCCGTGTTTCTCTAGAACGGTGTTATCTGTAGCCCGCATCACAGCACGAGCACAAAAGGCTTCTCCCCCGCCACATGTTTCATATCGGTCGTCGTGCTTGCCTTGCCCCATGGTGCGTGCCACCATCTGACCCCGCCAGTGTGTTCATCATGGTGCTGCGCCTCTTGAAGCTGATGGACTTTCAGCCCAACATGGGCATCATGACTCGCTCCCTCCGAGTCGCCATGCCGTCTCTCCTCCACTTCTTCATTCTCTTCTTCGTTGTCTTCGTGGCATACGCCACCTACGGCTACCTGGTGTTCGGGATGACCTTAGTACAGGTGCGTGCCACTTGCGTGCCTCTCCCGTGTTGTTGTTCTCCCTAAACAACGTCACACCCAATTAGTGAAGGCTCAGAGCGAACCGAACCAGGACCGGTTCGTTGGACCAATCATGGTCGGGTCAAGTACCGGCAGGGTCACAACCCGTTTCGACCCAAACTGGCTCTGGTTCGCGTTGAACCACGATTGGGACGAAGGTACGATGTGTGCTAAGTTGGCATTGTATTGAAAACATAATACTATCATGGCCCTTGGCATAGAGGGGCGACCTAGACAGTGATGGAGAATGGATGGGCTACAGGGCGACAGTGAGAGTCAGAGCGGGTGTTGGATTATGGGGGGGACAGGAGAGATGAGGGAAGGCGAGGAGAGGAACGGCAGGGGGTTAGTGGACGTGCATGCCGGCACGTGCTAAGACCCAGAAGCAGGAGGGATGGGTAGGGGGCACAGTGGATCGCATGCAAAGAGAAGAGGCAACAAGAAGTGAACGGAAACATGCCACACAGAGAGGAAGGGGCGAGATCAGCACTTGTAGCCCCAGTTTGCTGAGCAGCATGCTCGGAAAGGATGTTTAGTTGCACCTCAAATTTACGTTCCGAGTCTGCCTATGATTTCTTCAGAGTGTTCTGCGTTGCAGGGTTGCTTTGGAGGTACTGAACGCTCAGCTATGTGTGTGCGTGCTTTCTTCGTTGCCCCCTTTTTCCCCAAGTGCAGTTCAGCACGCTGTGGCTGTCCCTGCAGACCTGCTTCTACATGATCGTAGGGCAGTTCGGAGTGTTCTGGTTCCAGCAGATGGTGGGGTGGCAGTACGCGGCGGCCATGGTGTTCTGGTTCTCCTTCGTCATCATCTTCTGCTTCATCCTCTTCAACTTCCTCATCGCCATCATCGTGGATGCCTTCATGGCCGTCAAGGTCAGTCAACAAAGGTCAACAGCAGTCAAGGTGAGTCAATGCTGGTCAACAGCAGTCAAGGTGAGTCAATGCAGGTCAGCAGCAGTCATGGCGGGTCAACGCAGGTCAACAGCGGTCATGGCAGGTCAACGCAGGTCAACAGCAGTCATGGCGGGAAAGCACAGGTCAACAGGGTGAAACAAGTCAATGACGATGAATGTGAGTCAGCAGTATGGTGTTGTGGTTCTCCTTTGTCACCTTATCCTTTGCGCTCTTTACCTTCCTCTTAGTTATCATCCGCTCCTTTCACACTTCGTTTTGTTCTCAGCATCACATATGGTTGGAGTGTGTTGTGACTCCTTGGCGCTCTGTATTTTCACCCTCCCTCCCTCCCGCTTGCACTTTTCTACTGACCCACGTGCACGGGTTGGCAGGAGTCGACGGAGAAAGCACCGGCAATCTACCAGGATATGTACTTGATTGTGGTGCGCTTCGTCCGCCGCGTGGCATCGCCGTACACAAGGTACAGCCGCCTGCTGCGCCACCTCATTCGCCTCGGAGCAGAGAACACCGCCAATGCGGTCATGGAGGTGAGCGGCCCGGCCAGGGAGGTGAGCGGGCAGGGAGGTGAGCCGGCAGGGAGGTGAGGGGGCAGGGAGGTGAGCGGGCAGGGAGGTGAGCGGGCAGGGAGGTGAGCAGGAATGTGCGCAAAGATGGGGATGCGATTGAGAGGGGAGTGTAGGAGAGTGATTTTTTAGCTCTTACTATTTCCATCCATAAATAGGGATGTGCATGACCTGCACGATGATCCGCACGATGATCCGCATGACCTGCCAGAGCGCTTTTTGAACTCTGACTTCCAATTTCCAACCACATGGGTCCCCGCTCTCTCGTGCGGGTTCCCACCAAACCAGTGCGGTCTAATCTCCTTAATAATCCTGCTTCGAGACAATGTGGCAATGAAGGATGACTGGTTCAAGTCAAACTCGGGCAAAAAATCCTTAGGATGTCCTAGATTATATTTTTTTTCTTCTTCACATCGAGACCACAATTTGCTTACCAAAGCTCCTACACATCCTGAGCGGCGTCTGTGTCTCCCACTGCCACCTTCATTCGTGTCCCACTGCCACCTTCATTTGTGTCCCATTGTCCGCCACTCCGCAGAAGAGCCTTCAACAGTCCGGCCAGCAGTGCTTTGCGTCGAGCCTTCAGTGCGGCAAGGAGATGAGAGGCAGCAAGCGTGATACTGATGGGGGCAGGCTGGAGGATGCTGTTCGTGATGGCAATCCGGGGATAAATGGGGTGGAGGTGGTGGGAAGAGAGGGAAAAATGGATCCTTTTGAGGCGCAGCAACAAGTGTCAGCGATGGTGGGAGCAGATGAGACTAACTTAAGCCGGGCTGAGAGCAAGAAGGGGGTATTGCCGAATGGTGGGGTCGCCAAGTCCCAGGCAGCCGGCAGCACCAACACTCAGGTGGACGCCCATGCTTCCACCACCCCTGCTGCTAATCCTGGCAGCACCGCTGCAGGTGATGCTGGCAGCACGGGTGGCAGCATGGTGGAGCCGGCAGTGCAGAGGCGGCGGAGCTTCTGGCGGCTGAAAACGCTGGATGATTGGGAGACTGTGGTGGTGGTGGGGGAGAGGCAGCTCAACGCCCACTCGCTCTCTTCCATCCTGCGCCGCGCACACGCCCGCATGGTGAGACGGGGGGCACTGCATGCATCACATGGGGGTGCATTATGGATGGGATGGGGCATAACATGCATGTCAAGGGATTTAATGGCGCATGGCATGTACGCCTGGTAAATATGCTCATATTATGCAGTCATCTGTCCTGAATGCTCCACATGCAAGCACCATCCCATCCGCCCTTGAGCCTCCAATCAGTCTGTCCTTGCCACTACCAGCACTCCACACACCTGTCCGCACACATCAAGGTGCTGTTGTGGGAGATGGGGGATTGCCTCTCAGACTCCTTGCCTTTCTCTCCCATGTCATGCCATCCCATCCGCCCCTGCAGCGGCGCTCTCTCTCCGACGAGCAGGAGGGGGACCCCATGGACGTGGCAGCGCTGGGGGCGGTGCTGCTGTCGGAGCTGGGGGAGAGCGCGCCGCCTGCCGACGCCACGGCTGCAAATGGAGGCGAGGCGGCAAAGGAGGGCGACCTGCTGGCCATGCAGCAGCACGTGGAGGCGCTGCGGGCCGACGTGGCCCGTGGCTTCGACCAAGTGAGGCAGCAGCTCACCACCCAAGTCCAGAGCTCCCATTGCAACCAGTTGCCACAGGAAGCCAGTCCGAGCCTGCTCCCGAACCCGCTAGGCAATGGTTCGGAGGAGGCTGGGCGAGAGGTGTGGCAGCAGGTTTTGATGCAGGTGGAGAAGATTCGGAAGGAGGCTCAGAAGGAGCGAGAAGAGGGTATGGAGATCCTGCAGGAGCTCAGAAGAGAGTTGCAAATGCTGAGGGCAGCGAGAGGAGAAGGGAGAGAGAGGGGAGGAGAGGAAGAGAAAAGGGATGGGAGTGGGGGAGGGGCATGAGAGAAGAGCATTGAGTGCAGGGTCAGAGTATAGTGAATGAAGCGAGTGCTGTTGCATTGTGAGCTGTGATGCTGTGTATGAGGCTAAAGCTCCGTGGTGCTTGGCACTGCCAGCTGAGGAGTTGTAAGAACGAATTTTCTACCAGCTGAGGATTTGTAAGAACGTATATTCCCACACTTCACATGGACGCAGCATGTGCTGCTGCGTAGTGTGAAGTGGTCACGACCTGGTTCAGTCGCCAGTGTGGTTCAACATGCTGTGAAAGCCTGAGGGCGGTTCATTACATAAATGCAGTAAGTTAATGAACAGTATTTACAAAATTGGTCCCAATGGAGCAAGTACTCTAGTATTTGAGCCATGTTGATGTTATTCTCTTGGCTGTGCTGGTTGTTTCTTTGTTCATATGAACTACAAGCCGAGGGTGTGCGTCCTTTATAGTAATAGATGCTAGGAAAATGTTGGAATTAAGGTTAATTTGGATTGCTCCAATAAACATATGTAGTGCTAGATCCACACAATAGTAGTGTGAAAAAGATCGATTGGGTTGTGTAAGGAAAATTCCTTTTCCTTACTTCGCATCCCTGCTCAATGCGTACATCGCTGTAGCACCACAGTCAGCACCGTTACCACTCGCAACCCTCCCATCGACAATCCGCCCGCCACCTTCGCACATCGCACCCCGACCTCACGGCTCGGCGGGTAACCCGCGCTCCGGGCCTCCGCTTCGACACTTTTTCCCAACCTCAGTCCCAGGCCCGTCGCGCGACAACCACAGTCCATTACCGTTACCACTGTAGTTTCGCCATATATTCTTTGCTCATGCCTTCCCTCATTGTACTCTTGCTCCGATAGTGCAATTCTCGTTCGTTCACTCAATTGCACTCGTAACACTTGGTATTCAGAGCCTACGATCTCCTCTCGGACCGCACCCATGAGAAGAATTGAACGAGAATGAAATGAGTATGAACGAAGTGAGTACAAATAGGAAACCCTAATTGTGTTGTACCCCCTATGGGATACCCCACTATAGCCTACACAAACAAGTAAGCTATGTGTTCTGACACACCCCCATAGGCAAAGTGGGGGAGAACAAAGGGTCACAAGACCAGTCAAGCAAAGCAAAGCAAAGCTCAGGGTGGATCACAAAGTCACCACGCATTCCGAGCACAAGTTCAAAGGCCACAAGGCCAGTTCACATGCAAGATCATATATAGAGGTATACAAGAGTCAAGCAAGCAAGAGCAAGAGTATATATATGCGAAGGTACAAGCAAGGTCAAGAGGAGAGCAAGTGAGGCAAGACAGGCACAAGACCCAACTGCGTGCAGCAACGCTGATGATCACAAGGCGCAAGTGCCTTGGTGAAGACATCAGCAGTGTTGGCCTCAGAGGCCACGTACGCAAGTCGCAGCTGTCCACGCTGCTGTAGCTCACGAGCAAGAAAGTAGCGAAGAGCAATGTGCTTCGTTCTGTGCTCCAGTCGCTGCTCTCGACACAAGGCCAGCATGGCCTTGTTGTCTACGTACAGGACTGGAGGAGAACGAGGCTGCTCTCCAAGGTCGGTCAGCAGGTAGGTGAGCCAACGTAACTCCTGTGCAGCCATAGCCCCAGCGTAGATCTCAGCCTCACAACTGGAGCCGAGAACAGAAGACGAGCGGGTAGCCCGCCACGAGACAGAGCCGGAACCAAGGCTGAAGGTGTAACCCTGTGACGACCGCTGCGTAGCCTGGTCGTCAGCCCAAGAAGCGTCTGCGTGCCCAGTGAGGACCACTGGACTGCGCCCTCCAAGAACTAGCCCCATGCCCGACGTACTGCACAAGTAGCGCAACACCCTCTTCGCTGCAGCCATGTGCTCTGGTCGGTGTCTCCCAGGAGCAACAAAGCGTGCGAGAATGCTAAGAGGGTATGCGAGGTCAGGTCGTGTGCAGGTCATCAGGTACATGAGGCAGCCAACAAGCTCTGCAAACGGGCCACTCGACTCTACGGACTCATCCGAAGGCAGAGCTGAGAGCGAGTGACGAGTAGGCAGAGGAGTGGCCTGAGGCGAGGAGTACGTGAAGCCGAAGCGCTGAAGGACCTGCTGCACCATGTGTGACTGAGTCAGGGTAATGGTGCGGCGTGCTCTGTCCCGGGTGATCTGCAAGCCAAGGTAGCTGCGCAGTTCACCCAGGTCAGTGCACGTGTGTCTCTTCTGCAGCTCGGACTTCACGTAGGCGAGTCCAGCAGTGTCAGCTGTGGCAAAGACCAAGTCGTCGACGTACACGAGGATGTAGAACGGCGGCAAAGAGGTGTCGGTGCGCAGAAACAGCGACGGGTCGGCAGTGGAAGGAGCAAACCCAAGTGCCGCTAGCGTAGTCCTCAGTGTGTCGTGCCACTCACGTGGCGCCTGGCGGAGACCGTAGACTGGACGCCGGAGACTCCACTGGGTACCAGGAGGGAAAGACCCAGTGAAGCCAGGTGGGCGACGCAGCCAGATCTCCTCGTGCAGGCTGCCCTGCAAGAAAGCTGTGCTGAAGTCGAGAGAGTGCAGCTCGTAGTCACGGTGAGCAGCAACGTGCAGCAGAACCCGAAGAGTGGTCATCTTCGGGGTGGGGGAGAAGGTCTGAAAGTAGTCAACCCCCTGCCGCTGACTGAAGCCACGAGCCACGTAACGCGCCTTGAAGACAGGCGGAGAACCCGGCGGCCGCTTCACCCTGAAAATCCACATGCCACTGACGATGTTCGCCCCAGGAGGGGGAACAGCGTCAACGTAGGTGCCTGTGGACTTCCAGGAAGCCATCTCTGCATCCATAGCTGCCTGCCACTGAGAGGAGTAGGGACCCTCTATCGCCTCCGCGTAAGAGCGCGGAGTCGGGATGTCTGGTGCATCCAGGTCTCCCTCAGGGGCTAGCAGTACAGACGCGAGACGAGGTGAAGCGGCGGCCAGACACTGGAACTCCTCCTGCCTGTCCTCAAGGACGTCCGTGCCAAGGGCACACTCACCCCCGACGGACGGAGGACAGGCGGACTCAGACTCAGTGACAAGACGAGCAGCGTAGTCTAGACGACAGCGCGCAGCAAAGTCGACAAGCTCAGTGACAAGGGCAGACGCAGCAGACGACTCGAAGGAGGGGTCAGTGACAGCAGTAGCCAGGAGACGCGTGACAGTAGGACTGGCAGCACGAAGAGAGTCCGACTCCGGGTCGGCAAGAGCAGGAAGAGAGGAAGCAGGAGGAGAAGGCAAAGGGGCACGCAGAGGAGCAGTGGACGGACGCAGTGACATCCGGTGCGTGCCAGGGACAGGAGGAGGACGCTGACGCGACCCGCGACCACTAGCGCGCTCAGTACGAACAGGCGACACAGGACGAGACGCAGGCTCACGACGCTCAGTAAGACCTCCAGTCGGACCAGCGTAGGGAGAAGGAGCAGGCAAAGGGGAGGCAGGCTGTAGCTGTGGCTGTGACCGGACAGGCTGCGGACCCTCTAAGGGAGGAGGAGGAGGTGTAAGACCAAGAACCTGCTGCAGGAGCGGAACGAAGTACGGTCGGGGCCGCGCGGCGACGCTAGAAACAGCAGGAACAGCACCAGTAGCCCCGGCAGGAGCACCCACTCCAGCAGCACCTCCAGCAGCACCACCAGAAGCTCCAGAACCCCCAGCCGCAGCACCAGGAGCACTGTCAGTCGGACCGCCAACGGCAGGCTCAGCGCCAACACCCTCAGCAGGACCAGCTCCAGGAGAACTCTCAGACCCAGCAGCTCCAGCACCCACAGTACGAGTACCGGCGGGACGCGCGGCAGCAGTACCCTCTGCAGTCGAAGAACCACCCGCACCAGCAGCACGCCTCCAGCGCCTGGCAAACCACTCACGCAGCTCCTGTGGGGAGAGTGGCTCCCGGCGAGACGAAGCACCCCCAGGCACAGCACCTCCAGGCTCAGAACCCCTAGACACAGCACCCCCAGGCACAGCACCCCCAGGCTCAGCAACCTCAGGCACAGCACCCCCAGGCGTAGCACCTCCAGGCTCAGCACCCCCAGGCACAGCACCCCCAGACTCGGCACCTCCAGGCTCAGCACCCCCAGGCACAGCACCCCCAGGCTCAGCACCCCCAGGCCCAGCACCCCCAGACTCGGCACCTCCAGGCTCAGCACCCCCAGACTCCGCACCCCCAGGCTCAGCTCCCGCAGCAGCACCAGAGTCACCAGTGACCTCGACAGGCTCGACCGCGTCTACGTGGGACACACCTGAAGGGGCAGGACCCTGAGGGGGGAGGGGGACTACCGGGGGGGGACCTGGTACCAAGAAGAGCGGGGGTGGGGGGAGGGACGGAGTGCGGTAGGGGAAGAGGCGGTAGTAGGGTACCGACTCGTCGAACGTGACGTCCTGGGAGGACAGAACACGTCGAGAGGTGGGGTGGTAAAACTGCCACCCAGGGGCGTCGGGGGGGAACCCCAGGAAGACGCAAGGAGAAGCACGAGGGGACAGCTTGTCCGCAGACAGGTCGCGAACAAACGCCCGAGATCCCCAGACCCGGAACGCCGACGCATCGCCAACCTTCCCCGTCCACAGCAGGGCTGGGGAGGTCTCCGGTCGAGAGACCCTGGGGTGGAGGTTGATCTGGTGCGCAGCGTAACTGACCGCAAACGGCCACAGAAAATGGGGAGCAGCCGCATGCATCATAGACGTACGAGCGACGTCCATGACCATGCCAATGCGGCGCTCAGCAATCCCATTCTGCTGTGGTGAGTCCGGAAGCGTGAAGGTCTGACGGATGCCTCGCGCACGACAGTAGGCACTCAGGAGGCCAGAGGAGAACTCTCCGCCTCTGTCCGAGTGCAGACGTAAAACAGGGAAGTCAGAGCCAAAGCTCCTCCGAAGCTGGAGACGAGCTGCGCGGATCCAGTCGATCAACACCTCAGTGACCTCACCCTTGCTGCGCAAGGGGAAGACTGTGGTGTAACGCGAGTAGTCGTCAACCACCAGCAGGAAGTAGCGCTCCTGACCCTGTCCACGGACGCGGGCTGGGCCCCACACGTCCATGTGAAGCGTCTGCAACGGGGCCTCTGTCGGAGGAAACTGGGAGGAGTGAGGGGCAGCACGCTGGCGCCCCTCGACACAGGGGACACAGGTGGGGCCAGGGCCCGGAGGAAGGGGAGGGAGAGACCGGGGAAGACCAGACACAAGGACTCGCGAGGCCATGCCTCTGAGCCGAAGCAGAGAGGGGTGGCCAAGGCGGTGGTGCCAGAGGAGGGTCTCGTGAGACAGACGACGACACGAGCAGGGGGCAGACTCAGGACCAGACCTGGACGCTGCAGCAAACACCTGACCAGACGAAGGGACCCTACCAGACTCAGCACCTGGAGGAGAAGCAGTGGTCAGTGTGTACAGGCTCGACCCTGGCCGACGTGTAAACGTAGCCAGGTGGCGACCTGTATCCGCCTCCGTGCAGTGGGTCACCCGCTGACGAGCAGGGGTGAACTGGTGGACACCCACTTCCTGGAGGTCAGCACCACTCACCAAGTTCGTCGAGAACGAGGGGAGGTAGAGACCAGTCAGGGTGCCAGAGGGGGCCGCCGGACACGGGAGGACAGTGGAGAAGCGAGACATGACAGGCCCCCCAGAGGGGTCAGCCAGGGACACCGCAACCGGCCGACTCAGCGGCGTGAGAGTGGTGCGGTCCCTAAAGAAGGAGCGAGACGCTCCAGAGTCAAGGGTGAAGGTGTGAGAGGCCAAAGCCGACACAGTGCCTGAGAGGGCAGACTCACCAGCACCTGAGAGCACAGACGCACTGGCACCTAGAGCAGCAGCCTCACTAGTACCTGACGCGGCAGTACCAATGCCCGGGTCGGGCGGGAAACACCGGTAACAGTCATCCTCATCACTACCAGTCACAGCATACATAGCAGAGAGAATAGCATCAAAATCAAGATCATAAATAGCTACACCAGCCCTAGACAGCTCTCCCCAGCGGGGGATCTCAGCGGCCTCCGGAAACTGCTGACGCCAGGCGTCGGTCAGGCGGCCAAAGCAGCGGCGGGCTGTGTGGGCGCCTCCACACCTCTCCCCTGCACGGTCACCTGTGCGAAGAACGTAGGGGCAGGGACCAAGCGCACCACCACGCTGACGCTGCAAGTACCACTCACGGAGCTGCTGAGGGCCGGGGACGGTGCGAGAGCGCTGCTGCTGCTGTGGCTGCTGCTGCGGCTGCTGCTGCTGCTGCTGCTGGCGCTGACCACCCCCAGAGCTGCTCCGCTGGGACGAGCCACTCCGACCCCCGCCTCCACCGCCACCCCCGCCTCCACCGCCACCCCCGTCTCCACCGCCACCTCCCCCACCAGGACCGTCGCTCCCACTGCTCCCACCGCCTCCTCCGCTACCACCTCCGCCGCCACCTCCGCCTCCACCGCCGCCACCAGTACCTCCACTCCCGCCACCACCCCCACCGCCACCCCCACTCCCCCCGCCACCCCCACCGCCTCCTCCACCGCCCCCTCTAGCTCCACCCGCTCCCTTGCCCCCTTTGCCCTTGCCAGAGCGGCGTCTGCCGCTGGGGGCAGACGCCGCGCCGACCGACTCAAAACCAGTGAGGTCGGCCGCAGCGGCAGAGGCGACAGAGGGCAGCAGGGGGGAAGGACCACACCCCTCAAAGATGGGGGTGCGAGGGTCACCCCGAGAGGCCCCTACAGCGACAATACTCTTCTCAGCCGCTAGCAGGGACTCCTCAAGGAGATCGACAGTGAGAGTGGTGGGACAGACAGAGAGAAACTGGTCCCTAACGGCACGAAGGGACTCAGGGAGACGGGTGACGAGAAAGTAGAGAGTGATGTACATGGGAGGAGGGTTCGCAGCGCGGAACTCAGCAGAAAGGGCAGCGCGGTAGCGGGTGTCACTAGCACGGAGGTGGGTAACGAGGTCAGCAACAGTGGGAAAGGAGGCGAGGTCAGGGAAGAGAAACGGTAGCATGAGGCGGCTAAGGGTAGCGGAGGAAGGGGAGGAGTAGCGTGCAACTACAGCGTCGTACAAGGCCTGAGCGGTCTTGCACTGACTAAAGTGGGCACGCTCAGAGGAAGGGAGGTGGCGACGCACAGCAAGACGTGCAGCAGCATCGCGGGTCGCCCACTTGGAGCGAACGGCAGAGTCAGCATCAGCAGGTGGGGCAGGGACAGCGCCAGAGACAAAGTCAAAGAGAGAGACCTCATCTATCGCATCACATAGTAAGTACAGCTGCAGGTCTTCAATCCAGACGGCAAAGTCAATGGCCCTCCCCTCAGCGTCAAAAGTAAGGACATTGGGGGTGGCCATGGCAGCAGCTGAAAATCTCACCGGGCTGGGAGAGTCGGGTAGTGCAGCAGCAGAGGAACACAGCTCAGGAACAGCGGCACGGCTCGGGCGGCTCGGGTTGCTGGGGCGGCGCGGGCGGCTCGGGCGGCTCGGGCGGCTCGGGCGGCTCGGGCGGCTCGGGCGGCTGGGGCGGCTCGGGCGGCTCGCGCGGCTCGGGCGGCTCGGGCGGCTCGGGCGGCTCGGGTTGCTGGGGCGGTACGGGCGGCTCGTGCGGCGCTGGTGTCGCGACGGGCGGCTCACTGGCGGCTCGCGGGCGGCTGCACAGGCGGCTCAGGGACGGCGGCGCGGGCGGCTCAGGGAGCTCACGGGCGGCTGCGACGGGCGGCTCGCGGGCGTCGGGCGCTAGGGCGTTGGGGCGACGGCGGGCGGCGCTCAGGCGTTCGGGCGGGCGGCCGTAAGGGCGAAAGGGCGGTCGGCGCTCGGGCGCTAGGGCGGGCGGCCGGCCGTCAGGGCGCTTGGGCGAGGGGCGCACGGGCGCTAGGGCGGGCGGCCGTCAGGGCGCTAGGGCGAGCGGCGCTCGGGCGCTAGGGCGGGCGGCCGTCAGGGCTCTAGGGCGGGCGGCGCTCGGGCGCTAGGGCGGGCGGCGCTCGGGCGCTAGGGCGGGCGGCGCTCGGGCGCTAGGGCGGGCGGCGCTCGGGCGCTGGGGCGGGCGGCCGTCAGGGCGCTAGGGCGGGCGGCCGTCAGGGCGCTAGGGCGGTTGGCGCTCTGGCGCTAGGGCGGGCGGCCGTCAGGGCGCTAGGGCGGGCGGCCGTCAGGGCGCTAGGGCGGGCGGCCGTCAGGGCACTAGGGCGGGCGGCCGTAAGAGGAGGGAGCGGCGGGAGCGCGACGGTAGGGGCGACACGCAGGGTCGCTAAAAAAAAAGAACGCGCGCCTCGGGGCGCGCTTCGGTGGGCCCTAGGAACAGTCCCTAGGAGGGGATCTGCTCTGATTCCATGAGAAGAATTGAACGAGAATGAAATGAGTATGAACGAAGTGAGTACAAATAGGAAACCCTAATTGTGTTGTACCCCCTATGGGATACCCCACTATAGCCTACACAAACAAGTAAGCTATGTGTTCTGACAACCCACACCTTCGCTTCCCCACTATCTCAATTTTTGGGGGGGGTAGACGTCTCTCAGCGACACAGCACCGCCGCTCGTAGTGCTCTCTCGTAAGCACGCACGGCCACGACCGAGGCTCTCGCTGAGCTCGCCCGACACCCCCGCCATGGCCGAATTCACGCTCGCCACATTGACGCAGGAGCAGCTCGACCGTCTGGTGCGCCAACTTGAAGATTCGGCGCTCGAAATTGCGACGCTCATGGCGGAACGTGACTCCGCGCGTCAGCAATCAACGATGAACACTCCAGCGCCACCACACGCACCGACAAATGCATCTGGACAATCAGACGAGCCGATCATCATCTCGTCCGGCACACCAACACAAAACAATAGCGTGGGACAGCGCTCAGGCGCAACCAGCGATGGCGCCGCCCAGCCGATGCCTGGCATGGGAGGAAACAGGGTCGCACCAAGCCCGCGGGAGCCTCGCGAAGCCCGTCGGCACGTGGAGTTCGCGGCGACAAGTGGCGAACAGGCCATTATGGCACCAATGCCACTCAAGCTGCAACGCCCGCCCTGCTTCGACCCGAGCCAGCGTGGAGGTCCGACGGTTCAATCGTGGGTCTTCACGATGAACGTCTTCTTCGACGCGAATTACGTCAAGTCGGACGCAGCGAAGATTCGGTATGCTGTTTCGCTGCTAAGGGGCCCCGCCGTGGACTGGTGGCGAGTCATCGTGACGTCGCCGCGCGCATACGAGCCACCGTCGCAAGAGGAAGGGCCCACGGGCCCAGCTGTCACCTGGAGTTCATTCTGCGAGACCGCCCAATATAGCACGTGGGATGTGTGGTGCGCAGGGCTTCGAGCGCGCTTCGAGCCGATCGCGGCTTCTATTTCGGCGCGTCAGAGATTGCGCACTTGGCGGCAGCTTGGATCGGTTCAAGACTATACGAGTTGTTTTCTCGCATTATGCGAGCAAGTTGGCTACATGCACGAAGCGGAGCGGGTGGACCGTTACGTCGGAGGGCTGAAGCCGGACATCTCGCACGAAATCATGCTATGCGGGCTCTCGAACTTCAACCAGATTCTCGCGCTCGCCGAGAAAATCGACATTTTAAGCCGTCCGAGACCGGGGTCCTACTATGGATATCGTCCTCGGGGACCGATTGAGCACGCCAGTGTACACGTTGTTGCGACGAATGCAGCTGCCGCGCCGTTTAAGGGGCGCTGCTTTGCTTGCAACAGGCCAGGCCATCGCAAGAGTGAATGCCCAGAGGAGCTAAGGCGCCGCGGAGCAGAGCAGGGGAGGGAGTCTCCAAAGCAAGGAAACGCCAGCAATCAGTAGGAATCGGGCCAACTACTGACGAGACTGCCTGCTCGCCCAACCCCACCGACCCTCACCGAGTCACAGTACCGATTCATGCTATCGATCGGACTCGGACGAATAAGGAGGGTACAGCGACGGATTGCCCAGTACTGATCCACGGGAAAATACAGGGAGCAGCATGTCAAATTATACTGTTGTGTAGGCTATAGTGGGGTAGCCCATATGGGGTACACATTTCTAGGGTTGCATATTTGTATCACTTTCATTCCATAGTCATCCCATTCTCGTTCTACTTTTCTCATGGTATCGAGCAGGTTCCCCCGTGGGAACTGTGCCTAGGGCCCACCACATCGACTTTTTTTTTTCCTGCCCGAAGCGTGCTCAGCCCGAGTCGCGCTCCGGGCTCTCACCTCGTCGAGCCGCCCTAGCGGCCCCCCCAACGCCCTAGCGGCCCCGCCGCCCTTCTTAGCGGCCCCGCCGCCCTTCGGTGCGGCCCCGCCGCCCCACATTGCGGCCCCGCCGCCCTTCCTCGCGGCCCTGCCGCCCTTCGCTGCGGCCCCGCCGCCTCACAGTGCGGCCCCGCCGCCCTTCGCTGCGGCCCCGCCGCCCGTCTCAGCGGCCCCGCCGCCCTTCTTCGCGGCCTCGCCGCCCTTCGCTGCGGCCCCGCCGCCTCACGTTGCGGCCCCGTCGCCCTTCGCTGCGGCCCCGCCGCCCGTCTCAGCGGCCCCGCCGCCCTCAGCGGCCCCCGCCGCCCTTCGCTGCGGCTCAGCTGCCACTCTCGCTGCGGCCCCGCCGCCTCTTCGCTGCGGCCCCGCCGCCCTACTCAGCGGCCCCGCCGCCCTTCTCAGCGGCTCCGCCGCCTCTTCTCAGCGGCCCCGCCGCCTCTCTCGCTGCGGCCCCGCCGCCCTACTCAGCGGCCCCGCCGCCCTTCTACTTCGGCCCCGCCGCCCTTCTCAGCGGCCCCGCCGCCCTTCTCAGCGGCCCCGCCGCCCTTTCACCAGCGGCCCTGCCGCCCTACACCGCCCGCGCCGCCCGAGCCGCCCGAACCGCCCGAGCCGCTCGACCTGCCCGAGCCGCCCGAGCCGCCCGACTCGCCCGAGCCGCGCAAGCCGCCCGACCAGCCCGAGCCACCCGAGCCGCCCGAGCCGCCCGAGCCACCCGAGCCGCCCGAGCCGCCCGAGCCGCCTGAGGAGCCGAGCCGCTGGTGCCACGAAGCCGCAGTTGCTACTGCGCCGTCCGAGCAGCCGTGTTGCTATGTTGCTGTACTGCTGAGCTGCCCGACCCGCCCTGTCTCGTGAGAGCAGCGCTTCTGTCACTGCACTGCCCCTGTCCTACAATTGGTACTACTAGTCTATTGCTGTCATGGCTACCCCCAGTGTTCTCGCTTTTGACGCTGAGGGTCGGGCCATTGACTTTGAGGTTTGGGTAGATGACCTGCAGCTTTTCCTACAGTGCGATAGGGCAGACGGTCTCTCCCTCTTTGACCTCATCTCTGGCGCCTCTCCTGCCCCTGCTACTGATGCTGACGCCACTATTCGCTCCCAGTGGGCCACGTGCGATGCTGCTGCACGTCTTGCTGTGCGTCGCCACCTGCCTACCACTGAGCGCGCGCACTTTAGTCAGTACAAGAGTGCTCAGACCTTGTACGACGCTGTAGTTGCGCGCTACTCTTCCCCTGCCACTGCTGCACTGAGCCGCCTCATGCTACCGTACCTCTTTCCTGACCTTGCTGCCTTTCCCACAGTCGCTAACCTCATTACGCACCTCCGCACTAGTGACACTCGCTACCGCGCTGCGCTTCCTGCTGAGTTCTGCGCCAAGAACCCCCCCCCCCCCCCATGTACATCACTCTCTACTACATAGTCACCCGCCTCCCTGACTCCCTTCGTGTAGTCAGGGACCACTTCCTCTCAGTCTGTCCCACCACTCTCACTGTTGACCTCCTAGAGAAGGCCCTCCTAGCAGCGGAGAAGAGCAGAGTCGCTGTAGGAGCCTCTCGTGGTGACCCTCGCACCCCCATCTTTGAGGGGTGTTCTCCTTCCCCCCTTTTGCCCTCTGTCGCCTCTGCCGCTGCGGCCGACCTCGTTGGTCTTGAGTCGGTCGGTGCGACGTCTGCCCCTAGTGGGAGACGCCGCTCTGGCAAGGGCAAGGGGGGCAAGGGCGCGGGTGGAGCTAGCGGGGGCGGTGGAGGTGGCGGTGGAGGCGGCGGAGGGAGTGGGGGTGGCGGTGGGAGTGGTGGCGGGGGTGGAGGTATAGGTGGCAGCAGTGGAGGCAGAGGCGGCGGAGGCGGCGGCGGTGCTAGCGGAGGCGGCGGTGGTGGCGGAGGTGGAGGAGGCGGTGGTGGAGGAGGTGGAGGTGGTCGGGGTGGCGCTTCAGAGATTAGCAGCCCTTGTGGTGGTCAGCGCCAGCAGCAACAGCAGCAGCAGCGTTCTCGGGACATCCCCCCCCCTCAGCAGCTCCGTGAGTGGTACACGCAGCATCAGCGTGGTGGGGGTTTTGGTCCGTGCACCTACGTCCTTCGCACTGGCGACCGCGCGGGTGAGCAGTGTGGGGGTGCCCACCCCACCCAGCGCTGCTTTGGCCGCTTGACGGACGCTTGGCGTCAGCAGTTCCCGGAGGCCGGTGAGATCCCCCGCTAGAGAGAGCTGTCTAGGGCAGGCGTAGCTATCTATGATCTTGACTTTGATGCTATCCTTGCTGCCATGTATGTTGTGACTCTTAGTGATGAGGGTGACTGTTACCGGTGTTTCCCGCCCGACCCGGGCATTGGTACTGCTGCTCTAGGTGCTGGTGAGGCTGCTGCTCTAGGTGCCAGTGCGTCTGAGCCCTCAGGTGCTGGTGAGACTGCGCTCTCAGGTACCACGTCGGCTTCGGCCTCCCTCACCTTCACACTTGACTCAGGGGCTTCTCGCTCCCTCTTTCGAGACCGCACCACACTCACGCCGCTTCGTCGGCCGGTTGCGGTCTCCCTGGCAGACCCCTCTGGGGATCCTGTCCTCTCTCACTTCTCCACTGTCCTCCCGTGTCCGCCTGCCCCCTCTGGCACCTTGTCTGGTCTTTACCTCCCCTCCTTCTCTACGAACTTGGTGAGTGGTGCTGACCTGCAGGATGCGGGGGTTCACCCGTTTACTCCTGCGAGTCAGCGGGTGACCCACTGCTCGGACGCTCGCACAGGTCGGCACCTGGCCACGTTTACACGTCGGCCGGGGTCGAGCCTCTACACCCTGACCACTGGGTCTCCTCCTGTCCCTGCGTCTAGCCAGGTAGCTGAGTCGAGTCAGGTGTTTGCTGCCGCGTCCAGGTCTGGTCCTGAGTCTGCCCCCTGCTCGTGTCGCCTCCTGTCTCACAAGACTCTCCTGTGGCACCACCGTCTTGGTCACCCCTCCCTGCCTCGTCTCAGAGGCATGGCCTCCCGTGTCCTTGTCTCTGGTCTTCCCCGGTCCCTCCCTCCCCTTCCTCCGGGGCCTGGCCCCACCTGCGTCCCTTGTGTCGAGGGGCGACTGCGGGCTGCCCTCACTCCTCTCGGTTTCCCCCGACAAAGGCTCCACTGCAGACGCTTCACATGGACGTGTGGGGCCCGGCCCGCGTCCGTGGACAGGGTCACGAGCGCTACTTCATGCTGGTGGTTGACGACTACTCGCGTTACACCACAGTCTTCCCCTTGCGCAGCAAGGGTGAGGTCACTGAGGTGTTGATCGACTGGATCCGCGCAGCTCGTCTCTAGCTCAGGAGGAGCTTCGGCTCGGACTTTCCTGTTCTGCGTCTGCACTCTGACCGAGGCGGAGAGTTCTCCTCTGGCCTTCTGTGAGCCTACTGCCGTGCGCGAGGCATCCGCCAGACCTTTACGCTTCCGGACTCTCCACAGCAAAATGGGATTGCTGAGCGCCGCATTGGCATGGTCATGGACGTCGCTCGTACGTCCATGATGCATGCGGCTGCCCCCCATTTTCTGTGGCCGTTTGCGGTTCGGTACGCGGCGCATCAGATCAACCTTCACCCCAGGGTCTCCAGGCCGAAGACCTCCCTAGCCTTGCTGTGGACGGGTGTGAGAGTACGACGGCTTATGCCAGCTATGCTTGCTTGCCTCTACTTTATCATGCTATTTCTAGCATAGGATAATCATATGCATGCATGAATTGCTTGATTTCCCAGGCTAAGTGCTTTCCTATATTTTATTATAGTTATAGCACCGAGCTAGGTTGCGTGCACCGAATTCTGGCTTTTCGGTTGCCACCGAATTGCCTTCTACCGAATTCGGTAAGGATCTGTTCGGGACGCTTCGCGACCCGCGGAACCTTCGCGTAACACCTGGTTACGGGGCCTTGTGTCGAGCCTATATATAGCCTCGTGTTGTACCCAGGTGGACATTCAATTCAATTTGAATCATCTTTTCTGAGCTCGATCCCAGATCCTCACACTTGGTATCAGAGCGGGTTTACACGCGAGGTCTTGAACAGCTTAGTTCCGGCCTTTAAAAACCGCGGGGGCGACGACGAAAGCGCCGATACGAGTATGTAAAACCAGTTCCGCGCAATTTTTCTAAGTCCCCCTCGATTCGGTTTTCGAACACCCCTCAGATTTACTGGTGGAAAGGTTGGAGTTTCGACCGTTCGATCGAGTTTCATCTCAACGGCCCAGAGAATTTCGCCCAAAAAAGTTGGAATTTGGAGCGTCGGATCGATTTTCTCCTCAACGGCCAAGATCGGACGCGAATTTCGCCTAAGGGAGATTTACGCAACCTACAGAATTCGCGCTCGTCGATTCTACAGTCAATTTGACTTGAGTAAGTCGACCAGCCCCTAGAATTCGATTATTTTCGTCGCGCGTCTTCCTGTAAATCGCCAAATGGAGGGAAAAGGAGATATTTCAGTACAGAAAATCGCGGAGTTACGTGCTGAGCATAAGCAAATACGTGCAGCGCTCCCACGACTCGAAAAACTCCTTGCGAACTAGTCGGCAACCGCCACAGCAGCAGCGACAACAGTAGCAGCAGCAGCAGCAGCGGCTACACCAACAATTCTACATGCGACAACGGCAGCAGCTACAGTTAACCTCGAAGCAGTGAAGCCGAGGCTACCGGAGGCGTTCGATCCTACAGTAAAAAGGAACGACGTTCGTCGATTTGTAGATGAACTCGAAATTTACTTCGAAGCCGTTGGATGCACGACCCCGACAAAAGACGCAATGCGCATACGGCTCGCAGCAACACTGTTACGAGGCCCAGCTCTAGAGTGGATCAACAACAGAATAGTCCAAGGCGAGGGGACGTGGGCGCAGTTTCCGGCAGCACTGATCGAACAGTTCGACACGTTGAACAGTAGCTACTACGGAACACGACGCAACAAGCCAACTAGTGGCATGGGGCGATTGGCACCACCCACGACTGCCGACCCGATGGAGAACGACGAGGGCGATGTGGAGCAGCGGCTAGCAAATAATGAGACGTGCAAATTTTGCGGCGCTACAGGACATCGTATCTTGGCGTGTTGGAAAATGAAGAGAAGGTGTGCGGAGCTGAAGGACAAGAATAGTGCGGCACCCCCGAAGCAGAAAACGGACAACGTGGCAACTTCGGAGAGGGTGAAAAAAGGAGAATATGGTGGCGCAAATTTAAAACGTCACGACCAGCCGGCACCAGGGGAAATCGCCGAGACTAATGGAGGATCCGCGAAACAAGACCCTGCACCGACCGGGAAACTCCAGCCGTATACCCCGAAAAGTAAGAATATTACTTCTCGTGGGTTTCAGGCCTTTATTAAGGGAGAGTCAGAAATTAAACCGGTACCAGGTATTATGGGGACCCTACTCCAGAGCGCTAATACGGGTCGAGCGTTCCGAGGAGTTAATATTCTCTCCTAGCAGCACTGTTTAAAGGTTCCCTGTTCCCCACAGATGAAGCCTACACAGCTGCAAAGGCTTAGTGGAAGGTTCCAGGCCCAAGAGAAGCCGAATCGGCCTCGGATAAATCCTTCTAACCTTTCTCAGTTGAAAACTGATACTGAAGCTGCATCTTTGAGCGCAGGACCTAGGGATAACATATTCGACGTACCCTACGATCCTATAAGCGATACCATCTACGGATACTCGAAGCAGCAGCTACCACTAGTACTCGAGGTGATCTGCAACGGGCGTCGCCTCCAGACCCTGGTGGACAGTGGTGCGTCCCACTCGGTGTGCGACCGCGGGACGTTGGAGAAAATTGGAGAATCCTAAGAAGAAACCTAGTTTACAGCAACGATGGTGGACGGTACGAAGCTTCCCATCCACGGAAAGTCAACACTGCAGCTGCAGATAGGGGCGTTGAGGTGGAAGCCGACGTTGCCGATCACGAACATCAAGGGATTAGATTTCATCTTGGGGCAAGATTTTCTTAAACAGTTCAACCCCAAGATCGACTGGGTCAACCGGAAAACGTGCATCTACAACAACGGGAAACGAGTGGAGATGCGAAGCTTGACGGATACAGGGAGCGTTCCTGAAACGACACTGGCACGGTTCGAACGGACAGTGAACGAAAGTAACACGGGTTACTTAGCACTGGTTATAGCAACAGCAGAGGAGGAGGTCTTGGAGCAGTACAAGGATATAATGCCCGACGACCTACCCACAGGCGTATCTCCAGCATGCACCCACGAGCACGAGATCGTGGAGGAACCAGGTGCGAAACCCGTCTCACGTGCACCTTACCGATTGAGTCCAACTGAACTGACAGACATGAAAAACAGATAGAGTATCTACTAGACAGACAACTGATCCGCCCATCCACCTCTCCCTACGGTGCACCAGTTCTCTTCACTCCAAAGCCAGACGGTAGTTTACGGATGTGCATCGACTACCGCGCACTGAACAAACAGACAGTCAAAAACAAATATCCCATACCGCGCATAGACGACCTACTCGATCAACTGCGTGGAGCAACAGTATTTTCGAAACTGGACCTACGATCGGGCTACTGGCAGATCAAGATGGCAGACAACTCCGTCCACAAGATAGCGTTCCGTACCAGATACGGCTCCTACGGATACTTGGTGATGCAGTTCGGACTCTGCAACGCACCAGCAACGTTTCAGGCGGAGATGAATCACATCTTACGACCCCTGCTGGACGAGTGCGTGGTGGTGTACCTGGACGACATTCTCATCTACTCCAAGAACATGAAGGAGCACGTGGAGCATCTGAGGAAGGTGTTCGAGATCCTGCGGAAAAACAAGTTCTACGTGAAGCTGACAAAGAGCGAATTCGCCTTGAAGAAGGTGCAGTTTCTCGGGCACATGGTGAGTGCCGAGGGCGTACACGTGGACCCACGGAAGATCGAAGCCGTCAAGAAGTGGAAAGTACCAGAGAACGTGAAGGAGCTACAGCAGTTCCTAGGCTTCGCCAACTACTACAACAGGTTCGTGCCGCAGTACGCTAAGATAGCAGCGCCACTGACCGACCTACTGAAAAAGGATACGCCCTACAAATAGGATACCCTTCATCAGCAAGCCATGGAGCAGCTACAGACAGCACTGACTACAGCGCCAGTACTCATCTTGCCGGATCCAGAAAAGAACTACGTGGTGGAAGCAGACGCTAGTGACCAAGCAGTCGGAGCAGTACTGATGCAGGATCACGGACGCGGTTTGCAGCCCATCGCCTACCTCAGTAAGAAGCTACACGGAGCAGAACTAAACTACCCCATTCACGACAAGGAAGCCTTAGCGATAGTCATAGCCTTCAAAGCGTGGAGGTGTTACCTAGAGGGAGCCAAGACTACAGTCTATACTGACCACTGCAGTCTCAAATACCTGAAGTCACAGCCGACACTCTCACGACGACAGGCGCGGTGGGTGGACTTCCTGGAAACTCACTTCCACTACGACATCGTCTACAAGCCCGGGCTACACAACAAGGCAGACGCGTTGAGCCGCCCCGGACATGTAGCAGGCATCCAGCTCGACGGGATGAACCCTCTGCTCAAGGGTCTATTCCAACATGGGTACTCCGTGGACGCAGAGATTGCTACAGCACAGACCAAGAAGCTATTACAGTGGGAGAAAGAATTAGCTGTAAGGAAGGGTTCAGGAAAGATTTGGGTACCGAATTACGCCCCGCTACGGCAGATCCTATTGGAGGAGTTTCACGACGTACCTTACGCGGGACATTTCGGGAGCAACAAGACGTTAGCAGGGATAGCGAAGTATTACTACTGGCCCGGGATGGCAGCACACGTGCAGCAGTTCGTCACCTCTTGCGACACGTGCCAGCAGATGAAGAGCAGCAAGCAGAAAAAAGCAGGGTTACTTCAGCCTCTACCCGTACCGGAGCAGCCATGGCAGGTCGTTAGCCTCGACTTCATCACAGGGCTTCTTTCGACCTCAGGGGGACATGATTCCATCCTCGTGGTGATCGATAAGTTCTCCAAAATGGGTCACTTCATACCGACCAACGCCACAGCTACAGCTGAAGCAACTGCTCGACTCTTCTTCGACCGCATCATCACCATCCACGGCATCCCCGCTACACTCATCTCAGACAGAGACCCCAAATTCACGAGTAAGTTCTCGAAGGAGCTCATGGTACTGTTGGGGACAAAGCTTGCAACCACCCCCAGACTGACGGACAGACAGAGCGACTCAATCAAGTGGTTGAACAGTTACTGCGCACAGCTTGCAAGGACGATGTCAGCCACTGGGACACACAGTTACCGACCCTAGAGTTCACTTACAACAACGCATCACATGAGGCCACATGAAAAACTCCTTTCTTCCTGTGTTACGGACGGGAACCACTCACACCACAGCAGCCAACCACACCGGCATACGTCCAAGCCGCACATGACTTCGTCACCACCATGCAGCAGCTATGGGAGAAGACTCAGCGACGTCTCACAACGATGCAAAATTCCTAGAAGCAGTATGCCGATCGTCAGCGACGTGATCACTCAGTAGCAGTCAGAGATCAGGTGCTTCTTGACACGCGCAACTTGAACCTGTCTCACCTTCCATCCAAACTCCGGCCTCGCTTCTGTGGTCCTTTTCTCGTTGAGGCACAGGTGACACCAGTTACATTCCGCTTGCGCTTACCTACTACTTGGAAGCTTCACAACGCTTTCCATGTCCAGCTACTGAAGCCCTACAAGGACCCCAACCAACAGTTCCAGGGACGGCAACTACCGCCACCACCACCTGTTCTCATACAGGATGAACCCGAGTACGCGATCGAGCGCGTTCTCTCTCATCGACGCCGCGGTGGCAAGACTCTCGAGTTCCTGATACGCTGGAAGGGATACGACCCCACTGAGGACAGTTGGGTTGCACAAGCTGATATGGGCAACGCACGCCGCGCTCTCAAGGACTATCTTGTCAAGCAGGGTGTATCTCACGCCACCCAGCTTTGAGGGGGGGACGTGTGAGAGTACGACGGCTTATGCCAGCTATGCTTGCTTGCCTCTACTTTATCATGCTATTTCTAGCATAGTATAATCATATGCATGCATGAATTGCTTGATTTTCTAGGCTAAGTGCTTTCCTATATTTTATTATAGTTATAGCACCGAGCTAGGTTGCGTGCACCGAATTCTGGCTTTTCGGTTGCCACCGAATTGCCTTCTACCGAATTTGGTAAGGATCTGTTCGGGACGCTTCGTGACCCGCGGAACCTTCGCGTAACACCTGGTTACGGGGCCTTGTGTCGAGCCTATATATAGCCTCGTGTTGTACCCAGGTGGACATTCAATTCAATTTGAATCATCTTTTCTGAGCTCTATCCCAGATCCTCACAACGGGGAAGGTAGGCGATGCGTCTGCGTTCCGTGTCTGGGGATCTCGGGCGTTTGTCCGCGACTTGTCTGCGGACAAGGTGTCCCCTCGTGCTGCTCCTTGTGTCTTCCTTGGCTTCCCCCCTGACGCACCAGGGTGGCAGTTCTACCACCCCTCCTCTCGTCGTGTTCTGTCCTCCCAGGACGTAACGTTTGAAGAGTCGGTCCCCTTCTACCATCTCTTCCCCTACCGCACTCCTTCCCTCCCCCCGCCGCCGCACTTCCTTGTGCCAGGTCCCCCACAGGTAGACCCCCTCCCCCCTCAGGGTCCTGCCCCTTCAGGTTTGTCCCAGGTAGACACAGTCAAGCCGGTCGAAGTTGCTGGTGACTCTGGTACTACTGCGGGTGCTGAGCCTGGGGGTGCTGACTCTGGGGGTGCTGCGCGAGTGGGTGCTGAGCCTGGGGGTGCTGAGCCTGGGGGTGTTGCGACTGGGGGTGCTGAGCTTGGGGGTGCTAAGACTGGGGGTGCTGAGCCTGGGGGTCCTTTGCCTGGGGGTGCTGCGTCTGGAGCTGCTGAGCCTGGGGGTGCTGCGTCTGGAGCTGCTGACCCTGGAGGTGCTGAGTCTGGAGCTGCTGAGCCTGGGGGTGCGGAGCCCGCGGCCGCTGGACCTGCTCGTGTGGCGTCTGGCGGTGCTGGGCCTGGTGGTTCTCCGGTTGCTTCGTCTCGGCGGGAGCCACTCTCTCCACAGGAGCTGCGCGAGTGGTTTGCCCGGCGCTGGAGGCGTACTGCAGGAGCTGGTGCTTCTTCGGCTGCTGAGGGTGCGGGTGCCGCCGGTTTCGGAGGTGCTCCTCCTGGGAGTGCTTGAGCTGCTGGGCCTGCGAGTGCGACTGGAGTCGAAGCTGCTGAGGGTGTTGGCGCTGAGGCTACTGCTCTCAGTTCTGGCGGCGGTCCTGCTGCTGGTGCTGCTGGAGGTACTGGAGCTGGAGGTGTTGTTGGCACTGGTGCTGCCGCTGGGGGTGCTGGTGCTGTCCCTGCTGTGTCTGGAGTTGCCGCGCGGCCTCGGCCGTACTTTGTTCCACTCCTTCAGCAGATTCTTGGTCTTCCTCCTCCCTTAGAGTGTCCACCGCCTGTCCAGTCACAGTCACAGTTACCGCCGGCCTCCCCACGACCTGCTCCTTCTCCCTACACTGGTCCTACTGGGGGTCTTGCTGAGCGTCGTGAGCCTGCGTCTCGTCCTGCGTCGCCTGTTCGTCCTGCTCGCGCTAGTGGTCGCAGTTTGCGTCAGCGTCCTCCTCCTGTCCCTGGCACCCACCGGATGTCTCTGCGTCCGTCCACTGCTCCTCTGCGTGCCCCTTTGTCTTCTCCTCCTGAGTCCTCTCTTCCTGCCCTTGCCGACCCGGAGTCGGACTCTCTTCGTGTTGCCAGTCCTAATGTCACGCGTCTCTTTGCTACTGTCGTCACTGACCCCTCTTTTGAGTCCACTGCTGCGTCTGCTCTTGTTGCTGAGCTCGTCGACTTTGCTGCTCGCTGTCGTCTAGACTACGCTGCTAGTCTCGTTGCTGAGTCTGCGTCTGTCTGTCCTCCGTCCGTCGGGGGTGAGTGTCCCCTTGGCACGGACGTCCTTGAGGACAGGCAGGAGGAGTTCCAGTGTCTGGCTGCTGCTTCACCTCATCTGGTGTCCGTACTGCTTACCCCTGAGGGAGACCAGGATGCACTTGACATCCCGACTTCGCGCTCTTACGCGGAGGCCGTAGAGGGTCCCTACTCCTCTCAGTGGCAGGCAGCTATGGATGCAGAGATGGCTTCCTGGAAGTCCACAGGCACCTACGTTGACGCGGTTCCCCCTCCTGGGGCGAACATCGTCTGTGGCATGTGGATCTTCAGGGTGAAGCGGCCGCCGGGCTCCCCGCCTGTCTTCAAGGCGCGGTACGTGGCTCGTGTCTTCAGTCAGCGGCAGGGAGTTGACTACTTTCAAACCTTCTCTCCCACCCCGAAGATGACCACTCTTCGGGTGCTGCTACACATAGCCGCTCAGCGTGACTACGAGCTTCACTCCCTTGACTTCAGCACTGCTTTCCTGCAGGGTAGCCTGCACGAGGAGATCTGGCTGCGCCGTCCACCTGGCTTCACTGGGACTTTCCCTCCTGGCACCCAGTGGAGCCTCCGACGGCCAGTCTACGGTCTGCGCCAGGCACTGCGCGAGTGGCACGACACACTGAGGACTACGCTTGCGGCTCTTGGGTTTGCTCCCTCTACTGCTGACCCGTCGCTGTTTCTACGCACCGACACCTCTCTACCGCCGTTCTACATCCTCGTGAACGTCGACGACTTGGTCTTTGCCACTGCTGACACTGCTGGACTCGCCTACGTGAAGTCCGAGCTGCAGAAGAGACACACGTGCACTGACCTGGGTGAACTGCGCAGCTACCTTGGCTTGCCAATCACCCGGGATAGAGCACGCCGCACCATTACCCTGACTCAGTCACACATGGTGCAGCAGGTCCTTCAGCGCTTCGGCTTCACGTACTCCTCGCCTCAGGCCACTCCTCTGCCTACTCGCCACTCGGTCTCAGCTTTGCCTTCGGATGAGTCCGTAGAGTCGAGTGGCCCGTTTGCAGAGCTTGTTGGCTGCCTCATGTACCTGATGACCTGCACACGACCTGACCTTGCATACCCTCTTAGCATTCTTGCACGCTATGTTGCTCCTGGGAGACACAGACCAGAGCACATGGCTGCAGCGAAGAGGGTGTTGCGCTACTTGTGCAGTACGTTGGGCATGGGGCTAGTGCTTGGAGGGCAGAGTCCAATGGTCCTCACTGGGCATGCGGACGCTTCTTGGGCTGACGACCAGGCTACGCAGCGGTCGTCACAGGGTTACACCTTCAGCCTTGGTTCCGGCTCTGTTTCGTGGCGGGTGTCAGATTTATATGACATAGTTGCTGTAGGCTATAGTGGGGTAGCACATATGGGGTACAGGTTCTCTAGGGTTGTATTTGTACCCAATTTTTCTTTAGTCATTTCATTCCTGTTTTCTTTACTTCACATGGTATAGAGCGGGTCCTGCCTTAGGACCGTTTTTTTTAGGGCCCACCGAAGCGCGCCCCGAGGCGCGCCCTTTTTTTTAGCGACCCCCTCGGGTCGCCTTTTCCCTCGCGGCCCCGCTGTCCCTCAGACGCGGCCCCGCCACCTCTCCTGATCGCGGCCCCGCCGCCTGTTTGACGCGGCCTCGCCGCCTACCCTGACGCGGCTCCGCCGCCTCCCCTGACGCGGCCTCGCCGCCTCCCCTGACGCGGCTCCGCCGCCTCTCCTGACGCGGCCCCGCCGCCTGTCTGACGCGGCCCCGCCGCCTCCCCTGACGCGGCCCTGCCGCCTCCCCTGACGCGGCTCCCCCGCCTCCCCTGACGCGGCACCGCCGCCTCCCCTGACGCGGCTCCCCCGCCTCCCCTGACGCGGCCCTGCCGCCTCCCCTGACGCGGCCCTGCCGCCTCTCCTGCCGGCCCGCCACTGCACCTGCCGGCCTGCCGCTGCACCTGCCGGCCCACCACTGCACACTACGGCCCGCCGCTGCACCTGCCGGCCCGCCACTGCACCTGCCGGCCTCGCCGCTGCACCTGCCGGCCTCGCTGCTGCACCTGCCGGCCCGCCGCTGCACCCTACGGCCCGCCACTGCACCCTACGGCCCGTCGCTGCACCTGCCGGCCCGCCACTGCACCTGCCGGCCCGCCTCTGCACCTGCCGGCCCGCCACTGCACCGGTCAACCCGCCGCTGCACCTGACGGCCCCGCCCCTGCATCTCCTGGCCGAGCCGCCTCAGCAGCCGAACCGCCCGTGAGCCGAGCCGCCCGACGCCGAGCCGCCAGGGACCCGAGCCGCCCTGCCGCCGAGCCGCCCGGGAGCCGAGCCGCCCTGCACCCGAGCCGCCCAGCCGCCGAGCAGCCCGGGAGCCGAGCCGCCCTGCGCCCGAGCCGCCCAGCAGCCGAGCCGCCCAGCACCCGAGCCGCCTTTCTGCATACCTACACGACCTGCCCTGCCTGGTGAGCACAGTCCCACTGACACTGCGAGCTCTTTCCCTGCTGCTAGCACTGCGTCGCTGTCGTCGCCATGGCTACCCCTAGTGTCCTAGCTTTTGACGCTGAGGGTCGCGCCATTGATTTTGAGGTCTGGTTAGACGACCTGCAGCTGTTCTTACAGTGCGACAGGGCTGACGACCTTTCTCTCTTTGATCTCACCTCTGGCGCCTCTCCTGCTCCTGCTGCTGATGCTGATCCCGCTGTCCGCTCTAAGTGGGCCACCCGCGATGCTGCTGCACGTCTTGCTGTGCGTCGCCACCTCCCTACCTCTGAGCGTGCGCACTTTAGTCAGTACAAGAGTGCTCAGACCTTGTACGACGCTGTAGTTGCGCGCTACTCCTCCCCTGCCACTGCTGCACTGAGCCGTCTCATGCTTCCCTACCTCTTTCCTGACCTCTCTGCCTTTCCCACTGTCGCTGACCTCATTACGCACCTCCGCACTAGTGACACTCGCTACCGCGCCGCCCTTCCTGCTGAGTTCTGCGCTAAGAACCCCCCCCCCATGTACATCGCTCTCTACTACGTAGTCGCGCGCCTCCCTGACTCCCTTCGAGTCGTCAGGGACCACTTTCTCGCAGTCTGTCCCACCACCCTCACCGTCGACCTCCTCGAGAAGGCCCTCCTCGCAGCGGAGAAGAGCATCGTCGCTGTAGGTGCTTCTCGTGGTGACCCTCGCACCCCCATCTTTGAGGGGTGCTCTCCTTCCCCCTTGCTCCCCTCTGTTGCCTCTGCTGCTGCTGCCGACCTGCTTGGTCTAGAGTCGGTCGGCGCGGCGTCTGCCCCTAGTGGGAGACGTCGCTCCAGCAAGGGCAAGGGGGGCAAGGGCGCGGGTGGAGCTGGAGGGGGCGGTGGCGGTGGCGGCGGTGGCGGCGGAGGGAGTGGGGGTGGCGGCGGGACTAGTGGCGGGGGTGGTGGTGGTGGTGGCAGCAGCGGCGGAGACGGTGGTGGTGGTGCCAGCGGTGGTGGTGGAGGCAGCGGCGGAGGTGGAGGCGGCGGAGGTGGAGGCGGTGGAGGCGGCAGCGGAGGAGGCAGTGGTGGTGGAGGGGGTGGATCTGGTCGGGGTGGTACCCAGCAGCGTAGCGGCGGTGGTGGTGGCCAGCGCTCGCAGCGGCAGCAGCAGCAGCGCTCTCGGGACATCCCTTCGCCTCAGCAGCTTCGTGAGTGGTACGCTGGGCGTCAGAGGGGTGGGGGTACTGGTCCCTGCACCTACGTTCTTCGTTCCGGCGACCGCGCGGGTGAGCAGTGTGGGGGTGCCCACGCGACCCAGCGCTGCTTTGGCCGCCTGACGGACGCCTGGCGTCAGCAGTTCCCTGGGGCTAGTGAGATCCCTCGCTGGGATGAGCTTCTCAGGGCTGGTGTAGCGATCTTTGATCTTGATTTTGATGCTATCCTTACTGCTATGTATGTTGTGGATTATAGTGAGGAGAATGAGGGTTACCGCTGTTTCCAGCCCGACCCGGGCATTGGTCCTGCTGCGCTAGGTGCTTGTGAGGCTGCTGCTCTAGGTGCCAGTGCGTCTGCGCTCTCAGGTACTGGTGAGACTGCGCTCTCAGGTACTGAGTCGTCCTCGTCCTCCCTCACTTTCACACTTGACTCCGGAGCTTCTCGCTCCTTCTTTCGAGACCGCACTACCCTTACGCCGCTTGGCCGGCCGGTTGCGGTCTCCCTTGCTGACCCCTCTGGGGGTCCTGTCCTGTCTCACTTCTCCACTGTCCTCCCGTGTCCGGCTGCCCCTTCGGGCACCCTGTCGGGTCTGTACCTTCCCTCGTTCTCTACGAACTTGGTGAGTGGAGCAGACCTGCAGGATGGCGGTCTTCACCAGTTCACTCCTGCGAGTCAGCGGGTGACCCACTGCACGGAGGCACGCACAGGCCGACACCTGGCCACGTTCTCGCGTCGGCCGGGGTCGAGTCTCTACACCCTGACCGTTGAGTCTCCTCCTGTCCCTGCGTCTGGTCAGGTGGCTGCGTCGGGTCAGGTACTTGCTGCTGCGTCCCGGTCAGGTCCTGAGTCTGCCCCCTGTTCTTGTCGCCTCCTGTCTCACGAGACTCTCCTGTGGCACCACCGTCTTGGCCACCCCTCCTTGCCCCGTCTTCGGAGCATGGCTTCCCGTGTCCTTGTCTCTGGTCTTCCCCAGTCTCTCCCTCCTCTCCCCTCCGGGCCAGGACCTTCCTGTGTCCCCTGTGTCGAGGGTCGCCTCCGGGCTACTCCTCACTCCTCCCACTTCCCCCCGACAGAGGCTCCCCTGCAGACGCTTCACATGGATGTGTGGGGCCCAGCCCCCGTCCGTGGGCGGGGTTACGAGCGCTACTTCCTGTTGGTGGTTGACGACTACTCGCGTTACACCACAGTCCTCCCCTTGCGCAGCAAGGGTGCGGTCACTGAGGTGCTGATCGACTGGATCCGCGAGGCTCGTCTCCAGCTCAGGAAGAGCTTCGGCTCGGACTTTCCTGTTCTGCGTCTGCACTCTGACCGAGGCGGAGAGTTCTCTTCTCGCCTTCTGCGAGACTACTGTCGTGCACGGGGGATCCGCCAGACCTTCACGCTTCCGGACTCACCACAGCAAAATGGGATTGCTGAGCGCCGCATTGGCATGGTCATGGATGTCGCTCGTACGTCCATGATGCATGCGGCTGCCCCCCATTTTCTGTGGCCGTTTGCGGTGAGGTACGCGGCGCATCAGCTCAACCTTCACCCCCGGGTCTCTCGGCCTGCGATGTCCCCAGCCTTGCTGTGGACGGGGAAGGTTGGCGATGCGTCTGTGTTCCGTGTCTGGGGATCTCGGGCGTTTGTCCGCGACTTGTCTGCGGACAAGCTGTCCCCTCGCGCTGCTCCCTGTGTCTTCCTTGGCTTCCCCACTGACGCCCCAGGGTGGCAGTTTTACCACCCCTCCTCTCGTCGTGTTCTGTCCTCCCAGGACGTCACGTTCGACGAGTCAGTCCCCTTCTACCGTCTCTTCCCCTACCGCACTCCTTCCCTCCCCCCTCCCCCGGACTTCCTTGTGCCGGTTCCCCCCCCGGTAGACCCCCTCCCCCCTCAGGTTCCTGCCCCCTCAGGTGTGTCCCAGGTAGACGCCGTTGACCCGGTCGAGGTTACTGGTGACTCTGGTGCTGCTGCGGGTGCTGAGCCTGGGGGTGCTGACTCTGGGGGTCCTGTGCGCGGGGGTGCTGAGCCTGGGGGTGCTACTGCTGGGGGTGCTGGGCCTGAGGGTGCTACTGCGGAGGGTGCGGAGCCTGGGGGTGCTGAGCCGGGGGGTGCTGTGCCTGGAGGTGCTGGGTCTGGGGGTGCTGGGTCGGGAGCTGCTGAGCCTGGGGGTGCTGAGCTGGGAGCTGCTGCGCCTGGGGGTGCTGCGTCTGGAGCTGCTGAGCCTGGGGTTTCTCCTGCTGCTGCGTCTCGCCGGGAGCCCCTCTCTCCACAGGAGCTGCGCGAGTGGTTCGCTCGCCGCTGGAGGCGTGCTGCTGAGTCTGGAGGTGCTGCTGGAGCTGGGGCTGGAGCTTCTTCGACCGTCGAGGGTGCGGGTGCTGCCGGTCCCGGAGCTGCTGGACCTGCGGGTTCTCCTGGAGCTGGAGCTGCTGAGGGCGTTGGTGCTGAGCCTACTGCTGTTGGTCCTGCCGCTGGAGGTGTGGGTGGCGCTGTTGCTGTCGCTGAGGGTGCTGGTGCTGTCCCTGCTGAGTCTGGAGCTGCCGCGCGGCCTCGGCCGTACTTCGTTCCGCTCCTGCAGCAGGTTCTTGGTCTTTCTCCTCCAGTAGAGGGTCCACCGCCTGTCCAGTCGCAGTCCCTGCTGGAGCCTTCCTCTCCACTGCCTGCTCCCTCTCCTTACACTGGTCCTACTGGAGGTCTTGCTGAGCGTCGTGAGCCTGCGTCTCGTCCCGCGTCGCCTGTTCGTGCTGCTCGCGCTAGTGGTCGCAGTTCGCGTCAGCGTCCTCCTCCTGTCCCTGGCACGCACCGGATGTCTTTACGTCCGTCCACTGCTCCTCTGCGTGCCCCTTTGCCTTCTCCTCCTGAGTCCTCTCTTCCTGCGCTTGCCGACCCTGAGTCGGACTCTCTTCGTGCTGCCAGTCCTACTGTCACGCGTCTGCTTGCTACTGTCATCACTGACCCCTCTTTTGAGTCCACTGCTGCGTCTGCTCTAGTCGCTGAGCTCGTCGACTTTGCTGCTCGCTGTCGTCTCGACTACGCTGCTAGTCTTGTTGCTGAGTCTGCGTCTGTCTGTCCTCCGTCCGTCGGGGGTGAGTGTGCTCTTAGCACGGACGTCCTAGAGGACAGGCAGGAGGAGTTACAGTGTCTAGCGGCTGCTTCACCTCATCTCGCGTCTGTACTGCTTGCCCCTGAGGGAGACCCGGATGCACTAGACATCCCGACTCCGCGTTCTTACGCGGAGGCCGTAGAGGGTCCCTACTCCTCTCAGTGGCAGGCAGCTATGGATGCAGAGATGGCTTCCTGGAAGTCCACAGGCACCTACGTTGACGCGGTTCCCCCTCCTGGGGCGAACATCGTCAGTGGCATGTGGATCTTCAGGGTGAAGCGGCCGCCGGGCTCTCCACCTGTCTTCAAGGCACGGTACGTTGCTCGTGGCTTCAGTCAGCGGCAGGGAGTTGACTACTTTCAGACCTTCTCTCCCACCCCGAAGATGACTACTCTTCGGGTGCTGCTGCACATAGCCGCTCAGCGCGACTACGAGCTTCACTCTCTCGACTTCAGCACTGCGTTTTTGCAGGGTAGCCTGCACGAGGAGATCTGGCTTCGCCGTCCACCTCGCTTCACTAGGACTTTCCCTCCTGGCACCCAGTGGAGCCTCCGACGGCCAGTCTACGGTCTCCGCCAGGCACCGCGTGAGTGGCACGACACACTGAGGACTACGCTTGCGGCTCTTGGGTTTGCTCCTTCTACTGCTGACCCGTCGCTGTTTCTTCGCACCGACACTTCCCTGCCGCCGTTCTACATCCTCGTGTACGTCGACGACTTGGTCTTTGCCACAGCGGACACTGCTGGACTCGCCTACGTGAAGTCCGAGCTGCTGAAGAGACACACGTGCACAGACCTGGGTGAACTGCGCAGCTACCTTGGCTTGCAGATCACTCGGGACAGAGCACGCCGCACCATTACCTTGACTCAGTCACACATGGTGCAGCAGGTCCTTCAGCGCTTCGGCTTCACGTACTCCTCGCCTCAGGCCACTCCTCTGCCTACTCGCCACTCACTCTCAGCTCTGCCTTCGGATGAGTCCGTAGAGTCGAGTGGTCCGTATGCAGAGCTTGTTGGCTGCCTCATGTACCTGATGACCTGCACACGACCTGACCTTGCATACCCTCTGAGCATTCTTGCACGCTATGTTGCTCCTGGGAGACACAGACCGGAGCACATGGCTGCAGCGAAGAGGGTATTGCGCTACCTGTGCAGTACGTCGGGCATGGGGCTAGTGCTTGGAGGGCGGAGTCCAGTGGTCCTTACCGGCCACGCGGACGCTTCTTGGGCTGACGACCAGGCTACGCAGCGGTCGTCACAGGGTTACACCTTCAGTCTTGGTTCCGGCTCTGTCTCGTGGCGGTCTACTCGCTCGTCTTCGGTTCTCGGCTCCAGTTGTGAGGCTGAGATCTACGCCGGGGCCATGGCTGCACAGGAGCTTCGCTGGCTCACCTACCTGCTGACTGACCTTGGAGAGCCGCCTCGTTCTCCTCCAGTGCTGTACGTAGACAACAAGGCCATGCTGGCCTTGTGTCGAGAGCAGCGCTTGGAGCACAGAACGAAGCACATTGCTCTCCGCTACTTCCTTGCTCGTGAGCTGCAGCAGCGTGGTCAGTTGCGACTTGCGTACGTGGCCTCTGAGGCCAACACTGCTGATGTGTTCACCAAGGCACTCGCGCCTTGTGACCATCAGCGCTTTTGCACCCAGCTGGGTCTTGTGCCTGTCTTGCCTCACTTGCTCTCCTCTTGACTTCACTTGTACTGTGACATATATATATGCCTGCTCTTGCTTGTCTAGTTTTATATATATGTCTGTACTCCTGCATGTGAACTGGCCTCTGGCCCTACTCTTGTGCTCGGACTGTGTGGTGACTTTGTGATCCACCCTGAGCTTGCTTTGCTTTGCTTGACTGGTCTTGTGACCCCTTGTTCTCCCCCACTTTGCCTATGGGGGTGTGTCAGATTTATATGACATAGTTGCTGTAGGCTATAGTGGGGTAGCACATATGGGGTACAGGTTCTCTAGGGTTGTATTTGTACCCAATCTTTCTTTAGTCATTTCATTCCTGTTTTCTTTACTTTACAGCGGGCTACTCGCTCGTCTTCTGTTCTCGGTTCTAGTTGTGAGGCCGAGATCTACGCCGAGGCCATGGCTGCACAGGAGCTTCGCTGGCTCACCTACATGCTGACCGACCTTGGAGAGCCGCCTCGTTCTCCTCCAGTCCTGTACGTAGACAACAAGGCCATGCTGGCCTTGTGTCGAGAGCAGAGACTGGAGCACAGAACAAAGCACATTGCTCTTCGCTACTTCCTTGCTCGTGAGCTACAGCAGCGTGGTCAGTTGCGGCTTTCGTACGTGGCCTCTGAGGCCAACACTGCTGATGTTTTCACCAAGGCACTTGCGCCTTGTGATCATCAGCGCTTCTGTACTCAGCTTGGTCTTGTGCCTGTCTTGCCTCACTTGCTCACTTCTTGACCTTGCTTGTACTGTCGCATATATATACTCCTGCTCTTGCTTGCTTAGCCTCTTATATATATATGTGTGCTCCTGCATGTGAACTGGCCTTCTGGCCTTGAACTTGTGCTCGGAATGTGTGGTGACTTTGTGATCCACCCTAAGCTTTGCTTTGCTTTGCTTGACTGGTCTTGTGACCCCTTGTTCTCCCCCACTTTGCCTATGGGGGTGTGTCAAATGATAATGTTGTGTAGGCTATAGTGGGGTAGCCCATATGGGGTACACATTTCTAGGGTCGCATATTTGTATCACTTTCATTCCATAGTCATCCCATTCTCGTTCTACTTTTCTCACAGCAGTGAAGATTTTTATCGACGGAGGAGCAAGCCACAGTTTAATTAATACCGCAACCGCACGAAAACTACAGCTGACACTTAGCCGTTGCTTACCGGAGATAGACGCACGCTTAGTCGACGGCACGCCACTGGCCATACGGGAAAAGGTAGAGAGAGTTAAAGTCCGCTGCGGGGGAAATTTCGGGTTTACACAGGAAATGCTCGCAACGACACTGGATGGGCACGATATTTTACTGGGAAGTTATTGGCTGCGTCGGTATAACCCGCGAATTGACTGGACGACGGGTAGGTGCACCGTGCGAAGTAGTGGTAACTGGGTCAAGCTACCTCGCTGGCACTCGCCCGAGTCTTCAACGGTACACGTCAACGCCATTACAATGAAACGGGCTGTCGCTGCTGGAGCTGACGTGTACGCAGTAGACATCGCAGTAGTAGAGGAAGCAGAGCAGCCGAGTGATTTCAAGAAACTGCTGGCAGCCGTACCGCCCGAATTACAGGAACTGTTGAAACGATACCCCGGGATTTTCCCCGACGACTTACCGGAAGGACTGCCACCTCAACGAGCACATGACCACTGAGTCGAATTAGAACCGGGGGCACAGCCAACTGTACAGCGCCAGTTCAGACCGACACGGCCCGAGCTCGACGAACTAAGGAAGCAGTTAGATTACCTGTTAGAGAAAAAAATCATCAGACCGAGGTCGTCACTATTCGCCGAACCGATACTATTCACGCCGAAAAAAGACGGGGGTTTGTCGAGAGACTAAGTAATTAACAGTAGAAAGGTGGGGCCTAGGCTTAGTAGCCTAGGCCCTAACTTAAGTGTCGAGCGGGTTTTCACCTAGGGTGAGTGTCGAGTGAGTTGAGAGAGGAAAATTGGAGAATGTGTGTCTTCACTATAGTATCGAAGTACATATAGCAAAGGAAACACATAAGGTGCACCACCAAACAAAGTTTAAATATCTACACTAACTACAGCTACAGGCAGTTACAAATATATATATTGTGACACTCCCCCATAACTGCCTGCAGCAGGAGTATGTGTAGAATACAACCTGCAGGTGTACACATGCAAAATAAATAGCAAGCAACAGCAGGTAATGCAGGCGGGCTGACACTAAGTGGTCACCCCCTCCATCTCCTCACCCTCCTCCTTCCCCTCCCCCACACTGCTGCAGGAGCAGCAGAGAAGGGGGGGAAGAGAGGAGAGGTGGAGGGACGGCTGCATGTTGCCTCACACCCGCCACCCTGGTACCACTCCCCCTGCTCCCCCACATCCTCACACCTTCTCCCCCCAGCGGCAGCTGCAGCGGTGGGACTGAAAGAAGGAGGAGGGGAAGGGAGAGAGGTGACGCCACACTCCAACACCCTCCACCCCCATACCCTCCTCCCCGCGGCTGCAGGGAGACAAAGGAGGAGGGGGGTGGGAAGGAAGAAAGCCGCAGAGCGGCGAAAAGGTGTCGGTGCAGTGGTGTCAGGGGCGGCTTCAGGGAGTGCAGGGGCGGAAAGGCCCGTCGCGGGCCAGTGCCACGGGGCGCACGACGGGTAGAATAGAAGGGCCCGATCGTGTGCCTCGGGGCGCACGACGAGCAGGGCACCATCGTGTGCCACGGGGCGCACGATGGGCAGACGAAGGGCACCGTCGCGTGCCACGGGGCGCGCGACGGGCAGGGAAGGAGTCACTCGCCCGTGGGCGGGACAATGTAAAAATAAAATCGTCACGCGCCCTAGGCGTGCGACCGGAAAACCTTAGCAGCGGAAGTGTAAAGTGGGCCCACAGGCCAGGACGAACCTAGCTCCGATAACATGTCGAGAGACTAAGTAATTAACAGTAGAAAGGTGGGGCCTAGGCTTAGTAGCCTAGGCCCTAACTTAAGTGTCGAGCGGGTTTTCACCTAGGGTGAGTGTCGAGTGAGTTGAGAGAGGAAAATTGGAGAATGTGTGTCTTCACTATAGTATCGAAGTACATATAGCAAAGGAAACACATAAGGTGCACCACCAAACAAAGTTTAAATATCTACACTAACTACAGCTACAGGCAGTTACAAATATATATATTGTGACAGGGTTTTCGCATGTCTATCGACTACAGAGCACTGAACAGGGTAACAGTCAAGTCGCGGTACCCGATTCCCCGCGCCGACGAACTGATCGACCAACTGCGAACATCACGGGTTTTTCCGAAAATAGATTTACGGGGAGGTTACCATCAGATTAGGGTCAAACCATTGGACTGCGCCAAAACAGCTTTCAGGACTAGGTACAGGTCGTTCGAATTCACTGTGATGCCATTCGGGCTGACCAATGCACCAGCGACTTTTCAGATGACCATAAACGACGCATTTAGGCCGCTCTTAGATAAATGTGTAATAGTTTACCTTGACGACATCCTAGTGTACAGTTGGGATAAGCAGCAGCACTTACTAGATCTGGAAGCGGTGTTTAAGGTTTTAGACGAGCACAGATTACTGACCAAGGGTTCCAAGTGCGAGTTCTTCCAGGATAGGTTAGGATTTTTGGGGCACGTTATTTCGGAGGCTGGAGTTGAAATCGACCCCAACAAGCTGGATACGGTAAAATCGTGGCATCCCCCGACGAACATCACGGAGCTGCAGAGCTTTTTAGGGTTCGTTAATCATGTGCGACGGTTCGTCCCCGATATGGCACGGTTAACTGCCCCACTAACGGATTTACTGCGGAAGGGGGTCGCTTTACGTGGGGGGAGAAAGAGCATGCTGCCTTCTCTGCCCTGAAAAATGTTCTCTGTTCACCGCCCGTCCTGCGCATCGCCGACCCACACCGCCCATTCCAAGTAGTTACCGACGCAAGCGATATCACCATCGGAGCCGTACTGCTACAGGATTTTGGCAATGGCCTACAGCCTATCGCATACGAGTCACGACCGCTGTGTAGTCTGGTCGTCAGCCCAAGAAGCGTCTGCGTGACCTGTGAGGACCACTCGACGTCGCCCTCCAAGCACTAGCCCCATGCCCGACGTACTGCACAAGTAGCGCAACACCCTCTTCGCTCCAGCCATGTGCTCTGGTCGGTGTCTCCTAGGAGCAACATAGCGTGCCAAGATGCTAAGAGGGTATGCAAGGTCAGGTCGTGTGCATGTCATTAGGTACATGAGGCAGCCAACAAGCTCTGGGTACGGGCCACTTGGCTCTACGGACTCATCCGAAGGCAGAGCTGAGAGCGAGTGGCGAGTAGACAGAGGATTGGCCCGAGGCGAGGAGTACGTGAAGTCGAAGCGCTGAAGGACCTGCTGCACCATGTGTGACTGAGTCAGGGTAATGGTGCGCTGTGCTCTGTCCTGGGTGATCTGCAAGCCAAGGTAGCTGCGCAGTTCACCCAGGTCTGTGCACGTGTGTCTCTTCTGCAGCTCGGACTTCACGTGGGCGAGTTCAGCAGTGTCAGCAGTAGCAAAGACCAAGTCGTCGACGTACACGAGGATCTAGAACGGCAGCAAAGAGGTGTCGGTGCGTAGAAACAGCGACGGGTCAGTAGTAGAAGGAGCAAACCGAAGAGCCGCAAGTGTAGTCCTCAGTGTGTCGTGCCACTCACGGGGCGCCTGGCGGAGACCGTAGACTGGCCGTCGGAGGCTCCACCGGGTACCAGGAGGAAACGACCCAGTGAAGCCAGGAGGGCGGCGCAACCAGATCTCCTCGTGCAGGGTGCCCTGTGGGAAAGCTGTGCTGAAGTCAAGATAGTGAAGCTCGTAGTCCCGCTGAGCGGCTATGTGCAGCAGCACCCAAAGAGTGGTCATCTTCGGGGTGGGAGAGAAGGTCTGAAAGTAGTCAACTCCCTGCCGCTGACTGAAGCCTCGAGCCACGTAACGCGCTTTGAAAACAGGCGGAGAACCCGGCGGCCGCTTCACCCTGAAAATCCACATGCCACTGACGATGTTCACCCCAGGTGGGAGAACCTCGTCGACGTAGGTGCCTGTGGACTTCCAGGAAGCCATCTCTGCGTCCATGGCTGACTGCCACTAAGAGGAGTAGGGACCCTCGATCGCCTTAGCGTACGATCGAGGAGTCGGGATATCTGGTGCATCCGGGTCTCCCTCAGGGGCAATCAGCGTGGAAACGAGATGAGGCAAAGCAGCAGCAAAACACTGGAACTCCTCCTGCCTGTCCTCAAGGACGTCCGTGCTAAGAGCACACTCACCCCCGACGGACGGAGGACAGACAGACTCAGACTCAGCAACAACACTAGCAGCATAGTCTAGACGACAGCGAGCAGCAAAGTCGACAAGCTCAGCAACTAAGGCAGACGCAGCAGTGGACTCAAAGGAAGGGTCACTGACAACAGTGGCCAGGAGACGCGTGACAGTAGGACTGGCACCACGACGAGAGTCAGACTCCGGGTCAGAAGGGACAGGAAGAGAGGACTCTGGAGGAGACGGCAACGGGACACGCAGAGGAGCAGCGGAAGGACGCAATGCCATCCGGTGTGTGCCTGGGACCGCAGGAGGACGCGGACGCGGAGCACGACTACTAGTGCGAGCAGCACAAACAGGCGACGCAGGACGAGACGCAGGCTCACGACGCTCAGCAAGACCTCCAGTATGACCAGTGTAGGGAGAAGGAGCAGGCAGGGGGGAGGCGGGCTCTAACTGTGACCGCGACTGGACAGGCTGTGGACACTCTAAGGGAGGAGCAGGACCAGTAGAGGGCAGGAGTCCATGAAGCTGCTCAAGGAGTGGAACAAAGTACGGCCGCGGCCGCGCAGCGCCTCCCGAACCAACAGGGACAGCACCAGTACCCCCAGCGGCAGCACCAGCGCCAGCAGTACCTCCAGCTCCAACAGCGCCAACCCCAGCACCCTTAGAAGCACCAGCGCCAGCAGCACCACCAGCGCCAACACCCCCAGCAGCTCCAGCTCCAGGAGCTCCAGAAGCCCCAGCTCCAGCAGTACCAACAGCAAGACCAACTCCAGCAGCCCTAGCAGCACCCCGAGTCCTAGCAGCTCAAGAACCGCTAGTACGAGCACCTCCAGGACCAGTAGGAACAGTTGTACCTCCAGCTCCAGCAGCACGGCTCCAGCGCCAGGCAAACCACTCACGCAGCTCCTGCGGAGAGAGTGGCTCCCGCCTCGACGAAGCACCGCGAGAGGCCACACGAGCAGACCCAGCACCCCCAGGCTCCGTACCCCCAGGCTCAGCACCCCCACGCTCAGCACCCCCAGGCTGTGCACCCCCAGACTCAGCACCCCCAGGCTCCGCACCCCCAGGCTCAGCACCTCCAGACCCGGCACCCGCAGGCTCAGCACCTCTAGCAGCATCAGAGTCAAGGACGTTCGTGCTAAGAGCACACTCACCCCCGACGGACGGAGGACAGACAGACGTAGACTCAGCAACGAGACTAGCAGCGTAGTCTAGACGACAGCGAGCAGCAAAGTCGACAAGCTCAGCAACTAAGGCAGACGCAGCAGTGGACTCAAAGGAAGGGTCAGTGACAACAGTAGCCAGGAGACGCGTACCAGTAGGACTGGCAGTACGGAGAGAGTCAGACTCCGGGTCAGCAAGGACACGAAGAGAGGACTCTGGAGGAGACGGCAACGGGACACGCAGAGGAGCAGTGGACGGACGCAGTGCCATCTGGTGTGTGCTTGGGACCGCAGTAGGACGCGGACGCGGAGCACGACGACTAGTGCGAGTAGCACGAACAGGCGACGCAGGACGAGACGCAGGCTCACGACGCTTAGCAAGACCTCCATTAGGACCAGTGTAGGGAGAAGGAGCAGGTATGGGGGAGGCGGGCTGTAACTGTGACTGTGACTGGACAGGCTGTGGACACTGTAAGGGAGGAGCAGGACTAGTTGAGGGCGGGAGACCAAGAACCTGCTCAAGTAGCGGAACGAAGTACGGCCGCGGCCGCGCAGTGCCTCCAGAACCAGTAGGGACAGCACCAGTACCCCCAGCGGTAGCACCAGTGTTAGCAGCACCGCCAGCGCCAACAGCGCCAAATCCAGCACCCTCAGACGCACCAACGCCAGCAGAACCACCAGCGCCAGCAGAACCACCAGCGCGGACACCCCCAGCAGCTCTAGCTCCAGTAACTCCAACACCTCCAGCAGCTCCAACTCCAGCAGGACCGGCAGCTCCAGTACCGCCAGCAGCTCCACCAGTTCCTCCAGCAGCACCCCCAGCCCCACCAGCTCCAGTTTCGCCAGTACGAGCACCTCCGGGACCAGCAGCAACAGTAGTACCTCCAGCTCTAGAAGCACGGCTCCAGCGCCGGGCAAACCACTCGCGCAGCTCCTACAGAGAGAGCGGCTCCCGCCTCAACGAAGCACCGCGAGAGGTCACACGAGCAGACCCAGCACCCCCAGGCTCCGCACCCCCAGGCTCATAACCCCCAGGGTCAGCACCCCCAGACTTAGCACCCCCAGGCTCAGCACCCCCAGACTCAGTACCCCTAGGCTCCGCACCCCTGGACTCAGCACCCCTAGGCTCCGCACCTCCAGACTCAGCACCCCCAGGTTGCGCACCCCTGGACTCAGCACCCGCAGGCACAGCACCTCGAGAAGCACCAGAGTCAACAGCTACCTTGACAAGCTCGACTACATCTACGTGGGACACACCTAACGGGGCAGGACCCAGAGGGGGGAGGGGGTCTACCGGGGGAGGACCTGGCGCAAGGAAGAGCGGCGGCGGGGGGAGGGGCGCAGTGCGGTAGGGGAAGAGACGGTAGTAAGGCACCAACTCGTCAAAGGTGAAGTCCTGGGAGGACAGAACACGGCGCGAGGTGGGGTGGTAAAACTGCCACCCAGGCGCGTCAGGGGGGAAGCCAAGGAAGACGCAGGGAACAGCACGGGGGGACAGCTTGTCCGCAGACAAGTCGCGGACAAACGCCAGAGATCCCAAGAACCGAAACGTAGACGCATCGCCAACCTTCCCCGTCCACCGCAAGGTGGGGGAGGTCTCAGGCAAGGAGACCCGGGGCTAAAGGTTGAGCTGATGCGCTGCGTACTGAACCGCAAACGGCCACAGAAAATGGGGGGCAGCCGCATGCATCATGGACGTTCGAGCGACGTCCATGACCATGCCAATGCGGCGCTCAGCAATCCCATTTTGCTGTGGAGAGGCCGGAAGCGTGAAGGTGTGACGGATTCCGTGTGCACGACAGAAGGCTCCCAGATGGGCAGAGAAAAACTCCCCACCTCTGTTAGAGTGAAGACGCAGAACAACAAAGTCTGAGCCGAAACTCTCTCTGAGCTGGAGACGAGCTGCGCGGATCCAGTCGATCAACACCTCAGTGACGTCATCCTTGCTGCGCAAGGGGAAGACTGTGGTGTAACGCGAGTAGTCGTCAACCACCAATAGGAAGTAACGCTCGTGCCCCTGTCCACGGACGCGGGCGAGGCCCCACACGTCCATGTGAAGAGTTTGCAGTGGAGCCTCTGTCGGAGGAAACTCGGAGGAGTGAGGGGCGGCGCGCTGTCGCCCCTCGACGCAGGGGACAAAGGTAGGGGCAGGCCCTGGAGGTAGGGGAGGGAGAGACCGGGGAAGACCAGAGACAAGGACACGGGAGGCCATGCCTCGGAGATGAGGCAGGGAGGGGTGACCAAGGCGGTGGTGCCAAAGGAGAGTCTGGTGGGACAGGAGACGACATGAGCAGGGAGCAGACTCAAGACCAGACTTGGACGCTGCAGCAAACACCTGACTCGATGCAGCTACCTGACCAGACTCAGCAGTCGGAGGAGACTCAGTAGTCAGTGTGTACAGGCTCGACCCCGGCCGACGGGTGAACGTGGCAGAGTGTCGGCCTGTCCGAGCACACGTGCAGTGGGTCACCCGCTGACTCGCAGGAGTGAACTGGTCAACCCCCCTATCCTGTAGATCAGCTCCACTTACCAAGTTCGTAGAGAACAAGGGGAGGTAGAGACCTGACAGGGTGCCGAAGGGGGCTGCCGGGCACGGTAGGACAGTGGAGAAGCTAGCAAGGACAGGACCCCCAGAGGGGTCCGCTAGAGAGACTGCAACCGGCCGACTAAGCGGCATAAGCGTGGTGCGGTCTCGAAAGAAGGAGCCGGAAGCACCCGAGTCAAGGGTGAAGGTGTGCAAGGCCTGAGCCCACGTGGTACCTGAGAGAGCAGACTCACCAGCACCTGGGGCAGGAGACGCACTAGCACCTAGAGCAGCAGCCTCACCAGCACCTAGAGCAGCAGACTAGATACCGGGGTCAGGCGGCATACATAGGTGACAGACTCCCTCGGCACTAGTAGACAATGCATGCATTGCAGTGAGAATAGCATCATAGTCAAGAGCAAAGATAACTACCCTCTGCCTAAGCAGCTCCAACTAGTCAGGGAGCTTAGCGTGGTCGCCAAACTCTGTACGCCAAGTGTCGCTCAGACGCGCGAAGCAGCGGGACTCTGTGTGACTACTCGTCCCGCAAGTCTGACCAGTCCGGACACCCGTGCGAATAACGTATGGGCAGCGAGCAGGACTCAGCGACCCTCCACTCTGAGCGTACCACTCACGAAGCTGCTGGGGTGAAAGAGTCTCGCGCGGACAACGCTGATGCTTCACCGGGCCACTACAAGAAACTCCCGAACTACCCACTCCAGGACGACTCCCACTACTGCCACCCCGACAACCCCAACTGGTGTACCACTCACGAATCTGTTGGGGGGTGAGGGACTCACGCGGGCGACGCTTGAGCTGCATCCTACCACTACAAGCAACTGCGGAACTACTCACTCCAGGACGACTCCCACTACGGCCACCCCGACAACCCCAACTAGCGTACCACTCACGAAGCTGTTGGGGGGTGAGGGACTCACCCGGGCGACGCTGGAGCTGCATCTGGCCACGGCAGGAGCAGTAGTAGCAGTAGAAAGAGCAGCAGTAGGAAGAGCAGCAGTAACAGCAGTACGGGCAGGGCAGTGCTCACCAGTGGCGAGAAGGGCAGGCGTATGACGGCGGCAACGGCGATGCCGCTGCCACTGTAGAGCGAGAGCTCCGCGGCAGCTGCAGGGGTGGCTGCTCTAGGGGCGGCTGCTGCAGTGGCGGCTGCTCCAGGGGCGGCTGCTGCAGTGGCGGCTGCTCCAGGGGCGGCTGCTGCAGTGGCGGCTGCTCCAGGGGCGGCTGGTGTAGTGGCGGCTGCTCCAGGGGCGGCTGCTGCAGTGGCAGCTGCTCCAAGGGCGGCTGCTGCAGTGGCGGCTGCTCCAGGGGCGGTTGCTGCAGTGGCGGCTGCTCCAGGGGCGGCTGGTGCAGTGGCGGCTGCTCCAGGGGCGGCTGCTGCAGTGGCGGCTGCTCCAGGGGCGGCTCCTGCAGTGGCGGCTGCTCCAGGGGCGGCTGCGGTAGTGGCGCCTGCTCCAGGGGCTGCTGCTGCAGTGGCGGCTGCTCTAGGGGCGGCTGCTGGTGCTGGGCGGCTCGGCAGCTCGGCTGCCCGCTAGGGGCGGCGACGGGGCCGGGTAGTGGCGGCGACGGGGCCACTAGGGGCGGCGACGGGGCCGCGGAGGGAGGGGAGCGGCGACGAGGCCGCTAGGGGTGGCGACGGGGCCGTGTAGGGGCGGCTACGAGGCCGCGTTGGGGCAGCTCGCTCATGTCTTCGCTCGGCAGTGCTTCCTTGTGCATTGATGCTTCCGCATTGCCTGGGTCTGCACATCGGTCGCCCCTTCTCCTTTGGCGCCGAAGTTCGTGCCCACACCACCGTGCTTAATGCAGACCGTGCATTTCATTGACGGGAAACCTGCTCTTGTCTGACACAAAAAAAGCCACGAGTAGTCGTCAAACCACAGTTTGTTGTACACCCTTCCTGATAGTTCTCCTCGGATATGCCATAAGTAACATCAACCGCTTTCCCCTTGAGTTTATGCAGTTGAGCCTTTAAGGAAGAGTTCCCCATACTAGACGTGGGCGTAGCTTGACTGGTACCCCACTGGATCTTTGTCTAGAGGTACTTCACTTTGATACCCCTTTTCAGACGTGGGCCGGCGCGAGTAGTTGTGGCACCAACGGGAGGACGGTTCCGTGTAGGTTCGGAAGCGATCGGCGGATCGACAGGTGTTGATGCGGCAGTGACGACATGCCTCAAACACTCACCCTTACGCAGCACGTACATTATTATTCTTGCCACACCGTATTCCGTTACCACTCGCGACACTCACTGTTGCACTTGTCGCAACCCGACCACACGGCTCGGCTGGTAACCCACACTCCGTGCCTCCGTTTCGACATTTTCCAACCTCAGTCACAGGCCCGTCGCACATCTCCCACAGTTCGTTACCGTTACCACCATGGGAATTCGCTATATAGATCTCGCACTCAATGTTCTGCTTTGCTTTGCTAGTGGCAATTCTCGCTCGCTCGCTCAATTGCTCATGTAACAACAATGTACAAACTTGAGTAGTATAGCCAAATGTATTCCAGGCCCTCAGATTCACTTTTAGGGACGTTGATGCATCAGGGTCCCTGTGAAAAAAAGCCTGAATTTTCAGGGTTCCGGAAAACAAAAGCCTAAATTTTCAATCACATCATGCAATTGTGCAAGAGAGCAGCCTATACGACATGGTAGTAGAGGGATTCGGACCGGAAACCTTACCAATCGGTATCTACTTCACTAACCACTAAGACAGTTCATCGAGTCAACGATCAGTATTTTATAAAATAGATTTTATAATGCGGAAATGTTGGTTGACATTGTCTCGGGTGTTTTACGGGAAGGATTCGGAATGTGCATTCAGTGTACACTTCGATAAAAGTCTGAAACATCAGTGTTAGCTATGAAGTAAAGGCTGAAAAAATCAGTGTCACAAAAATCTCAACACTGAAAATTCAGTGTAGGTACACAAAACTAGGCTGAAAATCAGGAATTTCAGGGGAAAATTCCTGATATCGTAGGGCCTGATGTATACTGCTGCTTTAGGAAGGTTGAAGCAGTTTTGTGCTGTTTAGAAATCATGTTTTAATTTAGTAGCCTAGGAGCCTAGGGTAGACGCAATGTGGGGAGAGAGGAGGGGGTCCAGTATGAAAAGAGATATAGCAAGAGGAAAGATGGCAAAGAGGGTACACCATGAGAGAAATAACGTGATACTACACTACCTAACTTGTATGCAGTTACATATCTTAATCTCCCAGCATAACACTCACCTTCACTCCTCTTTCCTGACACTCTTTCCGCGTAATGCTGACAAAATAATAGTTCTTGCGCTCAGTGAGCTTATAACGAAACTTAGCCCTTAGCTTGGACTTCACAAGAACTTTCGAGATGGTATCACTCCTTATGTCACATTGGTCATATGCCTCCAAAGAAGATAACAGAGCCACGCTATGCTTCCTGAGAGTGCGCGAAGTCACGACGGATTTACCCCACCTGAAGACTGCAGAAAGGGGAGGGAGGCAGAGATGAGACAGGAGAAGCAGACGAGAGCCAAGAGCAAGCGGCGATAGAGAGGATTCATGCTTCATTGCACGCAACAAAGTTGTAAGTGGTCACTAAGCAGCAGGTAGGAGAGGGAAGAGAGGGACAGCCGAAGTGCAAGACCATTTTAACATGCTGGAACTCACTCGCGCACCCGACACACTGTAATGCATCCCTACCACGCTGAACATGCCCACATGGTGACAAGAACATGACAGCAATCTTGGTGTTATGGCATCCCTTGCTGTATGACATCCTTGAACATTCGTACATACTTAAAGTATCACCAAGCTTGATTGTTGGTCTTTTCGTCCACCACTGGTTTTGCCCGACATAAGGCCATCCGTTCTTGCCGCCGAGCACAACCGTTTTGGCGTGCTGCGCGGGGTGAGGGAAAACGAAAGAAAGTTGACGGCAAGGTGGCGTTGAGTCAGAAGCATTCAGATGAGCCATTGCTGCCATCGGTTGCAAGTGACCAAGCAAGTTAAACCATTTGCATGAGACCAAGCAAGCTAAACCCTTCAGTCAAGCCCTTTGTGCCTCCGACCACTGCTGTGACGGCACGCTGGGCCGTAAGGCGATCAAAGGCAACAGATGATGCGGCAGTGCACTTACAGCAACTGCAGGGCGCCGGGTTGTAGTCGGTACTAGGTCCAACGAAGATCCTGCACAGCAACACGGCCGCACACAGCACAGCATGGCACAGCACAGCAAATCAGAGCACAACACAGCAGCGAGCAATACGAACCCCGGCGCATGATTAGAAACACCAACTTGGAGGCCGAATCAGGCTGTGGAGCCACTCGAGAGCAGCAAAATGGTACTTCCCGCACGAACGAGAGCCACCTTGAGCGTACCTGCCAGCAGCAGCAGCAGCAGCAGCGCGAGGGGGAGACGAGCCATATGGCTTCCGCTGTGTGGGGTGACTGTGTATGACTGCTGGGACAACGGGCAAGGCTTCCCCCATTTATCATTCTCGGCATTTGGCTAGACGCATCAGGCCGGGCCTATCCTTCGCAGGATGTTTACCGGGCAAGGAAAACCAGGATGACCACCGGGCAAGGAAAACCAGGATGACCACTGGGCAAGTGTCCGGGTTTGTGCATTTTTTGCCCAGATATAGTAGCCGAGTTCTCGGTTTCGCAACCCGGCGTTGAAGCATTTTTTTTTAGGGCGTGTGTCATTTAGAATTCTGGTTCAACTTTTAGTGGTAGCCCTGTTTGTCGATGTCGCCAATTTTTCGCCACAGCATCGTGAAATCTGATTTGCTGGCGAGGAGGCGGGTCTCTCAAATTTGGCAAACAATGGTCGCCACATCTCGCCAGAGCTCTGGCAACCCAACCTTCCAGGGGAAAATGGGGTGAATTTGCCACTGACCAATGCAACTCATGGCTTTCAGTGTTTATACCGGGGCAGCTTGTACCAGTGCAACGAATCACACGATAACGGGACTCAACAACCAGCCTTATTCTGCCGCCGTTCGCTTCCGCTCGCTCTCCCCTCCTCTCCTTCGCGCCATGATACGCGCCGTGTTCCGCGGCAAGGTTCGCGCAGAGTCTCGCTCTCGGGTCCAAGGAGTGGGACTGTGCGGCGATCCCGCTCTGACGTTCCGCGAAACGGCCGCATATCCCTCAGCGCGCCCCTGAATTCACGCCGCATCGAGTTCAGCGCGACGCGCAGCAGCTGTCGCCACTGGCGCTTCGCGGACACGCTTGCAGTGCCGTCGCGCGCGGGAAAGCGCTGCCAATCCGCGCGGAGGACGCGCGGGCGGAGAGACTTGCGGGGAACGTGGAGAAGGATCCGCGCGGGGATGCGGAGGAGGGCGCTCGGGGAGCGCTGCGGATGTTTCCGCCAGGATTCCTGTTTGGCACCGTCACGGCCGCATACCAGGTGGGGGGGTCAAGGGGAAGCATGGGGGGAAAGAGGAGGGGACGCGGGCGATGGGAGAGTGTAGGGGGAAGGAGGGAGGCCAGGCTTGTTGGTGATTAGCAGGGGCCACGGCTGGTTACCAGTCGCGCCTTTGGGGTTGGGGGAAAGAGGAGAGGGGGGGGAGGAATGGGGAGGAGGGGGGAGGAGGAATATGGGGGTGGGAGGGGAGGGCTTTGGTGGTGTGTGAGGCAGGGGGGAAAGTTGAAGAGGATGACGAAGTGAGGTGTAGGGCGGCAAGAGAGGGCGTAGGGCAGCGAGAGAGGGCTACAAGGTGCGGACCGAAGCTCTCCACATGGAAACGCTGGGCGTTACATAAGCGATCTCACGTCAGGTGACAGACTCACAGCCCAAAGCAGCGGGCGGTGTGGAAGCAACATGGGTTGCGGGACAATTGTCACCTTAGGTGTAGCTGCCCGGCCCTGATGCACACATACACGCGAATGCACGCATGCTCCATGCTCCTCTGGTTGCACGGGAGGGGGCAAGTTGTGGAGAGTGGATGACACGTGGAGCGAGCGCACGCAAGGGAGGAGCGACCACACCTTACTCTTCGCTGCCCCCCTTTCCCACACCTTACTCTTCGCTGCCCCCCTTTCCCACACCTTACTCTTCGCTGCCCCCCTTTCCCACACCTTACTCTTCGCTGCCCCCCTTTCCCACACCTTACTCTTCGCTGCCCCCCTTTCCCACACCTTACTCTTCGCTGCCCCCCTTTCCCACACCTTCTCCGAGTACGCAGGTGGAGGGAGCAGCGCAGGAAGGAGGGCGAGGCGCCAGCATTTGGGACGTGTTTGCCCACACGCCAGGTACTGTAGCGCGCCAGGTACTGTGGCCCGCCAGGCACTGTACATGTTTTAATGCAGCAGAGTCTTAGCAATCTGCATGAAGATTATGGTACACTGTCGCATTATTCCATAGAACTGAAATTGTTATATGGAATATTGTAACAGCGCGAAGAGTGTAGAGAGCTGTGGTTGTGGCTAAGGTTGGAGACCGCGAGGAAACCGAGGACTCAGGGTACAGCTCGAGGCAGGGCTCGAAAGGGGGTAAGTACGGTTGGATGGGGGCCACAATGACGTGGCGGCGGGGCATGACAAGCTGAGTTGGGAGTTGGGGAGAGGGCCAGCTAAGCAAGGCAGGTCACGAGGGAAACCCCAAGGCGCCCTCACGGCGGAGAAAACCAAGAAAGGTTTGACAGGTTGTCTCATGCACAGTTGGAGGTGCTTCTAGTGCGATTCGGGGAGGGGAACAACAAAACTCGTAGAGTGACAGAGCTAAACCACTTTTGTTTGTTCTCTCGCTACTGTGGTATGCCTGTATGCTCTTCTACTAGTGAATCGGCTGGAGCAAATCTTGATCCACTAAAGAGAGGCCAAACAGAGGGTGTGCGGAGAACTAGGGACATCGTTTGTCCTAGTGCGGATCTCTTACAAACAGAAGTCTAAATGACCGGAATGTCGTTGCGGAGCGGCACCCGGTTGCCAGGGGAAGAGAATTCCCGAGAGAAGGAAGATCGCGCGGCCGAGAAAGCCAGCGCGGGACCGGCGGAGCCCGAAGCCGAGGAAGAAGAGAATCGGGGAGAGCCGAGCCACCCGGAGCAGGGAGATCGGCGATCGCGTGACGAAGAGAAGCGGCGCGAGGAGGAGTTCGCGATGAGAGCGGATCGACCGCTCAGAGGAGAACGGCGCTCGCCGAGGAAAACCTTGGAAGGTGCGAACTCGGCGGAAGTGACAACGCCGAAGGCGCGATCGTCTAATTGGCGTGTGCCGGGAGAGGAAGGATCTTCGGGAGCCGAGATCGGAGAAGGATCAGCAGGGCGCGCGTCGAGGAGGACGTTGGGAGAAGAGGGTAGCAGATACCGCTACACGAGCTTACCTAAGGTGGAGGTACCTGCACGCTTCACCGGCGATCAAGAATCAGGGCCCAGGCTGAAAACCTACGCGATGCATGTGCGCAGCGAGAAATACTGCTGGGAACTGGACGGGCTGGATCTACGTCACTTCTTCCGCTCGCTGGGCAACACACTAGCGGGAGAGGCGGAGGCCTTCTTCCTGGAAATTCGGGATCTGCTCCTCGAAGAGGAGGAGAGGGACAAGCTGGGCAGAGTTAGGCGAGATGCAGAGGGACGCGTCATTCGACTGGAAGACCCCACGGAAAGGTTCCTGGAAGAATTGCAGACTCACTTCCCGACCCAGACGCCGGCGAGGTTGAGGGAGTTTGAGCAGGCGAGGCGAGGGCATCGAGAATCGCTGCTGGCGTACTACCGGAGGGTGAAGCAGTTGGCGGAAGACATCAGCTGTCACGATCCGCGTATCGTGGTGGCGAAATTCCTGGATGGGCTCTCGGGAGAGCTGGCGCGTACTGTGAGGGATAGAACCTACGATCTGGGGCCGAACGCGTCACTCCAGCAGGCGTACGAGATTGCTTGGCGACACGAGCAGTCACTCAGTCTTTATGACCTGGGAAGACGGACAGACAGGGGACCTCGGGACAAAGAGAGAAGGCCAGTGACATGGAGTGGGGCCTTGCTGGCCGAAGGTGAGGAAGAAGAGCTGGACAAGGCGAGGGAGCGCAGAGGACAAGTCAGACGGGCCAGGAATCCTGCTGCGGCCGCCGGAGAAGAACCAGTGTGCTACAAATGCCACGAGCCTGGCCACTTCAAGAGAGACTGTCCCAAGGTCCAGACGTGCTCATATTGCCAGCGGAAAGGACATAACAAGGAAAGCTGTTATACTCGTCAGAGAGAAGAGCGGCACAAGGGAGGGAGGCGCAGTCGGATAGCAGCTCTGGAGGAAGAGCTGAGGAAGCTGAAGGCCGAGGAGGTGTCCAGCGGTGAAGAAGAGGAAGCCACCGGGTTGATGGCCAGAGGACAGAGTGAGTCGGAGGATGACCTGGAGGAACCAATATTCATGGCGAGGGATGCAGACCGGGCAAGGGAGGAGCTGGGCCTGAGAAGCGAAGGGAGGGATAACAGAAGCTCTACCCCGATAGCAAGACGTGGCCCGAGAGCAAGCGTAGAACGCTCGGTAGAAAGAGCAGAAGGAGTGGTGACAGCAGCAACAGCGGCAGGAGAGGTCGGGCCCCGACGTCACCCGTTCGAGAGGCTGGCGGCACGTCCCTGCGTAGTAGAGGCATTGGAGGGGACGGTGGCAGTGGAAGGAAAATACCCAGGAACGACAATCATCGATACAGGAGCATCGCAAGTCTTGGTGGGGAGAAGGATGGCTGAACGGCTGGGGTTGCACCAGGAAGACAAGGTGACCAGGGAAGGTGTAAGGATACAGACTGCAGAAGGAGGAGGAGGGAAGTGGCTACCTAGGTCCTTGAAACCTCAGGAGTTGGTGCTGTCCCCAGGGAGCGAGAACGAAACAAGGATCAGGGTGCACTGCCTCATCTCGGACTCGGAGGACTACGACTTATGTTGGTGTTAGGCCCCAATCTCACATTTTGTACTTGTACTTTTATATCCTAGTTTAGTGTAGTTTGCACTTTGTGTTTGGTTGGGTGTACACCCACATCCCAACCAAACCCAAATGTAATCTCCAAGCAATCTCCAACCCACCAATTGGAGATTGCCTTGGGATTACCCTTGATTCCCTAGGATTGCCTCCTGATTCCCTCCTCATCCCTACCTTGCTCATTCCGGATGTACTTAAAGAGCTTTGAGCTCACTACTATAGTATCGATTCTAAGCTCAAGTTCTGACATGGTATCAGAGCGGTCTCGGGTTCGAATCCCAGTGTGTGCACTTCGGGCATCCCAGTGCGGGGGGGTGTCAGAGGTCCACTGGAGATCCCCGATTGATCCTAGGGAAAGGTTACAGGCATGTTGGCCTGGGGGGTTATGGGCGCACTGACCCGCTACTTAACAAGCCCTTTTATCCCAATGGTCTAGTGGTTGGGATTCTGACATGGTAATCAGAGCAGCTCAACCGCATACGCGGATCGTGATCCTCTCATCTCTGCGGATACTTGTCCCGCAAACCTCGGGGAAGCCATCGCCAATTTCGTCGCCGTTGATTCGCGACATTCATCGGCGGAATTTCTCCCGCCAAACCTTCCCGTCACCATCGACGGAAACTTCTCTGGTAAGCGCATCGTCGGCGCTCTAACCTAACACTCGTTTTCATCAATTCGTCACTTCTTCTCCTCGACGGGCTGCCGCCCGTCGCCCTGCAGCTTCTCGTCGGGCCGCCGCCCGTCGCCCCGCAGCGTCATCTTCGGGCTGCCGCCCGTCGCCCCGCATCTGCACTCCTACCCCCATCCCCCCTCTTTCCCGCAGCTGAACAGGTGCAGCAACGCAGCCGAGCAGCAGCGTAGCCGCGAAGCCGAGCAGCCGTGTAGCCGCGAAGCCGAGCAGCAGCGTAGCCGCGAAGCTGAGGGTGGTGTGTGGGGGGGTGTGTGGGAATAGGACTAGTAGGTAGTTGACACTAAATTGGCGTCTCAGTCAAATTCTCCTTCGTAAACCCTAAACCTCCGGTTCTTCAAAATCTCCTTTGGAAACCCCAAACCTCAAGTTCCTATTGGTGACTTAAGAGCGGCGCTCCGCGCGAGAAGTTAAGGGGTCTCCACCATGGCTTTCTCGTCTTCCACCATGGCGAACCCCATCACCCCGCTCCGCCTTGAAGCCGATGGCTCTAGCTCCAACTTCAAGGCGTGGAGCTACGGAGTTGACAAGCACCTCCTGAGCCGTGACGTGCAGGGCCTTGACCTCAAGGACGTCCTCCTCAACCGTGGCAAGGGGAAACAGCCCACTCTTCCCCGTGAACCGACCGAATCTTCAAGTGATGCTGACGTGATGACGTACGAAGAAGCTGTTGAGAAGTACCGGAAGTGGGAGAAGGCCGATGCTGCCATCATCAGCGTCTTCATTGCCTCCACCCCTCCCGAACTTGTCAACACGTTCCACAACTACCCTACCTCCAACGCCATCTGGAAGTATCTCCAGGATCGGTTCATGAACAAGACGGCGGTCGGAGTGGCGATTCTCATCCCCAGCATGTTTCAAGTCCGCCTTGAGGACTGCTCAGGAATGGCTGACTACATCGCCAAGGTGCAGACCATTCATGGTGAACTCAAGGAGCTGGGTATAGTCTTCCCCGAACAAGCCCCTGCAGCCGCCCTTCTTGTTGGTCTCTCCTCGGCATATGAAGTCACGAGGAAGATGCTCCTCACGCTCTCAGCGGAAGACCTCACCTTTGCTAAGGTCTCCACCGCACTCCTCTCTGCCGAGAAAGACTCCACTGCTCAGGCCAAGGCACACGCCATCCGTGCTCCCATGCCCCTAGCAAGTGTTGCAGCGGCCCTTGCCTCGGCGCCTTTCCAGCGCAACCGCTTTCCTCCGTGCACCTACGTCGTCAAGTATGGCAACCGCAAGGGACAAGTGTGTGGTGGCACTAACCACCCCCTTGCCACGTGCTTCAAGAAGAAAGACGACGAGTGGTATGCCATCCACGGGGTTGACAAGAAGCCGCCAAACTGGATGCGCGCTCGTAAGGCCAACCTCGTTGAGGTCCAGGACCCCTCTTCGGCTAGTGCTAGTGACAGTGCTCCTGTTGATGTGCGTATCAACCTGTTGTTTCCTGGCACTGCCATGATTAATGAAGCCACTTCCCAGTACATCGACTCATCACAGGCACCACAGTACATAGAGTTCACACTCGACAGTGGGGCCACTCACACTGTGCTCAAGGAGACACTCTCCTTCAAACCCTATCCAGCACCTATCCCTCTCTTGGGAGCTGACTCCAGCTTCACCACCCTAGCCAAGGGCACCTCCACAGTCCCATGCCCAGCCTTCCCTTCCGGCACCGTCACTGGCATGTGCGTGCCTTCACTACGCCACAATCTAGTGGCTCAAACAGAAATTCAGAAAGCAGGGCTACGCACCATCTTCTCGGAGAATGAGGACCACTGCGACATCATTGACCCACTCACCAACAAGGTCTTGGCCCGCTTCACCCTCAATAGCAGCGGCCTCTACACGCTACGCGTTCCTCTCCCACAGGTTTCAACCACCCAAGCACAGGCTCCCATCACACCATGCACATGTCGCAGCCTCTCCAACCCGACCATCCTCTATCATCATCGGTTAGGGCACCCAAACTTCCGCACGCTTGCTGACATGGCCTCCAAGAAACTTCTTCTCGGCCTGCCAGCCACACTTCCTCCACCATCTGACTCACCCGCTCCCACGTGCCTTGATTGCACCAAGAGCAAACTGCGCCAACAGCCCCACACTGCCTCACCCACAATCGCAGCGGCACCACTGGACCTAGTGCACATGGACGTCTGGGGCCCTGCCCCTGTTCTTGCACGAGGTGGATATCGCTACTTCCTAGTTATCGTGGATGACCACTCACGATACGTCTCTGTTCACCTCCTCCACACTAAGGCTGAGGCTCCAGAGGTCATCATGGCGTGGGTCAAGCAGGCACAGACCACCTTTGACCGCAAGGTCAAGCGCCTTCACTCGGATGGGGGGGGTGAATTTTGCAACGACAAGCTTAAAGCCTTCTGCTCCTCCGAAGGCATCCAGCAAAACTTCACCCTCCCTGACAGCCCTCAACAGAACGGCATAGCTGAGAGCCGCAACCACACTCTAGTGCAGATCACTCGGTGCCTCCTCAGCCACTCCAACGCTCCACACTCTCTCTGGGGATACGCTCTCTACCACGCCGCCCTCCTCTACAACCTTTACCCCCATCCGCACCTTCCCGATACCACTCCAACCACACTCTGGCTCGGGAAAACGCCCACTGCTCGCTCTCTTCGCGTTTGGGGATGCACCGCCTATGTCCTCCTCAACCCTCCGGCTCGACGCCAGAACGGTGGCAAGCTCGGTCCCAAGACTCAAACGTGCATCTACCTTGGGCACAACGCCGACTCACCTGACTACCTCTTCCTCAATCCCTCCACTCAACAGTTGGTCAGGAGCCGCGACGTTGTCTTTGATGAGACCCGCCCATTCTACTCCCCTTCGGGACGGGACCCTCTCCCTGATCCACCCTCCCTCGTGTGGGCAGACTTTGACGCGCCTCCCGACCTCCCGCCTGCTCCTGCCCCCTCACCTCCTCCCTCTCCTGCCATCCCACCATCTCCCTCTGAGGTCTCTGACCCGGCCTCACCGGTGTCTTCGGCGGCTGCTCCGCCCCCCCCCTCACCTTCCTCACTTCCCGCTGCGCCGCCCCCTCCGAGCGCACCTATCACCTACCATCGGCGGTCCCACCCTCCGGCCCCACCTCCTCCCCCAGTTCCCCCCACCACAGAGGAACCCGCTCTCCCACAGTCGCCCGAGCTGATCACGTACCGCCGGCGGCCCATTCCCCCACCCAAGCCTCCTAAGTCACCCTCTCCGACACCGCCTGCCCCGCCCTCCTCACCGGTGGCTCATGGCACCCGCTCCCATCGCGCTGCTCTTCCACTCGCAATGGTTCTTCGATACACAATGATCACACCGCCTCCTCCTGCTGGGGGGGATGTGCCCTCTACCCTTCTAGAAGACAGGCATGAGGAGCTGTGTGATCTCCATGCAGTCATTCCTCAGCTCTCACACATCTTCCCCGATATCACTGGCTCACCCTCCCTCAACCTCGCGGAGAACCCGACCATCCCTATCCCTCTCACCGTCCAAGAGGCTCTCTCAGGCCATCATGCTGCCGAATGGCGTGCTGCCATGGACGCGGAGATTGCAGCATTCACTCGCAACCACTCTTTCGATGACGAGACTCCACCTCCAGGAGTCAACATCGTCGGGGGCAAGTGGTTGTTCCGTGTAAAACAGCTCCCAGACGAGGCACCGGTGTTCAAAGCGCGTTACGTAGCCAAGGGCTTCACCCAGCAGCGGTACCGCGACTTCGACCTAATCTTCTCCCCCACATCCAAACCTCCCACCATTCGAACGCTCATGGATGTTGCAGCTCGAGAAGACTTTGAGATCAAATCCATGGATGCCTCCTCCGCTTTCCTACAAGGACGTCTCAAGGAGACAGTGTTCATGAACAGACCAGAAGGCTTCCCAGGAGAATTCCCTCCCAACACTGTCTGGAAGCTGAATCGCCCCGTCTACGGCCTTAAACAAGCCCCTCGCGAATGGCACAACAAGGTGAAAGAAGTCCTCCTCTCCCTGGACTTCCACCCCTCAACTGCTGACCCGACTCTCTTCATCCGTCGTCATTCTGAGCCATTCTACATCCTAGTCTACGTGGATGATTTTATCCTCGTTGCCAAGGACTCGGCCCAAATGACCTCAGTCCAGGCAGCCCTGAGCAAGGCCCTCCAGATGAAAGACCTTGGTGACCTCAAGCACTACCTAGGAATGGAGATCACTCGTGATCGCAAGGCTCGCACCATCTCACTCTCCCAGGAGTTCTACATCGACAATGTGCTCAAGCGGTTTGAGATGGAGCTGTGCATACCTGTTGCCACCCCGCTGCCGCTGCAACACCTCCTTACAGCTCCTGCTGTACCCACACCAGAGGCCTGCTATGAGCCATACCCGGAACTTGTTGGGTCCCTCATGTACGCCATGATGTGCACTCGACCGGACTTGGCCTACCCAGTCAGTGTTCTCTCTCGTTACGTGGCCCCGGGTCGCTTCACTAATCTTCATTGGAAGGCAGCAAAGCGGGTGCTGCGCTATCTTAAGGGCACAAAGTCCCACGTTCTCACACTCGGTGGGCTCTCCCCTCCTCGCCTGGAAGGTTACACAGACTCCTCCTGGGCTGATGACCAGACCGACCGGCGCTCCTCTCAGGGGTACTGCTTCACCCTCGGGAGCGGAACTGTCAGTTGGCGCTCCACCAGGTCGTCTGCAGTCTCCCTCTCCTCCTGTGAGGCGGAGCTCTACGCAGGCACCATGGCTGCTCAGGAGGCCCGTTGGCTCACTTTCCTACTCCAGGAGCTTGGCTTCCCTCAGTCAGCCCCCACCCTCTGGTGTGACAACCAGAGTACCATCCACATCTCTCAAGACCCTGTGTATCACACCCGCACCAAGCATATTGAACTTCGGCACTTCTTCATTCGTCACCTTGTGCAACAAGAGCAGCTGAAGGTGGAATACGTGGCATCTGACTGCAACCTGGCTGACCTGTTCACCAAGCCCCTTGGGAAGGTTCCCCACCATCGTCTCCTTGGCGCCATGGGGCTCTGCGCTCCTCCTTCTCCGCCATGCGTTCGATTGACGCCTCAGGGGGGGTGTTGGTGTTAGGCCCCAATCTCACATTTTGTACTTGTACTTTTATATCCTAGTTTAGTGTAGTTTGCACTTTGTGTTTGGTTGGGTGTACACCCACATCCCAACCAAACCCAAATGTAATCTCCAAGCAATCTCCAACCCACCAATTGGAGATTGCCTTGGGATTACCCTTGATTCCCTAGGATTGCCTCCTGATTCCCTCCTCATCCCTACCTTGCTCATTCCGGATGTACTTAAAGAGCTTTGAGCTCACTACTATAGTATCGATTCTAAGCTCAAGTTCTGACATGGTAATCAGAGCAGCTCAACCGCATACGCGGATCGTGATCCTCTCATCTCTGCGGATACTTGTCCCGCAAACCTCGGGGAAGCCATCGCCAATTTCGTCGCCGTTGATTCGCGACATTCATCGGCGGAATTTCTCCCGCCAAACCTTCCCGTCACCATCGACGGAAACTTCTCTGGTAAGCGCATCGTCGGCGCTCTAACCTAACACTCGTTTTCATCAATTCGTCACTTCTTCTCCTCGACGGGCTGCCGCCCGTCGCCCTGCAGCTTCTCGTCGGGCCGCCGCCCGTCGCCCCGCAGCGTCATCTTCGGGCTGCCGCCCGTCGCCCCGCATCTGCACTCCTACCCCCATCCCCCCTCTTTCCCGCAGCTGAACAGGTGCAGCAACGCAGCCGAGCAGCAGCGTAGCCGCGAAGCCGAGCAGCCGTGTAGCCGCGAAGCCGAGCAGCAGCGTAGCCGCGAAGCTGAGGGTGGTGTGTGGGGGGGTGTGTGGGAATAGGACTAGTAGGTAGTTGACACTAAATTGGCGTCTCAGTCAAATTCTCCTTCGTAAACCCTAAACCTCCGGTTCTTCAAAATCTCCTTTGGAAACCCCAAACCTCAAGTTCCTATTGGTGACTTAAGAGCGGCGCTCCGCGCGAGAAGTTAAGGGGTCTCCACCATGGCTTTCTCGTCTTCCACCATGGCGAACCCCATCACCCCGCTCCGCCTTGAAGCCGATGGCTCTAGCTCCAACTTCAAGGCGTGGAGCTACGGAGTTGACAAGCACCTCCTGAGCCGTGACGTGCAGGGCCTTGACCTCAAGGACGTCCTCCTCAACCGTGGCAAGGGGAAACAGCCCACTCTTCCCCGTGAACCGACCGAATCTTCAAGTGATGCTGACGTGATGACGTACGAAGAAGCTGTTGAGAAGTACCGGAAGTGGGAGAAGGCCGATGCTGCCATCATCAGCGTCTTCATTGCCTCCACCCCTCCCGAACTTGTCAACACGTTCCACAACTACCCTACCTCCAACGCCATCTGGAAGTATCTCCAGGATCGGTTCATGAACAAGACGGCGGTCGGAGTGGCGATTCTCATCCCCAGCATGTTTCAAGTCCGCCTTGAGGACTGCTCAGGAATGGCTGACTACATCGCCAAGGTGCAGACCATTCATGGTGAACTCAAGGAGCTGGGTATAGTCTTCCCCGAACAAGCCCCTGCAGCCGCCCTTCTTGTTGGTCTCTCCTCGGCATATGAAGTCACGAGGAAGATGCTCCTCACGCTCTCAGCGGAAGACCTCACCTTTGCTAAGGTCTCCACCGCACTCCTCTCTGCCGAGAAAGACTCCACTGCTCAGGCCAAGGCACACGCCATCCGTGCTCCCATGCCCCTAGCAAGTGTTGCAGCGGCCCTTGCCTCGGCGCCTTTCCAGCGCAACCGCTTTCCTCCGTGCACCTACGTCGTCAAGTATGGCAACCGCAAGGGACAAGTGTGTGGTGGCACTAACCACCCCCTTGCCACGTGCTTCAAGAAGAAAGACGACGAGTGGTATGCCATCCACGGGGTTGACAAGAAGCCGCCAAACTGGATGCGCGCTCGTAAGGCCAACCTCGTTGAGGTCCAGGACCCCTCTTCGGCTAGTGCTAGTGACAGTGCTCCTGTTGATGTGCGTATCAACCTGTTGTTTCCTGGCACTGCCATGATTAATGAAGCCACTTCCCAGTACATCGACTCATCACAGGCACCACAGTACATAGAGTTCACACTCGACAGTGGGGCCACTCACACTGTGCTCAAGGAGACACTCTCCTTCAAACCCTATCCAGCACCTATCCCTCTCTTGGGAGCTGACTCCAGCTTCACCACCCTAGCCAAGGGCACCTCCACAGTCCCATGCCCAGCCTTCCCTTCCGGCACCGTCACTGGCATGTGCGTGCCTTCACTACGCCACAATCTAGTGGCTCAAACAGAAATTCAGAAAGCAGGGCTACGCACCATCTTCTCGGAGAATGAGGACCACTGCGACATCATTGACCCACTCACCAACAAGGTCTTGGCCCGCTTCACCCTCAATAGCAGCGGCCTCTACACGCTACGCGTTCCTCTCCCACAGGTTTCAACCACCCAAGCACAGGCTCCCATCACACCATGCACATGTCGCAGCCTCTCCAACCCGACCATCCTCTATCATCATCGGTTAGGGCACCCAAACTTCCGCACGCTTGCTGACATGGCCTCCAAGAAACTTCTTCTCGGCCTGCCAGCCACACTTCCTCCACCATCTGACTCACCCGCTCCCACGTGCCTTGATTGCACCAAGAGCAAACTGCGCCAACAGCCCCACACTGCCTCACCCACAATCGCAGCGGCACCACTGGACCTAGTGCACATGGACGTCTGGGGCCCTGCCCCTGTTCTTGCACGAGGTGGATATCGCTACTTCCTAGTTATCGTGGATGACCACTCACGATACGTCTCTGTTCACCTCCTCCACACTAAGGCTGAGGCTCCAGAGGTCATCATGGCGTGGGTCAAGCAGGCACAGACCACCTTTGACCGCAAGGTCAAGCGCCTTCACTCGGATGGGGGGGGTGAATTTTGCAACGACAAGCTTAAAGCCTTCTGCTCCTCCGAAGGCATCCAGCAAAACTTCACCCTCCCTGACAGCCCTCAACAGAACGGCATAGCTGAGAGCCGCAACCACACTCTAGTGCAGATCACTCGGTGCCTCCTCAGCCACTCCAACGCTCCACACTCTCTCTGGGGATACGCTCTCTACCACGCCGCCCTCCTCTACAACCTTTACCCCCATCCGCACCTTCCCGATACCACTCCAACCACACTCTGGCTCGGGAAAACGCCCACTGCTCGCTCTCTTCGCGTTTGGGGATGCACCGCCTATGTCCTCCTCAACCCTCCGGCTCGACGCCAGAACGGTGGCAAGCTCGGTCCCAAGACTCAAACGTGCATCTACCTTGGGCACAACGCCGACTCACCTGACTACCTCTTCCTCAATCCCTCCACTCAACAGTTGGTCAGGAGCCGCGACGTTGTCTTTGATGAGACCCGCCCATTCTACTCCCCTTCGGGACGGGACCCTCTCCCTGATCCACCCTCCCTCGTGTGGGCAGACTTTGACGCGCCTCCCGACCTCCCGCCTGCTCCTGCCCCCTCACCTCCTCCCTCTCCTGCCATCCCACCATCTCCCTCTGAGGTCTCTGACCCGGCCTCACCGGTGTCTTCGGCGGCTGCTCCGCCCCCCCCCTCACCTTCCTCACTTCCCGCTGCGCCGCCCCCTCCGAGCGCACCTATCACCTACCATCGGCGGTCCCACCCTCCGGCCCCACCTCCTCCCCCAGTTCCCCCCACCACAGAGGAACCCGCTCTCCCACAGTCGCCCGAGCTGATCACGTACCGCCGGCGGCCCATTCCCCCACCCAAGCCTCCTAAGTCACCCTCTCCGACACCGCCTGCCCCGCCCTCCTCACCGGTGGCTCATGGCACCCGCTCCCATCGCGCTGCTCTTCCACTCGCAATGGTTCTTCGATACACAATGATCACACCGCCTCCTCCTGCTGGGGGGGATGTGCCCTCTACCCTTCTAGAAGACAGGCATGAGGAGCTGTGTGATCTCCATGCAGTCATTCCTCAGCTCTCACACATCTTCCCCGATATCACTGGCTCACCCTCCCTCAACCTCGCGGAGAACCCGACCATCCCTATCCCTCTCACCGTCCAAGAGGCTCTCTCAGGCCATCATGCTGCCGAATGGCGTGCTGCCATGGACGCGGAGATTGCAGCATTCACTCGCAACCACTCTTTCGATGACGAGACTCCACCTCCAGGAGTCAACATCGTCGGGGGCAAGTGGTTGTTCCGTGTAAAACAGCTCCCAGACGAGGCACCGGTGTTCAAAGCGCGTTACGTAGCCAAGGGCTTCACCCAGCAGCGGTACCGCGACTTCGACCTAATCTTCTCCCCCACATCCAAACCTCCCACCATTCGAACGCTCATGGATGTTGCAGCTCGAGAAGACTTTGAGATCAAATCCATGGATGCCTCCTCCGCTTTCCTACAAGGACGTCTCAAGGAGACAGTGTTCATGAACAGACCAGAAGGCTTCCCAGGAGAATTCCCTCCCAACACTGTCTGGAAGCTGAATCGCCCCGTCTACGGCCTTAAACAAGCCCCTCGCGAATGGCACAACAAGGTGAAAGAAGTCCTCCTCTCCCTGGACTTCCACCCCTCAACTGCTGACCCGACTCTCTTCATCCGTCGTCATTCTGAGCCATTCTACATCCTAGTCTACGTGGATGATTTTATCCTCGTTGCCAAGGACTCGGCCCAAATGACCTCAGTCCAGGCAGCCCTGAGCAAGGCCCTCCAGATGAAAGACCTTGGTGACCTCAAGCACTACCTAGGAATGGAGATCACTCGTGATCGCAAGGCTCGCACCATCTCACTCTCCCAGGAGTTCTACATCGACAATGTGCTCAAGCGGTTTGAGATGGAGCTGTGCATACCTGTTGCCACCCCGCTGCCGCTGCAACACCTCCTTACAGCTCCTGCTGTACCCACACCAGAGGCCTGCTATGAGCCATACCCGGAACTTGTTGGGTCCCTCATGTACGCCATGATGTGCACTCGACCGGACTTGGCCTACCCAGTCAGTGTTCTCTCTCGTTACGTGGCCCCGGGTCGCTTCACTAATCTTCATTGGAAGGCAGCAAAGCGGGTGCTGCGCTATCTTAAGGGCACAAAGTCCCACGTTCTCACACTCGGTGGGCTCTCCCCTCCTCGCCTGGAAGGTTACACAGACTCCTCCTGGGCTGATGACCAGACCGACCGGCGCTCCTCTCAGGGGTACTGCTTCACCCTCGGGAGCGGAACTGTCAGTTGGCGCTCCACCAGGTCGTCTGCAGTCTCCCTCTCCTCCTGTGAGGCGGAGCTCTACGCAGGCACCATGGCTGCTCAGGAGGCCCGTTGGCTCACTTTCCTACTCCAGGAGCTTGGCTTCCCTCAGTCAGCCCCCACCCTCTGGTGTGACAACCAGAGTACCATCCACATCTCTCAAGACCCTGTGTATCACACCCGCACCAAGCATATTGAACTTCGGCACTTCTTCATTCGTCACCTTGTGCAACAAGAGCAGCTGAAGGTGGAATACGTGGCATCTGACTGCAACCTGGCTGACCTGTTCACCAAGCCCCTTGGGAAGGTTCCCCACCATCGTCTCCTTGGCGCCATGGGGCTCTGCGCTCCTCCTTCTCCGCCATGCGTTCGATTGACGCCTCAGGGGGGGTGTTGGTGTTAGGCCCCAATCTCACATTTTGTACTTGTACTTTTATATCCTAGTTTAGTGTAGTTTGCACTTTGTGTTTGGTTGGGTGTACACCCACATCCCAACCAAACCCAAATGTAATCTCCAAGCAATCTCCAACCCACCAATTGGAGATTGCCTTGGGATTACCCTTGATTCCCTAGGATTGCCTCCTGATTCCCTCCTCATCCCTACCTTGCTCATTCCGGATGTACTTAAAGAGCTTTGAGCTCACTACTATAGTATCGATTCTAAGCTCAAGTTCTGACATGGTAATCAGAGCAGCTCAACCGCATACGCGGATCGTGATCCTCTCATCTCTGCGGATACTTGTCCCGCAAACCTCGGGGAAGCCATCGCCAATTTCGTCGCCGTTGATTCGCGACATTCATCGGCGGAATTTCTCCCGCCAAACCTTCCCGTCACCATCGACGGAAACTTCTCTGGTAAGCGCATCGTCGGCGCTCTAACCTAACACTCGTTTTCATCAATTCGTCACTTCTTCTCCTCGACGGGCTGCCGCCCGTCGCCCTGCAGCTTCTCGTCGGGCCGCCGCCCGTCGCCCCGCAGCGTCATCTTCGGGCTGCCGCCCGTCGCCCCGCATCTGCACTCCTACCCCCATCCCCCCTCTTTCCCGCAGCTGAACAGGTGCAGCAACGCAGCCGAGCAGCAGCGTAGCCGCGAAGCCGAGCAGCCGTGTAGCCGCGAAGCCGAGCAGCAGCGTAGCCGCGAAGCTGAGGGTGGTGTGTGGGGGGGTGTGTGGGAATAGGACTAGTAGGTAGTTGACACTAAATTGGCGTCTCAGTCAAATTCTCCTTCGTAAACCCTAAACCTCCGGTTCTTCAAAATCTCCTTTGGAAACCCCAAACCTCAAGTTCCTATTGGTGACTTAAGAGCGGCGCTCCGCGCGAGAAGTTAAGGGGTCTCCACCATGGCTTTCTCGTCTTCCACCATGGCGAACCCCATCACCCCGCTCCGCCTTGAAGCCGATGGCTCTAGCTCCAACTTCAAGGCGTGGAGCTACGGAGTTGACAAGCACCTCCTGAGCCGTGACGTGCAGGGCCTTGACCTCAAGGACGTCCTCCTCAACCGTGGCAAGGGGAAACAGCCCACTCTTCCCCGTGAACCGACCGAATCTTCAAGTGATGCTGACGTGATGACGTACGAAGAAGCTGTTGAGAAGTACCGGAAGTGGGAGAAGGCCGATGCTGCCATCATCAGCGTCTTCATTGCCTCCACCCCTCCCGAACTTGTCAACACGTTCCACAACTACCCTACCTCCAACGCCATCTGGAAGTATCTCCAGGATCGGTTCATGAACAAGACGGCGGTCGGAGTGGCGATTCTCATCCCCAGCATGTTTCAAGTCCGCCTTGAGGACTGCTCAGGAATGGCTGACTACATCGCCAAGGTGCAGACCATTCATGGTGAACTCAAGGAGCTGGGTATAGTCTTCCCCGAACAAGCCCCTGCAGCCGCCCTTCTTGTTGGTCTCTCCTCGGCATATGAAGTCACGAGGAAGATGCTCCTCACGCTCTCAGCGGAAGACCTCACCTTTGCTAAGGTCTCCACCGCACTCCTCTCTGCCGAGAAAGACTCCACTGCTCAGGCCAAGGCACACGCCATCCGTGCTCCCATGCCCCTAGCAAGTGTTGCAGCGGCCCTTGCCTCGGCGCCTTTCCAGCGCAACCGCTTTCCTCCGTGCACCTACGTCGTCAAGTATGGCAACCGCAAGGGACAAGTGTGTGGTGGCACTAACCACCCCCTTGCCACGTGCTTCAAGAAGAAAGACGACGAGTGGTATGCCATCCACGGGGTTGACAAGAAGCCGCCAAACTGGATGCGCGCTCGTAAGGCCAACCTCGTTGAGGTCCAGGACCCCTCTTCGGCTAGTGCTAGTGACAGTGCTCCTGTTGATGTGCGTATCAACCTGTTGTTTCCTGGCACTGCCATGATTAATGAAGCCACTTCCCAGTACATCGACTCATCACAGGCACCACAGTACATAGAGTTCACACTCGACAGTGGGGCCACTCACACTGTGCTCAAGGAGACACTCTCCTTCAAACCCTATCCAGCACCTATCCCTCTCTTGGGAGCTGACTCCAGCTTCACCACCCTAGCCAAGGGCACCTCCACAGTCCCATGCCCAGCCTTCCCTTCCGGCACCGTCACTGGCATGTGCGTGCCTTCACTACGCCACAATCTAGTGGCTCAAACAGAAATTCAGAAAGCAGGGCTACGCACCATCTTCTCGGAGAATGAGGACCACTGCGACATCATTGACCCACTCACCAACAAGGTCTTGGCCCGCTTCACCCTCAATAGCAGCGGCCTCTACACGCTACGCGTTCCTCTCCCACAGGTTTCAACCACCCAAGCACAGGCTCCCATCACACCATGCACATGTCGCAGCCTCTCCAACCCGACCATCCTCTATCATCATCGGTTAGGGCACCCAAACTTCCGCACGCTTGCTGACATGGCCTCCAAGAAACTTCTTCTCGGCCTGCCAGCCACACTTCCTCCACCATCTGACTCACCCGCTCCCACGTGCCTTGATTGCACCAAGAGCAAACTGCGCCAACAGCCCCACACTGCCTCACCCACAATCGCAGCGGCACCACTGGACCTAGTGCACATGGACGTCTGGGGCCCTGCCCCTGTTCTTGCACGAGGTGGATATCGCTACTTCCTAGTTATCGTGGATGACCACTCACGATACGTCTCTGTTCACCTCCTCCACACTAAGGCTGAGGCTCCAGAGGTCATCATGGCGTGGGTCAAGCAGGCACAGACCACCTTTGACCGCAAGGTCAAGCGCCTTCACTCGGATGGGGGGGGTGAATTTTGCAACGACAAGCTTAAAGCCTTCTGCTCCTCCGAAGGCATCCAGCAAAACTTCACCCTCCCTGACAGCCCTCAACAGAACGGCATAGCTGAGAGCCGCAACCACACTCTAGTGCAGATCACTCGGTGCCTCCTCAGCCACTCCAACGCTCCACACTCTCTCTGGGGATACGCTCTCTACCACGCCGCCCTCCTCTACAACCTTTACCCCCATCCGCACCTTCCCGATACCACTCCAACCACACTCTGGCTCGGGAAAACGCCCACTGCTCGCTCTCTTCGCGTTTGGGGATGCACCGCCTATGTCCTCCTCAACCCTCCGGCTCGACGCCAGAACGGTGGCAAGCTCGGTCCCAAGACTCAAACGTGCATCTACCTTGGGCACAACGCCGACTCACCTGACTACCTCTTCCTCAATCCCTCCACTCAACAGTTGGTCAGGAGCCGCGACGTTGTCTTTGATGAGACCCGCCCATTCTACTCCCCTTCGGGACGGGACCCTCTCCCTGATCCACCCTCCCTCGTGTGGGCAGACTTTGACGCGCCTCCCGACCTCCCGCCTGCTCCTGCCCCCTCACCTCCTCCCTCTCCTGCCATCCCACCATCTCCCTCTGAGGTCTCTGACCCGGCCTCACCGGTGTCTTCGGCGGCTGCTCCGCCCCCCCCCTCACCTTCCTCACTTCCCGCTGCGCCGCCCCCTCCGAGCGCACCTATCACCTACCATCGGCGGTCCCACCCTCCGGCCCCACCTCCTCCCCCAGTTCCCCCCACCACAGAGGAACCCGCTCTCCCACAGTCGCCCGAGCTGATCACGTACCGCCGGCGGCCCATTCCCCCACCCAAGCCTCCTAAGTCACCCTCTCCGACACCGCCTGCCCCGCCCTCCTCACCGGTGGCTCATGGCACCCGCTCCCATCGCGCTGCTCTTCCACTCGCAATGGTTCTTCGATACACAATGATCACACCGCCTCCTCCTGCTGGGGGGGATGTGCCCTCTACCCTTCTAGAAGACAGGCATGAGGAGCTGTGTGATCTCCATGCAGTCATTCCTCAGCTCTCACACATCTTCCCCGATATCACTGGCTCACCCTCCCTCAACCTCGCGGAGAACCCGACCATCCCTATCCCTCTCACCGTCCAAGAGGCTCTCTCAGGCCATCATGCTGCCGAATGGCGTGCTGCCATGGACGCGGAGATTGCAGCATTCACTCGCAACCACTCTTTCGATGACGAGACTCCACCTCCAGGAGTCAACATCGTCGGGGGCAAGTGGTTGTTCCGTGTAAAACAGCTCCCAGACGAGGCACCGGTGTTCAAAGCGCGTTACGTAGCCAAGGGCTTCACCCAGCAGCGGTACCGCGACTTCGACCTAATCTTCTCCCCCACATCCAAACCTCCCACCATTCGAACGCTCATGGATGTTGCAGCTCGAGAAGACTTTGAGATCAAATCCATGGATGCCTCCTCCGCTTTCCTACAAGGACGTCTCAAGGAGACAGTGTTCATGAACAGACCAGAAGGCTTCCCAGGAGAATTCCCTCCCAACACTGTCTGGAAGCTGAATCGCCCCGTCTACGGCCTTAAACAAGCCCCTCGCGAATGGCACAACAAGGTGAAAGAAGTCCTCCTCTCCCTGGACTTCCACCCCTCAACTGCTGACCCGACTCTCTTCATCCGTCGTCATTCTGAGCCATTCTACATCCTAGTCTACGTGGATGATTTTATCCTCGTTGCCAAGGACTCGGCCCAAATGACCTCAGTCCAGGCAGCCCTGAGCAAGGCCCTCCAGATGAAAGACCTTGGTGACCTCAAGCACTACCTAGGAATGGAGATCACTCGTGATCGCAAGGCTCGCACCATCTCACTCTCCCAGGAGTTCTACATCGACAATGTGCTCAAGCGGTTTGAGATGGAGCTGTGCATACCTGTTGCCACCCCGCTGCCGCTGCAACACCTCCTTACAGCTCCTGCTGTACCCACACCAGAGGCCTGCTATGAGCCATACCCGGAACTTGTTGGGTCCCTCATGTACGCCATGATGTGCACTCGACCGGACTTGGCCTACCCAGTCAGTGTTCTCTCTCGTTACGTGGCCCCGGGTCGCTTCACTAATCTTCATTGGAAGGCAGCAAAGCGGGTGCTGCGCTATCTTAAGGGCACAAAGTCCCACGTTCTCACACTCGGTGGGCTCTCCCCTCCTCGCCTGGAAGGTTACACAGACTCCTCCTGGGCTGATGACCAGACCGACCGGCGCTCCTCTCAGGGGTACTGCTTCACCCTCGGGAGCGGAACTGTCAGTTGGCGCTCCACCAGGTCGTCTGCAGTCTCCCTCTCCTCCTGTGAGGCGGAGCTCTACGCAGGCACCATGGCTGCTCAGGAGGCCCGTTGGCTCACTTTCCTACTCCAGGAGCTTGGCTTCCCTCAGTCAGCCCCCACCCTCTGGTGTGACAACCAGAGTACCATCCACATCTCTCAAGACCCTGTGTATCACACCCGCACCAAGCATATTGAACTTCGGCACTTCTTCATTCGTCACCTTGTGCAACAAGAGCAGCTGAAGGTGGAATACGTGGCATCTGACTGCAACCTGGCTGACCTGTTCACCAAGCCCCTTGGGAAGGTTCCCCACCATCGTCTCCTTGGCGCCATGGGGCTCTGCGCTCCTCCTTCTCCGCCATGCGTTCGATTGACGCCTCAGGGGGGGTGTTGGTGTTAGGCCCCAATCTCACATTTTGTACTTGTACTTTTATATCCTAGTTTAGTGTAGTTTGCACTTTGTGTTTGGTTGGGTGTACACCCACATCCCAACCAAACCCAAATGTAATCTCCAAGCAATCTCCAACCCACCAATTGGAGATTGCCTTGGGATTACCCTTGATTCCCTAGGATTGCCTCCTGATTCCCTCCTCATCCCTACCTTGCTCATTCCGGATGTACTTAAAGAGCTTTGAGCTCACTACTATAGTATCGATTCTAAGCTCAAGTTCTGACATGGTAATCAGAGCAGCTCAACCGCATACGCGGATCGTGATCCTCTCATCTCTGCGGATACTTGTCCCGCAAACCTCGGGGAAGCCATCGCCAATTTCGTCGCCGTTGATTCGCGACATTCATCGGCGGAATTTCTCCCGCCAAACCTTCCCGTCACCATCGACGGAAACTTCTCTGGTAAGCGCATCGTCGGCGCTCTAACCTAACACTCGTTTTCATCAATTCGTCACTTCTTCTCCTCGACGGGCTGCCGCCCGTCGCCCTGCAGCTTCTCGTCGGGCCGCCGCCCGTCGCCCCGCAGCGTCATCTTCGGGCTGCCGCCCGTCGCCCCGCATCTGCACTCCTACCCCCATCCCCCCTCTTTCCCGCAGCTGAACAGGTGCAGCAACGCAGCCGAGCAGCAGCGTAGCCGCGAAGCCGAGCAGCCGTGTAGCCGCGAAGCCGAGCAGCAGCGTAGCCGCGAAGCTGAGGGTGGTGTGTGGGGGGGTGTGTGGGAATAGGACTAGTAGGTAGTTGACACTAAATTGGCGTCTCAGTCAAATTCTCCTTCGTAAACCCTAAACCTCCGGTTCTTCAAAATCTCCTTTGGAAACCCCAAACCTCAAGTTCCTATTGGTGACTTAAGAGCGGCGCTCCGCGCGAGAAGTTAAGGGGTCTCCACCATGGCTTTCTCGTCTTCCACCATGGCGAACCCCATCACCCCGCTCCGCCTTGAAGCCGATGGCTCTAGCTCCAACTTCAAGGCGTGGAGCTACGGAGTTGACAAGCACCTCCTGAGCCGTGACGTGCAGGGCCTTGACCTCAAGGACGTCCTCCTCAACCGTGGCAAGGGGAAACAGCCCACTCTTCCCCGTGAACCGACCGAATCTTCAAGTGATGCTGACGTGATGACGTACGAAGAAGCTGTTGAGAAGTACCGGAAGTGGGAGAAGGCCGATGCTGCCATCATCAGCGTCTTCATTGCCTCCACCCCTCCCGAACTTGTCAACACGTTCCACAACTACCCTACCTCCAACGCCATCTGGAAGTATCTCCAGGATCGGTTCATGAACAAGACGGCGGTCGGAGTGGCGATTCTCATCCCCAGCATGTTTCAAGTCCGCCTTGAGGACTGCTCAGGAATGGCTGACTACATCGCCAAGGTGCAGACCATTCATGGTGAACTCAAGGAGCTGGGTATAGTCTTCCCCGAACAAGCCCCTGCAGCCGCCCTTCTTGTTGGTCTCTCCTCGGCATATGAAGTCACGAGGAAGATGCTCCTCACGCTCTCAGCGGAAGACCTCACCTTTGCTAAGGTCTCCACCGCACTCCTCTCTGCCGAGAAAGACTCCACTGCTCAGGCCAAGGCACACGCCATCCGTGCTCCCATGCCCCTAGCAAGTGTTGCAGCGGCCCTTGCCTCGGCGCCTTTCCAGCGCAACCGCTTTCCTCCGTGCACCTACGTCGTCAAGTATGGCAACCGCAAGGGACAAGTGTGTGGTGGCACTAACCACCCCCTTGCCACGTGCTTCAAGAAGAAAGACGACGAGTGGTATGCCATCCACGGGGTTGACAAGAAGCCGCCAAACTGGATGCGCGCTCGTAAGGCCAACCTCGTTGAGGTCCAGGACCCCTCTTCGGCTAGTGCTAGTGACAGTGCTCCTGTTGATGTGCGTATCAACCTGTTGTTTCCTGGCACTGCCATGATTAATGAAGCCACTTCCCAGTACATCGACTCATCACAGGCACCACAGTACATAGAGTTCACACTCGACAGTGGGGCCACTCACACTGTGCTCAAGGAGACACTCTCCTTCAAACCCTATCCAGCACCTATCCCTCTCTTGGGAGCTGACTCCAGCTTCACCACCCTAGCCAAGGGCACCTCCACAGTCCCATGCCCAGCCTTCCCTTCCGGCACCGTCACTGGCATGTGCGTGCCTTCACTACGCCACAATCTAGTGGCTCAAACAGAAATTCAGAAAGCAGGGCTACGCACCATCTTCTCGGAGAATGAGGACCACTGCGACATCATTGACCCACTCACCAACAAGGTCTTGGCCCGCTTCACCCTCAATAGCAGCGGCCTCTACACGCTACGCGTTCCTCTCCCACAGGTTTCAACCACCCAAGCACAGGCTCCCATCACACCATGCACATGTCGCAGCCTCTCCAACCCGACCATCCTCTATCATCATCGGTTAGGGCACCCAAACTTCCGCACGCTTGCTGACATGGCCTCCAAGAAACTTCTTCTCGGCCTGCCAGCCACACTTCCTCCACCATCTGACTCACCCGCTCCCACGTGCCTTGATTGCACCAAGAGCAAACTGCGCCAACAGCCCCACACTGCCTCACCCACAATCGCAGCGGCACCACTGGACCTAGTGCACATGGACGTCTGGGGCCCTGCCCCTGTTCTTGCACGAGGTGGATATCGCTACTTCCTAGTTATCGTGGATGACCACTCACGATACGTCTCTGTTCACCTCCTCCACACTAAGGCTGAGGCTCCAGAGGTCATCATGGCGTGGGTCAAGCAGGCACAGACCACCTTTGACCGCAAGGTCAAGCGCCTTCACTCGGATGGGGGGGGTGAATTTTGCAACGACAAGCTTAAAGCCTTCTGCTCCTCCGAAGGCATCCAGCAAAACTTCACCCTCCCTGACAGCCCTCAACAGAACGGCATAGCTGAGAGCCGCAACCACACTCTAGTGCAGATCACTCGGTGCCTCCTCAGCCACTCCAACGCTCCACACTCTCTCTGGGGATACGCTCTCTACCACGCCGCCCTCCTCTACAACCTTTACCCCCATCCGCACCTTCCCGATACCACTCCAACCACACTCTGGCTCGGGAAAACGCCCACTGCTCGCTCTCTTCGCGTTTGGGGATGCACCGCCTATGTCCTCCTCAACCCTCCGGCTCGACGCCAGAACGGTGGCAAGCTCGGTCCCAAGACTCAAACGTGCATCTACCTTGGGCACAACGCCGACTCACCTGACTACCTCTTCCTCAATCCCTCCACTCAACAGTTGGTCAGGAGCCGCGACGTTGTCTTTGATGAGACCCGCCCATTCTACTCCCCTTCGGGACGGGACCCTCTCCCTGATCCACCCTCCCTCGTGTGGGCAGACTTTGACGCGCCTCCCGACCTCCCGCCTGCTCCTGCCCCCTCACCTCCTCCCTCTCCTGCCATCCCACCATCTCCCTCTGAGGTCTCTGACCCGGCCTCACCGGTGTCTTCGGCGGCTGCTCCGCCCCCCCCCTCACCTTCCTCACTTCCCGCTGCGCCGCCCCCTCCGAGCGCACCTATCACCTACCATCGGCGGTCCCACCCTCCGGCCCCACCTCCTCCCCCAGTTCCCCCCACCACAGAGGAACCCGCTCTCCCACAGTCGCCCGAGCTGATCACGTACCGCCGGCGGCCCATTCCCCCACCCAAGCCTCCTAAGTCACCCTCTCCGACACCGCCTGCCCCGCCCTCCTCACCGGTGGCTCATGGCACCCGCTCCCATCGCGCTGCTCTTCCACTCGCAATGGTTCTTCGATACACAATGATCACACCGCCTCCTCCTGCTGGGGGGGATGTGCCCTCTACCCTTCTAGAAGACAGGCATGAGGAGCTGTGTGATCTCCATGCAGTCATTCCTCAGCTCTCACACATCTTCCCCGATATCACTGGCTCACCCTCCCTCAACCTCGCGGAGAACCCGACCATCCCTATCCCTCTCACCGTCCAAGAGGCTCTCTCAGGCCATCATGCTGCCGAATGGCGTGCTGCCATGGACGCGGAGATTGCAGCATTCACTCGCAACCACTCTTTCGATGACGAGACTCCACCTCCAGGAGTCAACATCGTCGGGGGCAAGTGGTTGTTCCGTGTAAAACAGCTCCCAGACGAGGCACCGGTGTTCAAAGCGCGTTACGTAGCCAAGGGCTTCACCCAGCAGCGGTACCGCGACTTCGACCTAATCTTCTCCCCCACATCCAAACCTCCCACCATTCGAACGCTCATGGATGTTGCAGCTCGAGAAGACTTTGAGATCAAATCCATGGATGCCTCCTCCGCTTTCCTACAAGGACGTCTCAAGGAGACAGTGTTCATGAACAGACCAGAAGGCTTCCCAGGAGAATTCCCTCCCAACACTGTCTGGAAGCTGAATCGCCCCGTCTACGGCCTTAAACAAGCCCCTCGCGAATGGCACAACAAGGTGAAAGAAGTCCTCCTCTCCCTGGACTTCCACCCCTCAACTGCTGACCCGACTCTCTTCATCCGTCGTCATTCTGAGCCATTCTACATCCTAGTCTACGTGGATGATTTTATCCTCGTTGCCAAGGACTCGGCCCAAATGACCTCAGTCCAGGCAGCCCTGAGCAAGGCCCTCCAGATGAAAGACCTTGGTGACCTCAAGCACTACCTAGGAATGGAGATCACTCGTGATCGCAAGGCTCGCACCATCTCACTCTCCCAGGAGTTCTACATCGACAATGTGCTCAAGCGGTTTGAGATGGAGCTGTGCATACCTGTTGCCACCCCGCTGCCGCTGCAACACCTCCTTACAGCTCCTGCTGTACCCACACCAGAGGCCTGCTATGAGCCATACCCGGAACTTGTTGGGTCCCTCATGTACGCCATGATGTGCACTCGACCGGACTTGGCCTACCCAGTCAGTGTTCTCTCTCGTTACGTGGCCCCGGGTCGCTTCACTAATCTTCATTGGAAGGCAGCAAAGCGGGTGCTGCGCTATCTTAAGGGCACAAAGTCCCACGTTCTCACACTCGGTGGGCTCTCCCCTCCTCGCCTGGAAGGTTACACAGACTCCTCCTGGGCTGATGACCAGACCGACCGGCGCTCCTCTCAGGGGTACTGCTTCACCCTCGGGAGCGGAACTGTCAGTTGGCGCTCCACCAGGTCGTCTGCAGTCTCCCTCTCCTCCTGTGAGGCGGAGCTCTACGCAGGCACCATGGCTGCTCAGGAGGCCCGTTGGCTCACTTTCCTACTCCAGGAGCTTGGCTTCCCTCAGTCAGCCCCCACCCTCTGGTGTGACAACCAGAGTACCATCCACATCTCTCAAGACCCTGTGTATCACACCCGCACCAAGCATATTGAACTTCGGCACTTCTTCATTCGTCACCTTGTGCAACAAGAGCAGCTGAAGGTGGAATACGTGGCATCTGACTGCAACCTGGCTGACCTGTTCACCAAGCCCCTTGGGAAGGTTCCCCACCATCGTCTCCTTGGCGCCATGGGGCTCTGCGCTCCTCCTTCTCCGCCATGCGTTCGATTGACGCCTCAGGGGGGGTGTTGGTGTTAGGCCCCAATCTCACATTTTGTACTTGTACTTTTATATCCTAGTTTAGTGTAGTTTGCACTTTGTGTTTGGTTGGGTGTACACCCACATCCCAACCAAACCCAAATGTAATCTCCAAGCAATCTCCAACCCACCAATTGGAGATTGCCTTGGGATTACCCTTGATTCCCTAGGATTGCCTCCTGATTCCCTCCTCATCCCTACCTTGCTCATTCCGGATGTACTTAAAGAGCTTTGAGCTCACTACTATAGTATCGATTCTAAGCTCAAGTTCTGACATGGTAATCAGAGCAGCTCAACCGCATACGCGGATCGTGATCCTCTCATCTCTGCGGATACTTGTCCCGCAAACCTCGGGGAAGCCATCGCCAATTTCGTCGCCGTTGATTCGCGACATTCATCGGCGGAATTTCTCCCGCCAAACCTTCCCGTCACCATCGACGGAAACTTCTCTGGTAAGCGCATCGTCGGCGCTCTAACCTAACACTCGTTTTCATCAATTCGTCACTTCTTCTCCTCGACGGGCTGCCGCCCGTCGCCCTGCAGCTTCTCGTCGGGCCGCCGCCCGTCGCCCCGCAGCGTCATCTTCGGGCTGCCGCCCGTCGCCCCGCATCTGCACTCCTACCCCCATCCCCCCTCTTTCCCGCAGCTGAACAGGTGCAGCAACGCAGCCGAGCAGCAGCGTAGCCGCGAAGCCGAGCAGCCGTGTAGCCGCGAAGCCGAGCAGCAGCGTAGCCGCGAAGCTGAGGGTGGTGTGTGGGGGGGTGTGTGGGAATAGGACTAGTAGGTAGTTGACACTAAATTGGCGTCTCAGTCAAATTCTCCTTCGTAAACCCTAAACCTCCGGTTCTTCAAAATCTCCTTTGGAAACCCCAAACCTCAAGTTCCTATTGGTGACTTAAGAGCGGCGCTCCGCGCGAGAAGTTAAGGGGTCTCCACCATGGCTTTCTCGTCTTCCACCATGGCGAACCCCATCACCCCGCTCCGCCTTGAAGCCGATGGCTCTAGCTCCAACTTCAAGGCGTGGAGCTACGGAGTTGACAAGCACCTCCTGAGCCGTGACGTGCAGGGCCTTGACCTCAAGGACGTCCTCCTCAACCGTGGCAAGGGGAAACAGCCCACTCTTCCCCGTGAACCGACCGAATCTTCAAGTGATGCTGACGTGATGACGTACGAAGAAGCTGTTGAGAAGTACCGGAAGTGGGAGAAGGCCGATGCTGCCATCATCAGCGTCTTCATTGCCTCCACCCCTCCCGAACTTGTCAACACGTTCCACAACTACCCTACCTCCAACGCCATCTGGAAGTATCTCCAGGATCGGTTCATGAACAAGACGGCGGTCGGAGTGGCGATTCTCATCCCCAGCATGTTTCAAGTCCGCCTTGAGGACTGCTCAGGAATGGCTGACTACATCGCCAAGGTGCAGACCATTCATGGTGAACTCAAGGAGCTGGGTATAGTCTTCCCCGAACAAGCCCCTGCAGCCGCCCTTCTTGTTGGTCTCTCCTCGGCATATGAAGTCACGAGGAAGATGCTCCTCACGCTCTCAGCGGAAGACCTCACCTTTGCTAAGGTCTCCACCGCACTCCTCTCTGCCGAGAAAGACTCCACTGCTCAGGCCAAGGCACACGCCATCCGTGCTCCCATGCCCCTAGCAAGTGTTGCAGCGGCCCTTGCCTCGGCGCCTTTCCAGCGCAACCGCTTTCCTCCGTGCACCTACGTCGTCAAGTATGGCAACCGCAAGGGACAAGTGTGTGGTGGCACTAACCACCCCCTTGCCACGTGCTTCAAGAAGAAAGACGACGAGTGGTATGCCATCCACGGGGTTGACAAGAAGCCGCCAAACTGGATGCGCGCTCGTAAGGCCAACCTCGTTGAGGTCCAGGACCCCTCTTCGGCTAGTGCTAGTGACAGTGCTCCTGTTGATGTGCGTATCAACCTGTTGTTTCCTGGCACTGCCATGATTAATGAAGCCACTTCCCAGTACATCGACTCATCACAGGCACCACAGTACATAGAGTTCACACTCGACAGTGGGGCCACTCACACTGTGCTCAAGGAGACACTCTCCTTCAAACCCTATCCAGCACCTATCCCTCTCTTGGGAGCTGACTCCAGCTTCACCACCCTAGCCAAGGGCACCTCCACAGTCCCATGCCCAGCCTTCCCTTCCGGCACCGTCACTGGCATGTGCGTGCCTTCACTACGCCACAATCTAGTGGCTCAAACAGAAATTCAGAAAGCAGGGCTACGCACCATCTTCTCGGAGAATGAGGACCACTGCGACATCATTGACCCACTCACCAACAAGGTCTTGGCCCGCTTCACCCTCAATAGCAGCGGCCTCTACACGCTACGCGTTCCTCTCCCACAGGTTTCAACCACCCAAGCACAGGCTCCCATCACACCATGCACATGTCGCAGCCTCTCCAACCCGACCATCCTCTATCATCATCGGTTAGGGCACCCAAACTTCCGCACGCTTGCTGACATGGCCTCCAAGAAACTTCTTCTCGGCCTGCCAGCCACACTTCCTCCACCATCTGACTCACCCGCTCCCACGTGCCTTGATTGCACCAAGAGCAAACTGCGCCAACAGCCCCACACTGCCTCACCCACAATCGCAGCGGCACCACTGGACCTAGTGCACATGGACGTCTGGGGCCCTGCCCCTGTTCTTGCACGAGGTGGATATCGCTACTTCCTAGTTATCGTGGATGACCACTCACGATACGTCTCTGTTCACCTCCTCCACACTAAGGCTGAGGCTCCAGAGGTCATCATGGCGTGGGTCAAGCAGGCACAGACCACCTTTGACCGCAAGGTCAAGCGCCTTCACTCGGATGGGGGGGGTGAATTTTGCAACGACAAGCTTAAAGCCTTCTGCTCCTCCGAAGGCATCCAGCAAAACTTCACCCTCCCTGACAGCCCTCAACAGAACGGCATAGCTGAGAGCCGCAACCACACTCTAGTGCAGATCACTCGGTGCCTCCTCAGCCACTCCAACGCTCCACACTCTCTCTGGGGATACGCTCTCTACCACGCCGCCCTCCTCTACAACCTTTACCCCCATCCGCACCTTCCCGATACCACTCCAACCACACTCTGGCTCGGGAAAACGCCCACTGCTCGCTCTCTTCGCGTTTGGGGATGCACCGCCTATGTCCTCCTCAACCCTCCGGCTCGACGCCAGAACGGTGGCAAGCTCGGTCCCAAGACTCAAACGTGCATCTACCTTGGGCACAACGCCGACTCACCTGACTACCTCTTCCTCAATCCCTCCACTCAACAGTTGGTCAGGAGCCGCGACGTTGTCTTTGATGAGACCCGCCCATTCTACTCCCCTTCGGGACGGGACCCTCTCCCTGATCCACCCTCCCTCGTGTGGGCAGACTTTGACGCGCCTCCCGACCTCCCGCCTGCTCCTGCCCCCTCACCTCCTCCCTCTCCTGCCATCCCACCATCTCCCTCTGAGGTCTCTGACCCGGCCTCACCGGTGTCTTCGGCGGCTGCTCCGCCCCCCCCCCTCACCTTCCTCACTTCCCGCTGCGCCGCCCCCTCCGAGCGCACCTATCACCTACCATCGGCGGTCCCACCCTCCGGCCCCACCTCCTCCCCCAGTTCCCCCCACCACAGAGGAACCCGCTCTCCCACAGTCGCCCGAGCTGATCACGTACCGCCGGCGGCCCATTCCCCCACCCAAGCCTCCTAAGTCACCCTCTCCGACACCGCCTGCCCCGCCCTCCTCACCGGTGGCTCATGGCACCCGCTCCCATCGCGCTGCTCTTCCACTCGCAATGGTTCTTCGATACACAATGATCACACCGCCTCCTCCTGCTGGGGGGGATGTGCCCTCTACCCTTCTAGAAGACAGGCATGAGGAGCTGTGTGATCTCCATGCAGTCATTCCTCAGCTCTCACACATCTTCCCCGATATCACTGGCTCACCCTCCCTCAACCTCGCGGAGAACCCGACCATCCCTATCCCTCTCACCGTCCAAGAGGCTCTCTCAGGCCATCATGCTGCCGAATGGCGTGCTGCCATGGACGCGGAGATTGCAGCATTCACTCGCAACCACTCTTTCGATGACGAGACTCCACCTCCAGGAGTCAACATCGTCGGGGGCAAGTGGTTGTTCCGTGTAAAACAGCTCCCAGACGAGGCACCGGTGTTCAAAGCGCGTTACGTAGCCAAGGGCTTCACCCAGCAGCGGTACCGCGACTTCGACCTAATCTTCTCCCCCACATCCAAACCTCCCACCATTCGAACGCTCATGGATGTTGCAGCTCGAGAAGACTTTGAGATCAAATCCATGGATGCCTCCTCCGCTTTCCTACAAGGACGTCTCAAGGAGACAGTGTTCATGAACAGACCAGAAGGCTTCCCAGGAGAATTCCCTCCCAACACTGTCTGGAAGCTGAATCGCCCCGTCTACGGCCTTAAACAAGCCCCTCGCGAATGGCACAACAAGGTGAAAGAAGTCCTCCTCTCCCTGGACTTCCACCCCTCAACTGCTGACCCGACTCTCTTCATCCGTCGTCATTCTGAGCCATTCTACATCCTAGTCTACGTGGATGATTTTATCCTCGTTGCCAAGGACTCGGCCCAAATGACCTCAGTCCAGGCAGCCCTGAGCAAGGCCCTCCAGATGAAAGACCTTGGTGACCTCAAGCACTACCTAGGAATGGAGATCACTCGTGATCGCAAGGCTCGCACCATCTCACTCTCCCAGGAGTTCTACATCGACAATGTGCTCAAGCGGTTTGAGATGGAGCTGTGCATACCTGTTGCCACCCCGCTGCCGCTGCAACACCTCCTTACAGCTCCTGCTGTACCCACACCAGAGGCCTGCTATGAGCCATACCCGGAACTTGTTGGGTCCCTCATGTACGCCATGATGTGCACTCGACCGGACTTGGCCTACCCAGTCAGTGTTCTCTCTCGTTACGTGGCCCCGGGTCGCTTCACTAATCTTCATTGGAAGGCAGCAAAGCGGGTGCTGCGCTATCTTAAGGGCACAAAGTCCCACGTTCTCACACTCGGTGGGCTCTCCCCTCCTCGCCTGGAAGGTTACACAGACTCCTCCTGGGCTGATGACCAGACCGACCGGCGCTCCTCTCAGGGGTACTGCTTCACCCTCGGGAGCGGAACTGTCAGTTGGCGCTCCACCAGGTCGTCTGCAGTCTCCCTCTCCTCCTGTGAGGCGGAGCTCTACGCAGGCACCATGGCTGCTCAGGAGGCCCGTTGGCTCACTTTCCTACTCCAGGAGCTTGGCTTCCCTCAGTCAGCCCCCACCCTCTGGTGTGACAACCAGAGTACCATCCACATCTCTCAAGACCCTGTGTATCACACCCGCACCAAGCATATTGAACTTCGGCACTTCTTCATTCGTCACCTTGTGCAACAAGAGCAGCTGAAGGTGGAATACGTGGCATCTGACTGCAACCTGGCTGACCTGTTCACCAAGCCCCTTGGGAAGGTTCCCCACCATCGTCTCCTTGGCGCCATGGGGCTCTGCGCTCCTCCTTCTCCGCCATGCGTTCGATTGACGCCTCAGGGGGGGTGTTGGTGTTAGGCCCCAATCTCACATTTTGTACTTGTACTTTTATATCCTAGTTTAGTGTAGTTTGCACTTTGTGTTTGGTTGGGTGTACACCCACATCCCAACCAAACCCAAATGTAATCTCCAAGCAATCTCCAACCCACCAATTGGAGATTGCCTTGGGATTACCCTTGATTCCCTAGGATTGCCTCCTGATTCCCTCCTCATCCCTACCTTGCTCATTCCGGATGTACTTAAAGAGCTTTGAGCTCACTACTATAGTATCGATTCTAAGCTCAAGTTCTGACATGGTAATCAGAGCAGCTCAACCGCATACGCGGATCGTGATCCTCTCATCTCTGCGGATACTTGTCCCGCAAACCTCGGGGAAGCCATCGCCAATTTCGTCGCCGTTGATTCGCGACATTCATCGGCGGAATTTCTCCCGCCAAACCTTCCCGTCACCATCGACGGAAACTTCTCTGGTAAGCGCATCGTCGGCGCTCTAACCTAACACTCGTTTTCATCAATTCGTCACTTCTTCTCCTCGACGGGCTGCCGCCCGTCGCCCTGCAGCTTCTCGTCGGGCCGCCGCCCGTCGCCCCGCAGCGTCATCTTCGGGCTGCCGCCCGTCGCCCCGCATCTGCACTCCTACCCCCATCCCCCCTCTTTCCCGCAGCTGAACAGGTGCAGCAACGCAGCCGAGCAGCAGCGTAGCCGCGAAGCCGAGCAGCCGTGTAGCCGCGAAGCCGAGCAGCAGCGTAGCCGCGAAGCTGAGGGTGGTGTGTGGGGGGGTGTGTGGGAATAGGACTAGTAGGTAGTTGACACTAAATTGGCGTCTCAGTCAAATTCTCCTTCGTAAACCCTAAACCTCCGGTTCTTCAAAATCTCCTTTGGAAACCCCAAACCTCAAGTTCCTATTGGTGACTTAAGAGCGGCGCTCCGCGCGAGAAGTTAAGGGGTCTCCACCATGGCTTTCTCGTCTTCCACCATGGCGAACCCCATCACCCCGCTCCGCCTTGAAGCCGATGGCTCTAGCTCCAACTTCAAGGCGTGGAGCTACGGAGTTGACAAGCACCTCCTGAGCCGTGACGTGCAGGGCCTTGACCTCAAGGACGTCCTCCTCAACCGTGGCAAGGGGAAACAGCCCACTCTTCCCCGTGAACCGACCGAATCTTCAAGTGATGCTGACGTGATGACGTACGAAGAAGCTGTTGAGAAGTACCGGAAGTGGGAGAAGGCCGATGCTGCCATCATCAGCGTCTTCATTGCCTCCACCCCTCCCGAACTTGTCAACACGTTCCACAACTACCCTACCTCCAACGCCATCTGGAAGTATCTCCAGGATCGGTTCATGAACAAGACGGCGGTCGGAGTGGCGATTCTCATCCCCAGCATGTTTCAAGTCCGCCTTGAGGACTGCTCAGGAATGGCTGACTACATCGCCAAGGTGCAGACCATTCATGGTGAACTCAAGGAGCTGGGTATAGTCTTCCCCGAACAAGCCCCTGCAGCCGCCCTTCTTGTTGGTCTCTCCTCGGCATATGAAGTCACGAGGAAGATGCTCCTCACGCTCTCAGCGGAAGACCTCACCTTTGCTAAGGTCTCCACCGCACTCCTCTCTGCCGAGAAAGACTCCACTGCTCAGGCCAAGGCACACGCCATCCGTGCTCCCATGCCCCTAGCAAGTGTTGCAGCGGCCCTTGCCTCGGCGCCTTTCCAGCGCAACCGCTTTCCTCCGTGCACCTACGTCGTCAAGTATGGCAACCGCAAGGGACAAGTGTGTGGTGGCACTAACCACCCCCTTGCCACGTGCTTCAAGAAGAAAGACGACGAGTGGTATGCCATCCACGGGGTTGACAAGAAGCCGCCAAACTGGATGCGCGCTCGTAAGGCCAACCTCGTTGAGGTCCAGGACCCCTCTTCGGCTAGTGCTAGTGACAGTGCTCCTGTTGATGTGCGTATCAACCTGTTGTTTCCTGGCACTGCCATGATTAATGAAGCCACTTCCCAGTACATCGACTCATCACAGGCACCACAGTACATAGAGTTCACACTCGACAGTGGGGCCACTCACACTGTGCTCAAGGAGACACTCTCCTTCAAACCCTATCCAGCACCTATCCCTCTCTTGGGAGCTGACTCCAGCTTCACCACCCTAGCCAAGGGCACCTCCACAGTCCCATGCCCAGCCTTCCCTTCCGGCACCGTCACTGGCATGTGCGTGCCTTCACTACGCCACAATCTAGTGGCTCAAACAGAAATTCAGAAAGCAGGGCTACGCACCATCTTCTCGGAGAATGAGGACCACTGCGACATCATTGACCCACTCACCAACAAGGTCTTGGCCCGCTTCACCCTCAATAGCAGCGGCCTCTACACGCTACGCGTTCCTCTCCCACAGGTTTCAACCACCCAAGCACAGGCTCCCATCACACCATGCACATGTCGCAGCCTCTCCAACCCGACCATCCTCTATCATCATCGGTTAGGGCACCCAAACTTCCGCACGCTTGCTGACATGGCCTCCAAGAAACTTCTTCTCGGCCTGCCAGCCACACTTCCTCCACCATCTGACTCACCCGCTCCCACGTGCCTTGATTGCACCAAGAGCAAACTGCGCCAACAGCCCCACACTGCCTCACCCACAATCGCAGCGGCACCACTGGACCTAGTGCACATGGACGTCTGGGGCCCTGCCCCTGTTCTTGCACGAGGTGGATATCGCTACTTCCTAGTTATCGTGGATGACCACTCACGATACGTCTCTGTTCACCTCCTCCACACTAAGGCTGAGGCTCCAGAGGTCATCATGGCGTGGGTCAAGCAGGCACAGACCACCTTTGACCGCAAGGTCAAGCGCCTTCACTCGGATGGGGGGGGTGAATTTTGCAACGACAAGCTTAAAGCCTTCTGCTCCTCCGAAGGCATCCAGCAAAACTTCACCCTCCCTGACAGCCCTCAACAGAACGGCATAGCTGAGAGCCGCAACCACACTCTAGTGCAGATCACTCGGTGCCTCCTCAGCCACTCCAACGCTCCACACTCTCTCTGGGGATACGCTCTCTACCACGCCGCCCTCCTCTACAACCTTTACCCCCATCCGCACCTTCCCGATACCACTCCAACCACACTCTGGCTCGGGAAAACGCCCACTGCTCGCTCTCTTCGCGTTTGGGGATGCACCGCCTATGTCCTCCTCAACCCTCCGGCTCGACGCCAGAACGGTGGCAAGCTCGGTCCCAAGACTCAAACGTGCATCTACCTTGGGCACAACGCCGACTCACCTGACTACCTCTTCCTCAATCCCTCCACTCAACAGTTGGTCAGGAGCCGCGACGTTGTCTTTGATGAGACCCGCCCATTCTACTCCCCTTCGGGACGGGACCCTCTCCCTGATCCACCCTCCCTCGTGTGGGCAGACTTTGACGCGCCTCCCGACCTCCCGCCTGCTCCTGCCCCCTCACCTCCTCCCTCTCCTGCCATCCCACCATCTCCCTCTGAGGTCTCTGACCCGGCCTCACCGGTGTCTTCGGCGGCTGCTCCGCCCCCCCCCTCACCTTCCTCACTTCCCGCTGCGCCGCCCCCTCCGAGCGCACCTATCACCTACCATCGGCGGTCCCACCCTCCGGCCCCACCTCCTCCCCCAGTTCCCCCCACCACAGAGGAACCCGCTCTCCCACAGTCGCCCGAGCTGATCACGTACCGCCGGCGGCCCATTCCCCCACCCAAGCCTCCTAAGTCACCCTCTCCGACACCGCCTGCCCCGCCCTCCTCACCGGTGGCTCATGGCACCCGCTCCCATCGCGCTGCTCTTCCACTCGCAATGGTTCTTCGATACACAATGATCACACCGCCTCCTCCTGCTGGGGGGGATGTGCCCTCTACCCTTCTAGAAGACAGGCATGAGGAGCTGTGTGATCTCCATGCAGTCATTCCTCAGCTCTCACACATCTTCCCCGATATCACTGGCTCACCCTCCCTCAACCTCGCGGAGAACCCGACCATCCCTATCCCTCTCACCGTCCAAGAGGCTCTCTCAGGCCATCATGCTGCCGAATGGCGTGCTGCCATGGACGCGGAGATTGCAGCATTCACTCGCAACCACTCTTTCGATGACGAGACTCCACCTCCAGGAGTCAACATCGTCGGGGGCAAGTGGTTGTTCCGTGTAAAACAGCTCCCAGACGAGGCACCGGTGTTCAAAGCGCGTTACGTAGCCAAGGGCTTCACCCAGCAGCGGTACCGCGACTTCGACCTAATCTTCTCCCCCACATCCAAACCTCCCACCATTCGAACGCTCATGGATGTTGCAGCTCGAGAAGACTTTGAGATCAAATCCATGGATGCCTCCTCCGCTTTCCTACAAGGACGTCTCAAGGAGACAGTGTTCATGAACAGACCAGAAGGCTTCCCAGGAGAATTCCCTCCCAACACTGTCTGGAAGCTGAATCGCCCCGTCTACGGCCTTAAACAAGCCCCTCGCGAATGGCACAACAAGGTGAAAGAAGTCCTCCTCTCCCTGGACTTCCACCCCTCAACTGCTGACCCGACTCTCTTCATCCGTCGTCATTCTGAGCCATTCTACATCCTAGTCTACGTGGATGATTTTATCCTCGTTGCCAAGGACTCGGCCCAAATGACCTCAGTCCAGGCAGCCCTGAGCAAGGCCCTCCAGATGAAAGACCTTGGTGACCTCAAGCACTACCTAGGAATGGAGATCACTCGTGATCGCAAGGCTCGCACCATCTCACTCTCCCAGGAGTTCTACATCGACAATGTGCTCAAGCGGTTTGAGATGGAGCTGTGCATACCTGTTGCCACCCCGCTGCCGCTGCAACACCTCCTTACAGCTCCTGCTGTACCCACACCAGAGGCCTGCTATGAGCCATACCCGGAACTTGTTGGGTCCCTCATGTACGCCATGATGTGCACTCGACCGGACTTGGCCTACCCAGTCAGTGTTCTCTCTCGTTACGTGGCCCCGGGTCGCTTCACTAATCTTCATTGGAAGGCAGCAAAGCGGGTGCTGCGCTATCTTAAGGGCACAAAGTCCCACGTTCTCACACTCGGTGGGCTCTCCCCTCCTCGCCTGGAAGGTTACACAGACTCCTCCTGGGCTGATGACCAGACCGACCGGCGCTCCTCTCAGGGGTACTGCTTCACCCTCGGGAGCGGAACTGTCAGTTGGCGCTCCACCAGGTCGTCTGCAGTCTCCCTCTCCTCCTGTGAGGCGGAGCTCTACGCAGGCACCATGGCTGCTCAGGAGGCCCGTTGGCTCACTTTCCTACTCCAGGAGCTTGGCTTCCCTCAGTCAGCCCCCACCCTCTGGTGTGACAACCAGAGTACCATCCACATCTCTCAAGACCCTGTGTATCACACCCGCACCAAGCATATTGAACTTCGGCACTTCTTCATTCGTCACCTTGTGCAACAAGAGCAGCTGAAGGTGGAATACGTGGCATCTGACTGCAACCTGGCTGACCTGTTCACCAAGCCCCTTGGGAAGGTTCCCCACCATCGTCTCCTTGGCGCCATGGGGCTCTGCGCTCCTCCTTCTCCGCCATGCGTTCGATTGACGCCTCAGGGGGGGTGTTGGTGTTAGGCCCCAATCTCACATTTTGTACTTGTACTTTTATATCCTAGTTTAGTGTAGTTTGCACTTTGTGTTTGGTTGGGTGTACACCCACATCCCAACCAAACCCAAATGTAATCTCCAAGCAATCTCCAACCCACCAATTGGAGATTGCCTTGGGATTACCCTTGATTCCCTAGGATTGCCTCCTGATTCCCTCCTCATCCCTACCTTGCTCATTCCGGATGTACTTAAAGAGCTTTGAGCTCACTACTATAGTATCGATTCTAAGCTCAAGTTCTGACATGGTAATCAGAGCAGCTCAACCGCATACGCGGATCGTGATCCTCTCATCTCTGCGGATACTTGTCCCGCAAACCTCGGGGAAGCCATCGCCAATTTCGTCGCCGTTGATTCGCGACATTCATCGGCGGAATTTCTCCCGCCAAACCTTCCCGTCACCATCGACGGAAACTTCTCTGGTAAGCGCATCGTCGGCGCTCTAACCTAACACTCGTTTTCATCAATTCGTCACTTCTTCTCCTCGACGGGCTGCCGCCCGTCGCCCTGCAGCTTCTCGTCGGGCCGCCGCCCGTCGCCCCGCAGCGTCATCTTCGGGCTGCCGCCCGTCGCCCCGCATCTGCACTCCTACCCCCATCCCCCCTCTTTCCCGCAGCTGAACAGGTGCAGCAACGCAGCCGAGCAGCAGCGTAGCCGCGAAGCCGAGCAGCCGTGTAGCCGCGAAGCCGAGCAGCAGCGTAGCCGCGAAGCTGAGGGTGGTGTGTGGGGGGGTGTGTGGGAATAGGACTAGTAGGTAGTTGACACTAAATTGGCGTCTCAGTCAAATTCTCCTTCGTAAACCCTAAACCTCCGGTTCTTCAAAATCTCCTTTGGAAACCCCAAACCTCAAGTTCCTATTGGTGACTTAAGAGCGGCGCTCCGCGCGAGAAGTTAAGGGGTCTCCACCATGGCTTTCTCGTCTTCCACCATGGCGAACCCCATCACCCCGCTCCGCCTTGAAGCCGATGGCTCTAGCTCCAACTTCAAGGCGTGGAGCTACGGAGTTGACAAGCACCTCCTGAGCCGTGACGTGCAGGGCCTTGACCTCAAGGACGTCCTCCTCAACCGTGGCAAGGGGAAACAGCCCACTCTTCCCCGTGAACCGACCGAATCTTCAAGTGATGCTGACGTGATGACGTACGAAGAAGCTGTTGAGAAGTACCGGAAGTGGGAGAAGGCCGATGCTGCCATCATCAGCGTCTTCATTGCCTCCACCCCTCCCGAACTTGTCAACACGTTCCACAACTACCCTACCTCCAACGCCATCTGGAAGTATCTCCAGGATCGGTTCATGAACAAGACGGCGGTCGGAGTGGCGATTCTCATCCCCAGCATGTTTCAAGTCCGCCTTGAGGACTGCTCAGGAATGGCTGACTACATCGCCAAGGTGCAGACCATTCATGGTGAACTCAAGGAGCTGGGTATAGTCTTCCCCGAACAAGCCCCTGCAGCCGCCCTTCTTGTTGGTCTCTCCTCGGCATATGAAGTCACGAGGAAGATGCTCCTCACGCTCTCAGCGGAAGACCTCACCTTTGCTAAGGTCTCCACCGCACTCCTCTCTGCCGAGAAAGACTCCACTGCTCAGGCCAAGGCACACGCCATCCGTGCTCCCATGCCCCTAGCAAGTGTTGCAGCGGCCCTTGCCTCGGCGCCTTTCCAGCGCAACCGCTTTCCTCCGTGCACCTACGTCGTCAAGTATGGCAACCGCAAGGGACAAGTGTGTGGTGGCACTAACCACCCCCTTGCCACGTGCTTCAAGAAGAAAGACGACGAGTGGTATGCCATCCACGGGGTTGACAAGAAGCCGCCAAACTGGATGCGCGCTCGTAAGGCCAACCTCGTTGAGGTCCAGGACCCCTCTTCGGCTAGTGCTAGTGACAGTGCTCCTGTTGATGTGCGTATCAACCTGTTGTTTCCTGGCACTGCCATGATTAATGAAGCCACTTCCCAGTACATCGACTCATCACAGGCACCACAGTACATAGAGTTCACACTCGACAGTGGGGCCACTCACACTGTGCTCAAGGAGACACTCTCCTTCAAACCCTATCCAGCACCTATCCCTCTCTTGGGAGCTGACTCCAGCTTCACCACCCTAGCCAAGGGCACCTCCACAGTCCCATGCCCAGCCTTCCCTTCCGGCACCGTCACTGGCATGTGCGTGCCTTCACTACGCCACAATCTAGTGGCTCAAACAGAAATTCAGAAAGCAGGGCTACGCACCATCTTCTCGGAGAATGAGGACCACTGCGACATCATTGACCCACTCACCAACAAGGTCTTGGCCCGCTTCACCCTCAATAGCAGCGGCCTCTACACGCTACGCGTTCCTCTCCCACAGGTTTCAACCACCCAAGCACAGGCTCCCATCACACCATGCACATGTCGCAGCCTCTCCAACCCGACCATCCTCTATCATCATCGGTTAGGGCACCCAAACTTCCGCACGCTTGCTGACATGGCCTCCAAGAAACTTCTTCTCGGCCTGCCAGCCACACTTCCTCCACCATCTGACTCACCCGCTCCCACGTGCCTTGATTGCACCAAGAGCAAACTGCGCCAACAGCCCCACACTGCCTCACCCACAATCGCAGCGGCACCACTGGACCTAGTGCACATGGACGTCTGGGGCCCTGCCCCTGTTCTTGCACGAGGTGGATATCGCTACTTCCTAGTTATCGTGGATGACCACTCACGATACGTCTCTGTTCACCTCCTCCACACTAAGGCTGAGGCTCCAGAGGTCATCATGGCGTGGGTCAAGCAGGCACAGACCACCTTTGACCGCAAGGTCAAGCGCCTTCACTCGGATGGGGGGGGTGAATTTTGCAACGACAAGCTTAAAGCCTTCTGCTCCTCCGAAGGCATCCAGCAAAACTTCACCCTCCCTGACAGCCCTCAACAGAACGGCATAGCTGAGAGCCGCAACCACACTCTAGTGCAGATCACTCGGTGCCTCCTCAGCCACTCCAACGCTCCACACTCTCTCTGGGGATACGCTCTCTACCACGCCGCCCTCCTCTACAACCTTTACCCCCATCCGCACCTTCCCGATACCACTCCAACCACACTCTGGCTCGGGAAAACGCCCACTGCTCGCTCTCTTCGCGTTTGGGGATGCACCGCCTATGTCCCTTGTGGTAACTGAGCTGAAAATCAACCCTACATGTGCAAAGTTTGACCCGCCCTAAAAGCAAGAGGTTGAGCTTGAAATGAGCTAGATTTGTGAAACCCTAGATTGGAAACCAGCGCGGCCAATGTTTGCGTAGGGTAATTTTGAACTCGAACATGTTCGAATCGAACCTTTTTGGCAAAAAAAAAAGAGCCATGTTCGGTTCGACTCGAACGAACAGGTGTTCGTGAATACGCTCATGTCTAGTCTGCCCTCCCAATCCAACTCTGCATGGAGTGGCAAGGCATGGGGTGACGACCAGCATGGGGTGATGACAATGCATGGGGTGGCGAGGCATGGGGTGGCGAGGCATGGGATGATCAGGCATGGGAAAAAATCAAGAGGTGAGAGTGGATTGATTGTGGTGGTTCAGTCACCTCCTGCTCGCGACGGTAGAAGAGTGAAAAACCTATGTCAGTTTCTCGCACTTGCTGCCATGGCACGTACAGGATATCAGTGGCGGTGACGCGAGCACAGGGGTTCACCATCCAGCCTCACTACGACATCTACTACACGCTCGACGACAACCCGCGCTACTGGTCGCTGCCCAACCCACCCGTGGGCTATCAGGCCGCCATGTCAGCAGTGGACACGCTTGGCTTCGTCACCAACCTCTGCGCCGTCTACTTTGCCCTTCAGGGCATCAAGTCAGTCTCGCTTCGCTCCCATGCCCCTGCCTCCATCGCGATACCACTTGCGACCAGCCACATGTCTTGAAGCTCTTGAACTTACCACCTTGCTCCCCCATCCCCTTTTTACCGCTTTCCCCTCTCTTCTCTCTCCCTTCTTTCCCCTCTCCTCATCTGCCCCCTCCCCCCTTTCCCCTCTCCTCATCTGCCCCCTCCCCCCTTTCCCCTCTCCTACCTGCTCATTCCCCGTTCCTTTCCCCTCTCCCCTGCTCTCCCCTATCTCCCCTTTCTTCCCTCTCCGGTCCCCTTCTCCCCTCTCCCCCCACTCTACCGCCTCCCCCCCTTCTCCTGCCTCTCCACCTCCACCCTCTCCCCTCTTTCCCCCATCTCCCTCCTCTCCCCTCTCCAACCCGTTCCCCATCTCCCCACGCTTCCCTCTTTCCTCTATTCTCTCACTCCCCTGTCCCCTAACTTCCATGCTGCCCCCGTGTTTCTCTAGAACGGTGTTATCTGTAGCCCGCATCACAGCACGAGCACAAAAGGCTTCTCCCCCGCCACATGTTTCATATCGGTCGTCGTGCTTGCCTTGCCCCATGGTGCGTGCCACCATCTGACCCCGCCAGTGTGTTCATCATGGTGCTGCGCCTCTTGAAGCTGATGGACTTTCAGCCCAACATGGGCATCATGACTCGCTCCCTCCGAGTCGCCATGCCGTCTCTCCTCCACTTCTTCATTCTCTTCTTCGTTGTCTTCGTGGCATACGCCACCTACGGCTACCTGGTGTTCGGGATGACCTTAGTACAGGTGCGTGCCACTTGCGTGCCTCTCCCGTGTTGTTGTTCTCCCTAAACAACGTCACACCCAATTAGTGAAGGCTCAGAGCGAACCGAACCAGGACCGGTTCGTTGGACCAATCATGGTCGGGTCAAGTACCGGCAGGGTCACAACCCGTTTCGACCCAAACTGGCTCTGGTTCGCGTTGAACCACGATTGGGACGAAGGTACGATGTGTGCTAAGTTGGCATTGTATTGAAAACATAATACTATCATGGCCCTTGGCATAGAGGGGCGACCTAGACAGTGATGGAGAATGGATGGGCTACAGGGCGACAGTGAGAGTCAGAGCGGGTGTTGGATTATGGGGGGGACAGGAGAGATGAGGGAAGGCGAGGAGAGGAACGGCAGGGGGTTAGTGGACGTGCATGCCGGCACGTGCTAAGACCCAGAAGCAGGAGGGATGGGTAGGGGGCACAGTGGATCGCATGCAAAGAGAAGAGGCAACAAGTAGTGAACGGAAACATGCCACACAGAGAGGAAGGGGCGAGATCAGCACTTGTAGCCCCAGTTTGCTGAGCAGCATGCTCGGAAAGGATGTTTAGTTGCACCTCAAATTTACGTTCCGAGTCTGCCTATGATTTCTTCAGAGTGTTCTGCGTTGCAGGGTTGCTTTGGAGGTACTGAACGCTCAGCTATGTGTGTGCGTGCTTTCTTCGTTGCCCCCTTTTTCCCCAAGTGCAGTTCAGCACGCTGTGGCTGTCCCTGCAGACCTGCTTCTACATGATCGTAGGGCAGTTCGGAGTGTTCTGGTTCCAGCAGATGGTGGGGTGGCAGTACGCGGCGGCCATGGTGTTCTGGTTCTCCTTCGTCATCATCTTCTGCTTCATCCTCTTCAACTTCCTCATCGCCATCATCGTGGATGCCTTCATGGCCGTCAAGGTCAGTCAACAAAGGTCAACAGCAGTCAAGGTGAGTCAATGCTGGTCAACAGCAGTCAAGGTGAGTCAATGCAGGTCAGCAGCAGTCATGGCGGGTCAACGCAGGTCAACAGCGGTCATGGCAGGTCAACGCAGGTCAACAGCAGTCATGGCGGGAAAGCACAGGTCAACAGGGTGAAACAAGTCAATGACGATGAATGTGAGTCAGCAGTATGGTGTTGTGGTTCTCCTTTGTCACCTTATCCTTTGCGCTCTTTACCTTCCTCTTAGTTATCATCCGCTCCTTTCACACTTCGTTTTGTTCTCAGCATCACATATGGTTGGAGTGTGTTGTGACTCCTTGGCGCTCTGTATTTTCACCCTCCCTCCCTCCCGCTTGCACTTTTCTACTGACCCACGTGCACGGGTTGGCAGGAGTCGACGGAGAAAGCACCGGCAATCTACCAGGATATGTACTTGATTGTGGTGCGCTTCGTCCGCCGCGTGGCATCGCCGTACACAAGGTACAGCCGCCTGCTGCGCCACCTCATTCGCCTCGGAGCAGAGAACACCGCCAATGCGGTCATGGAGGTGAGCGGCCCGGCCAGGGAGGTGAGCGGGCAGGGAGGTGAGCCGGCAGGGAGGTGAGGGGGCAGGGAGGTGAGCGGGCAGGGAGGTGAGCGGGCAGGGAGGTGAGCAGGAATGTGCGCAAAGATGGGGATGCGATTGAGAGGGGAGTGTAGGAGAGTGATTTTTTAGCTCTTACTATTTCCATCCATAAATAGGGATGTGCATGACCTGCACGATGATCCGCACGATGATCCGCATGACCTGCCAGAGCGCTTTTTGAACTCTGACTTCCAATTTCCAACCACATGGGTCCCCGCTCTCTCGTGCGGGTTCCCACCAAACCAGTGCGGTCTAATCTCCTTAATAATCCTGCTTCGAGACAATGTGGCAATGAAGGATGACTGGTTCAAGTCAAACTCGGGCAAAAAATCCTTAGGATGTCCTAGATTATATTTTTTTTCTTCTTCACATCGAGACCACAATTTGCTTACCAAAGCTCCTACACATCCTGAGCGGCGTCTGTGTCTCCCACTGCCACCTTCATTCGTGTCCCACTGCCACCTTCATTTGTGTCCCATTGTCCGCCACTCCGCAGAAGAGCCTTCAACAGTCCGGCCAGCAGTGCTTTGCGTCGAGCCTTCAGTGCGGCAAGGAGATGAGAGGCAGCAAGCGTGATACTGATGGGGGCAGGCTGGAGGATGCTGTTCGTGATGGCAATCCGGGGATAAATGGGGTGGAGGTGGTGGGAAGAGAGGGAAAAATGGATCCTTTTGAGGCGCAGCAACAAGTGTCAGCGATGGTGGGAGCAGATGAGACTAACTTAAGCCGGGCTGAGAGCAAGAAGGGGGTATTGCCGAATGGTGGGGTCGCCAAGTCCCAGGCAGCCGGCAGCACCAACACTCAGGTGGACGCCCATGCTTCCACCACCCCTGCTGCTAATCCTGGCAGCACCGCTGCAGGTGATGCTGGCAGCACGGGTGGCAGCATGGTGGAGCCGGCAGTGCAGAGGCGGCGGAGCTTCTGGCGGCTGAAAACGCTGGATGATTGGGAGACTGTGGTGGTGGTGGGGGAGAGGCAGCTCAACGCCCACTCGCTCTCTTCCATCCTGCGCCGCGCACACGCCCGCATGGTGAGACGGGGGGCACTGCATGCATCACATGGGGGTGCATTATGGATGGGATGGGGCATAACATGCATGTCAAGGGATTTAATGGCGCATGGCATGTACGCCTGGTAAATATGCTCATATTATGCAGTCATCTGTCCTGAATGCTCCACATGCAAGCACCATCCCATCCGCCCTTGAGCCTCCAATCAGTCTGTCCTTGCCACTACCAGCACTCCACACACCTGTCCGCACACATCAAGGTGCTGTTGTGGGAGATGGGGGATTGCCTCTCAGACTCCTTGCCTTTCTCTCCCATGTCATGCCATCCCATCCGCCCCTGCAGCGGCGCTCTCTCTCCGACGAGCAGGAGGGGGACCCCATGGACGTGGCAGCGCTGGGGGCGGTGCTGCTGTCGGAGCTGGGGGAGAGCGCGCCGCCTGCCGACGCCACGGCTGCAAATGGAGGCGAGGCGGCAAAGGAGGGCGACCTGCTGGCCATGCAGCAGCACGTGGAGGCGCTGCGGGCCGACGTGGCCCGTGGCTTCGACCAAGTGAGGCAGCAGCTCACCACCCAAGTCCAGAGCTCCCATTGCAACCAGTTGCCACAGGAAGCCAGTCCGAGCCTGCTCCCGAACCCGCTAGGCAATGGTTCGGAGGAGGCTGGGCGAGAGGTGTGGCAGCAGGTTTTGATGCAGGTGGAGAAGATTCGGAAGGAGGCTCAGAAGGAGCGAGAAGAGGGTATGGAGATCCTGCAGGAGCTCAGAAGAGAGTTGCAAATGCTGAGGGCAGCGAGAGGAGAAGGGAGAGAGAGGGGAGGAGAGGAAGAGAAAAGGGATGGGAGTGGGGGAGGGGCATGAGAGAAGAGCATTGAGTGCAGGGTCAGAGTATAGTGAATGAAGCGAGTGCTGTTGCATTGTGAGCTGTGATGCTGTGTATGAGGCTAAAGCTCCGTGGTGCTTGGCACTGCCAGCTGAGGAGTTGTAAGAACGAATTTTCTACCAGCTGAGGATTTGTAAGAACGTATATTCCCACACTTCACATGGACGCAGCATGTGCTGCTGCGTAGTGTGAAGTGGTCACGACCTGGTTCAGTCGCCAGTGTGGTTCAACATGCTGTGAAAGCCTGAGGGCGGTTCATTACATAAATGCAGTAAGTTAATGAACAGTATTTACAAAATTGGTCCCAATGGAGCAAGTACTCTAGTATTTGAGCCATGTTGATGTTATTCTCTTGGCTGTGCTGGTTGTTTCTTTGTTCATATGAACTACAAGCCGAGGGTGTGCGTCCTTTATAGTAATAGATGCTAGGAAAATGTTGGAATTAAGGTTAATTTGGATTGCTCCAATAAACATATGTAGTGCTAGATCCACACAATAGTAGTGTGAAAAAGATCGATTGGGTTGTGTAAGGAAAATTCCTTTTCCTTACTTCGCATCCCTGCTCAATGCGTACATCGCTGTAGCACCACAGTCAGCACCGTTACCACTCGCAACCCTCCCATCGACAATCCGCCCGCCACCTTCGCACATCGCACCCCGACCTCACGGCTCGGCGGGTAACCCGCGCTCCGGGCCTCCGCTTCGACACTTTTTCCCAACCTCAGTCCCAGGCCCGTCGCGCGACAACCACAGTCCATTACCGTTACCACTGTAGTTTCGCCATATATTCTTTGCTCATGCCTTCCCTCATTGTACGAGGAGGAGGTGTAAGACCAAGAACCTGCTGCAGGAGCGGAACGAAGTACGGTCGGGGCCGCGCGGCGACGCTAGAAACAGCAGGAACAGCACCAGTAGCCCCGGCAGGAGCACCCACTCCAGCAGCACCTCCAGCAGCACCACCAGAAGCTCCAGAACCCCCAGCCGCAGCACCAGGAGCACTGTCAGTCGGACCGCCAACGGCAGGCTCAGCGCCAACACCCTCAGCAGGACCAGCTCCAGGAGAACTCTCAGACCCAGCAGCTCCAGCACCCACAGTACGAGTACCGGCGGGACGCGCGGCAGCAGTACCCTCTGCAGTCGAAGAACCACCCGCACCAGCAGCACGCCTCCAGCGCCTGGCAAACCACTCACGCAGCTCCTGTGGGGAGAGTGGCTCCCGGCGAGACGAAGCACCCCCAGGCACAGCACCTCCAGGCTCAGAACCCCTAGACACAGCACCCCCAGGCACAGCACCCCCAGGCTCAGCAACCTCAGGCACAGCACCCCCAGGCGTAGCACCTCCAGGCTCAGCACCCCCAGGCACAGCACCCCCAGACTCGGCACCTCCAGGCTCAGCACCCCCAGGCACAGCACCCCCAGGCTCAGCACCCCCAGGCCCAGCACCCCCAGACTCGGCACCTCCAGGCTCAGCACCCCCAGACTCCGCACCCCCAGGCTCAGCTCCCGCAGCAGCACCAGAGTCACCAGTGACCTCGACAGGCTCGACCGCGTCTACGTGGGACACACCTGAAGGGGCAGGACCCTGAGGGGGGAGGGGGACTACCGGGGGGGGACCTGGTACCAAGAAGAGCGGGGGTGGGGGGAGGGACGGAGTGCGGTAGGGGAAGAGGCGGTAGTAGGGTACCGACTCGTCGAACGTGACGTCCTGGGAGGACAGAACACGTCGAGAGGTGGGGTGGTAAAACTGCCACCCAGGGGCGTCGGGGGGGAACCCCAGGAAGACGCAAGGAGAAGCACGAGGGGACAGCTTGTCCGCAGACAGGTCGCGAACAAACGCCCGAGATCCCCAGACCCGGAACGCCGACGCATCGCCAACCTTCCCCGTCCACAGCAGGGCTGGGGAGGTCTCCGGTCGAGAGACCCTGGGGTGGAGGTTGATCTGGTGCGCAGCGTAACTGACCGCAAACGGCCACAGAAAATGGGGAGCAGCCGCATGCATCATAGACGTACGAGCGACGTCCATGACCATGCCAATGCGGCGCTCAGCAATCCCATTCTGCTGTGGTGAGTCCGGAAGCGTGAAGGTCTGACGGATGCCTCGCGCACGACAGTAGGCACTCAGGAGGCCAGAGGAGAACTCTCCGCCTCTGTCCGAGTGCAGACGTAAAACAGGGAAGTCAGAGCCAAAGCTCCTCCGAAGCTGGAGACGAGCTGCGCGGATCCAGTCGATCAACACCTCAGTGACCTCACCCTTGCTGCGCAAGGGGAAGACTGTGGTGTAACGCGAGTAGTCGTCAACCACCAGCAGGAAGTAGCGCTCCTGACCCTGTCCACGGACGCGGGCTGGGCCCCACACGTCCATGTGAAGCGTCTGCAACGGGGCCTCTGTCGGAGGAAACTGGGAGGAGTGAGGGGCAGCACGCTGGCGCCCCTCGACACAGGGGACACAGGTGGGGCCAGGGCCCGGAGGAAGGGGAGGGAGAGACCGGGGAAGACCAGACACAAGGACTCGCGAGGCCATGCCTCTGAGCCGAAGCAGAGAGGGGTGGCCAAGGCGGTGGTGCCAGAGGAGGGTCTCGTGAGACAGACGACGACACGAGCAGGGGGCAGACTCAGGACCAGACCTGGACGCTGCAGCAAACACCTGACCAGACGAAGGGACCCTACCAGACTCAGCACCTGGAGGAGAAGCAGTGGTCAGTGTGTACAGGCTCGACCCTGGCCGACGTGTAAACGTAGCCAGGTGGCGACCTGTATCCGCCTCCGTGCAGTGGGTCACCCGCTGACGAGCAGGGGTGAACTGGTGGACACCCACTTCCTGGAGGTCAGCACCACTCACCAAGTTCGTCGAGAACGAGGGGAGGTAGAGACCAGTCAGGGTGCCAGAGGGGGCCGCCGGACACGGGAGGACAGTGGAGAAGCGAGACATGACAGGCCCCCCAGAGGGGTCAGCCAGGGACACCGCAACCGGCCGACTCAGCGGCGTGAGAGTGGTGCGGTCCCTAAAGAAGGAGCGAGACGCTCCAGAGTCAAGGGTGAAGGTGTGAGAGGCCAAAGCCGACACAGTGCCTGAGAGGGCAGACTCACCAGCACCTGAGAGCACAGACGCACTGGCACCTAGAGCAGCAGCCTCACTAGTACCTGACGCGGCAGTACCAATGCCCGGGTCGGGCGGGAAACACCGGTAACAGTCATCCTCATCACTACCAGTCACAGCATACATAGCAGAGAGAATAGCATCAAAATCAAGATCATAAATAGCTACACCAGCCCTAGACAGCTCTCCCCAGCGGGGGATCTCAGCGGCCTCCGGAAACTGCTGACGCCAGGCGTCGGTCAGGCGGCCAAAGCAGCGGCGGGCTGTGTGGGCGCCTCCACACCTCTCCCCTGCACGGTCACCTGTGCGAAGAACGTAGGGGCAGGGACCAAGCGCACCACCACGCTGACGCTGCAAGTACCACTCACGGAGCTGCTGAGGGCCGGGGACGGTGCGAGAGCGCTGCTGCTGCTGTGGCTGCTGCTGCGGCTGCTGCTGCTGCTGCTGCTGGCGCTGACCACCCCCAGAGCTGCTCCGCTGGGACGAGCCACTCCGACCCCCGCCTCCACCGCCACCCCCGCCTCCACCGCCACCCCCGTCTCCACCGCCACCTCCCCCACCAGGACCGTCGCTCCCACTGCTCCCACCGCCTCCTCCGCTACCACCTCCGCCGCCACCTCCGCCTCCACCGCCGCCACCAGTACCTCCACTCCCGCCACCACCCCCACCGCCACCCCCACTCCCCCCGCCACCCCCACCGCCTCCTCCACCGCCCCCTCTAGCTCCACCCGCTCCCTTGCCCCCTTTGCCCTTGCCAGAGCGGCGTCTGCCGCTGGGGGCAGACGCCGCGCCGACCGACTCAAAACCAGTGAGGTCGGCCGCAGCGGCAGAGGCGACAGAGGGCAGCAGGGGGGAAGGACCACACCCCTCAAAGATGGGGGTGCGAGGGTCACCCCGAGAGGCCCCTACAGCGACAATACTCTTCTCAGCCGCTAGCAGGGACTCCTCAAGGAGATCGACAGTGAGAGTGGTGGGACAGACAGAGAGAAACTGGTCCCTAACGGCACGAAGGGACTCAGGGAGACGGGTGACGAGAAAGTAGAGAGTGATGTACATGGGAGGAGGGTTCGCAGCGCGGAACTCAGCAGAAAGGGCAGCGCGGTAGCGGGTGTCACTAGCACGGAGGTGGGTAACGAGGTCAGCAACAGTGGGAAAGGAGGCGAGGTCAGGGAAGAGAAACGGTAGCATGAGGCGGCTAAGGGTAGCGGAGGAAGGGGAGGAGTAGCGTGCAACTACAGCGTCGTACAAGGCCTGAGCGGTCTTGCACTGACTAAAGTGGGCACGCTCAGAGGAAGGGAGGTGGCGACGCACAGCAAGACGTGCAGCAGCATCGCGGGTCGCCCACTTGGAGCGAACGGCAGAGTCAGCATCAGCAGGTGGGGCAGGGACAGCGCCAGAGACAAAGTCAAAGAGAGAGACCTCATCTATCGCATCACATAGTAAGTACAGCTGCAGGTCTTCAATCCAGACGGCAAAGTCAATGGCCCTCCCCTCAGCGTCAAAAGTAAGGACATTGGGGGTGGCCATGGCAGCAGCTGAAAATCTCACCGGGCTGGGAGAGTCGGGTAGTGCAGCAGCAGAGGAACACAGCTCAGGAACAGCGGCACGGCTCGGGCGGCTCGGGTTGCTGGGGCGGCGCGGGCGGCTCGGGCGGCTCGGGCGGCTCGGGCGGCTCGGGCGGCTCGGGCGGCTGGGGCGGCTCGGGCGGCTCGCGCGGCTCGGGCGGCTCGGGCGGCTCGGGCGGCTCGGGTTGCTGGGGCGGTACGGGCGGCTCGTGCGGCGCTGGTGTCGCGACGGGCGGCTCACTGGCGGCTCGCGGGCGGCTGCACAGGCGGCTCAGGGACGGCGGCGCGGGCGGCTCAGGGAGCTCACGGGCGGCTGCGACGGGCGGCTCGCGGGCGTCGGGCGCTAGGGCGTTGGGGCGACGGCGGGCGGCGCTCAGGCGTTCGGGCGGGCGGCCGTAAGGGCGAAAGGGCGGTCGGCGCTCGGGCGCTAGGGCGGGCGGCCGGCCGTCAGGGCGCTTGGGCGAGGGGCGCACGGGCGCTAGGGCGGGCGGCCGTCAGGGCGCTAGGGCGAGCGGCGCTCGGGCGCTAGGGCGGGCGGCCGTCAGGGCTCTAGGGCGGGCGGCGCTCGGGCGCTAGGGCGGGCGGCGCTCGGGCGCTAGGGCGGGCGGCGCTCGGGCGCTAGGGCGGGCGGCGCTCGGGCGCTGGGGCGGGCGGCCGTCAGGGCGCTAGGGCGGGCGGCCGTCAGGGCGCTAGGGCGGTTGGCGCTCTGGCGCTAGGGCGGGCGGCCGTCAGGGCGCTAGGGCGGGCGGCCGTCAGGGCGCTAGGGCGGGCGGCCGTCAGGGCACTAGGGCGGGCGGCCGTAAGAGGAGGGAGCGGCGGGAGCGCGACGGTAGGGGCGACACGCAGGGTCGCTAAAAAAAAAGAACGCGCGCCTCGGGGCGCGCTTCGGTGGGCCCTAGGAACAGTCCCTAGGAGGGGATCTGCTCTGATTCCATGAGAAGAATTGAACGAGAATGAAATGAGTATGAACGAAGTGAGTACAAATAGGAAACCCTAATTGTGTTGTACCCCCTATGGGATACCCCACTATAGCCTACACAAACAAGTAAGCTATGTGTTCTGACAACCCACACCTTCGCTTCCCCACTATCTCAATTTTTGGGGGGGGTAGACGTCTCTCAGCGACACAGCACCGCCGCTCGTAGTGCTCTCTCGTAAGCACGCACGGCCACGACCGAGGCTCTCGCTGAGCTCGCCCGACACCCCCGCCATGGCCGAATTCACGCTCGCCACATTGACGCAGGAGCAGCTCGACCGTCTGGTGCGCCAACTTGAAGATTCGGCGCTCGAAATTGCGACGCTCATGGCGGAACGTGACTCCGCGCGTCAGCAATCAACGATGAACACTCCAGCGCCACCACACGCACCGACAAATGCATCTGGACAATCAGACGAGCCGATCATCATCTCGTCCGGCACACCAACACAAAACAATAGCGTGGGACAGCGCTCAGGCGCAACCAGCGATGGCGCCGCCCAGCCGATGCCTGGCATGGGAGGAAACAGGGTCGCACCAAGCCCGCGGGAGCCTCGCGAAGCCCGTCGGCACGTGGAGTTCGCGGCGACAAGTGGCGAACAGGCCATTATGGCACCAATGCCACTCAAGCTGCAACGCCCGCCCTGCTTCGACCCGAGCCAGCGTGGAGGTCCGACGGTTCAATCGTGGGTCTTCACGATGAACGTCTTCTTCGACGCGAATTACGTCAAGTCGGACGCAGCGAAGATTCGGTATGCTGTTTCGCTGCTAAGGGGCCCCGCCGTGGACTGGTGGCGAGTCATCGTGACGTCGCCGCGCGCATACGAGCCACCGTCGCAAGAGGAAGGGCCCACGGGCCCAGCTGTCACCTGGAGTTCATTCTGCGAGACCGCCCAATATAGCACGTGGGATGTGTGGTGCGCAGGGCTTCGAGCGCGCTTCGAGCCGATCGCGGCTTCTATTTCGGCGCGTCAGAGATTGCGCACTTGGCGGCAGCTTGGATCGGTTCAAGACTATACGAGTTGTTTTCTCGCATTATGCGAGCAAGTTGGCTACATGCACGAAGCGGAGCGGGTGGACCGTTACGTCGGAGGGCTGAAGCCGGACATCTCGCACGAAATCATGCTATGCGGGCTCTCGAACTTCAACCAGATTCTCGCGCTCGCCGAGAAAATCGACATTTTAAGCCGTCCGAGACCGGGGTCCTACTATGGATATCGTCCTCGGGGACCGATTGAGCACGCCAGTGTACACGTTGTTGCGACGAATGCAGCTGCCGCGCCGTTTAAGGGGCGCTGCTTTGCTTGCAACAGGCCAGGCCATCGCAAGAGTGAATGCCCAGAGGAGCTAAGGCGCCGCGGAGCAGAGCAGGGGAGGGAGTCTCCAAAGCAAGGAAACGCCAGCAATCAGTAGGAATCGGGCCAACTACTGACGAGACTGCCTGCTCGCCCAACCCCACCGACCCTCACCGAGTCACAGTACCGATTCATGCTATCGATCGGACTCGGACGAATAAGGAGGGTACAGCGACGGATTGCCCAGTACTGATCCACGGGAAAATACAGGGAGCAGCATGTCAAATTATACTGTTGTGTAGGCTATAGTGGGGTAGCCCATATGGGGTACACATTTCTAGGGTTGCATATTTGTATCACTTTCATTCCATAGTCATCCCATTCTCGTTCTACTTTTCTCATGGTATCGAGCAGGTTCCCCCGTGGGAACTGTGCCTAGGGCCCACCACATCGACTTTTTTTTTTCCTGCCCGAAGCGTGCTCAGCCCGAGTCGCGCTCCGGGCTCTCACCTCGTCGAGCCGCCCTAGCGGCCCCCCCAACGCCCTAGCGGCCCCGCCGCCCTTCTTAGCGGCCCCGCCGCCCTTCGGTGCGGCCCCGCCGCCCCACATTGCGGCCCCGCCGCCCTTCCTCGCGGCCCTGCCGCCCTTCGCTGCGGCCCCGCCGCCTCACAGTGCGGCCCCGCCGCCTCACAGTGCGGCCCCGCCGCCCTTCGCTGCGGCCCCGCCGCCCGTCTCAGCGGCCCCGCCGCCCTTCTTCGCGGCCTCGCCGCCCTTCGCTGCGGCCCCGCCGCCTCACGTTGCGGCCCCGTCGCCCTTCGCTGCGGCCCCGCCGCCCGTCTCAGCGGCCCCGCCGCCCGTCTCAGCGGCCCCGCCGCCCTTCGCTGCGGCTCAGCTGCCACTCTCGCTGCGGCCCCGCCGCCTCTTCGCTGCGGCCCCGCCGCCCTACTCAGCGGCCCCGCCGCCCTTCTCAGCGGCTCCGCCGCCTCTTCTCAGCGGCCCCGCCGCCTCTCTCGCTGCGGCCCCGCCGCCCTACTCAGCGGCCCCGCCGCCCTTCTACTTCGGCCCCGCCGCCCTTCTCAGCGGCCCCGCCGCCCTTCTCAGCGGCCCCGCCGCCCTTTCACCAGCGGCCCTGCCGCCCTACACCGCCCGCGCCGCCCGAGCCGCCCGAACCGCCCGAGCCGCTCGACCTGCCCGAGCCGCCCGAGCCGCCCGACTCGCCCGAGCCGCGCAAGCCGCCCGACCAGCCCGAGCCACCCGAGCCGCCCGAGCCGCCCGAGCCACCCGAGCCGCCCGAGCCGCCCGAGCCGCCTGAGGAGCCGAGCCGCTGGTGCCACGAAGCCGCAGTTGCTACTGCGCCGTCCGAGCAGCCGTGTTGCTATGTTGCTGTACTGCTGAGCTGCCCGACCCGCCCTGTCTCGTGAGAGCAGCGCTTCTGTCACTGCACTGCCCCTGTCCTACAATTGGTACTACTAGTCTATTGCTGTCATGGCTACCCCCAGTGTTCTCGCTTTTGACGCTGAGGGTCGGGCCATTGACTTTGAGGTTTGGGTAGATGACCTGCAGCTTTTCCTACAGTGCGATAGGGCAGACGGTCTCTCCCTCTTTGACCTCATCTCTGGCGCCTCTCCTGCCCCTGCTACTGATGCTGACGCCACTATTCGCTCCCAGTGGGCCACGTGCGATGCTGCTGCACGTCTTGCTGTGCGTCGCCACCTGCCTACCACTGAGCGCGCGCACTTTAGTCAGTACAAGAGTGCTCAGACCTTGTACGACGCTGTAGTTGCGCGCTACTCTTCCCCTGCCACTGCTGCACTGAGCCGCCTCATGCTACCGTACCTCTTTCCTGACCTTGCTGCCTTTCCCACAGTCGCTAACCTCATTACGCACCTCCGCACTAGTGACACTCGCTACCGCGCTGCGCTTCCTGCTGAGTTCTGCGCCAAGAACCCCCCCCCCCCCCCATGTACATCACTCTCTACTACATAGTCACCCGCCTCCCTGACTCCCTTCGTGTAGTCAGGGACCACTTCCTCTCAGTCTGTCCCACCACTCTCACTGTTGACCTCCTAGAGAAGGCCCTCCTAGCAGCGGAGAAGAGCAGAGTCGCTGTAGGAGCCTCTCGTGGTGACCCTCGCACCCCCATCTTTGAGGGGTGTTCTCCTTCCCCCCTTTTGCCCTCTGTCGCCTCTGCCGCTGCGGCCGACCTCGTTGGTCTTGAGTCGGTCGGTGCGACGTCTGCCCCTAGTGGGAGACGCCGCTCTGGCAAGGGCAAGGGGGGCAAGGGCGCGGGTGGAGCTAGCGGGGGCGGTGGAGGTGGCGGTGGAGGCGGCGGAGGGAGTGGGGGTGGCGGTGGGAGTGGTGGCGGGGGTGGAGGTATAGGTGGCAGCAGTGGAGGCAGAGGCGGCGGAGGCGGCGGCGGTGCTAGCGGAGGCGGCGGTGGTGGCGGAGGTGGAGGAGGCGGTGGTGGAGGAGGTGGAGGTGGTCGGGGTGGCGCTTCAGAGATTAGCAGCCCTTGTGGTGGTCAGCGCCAGCAGCAACAGCAGCAGCAGCGTTCTCGGGACATCCCCCCCCCTCAGCAGCTCCGTGAGTGGTACACGCAGCATCAGCGTGGTGGGGGTTTTGGTCCGTGCACCTACGTCCTTCGCACTGGTGACCGCGCGGGTGAGCAGTGTGGGGGTGCCCACCCCACCCAGCGCTGCTTTGGCCGCTTGACGGACGCTTGGCGTCAGCAGTTCCCGGAGGCCGGTGAGATCCCCCGCTAGAGAGAGCTGTCTAGGGCAGGCGTAGCTATCTATGATCTTGACTTTGATGCTATCCTTGCTGCCATGTATGTTGTGACTCTTAGTGATGAGGGTGACTGTTACCGGTGTTTCCCGCCCGACCCGGGCATTGGTACTGCTGCTCTAGGTGCTGGTGAGGCTGCTGCTCTAGGTGCCAGTGCGTCTGAGCCCTCAGGTGCTGGTGAGACTGCGCTCTCAGGTACCACGTCGGCTTCGGCCTCCCTCACCTTCACACTTGACTCAGGGGCTTCTCGCTCCCTCTTTCGAGACCGCACCACACTCACGCCGCTTCGTCGGCCGGTTGCGGTCTCCCTGGCAGACCCCTCTGGGGATCCTGTCCTCTCTCACTTCTCCACTGTCCTCCCGTGTCCGCCTGCCCCCTCTGGCACCTTGTCTGGTCTTTACCTCCCCTCCTTCTCTACGAACTTGGTGAGTGGTGCTGACCTGCAGGATGCGGGGGTTCACCAGTTTACTCCTGCGAGTCAGCGGGTGACCCACTGCTCGGACGCTCGCACAGGTCGGCACCTGGCCACGTTTACACGTCGGCCGGGGTCGAGCCTCTACACCCTGACCACTGGGTCTCCTCCTGTCCCTGCGTCTAGCCAGGTAGCTGAGTCGAGTCAGGTGTTTGCTGCCGCGTCCAGGTCTGGTCCTGAGTCTGCCCCCTGCTCGTGTCGCCTCCTGTCTCACAAGACTCTCCTGTGGCACCACCGTCTTGGTCACCCCTCCCTGCCTCGTCTCAGAGGCATGGCCTCCCGTGTCCTTGTCTCTGGTCTTCCCCGGTCCCTCCCTCCCCTTCCTCCGGGGCCTGGCCCCACCTGCGTCCCTTGTGTCGAGGGGCGACTGCGGGCTGCCCTCACTCCTCTCGGTTTCCCCCGACAAAGGCTCCACTGCAGACGCTTCACATGGACGTGTGGGGCCCGGCCCGCGTCCGTGGACAGGGTCACGAGCGCTACTTCATGCTGGTGGTTGACGACTACTCGCGTTACACCACAGTCTTCCCCTTGCGCAGCAAGGGTGATGTCACTGAGGTGTTGATCGACTGGATCCGCGCAGCTCGTCTCTAGCTCAGGAGGAGCTTCGGCTCGGACTTTCCTGTTCTGCGTCTGCACTCTGACCGAGGCGGAGAGTTCTCCTCTGGCCTTCTGTGAGCCTACTGCCGTGCGCGAGGCATCCGCCAGACCTTTACGCTTCCGGACTCTCCACAGCAAAATGGGATTGCTGAGCGCCGCATTGGCATGGTCATGGACGTCGCTCGTACGTCCATGATGCATGCGGCTGCCCCCCATTTTCTGTGGCCGTTTGCGGTTCGGTACGCGGCGCATCAGATCAACCTTCACCCCAGGGTCTCCAGGCCGAAGACCTCCCTAGCCTTGCTGTGGACGGGTGTGAGAGTACGACGGCTTATGCCAGCTATGCTTGCTTGCCTCTACTTTATCATGCTATTTCTAGCATAGGATAATCATATGCATGCATGAATTGCTTGATTTCCCAGGCTAAGTGCTTTCCTATATTTTATTATAGTTATAGCACCGAGCTAGGTTGCGTGCACCGAATTCTGGCTTTTCGGTTGCCACCGAATTGCCTTCTACCGAATTCGGTAAGGATCTGTTCGGGACGCTTCGCGACCCGCGGAACCTTCGCGTAACACCTGGTTACGGGGCCTTGTGTCGAGCCTATATATAGCCTCGTGTTGTACCCAGGTGGACATTCAATTCAATTTGAATCATCTTTTCTGAGCTCGATCCCAGATCCTCACACTTGGTATCAGAGCGGGTTTACACGCGAGGTCTTGAACAGCTTAGTTCCGGCCTTTAAAAACCGCGGGGGCGACGACGAAAGCGCCGATACGAGTATGTAAAACCAGTTCCGCGCAATTTTTCTAAGTCCCCCTCGATTCGGTTTTCGAACACCCCTCAGATTTACTGGTGGAAAGGTTGGAGTTTCGACCGTTCGATCGAGTTTCATCTCAACGGCCCAGAGAATTTCGCCCAAAAAAGTTGGAATTTGGAGCGTCGGATCGATTTTCTCCTCAACGGCCAAGATCGGACGCGAATTTCGCCTAAGGGAGATTTACGCAACCTACAGAATTCGCGCTCGTCGATTCTACAGTCAATTTGACTTGAGTAAGTCGACCAGCCCCTAGAATTCGATTATTTTCGTCGCGCGTCTTCCTGTAAATCGCCAAATGGAGGGAAAAGGAGATATTTCAGTACAGAAAATCGCGGAGTTACGTGCTGAGCATAAGCAAATACGTGCAGCGCTCCCACGACTCGAAAAACTCCTTGCGAACTAGTCGGCAACCGCCACAGCAGCAGCGACAACAGTAGCAGCAGCAGCAGCAGCGGCTACACCAACAATTCTACATGCGACAACGGCAGCAGCTACAGTTAACCTCGAAGCAGTGAAGCCGAGGCTACCGGAGGCGTTCGATCCTACAGTAAAAAGGAACGACGTTCGTCGATTTGTAGATGAACTCGAAATTTACTTCGAAGCCGTTGGATGCACGACCCCGACAAAAGACGCAATGCGCATACGGCTCGCAGCAACACTGTTACGAGGCCCAGCTCTAGAGTGGATCAACAACAGAATAGTCCAAGGCGAGGGGACGTGGGCGCAGTTTCCGGCAGCACTGATCGAACAGTTCGACACGTTGAACAGTAGCTACTACGGAACACGACGCAACAAGCCAACTAGTGGCATGGGGCGATTGGCACCACCCACGACTGCCGACCCGATGGAGAACGACGAGGGCGATGTGGAGCAGCGGCTAGCAAATAATGAGACGTGCAAATTTTGCGGCGCTACAGGACATCGTATCTTGGCGTGTTGGAAAATGAAGAGAAGGTGTGCGGAGCTGAAGGACAAGAATAGTGCGGCACCCCCGAAGCAGAAAACGGACAACGTGGCAACTTCGGAGAGGGTGAAAAAAGGAGAATATGGTGGCGCAAATTTAAAACGTCACGACCAGCCGGCACCAGGGGAAATCGCCGAGACTAATGGAGGATCCGCGAAACAAGACCCTGCACCGACCGGGAAACTCCAGCCGTATACCCTGAAAAGTAAGAATATTACTTCTCGTGGGTTTCAGGCCTTTATTAAGGGAGAGTCAGAAATTAAACCGGTACCAGGTATTATGGGGACCCTACTCCAGAGCGCTAATACGGGTCGAGCGTTCCGAGGAGTTAATATTCTCTCCTAGCAGCACTGTTTAAAGGTTCCCTGTTCCCCACAGATGAAGCCTACACAGCTGCAAAGGCTTAGTGGAAGGTTCCAGGCCCAAGAGAAGCCGAATCGGCCTCGGATAAATCCTTCTAACCTTTCTCAGTTGAAAACTGATACTGAAGCTGCATCTTTGAGCGCAGGACCTAGGGATAACATATTCGACGTACCCTACGATCCTATAAGCGATACCATCTACGGATACTCGGAGCAGCAGCTACCACTAGTACTCGAGGTGATCTGCAACGGGCGTCGCCTCCAGACCCTGGTGGACAGTGGTGCGTCCCACTCGGTGTGCGACCGCGGGACGTTGGAGAAAATTGGAGAATCCTAAGAAGAAACCTAGTTTACAGCAACGATGGTGGACGGTACGAAGCTTCCCATCCACGGAAAGTCAACACTGCAGCTGCAGATAGGGGCGTTGAGGTGGAAGCCGACGTTGCCGATCACGAACATCAAGGGATTAGATTTCATCTTGGGGCAAGATTTTCTTAAACAGTTCAACCCCAAGATCGACTGGGTCAACCGGAAAACGTGCATCTACAACAACGGGAAACGAGTGGAGATGCGAAGCTTGACGGATACAGGGAGCGTTCCTGAAACGACACTGGCACGGTTCGAACGGACAGTGAACGAAAGTAACACGGGTTACTTAGCACTGGTTATAGCAACAGCAGAGGAGGAGGTCTTGGAGCAGTACAAGGATATAATGCCCGACGACCTACCCACGGGCGTATCTCCAGCATGCACCCACGAGCACGAGATCGTGGAGGAACCAGGTGCGAAACCCGTCTCACGTGCACCTTACCGATTGAGTCCAACTGAACTGACAGACATGAAAAACAGATAGAGTATCTACTAGACAGACAACTGATCCGCCCATCCACCTCTCCCTACGGTGCACCAGTTCTCTTCACTCCAAAGCCAGACGGTAGTTTACGGATGTGCATCGACTACCGCGCACTGAACAAACAGACAGTCAAAAACAAATATCCCATACCGCGCATAGACGACCTACTCGATCAACTGCGTGGAGCAACAGTATTTTCGAAACTGGACCTACGATCGGGCTACTGGCAGATCAAGATGGCAGACAACTCCGTCCACAAGATAGCGTTCCGTACCAGATACGGCTCCTACGGATACTTGGTGATGCAGTTCGGACTCTGCAACGCACCAGCAACGTTTCAGGCGGAGATGAATCACATCTTACGACCCCTGCTGGACGAGTGCGTGGTGGTGTACCTGGACGACATTCTCATCTACTCCAAGAACATGAAGGAGCACGTGGAGCATCTGCGGAAGGTGTTCGAGATCCTGCGGAAAAACAAGTTCTACGTGAAGCTGACAAAGAGCGAATTCGCCTTGAAGAAGGTGCAGTTTCTCGGGCACATGGTGAGTGCCGAGGGCGTACACGTGGACCCACGGAAGATCGAAGCCGTCAAGAAGTGGAAAGTACCAGAGAACGTGAAGGAGCTACAGCAGTTCCTAGGCTTCGCCAACTACTACAACAGGTTCGTGCCGCAGTACGCTAAGATAGCAGCGCCACTGACCGACCTACTGAAAAAGGATACGCCCTACAAATAGGATACCCTTCATCAGCAAGCCATGGAGCAGCTACAGACAGCACTGACTACAGCGCCAGTACTCATCTTGCCGGATCCAGAAAAGAACTACGTGGTGGAAGCAGACGCTAGTGACCAAGCAGTCGGAGCAGTACTGATGCAGGATCACGGACGCGGTTTGCAGCCCATCGCCTACCTCAGTAAGAAGCTACACGGAGCAGAACTAAACTACCCCATTCACGACAAGGAAGCCTTAGCGATAGTCATAGCCTTCAAAGCGTGGAGGTGTTACCTAGAGGGAGCCAAGACTACAGTCTATACTGACCACTGCAGTCTCAAATACCTGAAGTCACAGCCGACACTCTCACGACGACAGGCGCGGTGGGTGGACTTCCTGGAAACTCACTTCCACTACGACATCGTCTACAAGCCCGGGCTACACAACAAGGCAGACGCGTTGAGCCGCCCCGGACATGTAGCAGGCATCCAGCTCGACGGGATGAACCCTCTGCTCAAGGGTCTATTCCAACATGGGTACTCCGTGGACGCAGAGATTGCTACAGCACAGACCAAGAAGCTATTACAGTGGGAGAAAGAATTAGCTGTAAGGAAGGGTTCAGGAAAGATTTGGGTACCGAATTACGCCCCGCTACGGCAGATCCTATTGGAGGAGTTTCACGACGTACCTTACGCGGGACATTTCGGGAGCAACAAGACGTTAGCAGGGATAGCGAAGTATTACTACTGGCCCGGGATGGCAGCACACGTGCAGCAGTTCGTCACCTCTTGCGACACGTGCCAGCGGATGAAGAGCAGCAAGCAGAAAAAAGCAGGGTTACTTCAGCCTCTACCCGTACCGGAGCAGCCATGGCAGGTCGTTAGCCTCGACTTCATCACAGGGCTTCTTTCGACCTCAGGGGGACATGATTCCATCCTCGTGGTGATCGATAAGTTCTCCAAAATGGGTCACTTCATACCGACCAACGCCACAGCTACAGCTGAAGCAACTGCTCGACTCTTCTTCGACCGCATCATCACCATCCACGGCATCCCCGCTACACTCATCTCAGACAGAGACCCCAAATTCACGAGTAAGTTCTCGAAGGAGCTCATGGTACTGTTGGGGACAAAGCTTGCAACCACCCCCAGACTGACGGACAGACAGAGCGACTCAATCAAGTGGTTGAACAGTTACTGCGCACAGCTTGCAAGGACGATGTCAGCCACTGGGACACACAGTTACCGACCCTAGAGTTCACTTACAACAACGCATCACATGAGGCCACATGAAAAACTCCTTTCTTCCTCTGTTACGGACGGGAACCACTCACACCACAGCAGCCAACCACACCGGCATACGTCCAAGCCGCACATGACTTCGTCACCACCATGCAGCAGCTATGGGAGAAGACTCAGCGACGTCTCACAACGATGCAAAATTCCTAGAAGCAGTATGCCGATCGTCAGCGACGTGATCACTCAGTAGCAGTCAGAGATCAGGTGCTTCTTGACACGCGCAACTTGAACCTGTCTCACCTTCCATCCAAACTCCGGCCTCGCTTCTGTGGTCCTTTTCTCGTTGAGGCACAGGTGACACCAGTTACATTCCGCTTGCGCTTACCTACTACTTGGAAGCTTCACAACGCTTTCCATGTCCAGCTACTGAAGCCCTACAAGGACCCCAACCAACAGTTCCAGGGACGGCAACTACCGCCACCACCACCTGTTCTCATACAGGATGAACCCGAGTACGCGATCGAGCGCGTTCTCTCTCATCGACGCCGCGGTGGCAAGACTCTCGAGTTCCTGATACGCTGGAAGGGATACGACCCCACTGAGGACAGTTGGGTTGCACAAGCTGATATGGGCAACGCACGCCGCGCTCTCAAGGACTATCTTGTCAAGCAGGGTGTATCTCACGCCACCCAGCTTTGAGGGGGGGACGTGTGAGAGTACGACGGCTTATGCCAGCTATGCTTGCTTGCCTCTACTTTATCATGCTATTTCTAGCATAGTATAATCATATGCATGCATGAATTGCTTGATTTTCTAGGCTAAGTGCTTTCCTATATTTTATTATAGTTATAGCACCGAGCTAGGTTGCGTGCACCGAATTCTGGCTTTTCGGTTGCCACCGAATTGCCTTCTACCGAATTTGGTAAGGATCTGTTCGGGACGCTTCGTGACCCGCGGAACCTTCGCGTAACACCTGGTTACGGGGCCTTGTATCGAGCCTATATATAGCCTCGTGTTGTACCCAGGTGGACATTCAATTCAATTTGAATCATCTTTTCTGAGCTCTATCCCAGATCCTCACAACGGGGAAGGTAGGCGATGCGTCTGCGTTCCGTGTCTGGGGATCTCGGGCGTTTGTCCGCGACTTGTCTGCGGACAAGGTGTCCCCTCGTGCTGCTCCTTGTGTCTTCCTTGGCTTCCCCCCTGACGCACCAGGGTGGCAGTTCTACCACCCCTCCTCTCGTCGTGTTCTGTCCTCCCAGGACGTAACGTTTGAAGAGTCGGTCCCCTTCTACCATCTCTTCCCCTACCGCACTCCTTCCCTCCCCCCGCCGCCGCACTTCCTTGTGCCAGGTCCCCCACAGGTAGACCCCCTCCCCCCTCAGGGTCCTGCCCCTTCAGGTTTGTCCCAGGTAGACACAGTCAAGCCGGTCGAAGTTGCTGGTGACTCTGGTACTACTGCGGGTGCTGAGCCTGGGGGTGCTGACTCTGGGGGTGCTGCGCGAGTGGGTGCTGAGCCTGGGGGTGCTGAGCCTGGGGGTGTTGCGACTGGGGGTGCTGAGCTTGGGGGTGCTAAGACTGGGGGTGCTGAGCCTGGGGGTCCTTTGCCTGGGGGTGCTGCGTCTGGAGCTGCTGAGCCTGGGGGTGCTGCGTCTGGAGCTGCTGACCCTGGAGGTGCTGAGTCTGGAGCTGCTGAGCCTGGGGGTGCGGAGCCCGCGGCCGCTGGACCTGCTCGTGTGGCGTCTGGCGGTGCTGGGCCTGGTGGTTCTCCGGTTGCTTCGTCTCGGCGGGAGCCACTCTCTCCACAGGAGCTGCGCGAGTGGTTTGCCCGGCGCTGGAGGCGTACTGCAGGAGCTGGTGCTTCTTCGGCTGCTGAGGGTGCGGGTGCCGCCGGTTTCGGAGGTGCTCCTCCTGGGAGTGCTTGAGCTGCTGGGCCTGCGAGTGCGACTGGAGTCGAAGCTGCTGAGGGTGTTGGCGCTGAGGCTACTGCTCTCAGTTCTGGCGGCGGTCCTGCTGCTGGTGCTGCTGGAGGTACTGGAGCTGGAGGTGTTGTTGGCACTGGTGCTGCCGCTGGGGGTGCTGGTGCTGTCCCTGCTGTGTCTGGAGTTGCCGCGCGGCCTCGGCCGTACTTTGTTCCACTCCTTCAGCAGATTCTTGGTCTTCCTCCTCCCTTAGAGTGTCCACCGCCTGTCCAGTCACAGTCACAGTTACCGCCGGCCTCCCCACGACCTGCTCCTTCTCCCTACACTGGTCCTACTGGGGGTCTTGCTGAGCGTCGTGAGCCTGCGTCTCGTCCTGCGTCGCCTGTTCGTCCTGCTCGCGCTAGTGGTCGCAGTTTGCGTCAGCGTCCTCCTCCTGTCCCTGGCACCCACCGGATGTCTCTGCGTCCGTCCACTGCTCCTCTGCGTGCCCCTTTGTCTTCTCCTCCTGAGTCCTCTCTTCCTGCCCTTGCCGACCCGGAGTCGGACTCTCTTCGTGTTGCCAGTCCTAATGTCACGCGTCTCTTTGCTACTGTCGTCACTGACCCCTCTTTTGAGTCCACTGCTGCGTCTGCTCTTGTTGCTGAGCTCGTCGACTTTGCTGCTCGCTGTCGTCTAGACTACGCTGCTAGTCTCGTTGCTGAGTCTGCGTCTGTCTGTCCTCCGTCCGTCGGGGGTGAGTGTCCCCTTGGCACGGACGTCCTTGAGGACAGGCAGGAGGAGTTCCAGTGTCTGGCTGCTGCTTCACCTCATCTGGTGTCCGTACTGCTTACCCCTGAGGGAGACCAGGATGCACTTGACATCCCGACTTCGCGCTCTTACGCGGAGGCCGTAGAGGGTCCCTACTCCTCTCAGTGGCAGGCAGCTATGGATGCAGAGATGGCTTCCTGGAAGTCCACAGGCACCTACGTTGACGCGGTTCCCCCTCCTGGGGCGAACATCGTCTGTGGCATGTGGATCTTCAGGGTGAAGCGGCCGCCGGGCTCCCCGCCTGTCTTCAAGGCGCGGTACGTGGCTCGTGTCTTCAGTCAGCGGCAGGGAGTTGACTACTTTCAAACCTTCTCTCCCACCCCGAAGATGACCACTCTTCGGGTGCTGCTACACATAGCCGCTCAGCGTGACTACGAGCTTCACTCCCTTGACTTCAGCACTGCTTTCCTGCAGGGTAGCCTGCACGAGGAGATCTGGCTGCGCCGTCCACCTGGCTTCACTGGGACTTTCCCTCCTGGCACCCAGTGGAGCCTCCGACGGCCAGTCTACGGTCTGCGCCAGGCACTGCGCGAGTGGCACGACACACTGAGGACTACGCTTGCGGCTCTTGGGTTTGCTCCCTCTACTGCTGACCCGTCGCTGTTTCTACGCACCGACACCTCTCTACCGCCGTTCTACATCCTCGTGAACGTCGACGACTTGGTCTTTGCCACTGCTGACACTGCTGGACTCGCCTACGTGAAGTCCGAGCTGCAGAAGAGACACACGTGCACTGACCTGGGTGAACTGCGCAGCTACCTTGGCTTGCCAATCACCCGGGATAGAGCACGCCGCACCATTACCCTGACTCAGTCACACATGGTGCAGCAGGTCCTTCAGCGCTTCGGCTTCACGTACTCCTCGCCTCAGGCCACTCCTCTGCCTACTCGCCACTCGGTCTCAGCTTTGCCTTCGGATGAGTCCGTAGAGTCGAGTGGCCCGTTTGCAGAGCTTGTTGGCTGCCTCATGTACCTGATGACCTGCACACGACCTGACCTTGCATACCCTCTTAGCATTCTTGCACGCTATGTTGCTCCTGGGAGACACAGACCAGAGCACATGGCTGCAGCGAAGAGGGTGTTGCGCTACTTGTGCAGTACGTTGGGCATGGGGCTAGTGCTTGGAGGGCAGAGTCCAATGGTCCTCACTGGGCATGCGGACGCTTCTTGGGCTGACGACCAGGCTACGCAGCGGTCGTCACAGGGTTACACCTTCAGCCTTGGTTCCGGCTCTGTTTCGTGGCGGGTGTCAGATTTATATGACATAGTTGCTGTAGGCTATAGTGGGGTAGCACATATGGGGTACAGGTTCTCTAGGGTTGTATTTGTACCCAATTTTTCTTTAGTCATTTCATTCCTGTTTTCTTTACTTCACATGGTATAGAGCGGGTCCTGCCTTAGGACCGTTTTTTTTAGGGCCCACCGAAGCGCGCCCCGAGGCGCGCCCTTTTTTTTAGCGACCCCCTCGGGTCGCCTTTTCCCTCGCGGCCCCGCTGTCCCTCAGACGCGGCCCCGCCACCTCTCCTGATCGCGGCCCCGCCGCCTGTTTGACGCGGCCTCGCCGCCTACCCTGACGCGGCTCCGCCGCCTCCCCTGACGCGGCCTCGCCGCCTCCCCTGACGCGGCTCCGCCGCCTCTCCTGACGCGGCCCCGCCGCCTGTCTGACGCGGCCCCGCCGCCTCCCCTGACGCGGCCCTGCCGCCTCCCCTGACGCGGCTCCCCCGCCTCCCCTGACGCGGCACCGCCGCCTCCCCTGACGCGGCTCCCCCGCCTCCCCTGACGCGGCCCTGCCGCCTCCCCTGACGCGGCCCTGCCGCCTCTCCTGCCGGCCCGCCACTGCACCTGCCGGCCTGCCGCTGCACCTGCCGGCCCACCACTGCACACTACGGCCCGCCGCTGCACCTGCCGGCCCGCCACTGCACCTGCCGGCCTCGCCGCTGCACCTGCCGGCCTCGCTGCTGCACCTGCCGGCCCGCCGCTGCACCCTACGGCCCGCCACTGCACCCTACGGCCCGTCGCTGCACCTGCCGGCCCGCCACTGCACCTGCCGGCCCGCCTCTGCACCTGCCGGCCCGCCACTGCACCGGTCAACCCGCCGCTGCACCTGACGGCCCCGCCCCTGCATCTCCTGGCCGAGCCGCCTCAGCAGCCGAACCGCCCGTGAGCCGAGCCGCCCGACGCCGAGCCGCCAGGGACCCGAGCCGCCCTGCCGCCGAGCCGCCCGGGAGCCGAGCCGCCCTGCACCCGAGCCGCCCAGCCGCCGAGCAGCCCGGGAGCCGAGCCGCCCTGCGCCCGAGCCGCCCAGCAGCCGAGCCGCCCAGCACCCGAGCCGCCTTTCTGCATACCTACACGACCTGCCCTGCCTGGTGAGCACAGTCCCACTGACACTGCGAGCTCTTTCCCTGCTGCTAGCACTGCGTCGCTGTCGTCGCCATGGCTACCCCTAGTGTCCTAGCTTTTGACGCTGAGGGTCGCGCCATTGATTTTGAGGTCTGGTTAGACGACCTGCAGCTGTTCTTACAGTGCGACAGGGCTGACGACCTTTCTCTCTTTGATCTCACCTCTGGCGCCTCTCCTGCTCCTGCTGCTGATGCTGATCCCGCTGTCCGCTCTAAGTGGGCCACCCGCGATGCTGCTGCACGTCTTGCTGTGCGTCGCCACCTCCCTACCTCTGAGCGTGCGCACTTTAGTCAGTACAAGAGTGCTCAGACCTTGTACGACGCTGTAGTTGCGCGCTACTCCTCCCCTGCCACTGCTGCACTGAGCCGTCTCATGCTTCCCTACCTCTTTCCTGACCTCTCTGCCTTTCCCACTGTCGCTGACCTCATTACGCACCTCCGCACTAGTGACACTCGCTACCGCGCCGCCCTTCCTGCTGAGTTCTGCGCTAAGAACCCCCCCCCCATGTACATCGCTCTCTACTACGTAGTCGCGCGCCTCCCTGACTCCCTTCGAGTCGTCAGGGACCACTTTCTCGCAGTCTGTCCCACCACCCTCACCGTCGACCTCCTCGAGAAGGCCCTCCTCGCAGCGGAGAAGAGCATCGTCGCTGTAGGTGCTTCTCGTGGTGACCCTCGCACCCCCATCTTTGAGGGGTGCTCTCCTTCCCCCTTGCTCCCCTCTGTTGCCTCTGCTGCTGCTGCCGACCTGCTTGGTCTAGAGTCGGTCGGCGCGGCGTCTGCCCCTAGTGGGAGACGTCGCTCCAGCAAGGGCAAGGGGGGCAAGGGCGCGGGTGGAGCTGGAGGGGGCGGTGGCGGTGGCGGCGGTGGCGGCGGAGGGAGTGGGGGTGGCGGCGGGACTAGTGGCGGGGGTGGTGGTGGTGGTGGCAGCAGCGGCGGAGACGGTGGTGGTGGTGCCAGCGGTGGTGGTGGAGGCAGCGGCGGAGGTGGAGGCGGCGGAGGTGGAGGCGGTGGAGGCGGCAGCGGAGGAGGCAGTGGTGGTGGAGGGGGTGGATCTGGTCGGGGTGGTACCCAGCAGCGTAGCGGCGGTGGTGGTGGCCAGCGCTCGCAGCGGCAGCAGCAGCAGCGCTCTCGGGACATCCCTTCGCCTCAGCAGCTTCGTGAGTGGTACGCTGGGCGTCAGAGGGGTGGGGGTACTGGTCCCTGCACCTACGTTCTTCGTTCCGGCGACCGCGCGGGTGAGCAGTGTGGGGGTGCCCACGCGACCCAGCGCTGCTTTGGCCGCCTGACGGACGCCTGGCGTCAGCAGTTCCCTGGGGCTAGTGAGATCCCTCGCTGGGATGAGCTTCTCAGGGCTGGTGTAGCGATCTTTGATCTTGATTTTGATGCTATCCTTACTGCTATGTATGTTGTGGATTATAGTGAGGAGAATGAGGGTTACCGCTGTTTCCAGCCCGACCCGGGCATTGGTCCTGCTGCGCTAGGTGCTTGTGAGGCTGCTGCTCTAGGTGCCAGTGCGTCTGCGCTCTCAGGTACTGGTGAGACTGCGCTCTCAGGTACTGAGTCGTCCTCGTCCTCCCTCACTTTCACACTTGACTCCGGAGCTTCTCGCTCCTTCTTTCGAGACCGCACTACCCTTACGCCGCTTGGCCGGCCGGTTGCGGTCTCCCTTGCTGACCCCTCTGGGGGTCCTGTCCTGTCTCACTTCTCCACTGTCCTCCCGTGTCCGGCTGCCCCTTCGGGCACCCTGTCGGGTCTGTACCTTCCCTCGTTCTCTACGAACTTGGTGAGTGGAGCAGACCTGCAGGATGGCGGTCTTCACCAGTTCACTCCTGCGAGTCAGCGGGTGACCCACTGCACGGAGGCACGCACAGGCCGACACCTGGCCACGTTCTCGCGTCGGCCGGGGTCGAGTCTCTACACCCTGACCGTTGAGTCTCCTCCTGTCCCTGCGTCTGGTCAGGTGGCTGCGTCGGGTCAGGTACTTGCTGCTGCGTCCCGGTCAGGTCCTGAGTCTGCCCCCTGTTCTTGTCGCCTCCTGTCTCACGAGACTCTCCTGTGGCACCACCGTCTTGGCCACCCCTCCTTGCCCCGTCTTCGGAGCATGGCTTCCCGTGTCCTTGTCTCTGGTCTTCCCCAGTCTCTCCCTCCTCTCCCCTCCGGGCCAGGACCTTCCTGTGTCCCCTGTGTCGAGGGTCGCCTCCGGGCTACTCCTCACTCCTCCCACTTCCCCCCGACAGAGGCTCCCCTGCAGACGCTTCACATGGATGTGTGGGGCCCAGCCCCCGTCCGTGGGCGGGGTTACGAGCGCTACTTCCTGTTGGTGGTTGACGACTACTCGCGTTACACCACAGTCCTCCCCTTGCGCAGCAAGGGTGCGGTCACTGAGGTGCTGATCGACTGGATCCGCGAGGCTCGTCTCCAGCTCAGGAAGAGCTTCGGCTCGGACTTTCCTGTTCTGCGTCTGCACTCTGACCGAGGCGGAGAGTTCTCTTCTCGCCTTCTGCGAGACTACTGTCGTGCACGGGGGATCCGCCAGACCTTCACGCTTCCGGACTCACCACAGCAAAATGGGATTGCTGAGCGCCGCATTGGCATGGTCATGGATGTCGCTCGTACGTCCATGATGCATGCGGCTGCCCCCCATTTTCTGTGGCCGTTTGCGGTGAGGTACGCGGCGCATCAGCTCAACCTTCACCCCCGGGTCTCTCGGCCTGCGATGTCCCCAGCCTTGCTGTGGACGGGGAAGGTTGGCGATGCGTCTGTGTTCCGTGTCTGGGGATCTCGGGCGTTTGTCCGCGACTTGTCTGCGGACAAGCTGTCCCCTCGCGCTGCTCCCTGTGTCTTCCTTGGCTTCCCCACTGACGCCCCAGGGTGGCAGTTTTACCACCCCTCCTCTCGTCGTGTTCTGTCCTCCCAGGACGTCACGTTCGACGAGTCAGTCCCCTTCTACCGTCTCTTCCCCTACCGCACTCCTTCCCTCCCCCCTCCCCCGGACTTCCTTGTGCCGGTTCCCCCCCCGGTAGACCCCCTCCCCCCTCAGGTTCCTGCCCCTTCAGGTGTGTCCCAGGTAGACGCCGTTGACCCGGTCGAGGTTACTGGTGACTCTGGTGCTGCTGCGGGTGCTGAGCCTGGGGGTGCTGACTCTGGGGGTCCTGTGCGCGGGGGTGCTGAGCCTGAGGGTGCTACTGCTGGGGGTGCTGGGCCTGAGGGTGCTACTGCGGAGGGTGCGGAGCCTGGGGGTGCTGAGCCGGGGGGTGCTGTGCCTGGAGGTGCTGGGTCTGGGGGTGCTGGGTCGGGAGCTGCTGAGCCTGGGGGTGCTGAGCTGGGAGCTGCTGCGCCTGGGGGTGCTGCGTCTGGAGCTGCTGAGCCTGGGGTTTCTCCTGCTGCTGCGTCTCGCCGGGAGCCCCTCTCTCCACAGGAGCTGCGCGAGTGGTTCGCTCGCCGCTGGAGGCGTGCTGCTGAGTCTGGAGGTGCTGCTGGAGCTGGGGCTGGAGCTTCTTCGACCGTCGAGGGTGCGGGTGCTGCCGGTCCCGGAGCTGCTGGACCTGCGGGTTCTCCTGGAGCTGGAGCTGCTGAGGGCGTTGGTGCTGAGCCTACTGCTGTTGGTCCTGCCGCTGGAGGTGTGGGTGGCGCTGTTGCTGTCGCTGAGGGTGCTGGTGCTGTCCCTGCTGAGTCTGGAGCTGCCGCGCGGCCTCGGCCGTACTTCGTTCCGCTCCTGCAGCAGGTTCTTGGTCTTTCTCCTCCAGTAGAGGGTCCACCGCCTGTCCAGTCGCAGTCCCTGCTGGAGCCTTCCTCTCCACTGCCTGCTCCCTCTCCTTACACTAGTCCTACTGGAGGTCTTGCTGAGCGTCGTGAGCCTGCGTCTCGTCCCGCGTCGCCTGTTCGTGCTGCTCGCGCTAGTGGTCGCAGTTCGCGTCAGCGTCCTCCTCCTGTCCCTGGCACGCACCGGATGTCTTTACGTCCGTCCACTGCTCCTCTGCGTGCCCCTTTGCCTTCTCCTCCTGAGTCCTCTCTTCCTGCGCTTGCCGACCCTGAGTCGGACTCTCTTCGTGCTGCCAGTCCTACTGTCACGCGTCTGCTTGCTACTGTCATCACTGACCCCTCTTTTGAGTCCACTGCTGCGTCTGCTCTAGTCGCTGAGCTCGTCGACTTTGCTGCTCGCTGTCGTCTCGACTACGCTGCTAGTCTTGTTGCTGAGTCTGCGTCTGTCTGTCCTCCGTCCGTCGGGGGTGAGTGTGCTCTTAGCACGGACGTCCTAGAGGACAGGCAGGAGGAGTTACAGTGTCTAGCGGCTGCTTCACCTCATCTCGCGTCTGTACTGCTTGCCCCTGAGGGAGACCCGGATGCACTAGACATCCCGACTCCGCGTTCTTACGCGGAGGCCGTAGAGGGTCCCTACTCCTCTCAGTGGCAGGCAGCTATGGATGCAGAGATGGCTTCCTGGAAGTCCACAGGCACCTACGTTGACGCGGTTCCCCCTCCTGGGGCGAACATCGTCAGTGGCATGTGGATCTTCAGGGTGAAGCGGCCGCCGGGCTCTCCACCTGTCTTCAAGGCACGGTACGTTGCTCGTGGCTTCAGTCAGCGGCAGGGAGTTGACTACTTTCAGACCTTCTCTCCCACCCCGAAGATGACTACTCTTCGGGTGCTGCTGCACATAGCCGCTCAGCGCGACTACGAGCTTCACTCTCTCGACTTCAGCACTGCGTTTTTGCAGGGTAGCCTGCACGAGGAGATCTGGCTTCGCCGTCCACCTCGCTTCACTAGGACTTTCCCTCCTGGCACCCAGTGGAGCCTCCGACGGCCAGTCTACGGTCTCCGCCAGGCACCGCGTGAGTGGCACGACACACTGAGGACTACGCTTGCGGCTCTTGGGTTTGCTCCTTCTACTGCTGACCCGTCGCTGTTTCTTCGCACCGACACTTCCCTGCCGCCGTTCTACATCCTCGTGTACGTCGACGACTTGGTCTTTGCCACAGCGGACACTGCTGGACTCGCCTACGTGAAGTCCGAGCTGCTGAAGAGACACACGTGCACAGACCTGGGTGAACTGCGCAGCTACCTTGGCTTGCAGATCACTCGGGACAGAGCACGCCGCACCATTACCTTGACTCAGTCACACATGGTGCAGCAGGTCCTTCAGCGCTTCGGCTTCACGTACTCCTCGCCTCAGGCCACTCCTCTGCCTACTCGCCACTCACTCTCAGCTCTGCCTTCGGATGAGTCCGTAGAGTCGAGTGGTCCGTATGCAGAGCTTGTTGGCTGCCTCATGTACCTGATGACCTGCACACGACCTGACCTTGCATACCCTCTGAGCATTCTTGCACGCTATGTTGCTCCTGGGAGACACAGACCGGAGCACATGGCTGCAGCGAAGAGGGTATTGCGCTACCTGTGCAGTACGTCGGGCATGGGGCTAGTGCTTGGAGGGCGGAGTCCAGTGGTCCTTACCGGCCACGCGGACGCTTCTTGGGCTGACGACCAGGCTACGCAGCGGTCGTCACAGGGTTACACCTTCAGTCTTGGTTCCGGCTCTGTCTCGTGGCGGTCTACTCGCTCGTCTTCGGTTCTCGGCTCCAGTTGTGAGGCTGAGATCTACGCCGGGGCCATGGCTGCACAGGAGCTTCGCTGGCTCACCTACCTGCTGACTGACCTTGGAGAGCCGCCTCGTTCTCCTCCAGTGCTGTACGTAGACAACAAGGCCATGCTGGCCTTGTGTCGAGAGCAGCGCTTGGAGCACAGAACGAAGCACATTGCTCTCCGCTACTTCCTTGCTCGTGAGCTGCAGCAGCGTGGTCAGTTGCGACTTGCGTACGTGGCCTCTGAGGCCAACACTGCTGATGTGTTCACCAAGGCACTCGCGCCTTGTGACCATCAGCGCTTTTGCACCCAGCTGGGTCTTGTGCCTGTCTTGCCTCACTTGCTCTCCTCTTGACTTCACTTGTACTGTGACATATATATATGCCTGCTCTTGCTTGTCTAGTTTTATATATATGTCTGTACTCCTGCATGTGAACTGGCCTCTGGCCCTACTCTTGTGCTCGGACTGTGTGGTGACTTTGTGATCCACCCTGAGCTTGCTTTGCTTTGCTTGACTGGTCTTGTGACCCCTTGTTCTCCCCCACTTTGCCTATGGGGGTGTGTCAGATTTATATGACATAGTTGCTGTAGGCTATAGTGGGGTAGCACATATGGGGTACAGGTTCTCTAGGGTTGTATTTGTACCCAATCTTTCTTTAGTCATTTCATTCCTGTTTTCTTTACTTTACAGCGGGCTACTCGCTCGTCTTCTGTTCTCGGTTCTAGTTGTGAGGCCGAGATCTACGCCGAGGCCATGGCTGCACAGGAGCTTCGCTGGCTCACCTACATGCTGACCGACCTTGGAGAGCCGCCTCGTTCTCCTCCAGTCCTGTACGTAGACAACAAGGCCATGCTGGCCTTGTGTCGAGAGCAGAGACTGGAGCACAGAACAAAGCACATTGCTCTTCGCTACTTCCTTGCTCGTGAGCTACAGCAGCGTGGTCAGTTGCGGCTTTCGTACGTGGCCTCTGAGGCCAACACTGCTGATGTTTTCACCAAGGCACTTGCGCCTTGTGATCATCAGCGCTTCTGTACTCAGCTTGGTCTTGTGCCTGTCTTGCCTCACTTGCTCACTTCTTGACCTTGCTTGTACTGTCGCATATATATACTCCTGCTCTTGCTTGCTTAGCCTCTTATATATATATGTGTGCTCCTGCATGTGAACTGGCCTTCTGGCCTTGAACTTGTGCTCGGAATGTGTGGTGACTTTGTGATCCACCCTAAGCTTTGCTTTGCTTTGCTTGACTGGTCTTGTGACCCCTTGTTCTCCCCCACTTTGCCTATGGGGGTGTGTCAAATGATAATGTTGTGTAGGCTATAGTGGGGTAGCCCATATGGGGTACACATTTCTAGGGTCGCATATTTGTATCACTTTCATTCCATAGTCATCCCATTCTCGTTCTACTTTTCTCACAGCAGTGAAGATTTTTATCGACGGAGGAGCAAGCCACAGTTTAATTAATACCGCAACCGCACGAAAACTACAGCTGACACTTAGCCGTTGCTTACCGGAGATAGACGCACGCTTAGTCGACGGCACGCCACTGGCCATACGGGAAAAGGTAGAGAGAGTTAAAGTCCGCTGCGGGGGAAATTTCGGGTTTACACAGGAAATGCTCGCAACGACACTGGATGGGCACGATATTTTACTGGGAAGTTATTGGCTGCGTCGGTATAACCCGCGAATTGACTGGACGACGGGTAGGTGCACCGTGCGAAGTAGTGGTAACTGGGTCAAGCTACCTCGCTGGCACTCGCCCGAGTCTTCAACGGTACACGTCAACGCCATTACAATGAAACGGGCTGTCGCTGCTGGAGCTGACGTGTACGCAGTAGACATCGCAGTAGTAGAGGAAGCAGAGCAGCCGAGTGATTTCAAGAAACTGCTGGCAGCCGTACCGCCCGAATTACAGGAACTGTTGAAACGATACCCCGGGATTTTCCCCGACGACTTACCGGAAGGACTGCCACCTCAACGAGCACATGACCACTGAGTCGAATTAGAACCGGGGGCACAGCCAACTGTACAGCGCCAGTTCAGACCGACACGGCCCGAGCTCGACGAACTAAGGAAGCAGTTAGATTACCTGTTAGAGAAAAAAATCATCAGACCGAGGTCGTCACTATTCGCCGAACCGATACTATTCACGCCGAAAAAAGACGGGGGTTTTCGCATGTCTATCGACTACAGAGCACTGAACAGGGTAACAGTCAAGTCGCGGTACCCGATTCCCCGCGCCGACGAACTGATCGACCAACTGCGAACATCACGGGTTTTTCCGAAAATAGATTTACGGGGAGGTTACCATCAGATTAGGGTCAAACCATTGGACTGCGCCAAAACAGCTTTCAGGACTAGGTACAGGTCGTTCGAATTCACTGTGATGCCATTCGGGCTGACCAATGCACCAGCGACTTTTCAGATGACCATAAACGACGCATTTAGGCCGCTCTTAGATAAATGTGTAATAGTTTACCTTGACGACATCCTAGTGTACAGTTGGGATAAGCAGCAGCACTTACTAGATCTGGAAGCGGTGTTTAAGGTTTTAGACGAGCACAGATTACTGACCAAGGGTTCCAAGTGCGAGTTCTTCCAGGATAGGTTAGGATTTTTGGGGCACGTTATTTCGGAGGCTGGAGTTGAAATCGACCCCAACAAGCTGGATACGGTAAAATCGTGGCATCCCCCGACGAACATCACGGAGCTGCAGAGCTTTTTAGGGTTCGTTAATCATGTGCGACGGTTCGTCCCCGATATGGCACGGTTAACTGCCCCACTAACGGATTTACTGCGGAAGGGGGTCGCTTTACGTGGGGGGAGAAAGAGCATGCTGCCTTCTCTGCCCTGAAAAATGTTCTCTGTTCACCGCCCGTCCTGCGCATCGCCGACCCACACCGCCCATTCCAAGTAGTTACCGACGCAAGCGATATCACCATCGGAGCCGTACTGCTACAGGATTTTGGCAATGGCCTACAGCCTATCGCATACGAGTCACGACCGCTGTGTAGTCTGGTCGTCAGCCCAAGAAGCGTCTGCGTGACCTGTGAGGACCACTCGACGTCGCCCTCCAAGCACTAGCCCCATGCCCGACGTACTGCACAAGTAGCGCAACACCCTCTTCGCTCCAGCCATGTGCTCTGGTCGGTGTCTCCTAGGAGCAACATAGCGTGCCAAGATGCTAAGAGGGTATGCAAGGTCAGGTCGTGTGCATGTCATTAGGTACATGAGGCAGCCAACAAGCTCTGGGTACGGGCCACTTGGCTCTACGGACTCATCCGAAGGCAGAGCTGAGAGCGAGTGGCGAGTAGACAGAGGATTGGCCCGAGGCGAGGAGTACGTGAAGTCGAAGCGCTGAAGGACCTGCTGCACCATGTGTGACTGAGTCAGGGTAATGGTGCGCTGTGCTCTGTCCTGGGTGATCTGCAAGCCAAGGTAGCTGCGCAGTTCACCCAGGTCTGTGCACGTGTGTCTCTTCTGCAGCTCGGACTTCACGTGGGCGAGTTCAGCAGTGTCAGCAGTAGCAAAGACCAAGTCGTCGACGTACACGAGGATCTAGAACGGCAGCAAAGAGGTGTCGGTGCGTAGAAACAGCGACGGGTCAGTAGTAGAAGGAGCAAACCGAAGAGCCGCAAGTGTAGTCCTCAGTGTGTCGTGCCACTCACGGGGCGCCTGGCGGAGACCGTAGACTGGCCGTCGGAGGCTCCACCGGGTACCAGGAGGAAACGACCCAGTGAAGCCAGGAGGGCGGCGCAACCAGATCTCCTCGTGCAGGGTGCCCTGTGGGAAAGCTGTGCTGAAGTCAAGATAGTGAAGCTCGTAGTCCCGCTGAGCGGCTATGTGCAGCAGCACCCAAAGAGTGGTCATCTTCGGGGTGGGAGAGAAGGTCTGAAAGTAGTCAACTCCCTGCCGCTGACTGAAGCCTCGAGCCACGTAACGCGCTTTGAAAACAGGCGGAGAACCCGGCGGCCGCTTCACCCTGAAAATCCACATGCCACTGACGATGTTCACCCCAGGTGGGAGAACCTCGTCGACGTAGGTGCCTGTGGACTTCCAGGAAGCCATCTCTGCGTCCATGGCTGACTGCCACTAAGAGGAGTAGGGACCCTCGATCGCCTTAGCGTACGATCGAGGAGTCGGGATATCTGGTGCATCCGGGTCTCCCTCAGGGGCAATCAGCGTGGAAACGAGATGAGGCAAAGCAGCAGCAAAACACTGGAACTCCTCCTGCCTGTCCTCAAGGACGTCCGTGCTAAGAGCACACTCACCCCCGACGGACGGAGGACAGACAGACTCAGACTCAGCAACAACACTAGCAGCATAGTCTAGACGACAGCGAGCAGCAAAGTCGACAAGCTCAGCAACTAAGGCAGACGCAGCAGTGGACTCAAAGGAAGGGTCACTGACAACAGTGGCCAGGAGACGCGTGACAGTAGGACTGGCACCACGACGAGAGTCAGACTCCGGGTCAGAAGGGACAGGAAGAGAGGACTCTGGAGGAGACGGCAACGGGACACGCAGAGGAGCAGCGGAAGGACGCAATGCCATCCGGTGTGTGCCTGGGACCGCAGGAGGACGCGGACGCGGAGCACGACTACTAGTGCGAGCAGCACAAACAGGCGACGCAGGACGAGACGCAGGCTCACGACGCTCAGCAAGACCTCCAGTATGACCAGTGTAGGGAGAAGGAGCAGGCAGGGGGGAGGCGGGCTCTAACTGTGACCGCGACTGGACAGGCTGTGGACACTCTAAGGGAGGAGCAGGACCAGTAGAGGGCAGGAGTCCATGAAGCTGCTCAAGGAGTGGAACAAAGTACGGCCGCGGCCGCGCAGCGCCTCCCGAACCAACAGGGACAGCACCAGTACCCCCAGCGGCAGCACCAGCGCCAGCAGTACCTCCAGCTCCAACAGCGCCAACCCCAGCACCCTTAGAAGCACCAGCGCCAGCAGCACCACCAGCGCCAACACCCCCAGCAGCTCCAGCTCCAGGAGCTCCAGAAGCCCCAGCTCCAGCAGTACCAACAGCAAGACCAACTCCAGCAGCCCTAGCAGCACCCCGAGTCCTAGCAGCTCAAGAACCGCTAGTACGAGCACCTCCAGGACCAGTAGGAACAGTTGTACCTCCAGCTCCAGCAGCACGGCTCCAGCGCCAGGCAAACCACTCACGCAGCTCCTGCGGAGAGAGTGGCTCCCGCCTCGACGAAGCACCGCGAGAGGCCACACGAGCAGACCCAGCACCCCCAGGCTCCGTACCCCCAGGCTCAGCACCCCCACGCTCAGCACCCCCAGGCTGTGCACCCCCAGACTCAGCACCCCCAGGCTCCGCACCCCCAGGCTCAGCACCTCCAGACCCGGCACCCGCAGGCTCAGCACCTCTAGCAGCATCAGAGTCAAGGACGTTCGTGCTAAGAGCACACTCACCCCCGACGGACGGAGGACAGACAGACGTAGACTCAGCAACGAGACTAGCAGCGTAGTCTAGACGACAGCGAGCAGCAAAGTCGACAAGCTCAGCAACTAAGGCAGACGCAGCAGTGGACTCAAAGGAAGGGTCAGTGACAACAGTAGCCAGGAGACGCGTACCAGTAGGACTGGCAGTACGGAGAGAGTCAGACTCCGGGTCAGCAAGGACACGAAGAGAGGACTCTGGAGGAGACGGCAACGGGACACGCAGAGGAGCAGTGGACGGACGCAGTGCCATCTGGTGTGTGCTTGGGACCGCAGTAGGACGCGGACGCGGAGCACGACGACTAGTGCGAGTAGCACGAACAGGCGACGCAGGACGAGACGCAGGCTCACGACGCTTAGCAAGACCTCCATTAGGACCAGTGTAGGGAGAAGGAGCAGGTATGGGGGAGGCGGGCTGTAACTGTGACTGTGACTGGACAGGCTGTGGACACTGTAAGGGAGGAGCAGGACTAGTTGAGGGCGGGAGACCAAGAACCTGCTCAAGTAGCGGAACGAAGTACGGCCGCGGCCGCGCAGTGCCTCCAGAACCAGTAGGGACAGCACCAGTACCCCCAGCGGTAGCACCAGTGTTAGCAGCACCGCCAGCGCCAACAGCGCCAAATCCAGCACCCTCAGACGCACCAACGCCAGCAGAACCACCAGCGCCAGCAGAACCACCAGCGCGGACACCCCCAGCAGCTCTAGCTCCAGTAACTCCAACACCTCCAGCAGCTCCAACTCCAGCAGGACCGGCAGCTCCAGTACCGCCAGCAGCTCCACCAGTTCCTCCAGCAGCAACAGTAGTACCTCCAGCTCTAGAAGCACGGCTCCAGCGCCGGGCAAACCACTCGCGCAGCTCCTACAGAGAGAGCGGCTCCCGCCTCAACGAAGCACCGCGAGAGGTCACACGAGCAGACCCAGCACCCCCAGGCTCCGCACCCCCAGGCTCATAACCCCCAGGGTCAGCACCCCCAGACTTAGCACCCCCAGGCTCAGCACCCCCAGACTCAGTACCCCTAGGCTCCGCACCCCTGGACTCAGCACCCCTAGGCTCCGCACCTCCAGACTCAGCACCCCCAGGTTGCGCACCCCTGGACTCAGCACCCGCAGGCACAGCACCTCGAGAAGCACCAGAGTCAACAGCTACCTTGACAAGCTCGACTACATCTACGTGGGACACACCTAACGGGGCAGGACCCAGAGGGGGGAGGGGGTCTACCGGGGGAGGACCTGGCGCAAGGAAGAGCGGCGGCGGGGGGAGGGGCGCAGTGCGGTAGGGGAAGAGACGGTAGTAAGGCACCAACTCGTCAAAGGTGAAGTCCTGGGAGGACAGAACACGGCGCGAGGTGGGGTGGTAAAACTGCCACCCAGGCGCGTCAGGGGGGAAGCCAAGGAAGACGCAGGGAACAGCACGGGGGGACAGCTTGTCCGCAGACAAGTCGCGGACAAACGCCAGAGATCCCAAGAACCGAAACGTAGACGCATCGCCAACCTTCCCCGTCCACCGCAAGGTGGGGGAGGTCTCAGGCAAGGAGACCCGGGGCTAAAGGTTGAGCTGATGCGCTGCGTACTGAACCGCAAACGGCCACAGAAAATGGGGGGCAGCCGCATGCATCATGGACGTTCGAGCGACGTCCATGACCATGCCAATGCGGCGCTCAGCAATCCCATTTTGCTGTGGAGAGGCCGGAAGCGTGAAGGTGTGACGGATTCCGTGTGCACGACAGAAGGCTCCCAGATGGGCAGAGAAAAACTCCCCACCTCTGTTAGAGTGAAGACGCAGAACAACAAAGTCTGAGCCGAAACTCTCTCTGAGCTGGAGACGAGCTGCGCGGATCCAGTCGATCAACACCTCAGTGACGTCATCCTTGCTGCGCAAGGGGAAGACTGTGGTGTAACGCGAGTAGTCGTCAACCACCAATAGGAAGTAACGCTCGTGCCCCTGTCCACGGACGCGGGCGAGGCCCCACACGTCCATGTGAAGAGTTTGCAGTGGAGCCTCTGTCGGAGGAAACTCGGAGGAGTGAGGGGCGGCGCGCTGTCGCCCCTCGACGCAGGGGACAAAGGTAGGGGCAGGCCCTGGAGGTAGGGGAGGGAGAGACCGGGGAAGACCAGAGACAAGGACACGGGAGGCCATGCCTCGGAGATGAGGCAGGGAGGGGTGACCAAGGCGGTGGTGCCAAAGGAGAGTCTGGTGGGACAGGAGACGACATGAGCAGGGAGCAGACTCAAGACCAGACTTGGACGCTGCAGCAAACACCTGACTCGATGCAGCTACCTGACCAGACTCAGCAGTCGGAGGAGACTCAGTAGTCAGTGTGTACAGGCTCGACCCCGGCCGACGGGTGAACGTGGCAGAGTGTCGGCCTGTCCGAGCACACGTGCAGTGGGTCACCCGCTGACTCGCAGGAGTGAACTGGTCAACCCCCCTATCCTGTAGATCAGCTCCACTTACCAAGTTCGTAGAGAACAAGGGGAGGTAGAGACCTGACAGGGTGCCGAAGGGGGCTGCCGGGCACGGTAGGACAGTGGAGAAGCTAGCAAGGACAGGACCCCCAGAGGGGTCCGCTAGAGAGACTGCAACCGGCCGACTAAGCGGCATAAGCGTGGTGCGGTCTCGAAAGAAGGAGCCGGAAGCACCCGAGTCAAGGGTGAAGGTGTGCAAGGCCTGAGCCCACGTGGTACCTGAGAGAGCAGACTCACCAGCACCTGGGGCAGGAGACGCACTAGCACCTAGAGCAGCAGCCTCACCAGCACCTAGAGCAGCAGACTAGATACCGGGGTCAGGCGGCATACATAGGTGACAGACTCCCTCGGCACTAGTAGACAATGCATGCATTGCAGTGAGAATAGCATCATAGTCAAGAGCAAAGATAACTACCCTCTGCCTAAGCAGCTCCAACTAGTCAGGGAGCTTAGCGTGGTCGCCAAACTCTGTACGCCAAGTGTCGCTCAGACGCGCGAAGCAGCGGGACTCTGTGTGACTACTCGTCCCGCAAGTCTGACCAGTCCGGACACCCGTGCGAATAACGTATGGGCAGCGAGCAGGACTCAGCGACCCTCCACTCTGAGCGTACCACTCACGAAGCTGCTGGGGTGAAAGAGTCTCGCGCGGACAACGCTGATGCTTCACCGGGCCACTACAAGAAACTCCCGAACTACCCACTCCAGGACGACTCCCACTACTGCCACCCCGACAACCCCAACTGGTGTACCACTCACGAATCTGTTGGGGGGTGAGGGACTCACGCGGGCGACGCTTGAGCTGCATCCTACCACTACAAGCAACTGCGGAACTACTCACTCCAGGACGACTCCCACTACGGCCACCCCGACAACCCCAACTAGCGTACCACTCACGAAGCTGTTGGGGGGTGAGGGACTCACCCGGGCGACGCTGGAGCTGCATCTGGCCACGGCAGGAGCAGTAGTAGCAGTAGAAAGAGCAGCAGTAGGAAGAGCAGCAGTAACAGCAGTACGGGCAGGGCAGTGCTCACCAGTGGCGAGAAGGGCAGGCGTATGACGGCGGCAACGGCGATGCCGCTGCCACTGTAGAGCGAGAGCTCCGCGGCAGCTGCAGGGGTGGCTGCTCTAGGGGCGGCTGCTGCAGTGGCGGCTGCTCCAGGGGCGGCTGCTGCAGTGGCGGCTGCTCCAGGGGCGGCTGCTGCAGTGGCGGCTGCTCCAGGGGCGGCTGGTGTAGTGGCGGCTGCTCCAGGGGCGGCTGCTGCAGTGGCAGCTGCTCCAAGGGCGGCTGCTGCAGTGGCGGCTGCTCCAGGGGCGGTTGCTGCAGTGGCGGCTGCTCCAGGGGCGGCTGGTGCAGTGGCGGCTGCTCCAGGGGCGGCTGCTGCAGTGGCGGCTGCTCCAGGGGCGGCTCCTGCAGTGGCGGCTGCTCCAGGGGCGGCTGCGGTAGTGGCGCCTGCTCCAGGGGCTGCTGCTGCAGTGGCGGCTGCTCTAGGGGCGGCTGCTGGTGCTGGGCGGCTCGGCAGCTCGGCTGCCCGCTAGGGGCGGCGACGGGGCCGGGTAGTGGCGGCGACGGGGCCACTAGGGGCGGCGACGGGGCCGCGGAGGGAGGGGAGCGGCGACGAGGCCGCTAGGGGTGGCGACGGGGCCGTGTAGGGGCGGCTACGAGGCCGCGTTGGGGCAGCTCGCTCATGTCTTCGCTCGGCAGTGCTTCCTTGTGCATTGATGCTTCCGCATTGCCTGGGTCTGCACATCGGTCGCCCCTTCTCCTTTGGCGCCGAAGTTCGTGCCCACACCACCGTGCTTAATGCAGACCGTGCATTTCATTGACGGGAAACCTGCTCTTGTCTGACACAAAAAAAGCCACGAGTAGTCGTCAAACCACAGTTTGTTGTACACCCTTCCTGATAGTTCTCCTCGGATATGCCATAAGTAACATCAACCGCTTTCCCCTTGAGTTTATGCAGTTGAGCCTTTAAGGAAGAGTTCCCCATACTAGACGTGGGCGTAGCTTGACTGGTACCCCACTGGATCTTTGTCTAGAGGTACTTCACTTTGATACCCCTTTTCAGACGTGGGCCGGCGCGAGTAGTTGTGGCACCAACGGGAGGACGGTTCCGTGTAGGTTCGGAAGCGATCGGCGGATCGACAGGTGTTGATGCGGCAGTGACGACATGCCTCAAACACTCACCCTTACGCAGCACGTACATTATTATTCTTGCCACACCGTATTCCGTTACCACTCGCGACACTCACTGTTGCACTTGTCGCAACCCGACCACACGGCTCGGCTGGTAACCCACACTCCGTGCCTCCGTTTCGACATTTTCCAACCTCAGTCACAGGCCCGTCGCACATCTCCCACAGTTCGTTACCGTTACCACCATGGGAATTCGCTATATAGATCTCGCACTCAATGTTCTGCTTTGCTTTGCTAGTGGCAATTCTCGCTCGCTCGCTCAATTGCTCATGTAACAACAATGTACAAACTTGAGTAGTATAGCCAAATGTATTCCAGGCCCTCAGATTCACTTTTAGGGACGTTGATGCATCAGGGTCCCTGTGAAAAAAAGCCTGAATTTTCAGGGTTCCGGAAAACAAAAGCCTAAATTTTCAATCACATCATGCAATTGTGCAAGAGAGCAGCCTATACGACATGGTAGTAGAGGGATTCGGACCGGAAACCTTACCAATCGGTATCTACTTCACTAACCACTAAGACAGTTCATCGAGTCAACGATCAGTATTTTATAAAATAGATTTTATAATGCGGAAATGTTGGTTGACATTGTCTCGGGTGTTTTACGGGAAGGATTCGGAATGTGCATTCAGTGTACACTTCGATAAAAGTCTGAAACATCAGTGTTAGCTATGAAGTAAAGGCTGAAAAAATCAGTGTCACAAAAATCTCAACACTGAAAATTCAGTGTAGGTACACAAAACTAGGCTGAAAATCAGGAATTTCAGGGGAAAATTCCTGATATCGTAGGGCCTGATGTATACTGCTGCTTTAGGAAGGTTGAAGCAGTTTTGTGCTGTTTAGAAATCATGTTTTAATTTAGTAGCCTAGGAGCCTAGGGTAGACGCAATGTGGGGAGAGAGGAGGGGGTCCAGTATGAAAAGAGATATAGCAAGAGGAAAGATGGCAAAGAGGGTACACCATGAGAGAAATAACGTGATACTACACTACCTAACTTGTATGCAGTTACATATCTTAATCTCCCAGCATAACACTCACCTTCACTCCTCTTTCCTGACACTCTTTCCGCGTAATGCTGACAAAATAATAGTTCTTGCGCTCAGTGAGCTTATAACGAAACTTAGCCCTTAGCTTGGACTTCACAAGAACTTTCGAGATGGTATCACTCCTTATGTCACATTGGTCATATGCCTCCAAAGAAGATAACAGAGCCACGCTATGCTTCCTGAGAGTGCGCGAAGTCACGACGGATTTACCCCACCTGAAGACTGCAGAAAGGGGAGGGAGGCAGAGATGAGACAGGAGAAGCAGACGAGAGCCAAGAGCAAGCGGCGATAGAGAGGATTCATGCTTCATTGCACGCAACAAAGTTGTAAGTGGTCACTAAGCAGCAGGTAGGAGAGGGAAGAGAGGGACAGCCGAAGTGCAAGACCATTTTAACATGCTGGAACTCACTCGCGCACCCGACACACTGTAATGCATCCCTACCACGCTGAACATGCCCACATGGTGACAAGAACATGACAGCAATCTTGGTGTTATGGCATCCCTTGCTGTATGACATCCTTGAACATTCGTACATACTTAAAGTATCACCAAGCTTGATTGTTGGTCTTTTCGTCCACCACTGGTTTTGCCCGACATAAGGCCATCCGTTCTTGCCGCCGAGCACAACCGTTTTGGCGTGCTGCGCGGGGTGAGGGAAAACGAAAGAAAGTTGACGGCAAGGTGGCGTTGAGTCAGAAGCATTCAGATGAGCCATTGCTGCCATCGGTTGCAAGTGACCAAGCAAGTTAAACCATTTGCATGAGACCAAGCAAGCTAAACCCTTCAGTCAAGCCCTTTGTGCCTCCGACCACTGCTGTGACGGCACGCTGGGCCGTAAGGCGATCAAAGGCAACAGATGATGCGGCAGTGCACTTACAGCAACTGCAGGGCGCCGGGTTGTAGTCGGTACTAGGTCCAACGAAGATCCTGCACAGCAACACGGCCGCACACAGCACAGCATGGCACAGCACAGCAAATCAGAGCACAACACAGCAGCGAGCAATACGAACCCCGGCGCATGATTAGAAACACCAACTTGGAGGCCGAATCAGGCTGTGGAGCCACTCGAGAGCAGCAAAATGGTACTTCCCGCACGAACGAGAGCCACCTTGAGCGTACCTGCCAGCAGCAGCAGCAGCAGCAGCGCGAGGGGGAGACGAGCCATATGGCTTCCGCTGTGTGGGGTGACTGTGTATGACTGCTGGGACAACGGGCAAGGCTTCCCCCATTTATCATTCTCGGCATTTGGCTAGACGCATCAGGCCGGGCCTATCCTTCGCAGGATGTTTACCGGGCAAGGAAAACCAGGATGACCACCGGGCAAGGAAAACCAGGATGACCACTGGGCAAGTGTCCGGGTTTGTGCATTTTTTGCCCAGATATAGTAGCCGAGTTCTCGGTTTCGCAACCCGGCGTTGAAGCATTTTTTTTTAGGGCGTGTGTCATTTAGAATTCTGGTTCAACTTTTAGTGGTAGCCCTGTTTGTCGATGTCGCCAATTTTTCGCCACAGCATCGTGAAATCTGATTTGCTGGCGAGGAGGCGGGTCTCTCAAATTTGGCAAACAATGGTCGCCACATCTCGCCAGAGCTCTGGCAACCCAACCTTCCAGGGGAAAATGGGGTGAATTTGCCACTGACCAATGCAACTCATGGCTTTCAGTGTTTATACCGGGGCAGCTTGTACCAGTGCAACGAATCACACGATAACGGGACTCAACAACCAGCCTTATTCTGCCGCCGTTCGCTTCCGCTCGCTCTCCCCTCCTCTCCTTCGCGCCATGATACGCGCCGTGTTCCGCGGCAAGGTTCGCGCAGAGTCTCGCTCTCGGGTCCAAGGAGTGGGACTGTGCGGCGATCCCGCTCTGACGTTCCGCGAAACGGCCGCATATCCCTCAGCGCGCCCCTGAATTCACGCCGCATCGAGTTCAGCGCGACGCGCAGCAGCTGTCGCCACTGGCGCTTCGCGGACACGCTTGCAGTGCCGTCGCGCGCGGGAAAGCGCTGCCAATCCGCGCGGAGGACGCGCGGGCGGAGAGACTTGCGGGGAACGTGGAGAAGGATCCGCGCGGGGATGCGGAGGAGGGCGCTCGGGGAGCGCTGCGGATGTTTCCGCCAGGATTCCTGTTTGGCACCGTCACGGCCGCATACCAGGTGGGGGGGTCAAGGGGAAGCATGGGGGGAAAGAGGAGGGGACGCGGGCGATGGGAGAGTGTAGGGGGAAGGAGGGAGGCCAGGCTTGTTGGTGATTAGCAGGGGCCACGGCTGGTTACCAGTCGCGCCTTTGGGGTTGGGGGAAAGAGGAGAGGGGGGGGAGGAATGGGGAGGAGGGGGGAGGAGGAATATGGGGGTGGGAGGGGAGGGCTTTGGTGGTGTGTGAGGCAGGGGGGAAAGTTGAAGAGGATGACGAAGTGAGGTGTAGGGCGGCAAGAGAGGGCGTAGGGCAGCGAGAGAGGGCTACAAGGTGCGGACCGAAGCTCTCCACATGGAAACGCTGGGCGTTACATAAGCGATCTCACGTCAGGTGACAGACTCACAGCCCAAAGCAGCGGGCGGTGTGGAAGCAACATGGGTTGCGGGACAATTGTCACCTTAGGTGTAGCTGCCCGGCCCTGATGCACACATACACGCGAATGCACGCATGCTCCATGCTCCTCTGGTTGCACGGGAGGGGGCAAGTTGTGGAGAGTGGATGACACGTGGAGCGAGCGCACGCAAGGGAGGAGCGACCACACCTTACTCTTCGCTGCCCCCCTTTCCCACACCTTACTCTTCGCTGCCCCCCTTTCCCACACCTTACTCTTCGCTGCCCCCCTTTCCCACACCTTACTCTTCGCTGCCCCCCTTTCCCACACCTTACTCTTCGCTGCCCCCCTTTCCCACACCTTACTCTTCGCTGCCCCCCTTTCCCACACCTTCTCCGAGTACGCAGGTGGAGGGAGCAGCGCAGGAAGGAGGGCGAGGCGCCAGCATTTGGGACGTGTTTGCCCACACGCCAGGTACTGTAGCGCGCCAGGTACTGTGGCCCGCCAGGCACTGTACATGTTTTAATGCAGCAGAGTCTTAGCAATCTGCATGAAGATTATGGTACACTGTCGCATTATTCCATAGAACTGAAATTGTTATATGGAATATTGTAACAGCGCGAAGAGTGTAGAGAGCTGTGGTTGTGGCTAAGGTTGGAGACCGCGAGGAAACCGAGGACTCAGGGTACAGCTCGAGGCAGGGCTCGAAAGGGGGTAAGTACGGTTGGATGGGGGCCACAATGACGTGGCGGCGGGGCATGACAAGCTGAGTTGGGAGTTGGGGAGAGGGCCAGCTAAGCAAGGCAGGTCACGAGGGAAACCCCAAGGCGCCCTCACGGCGGAGAAAACCAAGAAAGGTTTGACAGGTTGTCTCATGCACAGTTGGAGGTGCTCCTAGTGCGATTCGGGGAGGGGAACAACAAAACTCGTAGAGTGACAGAGCTAAACCACTTTTGTTTGTTCTCTCGCTACTGTGGTATGCCTGTATGCTCTTCTACTAGTGAATCGGCTGGAGCAAATCTTGATCCACTAAAGAGAGGCCAAACAGAGGGTGTGCGGAGAACTAGGGACATCGTTTGTCCTAGTGCGGATCTCTTACAAACAGAAGTCTAAATGACCGGAATGTCGTTGCGGAGCGGCACCCGGTTGCCAGGGGAAGAGAATTCCCGAGAGAAGGAAGATCGCGCGGCCGAGAAAGCCAGCGCGGGACCGGCGGAGCCCGAAGCCGAGGAAGAAGAGAATCGGGGAGAGCCGAGCCACCCGGAGCAGGGAGATCGGCGATCGCGTGACGAAGAGAAGCGGCGCGAGGAGGAGTTCGCGATGAGAGCGGATCGACCGCTCAGAGGAGAACGGCGCTCGCCGAGGAAAACCTTGGAAGGTGCGAACTCGGCGGAAGTGACAACGCCGAAGGCGCGATCGTCTAATTGGCGTGTGCCGGGAGAGGAAGGATCTTCGGGAGCCGAGATCGGAGAAGGATCAGCAGGGCGCGCGTCGAGGAGGACGTTGGGAGAAGAGGGTAGCAGATACCGCTACACGAGCTTACCTAAGGTGGAGGTACCTGCACGCTTCACCGGCGATCAAGAATCAGGGCCCAGGCTGAAAACCTACGCGATGCATGTGCGCAGCGAGAAATACTGCTGGGAACTGGACGGGCTGGATCTACGTCACTTCTTCCGCTCGCTGGGCAACACACTAGCGGGAGAGGCGGAGGCCTTCTTCCTGGAAATTCGGGATCTGCTCCTCGAAGAGGAGGAGAGGGACAAGCTGGGCAGAGTTAGGCGAGATGCAGAGGGACGCGTCATTCGACTGGAAGACCCCACGGAAAGGTTCCTGGAAGAATTGCAGACTCACTTCCCGACCCAGACGCCGGCGAGGTTGAGGGAGTTTGAGCAGGCGAGGCGAGGGCATCGAGAATCGCTGCTGGCGTACTACCGGAGGGTGAAGCAGTTGGCGGAAGACATCAGCTGTCACGATCCGCGTATCGTGGTGGCGAAATTCCTGGATGGGCTCTCGGGAGAGCTGGCGCGTACTGTGAGGGATAGAATCTACGATCTGGGGCCGAACGCGTCACTCCAGCAGGCGTACGAGATTGCTTGGCGACACGAGCAGTCACTCAGTCTTTATGACCTGGGAAGACGGACAGACAGGGGACCTCGGGACAAAGAGAGAAGGCCAGTGACATGGAGTGGGGCCTTGCTGGCCGAAGGTGAGGAAGAAGAGCTGGACAAGGCGAGGGAGCGCAGAGGACAAGTCAGACGGGCCAGGAATCCTGCTGCGGCCGCCGGAGAAGAACCAGTGTGCTACAAATGCCACGAGCCTGGCCACTTCAAGAGAGACTGTCCCAAGGTCCAGACGTGCTCATATTGCCAGCGGAAAGGACATAACAAGGAAAGCTGTTATACTCGTCAGAGAGAAGAGCGGCACAAGGGAGGGAGGCGCAGTCGGATAGCAGCTCTGGAGGAAGAGCTGAGGAAGCTGAAGGCCGAGGAGGTGTCCAGCGGTGAAGAAGAGGAAGCCACCGGGTTGATGGCCAGAGGACAGAGTGAGTCGGAGGATGACCTGGAGGAACCAATATTCATGGCGAGGGATGCAGACCGGGCAAGGGAGGAGCTGGGCCTGAGAAGCGAAGGGAGGGATAACAGAAGCTCTACCCCGATAGCAAGACGTGGCCCGAGAGCAAGCGTAGAACGCTCGGTAGAAAGAGCAGAAGGAGTGGTGACAGCAGCAACAGCGGCAGGAGAGGTCGGGCCCCGACGTCACCCGTTCGAGAGGCTGGCGGCACGTCCCTGCGTAGTAGAGGCATTGGAGGGGACGGTGGCAGTGGAAGGAAAATACCCAGGAACGACAATCATCGATACAGGAGCATCGCAAGTCTTGGTGGGGAGAAGGATGGCTGAACGGCTGGGGTTGCACCAGGAAGACAAGGTGACCAGGGAAGGTGTAAGGATACAGACTGCAGAAGGAGGAGGAGGGAAGTGGCTACCTAGGTCCTTGAAACCTCAGGAGTTGGTGCTGTCCCCAGGGAGCGAGAACGAAACAAGGATCAGGGTGCACTGCCTCATCTCGGACTCGGAGGACTACGACTTACTGCTAGGTATGGAACTGCCGTACAAAGTGGGGGCCGTGGTAGACACCTGGACCGAGAAGGTGACTTACCAGCCGCTATATTGGGATCCCGAAGCAAGGAAGGAAGAGCATCTAGCAGCGAGTCTGCCAGCACGATTCCTGAGGGGAAAAGTGGCCTACCAGGAGCCGTCACCGGAGAGGGTGCCAGAGTGGAACTACGAGGACTGCGGGGTGTTCCTGGAAAAGACCAAACAAAGGAAAGAGGTGGAAGAGGCAGCCGGGGAGAGAGTGGGAGAGCTCCGGGAGGCAAGAGGGTTAGCAGAGCCTACTTATGACTTCGAGACCTTCCACAAGCCGGTGACTCTGTTGGAGCTATTTGGAGGCATAGGCCCGGGACTGGCAGCCACAGTTCGGACCGGACTAACTATCAAGCGATGGGTGTACATCGAAAAAGAGGCAGAAAAGCGCCGCATGGCATACCACCACGCGAGAATGCTACACCAACACTACCCCGAGAGATTGCCGCTGGCGGTGATAGAGCGGGCAGAGGTGGAAGCGGAAGGCCTGGCAGAAGTGGAGATGGTAGATGAAGGAGTGGTGGAAACATGGGGAGACATAGACTTAATGGTGGCGGGATGGGAGTGCCAGGGCCTGCCAAGGGCAGGCCAAGGAAGGGGAATGACGGATGCACGCACGGGACTGTTCCAGGAGATGATCAGGATTATGAAATTAATCAAGAGGCGGCAGGGACCATTCGCGTACATAGTGGAGAACCTGGACGTGGCGGAGGACGAGAGGGCCCTAGTCCGAGAAGCTCACAAGGCGGTGACCAGAGAGCTGGGACATGGGGTAGCGTGGGATGCTGCTCAGATGGGGGCCAGGGCACATCGGGTGAGGCGGTATTGGCAGAACCTAGTGCCCGAGCCAGTGTTAAGGGACCAGCTGGGGAGAATGCAGAGGCCGATGCCACGACTGGTCCAGGAGATTCTGGAGCCGGGGAGGAGGCCCGCCCCAGTCACGTCGCCAGATTGCAAGCTGCAGTACCCATGCAATGAGGTGGGGGCACCTCGACAGGCGTGGCCCACTTTGGTGGCCTCTCCAGGCAGCTATGCTTTCCGGAAAGAAGGAGATCAGCCGGGACCGGGGATGGTACAGGTAATAGAGACGGGAGAATGGGAGGAACCGCTGGCGGTAGAAAGAGAAAGAGCTATGGGGTATCTACGGAACGCCACAGCGGCAGAAGGAGTCTCAGAAGAGGCTCGCAGGAGAGCTCTGGGAGGAGCGATTGACCAACATGCGCTGGTGTGGCTGCTATACCGCGCAGAGAAGAGGCAGGAGGTGATGAGGGCTCAACTCTTGATGCACTGGAGGTGGGCAGACATCATGGAGATGACCGAGGGCGAACCAGAAAAGGCGCAGGAGCTAGCGGCTGAATGGAGAAGGATGAGGGCTGATCAGCTGGCGCGCGGAGAGTGGCAGGAAGGGATGCTGAACAGCCGAGGGATTCACCTCATGGCGAAGCAACCAGAGAACAGTCAGGCGGAAGAGACGGCAGAGAGGGAAGAGCAAGCGGAAAGTGCGCCGAAAGGGGGAGGATGTGAAAAGGAGACGGAAGAAGTAGCAAGCTGGACCATTGGCGAGGCCCTGAGTCAGGAGCAGAAAGAAAAGCTGAGACGGGTCTTGGCCAAAGCAAGGGGAGCATTTGCATACTCACTGAAGGAGTTGGGGAAATGCAATCGAGCAGAGATGGAGATAGAACTCCAGACTGAGGTGCCGGTCTATCAGAGAAGGAGAAGAATGAGCCCCGGGGACAGGGATGTGGCAGCAGAAAAATGTCAGGAGCTTCTGGAGGCGGGATTGATCAGAGAGTCCACGTCAGAATACGCAGCGGCGACCGTAGTGGTTGCCAGGAAAGACCTCACAGGAGAGACCTTGGCCCGCAGGATGTGTGGGGATTATAGGGGCTTGAACCAAGTGACGAAGAGTGACAGGTACCCCATGCCAATAACTGAGGAGATCTTCGACAAGCTGTCGAAGGGCCGAGTGTACTCAACGCTGGATCTACGGCAAGGGTTCAATCAAATTCCAATAAAGGAGGAAGACAAGAAGAAGACTGCGTTTCATGGACCCGACCGTCTCTATGAGTGGAATTACATGCCGTTCGGCTTGAAAAACGCGTCGGCAAAATTCCAACGGGTCATGGACCAAGTGTTACAAGGGCTGACCTGTGCACTGTGCTACATTGACGACGTGGTGATCTACAGCGAGGATGCAGAGAGACACATTCAAGACGTGGCTGACACCCTGGCAGCCATCCAAGCTGCGGGACTAACATGTCACCCAGGGAAGTGTACATTTGGAGTGACAACAGTGGCTTATCTGGGGTTTCAAGTGGGAGAAGGAGGTCTGTCCGTGCAGCAGGCCAAAGTGGAAGTGGTGGACAGGTTGAGAGCGCCGACGGACCGAAGCACGCTCAGGGCCCAGCTCGGGTTCTTGAGTTATTACCGGAAGTTCATACCGAACTTCAGCAAAACAGCAAGGCCCCTCAATATGCTCTTGAGGGAAGATCAAGGATGGGAATGGGGGGAAGAACAGGAAGGAGCATGGAGAGTCCTGAAGGAAGCGGTAAAGACAGCACCCATGCTGAAATTGCCGGACCCCGAGGAGCCATTCACCTTGTATACTGACTGGAGCAGCAGCGGGCTGGGGGCAGTCCTCTGCCAGAAGGAAAGAGGCACGGAAAGAGTGGTGGCATACGCGAGCCGGTCCTGCAGTCCTGCCGAAAGCAATTACAGCTCGTATGAAGGAGAGGGGCTGGCAGCAGTCTGGGCGGTGGAGCTGTTCAGAGCGTACTTGCAGGGACGCAAGTTCACTCTCGTTACGGATCATCAACCTCTGTTATGGTTGATGAGGAACCAAACGCTGAAGGGCCATAACGCAAGGTGGGCGATGAGGCTCCAGGAATTCGAATTCGAGGTGAAGCACAGGCCGGGCAAGACGTTGCAGCATGTAGATGGGCTGTCTAGGCAAGGAGCAGAAGAGAGAAGGGAGAACCAGAGGAGCTCGGAAGCGGGACTAGCCTGCCTGGCCGTAGCAGCGGAACGGGAAGGCTGGAGGAGGAGGACAGAAACGGATAAAGGCAACAAGGAGATCTGGCTGGACGAGCCGGTACTACGATGGGTGAAAGGCCTGGGGGCAGAGGGAGAAGAGGTGCCAGAGCGAGTACGAGCCCGAGGGATTCACTACCGCTGGCAGGACGAACAGCTACAACTGTTGACAGAGGACGGGTGGAGAATCGTACCCAAACCCGAGGAGAGGCAAGAGCTGATCCAGAAAGTGCACACCCGCTTGGGGCACTTCGCCGTGGAAAGGACGGTACAACTATTGCAGACAATGTACTAGTGGGTGGGCCTCAGGAGAGAGGTGAAGGAACGCTTAGAGACATGTGAACCATGCAGCAGGAACCGGGCGACGATGGAGAAGGCCAAAGCGGAGCTGCACTCGCTGCCGATTGGAGGCATCGGGTACAGGTGGTCTCTAGATATTGCAGGAGAGCTGCCTCTGTCCAGGAGAGGTAAGCAGTACATTTTGGTGATGATAGAGCATACCAGTAAATGGGTGGAGGTAGCCACGCTGGTGCGGAAATCAGCAGCAGCAGTTGCAGAAGCGTTTGTGCAACAAGTACTCACGAGGTTCGGGGCGTGTGGAGAGGTCCTCACAGACCAGGGCAGCGAATTCGCGGGGGAATTTGACAAGATGCTGAAGGAGGTGGGCATCACACATCGCAGAACGTCCAGGTATCATCCACAATCAGATGGCCTGACGGAGCGTATGGTGCAGACCATAAAAAGGGGGTTGAGGAAATACTGTGAAGAAGAAGAGAAGAGGGACTGGGACGTCAAACTCCCATGGGTAGTGGCGGGGTACCGATTCAGCAAGCAACAGGCGCTGAAGGATTACTCGCCGTACTACTTGCTCTTTGGGAAGGAACCGATCTTACCGGTGGATGCCCCCAGGATAATGGTGGAGTCAATGTCAGTAGAGGACCCGGCAAAGTGGGCAGCGGTAGCAGCAGCCAGGGCCAGCTATCTGAGGACCGCAATGCCGGCGGCTTGGGAGAATTTGGAAGTGGCGCAGATCAGAGATGCCCGGCGCTACAGGCAGAGAAGGATGGAGGCCGGTGCTAATGCAAAAGGGGCTAGGGTGATAAACGTAGGAGACGAAGTGTATCTGAGGCAGCAGAGGCGAGACACCTTAGAATGCGGGTTGAGTCGGGAACGATGGAAGGTGAGGTCGAGGAAGGACTCAGGAGTGGTGATACTGGAGGGAGGGACAGGCAGAGTGATCCAAGATCACATCTCGAATGTTGCTAGGGCAGGCTCGTCACGACATGCCAGCGGGGACGCCAGGCAGGCCGTGAGGGGGCAGGAGAGTATGGTGCAACCACTGATTACGTACCAACGGAGGAAGGACAAGAGGATGGGAGATAGACCTGGAGCGTCAGCAGGGTACTAAGGCTGAGGAGAAGAGAGTGAGCCGCCGAAGGGGAGAGGACAGTGCGACAGCTGTCACATTATTCCATAGAACTGAAATTGTTATATGGAATATTGTAACAGCGCGAAGAGTGTAGAGAGCTGTGGTTGTGGCTAAGGTTGGAGACCGCGAGGAAACCGAGGACTCAGGGTACAGCTCGAGGCAGGGCTCGAAAGGGGGTAAGTACGGTTGGATGGGGGCCACAATGACGTGGCGGCGGGGCATGACAAGCTGAGTTGGGAGTTGGGGAGAGGGCCAGCTAAGCAAGGCAGGTCACGAGGGAAACCCCAAGGCGCCCTCACGGCGGAGAAAACCAAGAAAGGTTTGACAGGTTGTCTCATGCACAGTTGGAGGTGCTCCTAGGGCGATTCGGGGAGGGGAACAACAAAACTCGTAGAGTGACAGAGCTAAACCACTTCTGTTTGTTCTCTCGCTACTGTGGTATGCCTGTATGCTCTTCTACTAGTGAATCGGCTGGAGCAAATCTTGATCCACTAAAGAGAGGCCAAACAGAGGGTGTGCGGAGAACTAGGGACATCGTTTGTCCTAGTGCGGATCTCTTGGAGAGTATGGTGCAACCACTGATTACGTACCAACGGAGGAAGGACAAGAGGATGGGAGATAGACCTGGAGCGTCAGCAGGGTACTAAGGCTGAGGAGAAGAGAGTGAGCCGCCGAAGGGGAGAGGACAGTGCGACAACACACCAAATGTCGATGTTACGTGTGCGAGCATGTGTGAGTATGTGTGAGTATGTGCGAGCATATGCGAGCATGTGCGAGCATATGCGAGCATGTGCGAGCATGTGTGAGAACACATTCACATGATTTAGTGCTTTTGTGCTGTGAACCTGTGTGCTGTGAACCTGTGTGCTGTGAACCTGTGTGCTGTGAACCTGTGTGCTGTGAACCTGTGTGCTGTGAACCTGTGTGCTGTGAACCTGTGTGCTGTGAACCTGTGTGCTGTGAACCTGTGTGCTGTGAACCTGTGTGGAACAGGAAGGACGCACAATGGGGACACGGGTGACGTGGCGTGCGATCAATACCACCGATACAAGGTGCGTGCCATGCCCCTCCACCTCCACCCAATCAACGCCACTCCACCAACACCCTCCTGCACCGCTGTATCTGTTTAATGCACGTTGTATCTTCCTGCTGCTTGTTCCAAGCACCATTTCCGAAGGAATATTCGCTACTGGGTGTGGCGAGCCAGTTGCCTCAGACCTCAGACCTCACCGCGACACAACGTGCAGGAGGACGTGGCACTTATGAGGCACCTGGGCTGTTAGTGTTAGCCCTCAATCTCACATTTTGAACTTGCACTTTCTATATCGTAGTGTAGTGTAGTTTGCACTTTGTGTTTGGTTGGGTGTACACCTACATCCCAACCAAACCCAAATGTGATCTCCAAGCAATCCCCTACCCACCAATTGGAGCTTGCTTTGGGATTACCCCCAATCCCTAGTGATTGCCCCCGATTCTCCTTCCCATCCATTCCTTGCTCATCCTAGATCTACTTAAAGAGCTTCAAGCTCATTACTAGTGCATGGATTCCGCAGCCTCCCTTGTATGCCCGCCTCCCGTGCCCTCTGCACTCCACACTCCACATCCCTCCCCTCCTTCCCATGCGTGCATCTGTGCATGCAGGAGGACGAGGCATCTGGGCTTCTCAGCGTACCGCTTCTCCATCAGCTGGCCCCGCATCCTTCCATGTGCGTCAGCCATTGTTGATCTCTGACTCGCCAAAATAAGGCGACTCTGGGTATTCTCACACAACCGTACTGCGTCTCCAATAGCTGTCCGTTCATCCTCCCTTGTGCGTCCGCTTTCCCTGCCCTGTGTGCTCCACCACAACACTCTTCGCCCTGTGCTGTGCGCGTCTCCTTGCCCATGCCCTGAACCATCCACAACACACTCCGTGAGAGGCACAAGAAGAATCATTCAGTGTGAAAGACCATGTCTTGCAAACTTCTAGAGACGTGCACGTCGTTCTCATGCTTGCTGTTGTCTTCTGTAACTGCATAATCGTGAGCATTGATTGAAGTCCCCTCTTCGTACCCGCCTGCACGTGGCTTTGATCTTCGCAGACAACACACCATTGCGTTTGGTTCAATTCGTACAACCATCGCACTTCTCCTGGCTATATTCTTCCGTTCTGTTTCTCTCTGTGCCTGCTCTCATTGGCTCACAGCTGGGCGGCAGCCAGTGAACCAGGAGGGCGTGGAGTATTACAACCGCCTCATCCACTGCTTGCTCCGTAACGGTGGGCCACTGATTGCAACTGCGCTGCACTTCATTGCGCCACTTAGCACAGCTCTGCACATCTCCTTCTCTCCGTCCTTCGTATATGAACCACAGCAGGACAGCAGAGCATCCTACCTACCATGAACCAGGAGGGCGGGAACTACTACGACTGACCCCCCAATGGAGGGAAGGAGGAGGGGGTGGTTCTAGGATTCGAAAGCCGTATCCTGGCTGCAGAAGCTTGTTCTTCCAGGCAACAACAAAGTCGCCTGGGCCCTCATTACGCTCCTTGAGCTTTCTGCTGCCTCATCCCTCCTCCACCACCCCACTCCCCCCCCCTGCCCCTTCCCCTCCCATCCCCCGGTTCCCCTCTTGCACAGGCATCACGCCGTGTGTGACGCTCTTCCACTGGCACCTGCCACAGGCACTGGAGGAGGAGTTTGGAGGATTCAGAGGCGAGCAGGTCGTGTGAGTGAGTGCGGGTGTGCTGATGGTTATGCTGTGCTTGACAGTGTCAACGGAGCTAATGCTGCTGCCTCGGTTCATGGTGATGGTTCGAGCATTATGCTGCCTTTGCTCTCATCCCTGCAGTCAATTTTTTCCCCGTGCAACAATGTCTGAGGCACGGCACCTCAGCGTGCAAGAATTCCCCAACTTTTCCCTCACCCTGCATGCCTCTCTTGTTTCCCTCACCCTGCATGCCTCTCTTTCTTCAACCAATGTGTCTTCAACAACCCTACAACCTTGTATTCAGAAATAATGCCGTGCCCTGCTTCTCTTGCTACGTGAAGCTTCTCTTGCTATGTGAACAAAGTGCCCCACGGATACTCACTCAACGAGCCCCACTTTCTTGCCAACAATCTACTACCTGCTGTCTGCCCTGCTCCGCATCCCACTTTCAACAAGCCTCGCCACCAAGGGCCATGCCATGAAGAAGTTGCACCCAACGATCTCACATTTCCCTTCATCCCACCCCTTGTCCCCCATCCCAGCCCCGCTTTCACAGAATCTGCACTGCTTCTCCCTCTTCGGCCACCGAGTGTCTCACTGGCTCACGCTCAAGGGCTATACCTTCGCCACCAAGGGCTATACCTTCGCCACCAAGGGCTATACCTTCGCCACCAAGGGCTATACCTTCGCCACCAAGGGCTATACCTTCGCCACCAAGGGCTATACCTTCGCCACCAAGGGCTATACCTTCGCCACCAAGGGCTATACCTTCGCCACCAAGGGCTATACCTTCGCCACCAAGGGCTATACCTTCGCCACCAAGGGCTATACCTTCGCCACCAATGGCTATACCTTCGCCACCAAGGGCTATACCTTCGCCACCAAGGGCTATACCTTCGCCACCAAGGGCTATACCTTCGCCACCAAGGGCTATACCTTCGCCACCAATGGCTATACCTTCGCCACCAAGGGCTATACCTTCGCCACCAAGGGCTATACCTTCGCCACCAAGGGCTATACCTTCGCCACCAAGGGCTATACCTTCGCCACCACCTTCGCCACCAAGGGCTATACCTTCGCCACCAAGGGCTATACCTTCGCCACCACCTTCGCCACCAAGGGCTATACCTTCGCCACCAAGGGCTATACCTTCGCCACCAAGGGCTATACCTTCGCCACCAAGGGCTATACCTTCGCCACCAAGGGCTATACCTTCGCCACCAAGGGCTATACCTTCGCCACCACCTTCGCCACCAAGGGCTATACCTTCGCCACCAAGGGCTATACCTTCGCCACCACCTTCGCCACCAAGGGCTATACCTTCGCCACCAAGGGCTATACCTTCGCCACCAAGGGCTATACCTTCGCCACCAAGGGCTATACCTTCGCCACCAAGGGCTATACCTTCGCCACCAAGGGCTATACCTTTGCCACCAAGGGCTATACCTTCGCCACCAAGGGCTATACCTTCGCCACCAAGGGCTATACCTTCGCCACCAAGGGCTATACCTTCGCCACCAAGGGCTATACCTTCGCCACCAAGGGCTATACCTTCGCCACCAAGGGCTATACCTTCGCCACCAAGGGCTATACCTTCGCCACCAATGGCTATACCTTCGCCACCAAGGGCTATACCTTCGCCACCAAGGGCTATACCTTTGCCACCAAGGGCTATACCTTCGCCACCAAGGGCTATACCTTCGCCACCAAGGGCTATACCTTCGCCACCAAGGGCTATACCTTCGCCACCAAGGGCTATACCTTCGCCACCAAGGGCTACACCTTCGCCACCAAGGCTATACCTTCGCCACCAAGGGCTATACCTTCGCCACCAAGGGCTATACCTTCGCCACCAAGGGCTATACCTTCGCCACCAAGGGCTATACCTTCGCCACCAAGGGCTATACCTTCGCCACCAAGGGCTATACCTTCGCCACCAAGGGCTATACCAAGGGCTATACCTTCGCCACCAAGGGCTATACCTTCGCCACCAAGGGCTATACCTTCGCCACCAAGGGCTATACCTTCGCCACCAAGGGCTATACCTTCGCCACCAATGGCTATACCTTCGCCACCAAGGGCTATACCTTCGCCACCAAGGGCTATACCTTCTCCACCAAGGGCTATACCTTCGCCACCAAGGGCTATACCTTCGCCACCACCTTCGCCACCAAGGGCTATACCTTCGCCACCAAGGGCTATACCTTCGCCACCACCTTCGCCACCAAGGGCTATACCTTCGTCACCAAGGGCTATACCTTCGCCACCAATGGCTATACCTTCGCCACCAAGGGCTATACCTTCGCCACCAAGGGCTACACTGTGGGGGGACTTAGCTCCCAGCTGTCTGCCCTTCCCCCTCACCCAACCTCTCACCCCTCCCCCGTCCCCCACTGCAGCTCCGCATTTAGGGAATATGCACGACTCTGCTTCTCTCTCTTCAGAGACAGGGTGTCTCACTTGCTCACCTTCAACGAGCCCTACACCTTTGCGACCAGGGGCTATGCCATGGGCGAATTTGAGATTTGCACTCAACTGTTGTCCTGCCTCTCCGCTCCGCTCCCCGCCTCCAGTGGTGCATTCAGGGAATATGCACGGCTCTGCTTCTCTCTCTTGGGCGACAGAGTGCCCTACTGGCTCACCTTCAACGAGCCCTACACCTTTGCCCTCAAGGGCTACGCCGTGGGGGACTTTGCGCCCGGGCGCTGCTCCGACCGGCAGTGCTGTGCGGAGGGCGATGGGGCGGTGGAGCCGTATGTGGTGGTGCACCACATGCTGCTGGCTCACGCTGCTGCTGTCGACTGCTACAGGAGGGAGTTTCAGGTAGGTAGATCGGAGACTGATGATTCGCAGAGGAGAGTGAGTATCCAGGCAGATGTGTTGGGTGTTGCTGTGGATTGCTACGGGAGAGGGTTACAGGTAGGTGGGTGGGCTGCTCGTACAGAATGTAACAGGAGATCTTTTTACGTCGGTGTCTCGGGGGTTACTGCTGCTGGTATGCTGGAGAAGCTGTTGTGGGTGAGCAACAAGCCATCAAACTTCTCCATGCACAGAGCCCTGAACATGAAACCCCGGCTGGAAGAATCTTTTTGTTGCTCGACTCCCATTTGACCACCCCCTCCATCTTCGTAATGGAATCTTTTTATTCCCTCTCCCTCTCTCTCTCCCTCTGCCTTTTCTTCCCTGTACCTCATTGCCCACCAGCCTCAGCAGGGAGGACAAATCGGCATCCCCGTGGACAGCGAATGGGCGGAGCCTTTCTCACAGCACCCTGATGACGTGGCAGCTGCTGATAGGCGCATCCAGTTCAGCCTCGGATGGTGGGTGGCTCCGCTTGTCTTCTTCCACCCTCTTGCGTGTCTGCTTCCTGTTAGACCCCGTGTGTGCCTAATCGTTCACCCAGGTACCACATGACAGTCGCATCATAACCTTACCCATTCCCTTCTTTCTACCTTGCCCATTTCCCCCCAATCTCCATTCTCTCATCCCTCCCTCCTCAGGCTGCCGCACCCCATATTCTTTGGCACCTATGCACCCGCCATGCACCACTACGTGGGCCCTCCTTCTCCCCCTCACAAGCTGCCTCGCTTAAAGGCAGTGTGGATTTTGTGGGCCTCAACCACTACACGTCCAGATACATTTCACATGCAGACCCCAGCGAGGACGGGTACAATGCACATGCCCATGCGCAGGGGGGGAAAGATAAAGGCAGGCTGTGGAGCTACTTTGATGATCAGCATGTTACTGTTCATGGTGTGAGCATGTTAGTGTTCATGGTGTGAGCATGTTCATGGTGTGAGCATGTTACTGTTCATGGTGTGAGCATGTTATTGATCATGGTGTGAGCATGTTACTGGTCATGGTGTGAGCCTTCATTGCTTCGTTGTGACTGTTCTCTCCTAAATTTCATTGTCTTCCCGTTTCATTTCGACTGTGCTCCGTCGTAATCTTCTCTCTCGACCATGACTTGTGTCTGTCTCTACCTGTGCGTGGCCCCCTTCCATGCATGCATCGCACAACTCATGGCATGCCCACGTGATGCACCTCTATGCCGTTCCTCTACTCTTCATTCTTCCACGCATCGCACTGCAATCACATGGCAGCTGAACATGATGGCCGCCTGATTGGCCAGCAGGTGATTCCTCTCCTCTCCCATCCTCGCCTCTCCTCTCCCTCCCCTCCTTTCCTCCCGTCTCCTCCTCATTCTTGAAGCCCCTTAACTTCGGCAGGAAGGCACGTTCTGGCGTGTCTTCTTTTCACTCTATTCCACTTGGAGCTACACCGCATGGCATACATCCTAGTTCCCATGCACATGTGCCAACCTAGTTCCCATGCACATGTGCCAACCTAGTTCCCATGCACATGTGCCAACCTAGTTCCCATGCACATGTGCCAACCTAGTTCCCATGCACATGTGCCAACCTAGTTCCCATGCACATGTGCCAACCTAGTTCCCATGCACATGTGCCAACCTGGTTCCCATGCACATGTACCAACCTGCATCACACCAGGCCGCGTCCCCCTGGCCGTACAAGGTGCCGTGGGGCTTGCAGACGCTGCTCATACACATCACCACCACATGCGGCGCCCCGCCCAAACTGCTCACTGCTGTCATGTCACCCCATTTCCCCCTCTCCATGCACCAAACTGCACCATGCCAGGCAGCATCACCCTGGCTGTACGAGGTGCCGTGGGGCTTTGAAAAGCTGCTTATGCACATCACCACCTCAGAAGGGGCACCGCCCATCTACATCACAGAAAAGGGTACTGCCGTGCTGTGGTTTCACAGTGTACGTACTGTGCTTGTGTCATCTCACATGCCATGCATTCTCATCTCACATGCCATGCATTCTCATCTCACATGCCATGCATTCTCATCTCACATGCCATGCAGTCTCATCTCACATGCCATGCATTCTCATCTCACGTGCCATGCATTCTCATCTCACATGCCATGCATTCTCATCTCACATGCCATGCATTCTCATTTCACATGCCATGCATTCTGACCAGATTCTCCTTTCCAAAAGAAATAGTCGCCTCAAAGATAAGGAAGGTGCCATCAAAGGCCACCTTGCTGCTGCCTGGGTCTGGGCGTGCCCCTTCGATTCATTCCATGTGTGATGGGTCTGTTTTCTGAATCGACTCAAATTCTGTTCCATCTCGCTCCTCTCCCGCTCCATCACTCACACATAAGTCCCCTTGTTTGTCTCACACCGCCGTCCCCTGTCACCTTAAGATGAGAATGAGAATCTCTTGAGACCTGTGTGTCAGTTCAGCTCTCACACCCCCATCTTGCAGGGACCAATGAGGATTACGAGTGAGCCACACCCTAAAAATTTTTAAACCTCTCCACTCCTCCCCACGCCATCCCACCTACCCCCACACTTCTCCACACCTCTCCACACCTCCCGACACCTCCCTACACCTCCGCACACCCCGAAAGGTCCAGATGAGGAGGACGACCAGTCGCTGCCACTCCATGTGGCCACGAGTGACCCACACCGCGTGTGGTACTACCACGCGTACCTCTCCCACCTTCTCGCCGCCATCATGTAGGTCTGACTTGCGCTACCAAGCAGTTTTGTTGAAGTCACTGCCACTCTGTGGCCTCCACGTTCTGCAGTCACTAATGATCCCCACCGCATTCCCACCTACTCGTCGTCGTTAGGTGGGTTCACCCCCGTGACCCTGTGTTCTTTCACGCCTGCTGTAGCTTGATGCCCCACGCCCACTGTTGCTCGAGGGATGAGTGCTAATCCAAACGAACGGGAAGGTGAAGATGCAACCATAACAAATGCAAGTTGAGCCTCTCCCGCCCGCCTGGTCCTAACCCGATCACTGCCATGCTGTGGCATCCATGCTCAGACCATTCCACGCATGCACGCATGAATGCTCTTGTTGTCTCGTGTGTGCTGACTTCAGTCATCCTTAAGCTGGCGTTGTTCTAGCATGCTGACATCATCAGACACATGCTGTTGTGCGTTCATCCATTGCCATCTCACCCCTGCACGCATGCCCGGCAGGCAAGGGGCGGACGTGAGGGGGTACATCGCATGGTCGTGGATGGACAACTTCGAGTGGCAGATGGGGTACTCGCGCCGCTTTGGCCTCGTGCATGTGGACCGCACAAATGGGTTGAAAAGAACGCCCAAGACGTCTGCAACTTGGTGGCAGAGGCTCCTATCGGGGATACCCGTGCATGAGTCTTAGTCCTAGATGAGGGTACGCACAGATGTGAAACATGGCTTTCGGTTGTTTGCAATGTGCTGAAGCAGAGATGCTGCAACAAGACAAGACATGTTTGCAAATCAGCAACCAACATGGCGGGCGAGTAAAGCCTTTGCTTTGCCTTGATGGACGGTCACATTCTTTGGATATCATTTTCATTTTCGAGGTGAAGGGAGACATCATGATTCATGACGTGTGAAGGAAGAATGCCCAAAACGTCTGTGCTGTGCTGGAAGACAACTTTCATCGGGCAATTTATCGGGTTTTCATCATGGGATGCCTGTTCAATGTTCATTCTACATGTGTGTACGCACCGGGGTATACGGTAAGACAGGTTCATTTTTGTTGCGTGTTTCCAAAACGGCACTCGACGACTGATTTCAAAAGATTGATTTTAAAGAGTAGCATAATCTTCACTTCACGTACCGTATAGTTCCGGCTAAAATGCACGCCGGTAAAAAGGTCCCCCGGGACTCTTGAATGGGTAGGGGGACTCTTATTGTGGCAGGTTTTGTGAGGAACCCCCCATTGCCTCTAATCATAATAAGATGTCAAACTATATATGTGTTAGTTCTGTGTACGCTATAGTGGGGTAGCCCATATGGGGTACAGCCCGAAGTTAGGGTTAGTACTTGTACCCACATTTCATTCAATGCAATCATCACTGCTTGCTATCTTGACATGGTTTCAAAGCAGTAGGTCCATAGGACCGTTTTTTTTTTTCGGGCCCACCATACTTAGCTTCCGACTGCGGTTACTGTGTTACCCCACTACCCTGCGTCGCGCTGCCCCGCGCACGCCCTGCCCTGCCCTGCGCCGGCGCCCTACCCTGCGCCAGCGCCCTGCCCTGCGCCAGCGCCCTGCCCTGCGCCGGCGCCCTGCCCTGCGCCGGCGCCCTGCCCTGCGCCGGCGCCCTGCCCTGCGCCGGCGCCCTGCCCTGCCCTGCGCCAGCGCCCTGCCCTGCGCCAGCGCCCTGCCCAGCGCCAGCGCCCTGCCCTGCGCCAGCGCCCTGCCCTGCGCCGGCGCCCTGCCGTGCGCCTGCGCCCTGCCCTACGCCCGCGCTGCTGCCCCGCGCGTCGCGCTCTGCTGCAGCCCGCGCGTCGCGCCCTAAGGCAGCCCATGAGTTGCGCGCTGCTGCCTCGCGCGTCGCGCTCTGCTGCAGCCCGCGCGTCGCGCCCTAAGGCAGCCAGTCGCGTCGCGCTCTGCTGCCCTTCGCGTCACGCGGTGCTGCAGGCTGCGCCAGCGCCCTGCCCTGCGCCAGCGCCCTGCCCTGCGCGCACTGGCGCCCTGCCCTGCGCCAGCGCCCTGGCCTGCGCCTGCGCCCTGCCCTGCGCCAGCGCCCTGCCCTGCGCCAGCGCCCTACTAAACCCTAAATAAATTAAAAAAAAAGGGCCCTATGTGCTTTTGCCTTAGGAGCTACTACCTGCTGCTGCCTGCTACTGCCCTGCTCTGGCTGCACGCCGCCCTGCTCTGGCCGCGCGCTGCCCTGCTGCTCTAGCTGCTGCTGCTACTCGTGCTACTGCCTTCACTCCGTACTGCCCTAGAGGTCGTGCTCCTCCTAGCCTACCCGCCATGACTTCCCTTTGTCGTACCGGTGGGAGTGGTGACAGCAGTGGTGGCAGCAGTGGGAGTGGTGGCAGCCGTCGTAGTAGTCCCTGTGGCGTTGTTTGGTGCGAAGTGTCTGGCGGTGGCCAGATGCAGCTACGGCGGCGTCCGACCCTTACGCCCCGGCAGGTTCGTGAGTGGCTTTACCAGCGTGGGCCGTCTCCGAGTCCGGGTCGCTGCTTGTACGTCATTCGCACAGGTCGTCGAGCTGGTGAGACCTGTGGGACACCTGGTCACGCACAGTTATGCTGCTTCGCCTATTTGACTGACGCCTGGCGCACTGAGTTTGGCGACAAGTCTGAGATCCCCCCCTGGCTTGAGCTGCTTAGGTCGGGCGTTGCTGTCTTTGCTTTAGACTATGACGCCATCCTTACTGCCATGTCTGCTTTGCCTGGTGGTGCTGAGATTGATTGTCACCTGTGTGTGCAGTACGACCCCGGTATAGAGGTTGCTGCTCTAGGTGCTAGTGAGGCTGCTGCCTTAGGTGCTAGCGAGTCTGCTTCCTCAGGTACTGCGCCTGCTGAGGCCTTGCACACCTTCACGCTTGATTCAGGTGCTTCCCGGTGCTTCTTCCGTGATAGTACTGCACTCACATCACTCCCTGCACCTGTTGCAGTCTTTCTGGCTGACCCTTCAGGGGGCCCGGTTCTTGCACGGTCCACCACTGTGCTTCCGTGCCCGGCGGTTCCGTCTGGCTCAGTAACAGGCTTCCACCTCCCCTCGTTCTCTACGAACTTGGTGAGCAATGCAGTTCTCCAGGACCAGTGGGTTGACACATTTACCCCTAGAGGACAGCGTGTGGCGATCTGTACGTGCTCCCGGACAGGCCGCCACTTGGCCACGTTTACCCGTCGGCCAGGGTCGAGTCTTTACACACTAACGACTGCGCCTCCTCAGGTAGCTGCTACTGGTCAGGTTTCTGCGTCAGGTCAGGTAGCCTCCCCTTGTGAGTGCCGCTTCCTGTCGCACCCGACTCTTCTCTGGCACCACTGCCTAGGCCACCCCTCCTTGCCATGTCTACGTGGCATGCACCCTCGCCTCCTTGTGTCTAGTCTTCCCAGGTCTCTCCCTCCCCTCCCTGCCTCGCCTGCGCCGCCGTGCCTTCCTTGCGTCGAGGGGCGGCAGCGCGCCGCTCCTCACTCCTCCTCGTTTTCCCCGACAGAGGCTCCTCTGCAGACCCTCCACATGGACGTGTGGGGCCTAGCCCGCGTTCGTGGACAGGGCGGTGAGCGGTACTTTCTGCTGGTTGTCGACGACTACTCGCGGTACACCACGGTCTTCCCCTTGCGCACCAAGGGTGAGGTCCCTGCTGTCCTGATCCCTTGGATCCGAGCAGTTCGTCTCCAGCTCTGCCACAGGTTCCGCCAGGACCTTCCTGTCCTGCGTCTGCACTCTGTCAGAGGTGGTAAGTTCACCTCCGACCTCTTGCAGGCCTTCTGTCAGGGGGAGGGCATGGAGCAATCTTTCACGCTTCCGGGCTCACCGCAGCAAGATCGGGTTGCTGAGCGCCGCATTGGCTAAGTCATCGAGGTCGCTCGTAAACTTGATTTATATGGCGGCTCCCCATTTTCTGTGGTCGTTTGCGTTCCGGTACGCCGCGCAGCAGCTCAACCTCTGGCCCCGTGTCTTTTTGCCGGAGACCTCGCCCACATTGCATTGGACAGGGGAGGTTGGCGATGCGTCGCGTTTCCAGATCTGGGGTGCTCGTGCCCTTGTCCGCGATACGTCCGCGGACATGCTCTCCTCCCGCACCATTCCCTGTGTCTTCCTTGGCTTTGTCCCTGACGCGCCTGGCTAGCAGTTTTACCACCCCACCTCGCGCCGTGTCTTCCCCTCTCAGGACGTCACCTTTGACGAGTCGGTTCCTTTCTACCGTCTCTTCCCCTACCGCACTGCCCCTCTCCCCCCCCCCCGCCGCTCTTCCTCGCACCAGGTCCTCCTCCGGTAGACCCCCTCCCCCCTTAGGGTCCTGCTCCTTCAGGTGTGTCTCAGGTAGACCCGCCCCCCTTGGCTGAGCCTGTAGAGGTCACTAGCGACTGAGGTGCTGCTGCGGGAGGTGCTGCTGGGGGTGCTGATTCTGAGGGTGCTGAGCTTGGGCGTGAGGTGCTGGGGAGTGCGGAGCCTGAGGGTGCTGAGCCTGCGGCTTCGGAGTCTGGGGGTGCTAAGCTCGTCCGTGAGGTGCTGGGGGGTGCGGAGCCTGGGGGTGCTGAGTCTGCTGGCGTTCCTCTGGGTCTCGTTTCATGACGCAGGCTTGTCTCACCAGAGTAGGCACGAGAGTGGCTTGCGTCGCGTACCCGCTTGAGGAGTTGTGCTGCTGGAGCTGCTTGTCGTGGAGGCGCTGGGGGTGCTGGTGTCTCTAGTTTTGGAGGTGCTCGTATTGGAGGTACTGGAGCTGCCGGGACTAGTGCTGCTCCTGGAGCTGGAGGTGTCGGTTCCGGGGGTGCTGCTGCTGGAGGTACTGGGGCTGGAGGCTCTGGAGCTGGTGCTGTCGACCCTGGAGTTGGAGACCCTGGAGCTGGAGGTGCCGGTTCTGGGGGTGCTGCTGCTGGAGGCCCTGGCGCTGGTGTTGTCGACCCTGGAGTTGGGGACCGTGAGGCTGGAGGTGCCGGTTCTGGGGGTGCTGCTACTGGTGGCGCTGGAGCTGGAGGTTCTGGAGGTTCTGGAGGCGCTAGAGCTGGAGGTACTGCTGTTGGAGTCCCTGGAGCTGGAGGTGCTGCTGCTGGAGGCGCTGGAGCTGGAGGTGGAGGTGCTGCTGCTGGAGTCGCTGGAGCTGGAGGTGCTGCTGCTGGAGGCGCTGGAGCTGGAGGTTCTGGGGCTGCTGGAGGCGTGTCGGAACCTACCCACCTCCCTGCTGCTTGTTCTGTCAGACTCCAGTCCTCGCTGCTCTCTCCTCCCTTATCTCCCCGGACTGGACTCGTTGGATCTCACCCCTTTGGCTCCCCCCCCCTCTACCAGAAACCTCTCTTGCCCTCGTCAGGCTTACTGATTGTCCTCCTGGTGTGGCCTCTGCCTGCACACTCTCTTCCCCTATCCCTCTTCTCTAGTTCTGCTTCTGGTACCGAACTCACTCTTGCCCCCTCCCAGGACCAGCTGCCGCCGTCCTCGCCCTGGTCATGGGACCAGAGTACTGCTGCACTCCCTTAGCTTTCCCGGCCAAGGCCACATTAGTCACGTGGTCCATCACCCGCTTCCCATTCTCTCCCTCTAGCACCAGTACCCCTGAGTCTTGCACCTCCTTCACTGTCCACCTTTGCTGCGACACTCCCAGGTCCAGCCCATCCCGCTTTGCTCGCCTGACATACACTTCTCCTCCCTCCTCCACAGTCGGGTCTCGGCCTTCCATCCTTGCCAGCTGCCGCTGCTTGTAGCGGTGAATGTCTCGCAGCTGCGCCACCTTCAAGCTCTCCAGCGCGGAAGGCAGCATCTTCCTGACGTACACCGCCCGCGCATCTGCAGTTCCTGCCGACACGCTGTCCGTGAGCACTTTGGGAGCTCCCTTTGGCAGAATCGGATGCTTCCCAAAGAGCAAATAGTAGGGAGAGACATCCTTGAGCGCTTCTTGCTTGCTAAACCTGTATCCTGCCATTACCCACGCCAGCTTCTTGTCCCAGTCCCCCTTATGCGCCTCCCCATATACCCGCAGGCCTCTCTTCACTGTCTGCACCAGCCTCTCTGTCAGTCCGTCGGCCTGCGGATGATACCTTGAGGTTGTGCGGTGCTGAATCCCGTTGGACACCAACAGCTCCTTGAACTCCCCCTCAAACTCCGCCCCTTGATCTGTGAGCACCTCCCCGCATGCCCCGAACCGTGTGATCACCATTTCCTTGAATGCTTCTGCCACTGCTGCTGCTGACTTGTTCACCAAAGGTCGTGCTTCCGCCCATTTGCTCACGTGCTCAATCATGAGCACTATATACTTCCTCCCCCTCCTTGACACTGGCAGCTCCCCTGCAATGTCCAACGACCAGCGTGTTATGAAGAAGAAGTGATTGCACTATGAAAGTTGGAGTACAAGTAGGAAACCCTAACTTTGTGTACCCCCTAAAGGCTAACCCACTATAGCCTACACAATGATAACACATACAGTGTTTGACACACCCCCATAGGCAAAGTGGGGGAGAACAAGGGGTCACAAGACTAGTCAAGAAAGGCAAGCAAGCTCAGGGTGGATCACAACGTCACCACACACTCCGAGCACAAGCAAAGGGCCACAAGGCCAGTTCACATGCAGAAGTATATATAAGTAGTACAGACAGCAAGGGTGATCTCAACCTAGCAGTGCCGATAGGCAGGAGTATATATAGAGATCACAGTACAGGCAAAGCCTACAACAAGTGAGGCAAAGTGGGCACTAGCCCCAACAAAGTACAGAAGCGCAGATGATCACCAGGCTGAAGTGCCTTGGTGAAAATATCAGCGGTGTTGGCCTCAGAGGCCACGTAGCGCAGATGAAGCTGACCACGCTGCTGCAGCTCACGAGCAAGGAAGTAACGGAGAGCGATGTGCTTCGTTCTGTGCTCCAGTCTGTGCTCCTCACACAAGGCAATGGCAGCCTTGTTATCGACGTACAGCACTGGAGGAGAACTAGGCCGCTCTCCAAGGTCGGTCAGCAGGTAGGTGAGCCAGCGTAACTCCTGTGCAGCCATGGCTGTGGCGTAGATCTCAGCCTCACAACTGGAGCTGAGAACCGAAGACGAACGAGTAGAGCGCCAAGAAACTGAACCAGAGCCAAGGCTGAAGGTGTAACCCTGTGACGACCGCTGAGTAGCCTGGTCGTCAACCCAAGAAGCGTCTGAGTGCCCAGTAAGAACAACTAAGCTCCTCCCTCCAAGCACGAGCCCCATGCCTGATGTACTGCACAAGTAGCGCAATACCCTCTTTGCAGCATCCCAGTGCACCTTTCGGTGACGACCAAGAGCCACGTAGCGAGCCAGAAGGCCAAGAGGGTATGCTAGGTCAGGACGAGTGCAAGTCATCAGGTACATGAGGCTACCAACTAGCTCTGGGTAAGGACCACTCGACTCTATGGACTCATCCGAAGGCAGAGCTGAGAGCGAGTGACCTATAGCCAGAGGAGTGGCCTGTGCTGAGGACCAGGTGAAGCCGAAGCGCTGAAGGACCTGCTGCACCATGTGTGACTGAGTCAGGGTAATGGTGCGGCGTGCTCTGTCCCGGGTGATCTGCAAGCCAAGGTAGCTGCGCAGTTCACCCAGGTCTGTGCACGTGTGTCTCTTCTGCAGCTCTGACTTCACGTGGGTGAGAGACTCAGTGTCAGCTGTGGCAAAGACCAAGTCGTCGACGTACACGAGGATGTAGAACGGCGGCAGCGAAGTGTCGGTGCGTAGAAACAGCGACGGGTCAGCAGTAGAAGGAGAGAACCCAAGTGCCGCAAGAGTAGTCCTCAGTGTGTCGTGCCACTCACGTGGCGCCTGGCGGAGACCGTAGACCGGCCGGCGGAGGCTCCACTGGGTACCAGGAGGGAACGACCCAGTGAAGCCAGGAGGGCGGCGCAGCCAGATCTCCTCGTGCCGACTGCCCTGCAAGAAATCTGTGCTGAAGTCAAGAGAGTGAAGCTCGTAGTCGCACTGAGCAGCAACGTGCAGTAGTACCCGAATAGTGGTCATCTTCGGGGTGGGGGAGAAGGTCTGGAAGAAGTCTACTCCCTCTCGCTGATTAAAGCCTCGAGCAACGTAACGAGCCTTGAAGACAGGCGGAGAACCCGGCGGCCGCTTCACCCTGAAAATCCACATGCCACTGACGATGTTCGCCCCAGGTGGGGGAACCTCGTCGACGTAGGTGCCTGTGGACTTCCAGGAAGCCATCTCTGCGTCCATGGCTGACTGCCACTGTGAGGAGTAGGGACCCTCGATTGCCTCAGCGTACGATCGAGGAGTCGGGATGTCTGGTGCATCCGGGTCTCCCTCAGGGGCAACTAGCATGGACACGAGATGGGGCGCAGCGGCTGCAAGACACTCAAGATCCTCCTGTCTGTCCTCAAGGACGTCCGTGCTAAGAGCACACGCACCCGTGACAGACGGAGGACAGACAGACTCAGGCTCAACGACAAGACTGGCAGCGTAGTCTAGACGACAGCGAGCAGCAAAGTCGACAAGCTCAGCAACTAGGGCAGACGCAGCAGCAGACTCAAAGGAAGGGTCAGTGACAGCAGTGGCCAGGAGACGCGTGACAGTAGGACTGGTAGCACGAAGAGAGTCAGACTCAGGGTCAGCAAGACCAGGAAGAGAGGACGCAGGAGGAGACGGCAGAGGGACACGCTGTGGAGCAGTGGAGGGACGCAGTGACATCCGGTGTGTGCCAGGGACTGGTGGCGGACGCTCACGCGGAGTACGGCGACTGGTGGAAGTAGTACGAACAGGGGACTCAGGACGGGACACAGGCGACACAGGGCGAGACTCAGGCTGACGACGCTCTGTGAGACCGCCTGTAGGACCAGTGTAGGGAGAAGGACGAGGAAGTGGCGAGGCAGGCGGTAGCTGTGACTGCGACTGCACCGGCGGTGGACACTCTACAGAGGGAGGGTGACAAGGCGGAGGTGACTAACCAAGAACCTGCTGAAGGAGTGGAACAAAGTACGGCCGCGGCCGTGAGGTGCCCCCTGCAGCAGGAGAGACAGCACCAGAACCTCCAGCAGCTCCAGCAGCACCCCCGGCACCTCCAACGCCCGGGTCTGCAGCACCAGCAGCAGCTCCAACGCCAGGGTCGGCAGCACCAGTAGCAACCCCAACTCCAGGGTCCGCAGCACCAGCAGTAGCTCCAACGCTCGGGTCCGCAGCACCAGCAGCAGCTCCAACGCCCGGGTCCGCAGCACCAGTAGCAACCCCAACTCCAGGGTCCGCAGCACCAGCAGCAGCTCCAACGCCCGGGTCCGCAGCACCAGCAGCAGCTTCAACGCCCGGGTCTGCAGCACCAGCAGCAGCTCCAACTCCAGGGTCCGCAGCACCAGTAGCACGGTCCGCGACACTAGGAGCGCCACTCCTGAGTCTGCAGCGTCGTGCGTACCACTCACGAAGACGCTGGGGAGAGGGCAGCTCCCGCCTAGGCGAGGAAGCACGAGCACCAGCTCCAGCAGCACCCCTAGCTCCAGAAGCACCTCTCCTGAGGCTGCAGTACTGTAAGTAACACTCACACAGCTGCTGTGAGGAGAGAGCTCCTCCAGGCGTAGCACTCCCAAGCTCAGCACCCCCAAACTCAGCACCCCCAGACTCAGCACAAGCACGCTCCGTACTCCCAGGCTCAGCACCCCCAGACTCCATACCCCCAGGCTCAGTACCCCCAGACTCTGCACCCCCAGGCTCAGCACCCCCAGTCTCCGCAACCCCACGCTCCGCACGCTCAGGCTCAGCACCCCGAGCAGGACGAGAGTCGACAGCTACCTCGACAGGCTCAACCGGGTCTACCTGGGACACACCTGAGGGAGCGGCACCCTGAGGGGGGAGGGGGTCTACTACAGCAGCACCTGGCGCGAGGAAGAGAGGCGGGGGAGGGAGCGGGGCAGTGTGGTAGGGGAAGAGGCGGTAGAAGGGTACAGACTCGTCAAAGGTGACGTCCTGAGAGGCGAGGACACGGCGCGAGGTGGGGTGGTAAAACTGCCAACCAGACGCGTCCGGAAAAAAGCCTAGGAAGACACACGGAACAGTGCGGGAGGAGAGCTTGTCCGCGGACGTATCGCGAACAAAAGCTCGGGATCCCCAGACCCGAAAACGCGACGCATCGCCAACCTCTCCCGTCCAACGCAGTGTCGGGGAGGTCTCCGGCAAGGAGACACGGGGCCAGAGGTTGAGCTGATGCGCAGCGTATCGGACCGCAAACGGCCACAAAAAGTGGGGAGCAGCCGCATGGATCAAGGAGGTACGAGCGACCTTCATGACCAAGCCAATGCGGCGCTCAGCAACCCCATTCTGTTGTGGAGAGGCCGGAAGCGTGAACGACTGGCGGATGCCGTGCTCCGCACAGTAGGCTGCCAAGAGGTCGGAAGAGAACTAACCACCTCTGTCAGAGTGCAAGCACAGGACAGGAAAGTCCGAGTGGAAACGCTCGCTGAGCTGAAGACGAGAAGCGCGGATCCAAGGGATCAAAACATCAGGGACCTCACCCTTGGTGCGCAAGGGGAAGACCGTGGTGTAGCGCGAGTAGTCGTCAACAACTATCAGGAAGTACCTTTCCTGACCCTGACAACGGACGCGGGCGGGGCCCCACACGTCCATCTGGAGCGTCTGCAAGGGAGCAGACGTCGGGGGAAACAAGGAGGAGTGAGGAGCAGCGCGCTGCCGCCCCTCAACACAGGGAAGGCAGGGAGGAGCTGGCGAGGGTGGGAGGGGAGGGAGAACCCTGGGAAGACCAGAGACAAGGTACCGTTTGTGCATTGCCCGAAGGCGTTGCACGGACGGGTGACCAAGTCGGTGGTGCCAGAGGACTGTCTCGTGCGCCAGAGAGCGGCACGAGCAGGGGGCCGACAGCTGACCTGACGCAGACGCAGACGTAGCTACCTGAGGGGACTCAGTAGTCAGTGTGTACAGGTCCGACCCCGGCTGCCGTGTGAAGGTCGCCAGGTGACGGCCCGTACGAGCACACGTGCAGTGTGTCACGCGCTCGTAGGTAGGGGTGAACTGGTGGACACCCCTGTCCTGGAGCGCACTACCCGCCACCAAGTTCGTAGAGAACGAGGGGAGGTAGAGACCGGACAATGTGCCCGACGGGACGGCCGGACAGAGGAGGACAGTGGAGGAGGTCGCAAGGACTGGAACCCCAGAGGGGTCAGCGAGAGAGACTGCAACGGGCCGAGCAAGCTGCTCAAAAGCCGTGCGGTCACGAAAGAAACAGCGGGAGGCACCTGAGTCTAGTGTAAAGGTGTGCAGTGCCTCAGTCGACTCAGTAACAGGGGGCGCAGACGCACCAGCACCTAGAGCAGCAACCTCACCAGCACCTGGGGTAGCAGACACTCTAGCACCTAGAGCGGTAGCCTCACCGGGTCGAATACCCAGGTCGGGCGGAACACGCAGGTACTGGGCACCCTCTCCACTAATAGACATCACATACATGGCAGAGAGAATAGCATCAAAGTCTAGAGCAAAGATATCAATGTTTCGCTTCATCACATCAGCCCAGCGGGGCAGCTCAGTGGCGTCAGGGAACTGAGTATGCCAAGCGTCGTCGAGGCGTGAGAAGCAGCGCTGCGTGGGGTGCGCCCTCCCACACGTCTGACCAGTGCGGTCACCAGTGCGGATGACGTACGTGCAGCTAAGGCCACCCCCCCCCCCCCCCCCCCCCCCCCCTCGTGCTGAGCGTACCACTCACGGAGCTCCTGGGGCGACGGAGAGTGTTGCAGGCTCTGGCCACCGCCAATGCCTCCACGACCACCACCGCCGCCGCCACCTCCTCGACCACCTCCTCCCCTGCCGCCGCCGCGTCCACCGCCGCCCCCACCACCGCCCCCGCCCCTGCCACCGCCCCCGCCGCTGCCGCCACCACCCCCACCGCTGCCACTAGCCCCACCAGTCCCACCACCACCCCCACCGCCGCCACCACCCCCACCACCGCCTCCCCCGCCGTCACCTCCGCCTCCCTTGCCCCCTTTGCCCTTGCCGCTGCGGCGCCCGCTCGAGGCAGACGCAGCCCCGACCTTCTCAGAACCAAGGAGGTCGACAGCAGAAGCAGAGGCTAAAGAGGGAAGAAGGGGGGAAGGGGAACACCCCTCAAAGAAAGGGGTGCGGGGGTCGCCACGAGAGGCACCTACAACGACTATGCTAGCCTCAGCTGCAAGCAGTTCCTTCTCGAGGAGGGCAATGGTGAGCTCAGTGGGGCAGCGAGCTAGGAAGTGATCCCTCACAGCACGCAGAGTGTTAGGGAGGCGGGTGACTAGATGGTAGAGAGTGAGCCAGAGCGGGGGAGGGTTCTTGGCAAGAAACTCATCGGGCATGGTGGCACGGAAGCGGGCCTCACTAGTACGGAGGTGCGTGATGAGGTCAGCGACTGTGTGGAACGAGGCCAGGTTGGGAAACAGGTAGGGGAGTGAGAGACGGCCTAGCGCGGCAGAGGCAGGTGAGGAGTAGCGAGCAACGAGAGCGGTGTACAGTGCCTGTGCAGTCTTGTGCTGGCCAAAGTGCTCGCGCTCGTCTATCGGCAGGGAGTTGCGAATAGCGAAGCGAGCGTGGGCGTCATGAGTCTGCCACTGTGAGCGGGCAGTGTTGTCAGCAGTAGCAGCAGGAGCAGTAGCATGGCCTAGGGCGTGATCGTACAGTGTGATGTCCTCTTTGGCAGTGAGCTGTAGGAAGAGGTGTAGGTCATCTAGCCAGGTATCAAACTTCACTGGGCGGCCCTCAGCATCGAAAGCTAGCACAGGAGGGCTAGCCATAGCAGCAGTAGAGTAGCAGTAGAGTAGCAGTAGTAGCAGTAGGTGCACCCTAAAAACAGTAGGCAGGGCGACTCAGGTAGGGCGGCTCGGTCCAGTACGGGCGGCGCGGCTCGGTTCAGGTAGGGCGGCTCGGCTCGGGTAGGGCGGCGCAGCTGGGTTCGGGCGCGCGGCTCGGTTCGGGCGGCTCGGTTCGGGCTGGGCGGCTCGGTTTGGGCTGCTCGGTTTGGGCGGCTCGTTTTGGCGGGGCCGTGGGTGTCGCGGCGGGGTGCTAAGGGGCGGCGCGCGGGCCGAGAGGGGGCCGACGGGGCCGCTAAGGGGCAAACGGGGCCGACGGGGCCTCTAAGGGGGGTCGCGCATGGGGTCGACGGGGCCAGCGGGGCCGCTAAGGGGCGGCTCGTGGGGTCGACGGGGCTGGCTGGGGCCTCTAAGGGGGGCGACGCGCGGGGTCGACGGGGCCAGCGGGGCTGCTAAGGGGCGGCACGTGGGGTCGACGGGGCCGACAGGGCCACTAAGGGTTGGGCGCGCGGGGCAAACGGGGCCAACAGGGCCTCTAAGCAGGGCCAGCGAGGCCTTTAAGGGGCGGCGCGCGGGGTGGATGGGGCCTCTAAGGGGCGGCGCGCGGGTCGCTAAGAGGGGGCGGGTCGCGGGTCGCGGGGCCTTAGGGGGCCGTGAAAACGAGGCGCACGAGGGCGCTAGGGGGGAGGCGCTCGAGGGCGCTCCGACAGTAGGGCGCACGAGGGCGCTAGTAGGCAGCTGTAGTGGTGGGCCCTAGGAATCGGTCCTAGCGGAGGACCTGCTCTGATTCCATGTTATGAAGAAGAAGTGATTGCACTATGAAAGTTGGAGTACAAGTAGGAAACCCTAACTTTGTGTACCCCCTAAAGGCTAACCCACTATAGCCTACACAATGATAACACATACAGTGTTTGACACAGCGATACCCGAGCTCCACTATAGCCAATGGCTGCAGCTCCGCCAGGCTCCTTAGCAGCGTGGCCTTGTTTTTGCAGCACAGCTCACACTTCTCTACCCACTCCTTCACTTCTTTCCTCATTCCCGCCCACCACCACCCCGTCTGCAGCAGCTAGATCGTGCGCAGCGGTCCGTAGTGGCCAAGCTTCTCGTGCACTTCCTTGATTATAGCCTCTCGTGCTGCTGGCTCCGGTACTCGCTTCCACCCATCCTTGGTCTGCAGCTGTACCTGCCCCTGGTACCACCTGTAGTGTTGCCCCTTAGCCCTCGCCCTGCTGTCAAGTCCACCATCCTCTGCTGTCTCTCCCTTGATCCATGCCAGCGTCGCTGCGTCCTGCCACACATCTGCCGCTCTCTCTTCTGCTCCCCACCTGCCCCCTTTTCCTTGACCATGACAGTCAGCACTGCCACCGGCTGCCCCCTTGCTGTGTCTCCGTTCTCTCCGTCCTCCTACTCCCTTGGTGGGTTTCTTGAGAGCCCATCCACGTGCTGCATGGTTCGGCATGGGCGGTGCTTCACTGTGAAATCGTATTCCTGTAATTTCATCGCCCATCGCGCGTTCCGCCCTGTGAGAGTCTGGTTCTGCATCAGCCACAGCAAGGGCTGGTGATCCGTCACCAGAGTAAAGTGCCTTCCCTGTAAGTACACTCGAAAGTGTCCCACTGCCCAAACTGCCGCTAGCCCCTCTCCCTCATATGACGAGTAGTTGGCCTCCGCCGGATTACAGATTCTGCTCGCGAATGCGACTACCTTCTCCTGTCCTTCTTCCAGCTGGCTCAGCACTGCCCCCATGCCTACGCTGCTCCAATCCGTGTAGAGCACGAAAGGCGCCTTCCCGTTTGGCAGCTTCAGTACGGCCCCGCTCTTCACCGCCTCCATCAACCCCTTCAAGGCCTCTTCTTGTGGCTCCTCCCACTGCCACTTCTGATCTTCTCTCAGTAGCTTGTTCAGTGGTGCCGCGCGCTTGCTGAAGTCGGGAATGAACTTTTTGTAGTAGTTCAGGAATCCCAAAAGTGCTCGTAGCCCGCTCCTGTCCCTTGGTCGCCCCACCCTGTCCAACACCTCCACCTTAGCCTTCTGGATGCTCAGCTCCCCTCCTGCCACCTCAAACCCCAGGTAAGCCACGCTGCTGTGTCCGAAACGGCACTTGCCCAGATGGCATGTTAGTCCCGCTGCTTGAATGGCCGTCAGTGTCGCCTCTATGTCCTCCACGTGTCTTTCGCTGTCCGGGCTAAAGATCATGACATCATCGATATAACAGGCAGCTCCCTTAACCTCTCTTAGGACGGTATCCATTACCCGTTGGAAGACTGCTGAAGCATTGCGCAAGCCGAACGGCATATAGTTCCACTCGTACAGGCCGTCTGGTCCATGGAATGCCGTCTTTTGTTTATCCTCCTCTGCTATAGGGATTTGGTTAAAACCCTGCCGCAAATCCAGCGTAGAGAACACCCAGCTTCCGTGCAGCTGATCGAAAATTTCCTCTGCCATGGGCATAGGGTAGCGGTCGCTAGCCGTCACTTTGTTTAGGCCTCTGTAGTCCCCGCACATTCTCCTTGACAGGACTGCTCCTGTCAGATCTGTCCTGGCGGCTACTACTGTGGCAGCTGCATAGTTTGAGGAAGAGCGGCGGACCAGTCCGGTCGCCAATAGCTCCTGGCATTTCGCAGTGCAGACCTCAATGTCCTGTGGGCTCATCCTCCGCCGTCTTTGATACACCGGCACCTCGCTGGTCAGAGGCAGGTGCATGTTACTCATCGTGCACTTCCCCAGCTCCTGCAGAGTGTGTGCGAACGCCGCTGCGTGCTTACGCAGCACTGCTTCCAGCCGAATTGCTGCAGTTCCTTGCAGGGCAGCGCCTATGTTCCATTGGTGTTCCCCTTCCAGCTCTCCTGCTGCCACTTGTCCTTCCGTGCCCTCGGCGACCTGTGGTGCTGGCTGTCCCTCATCCTCTACCTTCCTTTCCGCTTCGCTCTCCCCTCCTTCTCCAGCGTCTCTTGACTGCTCTTCAGCGCTATGTACGCTCTCCTTGGGCCATGTACGCTCTCCTTGGGCCCAGGAATACTTCGTCAGGGTCAGGGATCCATGCGTCCGTTTGATCCTCTCTCTCTTCACTGTCCCAATCTATTTCAGGCTCCCCCCCTTCTTCCACATCCTCCTCCTCCTCATCCTGGTCAGGGTATCTCCCGGGTGCTTTATCCCTTTCCGCGTAGCTTCCCGTCCTCCTCTCCACCGGTACCCCCTTTTGACGTTCTTCCCGTGCTTCCTCCTCTAGCAGTTCTAGGAACCGCTCCGCTTCCCACTGCTTTTGGTCATCCCGCTCTGTCCTTGGGTTTACTCTCGCTACATGATCTCTCCTCCTCTCCAGCCGCTTTTTCTCTAGGTGCCTCTGTAGGACTCCCACTAGCCAGTGTAACGCGTTCAGGTCCATCGCATTCCCCAGTGCCCTCTTTCTTTGCTGCTCCGTCACGTCTCCACTCGCCGTGGCTCCTGCCATGAATCCCATTGCCAGCTCTCGTTCCAATGCTGTAGGCTCTTCCCATACTCCCTTCAGGCTGTCGTACACCATCCCTGGGCCTTCTCTAGCACCTTCCATCTTGAACCCCTTCGCCCGGTCGTGTGCCACCAGGGTGGGCCATGCCTGCCGTGGCTTGCCCACCGCGTTGCATGGGTACTGCATCTCGTGGTCAGGATATCTCACGGGAGCTGGGACTCTTGCAGGCTCGAGTATGTCCTGCACCAGGCGGGCACGCGGCCGCTCCATCATAGACAGCTCGTATAGGACGGCTGCCTCCGGTATCACGTTCTGCCAATACCTGCGAGGTCTGTGCGCCCTGCTGCCATTTTGCGCCGCGTCCCAAGCCACTCCTGCCCCCAACTCTGCACGAATCTCTGCCTCTGCTCTCTTCACCGCCTCTCTCCCGTCATCCCGGGTGTCCACATTCTCCACTATGTATGCTACCTCCCCTTACTTCCTCTTGATCATCTTCAACACTCGCACCAGCTCGCGGAACAGCCCAATCCTCGGATCCTCAAACCCCCTTCCTTCTCCTGCCCGTGATAAGCCCTGACACTCCCATCCTGCGACTACCAGATCTACGTGCCCCCAGTGGGCCAGCGCGTCTTCCTTCACATCCTCTACCCTGTGACACACCCATTCCGCCCCCCTTTCCACTGCGACTGCATACAACTGCAAGGGGTAACGCTCTTCCAGCTTCTTAATGTGGTGCCAAGCCATGCAGTTCACCGCCTCATCATTTTCCACGTAGATATACTTCTCCACCCTCAGCCCTGCCTTCAGCACTGTGGCCAGCCCCGTGCAAATACCCGCGAACAACTCCAGCAGCACTATAGGCTAGTGGAACACCCCCGCATCCAGGTGCAGCTCCCTTAGTCTACCACTCTCACCCCAACGCTGTCGGTGCCGATCTCGCTGCCTCCGTTCCTCATCCAATCTTTCCCAACTGAGAATCCCCAATTCTTCCTCCACAGTCCTGATCTTTGCCTGGTATGCCTCTCGTGGTTCTCGGCGGATGAATCTGACGGGCAGTTCTGCCACTGGCTGATTCTTCTCCCAGTACACGACTCGGTACGTGAGTTTCTCCTCCCACATGCATATGGTAGCGCCGATGCAGTAGAGGAATTCCACACCCAGCAACAGATCGTAGTCTTCCGAGGGTGAGATTCCACACTGTAGCTTGACCGAAGACTCCTCTGGGCTTCCCTGTCGTATGTATATCTCAACCGTGCTCCTGGTCTTCGGCATCCACTTGGTGCCTCCTCCCTCTGCTGTCATCAGCAGCAGGCCTTCTTCTATCTGACGCTCCGGCCGATCTAGCTGTAGCTGCTGCGCAAGTCTCTTTCCGATCAGCACCGGGTGAGCCCCGGTGTCCATGATTGCCTGTTTCACTGCTACTCCTCCCACCGTTATATATCCCTTCTCTGCCACCAGCACAGACGCAGCGCAGCTGAGCCTCTCCATTGGGTGGCGGCGCGGCGGGTGCAAGTCTTCTTCCTCTGCTGCTGCCTGGCGCCTCGGTCCCTCTTCCCTCCTTCCCTCCGTCCGTGGCCTCAGATTTCTCTCCCGCGTCCTCAGCCCCAACTCTTCGCGGTCCCTCTCAGGCCATGCCATCAGGCAGAAGTCGTCTTTGCTACTCTCCTCTTCTTCCCTCCCGGCCACCATTGCCGGTTTCTTCTCCTCCCCCGACTCTCGCCCCTCCAACTGAGCTCTCAGCCTCTCGATTTCTGCCCGCATCTCCGCCACTTCGCTCCTGTCACGGCTGTCTCCCCTCCCTTCTCCCCTCTTCGAATAGCACTCCCTTTCCGCGTGCCCTCGTCGCCCGCACTTCCCGCACACCGGCGCTTCGGGGCAGTCGCGCCTCTGATGATCCTCTTGTCTACAGATCGAACACGCCGGCGGGTTCCTACAGTCCCGCCTCAAATGTCCCATCTGCCCACAGTTGTGGCACTTGCGGGTGTCTCCAGGGCCTCTCGGCGGTCGCTCCCTGTCTACTGGAGCCGCACTCCATGCAGGCCTCCTGTGCTCTGGCGCACGTTTTGCCGTGCGCTCCACCTCGAACAGCCGCCTCTCGGTCTCCACTCTGTTCGCCGTTTCGTACGCCACGCCCAGCGTTGCCGTCGCCCCCATCTCAAAGATATTCACCTGTACATCCCGCTGCAGCTCGTAATTCAGTCCATTCAGAAATTTGCTGACGAGTCTGCCTTGGTCCACACAATTCATGTCCTCCGCGAGCTCCACCAGTCGCCCGTAGTAAGCCAGCAGTGATTCTCCCGACTTTCGTTTGAACCCGCGGAATTCGACCACCCGCTCCGGCGTCTGCAGAGGAAACTGTTCTCGCAGCATCTCCAGGAAGCGCCTCGTGGGGTCCCTTTCCCCAGCCAGCGCCTGTGCCGCCCAATCCAACAACTCGCGCCTGCAGATGCGATAATAAGTCTCCGCTTCTCCCGTCAGGGTATTCGCCAACCCTCTAAAGAACTCCTCCGCATCCAATCGATCTCGCTCCCATCGCGCGCGCAGATTCTCCAGCTGCATCAAGTAGTTCTTCAGCGAGGGACCACGCCTGACTTCCCCCGAAAAGCGTTCCGGCACCTCCACCTTAGGCAGCATAGTATAACGCCAGCGCGTTAATGCCACGTCTTCCTCGAAGCCTTGCCACGATGCACTTCGGCGATACGGTCTGTCGCTATTCCGGCCAGCTCGGGTTGCCGCCGCTGTTTCTCCGATCGGTAGTCCCTCCCCTTTCTCCTTTGTTTCCTCCTTTTCTGTGCGGCGCGGCTCTTTGTGCGCTTCTCCTGAGCCCGTGGCTCCGCCCGGCCTCTTTTCGCCCATTCCTTCCGCGCCTTGCGCGTTCACTTCCGCCATCTCGCCTTCCTTCTTCAGGTCCTTCACTGCAAAATCTAGCCCCGATCGAGTGGGCATCCAAGCCAGAATGCTTGTATGTGATAAGCCCTTGGCTCCTTCACATAACACACTTTGCGAATCGCTTTATTCCATCCTAGCTTGCAATATCTCCTTTTCCTCACTACTTGCTCGAGTAGGTGCAAGAATATCGTGTTCAAAGGAAACATACAAGCATTGAGGATAGCTATCAATAGGTACCTCCTATCTACCATATTGGCCTCCGCCTCACTCATCCAGCCTACCCTTGCCTGTCCGCAGAGGCTAACGCGACTTTGGAACAGACTAGCAACCACCCTGCCGACTGCCTCTGCTGCCCGCCTCCTGCTTCTTTCCCTCCAGCTGCCACTGTGTTGTTCCAGCTGGCTCCTTGTGAGAAAACTAGAACGAGAATGAATGCACTATGAAAGAGTTGGGTACAAGTACTAACCCTCATTGGGTTGTACCCCATATGGGCTACCCCACTACAGCCTACACAAAAGCATAAGCTATAATGTTCTGACACACCCCCATAGGCAAAGTGGGGGAGTACAAGGGGTCACAAGACCAGTCAAGCAAAGCAAAGCAAAGCAAGCTCAGGGTGGATCACAAAGTCACCACACATTCCGAGCACAAGGTCAAGGCCACAAGGCCAGTTCACATGAAGGAGTACATATATATATAAAAGGCTAGACAAGCAAGAGCAGGTGTATATATATATATGTAACAGTACAAGTAAGGTCAAGAGGTGAACAAGTGAGGCAAGGCAGGCACAAGACCCAGCTGAGCACAGAAGTGCTGATGATCACAAGGCGCAAGCGCCTTGGTGAAGATATCAGCAATGTTGGCCTCAGAGGCCACGTACGCAAGACGCAGCTGACTTCGCTGCTGCAGCTCACGAGCAAGGAAGTAGCGGAGAGCAATGTGCTTCGTTCTGTGCTCCAGTCTCTGCTCTCGACGCAAGGCCAGCATGGCCTTGTTGTCTACGTACAGCACTGGAGGAGAACGAGGCGGCTCTCCGAGGTCAGTCAGCAGGTAGGTGAGCCAGCGAAGCTCCTGTGCAGCCATGGCCCCGGCGTAGATCTCAGCCTCACAACTGGAGCCGAGAACAGAAGACGAGTGGGTAGCCCGCCACGAAACAGAGCCGGAACCAAGGCTGAAGGTGTAACCCTGTGACGACCGCTACGTAGCCTGGTCGTCAGCCCAAGAAGCGTCTGCGTGCCCAGTGAGGACCACTGGACTCTGCCCTCCAAGCACAAGCCCCATGCCCGACGTACTGCACAAGTAGCGCAACACCCTCTTCGCTGCAGCCATGTGCTCCGGTCTGTGTCTCCTAGGAGCAACATAGCGTGCGAGAATGCTAAGAGGGTATGCAAGGTCAGGTCGAGTGCAGGTCATCAGGTACATGAGGCATCTAACAAGCTCTGGGTACGGGCCACTCGACTCTATGGACTCATCCGAAGGCAGAGCTGAGAGCGAGTGGCGAGTAGACAGAGGAGTGGCCTGAGGCGAGGAGTACGTGAAGCCGAAGCGCTGAAGGACCTGCTGCACCATGTGTGACTGAGTCAGGGTAATGGTGCGGCGTGCTCTGTCCCGGGTGATCTGCAAGCCAAGGTAGCTGCGCAGTTCCCCCAGGTCTGTGCACGTGTGTCTCTTCTGCAGCTCGGACTTCACGTGGGCGAGTCCAGCAGTGTCAGCTGTGGCAAAGACCAAGTCGTCGACGTACACGAGGATGTAGAACGGCGGCAAAGAAGTGTCGGTGCGCAGAAACAGCGACGGGTTGGCAGTATAGGGAGCAAACCCAAGAGCCGCAAGTGTAGTCCTCAGTGTGTCGTGCCACTCACGCGGTGCCTGGCGGAGACCATAGACTGGCCGCCGGAGGCTCCACTGGGTGCTAGGAGGAAAAGACCCAGTGAAGCCAGGTGGGCGGCGCAGCCAAATCTCCTCGTGCAGGCTGCCCTGCAGGAAATCTGTGCTGAAGTCAAGAGAGTGAAGCTCAAAGTCACGGTGAGCAGCTATGTGCAACAGTACCCGAAGAGTGGTCATCTTCGGGGTGGGAGAGAAGGTCTGAAAGTAGTCAACTCCCTGCCACTGACTGAAGCCACGAGCCACGTAACGCGCCTTGAAGACAGGCGGAGAACCCGGCGGCCGCTTCACCTTGAAAATCCACATGCCACTGACGATGTTCGCCCCAGGCGGGGGAACCTCGTCAACGTAGGTGCCTGTGGACATCCAGGAAGCCATCTCTGCGTCCATAGCTGCCTGCCACTGAGAGGAGTAGGGACCCTCTATCGCCTCCGCGTAAGAGCGCGGAGTCGGGATGTCAAGTGCATCCGGGTCTCCCTCAGGGGTAAGCAGTACGGACACGAGATGAGGTGAAGCAGCAGCCAGACACTGGAACTCCTCCTGCCTGTCCTCAAAGACGTCCGTGCCAAGGGCACACTCACCCCCGACGGACGGAGGACAGACAGACTCAAACTCAGCAACAAGACTAGCAGCGTAGTCTAGACGACATCGAGCAGCAAAGTCGACAAGCTCAGCAATGAGGGCAGACGCAGTAGTGGACTCAAAAGAAGGGTCCGTGACGACAGTAGCAAGGAGACGCGTGACAGTAGGACTGGCAGCACGAAGAGAGTCCGACTCCGGGTCGGCAAGAGCAGGAGGAGAGGACTCAGGAGGAGAAGGCAAAGGGGCACGCAGAGGATCAGTGGACGGACGCAGAGACATCCGGTGCGTGCCACGGATAGGAGGAGGACGCTGACGCGAACTACGACCACTAGTGCGAGCAGGACGGACAGGCGACGTAGGGCGAGACGCAGGCTCACGACGCTCAGCAAGACCTCCAGTAGGACTAGTGTAGGAAGAGGGAGCAGGCACTGGGGAGGCCGACGGTAACTGTGACGGTGACGGGACAGGCTGTGGACACTCTAGGGGAGGAGGAGGACCAGTAGAAGGCGGAAGACCAAGAACCTGCTGAAGGAGCGGAACGAAGTACGGTCGAGGCCGCTCAGCGACTCCAGACACAGCACGGACAGCACCAGCACCCCCAGTGGCAGCACCAGCGCCAGCAGCACCTCCAACTCCAGTACCTCCAGCAGCACCAGTAGCACCTAGAGTAGCACCGCCTCCAGGACCGACAGCAGTAGCCTCAGCACCAACACCCTTAGCAGCTCTAGCTCCAGTCGCACCCGCCGGCCCAGCAGCTCCAGTACGTCCAGTACGAGCACCTCCGGGACCCGCGGCACCAGCACCCTCAGCAGCCGAAGACCCTCCAGCTCCAGCAGCACGCCTTCAGCGCCAGGCAAACCACTCGCGCAGCTCCTGTGGAGAGAGTGGCTCCCACCGAGACGAAGCACCCGGAGAACCTCCAGGCCCAGCACCGCCAGACGCCACACGATCTGGCCCAACCCCCTCAGGCTCCACACCCCCAGGCTCAGCACCTCCAGACGTAGCACCCCTAGGCTCAGCACCCCAAGGCGTAGCACCCCCAGGCTCAGCACCCCCAGTCTCAGCACCCCCAGTCTCAGCACCCCCAGGCTCAGCACCCCCAGTCTCAGTACCCCCAAGCGTAGCACCCACACGCTCAGCACCCTCAAAGTCAGCACCCCCAGGCTCAGCACCCTCAGCAGCACCAGAGTCACCAGTGACCTCGACAGGCTCGACTGCGTCTACCTGGGACACACCTGAAGGGGCTGGACCCTGAGGGGGGAGGGGGTCTACCAGGGGGGGACCTGGTACGAGGAAGAGCGGCGGCGGGGGGAGGGACGGAGTGCAGTAGGGGAAGAGGCGGTAGTAAGGGACCGACTCGTCAAACGTGACGTCCTGGGAGGACAGAACACGGCGAGAGGTGGGGTGGTAGAACTGCCACCCTGGCGCGCCAGGGGGGAAGCCAAGGAAGACGCAAGGAGCCGCACGAGGGGACAACTTGTCCGCAGACAAGTCGCAGACAAACGCCCGAGATCCCCAGACACGAAACGCAGACGCATCGCCAACCTTCCCCGTCCACAGCAAGGCTGGGGAGGTCTTCGGCATGGAGACCCTGGGGTGAAGGTTGATCTGATGCGCTGCGTACCGATCCGCAAACGGCCACAGAAAATGGGGGGCAGCCGCATGCATCATGGACGTACGGGCGATGTCCATGACCATGCCAATGCGACGCTCAGCAATCCCATTTTGCTGTGGAGAGTCCGGAAGCGTGAAGGTCTGGCGGATGCCTCGTGCACGACAGTAGGCTCGCAGAAGGCCAGAGGAGAACTCTCCGCCTCTCTCAGAGTGCAGACGCAGAACAGGAAAGTCCGAGCCAAAGCTCTGCCTGAGCTGGAGACGAGCTGCGCGGATCCAGTCGATCAACACCTCAGTGACATCACCCTTGCTGCACAAGGGGAAGACTGTGGTGTAACGCGAGTAGTCGTCAACCACCAGCAGGAAGTAGCGCTCGTGACCCAGTCCACGGATGCAGGCGGGGCCCCACACGTCCATGTGAAGCGTCTGCAGCGGGGCCTCTGTCGGAGGAAACTGGGAGGAGTGAGGGGCAGCCCGCTGCCGTCCCTTGACACAAGGGACGCAGGTAGGGGCAGGCCCCGGAGGAAGGGGAGGGAGGGACCGGGGAAGACCAGAGACAAGGACACGGGAGGCCATGCCTCGGAGACGAAGCAGGGAGGGGTGACCAAGGCGGTGGTGCCAGAGGAGAGTCTCGTGAGACAGGAGGCAACACGAGCAGGGGGCAGACTCAGGACCAGACCTGGACGCTGCAGCAAACACCTGACCCGACGCAGCTACCTGACCAGACGCAGGGACAGGAGGAGACGCAATGGTCAGTGTGTACAGGCTCGACCCCGGCCGACGAGTAAACGTGGCCAAGTGTCGGCCTGTCTGAGCGTCCGTGCAGTGGGTCACCCGCTGGCTCGCAGGAGTGAACTGGTGAACTCCCCCATCCTGTAGGTCAGCACCACTCACCAAGACAAGACAGGGTGCCAGAGGGAGCCGCCGGACACGGGAGGACAGTGGAGAAGTGAGCAAGGACAGGACCCCCAGAGGGGTCTGCCAAAGAGACTGCAACTGGCCGACCAAGTGGCGTGAGTGTGGTGCGGTCTCGAAAGAAGGAGCGAGAAGCCCCCGAGTCAAGTGTGAAGGTGTGGGAGGCCGAAGCCAACTCGGTACCTGATAGCGCGGACTCACCAGCACCTGAGGAAGCAGACGCACTAGCACCTAGAGCAGCAGCCTCGCTAGCACCTAGAGCAGCAGCCTCACCAGTACCTAGAGCAGCAGTCTCAATGCCCGGGTCGGGCGGGAAACAGCAGTAACAGTCACCCTCATCACTAATAGTCACAGCATACATGGCAGCAAGAATAGCATCAAAGTCAAGGTCAAAGATAGCTACTCTCGCCCTAGACAGCTCACCCCAGCGGGGGATCTCCGTGGCCTCCGGGAACTGGTTACGCCAAGCGTCCGTCAGGCGGCCAAAGCAGCGCTAGGTGGAGTGCGCACCCCCACACTGCTCACCCGCGTGGTCGCCGGTGCGTAGGATGTAGGTGCACGGACCAGTACCCCCACCCCGCTGGCGTGCAGCATACCACTCACAGAGCTGCTGAGGTGGGGGGATGTCACGAGTGCGTTGCTGCTGCTGCTGCTGCTGGCGCTGACCACCACCGGAGCCGACCCTCTGCGCAGCGCCACCCCGACCAGCTCCACCTCCTCCTCCACCGCCTCCTCCACCGCCGCCACCTCCGCCACCTCCGCTCCCACCGCCACCGCCTCCGCCTCCGCCTCCACTGCCGCCACCGACACCTCCACCCCCGCCACCACCCCCACCGCCACCCCCACTCCCTCCGCCGCCTCCACCGCCGCCTCCACCGCCCCCGCTAGCTCCTCCAGCGCCGCCTCCACCGCCGCCTCCACCGCTCCCGCTAGGGGTAGACGCCGCACCGACCGACTCAAGCCCAAAAAGGTCGGCCGCAGCAGCAGAGGCAACAGAGGGCAAAAGGGGGGAGGGGGAACACCCCTCAAAGATGGGGGTGCGAGGGTCACCACGAGAGGCTCCTACAGCGACTATGCTCTTCTCCGCTGCTAGGAGGGCTTTCTCGAGGAGGTCAACGGTGAGAGTGGTGGGGCAAACTGAGAGGAAGAGGCGGGTGACGATGTAGTAGAGAGTGATGTACATGGGGGGGGGGGGGTTCTTGGCGCTGACTCAGCAGGAAGTGCAGCGCGGTAGCGAGTGTCACTAGAGCAGAGGTGCGTAATGAGGTCAGCGACTGTGGGAAAGGCAGCAAGGTCAGGGAAGAGGTATGGTAGCATGAGGCGGCTGAGTGCAGCAGTGGCAGGGGAGGAGTAGCGCGCAACTACACCGTCGTACACGGTCTGAGCACTCTTGTACTGGCTAAAGTGTGCACGCTCAGAGGTAGGCAGGTGGCGACGCACAGCAAGACGTGTAGCAGCATCGCGTGTGGCCCACTGTGAGCGAACAGTGGCGTCAGCATCAGCAGCAGGGGCAGGAGAGGCACCAGAGGTGAGGTCAAAGAGGGAGAGACCGTGTGCCCTATCGCACTGTAGGAAAAGCTGTAGGTCATCTACCTAGACGTCAAAGTCAATGGCCCGATCCTCAGCGTCAAAAGCGAGGACACTAGGGGTAGCCATGACAGTAGTAGACTAGTAGCGCGAACAGTGGGGTAAGGGCAGTGCAGTGACAGAGGCGCTGCTCTTACCAAACAGGGCGGCTCGGGCGGCTCGGCGGCTCGGCAGGAACTGCAGCTCGGCGGCTCGGCGACTCGGCGGCTCGCGCGGCGCGGGCAGCTCGGCGGCAACTGCGGCCCGGCGACTCGGCGGCTCGGGCGGCTCGGCGGTACGGCGCCTCGGGCGGCTCAGGTGGCGCGGCGGCTCGGGCGGCTCGGGTGGCGCTGGCGGCTCGGCAGTAGCTCGGCGGGGCCGCGTGAAGGCGGGGCCGGGGCCGGGAAGGGCGGGTGACGGGGCCAGCAGAGGCTGGGCCGGGGCCGGGAAGGGCAGTGCCGGGGCCGAAAAGGGCAGCGTCGGGGCCGCAGAGGTAGGCGACGGGGCCAGCAGAGGTGGGGCCGGGTCGGGAAGGGCGGCGTCGGGGCCGGGATAGGGCGGCGCCGGGGCCGCAAGGTAGGCGACGGGGCTAGCAGAGGCTGGGCCGGTCGGGAAGGGCGGCGTTGAGGCCGAGAAAAGGCGGCGCCGGGGCCGCGGGGTAGGCGACGGGGCCGCAGAGCGGCGGATCGGGGCCGGGAAGGGCGGCGTCGGGGCCGGGAAGGGCGGCGCCGGGGCCGCAGGGCTAGGCGACGGGGCCAGCAGAGGCAGGGCTGGGCCGAGAAGGGCGTCGTCGGGGCCCGGGAAGGGCAGCGCCGGGGCCGCGGGGTAGGCGATGGGGTCGCTAGGGCGGCAGATCGGGGCCGGGAAGGGCGGCGCCGGGGCCGCAGGAGTAGGCGACGCGGCCTCTAGGGCGGCGGATCAGGGCCGCTAGGGCGGCGGGACGCAGCCGCTAGGGCGGCGCGACGGGATGGGGCCGCGAGGGCGACGCGACGGGGCCGCTAAGGCGGCGCGAGAGGGTCGAGAGAGGGGAGCGCGACTCGGGCAGGAACTGAGCGCGCTCCGGGCAGGAAAAAAAAATTCGAATTGGTGGGCCCTAGGAACAGTTCCCACGAGGGAACCTGCGCGATACCATGAGAAAACTAGAACGAGAATGAATGCACTATGAAAGAGTTGGGTACAAGTACTTACCCTAATTGGGTTGTACCCCATATGGGCTACCCCACTACAGCCTACACAAAAGCATAAGCTATAATGTTCTGACACCTTGGAGCACACCTGCACACATACGAAAGCAAACACACATGCATGCGAGCACCCATCCGAGCTGATGTGGTAACCTGCTGGCCCTGCCGCTGCCAAGCGCTGTAGTTTCAACCGTTGCCCTCCTCCCACTTACGTATGTCCTGCCCTGTTTGCTCCCCATGCCTTTCCCCAACCTTTCGCTTCGGCAGACGTCACCCTCCCGCGCACCCACTTGTCTCCCGCAAACCTCAACCCTCACCTTGAACCTTCGCATCCCATCCTCGGCACTGCCCTCCTCGCTATCTACAGTATATAAAATTTGTACACTTCCCGATCTCTCCTCACTATCCCGCTCACATTCACATAAATGTGACAGGCGTTGGAGCTACTGGTACTGATGGCACTCCACCGTCGCGACTGTTTCTCGCTCCGCCATCACCGTCGTCTCTGCCACCGCCTGACTCCGTACTTCGTCAGGTTCTTAGCCTCCCGTCTTCCACTGGCCTCCCGTTACAGCCCGGCGCACCACTACCTGCTCCTTCTCCTTACACTAAGCAGACAGACTTGCTTACAGAGCGTCGTGAGCCTGCGTCTCGTCCTGCCTCGCCTGTTCGCGCTGGTCGCACTGGTCGTCATGTTTCTCGTGAGCGTCCGCCTCTTGCCCCTTGCACGCACGCTATGGCACTTGGTCCTTCCTCTCTTCCACAACGTGTTCCCCTACCGTCTCCTCCTGCGTCTTCTCTGCCTGACGTTCAGGACCCTGAGTCTGACCTGGTTCGTGCAGCTCACCCTACTGTCACGCGTCTGCTCGCCACTGTTGTCACTGACCCGTCGTTAGAGTCTGCTGCTGCGTCTGCCTTAGTCTCTGAGCTTGTTGACTTTGTTGCTGCCTGTTTTCTAGACTACGCTGCTAGTCTTGTTGCTGATTCTTAGTCCATCTGTCCTCCGTCCGTCGGGGGTGAGTGTGCTCTTGGCACGGACGTCCTTGAGGATAGGCAGGAGGACTTTGAGTGTCTTGCAGCCGTTGCGCCTCATCTCGTGGCCATGCTGCTTGCCCCTGAGGGAGACCCGGATGCACCAGACATCCCGACTCCACGTTCTTACGCTGAGGCGATCGCGGGTGAGTACTCCTCTCAGTGGTAGACAGCCATGGATGCACAGATGGCATCGTGGAAGTCCACAGGCACTTACGTCGATGAGGTTCCCCCTCCTGGGGCGAACATCGTCGATGGCATGCGAATTTTCAGGGTGAAGCGGCCGCCGGGTTCTCCGCCTGTCTTCAAGGCTCGTTACGTTGGACGAGGCTTCAGTCAGCAACAAGGAGTTGACTTCTTTCAGACCTTCTCCCCCACCCCGAAGATGACCACTCTTTGGGTGTTGCTGCACGTTGCTGCTCAGCATGACGACGAGCTTCACTTTCTGGACTTCAGCACAGTGTTCTTACAGGGCAGTCAGCACGAGGAGATCTGGCTGCGCCGCCCACCTGGCTTCACTGGGTCGTTTCCCCCTGGTACCCAGTGGAGCCTCCATCGGCCAGTCTACGGTCTCCGTCAGGCGCCTCGCGAGTGGCACGACACACTGAGGACGACACTTGCGGCTCTTGGGTTTGCCCCTTCCACTGCTGAACCGTCGCTGTTTCTACGCACCGACACTTCACTGCCGCCGTTCTACATCCTCGTGTATGTCGACGACTTGGTCTTTGCCACTGCGGACACTTAGGCTCTCGCCCTTGTGAAGTCGGAGCTGCAGAAGAGACACACGTGCACAGACCTGGGTGAGCTGCGCAGTTACCTTGGCTTGCAGATCACCCGGGACAGAGCACGCCGCACCATCACCCTGACTCAGTCACACATGGAGCAGCAAGTCCTTCAGCGCTTCGGCTTCACTTGGTCCTCGCCACAGTCCACTCCTCTGGCTACAGGTCACTTGCTCTAAGCTCCACCTTCGAACGAGTCCGTAGAGCCGAGTGGCCCGTACCCAGAGCTACTGGGCTGACTCATGTACCTAATGACCTGCACTCAACCTGACCTTGTGTACCCTCTTGGCCTTCTGGCGCACTACGTGGCTCCTGGTAGGCACCAAAAGGTGCACTGGGATGCTGCGAAGAGGGTACTGCACTACTTGTGCAGTACATTGGGCATGGGGCTCGTGCTTGGAGGGCGGAGCTCAGTTATCCTCACTGGGCACTCAAACGCTTCTTAGGTTGACGATCTGGCTACGCAGCGGTCGTCACAGGGTTACTCAATCAGCTTTGGCTATGGCTCTGTTCTTGGCGGTCTACTCGCTCGTCTTCTATTCTCAGCTCCAGTGTGAGGCTGAGATCTACGCCACAGCCATGGCTGCACAGGAGTTACGGTGGCTCACCTACCTGCGTACCGACTTGGGAGAGAGGCCTCGTTCTCCTGCAGTTCTGTACGTCGACAACAAGGCTGCCATTGCCTTGTGTCAAGACCACAGACTGGAGCACAGAATGAAGCACATCGCTTTGGGTTACTTCCTGGCTCGAGAGTTGCAGTAGCGTGGTCAGCTTCGTGTCGCTCATGTGCCCACCCGAGCCAACACTGCTGATGTGTTCACCAAGGCCCTTCCGGCTGGTGATCATTAGCGCTTCTGCACTGCTCTAGGCCTGGTGCCTACGTGTCTTCACTTGCTGTAGACTTTGGTTGTACTGTGATCTTTATATATATATATATATATATATAAATATATACCTGCATGTTTTCTCTTGCTAGGTAGTGATCACTCTACTGTTTTTGTTGCATATATACCTTTGCATGTGAACTGGCCTTGCGGCCCCTTTGCTTGTGCTCGAGTGTGTGGTGACGTTGTGATCCACCCCGAGCTTGCTTTGATTTTCTTGACTGGTCTTGAGACCCCTTGTTCTCCCCCATTTCGCCTATGGGGGTGTGTCAAACCATATATGTGTTAGTTCTGCGTAGGCTAGAGTGGGGTAGCCCATATGGGGTACAACCCGGAGTTAGGGTTAGTACTTGTACCCACATTTCATTCAATGCAATCATCACTGCTTGCTATCTTGACATAAGAAGCCCCCTTTTCTGTATACAGTAGTTATTATTGCTTTTGTGCATCAGTTTTTACTGGCACAAATTCGAATTCTGATATGTTTTTTTGTGTCAGACTCGAATTCTGACACTTTTACTTATGCCAGACTCGAATTTTGACACAGATCTGACGTGCCGCTCGCGCGAAATTTGCGCGAATTCGGTACGAGTATAAGAACCCCCCGCCCAAAATCGGGCTGTACACCCTAAATAACAGATTGATAGATGATAAATAAGTGTACCCCGGGTCTTAAAATTTTGCTGCCGCCATAATGTCCACCCAAGTATATTTTTCAGCATTTGTAGAGAGTTCCCTGGGTCTTATAGCCGGAACTATACGGGTATCTCCTTTGGCCAAACGCCCATATGATTGAACCAACTCTATAATCCCTACCATTCTAACTAATTTGCGCCTCCATGGAGCAATAGATGCAGAGAGAGAGATATGCCCGGCCAAGGGGCCGGTACGCCCGAAAGTACCATAGGAACTAACTGCTCCCGCCAAAATGCTTCCTCATAAGAGGATGATCCCACGGCCTCTTATCAGGCCATCCTCGTAGCAGAAACAGATCAACACTAGATTTTCGTTATAATGTTATGTTTTCCAGACTTGCACGATGTGAATTTGCACGCTGCCTGCGCTGCCTGCCACTCCCCAGCCGGTGCCGCCTGCAGCTGTGCAATCTGTGCTGTCTTCATACTGCCCGCTGCTGCGCTGCTTCATGTGCTGTCCGCGCACTGCCAGCCTGCCCCGTGCTGCTCTGCATGCTGCACCAGGCGCACTGCCTTGCCCTGCCCTGCCGAGCCGCGGCCCGCTGCTGCTTAGCCTGCACGAGCCGCCAGCGATGGCCTGCCCTGCCTGGCCGCCGCCAGCGCTGCCCTGCCAAGCCACAGCTACTACTGCCACTACTGCTGGCCACTGCCGCTGCTGCTGCCAGCCGCCGCCACTACTGCCCTGCCTGCACGCGCTGCCAGTGCTGCCCTGCCCTACCTGGCCTCCGCCAGCGCTGCCCTGCACGCTGGCCAGTGCTGCCCTTCACTCTGCCCAGCGCTGCCCTGCCAAGCCGCAGCTGCAGCCGCCACTGCTGCCAGCAACTGCCACTGCTGCTGCCGGCCGCCGCCACTGATGTAGCCGCACATACCATTGCTGCCGCCCTTCCGCCACTGCTGGTGACTGCGTCATGGCCAAGATTGCGGTCTTGGCGGTTGACGCAGACGGACGCCCTTTCAAGTTTGGGTTGTGGCATACGTGCCTCCACATTTATCTCTGGACTTTCATTAGAAATCACGTCTCCTTGCTTGAGCACACATCGGGTTCCCTTCAGGCCCCCACCACTCCCACCGAGCCCGCTGTTGACCGTGGAGAGGACGTGCAAAGGCATTACCGGGCAGACCGCCTTGTCTACACAAAGGGGACGGAGCGCGACGCAGTTGCTCAGCTCCAAGCTCACCTACTAGTCGACCAGCGAGCCAACTTTCGTCAGGTGACGTCAGCCCAAAGTTTTTACGGTGCTGTGGTTAGACACTACTCCTCCCTCTCTCCTGCCACTAAGGCACGTCTCGCTGCTTCTATCATGATTCCACTACATTCATACTGCTCACTACACCTGTCCCAGTCACTCTGGCTGACCCCTCTGGGGGACCAGACGTAGCACGTGCCTCCACCGTTCTCTCGTGTCTGGCAGCCCCTTCCGGCTTGCTTACAGGTCTCCACCTCCCCTCGTTCACTACAAACTTGCTGGGTAACGCTGACCTTTAGGACCTATTTTTCACTGTCCCTCATCCTGGGGGTGAGCTCGTGGCAATCTGTACGGACTCACATACTGGCGCCCACCTTGTTACGCTCACTTAGAGACCCAGGTCAGGCCTGTACACACTGACCACTGAGTCCGCACAGGTAGCTGCGTTAGCTAAGGTAGCTGCGTCCGGCCAGTTAGCTGCGTCTTGCTCGTGCCAAGTGCTCACGCACCCATCTCTCCACTGGCACCATCGTCTTGGTCACCCCTCCCTACCGTATCTATGTGGCGTGCACTCTCGTCTCCTTGTCTCTGGCCTCCCCAGGTCCCTGCACCCGCTCCTGCGCTCACCTGCACCGCCGTGCCTTCCCTGCGTCAAGGGGCGACAGCAGGCGCTCCTCACTCCTCCTCGTTTCCTCTGACCACTGCTCCTCTGTAGACTCTCCACATGGATGTGTAGGGCCCCGTCCGCGTCAGTGGATAGGACCGCGAGTGCTACTTTCTCCTGGTTGTTGACCGCTACACCACGGTCTTCCCCTTGCAGAGCAAGGCGGATGTCTCCGGTGCTTTGATCCCTTGAATCCGCACTGCTCGTCACAATCTGAGTGCAAGATTTTAGTAGGACCTCCAGGTCCAGTGACTGCACCCTAATAGAGGCGGTGAGTTTTCCTCCAGCCTCCTTGAGGACTTCTGCCATGCGGAGGGCATCGCCTAGTCGCTCACCCTTCAAGACTCTCCACAGCAGATTGGGATTGCAAAGCGCCGCATTGGCTTGATCTTGGAGGTTTCTCACACCTCCATGATCCTGCGACTGGTCCTTATTTTTTGTGGCCGTTTGCGGCCCGATACGCCGCGCACCAGCTCAACCTCTGGCCCATGCTAGAGACCTGGCCTATATTGCGTTGGATGGGGGAGGTTGACGATGCGTCAGAGTTTTGGGTCTGGGGCTCGCTTGCCGTTGTCCGCGTTACCATCGCGACAAGCTCTCTTCTCGCACCTTTCACTACGTCCTCCTTGGCTTTCTTACAGACGCACCTGGTAGGAAGTTCTACTACCTAGCCACGCATCGCATCCTGTCCTCCAAGAACGTCACCTTTGACGAGTTGATTGGCTTCTACCGTCTCTACCCCCACAGCACTTCCCCCCCCCCTCCCCCTCCCCCCCCCTTGCCTCTCCTCCTGGTTCCAGGTCCCCCCCTTGGTAGACCCCCTCCCCACGCAAGGTCTTGCTCCCTCAGGTGTGTCTCAGGTTGACCCACCCCCCTTGGTTGAGCCTTGGTTGGTCTTCTTGTTAAAATCTCAAAATGAATGACTAGCAAATGAACAAACAAGCAATATATAGGCAGCCCTAACCCTAAACCTAGGACAAAGTGAATATACCTGGACTAGAACAATACAAACTATATCATTATAGTTTGACACACCCCCATAGTCTAGGTGACAGTAGTCCTGCGGAAACCAATACATATCTCAGGGTGGATCATGAAATCACCACACAATCTGAGAGCAAGGGTCATAAGACCAGTCAGCAAAAGCAAGGAAAGGTCACAAGACCGTTCTGCAACAACAAGAATCAAGCAAGGGATGCAACTCAGGGTGGATCACAACATCACCACACAATCTGAGGGCAAACAAGGGGCCACAAGTCCAGTCCACATGCATCGATATAGATACATATAGAATGAGATACAAGGGTACAAGACAAAGCATCTCTACGCAAGCAAGTGAGGGCCTGTAGACACAAGGCCAAGCTGGGTGCAGAAGCGCTGATGGGCACAAGGCGCAACGCCTTGGTGAAGATATCTGCAGTGTTGGCCTCAGAGACCACACGTACCACACGGGCCTGGCCACGCTGCTGAAACTTGCGGAGAAGGAAGTAACGAAGCTGGATGTGCTTTGCCTTCCCAACCAGCCGGGCTCCTTGCACAACTGGACAGCAGACCTCTTGTTGGCGAACAATGGTCGGTGAGGAGGAAAAACAGCTAGCAAAGCTCCTGGACGGCCATGGCCGCAGCGTACACCTCTGCCTCCAAGCTGGAACTAGAGACAAACGACGCGCGAGTCGACCTCCACGAAATAGCTCCGGTCCCAAGACCGAAGCAGTAACCCTGTAAAGACCGTAGCGACTCTGCGTCGTCCGTCCACGACGAGTCCGAGTAACCCGTAAGTGTAACTGGCTGCTTCCCTCCAAGGACAAGTCCCATGCGTGATGTACTTGCCACATACTTCGCCACCCTCTTAGCAGCGTACCAGTGGGAAGGTCAGTGTCTCCCAGGCGCAACAAAACGAGCAAGGACGCTAAGAGGGTAAGCTAGGTCTGGGCGAGTACAGGTCATAAGGTAGATGAGACAACCCACCAGCTCAGGATGTGGACCGCTGGACTCAAATGGCTCGTCCGAAGGTGGAGCCGTGAGCCCATGATCCACAGCAAGAGGGGTAGGCTGTACCTTGGAGAACGGGAAGCAAAACCGCGTGAGGATCTGCTCGTGCATGCTCCCCTGAAGTGACAAGGGCCGAGATAGACAGCGGAGGGGCAATCAGGTGAGTGACCAACGCAGACAGAACATGGGAGACAACAGGGCGAGAGGCACGGAGGTAGTTAAACAACGGGTCATGAAACATAGTGAGGGACGACGCATAACGGCTGTGGAAGGACAGGAGGAGGTGCAACACGAGAGCGGAGAACAGAGTGAAATAGGCCGTCTGCACGGTAACGGGACCGGCAAGGCTCTGGGGACACAGCACGTCTGAGGGGAGAACGACGAGTCCACTGAGACGAGGAAAGGGACTCGGCAGGGGGAACATGAGGGGACGGTAGGGAACCACAAACAAAGCGTGCAAGTGCTAAGTCGGATAGGTCTCGGAGTCGCTGCTTCTCCGCCTCCTCTGGCGACTGCTGCTGCAACACCTGCCCCCGCTGCTACTCCTGTGGCTCCTTCTGAGCTCTCTCCCGCTGTGGCTGCAACAACACCTGCTGCGGCGGCCGGGACTCCTGCTCTACCCTCTCCTGCTGCAGCCACAACTTCACCTGCTGCAGCGGGCAGGACTCCTGCTCTACTCTCTCCTGCAATGGCTGCAACTGCATCTGCTACTACGGGAGGGACTCCTACTCTACTCTCTCTTCTGTGGCTGCAACTGCACCTACTGATGCGGGTGGGACTCCTGCTCTATTCTCTCCTGCTGTGGTTGCAACTGCACCCACTGCGGCAGTCGTGACTCTTGCTCTACCCTCTCCTGCTGCGGCTGCAACTGCACGTGCTGCTACGAGTGGGACTCCTGCTCTACTCTCTCCTGACGCTCCGACTGTGAATGGAGCTGGTGTTGCTGCTGCTGCTGTCGTGACTCCTCCTCTACTCTCTCGTGGTGTGGCAGTGACTCCTCCTCTACTCTCTCGTGACGCTCCGACTGAGACTGCTGCTGCTGCTGTTGTCGTGCCCTCTCGAATCGCTCCCGCTCCTCCCTCTCCAACCTATCTAAATGCTGCACACTAGCCAGGAAACATATTGTGCGCGGCGTAGGCGTCACAGTGCTCGTGTCTCCGGCTCCAGCACCCCCAGATACTGAACCTCCACGGACAACACCCCCAGGGACTCCAGTGTCTTTGGCAAGAACACCCCCAGGCTCCGCAGCAATCGGCTGCGGAGGCGAACGAGGAGGGAACTGCGGAACAGACGGGAAGCCAGGGGGTGAGGCAGGGCGAGGCCGCTGATTCGAGACAGCCTTGTCCTCCTCAGGAGTGGCCTCCTCTCTCACACCCTCCGCACCCCCAAAGCCTGCACCACGGGCTCCAGCAGCCCCAGTACCCTCACCCTCCGCAACTGCCCCTACTGCACCCCTCGACACGTCAAGGAGTGGACGCTACGGGGGGGACGACTGCGGAGTGACGTGTGACACACCTGACGGGGCAGGACGCGAAGGGGATGGGGCTACCAGGGCAACTAGGGGGGCTCAAGGGTGAGGAACAGCGGGGGGGGGAAAGACCTCGGAACCTCGGTGGGGGCGTCTCCTATAGTAACTGACCGACTCGTTGAAAGTGACGTCCTGGGAGCTGAAGAACTGATAGGTAACCGGGTCGTAGAACTGGCAGCCGGAGATGTCGAGTGGGAAGCCAAGAAAGACGCAGACACGCGTGCGCGGAGACAAATTGTTCGCGCCGGGGGCGCCGGGGGAAGCCCCACACTAAGAAGCACTGTGGCGCCTGGACTGGAAACTACGCAAGCACCAAGACTGGACACACAGGTCTCAACCCAAGCTGCAGCTCCCACGTACTGGTGTGTGTACTCGCCGGGTCCGACAGGGCTTCGTGGTGGGGGCAGCCGCTGGCTCTGCTGCTGCTGCTACCACCACAGGTGTTGCAGCCACGGCTGCTGCTGCGGCCACTGCTGTTGTGGTCACTGCTGCTGCTGCGGCCACCGCTGTTGTTGCCACTGCTGCTGCCGCCACTGCTGCTGCCGCTGTCGCCACATCAATATGGCGCTCTAATACGGGTAGTAGGACGGCCTAAGCAAGTGCTGGTGCTACTGGTGGCAGCCTAAGCTGCTTCTGGTGCGCTGGGGGCAGCCTTTACTGCTGATGGTACAGCTGATGGCAGTCTAATGCGGTGGTGAGCGGTTGGGTGGGGTTGAGAGCGGTTGGGAACGGTGTTGGACGGTGAGGTGGGGCTAGGAGTGGCATGGAGTGGTGGAATTTGACTGAGTGCGGTTCTGGTGCTTGTGAGAGGGGTTCAGTGTGGTCGGATGCGGTTGGGAGCGATGGACGGAATTTCGGTGCGGTTGGGAGCGGTGAAGAACGGTCTAGGGCGGTGGGGGAAAACGGGTGGGCTGTCAACGGGCGTAACAAGCGCACGGGCAGTTGCTGTTGATGCTAGCAGTTGCAGGTGCTAACTAGAGCGGTAAAGGGTGGTTGAGACAGGTTGAGTGAAGTGGAGAGCGATATCTTGCGGTTGATAGACGGTTTAGGGTAAGTTTGGGCGGGCGAGACGGGCGGCAGCGGGCGGCAACGGGCCGCTAAAGGGTGGGGCGGTCGTACGTTTTGGCCGCGAGGCCAGCTAAGCGCAGGCCACGGGGCCGTCGAGCAAGGGCCTCGGGGCCCGCTACTGAAGGCCGCGGGGCCTGCTAACGCGTGGGCCGCGGGGCGTGCGTTCTACGGTCACGCGCGAGAAAAGACGGAAAGGGGGGGTGATCCTGCTGCTGACGACACAGCGACCACTCGCCGCTCACCATGCTTGAAGACCCCTCTTGGTTATTTGCCTCGATCGTCGTCGCCGTCTTAGCCGACTGGCCTTTAGACTTTCGTGCAGTTGGGGGTTGTGACACTAGAGGTGCGGACTCTAGGGGTGCTGGTACTGGTCCTAGGGGTACCGACTCTGGGGGTGCTAGTTCTGGGGGTGCTGAGCGTCCTAGTGGTGGTGGAGTCGTGGGTGTTCCTGCTAGAGGTTCTGGCGTGGCAGCAGCAACAGTCTCGTCGGTAGGAGGCTCTCTCGCCACGGCAGCTTCGCGAATCGGTTACTCGATGGTTCGGGTCTAGTGGTGGTGCTGGAGGTATTGGCGTTGGAGGTGCTGGAGCTGTAGGTACTGTTGCTGGAGCTACCGGAGCTGTTGGTGCTGGAGGTACTGGTGCAAAAGGCGCTGGAGCTGGAGGTACTGGTGCAGGAGGCGCTTGAGATGGAGGCACTGGTGCTGGAGCTACTGGAGTTGTTGGTGATGGAGGCGCTGGAGCTGGAGGTACTGGTGCTGGAGGTGCTGGGGCAAGAGGTGCTGGTGCTGGAGCTACTGGAGCTGTTTGTGTTGGAGGTGCTGGAGCTAGAGGTACTAGTGCTGGAGGCGTTGGAGCTGGAGGTACTGGTGCTGGAGGCACTAGAGCTAGAGGTACTGGTGCTGGAGGCATTGGTACTGGAGGTGTTGGTGCTGGAGCTACTGGGGCTGTCGGTGCTGGAGGTGCTGGTGCTGGAGGTACTGGTGATGGAGGCACTAGAGCTGGGGGTACTGGTGTTGGAGCTACCGGAGCTGTTGGTACTGGAGGTACTGGTGCTGGAGGTGGAGGTGTTGGAGGTGCTGGATGTATTGGAGCTGGGAGTTCTGGTACTGTGGGTACTGCGCAGCAGTGATCGTCCTTCTTATGACCACCTGGCTTGGCGCTTTGCCATATTCTTAGTCTTCCATCTAGCTTTACTCCTCCCATACTATGTCCACCGACTGACCCATCTCAAACACACAGTTTGACTCCCCACTGACTGCACCTTCTCCTTCTGTCAAACATTATATATGTTACTGTACTGTAGGCTACAGTGGGTTTAGCCTTAGGGGGTACAATATTCTAGGGTTTCCTATTTGTACTCCCAATCTTGCTAGTCCAACCATTTTTCTCTCATTCTGACATGGTATTACGAGCCTAGGTTAGGAAACTAGGACCGAACGTTCCTAAGGGCCCACCGTTCGGCTAGTAGCGCCCTCGTGCCCTCTCTCTTAATCGCGCCCTCATGCGCCTCGCTCCTAGTGCGCCCTTGAGCGCCCCGTTTTTCGGTCGCGTAGCCAGCTAGCTGCCCGCGCGCGGCCCGTTTTTTGCCCGCGCAGCCCGCTAGCCGCCCGCACGCGGCCCGTTTCTAGTGCGCGCGACCCCGTAGCCGCCCACGCCGTCGACGCCGCCCACGCGTAGCCAGCCCTGGCCTTGCATGGCCCCTAGAGCAGCTTGCGAGCTGCCCGTCGACCGGCGCGCGCCGCCACCTCGCCTAAGCAGGCCGCCACCCGTACGTAGGCCGCCGCCCATGTGTAGGCCGCCACCCGCGCCTAGGCCGCCGCCAGCACGTAGACTGCCGCCTTGAACCGCGCGCTGGCCCACCATCTCTGCCCGAGCCGCGCCGCGCCGTCCTGCCCGAGCCGCGCCGTCCTGCCCGAGTCGCGCCGCCCTGACCGAGCCGCACTGCCCCACTGTGCACCAACTGCAGCACTTGCTGCTCCTGCTACTGCTGCTGCTACTCCTCCTACTGCTACTACTATTCCTACTGCTGCTACTGCCACTATGGCGAGTCCTACCGTTCTCACTTTTGACGCTGAGGGTCGTCCGATCAAGTTTGATGTTTGGCTCGATGACCTGCACCTGTTCCTCCAGATCACTACAAAGGATGATGTTTCCCTGTTTGACCACACGTCCGGTGTAGCCCCCGCTCCTGCTGCTACTGCTGACAGTACAGCTCGCTCACAGTGGCAGACCCGTGACGCTCACGCTCGCCTAGCCGTTCGCAGCCACCTGCCGTTAGATGAGCGCGAGCACTTTGGCCAGCATAAGACCGCTAAGGAGCTGTACAATGCTGTAGTTGCGCGCTACTCCTCCCCTGCTACTGTTGCGATAGGCCGTCTCTCGCTGCCCTACCTCTTCCCCGACCTGTCTGCCTTTGCCACTGTAGCTGACCTCATCACTCACCTTCGTACTAGTGATATCCGCTACCGTGCCGCGCCCCCCCCTGATTTCCTAGCCAAGAACCCTCCCCCGATGTACCTCACACTCTACCACCTAGTCACCCGCTTCCCTGACCCCCTTCGCACCGTCAGGGACCACTTTCGCGCCCTCTCCCCCACCGACCTCACTGTCGACCTGCTCGAGAAGGAACTCCTAGCAGCTGAGAAGAGCATTGTAGCTGTAGGTGCCTCTCGTGGCGACCCTCGCGCTCCCTTCTTTGAGGGGTGCTCCCCCTCCCCCCTCCTCCCCTCCATTGCATCTGCTGCTGCCGTTGACAACCTCGGTGCTGAGGGGGTCGGAGCTGCGTCTGCTCCTAGTGGGAGGCGCAAGGGCGGCAGGGGCAAGGGGGGAAGGGGTGGCGGAGGTGGCGGCGGGGGCGGCGGTGGTGGAGGGGGTGGAGGGGGCGGGGGTGGTGGCGGTGGTGGGAGTGGCGCTGGTGGTGGGGGTGTCAGTGGCGGAGCAGGGGGTGGTGGCGGCGGAGGTGGTGGGGGTGGTGGGGGTGGTGGTGGCAATGGTGGCGGCAGTGGAGCTGGTGGCGGGCGTGGCGGAGCGGTGCAGCGTGGGGGGTTCGGCGGTGGCCAGAGGCAGTAGCAGCAGCGTCCTGGCGAGACTCCCTCGCCCCAGCAGCTCCGTGAGTGGTACTCTCAGCGTGGGGGGTCTGGGGGTGGAGATACCTGCCCGTACGTCATCCGCACACAAGACCGCACTGGCCAGACCTGTGGGAGGTTCCACATGGCGCAGCGCTGCTTCTTTCGTCTCGACGACGCCTGGCGCGAACAGTTTCTTGACGCCGCTGAGCTGCCCCGCTGGGCTGATCTGCTTAAGAAGGGAATTGATATCTTTGCTCTTGATTATGATGCTATCCTTGGTGCTATGTATGCATTGACTATTAGTGTTGAGGGTGACTGCTACCTGAGTGTACCGCCCGACCCGGGTATTGGGACCAGTGAGGCTGCAGCTCTAGGTGCTAGTGCGTCTGCTGCCCTAAGTCCTGGTGAGGCTGCTGCTCTAGGTGCCAGTGAGTCTGCTGCTCCAGGTGCTTGTGAGTCCGCACCTGCTGGACTGCGTCTACTAAGGCACTGCACACCTTCACACTGGACTCTGGTGCTTCCCGCTGCTTCTTTCGTGACCGCACTGTCCTTGAGTAGCTAGCTCGGCCTGTTGCTGTCTCCCTCGCTGACCCCTCTGGGGGCCCAGTCCTTGCGACCTCCTCCACTGTCCTCCCTTGTCCGGCGGTTCCGGCCGGCACCCTGTCAGGTCTTTACCTCCCCTCGTTCTCTACGAACTTCGTGGCGAGCTCTGCTCTCCAGGACGGGGGTGTTCACCAATTCACCCCTGCCTATGAGCGTGTGACCCACTGTACGTGTGCTCAGACGGGTCGCCACCTGGCTACCTTTACTCGGCAGCTGAGGTCGGACCTGTACACACTGACCACTTAGTCCCCTCAGGTAGCTGCGTCTGTGTCTGCATCAGGTCAGCTGTCGGCCCCCTGCTTGTGACGCACCCTGTCGCACCAGACTGTCCTCTGGCACCACCGCCTTGGTCACCCTTCAGTGCAGCGCCTTCGTGGCATGCACTCCTAGTACCTTGTCTCTGGTCTTCCCACAGTTCTCCCTCCTCTCCCACACTCGCTTGCTCCTCCCTGTCTTCCCTGTGTTGAGGGGCGGCAGCGCGCCACTCCTCACTCCTCCTCGTTCCCTCCCACAGAGGCTCCTCTGCAGACTCTCCACCTGGACGTGTGGGGCCCAGCCCGGGTCTGTGGACAGGGCCACGAGCGGTACTTCCTACTGGTTGTCGACGACTACACGTGCTACACCACGGTCTTCCCCTTGCGCACCAAGGGTGAGGTCCCTGATGTTTTGATCCCTTGGATCCGCGCTGCTCGTCTCCAGCTCCGAGACCGGTTCCAGTCGGACTTTCCAATCTTGCGTCTGCACTCTGATAGGGGTGGTGACTTTTCCTCCGACCTCTTGGCAGCCTACTGTGCGGAGCACGGCATCCGCCAGACGTTCACACTTCCGGCCTCTCTACAGCATAATGGGATTGCTGAGCGCCACATTGGCTTAGTCATGGAGGTCGCTCGTACCCCTATGATCCATGCGGCTGCCCCCCATTTCCTGTGGCCGTTTGCAGTGCAGTACGCTGCGCATCAGCTCAACCTCTGGCCCCGTGTCTCTGCTCCGGAGACCTCGCCCACACTGCGTTGGACGGGGAAGGTTGGCGATGCGTCGGTGTTTCGAGACTGGGGATGTCGAGCCTTTGTCCGCGATATGTCCGCAAACAAGCTCTCCTCCCGTGCCGTTCCCTGCGTCTTTTTGGGCTTTGTCCCCGACGCGCCTGGCTGGCAGTTTTACCACCCCACCTCGCGCCGGGTCTTCCCCTCTCAGGACGTCACTTTTGACGAGTCGGTACCCTTTTACCGTCTGTTCCCCTACCGCACTGCGCCGCCTTCCCCCCCCGCCACTCTTCCTCACGCCAGGTGCTGCTTCGGTAGATCCCCTCCCTCCCCAGGGTCCTGCTCCCTCAGTTGTTTCCCAAGTAGACCCGGTCGAGCCTGTCGAGGTAGCTGTCGACTTTGGTCCTGCGAGGGGTACTCAGACTGGGAGTGCTAAGCCTTGGGGTGCATAGACTGAGGGTGCTGAGCCTGGAGGTGCTGAGACGGAGGGTGCTGAGCCTGGGGGTGCTGAGCCTGGGGGTACTGGGCCTTGGGGAGCTGAGACTGGGTGTCGTGCACCGGGTGACGCTCCCTCTTCACAGCAGCTGCGTGAGTGGTACTCTCAGCGTTACAGCCTCCGGCGTGGGGCTGCTGGAGCTGGGGGTTCTGCCGGATTTGGAGCTAGTGGTGCTGCGGGTGCTGGGTCGCAGTCGTTGCCTCCCTCCCCACAGCGACTGCGTGAGTTGTACGCTCGGCGTTGTAGCCTCCGGAGCGGTGCTCCTGGCACTGGGGTGCCGCCCGCTGGAGGCCCTGGTGCTGCTGGAGGTACTAGAGCCTCTGGTCCTGGAGGTGCTCATAAAAGCGGTAATGGAGCTGCTGGGACTGGGGGTTCTGCTGGAGCTGGTGCTACTGGAGGTGCTGCTGGTGCTGGAGTTGGAGCTGCAGGTGCTGGAGCTGCTGGTGCTGCCGGTGGAGCTAAGGACCCCGGGCCTACAGGAGTTGGTGTAGCTGCCGACCTTGGGGTTGGTCCTGCAGGTCATGGAGCTGACGGTGCGGCTGGAGCTAGCGCTACTTGGGGTACTGGAGCCGGCACTACTGGAGCTGCTGGTAGTACTGCAGGAGTTGGAGCTGCTGCTGGGGGTTTTGGTGCGGTCTCTGCTGGTTGTGAGGGCGCTTCGCGACCGCGGCCGTACTTCGTTCCGCTCCTTCAGCAGGTTCTTGGTCAGCCTCCTCCTCCTTGTCCTGCTCCCTCCTTAGAGTGTCCTCAACCTGTCCAGTCGCAGTTACAGTTACAGCCTGCCTGGCCACTCCCTAGTCCTTCTCCCTACACTGGTCCGACCGGAGGTCTTACGGAGCGTCGTGAGCCTGAGTCTCATCCTGTGTCGCCCGAGTCTCGTTCTGCATCACCTGTTCGTGCTGCTCGAACTGGTCGTCGTGTCCCACGTCAGCGACCTCCTGCTGTCCCACGCACTCACCAGATGACGCTTTGTCTTTCCACTACTCCACAGCGAGTCCCTCTGCCTTCTCCTCCTGCGTCCTCTCTTCCTGCCCTTGCTGACCCGGAGTCTGACTCTCTTCGTGCTGCTAGTCCTACTGTCACGCGTCTCCAGGCCACGGCTATCATTGACCCTTCCTTTGAGTCTGTTGTTGCGTCTGCCTTAGTTGGTGAGCTTGTCGACTTTGCTGCTCGCTGTCGTCTAGACTACGCCGCGAGTCTTGTTGCTGAGTCTGAGTCTGTCTGTCCTCCTTCCGTCGGGGGTGAGTGTGCTCTTGGCACGGACGTCGTTGAAGATAGGCAGGAAGAGTTTGAGTGCTTTGCCGCTGCTGTACCTCATCTCGTGTCCATGTTGATTGCACCTGAGGGAGACCCGGATGCACCAGACATCCCGACCCCGCGCTCTTACGCTGAGGCGATCGCGGGTGAGTACTCCTCTAAGTGGCAGTCAGCCATGGACGTAGAGATGGAATCCTGGAAGTCCACTGGCACTTACGTCGACGAGGTTCCCCCTCCTGGGGCGAACATTGTCAGTGACATGTGGATTTTCAGGGTGAAGCGCCCGCCAGGTTCTCCGCCTGTCTTCAAGGCTCGTTACGTTGCTTGAGGCTTGAGTCAGCGAGAGGGAGTAGACTTCTTCCAGACCTTCTCCCCCACCCCGAAGATGACCACTCTTCGGGTACTACTGCACGTTGCCGCTCAGCATGACTACGAGCTTCACTCTCTTGACTTCAGCACAGCTTTCTTGCAGGGAAGCCTGCACGAGGAGATCTAGCTGCGCCGCCCTCCTGGCTTACTGGGTCGTTTCCTCCTGGTACCCAGTGGAGCCTCCGGCGGCCGGTTTACGGTCTCCGCCAGGCACCATGTGAGTGGCACGACACACTGAGGACGGCACTTGCGGCTCTTGGGTTCGCGCCTTCTACTGCTGACCCGTCACTGTTTCTGCGCACCAACACTTCGCTGCTGCCGTTCTACATCCTCGTGTACGTCGACGACTTGGTCTTTGCCACTGCTGACACTGAGGCTCTTGCCCACGTCAAGTCGGAGCTGCAGAAGAGACACACGTGCACATACCTCGGTGAACTGTGCAGCTACCTTGGCTTGCAGATCACCCGGGACAGAGCACCCCGCACCATCACACTGACTCAGTCACACATGGTGCAGCAGGTCCTTTAGTGCTTCGGGGCTTCACCTGGTCCTCGGCACAGGCGACTCCTCTTGCCACAGGTCACTCGCTCTCAGCTCTGCCTTCGGATGAGTCCGTAGAGCCGAGTGGTCCTTACCCAGAGCTAGTTGGCTGCCTCATGTACCTGATGACTGTCAAATCATAATGTTCTGTAGGCTGTAGTGGGGTAGCCCATAAGGGGTACACATTTCTAGGGTTGCATATTTGTACCACATTCCATTCCTTAGTGCATCATTCTCGTTTCGCTTTTCTCATGGTATCGAGCCGGTTCCCTCGTGGGAACTGTGCCTAGGGCCCACCAAGTCGAAAGTTTTTTTTTTCCTGCCCGGAGCGCGCTCAGCCCGAGTCGCGCTCCCCTCTCTGACTTCGTCGAGCCGCCCTGGCGGCTAAGTCGCATCGCCTTAGCGGCCCCTGATTCGTCGCCCTAGCGACCCCGTCGCCCTACCTATGGCCCCGGCCCCGTCGCCCTACCTGCGCCTCGGCCCCGTCGCCCTACCTGCGCCCTGGCGCCGTCGCCTTACCTGCGCCCCGGCCCCGTCGCCCTACGTGTGCCCCGGCCCCGTCGCCCTACCTGCGACCCCGGCCCCGTCGCCCCACTTGCGACACTGGCCCCGTCGCCATACCTGCGGCCCCGGCCCTAGCCCCGTCGCCCTACCTGCGCCCCGGCCCCGGCCCCGTCGCCCTGCTTGCGACCCCGGCCCCGTCGCCCCACCTCCGACCCCGGCCCCGTCGCCCTACCTACGCCCCGGCCCCGGCCCAGTCGCCCTACCTGCGCCCCGGCCCCGGCCCCGTCGCCCTACCTGCGTACCGGCCCCGTCGCCCTACCTTCGACCCGGCCCCGTCGCCCTACCTGCGGCCCAGCCGCCCTACCTGCGGCCCCGCCGCCCTACATGCGGCCCAGCCGCCCTACCTGTGGCCCACCCGCCCTACCTGCGGCCCCACCGCCCTCGCCTGCGGTCCCCGCCGCCCTTACCTGCGGTCCCCGCCGCCCTTATTTGCGGTCCCCGCCGCCCTCACTTGCGGCCCCGCCGCCTTCCTTGCGGCCTCGTCATCTGCTGCAGCGCCGCCCGCCACCCGAGCCGCCCGAGCCGCCTCACCTAGCCGAGAAGCCGACCGCCGCGCCGCCGTACAGCAGCATAGCCGAGCGGCCCAGCAGCTGAGCAGCCGGACAGCCGAGCAGCCGAGCCGCCCTGCACCCGAGCCGCCCAGCAGCCGAGCAGCCGAGCCGCCCTGCACCCGAGCCGCCCAGCAGCCGAGCCGCCCTGCAGCCGGGCCGCCGTGCAGCCAAGCCACCGATCCGTCGAGCCGCCCTACCTCCGAGCCGCCCGAGCAGCCCCGTCCGGTAAGCACAGCGCCTCTGACACTGCACTGCCCTTTCCCTACTGTGTGCGCTGCTAGTCTACTGTTGTCATGGCTACCCCTAGTGTCCTCGCTTTTGACGCCGAGGGTCGAGCCATTGACTTTGACGTCTGGGTGGATGACCTGCAGCTGTTCTTACAGTGCGATAGGGCAGACGGTCTCTCCCTCTTTGACCTCACCTCTCGTGCCTCTCCTGCTCCTGCTGCTGATGCTGACGCCACTGTTCGCTCACAGTGGGCCACGCGCGATGCTGCTGCACATCTTGCTGTGCGTCGCCACCTCCCTACCTCTGAGCGTGCGCACTTTAGTCACTACAAGAGTGCTCAGACCTTGTACGACGCTGTAGTTGCACGCTACTCCTCCCCTGCCACTGCTGCACTGAGCCGTCTCATGCTACCGTACCTCTTCCCTGACCTTGCTGCCTTTCCCACAGTCGCTGACCTCATTACGCACCTCCGCACTAGTGACACTCGCTACCGCGAGGCACTTCCTGCTGACTTCTACGCCAAGAACCCCCCCCCATGTACATCACTCTCTACTTCATAGTCACTCGCCTCCCTGACTCCCTTCGCGTAGTCAAGGACCACTTCCTCTCAGTCTGTCCCACCACTCTCACTATTGACCTCCTCGAGAAGTCCCTCCTAGCGGCCGAGAAGAGCATAGTCGCTGTAGGGGCCTTTCGTGGTGACCCGCGCACCCCCATCTTTGAGGGGTGTTCCCCCTCCCCCCTTCTGCCCTCTGTTGCCTCTGGTGCTGCGACCGACCTCCTTGGTCTTGAGTCGGTCGGTGCGGCATCTGCCCCTAGCGGGAGACGCCGCTCTAGCAAGGGCAAGGGGGGCAGGGGCACTGGAGGAGCGAGCGGGGGCGGTGGAGGTGGAGGTGGAGGCGGCGGGGGGAGTGGGGGTGGCGGTGGGAGTGAAGGTGGGGGTGGAGGTGTCGGTGGCGGCAGTACAAGCGGAGGCGGCGGCGGCGGTGGCAGTGGGAGCGGAGGTGGCGGAGGTGGTGGCGGTGGAGGAGGCGGCGGAGGCGGCGGTAGTAGCGGAGGCGGCGGGGGTGGCGGTGGAGCTGGTCGCGGGTCTACGCAGAGGAGTGGCTCCGGTGGTGGTCCGCGCCAGCAGCAGCAGCGCGGTCGTGAGACCCTGTCCCCTCAGCAGCTCCGTGAGTGGTACACTGCACGCCAGCGGGGTGGGGGCTTTGGTCCGTGCACCTACGTCCTGCGCACCGGCGACCGTGCGGGTGAGCAGTGTGGGGGTGCGCACCCCACCCAGCGCTGCTTTGGCCGCCTGACGGACGCGTGGCGTCACCAATTCCCGGAGGCCACAGAGATCCCTCGCTGGGGCGAGCTGTCTAGGGCGGGAGTTGCCATCTATGATCTTGATTTTGATGCTATCCTTTCTGCCATGTATGCTGTGTCTATTAGTGATGAGGGTGACTGTTACCGGTGTTTCCCGCCCGACCCGGGCATTGAGACTGCTGCTCTAGGTACTGGTGAGGCTGCTGCTCTAGGTGCCAGTGAGGCTGCTGCTCTAGGTGCCAGTGCGTCTGCGTCCTCAGGTGCTGGTGAGTCTGCGCTCGCAGGTACCGCGTCGGCTTCGGCCTCCCTCACCTTCACACATGACTCAGGGGCTTCTCGCTCCTTCTTTCGAGACCGCACCACACTCACGCCGCTTGGTCGGCGGGTTGCAGTCTCCCTGGCAGACCCCTCTGGGGGTCCTGTCCTTTCTCACTTCTCCACTGTCCTCCCGTGTCCGGCGGCCCCCTCTGGCACCTTGTCTGGTCTTTACCTCCCCTCGTTCTCTACGAACTTGGTGAGTGGTGCTGACCTACAGGATGCGGGGGTTCACCAGTTTGCTCCTGCGAGTCAGCGGGTGACCCACTACTCGGACGCTCGCACAGGCCGGCACCTGGCCATGTTTACGAGTCGGCCGGGGTCGAGCCTGTACACCCTGACCACTGGGTCTCCTCCTGTCCCTGCGTCTGGTCAGGTAGCTGCGTCGGGTCAGGTGTTTGCTGCAGCGTCCAGGTCTGGTCCTGAGTCTGCCCCCTGCTCATGTCGCCTCCTGTCTCACGAGACTCTCCTCTGGCACCACCGCCTTGGTCACCCCTCCCTGCCTCGTCTCCGAGGCATGGCCTCCCGTGTCCTTGTCTCTGGTCTTCCTCGGTCCCTCCCTCCCCTTCCTCCGGGGCCTGGCCCCACCTGTGTCCCCTGTGTCGAGGGGCGGCTGCGGGCTGCCCCTCACTCCTCTCAGTTTCCCCCGACAAAGGCCCCACTGCAGACGCTTCACATGGACGTGTGGGGCCCGGCCCGTGTCCGTGGACAGGGTCACGAGCGCTACTTCATGCTGGTGGTTGACGACTACTCGCGTTACACTGCAGTCTTCCCCTTGCGCAGCAAGGGTGATGTCCCTGAGGTGTTGATCGACTGGATCCGCGCAGCTCGTCTCCAGCTCAGGAGGAGCTTCGGCTCGGACTTTCCTGTTCTGCGTCTGCACTCTGACCGAGGCGGAGAGTTCTCCTCTGGCCTTCTGGGAGCCTACTGTCGTGCGCGAGGCATCCGCCAGACCTTTACGCTTCCGGACTCTCCACAGCAAAATGGGATTGCTGAGCGCCGCATTGGCATGGTCATGGACGTCGCCCGTACGTCCATGATGCATGCGGCTGCCCCCCATTTTCTGTGGCCGTTTGCGGTTCGGTACGCGGCGCATCAGATCAACCTTCACCCCAGGGTCTCCATGCCGGAGACCTCCCCAGCTTTGCTGTGGACGAGGAAGGTAGGCGATGCGTCTGCGTTCCGTGTCTGGGGATCTCGGGCGTTTGACCGCGACTTGTCTGCGGACAAACTGTCCCCTGGTGCTGCTCCTTGCGTCTTCCTTGGCTTCCCCCCTGACGCGCCAGGGTGGCAGTTCTACCACCCCACCTCTCGTCGTGTTCTGTCCTCCCAGGACGTCACGTTTGACGAGTCGGTCCCCTACTACCGCCTTTTCCCCTACCGCACTCCTTCCCTCCCCCCGCCATCGCTCTTCCTTGTGCCAGGTCCCCCCTCGGTAGACCCCCTCCCCCCTCAGGGTCCTGCCCCTTGAGGTGTGTCCTAGGTAGACGCAGTCGAGCCTGTCGAGGTTACTGGTGACTCTGGTGCTGCTGCGGGTGCTGAGCCTGGGGGTGCTGACTCTGGGGGTACAGAGCGTGTGGGTGCTACGCCTGGGGGTGCTGGGCCTTCGGGTGGTACTACTGGGGGTGCTGAGCCTGGGGGTGCTGGGCCTTCAGGTGGTACTACTGGGGGTGCTGAGCCTGGGGGTGCTTAGACTGGGAGTGTTGGGCCTGGGGGTGCTACGCGTGGGGGTGCTGAGCCTGGGGGTGCTACGCCTGGGGGTGCTGAGCCTGGGGGTGCCACGTCTGGAGCTGCTGAGCCAGGGGGTGCGGAGCCGGCGGCCGCTGGGCCTGCCTGTGTGGCGTCTGGCGGTGCTGGGCCTGGAGGCACTCCGGGTGATTCGTCTCGCCGGGAGCCACTCTCTTCATTGGAGCTGCGCGAGTGGTTTGCCCGGCGCTGGAGGCGTTCTGCTGGTGCTGGTGCATCTTCAGCTGCTGAGGGTGCTGGTGCTGCCGGTCCCGGAGGTGCTCGTACTGGGAGTGCTGGAGCTGCTAGGCCTGCGGGTACGACTGGAGCTGGAGCTACTGAGGGTGTTGGCGCTGAGGCTACTGCTGTCAGTCCTGGCGGCGGTCCTGCTGCGGGTGCTGCTGGTGCTGCTGGAGGTACTGCAGCTGGAGGTACTGTTGGCGCTGGTGCTGCCGCTGGGGGTGCTGGTGCTGTCCCTTCTGTGTCTGGAGTCGCCGCGCGGCCTCGGCCGTACTTCGTTCCGCTTCTTCAGAAGGTTCTTGGTCTCCCGCCTTCTACTAGTCCTCCTCCTCCCTTAGAGTGTCCACCGCCTAACCCGTCACAGCTACAGTTACTGCCGGCCTCCCCACTGCCTGCTCCGTCTCCCTACACTGGTCCTACTAGAGGTCTTGCTGAGCGTCGTGAGCCTGCGTCTCGCCCTGCGTTGCCTGTCCGTGCTGCTCCCACTAGTGGTCGCGGTTCGCGTCAGCGTCCTCCTCCTGTCCCTGGCACGCAACGGATGTCTCTGCGCCCGTCCACTGCTCCTCTGCGTGCCCCTTTGCCTTCTCCTCCTGAGTCTTCTCTTCCTGCTCTTGCCGACCCAGAGTTGGACTCTCTTCGTGCAGCCAGTCCTACAATCACGCGTCTCCTTGCTACTGTCGTCACTGACCCTTCTTTTGAGTCCACTGCTGCGTCTGCCCTAGTTGCTGAGCTCGTCGACTTTGCTGCTCGCTGTCGTCTAGACTACGCTGCTATTCTTGTCGCTGAGTCTGAGTCTGTCTGTCCTCCGTCCGTCGGGGGTGAGTGTGCCCTTGGCACGGACGTCCTTGAGGATAGGCACGAGGAGTTCCAGTGTCTAGCTGCTGCTTCACCTCATCTCGTGTCCGTACTGCTTACCCCTGAGGGAGACCCGGATGCACTTGACATCCCGACTCTGCGCTCTTACGCGGAGGCCGTAGAGGGTCCCTACTCCTCTCAGTGGCAGGCAGCTATGGATGCAGAGATGGCTTCCTGGAAGTCCACAGGCACCTACGTTGACGCGGTTCCCCCACCTGGGGCGAACATCGTCAGTGGCATGTGGATCTTCAGGGTGAAGCGGCCGCCAGGTTCTCCACCTGTCTTCAAGGCGCGGTACGTGGCTCGTGGCTTCAGTCAGCGGCAGGGAGTTGACTACTTTCAGACCTTCTCTCCCACCCCGAAGATGACCACTCTTCGGGTGCTGCTGCACATAGCCGCTCAGCGCGACTACGAGCTTCACTCTCTTAACTTCAGCACTGCTTTCTTGCAGAGTAGCCTGCACGAGGAGATCTGGCTGCGCCGCCCACCTGGCTTCACTGGGACTTTTCCTCCTGGCACCCAATGGAGCCTCCGGCGGCCAGTCTACGGTCTCCGCCAGGCACCGCGTGAGTGGCACGACACACTGAGGACTACACTTGCGGCTCTTGGGTTTGCTCCCTCTATTGCCGACCCGTCGCTGTTTCTGCGCACCGACACCTCTTTGCTGCCGTTCTACATCCTCGTGTACGTCGACGACTTGGTCTTTGCCACTGCTGACACTCCTGGACACGCCCACGTGAAGTCCGAGCTGCAGAAGAGACACACGTGCACAGACCTGGGTGAACTGCGCAGCTACCTTGGCTTGCAGATCACCCGGGACAGAGCACGCCGCACCATTAGAAGGAGCAAACCCAAGAGCCGCAAGTGTAGTCCTCAGTGTGTCGTGCCACTCACACGGTGCCTGGCGGAGACCGTAGACTGGCCACCGGAGGCTCCACTGGGTACCAGGGGGAAATGACCCAGTGAAGCCAGGTGGGCGGCGCAGCCAGATCTCCTCGTGCAGGCTACCCTGCAAGAAAGCAATGCTAAAGTCAAGAGAGTGAAGCTCGTAGTCGCGCTGAGCGGCTATGTGCAGCAGCACCCGAAGAGTGGTCATCTTTGGGGTGGGAGAGAAGGTCTGGAAGTAGTCAACTCCCTGCCGCTGACTGAAGCCTCGAGCCACGTAACGCGCCTTGAAGACAGGCAGAGAACCCGGAGGCCGCTTCACCCTGAAAATCCACATGCCACTGACGATGTTCGCCCCAGGTGGGGGAACCTCGTCGACGTAGGTGCCTGTGGACTTCCAGGAAGCCATCTCTGCGTCCATGGCTGAGTGCCACTGAGAGGAGTAGGGAGCCTCGATCGCCTCAGCGTACGATCGAAGAGTCGGGATGTCTGGTGCATCCGGGTCTCCCTCAGGGGCAATCAGCGTGGACAAGAGATGGGGCAAAGCAGCAGCAAAGCACTGGAACTCCTCTTGCCTGTCCTCAAGGACGTCCGTGCTAAGAGCACACTCACCCTCGACGGACGGAGGACAGACAGAATCAGACTCAGCAACGAGACTGGCAGCGTAGTCTAGACGACAGCGAGCAGCAAAGTCGACAAGCTCAGCAACTAGGGCAGACGTAGTAGTGGACTCAAAGGAAGGGTCAGTGACAATAGTAGCAAGGAGACGCGTGACCAAAGGACTAGCAGCACGAAGGGAGTCAGACTCCGGGTCAGCAAGAGCAGGAAGAGAGGACTCTGGAGGAGAAGGCAACGGGACACGCAGAGGAGCAGTGGAAGGACGCAGCGCCATCTGGTGTGTGCCGGGGACCGCAGGAGGACGCGGACGCGCAGTACGACCACTAGTGCGAGCAGTACGAACAGGCGACGCAGGACGAGACGTAGGCGCACGACGCTCAGCAAGACCTCCAGTAGGACCAGTGTAAGGAGAAGGAGCAGGTAGAGGGGAGGCGGGCTGTAACTGTGACTGCGACTGGACTGGCTGTGGACACTCTAAGGAAGGAGCAGGACCAGGAGAGGGCGGGAGACCAAGAACCTGCTGAAGGAGCAGAACGAAGTACGGCCTCAGCCGCTCAGCGCCTCCAGAACCAGCAGGGACGGCACTAGTACCCCAAGCGGCAGCACCAGCGCGAGCAGCACCTCCAACTCCAACAACGCCAACTCTAGCACCCTCAGAAGCACCAGCGCCAGCAGCACCGCCAGCGCCAACACCCCCAGCAGCTCCAGCTCCAGCAGCACCAACTCCAGTAGGACCGTCAGCTCCAACAGCCTCAGCTGCACCCCCAGACGCACCAGCGCCAGTAGAAACACCAGCGCCAACACCCCCAGCACCTCTAGCTCCAACAGCACTAGTACCGCCAGCAGCTCCAGCACAACCAACTCCAGTAGCCCCAGCAGCACCCCCAGTCTCAGCAGCACGTCTCCAGCGGAGGGCAAACCACTCGTGCAGCTCCTGTGGAGAGAGTGGCTCCCGCCTCGACCAAGCACCGCCGGCGGCCTCACGAGCAGACCCAGCGCCCCCAGGCTCCGCACCCCCAGGCTCCGCACCTCCAGGCTCCGAACCCCCAGGCTCCGCAACCCCAGACCCAGCACCCCCAGGCTCAGCACCCCCAGACTCAGCACCCCCAGTCTCAGCACCCCCAGACTCCGCACCCCCAGGCTCAGCACCCCTAGTCTCAGCACCCCCAGACCCGGCACCCGCACGCTCAGCACCTCTAGCAGCACCAGAGTCAACAGCTACCTCGATAGGCTCGACTGCGTCTACCTGGGACACACCTGACGGGGTAGGACCCTGAGGGGGGAGGGGGTCTACCGGGGGAGGACCTGGTGCAAGGAAGAGCGGCGGCGGGGGGAGGGGTGCAGTGCGGTAGGGGAAGAGACGGTAGTAAGGCACCGACTCGTCAAAGGTGACGTCCTGGGAGGACGGAACACGGCGCGAGGTGGGGTGGTAAAACTGCCACCCAGGCGCGTCACGGGGGAAGCCAAGGAAGACGCAGGGAACAGCACGGGGGGACAGCTTGTCCGCAGACAAGTCGTGGACAAACACCCGAGATCCCCAGACCCGAAACGCAGACGCATCGCCAACCTTCCCGGTCCACCGTAAGGCGGGGGAGGTCTCTGGCAAGGAGACCCGGGGCTGAAGGTTGAGCTGATGCGCGGCGTACTGAACCGCAAACGGCCACAGAAAATGGGGGGCAGCCGCATGCATCATGGACGTACGAGCGACGTCCATGACCATGCCAATGCGGCGCTCAGCAATCCCATTTTGCTGTGGAGAGGCCCAAAGCGTGAAGGTCTGGCGGAGCACGACAGAAGGCTCCCTGACGGACAGAGGAAAACTCCCCACCTCTGTCCGAGTGCAGACGCAGAACAGGAAAGTCCGAGCCGAAACTCTCTCTGAGCTGGAGACGAGCTGCGCGGATCCAGTCGATCAACACCTCAGTGATGTCACCCTTGCTGCGCAAGGGGAAGACTCTGGTGTAACGCGAGTAGTCGTCAACCACCAACAGGAAGTAACGCTCGTGCCCCTGTCCACGGACGCGGGCGGGGCCCCACACGTCCATGTGGAGGGTCTGTAGCGGAGCCTCTGTCGGAGGAAACTCGGAGGAGTGAGGGGCGGCGCGCTGTCGCCCCTCGACACAGGGGACGCGGGTAGGGCCAGGCCTCGGAGGTAGGGGAGGGAGAGACCGAGGGAGACCAGAGACAAGGACACGGGAGGCCATGCCTCGGAGACGAGGCAGGGAGGGGTGACCAAGGCGGTGGTGCCAGAGGAGAGTCTGGTGGGATAGTAGACGAAACGAGGAGGGAGCAGCCTCAGGACCAGACCTGGACGCTGCAGCAAACACCTGACTCGACGCAGCTACCTGGCCAGACTCAGCAGCCGGAGGAGACTCAGTAGTAAGGGTGTACAGGCTCGACCCTGGCCGACGAGTGAACGTGGCCAAGTGTCGGCCTGTCCGAGCACACGTGCAGTGGGTCACTCGCTGACTCGCAGGAGTGAATTGGTCAACCCCCCTATCCTGTAGGTCCGCTCCACTCACCAAGTTCGTAGAGAACGAGGGGAGGTAGAGACCTGACAGGGTGCCAGAGGGGGCTGCCGGGCATGGTAAGACAGTGGAGAAGCTAGCAAGGACAGGACCCCCAGAGGGGTCCGCCAGGGAGACTGCAACCGGCCGACTGAGCGGCGTAAGAGTGGTGCGGTCTCGAAAGAAGGAGCGGGAAGCTCCCGTGTCAAGGGTGAAGGTGTGGAAGGCCTGAGCCGACGTAGTACCTGAGAGAGCAGACTCACCAGCACCTGGGGCAGTAGACACACTGGCACCTGGGACAGCAGATGCACTGGCACCTGGGGCGGCTCGGCGGCTCGGCTGCTGGGCGGCTCGGCGGTCGAGCGGCTCGGCTGCAGGGCGGCTCGGCGGTCGGGCGGCTCGGCTGCAAGGCGGCTCGGCTGCTCAGCGGCTCGGCTGCTCGGCGGCTCGGCTGCTCGGCGGCTCGGCTGCTCGGCGGCTCGGCTGCTCGGCGGCTGGGCGGCTCGGCGGCTCTGCCGCTGGGCGGCTGAGTGGCGACGGGGCCGCGGAAAGGCGGCAACGGGGCCACTGAAAGGGCAGCGACGGGCCGCTGAAAGGGCGGCGACTGGCCGCTGAAAGGGCGGCGATGAGGCCGCAGAAGGGTGGCGACGGGGCCGCTGAAGGGCGGCGACGGGGCCGCGGAAGGGCGGCGACGGGGCCGCTGAAGGGCGGCGACGGGGCCGCGGAAGGGCGGCGACGGGGCCGCTGAAGGGCGGCGACGGGGCCGCGGAAGGGCGGCGACGGGGCCGCGGAAGGGCGGCGACGGGGCTACTGAAAGGGCGGGCGGCGACGGGGCCGCTGAAAGGGCGGCGACGGGGCCGCTGAAAGGGCGGCGACGGGGCCGCGGACGGGCGGCGACGGGGCCGCTGGAGGGCGGCAACGGGGCCGTGGAAGGGCGGCGTCGGGGCTGCGGAGGGGCGGCGACGGGGCCGCGGAAAGGGCGGCGACGGGGCCGCTGACACGGCGGCGACGGGGCCGCGGAAAGGGGCCGCGAGGGCGGTGCGAAGAGGGCCGCAAGGGCGGCGCGACGGGGCCGTGAGGACGGCGCGACGGGGCCACTAGGGGCCGTGAGGGAGACCGCTAGATGCCACGAAGGGGAGTCACACGGGGCGTGACTCGGGCAGGGGTCAAGCGCGCTCCGGGCAGGAACAAAAAGGTCGGTGGGCCCTAGGAACAGTTCCCACGGGGGAACCTGCTCTGTACCATGTGAAGATTATGTCAAATTTATATGACATAGTTGCTGTAGGCTATACTGGGGTAGCACATATGGGGTACAGGGTTTCTAGGGTTGTATTTGTACCCAATCTTTCCTTAGTCATTTCATTCCTGTTTTCCTTGCTTCACATGGTATAGAGCGGGTCCTGCCTTAGGACCGTTTTTTTAGGGCCCACCGAAGCGCGCCCCGAGGCGCGCCCTTTTTTTTTAGCGACCCCTCGGGTCGCCTTTTCCCTCGCGGCCCCGCTGTCCCTCAAACGCGGCCCCGCCACCTCTCCTGATCGCGGCCCCGTCGCCTACTTGACGCGGCCCCGCCGCCTCCCCTAACGCGGCCCCGCCGCCTCCCCTGACGCGGCCCCGCCGCCTCCCTTGACGCGGCCCCGCCGCCTCCCCTGACGCGGCCCCGCCTCTACTGCCGCGGCCCCGCCGCCGCCTCTAACGGCCCCGCCGCTGCACCCTACGGCCCGCCGCTGCACCCTACGGCCCGCCGCCTCTGACGGCCCCGCCGCTGCACCCTACGGCCCGCCGCTGCTCCTGCCGGCCCGCCACCTCACCTGACGGCCCCGCCACTGCTCCTGCCGGCCCGCCGCTGCTCCTGCCGGCCCGCCGCTGCACCTGCCGGCCCGCCGCTGCACCCAGCGGCCCGCCGCTTCACCTGACGGCCCCGCCGCTGCACCTGCCGGCCCGCCGCTGCACCCTACGGCCCGCCGCTGCACCCTACGGCCCGCCGCCTGCACCTGCCGGCCCGCCGCTGCACCTGCCGGCCCGCCACTGCACGTGCCGGCCCGCCACTGCACCGGTCGACCCGCCGCTGCACCTGACGGCCCCGCCCCTGCATCTCCCGGCCGAGCCGCCCCCGCAGCCGAACCGCCCGGGACCCGAGCCGCCCTGCCGCCGAGCCGCCCGGGAGCCGAGCCGCCCTGCACCCGAGCCGCCCAGCCGCCGAGCCGTCCGGGAGCCGAGCCGCCCTGCGCCCCAGCCGCCCAGCCATCGAGCCGCTGTGCACCCGAGCCGCCCGGTCGCTGAGCCGCCTTTCTGCAGAGCTGCACGACCTGCCCTGCCTGGTGAGCACAGTCCCACTGACACTGCGAGCTCTTTCCCTACTGCTTGCACTGCGTCGCTGTCGTCGCCATGGCTACCCCTAGTGTCCTAGCTTTTGACGCTGAGGGTCGCGCCATTGATTTTGAGGTCTGGTTAGACGACCTGCAGCTGTTCTTACAGTGCGACAGGGCTGACGACCTTTCTCTCTTTGACCTCACCTCTGGCGCCTCTCCTGCTCCTGCTGCTGATGCTGATCCCACTGTCCGCTCTAAGTGGGCCACCCGCGATGCTGCTGCACGTCTTGCTGTGCGTCGCCACCTCCCTACCTCTGAGCGTGCGCACTTTAGTCAGTACAAGAGTGCTCAGACCTTGTACGACGCTGTAGTTGCACGCTACTCCTCCCCTGCCACTGCTGCACTGAGCCGTCTCATGCTTCCCTACCTCTTTCCTGACCTCTCTGCCTTTCCCACTGTCGCTGACCTCATTACTCACCTCCGCACTAGTGACACTCGCTACCGCGCCGCCCTTCCTGCTGAGTTCTGCGCTAAGAACCCCCCCCCCAATGTACATCGCTCTCTACTACGTAGTCGCGCGCCTCCCTGACTCCCTTCGCGTCGTCAGGGACCACTTTCTCGCAGTCTGTCCCACCACCCTCACCGTCGACCTCCTCGAGAAGGCCCTCCTCGCAGCGGAGAAGAGCATAGTCGCTGTAGGTGCTTCTCGTGGTGACCCTCGCACCCCCATCTTTGAGGGGTGCTCTCCTTCCCCCTTGCTGCCCTCTGTTGCCTCTGCTGCTGCTGCCGACCTGCTTGGTCTTGAGTCGGTCGGCGCGGCGTCTGCCCCTAGTGGGAGACGTCGCTCCAGCAAGGGCAAGGGGGGCAAGGGCGCGGGTGGAGCTGGAGGGAGCGGTGGCGGTGGCGGCGGTGGCGGCGGAGGGAGTGGGGGTGGCGGCGGGACTAGTGGCGGGGGTGGTGGTGGTGGTGGCAGCAGTGGCGGAGACGGTGGTGGTGGTGCCAGCGGTGGTGGTGGAGGCAGCGGCGGTGGTGGAGGCGGCGGAGGTGGAGGCGGTGGAGGCGGCAGCGGAGGAGGCGGTGGTGGTGGAGGAGGTGGAGCTGGTCGAGGTGGTACTCAGCAGCGTAGCGGCGGTGGTGGTGGCCAGCGCTCGCAGCGGGAGCAGCAGCAGCGCTCGCGGGACATCCCTCCGCCTCAGCAGCTTCGTGAGTGGTACGCTGGGCGTCAGAGGGGTGGGGGTACTGGTCCCTGCACCTACGTTTTTCGTTCTGGCGACCGCGCGGGTGAGCAGTGTGGGGGTGCCCACGCCACCCAGCGCTGCTTTGGCCGCCTGACGGACGCTTGGCGTCAGCAGTTCCCTGGGGCTAGTGAGATCCCTCGCTGGGATGAGCTTCTCAGGGCTGGTGTAGCGATCTTTGATCTTGATTTTGATGCTATCCTTGCTGCTATGTATGTTGTGGATTATAGTGAGGAGAATGAGGGTTACCGTTGTTTCCAGCCCGACCCGGGCATTGGTACTGCTGCGCTAGGTGCTTGTGAGGCTGCTGCTCTAGGTGCCAGTGCGTCTGTGCTCTCAGGTACTGGTGAGACTGCGCTCTCAGGTACTGCGTCGTCCTCGTCCTCCCTCACTTTCACGCTTGACTCCAGAGCTTCTCGCTCCTTCTTTCGAGACCGCACTACCCTTACGCCGCTCGGCCGGACGGTTGCGGTCTCCCTTGCTGACCCCTCTGGGGGTCCTGTCCTGTCTCACTTCTCCACTGTCCTCCCGTGTCCGGCTGCCCCTTCGGGCACCCTGTCGGGTCTGTACCTTCCCTCGTTCTCTACGAACTTGGTGAGTGGAGCGGACCTGCAGGATGTGGGGGTTCACCAGTTCACTCCTGCGAGTCAGCGGGTGACCCACTGCACGGAGGCACGCACAGGCCGACACCTGGCCACGTTCTCGCGTTGGCCGGGGTCGAGTCTCTACACCCTGACCGTTGAGTCTCCTCCTGTCCCTGCGTCTGGTCAGGTGGCTGCGTCGGGTCAGGTGCTTGCTGCTGCATCCCGGTCAGGTCCTGAGTCTGCCCCCTGTTCTTGTCGCCTCCTGTCTCACGAGACTCTCCTGTGGCACCACCGTCTTGGCCACCCCTCCTTGCCCCGTCTTCGGAGCATGGCTTCCCGTGTCCTTGTCTCTGGTCTTCCCCAGTCTCTCCCTCCTCTCCCCTCCGGGCCAGGACCTTCCTGTGTCCCCTGTGTCGAGGGTCGCCTCCGGGCTACTCCTCACTCCTCCCACTTCCCCCCGACAGAGGCTCCCCTGCAGACGCTTCACATGGATGTGTGGGGCCCAGCCCCCGTCCGTGGGCAGGGTTACGAGCGCTACTTCCTGTTGGTGGTTGACGACTACTCGCGTTACACCACAGTCCTCCCCTTGCGCAGCAAGGGTGAGGTCACTGAGGTGCTGATCGACTGGATCCGCGAGGCTCGTCTCCAGCTCAGGAAGAGCTTCGGCTCGGACTTTCCTGTTCTGCGTCTGCACTCTGACAGAGGCGGAGAGTTCTCTTCTCGCCTTCTGCGGGACTACTGTCGTGCACGGGGGATCCGCCAGACCTTCACGCTTCCGGACTCACCACAGCAAAATGGGATTGCTGAGCGCCGCATTGGCATGGTCATGGATGTCGCTCGTACGTCCATGATGCATGCGGCTGCCCCCCATTTTCTGTGGCCGTTTGCGGTGAGGTACGCGGCGCATCAGCTCAACCTTCACCCCCGGGTCTCTCGGCCTGCGATGTCCCCAGCCTTGCTGTGGACGGGGAAGGTTGGCGATGCGTCTGTGTTCCGTGTCTGGGGATCTCGGGCGTTTGTCCGCGACTTGTCTGCGGACAAGCTGTCCCCTCGTGCTGCTCCCTGTGTCTTCCTTGGCTTCCCCACTGACGCCCCAGGGTGGCAGTTTTACCACCCCTCCTCTCGTCGTGTTCTGTCCTCCCAGGACGTCACGTTCGACGAGTCAGTCCCCTTCTACCGTCTCTTCCCCTACCGCACTCCTTCCCTCCCCCCTCCCCCGGACTTCCTTGTGCCGGTTCCCCCCCCGGTAGACCCCCTCTCCCCTCAGGTTCCTGCCCCCTCAGGTGTGTCCAAGGTAGACGCCGTTGACCCGGTCGAGGTTACTGGTGACTCTGGTGCTGCTGCGGGTGCTGAGCATGGGGATGCTGACTCTGGGGGTGCTGTGCGCGGGGGTGCTGAGCCTGGGGGTGCTACTGCTAGGGGTGCTGGGCCTGAGGGTGCTACTGCGGAGGGTGCGGAGCCTGGGGGTGCTGAGCCGGGGGGTGCTGTGCCTGGAGGTGCTGGGTCTGGGGGTGCTGGGTCGGGAGCTGCTGAGCCTGGGGGTGCTGAGCTGGGAGCTGCTGAGCCTGGGGGTGCTGCGTCTGGAGCTGCTGAGCCTGGGGTTTCTCCTGCTGCTGCGTCTCGCCGGGAGCCCCTCTCTCCACAGGAGCTGCGCGAGTGGTTCGCTCGCCGCTGGAGGCGTGCTGCTAAGTCTGGAGGTGCTGCTGGAGCTGGAGCTGGAGCTTCTTCGACCGTCGAGGGTGCAGGTGCTGCCGGTCCCGGAGCTGCTGGACCTGCGGGTCCCCCTGGAGCTGGAGCTGCTGAGGGCGTTGGTGCTGAGCCTACTGCTGTTGGTCCTGCCGCTGGAGGTGTGGGTGGCACTGGTGCTGTCGCTGAGGGTGCTGGTGCTGTCCGTGCTGCGTCTGGAGCTGCCGCGCGGCCTCGGCCGTACTTCGTTCCGCTCCTGCAGCAGGTTCTTGGTCTTTCTCCTCCAGTAGAGGGTCCACTGCCTGTCCAGTCGCAGTCCCTGCTGGAGCCTTCCTCTCCACTGCCTGCTCCCTCTCCTTACACTGGTCCTACTGGAGGTCTTGCTGAGCGTCGTGAGCCTGCGTCTCGTCCCGCGTCGCCTGTTCGTGCTGCTCGCGCTAGTGGTCGCAGTTCTCGTCAGCGTCCTCCTCCTGTCCCTGGCACGCACCGGATGTCTTTGCGTCCGTCCACTGCTCCTCTGCGTGCCCCTTTGCCTTCTCCTCCTGAGTCCTCTCTTCCTGCGCTTGCCGACCCTGAGTCGGACTCTCTTCGTGCTGCCAGTCCTACCGTCACGCGTCTGCTTGCTACTGTCGTCACTGACCCCTCTTTTGAGTCCACTGCTGCGTCTGCTCTAGTCGCTGAGCTCGTCAACTTTGCTGCTCGCTGTCGTCTCGACTACGCTGCTCGTCTTGTTGCTGAGTCTGCGTCTGTCTGTCCTCCGTCCGTCGGGGGTGAGTGTGCTCTTGGCACGGACGTCCTAGAGGACAGGCAGGAGGAGTTACAGTGTCTAGCGGCTGCTTCACCTCATCTCGCGTCTGTACTGCTTGCCCCTGAGGGAGACCCGGATGCACTAGACATCCCGACTCCGCGTTCTTACGCGGAGGCCGTAGAGGGTCCCTACTCCTCTCAGTGGCAGGCAGCTATGGATGCAGAGATGGCTTCCTGGAAGTCCACAGGCACCTACGTTGACGCGGTTCCCCCTCCTGGGGCGAACATCGTCAGTGGCATGTGGATCTTCAGGGTGAAGCGGCCGCCGGGCTCTCCACCTGTCTTCAAGGCACGGTACGTTGCTCGTGGCTTGCAGATCACTCGGGACAGAGCACGCCGCACCATTACCTTGACTCAGTCACACATGGTGCAGCAGGTCCTTCAGCGCTTCGGCTTCACGTACTCCTCGCCTCAGGCCACTCCTCTGCCTACTCGCCACTCACTCTCAGCTCTGCCTTCGGATGAGTCCGTAGAGTCGAGTGGTCCGTATGCAGAGCTTGTTGGCTGCCTCATGTACCTGATGACCTGCACACGACCTGACCTTGCATACCCTCTGAGCATTCTTGCTCGCTATGTTGCTCCTGGGAGACACAGACCGGAGCACATGGCTGCAGCGAAGAGGGTATTGCGCTACCTGTGCAGTACGTCGGGCATGGGGCTAGTGCTTGGAGGGCGGAGTCCAGTGGTCCTTACCGGCCACGCGGACGCTTCTTGGGCTGACGACCAGGCTACGCAGCGGTCGTCACAGGGTTACACCTTCAGCCTTGGTTCCGGCTCTGTCTCGTAGAGGTCTACTCGCTCGTCTTCGGTTCTTGGCTCCAGTTGTGAGGCTGAGATCTACGCCGGGGCCATGGCTGCACAGGAGCTTCGCTGGCTCACCTACCTGCTGACTGACCTTGGAGAGCCGCCTCGTTCTCCTCCAGTGCTGTACGTAGACAACAAGGCCATGCTGGCCTTGTGTCGAGAGCAGCGCTTGGAGCACAGAACGAAGCACATTGCTCTCCGCTACTTCCTTGCTCGTGAGCTGCAGCAGCGTGGTCAGCTGGGACTTGCGTACATGGCCTCTGAGGCCAACACTGCTGATGTGTTCACCAAGGCACTCGCGCCTTGTGACCATCAGCGCTTTTGCACCCAGCTGGGTCTTGTGCCTGTCTTGCCTCACTTGCTCTCCTCTTGACTTCACTTGTACTGTGACATATATATATGCCTGCTCTTGCTTGTCTAGTTTTATATATATGTCTGTACTCCTGCATGTGAACTGGCCTCTGGCCCTACTCTTGTGCTCGGACTGTGTGGTGACTTTGTGATCCACCCTGAGCTTGCTTTGCTTTGCTTGACTGGTCTTGTGACCCCTTGTTCTCCCCCACTTTGCCTATGGGGGTGTGTCAGATTTATATGACATAGTTGCTGTAGGCTATAGTGGGGTAGCACATATGGGGTACAGGGTTTCTAGGGTTGTATTTGTACCCAATCTTTCCTTAGTCATTTCATTCCTGTTTTCCTTGCTTCACAGATTAGAACGAGAATGATTGAACTATGAAACAGTTGGGTACAAGTACTAACCCTAATTGGGTTGTACCCCTTATGGGCTACCCCACTACAGCCTACAGAGATGTATAAGCTATAATGTTCTGACAAGACACACCTGCACTGCGCAGCTATCTTAGGTTGCAGATTACACGGGACAGAGTACGGCGCACCATCACTCTGACTCAGGCACACATGGTGCACCAGTTCCTTCAACGCTTCGACTTCCAGTTCTCCTCGCCACAGTCCACTCCTCTACCTACGGGCCACTCGCTCTTAGCTCCACCTTTGGACGAGTCCATAGAGCCGAGTGGTCCATTTCCAAGGGTTGTGGGCTGCCTCATGTACCTAATCACATGCACTCAACCTGACATTTCGTACCCTCTCAACATCCTAGCGCTGCGAGAGTACGACGACATTGCTAGACTTTAATTGCTTGATTTGATTTTTATATATTGCACTGAACTAGGTCAAGTGCGCCGAATTTTAGGCCGTACGGTTGCCACCGAATTGCCTTCTACCGACTTTGGGAAGAACCCCTTTAGGACGCTTTGCGACCCACAAAACCTTCCAGTAACACCTAGTTTACTGCCTTTGTGTCAAGCCTATTTGTAGCCTCGCCTTAAACCCAGGTGATCATATTATATTTTATGAACCCGTTTTTTCGATCCTCGTAATTGGTAATCAGAGCTCGTTTACACGCGATGTTTTCAACCGCTAAAAACCGGCCTTTCAAAAACCACGGCGGTAATGACGAAAGCGCCGATTTGGGTATCTAAAACCAGTTCCGCGCAATCTTTCTTAGTCCCCATCGATCCGATTATTGAACACCTCTCATGTTTATTGGTGGAAAAATTGGAATTTCGACCGTTGGATTGATTTGACTCTCCAAGGCCCTACGAATCTCGCCCAAAAAAGTTGGATTTTGCAGCGTCGGATCGAATTTCATCTCAACGGCCGAGATCGGACGCGAATTTTAACTAAGGGAGAATTACATGACGTACAAATTCAGTGCTTCTCATTTCCGCAGTCAAAACAATCTGGAGTAAGTCAACTAGCGCCTTGAATCGAATTATTTTTGTCGCAAATCTTAGAGTAAATTGCCAAATGGAGGAAAATGGTGACAATTTCGTACATAAAGTGCAGAGTTACTCACCGACCTAGAGCAGACGCGAGCAACACCCCAGCAAATTCAGGCGATGCACGCGAACCAGTCCGCAGCCGCCACAGCAGCAGCGAATGCAGCGACGAATGCAGCAGTAACAACAAGAGCAGCAGCGGCGACACCAATAATTGTACCTACAACAACGGCAGCAGCTACACTTAACCTCGAAGCAGCGAAGCCGAGGCAACCAGAGGCGTTCAATCCTATAGCGAAAAGGGGTGATGTCTGTAATTTTGTAGCTGAACTCGAAATTTACTTCAAAGCCGTTGGATGCATGACCCCCACCCAAGACGCGATGCACATACGGCTCGCAGCAACACTACCACGAGGCCCAGCTCTAGAGTGGATTGACAACAAAATTGTCCAAGGCGAAGGGACGTGGGCGCAGTTTCGGGAAGCACTGATCTAGCAGTTTGACGCATTGAACAATAGTTACTACGGAACATGACGCAACTAGCCAAATAGTGGCATGGGGCGATCGGCACCACCAACGACTGCCGACCTGATGGAGAACGAAAATGGAGATACGAAGTAGCGCCTAGCAATAAATGAGACATGCTGATTTTGCAGGGCTACAGAACATCATATATTGGCGTGTTGGAAAATGGAGAAAGCACGTTCGGAGCTGAAGGGCAAGAACAATTGGGCACCCCCGAAGAAGAGAACGGACAACGTGGCAACTTCGGAGAGGGCGAAGAAAGAAGAATATGATGGCGCAAATTTAAACGTCACGACCGGCCGGCAATAGGGGAAATCTTCGAGACAAATGGAGACTCCGAGAAACAAGACTCTGCACCGACCGGGAAACTCCAACCGTACACACTGACAAATATGAATTCGTTAAAGTTATCCTACAAAGATACTTTAACTAAGAAGATTTCTTCTCGTGTTTTTCAAGCCACTATAAAGGAAAAGTTAGAAATTATACCGGAGCCAAATAATATGGGGACCCCACACCGGAGCGTAGATAAGGGTCGAGCATTCTGAGGAGTTAATATTCTCTCCCAGCAGCACGGTGTTAAGGCTCCCCGCCGTTCCCCACATGTGAAGCCTACACAGCTGCAAAGGTTCCAGGCCCAGGAGAAGTTGAACCCGCCTCGGATAAATTCTTCTAACCCTACTTAGTTAAAAGTTGATGTTGATGCAGCAGGTTCAAGAGCAGGACCTAGGGATGATATATTCGACGTACCCTATGATCATACGGCTATTTTGAGCAGCAGCAGCCACTACTACTTGAGGTGCTCTGCAAAGGGTGACGCTCCAAGGCACTGGTGGATAGTGGTGCATCCCAGTTGGCATGCGACGGCAGGACGTTGAAGAAAATGGGGGAGTCCTCGAAGGAGACACAGTTTACAGCAATGATGGTGGATGGTACGAAACTTCCCATCTACGGCGAGTCAAAACTGCAGCTGCAGATATGGGTATTGAGGTGGAAGCTGACATTGCCGATCACTAACATCACGGGATTAGATTTCATCTTTGGGCGTGATTTTCTTAAGCGGTTCAATGTCAGAAAGTAGGAATCAAGAATGACTAGAAAGATAGCAGTACAGGGTTTGTATATGCCAAACCTAATTTGGGTTGTACCCCATAAGGAGTGCCCCACTACAGCCTAGAGGATATAAATGCATAGTTTTGACACACCCCCATAGGCAAAGTGGGGGACAAGCGAGAGAACAAGGCAAGGTCAAGCTCAGGGTGGATCACAACGTCACCACGCAGTCCGAGCACAAGCAAATGACCACAAGGGCAGTTCACATGCAGTGTTATATATAAAGAAGAACAAGCAGTACAGTGATCACAACCTAGCAAGTGTAAGCATGCAGGTATAAGTATATAGATCACAGTACAAGCAAAGTCAAGAAGTGAGCAAGTGAGGCCAAGTAGGCACAAGGCCTAGAACAGTACAAAAACGCTGATGATCACAAGGCTGAAGTGCCTTGGTGAAGATATCGGCAGTGTTGGCCTGAGAGGCCACGTAAACAAGATGAAGCTGACCACGCTGTTGCAACTCTCGAGCAAGGAAGTAGCGCATAGCGATGTGCTTCGTTCTGTCCTCCAGTCTGTGCTGCTGACACAAGGCAATCATGGCCTTGTTGTCGACATACAGAACTGGAGGAGAACGAGGCGCCTCTCCCAAGTCGGTCAGCAGGTAGGTGAGCCAGCGTAACTCCTGTGCAACCATGGCCCCAGCGTAGATCTCAGCCTCACAGCTGGAGCTAAGAACAAAAGACGACCAGGTAGACCGCCACGCAACAGAACCAAAGCCAAGGCTGAAGGTGTAACCCTGTGACGACCGTTGCGTAGACAAGTCGTCAACCCAAGAGGCGTCTGCGTGACCAGTGAGGACAACTCGAGCCCATCCTCCAATCATGAGCCCCATGTGAAGCAAGGAAAACAGGAATGAAATGACTAATGAAAGATTGGGTACAAATACAACCCTAGAAACCCTGTACCCCATATGTGCTACCCCACTATAGCCTACAGCAACTATGTCATATAAATCTGACACACCCCCATAGGCAAAGTGGGGGAGAACAAGGGGTCACAAGACCAGTCAAGCAAAGCAAAGCAAGCTCAGGGTGGATCACAAAGTCACCACACAGTCCGAGCACAAGAGTAGGGCCAGAGGCCAGTTCACATGCAGGAGTACAGACATATATATAAAACTAGACAAGCAAGAGCAGGCATATATATATGTCACAGTACAAGTGAAGTCAAGAGGAGAGCAAGTGAGGCAAGACAGGCACAAGACCCAGCTGGGTGCAAAAGCGCTGATGGTCACAAGGCGCGAGTGCCTTGGTGAACACATCAGCAGTGTTGGCCTCAGAGGCCACGTACGCAAGTCGCAACTGACCACGCTGCTGCAGCTCACGAGCAAGGAAGTAGCGGAGAGCAATGTGCTTCGTTCTGTGCCCAAGCGCTGCTCTCGACACAAGGCCAGCATGGCCTTGTTGTCTACGTACAGCACTGGAGGAGAACGAGGCGGCTCTCCAAGGTCAGTCAGCAGGTAGGTGAGCCAGCGAAGCTCCTGTGCAGCCATGGCCCCGGCGTAGATCTCAGCCTCACAACTGGAGCCGAGAACCGAAGACGAGCGAGTAGACCGCCACGAGACAGAGCCGGAACCAAGGCTGAAGGTGTAACCCTGTGACGACCGCTGCGTAGCCTGGTCGTCAGCCCAAGAAGCGTCCGCGTGGCCGGTAAGGACCACTGGACTCCGCCCTCCAAGCACTAGCCCCATGCCCGACGTACTGCACAGGTAGCGCAATACCCTCTTCGCTGCAGCCATGTGCTCCGGTCTGTGTCTCCCAGGAGCAACATAGCGTGCAAGAATGCTCAGAGGGTATGCAAGGTCAGGTCGTGTGCAGGTCATCAGGTACATGAGGCAGCCAACAAGCTCTGCATACGGACCACTCGACTCTACGGACTCATCCGAAGGCAGAGCTGAGAGTGAGTGGCGAGTAGGCAGAGGAGTGGCCTGAGGCGAGGAGTACGTGAAGCCGAAGCGCTGAAGGACCTGCTGCACCATGTGTGACTGAGTCAAGGTAATGGTGCGGCGTGCTCTGTCCCGAGTGATCTGCAAGCCAAGGTAGCTGCGCAGTTCACCCAGGTCTGTGCACGTGTGTCTCTTCAGCAGCTCGAACTTCACGTAGGCGAGTCCAGCAGTGTCCGCTGTGGCAAAGACCAAGTCGTCGACGTACACGAGGATGTAGAACGGCGGCAGGGAAGTGTCGGTGCGAAGAAACAGCGACGGGTCAGCAGTAGAAGGAGCAAACCCAAGAGCCGCAAGCGTAGTCCTCAGTGTGTCGTGCCACTCACGCGGTGCCTGGCGGAGACCGTAGACTGGCCGTCGGAGGCTCCACTGGGTGCCAGGAGGGAAAGTCCCAGTGAAGCCAGGTGGACGGCGAAGCCAAATCTCCTCGTGCAGGCTACCCTGCAAGAACGCAGTGCTGAAGTCGAGAGAGTGAAGCTCGTAGTCGCGCTGAGCGGCTATGTGCAGCAGAACCCGAAGAGTAGTCATCTTCGGGGTGGGAGAGAAGGTCTGAAAGTAGTCAACTCCCTGCCGCTGACTGAAGCCACGAGCAACGTACCGTGCCTTGAAGACAGGTGGAGAGCCCGGCGGCCGCTTCACCCTGAAGATCCACATGCCACTGACGATGTTCGCCCCAGGAGGGGGAACCGCGTCAACGTAGGTGCCTGTGGACTTCCAGGAAGCCATCTCTGCATCCATAGCTGCCTGCCACTGAGAGGAGTAGGGACCCTCTACGGCCTCCGCGTAAGAACGCGGAGTCGGGATGTCTAGTGCATCCGGGTCTCCCTCAGGGGCAAGCAGTACAGACGCGAGATGAGGTGAAGCAGCCGCTAGACACTGTAACTCCTCCTGCCTGTCCTCTAGGACGTCCGTGCCAAGAGCACACTCACCCCCGACGGACGGAGGACAGACAGACGCAGACTCAGCAACAAGACTAGCAGCGTAGTTGAGACGACAGCGAGCAGCAAAGTCGACGAGCTCAGCTACAAGGGCAGACGCAGCAGTGGACTCAAACGAGGGGTCAGTGACGACAGTAGCAAGGAGACGCGTGACAGTAGGACTGGCAGCACGAAGAGAGTCCGACTCAGGGTCGGCAAGCACAGGAAGAGAGGACTCAGGAGGAGAAGGCAAAGGGGCACGCAGAGGAGCAGTGGACGGAGGCAAAGACATCCGGTGCGTGCCAGGGACAGGAGGAGGACGCTGACGCGAACTGCGACCACTAGCGCGAGCAGCACGAACAGGCGACGCGGGACGAGACGCAGGCTCACGACGCTCAGCAAGACCTCCAGTAGGACCAGTGTAAGGAGAGGGAGCAGGCAGTGGAGAGGAAAGCTCCAGCAGGGACTGCGACTGGACAGGCAGTGGACCCTCTACTAGAGGAGAAAGACCAAGAACCTGCTGCAGGAGTGGAACGAAGTACGGCCGAGGCCGCGCGGCAGCTCGAGACTCAGCAGGGACAGCACCACCACCCTCAGCGACAGCACCAGCGCCACCCACACCTCCAGCGGCAGGACCAACAGCAGTAGGCTCAGCACCAACGCCCTCAGCAGCTCCAGCTCCAGGAGGACCCGCAGGTCCAGCAGCTCCGGGACCGGCAGCTCCCGCACCCTCGACGGTCGAAGAAGCTCCAGCTCCAGCTCCAGCAGCACCTCCAGACGCAGCAGCACGCCTCCAGCGGCGAGCGAACCACTCGCGCAGCTCCTGTGGAGAGAGGGGCTCCCGGCGAGACGCAGCAGCAGGAGAAACCCCAGGCTCAGCAGCTCCAGACGCAGCACCCCCAGGCTCAGCAGCTCCCAGCACAGCACCCCCAGGCTCAGCAGCTCCCGACCCAGCACCCCCAGACCCAGCACCTCCAGGCACAGCACCCCCCGGCTCAGCACCCCCAGGCTCCGCACCCTCCGCAGTAGCACCCTCAGGCCCAGCACCCCCAGCAGTAGCACCCCCAGGCTCAGCACCCCCGCGCACAGCACCCCCAGAGTCAGCACCCCCAGGCTCAGCACCCGCAGCAGCACCAGAGTCACCAGTAACCTCGACCGGGTCAACGGCGTCTACCTGGGACACACCTGAGGGGGCAGGAACCTGAGGGGGGAGGGGGTCTACCGGGGGGGGAACCGGCACAAGGAAGTCCGGGGGAGGGGGGAGGGAAGGAGTGCGGTAGGGGAAGAGACGGTAGAAGGGGACTGACTCGTCGAACGTGACGTCCTGGGAGGACAGAACACGACGAGAGGAGGGGTGGTAAAACTGCCACCCTGGGGCGTCAGTGGGGAAGCCAAGGAAGACACAGGGAGCAGCACGAGGGGACAGCTTGTCCGCAGACAAGTCGCGGACGAACGCCCGAGATCCCCAGACACGGAACACAGACGCATCGCCAACCTTCCCCGTCCACAGCAAGGCTGGGGACATCGCAGGCCGAGAGACCCGGGGGTGAAGGTTGAGCTGATGCGCCGCGTACCTCACCGCAAACGGCCACAGAAAATGGGGGGCAGCCGCATGCATCATGGACATACGAGCGACATCCATGACCATGCCAATGCGGCGCTCAGCAATCCCATTTTGCTGTGGTGAGTCCGGAAGCGTGAAGGTCTGGCGGATCCCCCGTGCACGACAGTAGTCTCGCAGAAGGCGAGAAGAGAACTCTCCGCCTCTGTCAGAGTGCAGACGCAGAACAGGAAAGTCCGAGCCGAAGCTCTTCCTGAGCTGGAGACGAGCCTCGCGGATCCAGTCGATCAGCACCTCAGTGACCGCACCCTTGCTGCGCAAGGGGAGGACTGTGGTGTAACGCGAGTAGTCGTCAACCACCAACAGGAAGTAGCGCTCGTAACCCTGCCCACGGACGGGGGCTGGGCCCCACACATCCATGTGAAGCGTCTGCAGGGGAGCCTCTGTCGGAGGGAAGTGGGAGGAGTGAGGAGTAGCCCGGAGGCGACCCTCGACACAGGGGACACAGGAAGGTCCTGGCCCGGAGGGGAGAGGAGGGAGAGACTGGGGAAGACCAGAGACAAGGACACGGGAAGCCATGCTCCGAAGACGGGGCAAGGAGGGGTGGCCAAGACGGTGGTGCCACAGGAGAGTCTCGTGAGACAGGAGGCGACAAGAACAGGGGGCAGACTCAGGACCTGACCGGGACGCAGCAGCAAGCACCTGACCCGACGCAGCCACCTGACCAGACGCAGGGACAGGAGGAGACTCAACGGTCAGGGTGTAGAGACTCGACCCCGGCCGACGCGAGAACGTGGCCAGGTGTCGGCCTGTGCGTGCCTCCGTGCAGTGGGTCACCCGCTGACTCGCAGGAGTGAACTGGTGAACACCCACATCCTGCAGGTCCGCTCCACTCACCAAGTTCGTAGAGAACGAGGGAAGGTACAGACCCGACAGGGTGCCCGAAGGGGCAGCCGGACACGGGAGGACAGTGGAGAAGTGAGACAGAACAGGACCCCCAGAGGGGTCAGCAAGGGAGACTGCAACCGGCCGGCCGAGCGGCGTAAGGGTAGTGCGGTCTCGAAAGAAGGAGCGAGAAGCTCTGGAGTCAAGTGTGAAAGTGAGGGAGGACGAGGACGACTCAGTACCTGAGGGCGCAGTCTCACCAGTACCTGAGAGCGCAGACGCACTGGCACCTAGAGCAGCAGCCTCACAAGCACCTAGCGCAGCAGTACCAATGCCCGGGTCGGGCTGGAAACAGCGGTAACCCTCATTCTCCTCACTATAATCCACAACATACATAGCAGTAAGGATAGCATCAAAATCAAGATCAAAGATCGCTACACCAGCCCTGAGAAGCTCATCCCAGCGAGGGATCTCACTAGCCCCAGGGAACTGCTGACGCCAGGCGTCCGTCAGGCGGCCAAAGCAGCGCTGGGTGGCGTGGGCACCCCCACACTGCTCACCCGCGCGGTCGCCGGAACGAAGAACGTAGGTGCAGGGACCAGTACCCCCACCCCTCTGACGCCCAGCGTACCACTCACGAAGCTGCTGAGGCGAAGGGATGTCCCGAGAGCGTTGCTGCTGCTGCCGCTGCGAGCGCTGGCCACCACCACCGCCGCTACGCTGCTGGGTACCACCCCGACCAGCTCCACCCCCTCCACCACCACTGCCTCCTCCGCTGCCGCCTCCACCGCCTCCACCTCCGCCGCCTCCACCTCCGCCGCTGCCTCCACCACCACCGCTGGCACCACCACCACCGTCTCCGCCGCTGCTGCCACCACCACCACCACCCCCGCCACTAGTCCCGCCGCCACCCCCACTCCCCCCGCCGCCACCGCCGCCACCGCCACCGCCCCCTCCAGCTCCACCCGCGCCCTTGCCCCCCTTGCCCTTGCTGGAGCGACGTCTCCCACTAGGGGCAGACACCGCGCCGACCGACTCAAGACCAAGCAGGTCGGCAGCAGCAGCAGAGGCAACAGAGGGCAGCAAGGGGGAAGGAGAGCACCCCTCAAAGATGGGGGTGCGAGGGTCACCACGAGAAGCACCTACAGCGACTATGCTCTTCTCCGCTGCGAGGAGGGCCTTCTCGAGGAGGTCGACGGTGAGGGTGGTGGGACAGACTGCAAGAAAGTGGTCCCTGACGACTCGAAGGGAGTCAGGGAGGCGCGCGACTACGTAGTAGAGAGCGATGTACATGGGGGGGGGGTTCTTAGCGCAGAACTCAGCAGGAAGGGCGGCGCGGTAGCGAGTGTCACTAGTGCGGAGGTGCGTAATGAGGTCAGCGACAGTGGGAAAGGCAGAGAGGTCAGGAAAGAGGTAGGGAAGCATGAGACGGCTCAGTGCAGCAGTGGCAGGGGAGGAGTAGCGCGCAACTACAGCGTCGTACAAGGTCTGAGCACTCTTGTACTGACTGAAGTGCGCACGCTCAGAGGTAGGGAGGTGGCGACGCACAGCAAGACGTGCAGCAGCATCGCGGGTGGCCCACTTAGAGCGGACAGCGGGATCAGCATCAGCAGCAGGAGCAGGAGAGGCGCCAGAGGTGAGATCAAAGAGAGAAAGGTCGTCAGCCCTGTCGCACTGTAAGAACAGCTGCAGGTCGTCTAACCAGACCTCAAAATCAATGGCGCGACCCTCAGCGTCAAAAGCTAGGACACTAGGGGTAGCCATGGCGACGACAGCGACGCAGTGCAAGCAGCAGGGAAAGAGCTCGCAGTGTCAGTGGGACTGTGCTCACCAGGCAGGGCAGGTCGTGTAGGTATGCAGAAAGGCGGCTCAGCGACCTGGCAGCTCGGGTGCTGGGCGGCTCGGCTGCTGGGCGGCTCGGGCGCAGGGCGGCTCGGCTCCCAGGCGGCTCGGGTGCAGGGCGGCTCGGCTCCCGGGCGGCTCGGCGTCGGGCGGCTCGGCTCACGGGCGGTTCGGCTGCTGGGGCGGCTCGGCCAGGAGATGCAGGGGCGGGGCCGTCAGGTGCAGCGGCGGGTTGACCGGTGCAGTGGCGGGCCGGCAGGTGCAGCGGCGGGCCGGCAGGTGCAGCGGCGGGCCGGCAGGTGCAGGCGGCGGGCCGTAGGGTGCAGTGGCGGGCCGTAGGGTGCAGTGGCGGGCCGGCAGGTGCAGCGGCGAGGCCGGCAGGTGCAGCGGCGAGGCCGTCAGAGGTGGTGGGCCGCTGGGTGCAGCGGCGGGCCGGCAGGTGCAGTGGCGGGCCGGCAGGAGAGGCGGCGGAGCCGCGTTAGGGGAGGCGGCAGGGCCGCGTCAGGGGAGGCGGCGGAGCCGCGTCAGGGGAGGCGGCGGTGCCGCGTCAGGGGAGGCGGGGGAGCCGCGTCAGGGGAGGCAGCAGGGCCGCGTCAGGGGAGGCGGCGGGGCCGCGTCAAACAGGCGGCGGGGCCGCGTCAGGGGAAGCGGCGGAGCCGCGTCAGGGGAGGCGGCGGGGCCGCGTCAGGGGAGGCGGCGGAGCCGCGTCAGGGGAGGCGGCGGGGCCGCGTCAGGGGAGGCGGCGGGGCCGCGTCAAACAGGCGGCGGGGCCGCGATCAGGAGAGGTGGCGGGGCCGCGTCTGAGGGACAGCGGGGCCGCGAGGGAAAAGGCGACCCGAGGGGGGTCGCTAAAAAAAGGCGCGCCTCGGGGCGCGCTTCGGTGGGCCCTAAAAAAAACGGTCCTAAGGCAGGACCCGCTCTATACCATGTGAAGCAAGGAAAACAGGAATGAAATGACTAAGGAAAGATTGGGTACAAATACAACCCTAGAAACCCTGTACCCCATATGTGCTACCCCACTATAGCCTACAGCAACTATGTCATATAAATCTGACACCCCATGCCCGACGTACTGCACAAGTAGCGCATCACCCTCTTAGCGGCCTTCGAGTGCTCTGGTCGGTGTCTCCCGGGCGCAACGTAGCGTGCCAGGATGCTAAGAGGGTAAGCAAGGTTAGGTCGAGTGCAGGTCATCAGGTACATAAGGCAGCCAACAAGCTCTAGATACGGGTCACTCGGCTCTACGGACTCATCCGAAGGCAGAGCTGAGAGCTAGTGACTGGTAGGCAGAGGAGTGGACTGTGTCGAGGAGTACTGGAAGTCGAAGCGTTGAAGGACTTGCTGCACCATGTGTGACTGAGTCAAAGTAATGGTGCACCGTGCTCTGTCCCGGGTGATCTGTAAGACAAGATCGCTGCGCAGCTTAACCGGGTCCGTACACGTGTGTCTCTTCTGCAGCTCCGACTTCAGTAGGGTAGTGGCAAAGACCAAATCGTTGATGTACACGAGGATCTAGAACGGTGGCAGCAAAGTGTCGGTACGTAGAAACAGCGATGGGTCAGCAGTAGAAGGAGCAAACCCAAGAGCCGCAAGAGTCGTCCTTTGTGTGTCGTGCCACTTGCGAGGCGCCTGGCGGAGACCGTAAACTGGCCGCCAGGAGGCTCCACTGGGTACCTGCGGGAAACGACCTAGTGAAGCCAGGTGGGCGGCGCAGCCAGATCTCCTCGTGCAGGCTGCCCTGTAGGAAAGCAGTGTTGAAGTCAAGAGAGTGAAGCTCGTAGTCGCGCTGAGCGGCGACGTGCAGCAGAACCCAAAGAGTGGTCATCTTTGGTTTCAGGGAGAAGATATGGAAGAAGTCAACTCCCTGTCACTGACTGAAGCCTCGTGCAACGTAACGCGCCTTGAAGACAGGCGGAGAACCCGGCGGCCGCTTCACACTGAAAATCCACATGCCACCGACGATGTTCGCCCCAGGAGGGGGAACCTCGTCAACGTAAGTGCCTGTGGACTTCCAGGATGCCATCTCTACGTCCATGATTGACTGCAACTGAGAGGATTAGGGACTCTCTATCGCCTCTGCGTAAGAGCGCGGGGTCGGGATGTCTGGTGCATCCGGGTCTCCCTTAGGTGCAATCGGCATGGACACGAGATGAGGTACAGCATCTGCAAAGCACTCAAAGTCCTCCTGCCTGTCCTCAAGGACGTCCGTGCCAAGAGCACACCAACTCCCGATGGACGGAGGACAGATAGACTCTGACTCAGCAACAAGACTAGTGGCGTTATCGAGACGACAACGAGCAACAATGTTGACAAGCTCAGAAACTAAGGCAGGTGCAGCAGTGGACTCAAAGGAAGGGTCAGTGACAACAGTAGCTAGCAGACGCATGACAATAGGGCTGGTAGCCCAAAGGGAGTCAGACTTCGGGTCCGGACCGTCAGCAAGGGAGGATGCAGGGGGAGACGGCAGAGGGACACGCAGTGGAACAAAGGAAGGAAGAAGTGCCATCTGGTGTGTGCCGGGGACAGGAGGAGGACGCTAACGCAAAACACGAAGACCAGTGCGACTAGTGCAAACAGGCGATGCAGGATGAGACGCAGGCTCACGACGCTCCGCAAGACCTACAGTCGGCCCAATGTAAGGAGAAGGACCAGGCAATGGGGAGGCTGGCTGTAACTGCGATTGCGACTGGTCAGGCGGCGGACACAGTAAGGGGGGAGTAGGACCAGTAGAAGGCGGGAGACAAAGAACCTGCTGAAGGAGTGGAACGAAGTACGGCCGCGGCTGAGCAGCACCTCCAGAACCAGCAGAGACAGCACCAGTTCCCCTAGCTCCAGGGTCTCCATCTCCAACTCCTGGAGCACCACCAGCTTTAGCACATCCAGCAGTAATAGCTCCAAGGCCTCCACTAGTAATATCTCCAGCGCCTCCAGCTCCAACTCCTGCAGCACCACCAGCCCCCGCATCTACAGTACCTCCAGTACGAGCACCTCCGGGACCAGCGGCTCCAGCAGCAGCAGTACCTCCAGCTCCAGCAGCAGTACCTCCAGCTCTAGCAGCTCCGGAACCTCCAGCACAAGAACCTCCGGGACCAGCGCCTCCAGCACCTCTAGCAGCTAAAGCACCAGCAGTACCTCGAGCGCCAGCAGCACCTCCAGCGGTAGGCCCCCCAGCTCCAGCAGCACTACTCCAACGCCGAGGAAACCACTTGCGCAGCTGCGGTGGAGAGAGTGGCTCCCGCCACGACAAGACACCCGTAGGACCTCTAGAGGACAAAGTACCTCCACGCTCAGCACGCTCAGGCTCAGCACCCCCAGGTTCCGCACGCTCAGGCTCAGCACCCCCAGGCTCCACACCCTCAGACTCAGCAAGCCAAGGCTCACCACCCCCAAGCTCCGCACCCTCTGACTTAGCAACCCCAGGCTCAGCACCCCCAGGCTCCGCACACTCAAGCTCAGCACCCCAAGGCCCCGCACATGCAGGCTCAGCACCCCTAGCAGCACCAGAGTTGACAGATACCTCGACAGGCTCGACAGGGTCTACCTGGGACACACTTGAGGGGGCAGGACCCTGAGGGGGGAGGGGGTCCACCGGAGGAGGACCTGGTGGGAGGAAGAGCGGCGGGGGGGGGGGGGGGGGGGGCGAGGGGCAGTGCGGTAGGGGAAGAGCCGGTAGTAAGGAACCGACTCGTCAAACGTGACGTCCTGAGAGGATAGAACACGACGCAAGGTGGGGTGGTAAAACTGCCAGGGGGGAAGCCAAGGAAGACGCAGGGAACAGCACAGGAGGACAGCTTGTCCGCAGAAGAATCGCGGACAAAAGCTCGAGATCCCTAGACACGGAACGCACACGCATCGCCAACCTTCCCCATCCACCACAAAGTAGGTGTGGTCTCCGGCATGGAGACACGGGGCTGGAGGTTGAGCTGATGCGCAGCGTACTGAACCGCAAACGGCCACAGAAAATGGGGAGCAGCAGCATGGATCATGGACGTACAAGCGACGTCCATGACCATCACGACGCGGCGCTCAGCAATCCCGTTTCGCTGTGGGGAGGCCGGAAGCAAGAACGTCTGGCGGATGCCCTCCGCACGACAGAAGGCCCGCAGAAGGTCGGAGGAAAAATCTCCACCTCTGTTGAAGTGCACACGCAGCACATGATGGTCCGAGTCGAAACTCTCGCGGAGCTGGCCACAGGCAGCGCGGATCTAGGTGATCAGCACCTCAGTGACCTCACCCTTGCGGCGCAAGGGGAAGACTGTGGTGTAACGCGAATAGTTGTCAACAACCGGCAGAAATTAATGCTCGTGACCCTGTCCACGGACGCGGGCTGGGCCCCACACGTCCATGTGGAGAGTCTGCAGGGGAGCCTCCGTCGGAGGGAACTCGGAGGAGTGAGGGGCAGCGCGCTGCCGTCCCTCGACGCAAGGAACGCAGGTAGAGACAGGTCCCGAGGGGAGGGGAGGGATAGACCGGGGGAGACCAGTGACAAGGACACAGGAGGCCATACCTCGGAGACGAGGCAGGGAGGGGTGACCAAGGCGGTGGTGCTAAAGGAGAGTCTTGTGGGACAGGAGATGACACGAGCAGGGGGCACACTCCGTACCAGACCTGGATGCGGCAGCAAACACCTGACCAGACGCGGCTACCTGACCAGACTCAGCAACCAGAGGAGACGCAGTAGTCAGTGTCTACAGGCTTGACCCAGGCCGACGGGTGAAGGTGGCCAGGTGGCGGCCCGTCCGAGTACACGTACAGTGGGTCACTCGCTAACCTCCAGGAGTGTACTGGTCAACTCACACGTCCTGGAGGTCAGCTCCACTCACCGAGTTCGTAGAGAATGAGGGGAGGTGAAGAGCCGATTGTGAGCCCGACGGGACCGCCGGACATGGCAGAACCGTAGAGGAGTGCGCAAGGACTGGGCTCCCAGAGGGGTCCGCCAGGGAGACAGCAACCGGCCGACTGAGCGGCGTGAGTGTGGTGTAGTCGCAAAAGAAAGAGCGGGAAGCACCTCAGTCAAGTGTGAAAGTGTGCAAGGCCTCAGCAGGCGCAGTACCTGAGAGAGCAGACTCACCAGCACCTGGAGCAGCAGACTCACCAGCACCTGGAGCAGCAGACTCACTAGCACCTAGAGCATCAGCCTCCATACCTGGGTTGGGCGGCACACACAGGTAATAGTCACCCTCAGCACTCATAGTCTCAGCATACATGGCAGCAAGGATAGCATCATAATCAAGATCAAATATAGCAACACCATACTTAAGCAAATCAGCCCAGCGAGGGAGCTCAGTGGCGTCAGAAAACTGTGCACGCCAGGCGTCAGTCATGCGACCGAAACAGCACTGCATCGCGTGTGGCAGCCCGCACGTCTCCCCACGGCGGTCGCCGGTGCGGAGAACGTAAGCGCAGGGACCAGCACCCCGAGACCTCCCACGCCCAGCGTACCACTCACGAAGCTACTGGGCGATGAGGCCTCACGGGAACGCGGCTGCTGCTATCACTGGCTACCGCCAAAGCCTCCACGCTACGGTGCTCCACCCCGACCAGCACCACCGCCGCCGCCACCCCCACTACCGCTGCCGCTGTCGCTGCCGCCCCCACCTCCACCGCCGCCACCGACGCCCCCACTCCTGCCACCACCCCCACCTCCACTGCCACCACCGCCACCCCCGCCGTCCCCTCCACCACCCTTGCCCCCCTTGCCCTTGCCGCTGCGGCGCCTCCCACTAGGAGTAGACGCAGCCCCAACCTCCTCGGTGCCAACGCGGTCGACATCAGCAGTAGAAGCAACAGAGGGAAAAAGGGGAACGGGGGAACACCCCTCAAAGAAAGGGGCGCAAGGGTCACCGCGAGAAGCTCCTACATCGACTATGCTAGTCTCAACTGCAGTGAGGCGCTCCTCGAGCCGGTCGATAGTGAGCTCGGTGGGGCAAAGGGAGAGAAAGTGGTCCCTGACTGAGCGAAGAGAGTTAGGGAGACGGGTGACAAGGTAAAAGAGGGTGATGCACACGGGGGGGGTGGTTCTTGGCGCGAAACTCAGAGGGAAGCGAAGCGCTGTAGTAGGTGTGACTATTGCGGAGGTGAGTGATGAGGTCAGCGACTGTGGCAAAGGCGACCAGGACAGGGAACAAGTACGGTAGCATGAGGTGGCTGAGGGCACTAGTGGTAGGGGAGGAGTAGCGTGCGACGACAGCGTTATGCAAAGACTTAGCAGTCTTATACTGGCCAAAGTGCGCGCGCTCAGCAGACGGCAGGTGACTACGAACAGCAAGGCGAGCAACAGCGTCACGAGTAGTCCACTACGAGCGAACGGTACTGTCAACATCGGCAGCAGGTGCAACAGAGGCGTCGGACGTGTGATAAAAAAGCGAGATGCGTCCCTAGAGTTGCACTGAAGATAGAGCTGCAGGTCATCTACCCAAACTTCGAAATCGACCACAATTCCCTCAGCATCGAAGGTAAGAACAGTAGGGCTGGCCATGGCGGCAGTAGCAGCAGCTTTAGCAGTAGGGCAGGGCGGCGCGACTTGGCAGAGCGACACGGCTCGGCAGGGGGGCACGGCTTGGCAGGGCAGCGCGGCTCGGCTGGGCGGCGCGGCGCGGCACACAGGCGGGCGCAGCGGCGCGCTTGGCAGGGCGGGCGCTTTCCAGGGGCGGGTGCAGTGCAGGGCTGCGACTGGCGGTGAGGGCAGGGCTGCAACAAGGCGGCAGAGCAGGGCCGCGACGGGGCAGCAGCAGGGCAGGGCCGCGACGAGGCGGCGGTAGATCAGGGCCGCGACGAGCGGCTGAGGGTAGGGCCGTGACGGGTGGCCGCAAGGCAGGGCCGCGACGGGCGGCTGGGTCAGGCCGCGACGGGCGGCGACAGAGCAGGGCCACGATGGGCGGCGACACGGCAGGGCCGCGACGGGCGGCTAGGTCAGGGCCGCGATGGGCCGATAGGGCAGGGCTGCGAGGGGCTGGGAGGGCAGGGCTGCTACGGGCGGCAGTAGGGCAGGGCGCGCGACGGCGCAGGTGAGGCAGGCGCGAGGTGCGCTTCGGGTAGAGCAGGAAAAAAACATTATCGTGGTGGGCCCTAAACAAAAAGGATCCCACTAGGGAACCTGCTATGAAACCATGTCAGAACGTAGGAATCAAGAATGACTAGAAAGACAGCAGTACAGGGTTTGTATATGCAAAACCTAATTTGGGCTGTACCCCATAAGGAGTGCTCCACTACAGCCTAGAGCATATAAGTGCATAGTTCTGACATTCAACCCCGAGATAGACAGGGTCAACCGGAAGGCATGCATCTACAAAAATGGAAAGTGTGGAGCTTCGAAGCTGGACAGATAGAGGAGATGTACTTGAAACGACACCTGCACAGTTCAAACGGACAATTAACGGGAGTAACACGAATACTTAGCACTGGTTATGGCAGCAACAGAGGAGGAGAAGCCGAACTTGGAGCTACCTGCTGTAATACAGGAAGTCATAGCAGAGTACAAGGACATCATGTTGGATGACCTGCTTGCAAGAGTGCCTCCAGTGCAAACCCACGAGCATGAGATTGTGGAGGAACCACGTACAAAACCCATCTCCCGTGCACCATACCGCCTTAGTCCGACTGAACTGATAGACATGAAGAAACAAATCCGCCTGTCCACCTCTCCCTATGGTGCAACAGTTCTCTTCACTCCAAAGTTGACGGTTGTTTACAGATGTGCATCAACTACTGGGCACTGAACAAACAGACAGTAAAAAACAAATACCCCAAACCGCGCACAGATGATCTTCTAGACCAACTGCGTGGTGCACCAGTGTTTTCGAAGCTAGACCTACGGTCGGGTTACTGGCATATCAAGATGGCAGACAACTCGATCCACAAGACGGCGTTCCGTACCAGATACGACTCCTACGAATACCTAGTGATGCCATTCGGACCATGCAACGCACCATCGACGTTTCAGGCAGAGATTAATCATATCCTACGGCCCCCACTAGACGAGTGCGTGGTAGTGTACTCGGATAATATTCTCATCTACTCCAAGAACATGAAGGAGCGCATGAAGCAAATACTGAAAGTCTTCGAGATCCTGCGGATAAACAAGTTCTACGTGAAGCTGTCAAAGAGCGAATTCGCCCTGAAGAAGGTGCAGTTTCTATAGCATATGGTGAGTGCAGAGGGCATATACGTGGACCTGCGGAAAATCAAAGCCATCAAACTGTGGAAGGTTCTCGAGAACGTGAAAGAGTTGCAGCAGTTCCTAGGCTTCGCCAACTACTACAACAGGTTCGTGCCATAGTTCAGTAAGATAGCAGCACCACTGACAAACTTACTAAAAAGGATATGCTCTACAAATGAGGTACTCATCAACAGCAAGCCATGGAGCAGCTACAGACAGCACTGACTACAGCGCCAGTATTCATCCTACCGAACCCAGACACGAAATACGTGGTGGAAGCAGGCGCTAGTGACCAAGCAGTCGCAGCAGTACTGATGCAAGATCATGGACGCCGTTTGCAGCCCATCGCCTACCTCAGTAAGAAGCTATACGGAGCATCACTAAATTACCCCATTCATGACAAGGAAGCCTTATCGATAGTCACGGCCTTCAAGGCGTAGAGGTGTTACCTAGAGGGAGCCAAGACTACAGTCTACACTGACTACTGCAGTCTTAAATACCTCAAGTCATAGTCTATGCTCTCATGACGACAGGTCGCGTTGAGCAGGCATCCAGCTCGACAGGATGAATTCTGTGTTCATGTGTCTATTCCAACATGGGTACTCCTTGGAAACAGAGATCAGTATAGCACAGAAACAGAAGCTATAATAGTGGGAGAAAACCTTTGCAGTATGAAGGGTTCAGGAAAGATATAGGTACCGAACTATGCCTCGCTCCGACCGATCTTACTGGAGGAGTTTCACGACGTAGCATACGTAGGACATTTTGGGAAAAACAAGACTATAGCAAGGATAGAAAAAAGTACTACTGGCCTCGGACAGCAGCAGACGTGCAGCGATTCGTCACCTCGTGCGACACGTGCCAGCGGATGAAGAGTAGCAAGCAGAAAAAGAAGGGTTACTTCAGCCTCTATCCGTACCGGAGCAGCCATGGCCAGTCGTTTGCCTGGACGTCATCATCAAGCTTCCTTCAACCTCACAAGGGCATGACGCAATACTCGTTGTGATCGACAAGTTCTATAAAATGGGGCACTTCATCTCGACCAATACCACGGCTACAGCTGAAATACCTACTTGTCTCTTCTTTAACCACATAATCACCACCCACGACATCCCCGCTACACTTGTCTCAGACGGAGACCCAAAATTCACTAGAAAATACTGGAAGGAACTCATGGGTTTGCTGAGGAAAAAGTTTGCGATGTTTTCAACATACCACCCCCAGAGTGATGGACAGAATGAGCAACTCAATCAGGTGGTTAAATATTTACTGCGTACAACTTGCAAATACGACATCAACCACTGGGATCTGCAGTTACCGACACGTGAGTTCGCTTACAACAACGCTTCACATGCAGCCACAGGGAAAACTCCTGTCTTCGTGTGTTACAGACTGGAACGACTTACACCACAGCAGCCAACCACACTGGCACACGTCCAAGCCCCACACGACATAGTCACCACCATGCAGCAACTATGGGAGAAGACTCGGCCACGTCTCACCACGAGGTAGAACTCCCAGAAGCAGTATGCCAATTAACAGCGATGTAATCACTCGGTAGCAATAGGAGATCAGGTGCTTCTCGACACACACAACTTGGACTTGTCCCATCTTCCGTCTAAGCTCCAGCCTCGCTTCGGTGGTCCCTTTTGCGTTGAGGCGATGGTGACACCAGGAACATCCCGCTTGTGCTTACCTTCTATGGGGAAGCTTCACAACGCTTCCCATGTTCAGCTACTTTAGTGTTACAAGGACACCAACCAACAATTTTAGGGACACCAGCTACCACCACCACCACTTGTTATTGTACAGGATGAACCAGAGTACGAGGTGGAACGTGTGATCGCTCATTGACGCAGACGCAGCAACATGCTCGAGTTTCTGATACGCTGGAAGGGATACGACCCGTTAGAGGACAGTTGGGTTGCAGAAGCTGATATGGGCAACGCATGCCGTGCTCTCAAGGATTATCTTGTTAAGCAGTATATTTCTCATGCCACCCAGCTTTGAGGTGGGGGCGTGCGAGAGTACGACGTCTTTGCTGGACTTTACTTGCTTGATCCGCATTATTACACAGTATCTAGCTTAGTTTCATTTTATCTTACATGCTTTGGCTTGATTTCCTAGTTATATGTCAGAATCCCAACCACTAGACCATTGGGATAAAAGGGCTTGTTAAGTAGCGGGTCAGAGTGCGCCCATAACCCCCCAGGCAAACGCGCCTGTAACCCCCCGTAGGATCAATCGGGCATCTACAGTGCAGATCTACTGACACCCCCCCACACTGGGAGGCCCAGGACTGAGCACAGTGGCAACGACCAACATGTGCATACACCGGGATTCGAACCCGAGACCGCTCTGATACCATGTCAGAATCCCAACCACTAGACCATTGGGATAAAAGGGCTTGTTAAGTAGCGGGTCAGAGTGCGCCCATAACCCCCCAGGCAAACGTGCCTGTAACCCCCCGTAGGATCAATCGGGCATCTACAGTGCAGATCTACTGACACCCCCCCACACTGGGAGGCCCAGAACTGAGCACAGCGGCAACGGCCTACATGTGCATACACCGGGATTCGAACCCGAGACCGCTCTGATACCATGTCAGAATCCCAACCACTAGACCATTGGGATAAAAGGGCTTGTTAAGTAGCGGGTCAGAGTGCGCCCATAACCCCCCAGGCAAACGCGCCTGTAACCCCCCGTAGGATCAATCGGGCATCTACAGTGCAGATCTACTGACATTATAGGCACCGAAATAGATTGAGTGCGCCAAATTCTTGGCTTTCCTATTGCCTCCCAATTGCCTTCTACCGAATTTGGGAAGGACCCGTTCGGTTCACTATGCAACCCGCGGAACCTTCTAGTAGTACACGGGTTACTGCTTTTGTGTCGAGCCTATATATAGCCTCGCCTTGTACCCAGGTGATCATATTATATTTTATGAACCAGTTCCTTCAATCCACACAGGCGCACTACATTTCGCTAGGATACACCGAGCAGAGCGCTGGCGGGCTGCTATGCGTTACTTCTGCAGTACATCGGGCATGGGGCTCGTGCTTGGAGGACGGGGTTCAGTCGTACTCACTGGACACTCAGACGCTTCTTGGGTAGATGACTAGGCAACTCAGCAGTCGTCACAGGGTTACATAGTTAGTATTGGATCTGGTTCTGTTTTGTGGAGGTCTACCCGCTCGTCTTCTGTTCTCAGCTCTAGCTGTGAGGCTGAGATCTACGCTTGGGCATGGCTGCACAGGAGTTATGCTGGCTGAGCTACCTCCTGTTTGACTTGGGTGAGCGGCCTCGTTCTCCTCCGTTTCTGTACGTGGACAACAAGGCCATGCTAGCCTTGTGTCGGGATGTGAGAGTGGAGCACAGAACGAAGCGCATTCTTTGTTACTTCCTCGCTTGAGAGTTAGAGCAGTGTGGTCAGCTCCGTCTTACCTACGTGGCCTCATGGGCCATCACTGCTGATATGTCCACCAAGGCACTTATATCTGGTAATCGTCAGTAATTCTGCACTGCTCTAGGCCTTGTGCATACTCAATCTCACTTGCTTACTGCTTGAATTTGCCTGGTACTGTTATCTATATACCATAATCTCCCGGATACAGTACCCCCCGCGGAGAAGACCCGGGGTCCTCTTTGCGGACCAAGGGTCTTTTATTCCGACCTGTTCTTGTGAGGACCCCCCCTTTTCTAATTAAATGTCTTAAGGCCCCCCTCTTTCGTCAAATTTTCAAAAAAATGTTATAATTCTTAACGAATTTGGGGGGCTGCTGGTTCTCGGCAGACTCATTATGAGGCACAAAACGGTGACGCGAGTCAGTTTCATGTTAAATGCTAGTCAAGATTCGATTTTGCGCGGATTTTACTGTTGTGATTTGAATCTGCATCAGGGGAAGAATTTAACACCCTCGGTAAAAGCTTTACTTTCTAGTGTTATGAGTAAAAACATTGTGCTCTATGAATTTTTAACGTGATTAGGGGTCTTGATAGATCTGCCCCTTGTTATTGTTCACCTAATCAATTTTCACAACATTTATTTTAAGACCCTTGGGTCATATATACGGGAGATGGCAGTATACCTGCATGCTTACTCTTGCTAGATTGTGATCACTGTACTGCTTGTGCTTTTATAACTCCGCATGTGCACTATCCTTGTGGCTACTTGCTTGTGCTCTAGCTATCCCCCAATTTGCTTATGGGGGTGTGTCAAAACATTCTATATTTATAACTATCTAGGCTATGTAGGGACTATCCTTAAGGGGTACACATACTGTCTCGGTACTCCTCTTGTACCCACCCTTTCATCTATTCGACATTCCTAGCTATTATTAAGACAAAATTTTCCTGACATGCCGCATCAGCAAACCACACCAAAACAATAACGTGAATTTCCCGGTGAATTTTGTGGGAGCGCAGCTCTGTGTGGCCAAGTTAGATTGAACAGTGCTCCACAATGAACTATTCACGCAAAAACTTTGTCGCGTGCTGTGTCAGCCACGTCAGGCAATCACACTGAACACATTCAAAATCATTTTTGTTTTGGCCGGAACAGAGATGCAGAAATCACCCTACATTTTTTGTCATGCATCAAACCAAGAAACTAGCCATTAAAAGATCGGGTCAATTCGAGAAACATGGTGTTTCACGCGTTCCTGATACGAGGTTGTCTGATACGAGGCCGTAGGAATAGACGCTCTAAGACCAGCCGCTGGAGAGCAGAAAAGAAATAGATCAGCCATAACTTCAGAAGTTCACATTTAACGCAATAAGGCTATTAGGTGAAAAAGGGGCAAAGACAGCTGCGGCAAGCCTTCACAAGAGATGGGACGGAGCTTCCCAACGAACCAGGGGGGGTCAATGCGGCAGATTGGGATAGACCCTATCCTTGTCGTCGTCGTGGTACCAGCAATCGCAACCAATTTCATCTTCGGTGCTTGCGTGGCATGGTCGCACCTCAAAACGCTTCATTGCGGCTAGAAGGAAGATGCCTAGCATTTCGTATAAGAACTTGGATCTCGAAAGAGTCGCCAGATGCAGAAGAAAGTGTCAAAATAACGAACAGGAGTGAAGAAGAGAGGGGTTTCCACTAGCAGCAGATAGGATACATATAGCAAACCCTAAGTTGGGCTGTACTCACTATAGAGTACCCCACAGCAGACTAGACAATAACACATTCTGACACACCCCCATAGGCAAAGTGGGGTATAATCACCACAGCAAGCAGTCGCATAAGAGTTCACAAGCACAAGCAAAGCTAGAGGCAGTCACAGAGGGCAAGTGAGGAGGAGGAGGGACTGTGAGAGGAGTGGAGATAGGAGACGACTGGTGAAGCCGCAGACACATGGGCAACAGGAGCGCACACACGGTGGCTACCGGAGCAAGGGCCCCGGACTACAAGAGTAACTGGCTCCGTGGCTAAGACGAGCGGTAGGAGCAACGAACACACGGGCGACTGGCGCAGCAGACTCGCTGGGCTACCGGAGCACGCCAGCTCCGGACTACCGGTGCTGCTGGCGACACGACGGCTACCTCCTCTCAACCTCCCCCAGTGTCGCAGACCCCCTTTCACACACCCCCTGCTGCACCCCTAGCTCCACTCTCACGACACCCCCCTAGTGCCACACCCTCGGCTCCTACACACCCTTTAGTGGCAGCTGCAGCAGTGGGAGACGGAGGCGGAGGAGGAGGAGGAGGAGGGGGAGGAGGAGGAGCATGGGACGGCTCACACACCCGCCACCTCCATACCCGCCACCCCAACACCCCAAACGCAGGCGGCGCGGGACAGACACGCGGGCAGCTGCTGGGGTGGCGTGCGAGCGGAAGCGGGGCGGCACGCGGTTCCCTTGGGTGCTGCGACAGGCGACGGGCAGGGCGGCGCGCAGGCTCCCAGGGCGCAGCGACGGGCGACGGGAGGGAGGGGCGACGCGCGGGCCCCCAGGGCACTGCGGCGGGCGATGGGCAGGGCGGCGCGCGGGCCCCCGGGGCGCTTCGACGGGCGACGGGATGGGGGGCGGCGCGCGGGCCCCTGGGACGCCGCGGCGAGCGACATGAGGGGATAGCGCATAGGCCCCCGGGACGCCGCGGCAGGCGACGGGAGGGGACAGCGCGCGGGCCCCCGGGGCGCCGCGTCGGGCGACGAAACCGCTACGCGCGCCCCCTGCGCGCGGCGGGCAGGAAACCGCCACGCGCCCCGAGCGCCTGGCAGGCAGAAAACCGCCGCACACGCCACGTGCACCGGGCATGCGGCAGGCAGAGAACGCCGCGCGCCCGGGGCGTGCAACAGGCAGGACAGCAGCGGAAACAGCAGGGTGGGCCCATCCACAGGATCGACCCGCGAGGGTCGACCTGCTCTGATACCATGTCAAAGTAACGAACAGGAATGAAATGCAGAAGAGAGGGGTTTCCACTAGCAGCAGATAGGATACATATAGCAAATCCTAATTTGGGTTGTACTCACTCTAAAGTACCCCACTGCACACTAGACGATAACACATTCTGAGACAAAGCAAAACATGGCACAACTTGTGATATTGGATTCCTTAGTGACCTCAGGGGGTGCATCCAGGGTACACGTTCAAAAACTGCGTGGGATTTGAGAGCAAAAAATCTGGGGGCAGGGGAAAAATTTGGCTCCTTGGAAGAACATCCCGTAACAGGGGCAACAAATTTGACATTTGATGCCTACCCAAGTGAATGTTGTCACATAATATATGAAGGCTTAAGACAGGAACAATCGCGTTAGGTACCTGAATATAATTGTTTGACTAGCACGTCTAGAAGTAGTGTATGGCACTTTTTAAAAGAGGAACGATAACGGACCGAACCAACGGAAGGTTGAGCTAGAAGGCGGGAACCGGGTGGGAACATTGGAAGAGAAGGAGCAAGGGTAACGATAAGTAATGCAAGTACTTAAGCAAGCGTAGGGTGATTGTCTAGTTGCTTGCTTGTTTGTTTTCTCTCCTAGTAGAGGAGTCATAGGGGGGAGGAGGACAAATACACACAACAAGCGAAGGATGGGTGTGTTAGGATGGCCCAATACGCCGGGTTCATGGTGCACAAGGAATCTGCGGAATTATGCCCGGTTAGTAGGAAGACAACAGACCTGGCCATCCGTGACCGGTCCTCAGGGGCAGTTTGGATTGGAGATGTCACCATCACTGACCCCATCAGCTCACGTGACCCCAATGCAGTGAAAGGAAGGGGGTGGGCTGCCACGGAAGTAGCCGACAAAAAAATATCAGATTACTACGGCTCTCTGGCAGCCTACTAGAGACCCTTGTTGAAATCTAGATGGGCTGGTGGTAGTTAGGTATCGGTGTAGTCTTTGTTTCTTTATTTCTTTGATGCCCCACCTTGTGTGCTTGTACTCCCCGAGAGAGAGGCTCGTTCCTATCCTTAGCCTCTGCTCTCGGCCCTTAGGCCCCTGCCCTCGGCCTTCCTAACTATAAAGGGGCCTCCTTGACCTCTTTCCTTTCATTGTGTGCGGCATAATTTTTTTTACGCTCGACGGCGCGGCCTGCGGCCGCGCTATTTGGGGTGGCAAGGGGAATACCAAGCAAGTGATCAATGCAACACCATACACGCAATGGCAACAGCAACATTGGCCTAAGCAACGCTATGTCCTAGGGCAAGCATGGAGGGGGCATCGGCGGATACTACATCTGATCCGCGTCAAGAATAGCAAGGAGCCCCGTCAGCGAGCGATGAAGCTCGTGCGCCACCACTGTGGTTGCGCCGATCAAGTCGACTACAGTCCCTGCGTGCAAAAACCGCCGCAGACCACGGAGAGCATTCCCAAGCCGTCCAACGCCCGCAACTCCACCTTGCACAGGTGCAGCCATCACGGGTGCCAGGAGCTCGGCAAGCCGATCTGCAGCATCTAGGCACTCGTCCTGAGGGCCGCCATCCAGAGAAACACCCTGGGAAAGAGCCGCGTGCCCATACACCTCAATCAGATGCACAGCCTGCAGACCCTCCGAGAGGCGCGACAGTTGCCCCAGAGATGCCTCCGGCACCTCCGCTGAATGACAAGGCCCAGCAATGACTGTACCAGCAGCCCAACAGCCGGAGGAGCATAACCAATAGATACGAAGAACGGATACTGCGTTATCACAGTTCCCCCTGCCGCGGTTACAAACTCGATACCCGCCAGAGGAGGAATCCACGGCAGGCGCATGCGATTCCCAGGAGCGGCGGCAAATGCAGCGGGAGCAAAGGGAGGAGGAACATCCGACCGGGGAAGAGGAGTTGTAGACGGAGTGGTCGCAACAGGAAGAGGAGACGCATGTGTTGGGGCACTGCGTGGCGAGTTGCTCCTGCTTGCCTGCCCGTTCCGCTCCTCGCGCACTACAGCAAACACAACGCGCTGCAAATCAGCCATCGACACCGACCGATCATACGCCTAGTCCCCACAACGACCGTGCCCTCCCCACCAGCCACCATGGCCACCGCGGGACGCAGCCCAATTTGCGTTGGAACCACAGCGCCAAGGAGAGTCATGGCGCCGCCTTGACCGCTCCCGCTCGTCACGAGGCGCAAGGGAGGAGGCCGGTGCTACCGGCTACCTGGAGACGGCAGGCGCTAAGCCGGCAAAGCAGTAGCAAAGGGTGCATGATCAGGAACAGCCTGGTCGGACGCGAGCGGCACTAGTGTTGCCGTAGTCGGAGGAGCGGGAGCGACAGAGATAGCTACCGGGCCCAGGGCGTCAGTGGTGGCGGACACCACTGGTTGCAGTGCCCCGGCATAAGCAAAACCACCTACTCGACACCTACAGGTGAAGCGTCAAGGACGGCAAGCGGCGGACCAATGACAGTCACAGCAGGGGCTAACGCTAGCGGCATAGAAGGGAGCAGCAGGAGCAGCAACAGGCGCAACAAGAACCGCGGGTGCGGGGGAGTGAGGCATTGTATAGATTATTGTCACGGGCTTTGGAGTTGGCGGCACAGTGAGCCATTCCGTGCTCCGACTGGGGCTTGGCGAACGCAGCTGATGCGGCGACAGCGTGCGCTGGCGATAGCTCAGGCCCTCCGATAATTACCATCCCATGGACGTGGAGGTCGTAGAGCGGGGAGACAAGCCGTTAGCGGAGCAGGCGGGGGTCTGGAGAATGGGTATCAAGCAGCGGGGCGCAGGGCTTTAATCGACTTTGAAGAAACTAATGAAGTCGAGGAATGAACAGACCCCACAAACAAGGAGGAACCACTACCCGTAAGCAAGAGTGGAGAATTGGGCGAAGAAGAAGGGGCGAGGGAGACAGCTGAGAGAGGGGAAGCAGGCATAAGGCAGTTAGCCCCGCAAAGACATGGAGCAGTCGGAGGATGGTTCGATGCTGCTCGAACAGGCGTAATTCCAACCCTACCATCGGCCACGAGATCGAACCGCGCTCGGCGAGATCGAACCGCCACTACCAAAACCGCGGTGCAACCGGTTCTCGAAAATTCCTGCTATTTTTTGCCAAAGGAGCTGGCAAAGCAAGCGGACAAGTTCGCTAACATCACAAAGTGGGATATTTCTGCACTGAGGGACAACCGACATCCATCTCTGTCACGGCGTTTACCTCCAAACCTGAGTCAGCTATTTTCGCTGGTACTGTTGACCTCGCTACTACACCTTTCGCGAAACCCAGAGTCCGAAGCGGGATGGCGCCTACTGCTTTTTCTCCCGTGCCTGACACTTCGCCAAACCTCACCACAACGACTGAACTGGCCACAGGTCAAAGCTCGGCTTAGAGCGTTCCAGCATGGCAAATGGGAACAGTTGTACCACGACACGGTAGAAGCGGTCAATACCCCTCCACCGCCACGACACCAGTGCGATGTGACTGGAGTCATCAGCCGAGCCGAGGGCCTTGCGAAACGTGGCAGCCTGCGACGAGCCGTGCTGGCACTGGAGTTAACTCCCATCTGCACACCCAATCCAGATATTCTGGATGACTTCGCCAGAACTACCCGCCCGCTGGGAACCAGACGTTGACCTGGCAGGCGATGCCAACGTCAACTTTGTCCATCACCCACGCCGAATTCACCGAACGACGTAGCCAGATCTGCTCGTGCATACTCCCCTGAAGTGACAAGGGCCGAGACAGACAGCGGATGGGCAGTTAGGTGAGTGACCAACGCGGACAGAACACAGGAGACAACAGGGCGAGAGGCACGGAGGTAGTTGGACAACGGGTCAGAAACACAGTGAGGGACGACGCAAGAGGCTGTGGAAGGACAGGAGGAGGTGGAACACGAGAGTGAAGAACAAGGTGAAATGGGCCGTCGGTACGGTAACGGGACCGGCAAGACTCTAGGGACACAGCACGAGTGAGGGGAGAACAACGAGTCCACTGAGACGAGGAAAGGGACTCGACAGGGGGAACAGGAGGGGACGGTAGGGGACCATGAACAAAGCATGCAGGTGCTGAGTCGGGTAGGTCTCTGAGTCACTGCTGCTGCGCCTCCTCTGGCGACTGCTGCTGCAACAACTGCCCCCGCTTCTACTCCTGTGGCTCCTCCTGAGCTGTCTCCCGCTGTGGCTACAACAACACCTGCTGCGGCGGCCGGGACTCCTGCTCTACCCTCTCCTACTGCGGCCGCAACTTCACCTGCTCCTGCGGGCGGGACTCCTGCTCTACTCTCTCCTGTTGTGGCTGCAACTGCACCTGTTGCCGTGGGAGGTAATCCTGCTCTACTCTCTGTTGCTGTGGCTGCAACTGCACCTGCTGCTGCGGGCAGGACTCCTGCTCTACTCTCTCCTGCTATGGCTGCAACTGCACTCGCTGCGGCAGTCGTGACTCCTGCTCTACCCTCTCCTGCTGCGGCTGCAACTGCACCTGCTGCTGCGGGCGGGACTCCTGCTCTACTCTCTCCTGACGCTTCGACTGTGAATGGAGCTAGTGCTGCTGCTGCTACTGTCGTGACTCCTCCTCTACTCTCTCTTTGTGCGGCAGTGACTCCTCCTTTACTCTCTCCTGATGCTCCGACTGAGGTTGCTGCTGCTGCTGCTGCTGCTGTCGTGCCCTCTCAAATCGCTCCCGCTCCTCCCTCTCCAACCTGTCTAAATGCTGCACACGGGTCACAAAACGTATAGTGCGCGGCGTAGGCGTCGCAGTGCTCGTGTCTCCGGCTCCAGCACCCCCAGAACCTGAACCTCCACCGACAACACCCCCAGGGACTCCAGTGACTCCGGCAGGAACACCCCCAGGCTCCGCAGCAATCGGCTGCGGAGGCGAACGAGGAGGGAACTGCGGAACAGACGGGAAGCCAGGGGGTGAGGTGGGGCGAGGCCGTTGAGTCGAGACAGCCATGTCCTCCTCAGGAGTGGCCTCCTCTCTCACACCCTTCGCACCCCCAAAGCCTGCACCACGGGCTCCAGCAGCCCTAGTACCCTCACCCTCCACAACTGCCCCTATTGCACCCCTCGACACGACAAGGACTGAACGCTACGGGGGGGACGACTGCGGAGTGATGTGCGACACACCTGACGGGGCAGGACGCGAAGGAGATGGGGCTACCAGGGCGGCTGGGGGGGCTCAAGGGTGAGGAACAGCGGGGGGGGAAAGACCTCAGAACCTCGGTGGGGGCGACTTCTGTAGTAACTGACCGACCCGTCAAAAATGACGTCCCGGGAACTAAAGAACTGACAGGTAACCGGGTCGTAGAACTGGCAGCCGAGTGGGAAGCCAAGAAAGACGCAGGCACGGGTGTGCGGAGACAACTTGTTCGCGCCGGGGGTGCGAACGTGGGCCAGGGAATCCCAAACGCGGCATTCAGCTGCTACACCTGGAGAACGTGTCCAATGGGTGACTGGCGTCACCCGTGGCCGTGCGTCACTAGGCCATAGGTTCAGTTGGTGTGCGGCGTAGCGGACTGCCCAAGGCCATAGAAACTGGGGGGCACCGGCATGGCACATGGAGATCCGGGCAACCTCCATGACCAGGCCGATGCGTTGCTCGGCTACCCCGTTCTGTTGCGGCAAGTCTGGTAGCGTGTAAGACTAGATGATGTCCTGACCCTGACAAAACGTCTCCAGGCGAGTGGAAGAAAACTCACCACCACGGTCCGAGTGCAGGTGGAGCCCACAAAAGGCCTGAGCATTACCCCACGCTAGTAGCTATGGTTGGAGGACGGTAGGCACGTCGGCCTTCCGTCGCAAAGGTAAAACCGTGGTGTAGCGGGAGTAGTCGTCCACCACGATCAGGAAGTAGCGCTCCTGATGTGGGCCACGGACCTGGGAGGGGCCCCAGACGTCAAAGTGACGTACCATCCTCCTGAGACGTGGGAACGACACGTGACCTAGACGGTGGTGCCAAAGGACTGACGGGTGCGTGAGTGACTGACTGTCGCACTACACACCAGCTACCTGACCCGACCTGACCTGACCTGACCCAGTGTGGTGGGACGCAGTGTCTAGTGAGTATGGACCAGAGCCCGACTCTCTGTGGAAAATGGCCAGAGGCATTCCAGCGGCACCGACTGTGCAGGAGGCAACATGCTCGTCCAAAGGGAAAGTGGTGACAACTCCGAGGTCGTGGAGGTGAATGACACCGACCAAGTTCCTAGAGAACGAGGGGATGTAGTAGCCTGTGAGAAACGCAGAGGGAGCCGCCGTACACGAGAGAACAGTGGTGCTGTGGGCAACTACAGATCCCATGGAGGGGTCAGCCAAGGCGACAGTGACTGGAGTGTGCAGTGGCGTGAGGTCGGTGCAGTCGCGAACGAAACAGCTGAACGCTCTAGAGTCTAGGGTGAAGGAAAGCTGTGCAATCGGTGAGGTCGCACCCGAGCCAACGACAAAGGTTGGTACTAGACTAGTAATAGCTGCAGCTCCCATACTAAGAACCACTGAGGTGCCTGGATTAGAACCACGCGGGCCTGGCTACGCTGGTGCAACTCACGCAAAAGGAAGTAACGAAGCTGGATGTGTTTCGCCTTCCCAACCAGTCGGGGCTCCTCACACAACAGGACAGCAGACCTGTTGTCGGCGAACAAGACTGGGTGAGGGTACGGGTCACTGGTGCGCGTGGTTGCTGCTGTGCGTGCGTGCGACTAATGACGGGGCCGCGGGGTTCGCTAGCAAAGGGGCCTCTGGGCCCACGAACGAAGGGCCGCGGGGCCCGCTATCAAATGGCCGCGGGGCCCGCTAACGAAAGGCCGCGGGGCCCATTAAGGAACAGCCGCGACGGGTGACGGGCGACGAGTGGCCTGGAGTGGTGGAATTTGACCGAGTGCGGTTCTGGTGCTTGTGAGAGGGGTTCAGTGTGGAAGGATGCACTTGGGAGCGATGGAGGGAATTTCGGTGCGGTTGGGAGCGGTGAAGAACGGTCTAGGGCGGTGGGGGAAAACGGGTGGGCTGTCAACGGGTGTAACGAGCGCACGGGCAGTTGCTGTTGATGCTAGCAGTTGCAGATGCTAGCTAGAGCGGTAAAAGGCGGTTGAGACAGGTTCAGTGAAGTGGAGAGCGATATCTCGCGGTTGGGAGTGATTTAATGCGGTCAAGGACGGTTTCTCACGGTTGGGAGTTGTCTAGTGCGGTTGATAGGCGGTTTAGGGTAAGTTTGGGCGGGCGGGATGGGTGGCAGCGGGCGGCAACGGGCGGCTAAGGGGTGGGGCAGTCGTACGTTTTGGCCGCGAGGCCAGCTAAGCGCAGGCCACGGGGCCGTCGAGCAAGGGCCTCGGGGCCCGCTACTGAAGGCCGCGGGGCCTGCTAACGCGTGGGCCGCGGGGCGTGCGTTCTACGGTTGTGCGCGAGAAAAGAGGGATAGGGGGGGGGGGGGGGGTGATCCTGCTGCTGACGACACAGCGACCACTCGCCGCTCACCATGCTTGAAGACCCCTCTTGGTTATTCGCCTCGATCGTCGTCGCCGTCTTAGTAGACTGGCCTTTAGACTCCCGTGCTGTTGGGGGTTGTGCGATTGGAGGTGCGGACTCTGTGGGTGCTGGTACTGGTCCTAGGGGTACCGACTCTGGGGGTGCTAGTTCTGGGGGTGCTAAGTGTCCTAGTGGTGGTGGAGTCGTGGGTGTTCCTGCTGGAGGTTCTGGGGTGGCAGCAGCAGCAGTCTCTGTTGGATGCACGTCATTCTGAGTGCATGTCATCCTAACGTCCCGCCGAGTGCTCGTGCTATTTATGCGTGCATTGTTTGCATGAGCGTTTGTCATTGTACATGGCTGTTGGATATTATCATCTCTGTGTAATTCTCCATGTTTAAATGCTTGATCATGCAGGAGAAATCCAGAGCTTTCTAACGATACCAAGATCGCCTTATTCCGACCAAGAACGCCCAAGTTACAAGATTTCCAAAACTTGGATTTCTTATTACCTTTTTGGGGTTATATCTAATTTGGGTGATTTCTTGGACATGAATATAAAGGGGATCTTTGTTTGGGTGGTTAGGGAAGGCAACTTTGACTTTTGGATTGGGGTGGCTAGAAGTTTCTAGCATGGGTTGCAAATGTTGCAACACCTAGGCAAAATCCAACTAGATTGGATTTTGCATGTGACACCTCAAGGACCTCATGATGAGGGTTGCATCCTTGCAGATAGGAAGGTTCCTACCATCCTTCCCTGGCTCTTGGAGAACCCCTTCCCTCTCATGGTTCTCTTCGAGTTCCCAACTCCAACTTCCTATGCCCCAATGTTTGTACTTCCTCTACCATTCTAGTCATACGGCTGCTGGACGTTTTAACTTGGTTCTCACTCTATAGACCATCTTAACAACTGATTCAACTTGGAGATGGTAGCTAAGCCAAAGGCGCACAATCCTACCGAGCGGATTTGCGTTTAGTTGAGTAATGAGTTCGTCGTAAGATCTCAAAGTGGCGGATCCTGATCAACAAGTGGTATCAGAGCGGGTAGTCGACTTTGAGACGACGAATCGCAGTCAATTCTCAACCAATGTTGACGAGTGAGACCAGTTTCTAGTAGCTCGGCTTGCGAACTTTTGATTGGTGGTTGAATCCGCGAAGGCGATTTTCGTAGAATCGAAATTTCTGGCAGAATTCTCTCCAAACGCTTTCTCAAGTTTCCACTATTCATAAGGCCTCAATATGACTAGAACGGACTCCAGAGGTGCTAGTGGCAAGATGGATAGAGGTAGAGAGGCTGGAGAGCAAGGGAAAGTTGCTGGTGGTGGAGTGGGGACTCACCAATCAGCCAACCCTACGCTACCTACATCTACTACACCATCTCCAACAACCGTGGATCCCGTGAAGGCGTTCTCTATTGAAAAGTTCATGGGGGAGGACTACGAGCACTGGAGCTTCCGCATGAGACTGATGTAGACCCAATACAAGCTATTGGATCTGGTGGAGGGGAAAGAGAAGATGCCAGAGGCCGCAGAGCTGAAGGGAGCATGGATGAAACGATCGTTCGACGCGTACATGCTTATGGTGCAAGCGGTTGGCGGACGACAACTTGACCACATCAAGGACCTCTTGGGTGATCCTGATTGTGGCCCCAAGGCTTGGAAGAAGCTTCTGGATGTGCACTCACCAACACATGCTACCGGCATCGTGCTACTTGCGCGGAGGCTGCGCGACATAAAGTTCGTTCATGGAGAGTCGATGCAACTGGTGTTGGATGAGATGCGGGACATCTTCACAAAGCTCCAAGGCGGTGGTGTGGTGTACCCGGAGCTCGTGCAATGCGTGGAGATTGTGATAGGCTGCCGGAGTCGTGGTCTGTTCTTGCGATCAACCTCAACTCTTAACAGCCCCAGTGGAGCGTGGATTACATTCGCGCGCGCATCCTAGAGGAGGACTTGCGGCGGCAAAGTGTGGAGCGCTTGGAGGAGGGGCTGGCTATGGAGTTGGAGGTGGAAAGAGTGGCTTCAAGAAGATGTGGAAGGGCAAGAACAAGGACAAGGAGGATGGCGGCGGGGGTCAAGGGGAGGTGTGTTTCTACTGCAAGAAGCGCGGACATCATTGGTGGAAGTGCTACCAACGACCCAATGATTGGACACCGCCTTCATCACGCAACCAGCATGGTGGCAAGAGGAGTGGGGGAGTCATGGGAGCTAGTGGAGAGGAGAGGGATGAGGAGAAAGGTGGCAAATCTGAGGAGCGGAAGGCCGGGTTCTTCTTCTTTGTGAACGAAGGCACAACCAACCTTGCTATGGCTGCTAAGGTTCTCCTACACCCCTTCACCCATCGGGCGATTGACTCGGGAAGCTCTTGGCACATGACTCGTGCGGACCTGCTTGATGAGATTCAGCCCGCACCTATCTCTACAGTCACATCCGCAACGGGCGCCAACGCCAAGGTCATGGGCATGGGGTGCGCCAAGTTCATGGGAGCGGATGGAGAGCTCGTGGGGCTGAAGAATGTGTTGTGGGTGCCAGACTTGTGCGCGAACCTGATTTCTACCGGCCGGTTGGGAGATGCGGGTGTGAACACCGAGATGATTGGCTTGGAGCGCTATCGTGACTACAATGAAGAGTGGCTGATTTGGGACCTGCAGTGGAAAGGGGATGTCCACAAGCGGATGTGGCAGATCCCGGTCCTACCTTGGCGAAAATCGAGCAAGGAGGCAGCGGCGGCGTCTATGGAGGAGAGCGTCACCGAGAAGGAGCAGCAAGGTGTGCAAGGAGAGGAGCTGATTGGATGAAGTGCGGTGGTGAAGTCGTCAGCTACCTCTGGCCAAGCAGATTGGGAGACTTGGCATCGGCAGCTCGCACACGTGGCTGTTTCCACATTGGAGGTGATGCACAAGGAGAATCGCGTGCATGGGCTGCAACTGCAAGGAGATGGCGCTCACTATGGCAGCTGCGAGGTGTGCATGCAAAACAAGTTTGCACGGTTCCCATTTCCACATACAGAGGGATCGGCGAAGGCACCCTTGGAGGTGGTGCACATGGACCTGGTGGGTCCTATGAGCACTGAGGGGACTCGGGGAGTGCTGTACTTCCTCACCATGGTGGACGAATGGAGCCGTTTCACGTGGGCGTGTCCCTTGTCCAAGAAGAACGATACTGCAGCGGCGATCAAGGAGGATTGGTTGCCGATGGTGGAGCGGCAAGCGATGCGGTTGGTGAAGGTGCTAAGGAGCGACCGTGGTGGAGATTTCCTTGGAGCGGAATTCACCAAGTTTCACAAGAGAAACGGCATCCGACACTAGCTGACCTGCCCAGGAACACCGCAGCAAAACGGTATTGTTGAGCGTGCCAACCGGACCATTGGCAAGGCGGCTAAGACCTTGTTGGGGGCTGCTGGTATGCCTTACAAGTTCTGGCCTGAAGCCGTTCGCCATGTCATCACGGTCAAGAATAGGGTCTTGACACATGTTGGCGACAAGCACTGGGTGCCGTACGAGCGTTGGCTTGGGAAGAAGCCATCTATTGACATGCTGCGGGTGTGGGGCTGCATGGGGCTTGTGATGGTGCCTAAGGAGTAGAGGCACAAGCTGGAAGTTGCTGCTGTGTGGGCTGTCCATCTTAGGATGGCTCCTGACTCGAAGGGGTGGCTGATGTGGGACCCCAAGAGCAAGAAGACGCTGGTCAGCCGTGACGTCAAGTTTGTGGATGACGTCATGTACAAGGACTGGCAGCAGTAGCAGTAGGTGCAGATTGGCTTGCGTCTGCAGGAGATTGAGCGGTCTGCAGTGGAGGAGGTTCAGCTGCACCTTGAGGATCTCCTTGGGTCAGAGCTGACCAGTGACCACAGTGGCGGTGGTGAGCAGCAAGTTTCTGGTCCTGCTGCAAAGGAGGGGTTGGAGGATGAGTCGGCACGTGTGGACTCACCATCTCAGCCCGAGCCTGCTGCAACCGCCAAGGTCACCAAGAGGAGTGTGCAGAGAGAAGCTTCACCACATGGGCAGCAGATTGCAACCCACGAGAAGAGAGTGGCAGCAGCACCCTCAAGGCTGAAGTATAGCCGTTTGGGAGGACCCAAGCAAGGTGCCATGGCGGTTCAGGCGGATGAGGGAGAGGATGAGGAGGTGGCATTCTGTTTCTTCACACCTTTGCCTGGAGAACCAGCCACAGTGGAGGAGGCACTCAATGGACCCCAGAAGGAGGAGTGGAAGGCTGCCATGGATGCGGAGTTCAACGGTCTCATTGAGAATGGGACTTGGGAGCTTGTTGAGTTACCCGAGGGGCGATGGCCGATCAGCAGCAAGTGGGTCTTCAAAGTGAAGAGTGGAGCTGATGGTGCGTTGGAGCGGTTCAAGAGTCGCTTGGTCGCCAAGGGTTTCAGCAGAAGGAGAAGGTCGAATTCGGGGAGATCTTTGCTCCCGTTGCTAAACCAGTGACATTGAGGACTTTGCTGGCTGGCGCAGCTGTGAAGTGATGGCACGTGAAGCAGATGGAAATCACCACTGCATTTCTCAATGGAATACTGCTAGAGGATATCTACATGGCTCAGCCCGACGGCTATGAGGATGGGACCAGCCGGGTGTGCAAGCTCAAGAAGGCTATCTATGGCCTTAAGCAAGCGCCCAGGTGTTGGTACAAGAAGCTGGAGGAGGTGCTGCTGAGTGGAGGCTTCAAGACGTCCCAAGCGGATCACAGCTTGTTTCTGCTTGGAGAGGGGGAGCAGCTGCTTTTGCTGCTGGTGTATGTCGACAACATACTGCTGTTCTCGCCCTCCATGGAGCAGATTGAGAGGACACAGAAGCTGCTGATGGACAACTTCAAGTGCAAGATGCTGGGGGATGTCCACTACTACTTGGGGCTGCAGATTGAGAGGGATGTTGAGAGGAGGTGGCTGAAGGTGCATCAATCACACTACATCTCTCGTGTCATGGAGCGCTATGGTGTGACTGGGGGTCGCACTGTGATGACACCGTTCCCTGCAGGCTTCAAACTGAAGAAGGCAGCTGAGGAGGATGATGTGCTTGAGGATGAGCGGCAAAATGAGTACTGGTCACTCATTGGGAGTGTGATGTATGCTGCTGTGCATACGCAACCTGATGCTTCATTCGGAATGGGGTAGCTGGCCAGAGTTGTGCAGCGGCCCACTGAGGAGCAGTTGGAGGTGGCAAAGTGCTTGGTGTGCTACCTCGGATCAACGGCATCTGCTGGTGTTCAGTTTTCAGCTGGCGGCCAGCTGAAACAGATTGGAGCAGATTGGGTCATGCCTACCAAGCGGATTTGCGTTTAGTTGAGTAATGAGTTCGTCGTAAGATCTCAAATTGGCGGATTGTGATCAACAATCTCGTCGACAGGAGGCTCTCTCGCCACGGCAGCTGGAGGTACTGGCGTTGGAGGTGCTGGAGCGGTAGGTATTGTTGCTGGAGCTACCGGAGCTGTTGGTGCTGGAGGTACTGGTGCAACAGGCGCTGGAGCTGGAGGTACTGGTGCAGGAGGCGCTTGAGATGGAGGCACTAGTGCTAGAGCTACTGGAGCTGTTGGTGATGGAGGCGCTGTAGCTGGAGGTACTGGTGCTGGAGGTGCTGGGGCACGAGGTGCTGGTGCTGGAGCTACTGGAGCTGTTTGTGTTGGAGGTGCTGGAGCTAGAGGTACTAGTGCTGGAGGCGTTGGAGCTGGAGGTACTGGTGCTGGAGGCACTAGAGCTAGAGGTACTGGTGCTGGAGGCGTTGGAGCTGTTGGTGATGGAGGCGCTGTAGCTGGAGGTACTGGTGCTGGAAGTGCTGGGGAAGGAGGTGCTGGTGCTGGAGGCACTAGAGCTAGAGGTACTGGTGCTGGAGGCATTGGTACTGGAGGTGTTGGTGCTGGAGCTACTGGACCTGTCGGTGCTGGAGGTGCAGGTGCTGGAGCTACTTGGGCTGTCGGTGCTGGAGGTGCTGGTGCTGGAGGTACTGGTGATGGAGGCACTAGAGCTGGGAGTACTGGTGTTGGAGCTACCGGAGCTGTTGGTACTGGAGGTACTGGTGCTGGAGGTGCTGGAGGTGGAGGTGTTGGAGGTGTTGGAGGTATTGGAGCTCTGAGTTCTGGTACTCTGGGTACTGCGCAGCGGTGACCGCCCTTCTTATGACCACCTGGCACGGCACTTTGCCATATTCCTAGTTTTCCATCTAGCTTTACTCCTCCCAGACTGTGTCCACCGGCTGACCCATCTCAGACGCAACATTTGACTCCCCACTGACTGCACCTTCTCCTTTCACTGAGTCGACAGACTCCCCGACAGAGCGTCGTGAGCTTGTGTCTCGTCCTGCCTCGCCAGTTCGCATTGTTCGTCCTGCTCATCGTTTTCGTCCTCCACAAGTCCCTGGCACACACACTATGGCACTTCGCCCTTCCTCTGTTCCACAGTGTGTTAGTCTTCCGTCTCTTCTGGAGACCTCTCTTTCTGACGTTCCTGACCCAGAGTCTGACCTTGCTCGTGCTGCTAGCCCTACTGTTACGAGTTTCCTGGCCTCCCTTGTCACTAACATTTCCGTTGAGTATACTGCTGCTTCTGCCTTGGTTGAGTTTGCTGCTTCCTGTAGTCTAGACAACGTCGCGAGTTTTGTTACTGAGTCTGACTTTGACTGTCCTCCGTCCGTCGGCGGTGAGCTTGCCCTTGGTAGTGACGTCCTAGGATAAGTAGTTTGAGCTCGAGTGCCTTGCGGCTGCTGTACCTCATCTCGCTTTCATGCTGCTTTGCCCTGAGAGAGACCCGGATGCACTAGACATCCCAACCCTGCGCTCTTACACAGAGGAACTCACGGGTGAGTACTCCTCTTAGTGGCTGACAGCCATGGATGCACAGATGGCTTCCTGGAAGTTCACAGGCACCTACATCGACGTAGTCCCCCATCCCAGGGCGAACATAGTCGATGGCATGTGGATTTTCATAATGAAGCGGCTGCCGAGTTCTTCGCCTACCTCCAAGGCACGTTTCGTTCCATGAGGCTTTAGTCTGTGATAGGGGGTCGACTTCTTCTAGACCTTCTCCTCCACCCCGAAGATGACCACTCTTTGGGTGTTAGTGCATGTTGCAGCACAGCGTGACTACGAGCTCCACTTGCTTGTCTTCAGCGCAGCTTCATTACAGGGCAACCTTCACAAGGAGTTCTGCTTACGCCGTCCACCTTGCTTCACAGGGCCGGTTCCTGAGGGTACCCAGTAGAGCCTTCGCCGGCCAGTCTACGGTCTCCGTAAGGCGCCCCGCAAGTGGCACGACACGCTGATAACTAAACTTGTGGCTCCTGGGTTTGCTCTTTCGACTGCTGACCCATCGCTGTTTCTGCGCACCTGACCCTTCTCTGCCACCGTTCTACATCCTCGTGTACGTTGAGAACTTGGTCTTTACTACTGCTCACATTAAGGCACTGGCCCTTGTGAAGGTGGAATTGCAGAAGAGACACACCTGCACTGCGCAGCTATCTTAGCTTGCAGATCACACGGGACAGAGTACGGCGCACCATCACTCTGACTCAGGCATACATGGTGCACCAGTTCCTTCAACTCTTCGGCTTCCAGTTCTCCTCGCCACAGTCCACTCCTCTACCTACGGGCCACTCGCTCTTAGCTCCACCTTTGGACGAGTCCATAGAGCTGAGTGAACCGTATCCAAAGGTTGTGGGCTGCCTCATGTACCTAATGACATGCACTCGACTTGACATTGCGTACCGTCTCAATATCCTAGCGCTGCGAGAGTACGACGACTTTGCTAGACTTTAATTGCTTGATTTTGCTTAATTGCGCAAAGTCTAGCTTTGCTAGACTTTATTGCTAGACTCATAGTTTTTATTTTATATTGCAGTGAACTAGGTCGAGTGCGCCAAATTTTAGGCTTTACGGTTGCCACTGAATTGCCTTCTACCGACTTTGGGAAGAACCCCTTTAGGACGCTTTGCAACCCGCAAAACCTTCCAATAACACCCGCAAAACGTTTGTGTCAAGCCTATATGTAGCCTCACCTTGTACCTAGGTTATCATATTCTATATTATGTATCAAAACTATCTTGTAGGCTGTAGTGGGGCACTCCTTATGGGGTACAGTCTTGTTAGGTTTTGCCTATACAAACCCTATACTGTCCCGTTTCTAGTCATTGTCGTTTCCTACTTTGTGATATGGTTTCAGAGCAGGTTCCCTAATGGGAACGTTTTTTTTAGGGCCCACCGTGTTAGTAACTTTTCTTTTTCCTGCCCTGCCCGAAGCGCGCCTCGCGCCTACCTTCCCTGCGCAGTCGCGCTCTTTGCCCTCCTGCCGCCCGTCGTGGCTCTGCTCGTGAGGCCCGTCGCGGCCCCTTCGTCGCCCTAAGCACCCCCCCCCCTCCTTAGTTGTAGTCGCGGCCCTGCCCTACCCGCCCGCTGCGGCCTCCTTTCGCCGCCCGATGCGGTCTTGACCTGCCGCCCCTAGTCGCGGCCCTGCTCTGTCGCGGCCCCGGCGCGGCCCTCCCTGCATCTGCCGAGACGCGGCCCTGCCCTGCTGCCGCCCGGTCGCGGCCCCTTCTCTCCCGCCGCCTCCTCGCGGCCCTGCCCTGCCGCCTTGTCGCGGCCCTACCTGACGCGGCCCTGACCTGCGGCCTTGTCGCGGCCCTGCCCTGCGGCCGCGTCGTGGCCCTGCTCTGCCGCCTCGTCGCGGCCCTGCCTGTCGTGGCCCCTGCCCTGCTGGCGCGCCACGACCCTGCCCTACCAGTCGCATCCCTACCACACTCCTGCCCCTGGTAAGCGCACTGCCGCATCTGCGCCACCCTGACTGGCCGCGCCGCCCTGCCGAGCCGCGCCGCCCTGCCGAGTCGCGTTGCTACTGCTACGGCTACTACTACTGCTACTACTATTGCCGCCATGGCTAACCCTAATGTACTTACCTTCGATGCTGAGGGTCAGGCAGTCAATTTCGAGGTCTGGGTCGATGATCTACAGCTTTTTCTGCAGTGCGACAGTAGGGACAGAGTCTCACTGTTCGATCGCACATCCGGCGTCTCTATTGCACCTGCTGCCGATGCTGACAATGCAGTTCGCTCGCAGTGGACCATGCGTGATGCTGCTGCTCATCTTGCTGTTTGTAGTCACCTGCCGTCTGCTGAGCGCGCGCACTTTAGCCAGTACAAGAGTGCTAAGACATTGTATGGCGCTGTTGTTGCGCGCTACTCCTCCCCTGCCACTGCTGCCCTTAGCCGCCTCATGCTGCCGTAATTGTTCCCTGACCTAGCCGCTTTTGCCACAGTCGCTGACCTCATTATCCACCTTCGCACTAGTGACACTCGCTACCGCGCTGCGCTTCCTCCCGAGTTCTGCGCCAAGAATCCCCCCCCTATGTACATCACTCTCTACTACCTCGTCACCCGGCTCCCTGACTCCCTTCGCTCGGTCAGAGACCACTTCCTCTCCCTTTACCCCACCACGCTCACCGTTGACCTCCTCGAGGAGCGCCTCCTTGCAGCAAAGAAGAGTATAGTTGCTGTAGGAGCCTCTCGTGGTGACCCTCGTACCCCTTTCTTTGAGGGGTGCTCCCCCGTCCCCCTTTTTCCCTCTATTGCCTCTGCTGCTCTGTCGACCTTGTTGGCACTGAGTCAGTCGGCGCTGCATCTGCTCCTAGTGGGAGACGCTGCAGCGGCAGGAGTAAGGGGGACAAGGGTGCTGGAGGAGATGGCGGGGGCGGCAGTGGTGTCGGTGGAGGCGGCGGAGGGGGTGGGGGTGGAGGTGGGGGTGGTGGCGGGAGTGGGGGCTTCGGTGGCGGTGGTGGAGGTGGAGGCGGCGGTGGCAGCAGCAGTGGGGGTGGCAGCGGCGGTGGTGCTGGTCGGGGTGGCGCTGTGCAGCGGGGAGGCTTTGGCGGTGGCCAGCGCCAGCAGCAGCAGCGTTCTCGTGAAACCCTATCGCCCCAACAGCTTTGTGAGTGGTACGCTGGGCGTGGGAGGTCAGGGGGTGCTGGTCCCTACGCTTACGTTCTCCGCACCGTCGAGCGCAGTGGAGAGACGTGCGGAGGGTCGCACGCCATGCACCGCTGTTTCTGCCACCTGACTGACGCCTGGCGTGCACAGTTTCCTGACGCCACTGAGCTCCCTCGCTGGGGTGATCTGCTTAAGTCGGGGGTTGCTATCTTTGATCTTGATTATGATGCTATCCTTGCTGCTATGTATGCTGTGACTATTAGTGCTGAGGGCGACTGTTATCTGTATGTACCGCACGACCCGGGCATTGAGGCTGCTGCTCTAGGTGCTAGTGAGTCTGCTGCTCCAGGTGCTGGTGAGTCTGCTCTCTCAGGTACCGCGTCGGCTCAGGCCTTACACACTTTCACCCTTGACTCGGGTGCTTCCCGCTCCTTCTTTTGCGACTGCACCACACTCTCGCCGCTCAGTCGGCCAGTGGCAGTCTCGCTGACTGACCCCTCTATGGGTCCGGTCCTTGCACACTCCTCCACGGTTCTGCCGTGTCCGGCGGTCCCGTCAAGCTCTCTGTCTGGCCTCCACCTCCCCTCGTTCTCCACAAACTTGGTGAGTGGAGCTGACCTTCTCGACACGTGGGTTGACCAGTTCACTCCTGGAGGTCAGCGGGTGACCCACTGTACGTGTACTCGGACGGGCCGGCACCTGGCCACGTTTATCCGTCATCCTGGGTCGAGCCTGTACACCTTGTCTACCATGTCTCCTCCAGTTCTGGGTCTGGTCAGGTAGTCGCGTTTGGGCAGGTGTTTGCTGCAGCGTCCTGGTCAGGTCCTGAGTCTGCCCCTTGCTCGTGTCGCCTCCTGTCTCACCAGACCCTTCTCCGGCACCACCGCCTTGGTCACCCCTCCCTGCCTCATCTCCAAGGTATGGCCTCCCGTGTCCTTGTCACTGGTCTCCCCCGGTCTCTCCCTCCCCTTCCCCCGGGGCCTGCCCCTACATGCGTTCCTTGCGTCGAGGGACGGCAGTGCGCCGCTCCTCACTCCTCCGAGTTCCCTCTGACGGAGGCTCCCCTGCGGACTCTTCACATGGACGTGTGAGGCCCAGCCCGTGTCCGTGGCCAGGGTCACGAGCGCTACTTTCTGCTGGTCGTTGATGACTACTCGCATTACACCACAGTCTTCCCCTTGCGCCGCAAAGGTGATGTCACTGAGGTGCTGATTGACTGGATCCGCGCTTCCCGTCGTAAGCTCAGCGAGAGTTTTCCTATTCTGCGTCTGCACTCCGACAGAGGTGGAGAGTTTTCCTCCAACGTTCTGCGAGCCTTCTTTCGTGCGGAGGGGATCCGCCAGACGTTCACGCTTCCGGCCTCTCTGCAGCAAAATGGGATTGCTGAGCACCGCATTGGCATGGTCATGGACGTTGCTCGTACGTCCATGATTCATGCGGCTGCTCCCCATTTTCTGTGGCAGTTCGCGGTTCAGTACGCTGTGCTTCAGCTCAACCTCCAGCCCCGGGTTTCCATGCCGGAGACCACACCTACTCTGCGGTGGACGGGGAAGGTTGGCGATGCGTCTGCATTCCGTGTCTGGAGATCTCGAGCTTTCGTCCGCGAGTTGTCTGCGGACAAGCTGTCCTCCCGTGCTGTTCCCTGCGTCTTCCTTGGCTTCCCCCCTGACACGCCTGGTTGGCAGTTTTACCACCCCACGTCGCACCATGTTCTGTCCTCTCTGGACGTCACGTTTGACGACTCCGTTCCTTACTACCATCTCTTCCCCTACCGCACTGCTCCCCTCCCCCCCCGCCGCTTTTCCTTGCGCCAGGTCCTCCCCCGGTAGACCCCCTCCCCCCTTAGGGTCCTGCCCCCTCAGTTGTGTCCCAGGTAGACGCAGTCAAGCCTGTCAAGGTAGCTGTTGACTCTTGTACTGCTAGGGGTGCTGAGCCTGCGGGTGCCGGGTCTGGGGGTGCTGAGTTTGAGCGTACAGAGCCTGGGGGTGCTGAGTCTGGGGGTGCTGAGCCTGGGGGTGCTGAGCCTGGGGTTGATGAGTCTGGGGGTGCGGAGTTTGAGGGTGGTGAGCTTGCACGTGTGGAGTCTGGAGGTGCTGAGCCTAGAGGTCCTTCGGGTGCTTCATCCCAGAGGGAGCCACTCTCTCCACAGCAGCTGCGCGAGTGGTTTGCTCGGCGCTGGAGCCATGCTGCTGGAGCTGTTGGTTCTACTGGCGCTAGAGGTCCTGCTGCCACTGGAGTTGCTGGGGTTGCTCGAGCCACTGGTCCCGAAGGTGCTCGTACTGGAGGTACTGGAGCTGGTGGGCCAGGTGGTGTTGCTGGAGCTGGTGCTTCTGGAGGTGTTGGAGTGGGCGGTGCTGCTGGAGCGGGTGCTGCTGGAGGAGTTGGAGCTGGTGCTACAGGAACTACTGGGGCTTCTAGTGGTCGTGCTGGAGCTGGCGGTGCTGGTGGATCCGGTACTTCTGGAGGTGCTGGAGTTGGCGCTGATGGAGCTGCTGGAGGTACTGTTAGAGCTGGTGGTGCTGCGGGCGTTGGAGCTCACGTTGGGGGTGCTGGTGCTGTCTCTGCTGGTTCTGGAGTCACTGCGCGGCCGCAGCCGTACTTCGTTCCGCTCCTTCAGCATGTTCTTGGTCTTCCGCCTTCTACTGGTCCTACTCCTTCCTTAGAGTGTCCACTGCCTGTCCAGTCGTAGCCGCAGTTACAGCCCGCCTCCCAACTGCCTGCTCCTTCTTCTTACACTGGTCCGACCGGAAGTCTTACGCAGCATCGTGCGCCTGAGTCTCATCGTGCGTCACCTGTTCGTGCTGCTTGCACTAGTCGTCCTAGTTCGCGTCAGTGTCCTCCTCCCGTCCCCGGCACTTACCACATGGCACTGTGTCCTTCCACTACTCCGCAGCGTGTCCCTCTTCCGTCTCCTCCTGAGTCCTCTCTTCCTGACCTTGCTGACCCGGAGTCTGACTCCCTTTGTGCTGCTAGTCCTACTGTCACGCGTCTCCTGGCCACAGTTGTCACTGACCCTTCCTTTGAGTCTACTGCTGCGTCGGCTCTTGTTGCTGAGCTCGTCGACTTTGCTGCTCACAGTCGTCTAGACTACGCCGCTAGTCTTATTGCTGAGTTTGAGTCTGTCTGTCCTCCGTCCGTCGGGGGTGAGTGTGCTCTTGGCACAGACGTCCTTGAGGACAGGCACGAGGAGTTTTAGTGTTTTGCTGCTGCTTTACCTCATCTCGTGTCCATGCTGCTTGCCCCTGAGGGAGACCCGGATGCACCAGACATCCCAACCCCGCGCTCTTACGCAGAGGCAATAGAGGGTCCCTACTCCTCTTAGTGGCAGACAGCCATGGACGCAGAGGTGGCTTCCTGGAAGTCCATAGGCACTTACGTTGACGAGGTTCCCCCACCTAGGGAGAACATTGTCGATGGCATGTGGATTTTTAGGGTGAAGCGACCACCAGGTTCTCCGCGTGTCTTCAAGGCATGCTACGTTGCTCGAGTCTTCACTCAGCGACAGGGAGTTGACAACATTCAGACCTCTCCCACCCCGAAGATGACCACTCTTCGGGTGTTGCTGCACGTCGCCACTTAGCGTGACTATGAGCTTCACTCTCTTGACTTTAGCACAGGCTTCCTATAGGGCAGCGTGCACGAGGAGATCTGGCTGCGCCGCCCACCTGGCTTCACTAGGTCGTTTGTTTTCTCTCTTTGTAGAGGAGTCATAGGGGGTAGGAGGAAAAATACACGAAACGAGCGAAGGATGGGTGCGTTAGGATGGCCCAATACGCCAGGTTCATGGTGCACAAGGAATCTGCGGAATTATGCATGATTATTTGGAAGACAGCAGACCTGGCCATCCGTGACCGGTCCTCAAAGGCAGTTTTGATTGGAGATGTCACCATCACTGACCCCATCAGCTCACGTGACCCCAATGCAGTGAAAGGAAGGGGGTGGGCTGCCACGGAAGTAGCCGACAAAAAAATATCAGATTACTACGGCTCTCTGGCAGCCTACTAGAGACCCTTGTTGAAATCTAGATGGGCTGGTGGTAGTTAGGTATTGGTGTAGTATTTGTTTCTTTATTTCTTCGCTGCCGCACCTTGTGTTCTTGTACTCCCCGAAAGAGAGGCTTGTTCCTATCCTTAGCCTCTGCTCTCGGCCCTTAGGCCCCTGCCCTCGGCCTTCGTAACTATAAAGGGGCCTCTTTGACCTCTTTTTTTTCATTGTGTGCGGCATAATTTTTTTTTACGCTCGACGACAAGGCCTGCGGCCGCGTTGTTTGGGGTGGCAAGGGGAATACCAAGCAAAAGATCAATGCAACACCATACACGCAATGGCAATAGCAACATTGGCCTAAGCAACACTACGTCCTAGGGAGGGGGGCATCGACGGATACTACATCTGATCCGCGTCAAGAATAGCAAGGAGCCTCGTCAGCGAGCGATGAAGCTCGCGCACCACCACTGTGGTTGCGCCGATCAAGTCGACTGCAGTCCCTGTGTGCAAAAACTGGCGCAGACCACGGAGAGCATTTCGAAGCCGTTCAACGCCCGCAACTCCACCCCGCACGGGCGCAGCCATCACGGGCGCCATGAGCTCGGCAAGCCAATCTGCGGCATCTAGGCTCTCGTCCCGAGGGCTGCCATCCAAAGAAACACCCTGGGAAAGAGCCGCGTGCCCATACACCTGAATCAGGTGCACAACCTGCAGACCCTCCAAGAGGCGCGACGGTTGCCCCAGAGATGCCTGCGGCACCTCCGCTGAAGCACGAGGCCCACCAATGACTGTAGTGGCAGCGCAACTGCCGAAGGAGCACGACCCATAGTTAGGAGGAACGGATATCGCGGTGTCACATTTCCCCCTGCCGTGGTCACAAACTCAATGCCCGCCACAGGAGGAATCCACGGCAGGCGCATGCAATTCCCATGAGCGGCGGCAAATGCAGCGGGAGCAAAGGGAGGAGGAACATCCGACCGGGGAAGAGGAGTTGCAGATGGAGTGGCCGCAACAGGAAGAGGAGACGCATGTGTTGGGGCACCGCGCGGCGAGTTGCTCCTGCTCGCCTGCCCGTTCCGCTCCTCGCGCACCGCAGCAGACACAACACGCTGCAAATCAGCCATCGACACCGGGCGATCATACGCCCCGTCCCCACCACGACTGTGCCCTCCCCACCAGCCACCACGGCCACCGCGAGACGCAACCCAATTCGCATGGGAACCACGGCGCCGAGGAGAGTCATGGCGCCGCCTTGACTGTTCCCGCTCGTCACGAGGCGCAAGGGAGGAGGCCGGTTCTGCCGGCTGCCTGGAGATGGCGGGTGCTAAGTGGGCAGAGCAGCAGCAAGTGGTGCATGATCAGGAACAGCCTGGTTGGACGTGAGCGGCACTAGTGTCGCCGTAGTCGGAGGAGCGGGAGTGACAGAGATAGCTACCGGGCCCAGGGCGTCATTGGTGGGGGACACCACCAGTTGCGTTGCCCCGGCGTAAGCAAAACCGCCCACTCGATGCCCACAAGCGGAGCGGCAAGGACGGCAAGCGGCAGACCAACGACAGTCGCAGCAATTGCTAACGCTAGCGGCACAGAGGGGAGCATCAGGAGTAGCAAAAGACGCAACAGGAACCGCGGGTGCGGGGGAGTGAGGCATTCTGGAGGTTATTGTCACGGGCTTCGGAGTTGGCGGCACAGTGAGCCATTCCGTGCCGCGACTGGGGCTTGGCAAACGCAGCTGATGCGGCGATAGCGCGCGCTGGCGACAGCTCAGGCCCTCCGGCAATCATCCCATGGACGTGGAGGTCGTAGAGCGGGGAGACAAGCCGTTAGCGGAGCAGGCGGGGGTCCGGAGAACGGGTATCAAGCAGCGGGGCGCAGGGCTTTAATCGACTTAGAAGAAACTAATGAAGTGGAGGAACAAACAGACCCCATTTATTGGGAGGAACCACTACCGTAAGCAAGAGTGGAGAATCGAGCAAAGAAGAAGGGGCGAGGGAGACAGCTGAGAGAGGAGAAGTAGGCATAGGGCAGTTAGCCTCGCAAAGACCTGGAGCAGTTGGAGGATGGTTTGATGCTGATCGAACAGGCGTAATTCCAACCCTACCATCGGCCACGAGATCGAACCGCCATTACCGAAATCGCGGTGCAAATAGTTCTCAAAAATTCATGCTATTTTTTGCCAGAGGAGCTGGCAAAGCAAGCAGACAAGTTCGCTGACATCGCAAAGTGGGATATTTTTGCACTAGTTGACATCCATCTCTGTCACGGCGTTTACCGCCAAACCTGTGTCAACTGCTTTCGTTGGTACTGCTGACCTTGCTACTACACCTTTCGCGAAACCCAGAGTCCGAAGTGGGATGGCGCCTGCTGCTTTTTCTCCCGTGCCTGACACTACGCCAAACCTCGCCACAACGACTGAACGGGCTACACGTCAAGGCTCGGCTCAGAACGTTCCAGCATGGCGAATGGGAACAGCTGTACCACGACACGGTAGAAGCGGTCAACACCCCTCCATTGCCATGACACCAGCCCGATGTGACTGGAGTCATCAGCCGAGCCGAGGGCCTTGCGAAACGTGGCAGACTGGACCGAGCCGTACTGGCATTGGAGTCAACTCCCGTCTGCACACCCAGTCAATATATTATGGATGAACTTCGCCGAAACTACCCGCCCGCTGGGAACAAGACGTTGATCTGGCAGGCAGTGCCAACGTCAACTTTGTCAATCACCCACGCCAAATTCACCAAACTTATGGAAAGATGCGAAAACGGCATGGGGGCCAGACCGTCAGGCACGACATTTGAGTATGTGCGCGACGCGGCGATAACCAGCGCATCGGTCTACACCCACCTGCACGTCCTGTACCCACCTAAACCCTAGACCAGTTTCGTCGGCGACCTACGACGTTACGCAGCAGCTCTTCGCGCAAATCGCCAAGATGGAAGCGCAGATGCGAGCGACGACCAAACGGTCGCGATTGGAGAGCGAGCAGCTGCGAAACGAACTGCAGCGCGTACGCAGTTCCTCTCGACCATGAATATTCCTGCTTCGGCGACTTCGCAGCAGCCGCAGCGTCAGTTCGAGGTTCTGAAACTTCGCTCACCGGAATCGTTCGACCCCAGTGACAAAAAATCCGACGTCAAGTGATGGCTTGCAACTATCAAATTTTATTTCGCGGCGATCGGATGGTCTACGACGGAGTACGACGGCGAAAAAGTTCGTCTCACGATAACGTTGATGCGCGGTCCAGCTCTCTAATGGCTCGGAAGCAACAGTAGATTTTTTCCAGGGCGAAGCCACGTGGTATGAGAAATAAGAACGAGGAAAGATTTCATTGAGCAGCATGAGGAGTACAAGTGGGAAACCCTAGAGTGTTGTACCCCATATGAACTACCCCACTACAACCTACACAGACTATAGCATATAAGTTTGACACACCCCCATAGGCAAAGTGGGGGAGAACAAGAGGTCACAAGACCAGTCAAGCAAAGCAAAGCAAGCTCAGGGTGGATCACAACGTCACCACACATTTTGAGCACCAGTTCAAGGCCACAAGGCCACTTCACATACATGATTATAAAGCAAGGTGAACAAGCAAGACAGTCATCTCAACCTAGCAAGGGTAAGCATGCAGGTGCATGTATATATAGATCACAGTACAAACAAAGTCAAGAGGTAAGCAAGTGAGGCCCGGTAGGCACAAGACCTAACATACTACGGAAACGCTGATGATCACAAGGCTAAAGTGCCTTGGTAAAGATATCAGCAGTGTTGGCCCGAGAGGCCACGTACGCAAGAGGAAGCTGACCCATTGCTGCAACTCTCGAGGAAGGAAGTAGCGCAGAGCAATGTGCTTCGTTTTGTGCTCCAATCTCTGCTCCTTAAACAAGGCCAGCATGGCCTTGTTGTCGACGTAGAGAACTGGAGGAGAACGCGGCACCTCTCCCTAGTCGGTCACCAGGTAGGTGAGCCAGCGTAACTCCTGTGCAGCCATGGCCCCAGCGTAGATCTCAGCCTCACAACTAGAGCCGAGAACAGAAGACGAGCAGGTAGACCGCCACGAAACAGAGCCAGAACCAAGGCTGAAGGTGTAACCCTGTGATGACCCAGTGAAGCCAGAGGCTGTAGACTGGCCGCAGGAGGCTCCACTGGGTACCAGGAGGAAACGACCCAGTGAAGCCAGGTGGGCGGCGCAGCCAGATCTCCTCGTGCAGGCTGCCCTATAGGAAAGCAGTGCTGAAGTAAAGAGAGTGAAGCTCGTAGTCGCGCTGAGCACCGACGTGCAGCAGAACCCGAAGAGTGGTCACCTTCGGGGTCGGAAAGAAGGTCTGGAAGAAGTCAACTCCCTGTCGCTGACTGAAGCCTCAAGCAACGTAACGCGCCTTGAAGACAGGCGGAGAACCCGGCGGCCGCTTCACCCTGAAAATCCACATGCCACTGTCCTTGTTCGCCCCAGAAGGGGGAGCCTCCTCAACGTAGGTGTATGTGGACTTCCAGGATGCCATCTGTGCGTCCATGGCTGACTGCCACTGAGAGGAGTACGGACCCTCTATCACCTCTGTGTAAGAGCGTGGGGTTGGGATGTCTGGTGCATCCGAGTCTCCCTCAGGTGCAATCACCATGGACACAAGATGAGGTACATCAGCTGCAAAGCACTCAAAGTCCTACTGCCTGTCCTCAAGGACGTCCGTGCAAAGAGCACACTCACCCTCAACGGACGGAGGACAAACAGACTTAGACTCAGCAACAAGACTCGCGGCGTAGTCTAGACGACAGTGAGCAGCAAAGTCGACAAGCTCAGCAGCTAAGGCAGACGTAGCAGAGGACTCAAAGGAAGGGGCAGTGACAACAGTGGCCAGGAGACGCGTGATAGCAGGACTAGCAGCACGAAGGGAGTCAAACTCCGGGTCAGCAAGGGCAGGAAGAGAGGACGCAAGAGGAGACGGCAGAGAGACACGGTGCGGAGCAGTAGAATGGCGCAAAGCCATCCGGTGCGTGCCATGGACAGGAGGAGGACGTTGGCGCGAACTAGGACGACTAGTGCTAGCAGCACGAACAGGCGACGCAGGACGAGACGCAGGCTCACGACGCTCAGCAAGACCTTCGGTCGGACCACTGTAAGGAGAAGGAGCAGGTAGTGGGGAGGCGGACTGTAACTGTGACTGTGACTGGACAGGCGGTGGACATTCTAAGGAAGGAGCGGGACCAGTAGAAGGCGGGAGACCAAGAACCTGCTAAAGGAGCGAACGTAGGAAGGCCGCGGCCACGCAGCGCCTCCTGAACCAGCAAGGACAGCACCAACACCCCCAGCAGGAGCTCCCACGCCAGCAGCACCACCAGCTCCAGCAGCACCTCCAGCTGCTCTAGTAGCGCCAACTCCAGCTCCCACAGGAGCACCGGCTCCAGCAGCACCTCCAGCTCCATCACCCCCAGCAGCTCCAGCTCCAGCAGGACCACTAGAAGCTCCAGCAGTGCCAGCACCTCCAGCCCCGGTACCTCCAGCAGCACCTGCTCCAGCAGTACCGCTAGCTCTAGCACCTCCAGCAGCTCCAGCCCCAGCAGCACCACTAGGCTTAGCAGCTCCAGTACCTCCAGTACGAGCACCTCCGGGACTAGTGGTTCCAGAACCCCCAGCAGATCCAGCAGCAGCAAGACCTCCAGCGCCCGTAGCACCACCAGCTCCAGCAACATACCTCTAGCGGTGAGCAAACCACTCGCGCAGCGGCTGTGGAGAGAGTGGCTCCCGCCAGGACGAAGCACCCGAAGGACCTCCAGGCGCAGCACCTCCAGACTCCACATGCGCACGCTCAGCACCCTCAGGCTCCGCACCCACAGATTCAGCAACCCCAGGCTCAGAACCCTCAGACTCAGCACCCCCAGGCTCTGCACGCTCAAGCTCAGCACCCCCAGACCCGGCAGACACAGGCTCAGCACCCCTAACAGAACCAGAGTCAACAGCTACCTCGACAGGCTCGACTGCGTCTACCTGAGAGCAGCCGAATGGATCATGGATGTACGAGCGACGTCCATGACCATGCGAATGCGGCGCTCAGCAATCCCATTTTGCTGCGGAGAGGCCGGAAGCATGAACGTCTGGCGGATGCCCTCCGCATGACAAAAGGCCTGCGGAAGGTTGGAGGAAAACTCTCTACCTCAGTCGGGGTGCAGACGCAAAACAGGAAGGTCTGAGCCGAAACTCTCGCTAAGGTGACGACGGGAAGCACGGATCCAGTCGATCAGCACCTCAGTGACCTCACCCTTGTGGCGCAAGGGGAAGACGGTAGTGTAACGCGAGTAGTCGTCAATGACCAGCAGAAAGTAGCGCTCGTGACCCTGGCCACGGACACGGGCTGGGCCCCACACGTCCATGTGAAGTGTCTGCAGGGGAGCCCCGTCGGAGGGAGCTTGGAGGGGTGAGGAGCGGCGTGCTGCCGCCCCTCGACGCAAGGAACGCTGGTAGGGGCAGGCCCCGGGGGAAGGGGAGGGAGAGACCGGGGAAGACCAGTAACAAGGACACGGGAGGCCATGCCTCGGAGACGAGGCAAGGAGGGGTGACCAAGGCGGTGGTGCCAGAGGAGTGTCTGGTGAGACAGGAGGCGACACGAGCAGGGAGCAGACTCAGGACCAGACCGGGACGCTGCAGTAAACACCGGACCTGACGCAGCTACCTGACCAGACTCAGCAACCGGAGGAGACACGGTAGTCAGGGTGTACAGGCTCGACCCAGGCTGACGGGTGAACGTGGCCAGGTGCCGGCTCGTCTGTGTACACAAACAGTGGGTCACTCGCTGACCTCCAGGAGTGAACTGGTCAACCCAGGCGTCCTGAATGTCAGCTCCACTCACCAAGTTCGTGGAGAACGAAGGGAGGTGGAGGCCAGACAGAGAGCCAGAAGGGACCGCCGGATACGGCAGAACCGTGGAGGAGTGTGCAAGGACCGGACCCCCAGAGGGGTCAGCCAGAGAGACTGCCACTGGTCGACTGAGCGGCGAGAGTGTGGTGCACTCGCAAAAAAAGGAGCGGGAAGGACCCGAGTCAGGGGTGAAAGTGTGTAAGGCCGCAGCACGCGTAGTACCTGAGAGAGCAGACTCTCCATCACCCGGAGGAGTGGACTCTCTAGCGCCTAGAGCAGGAGCCTCACTGGCACCTGGAGGAGGAGACGCACCAGCACCTAGAGCAGCAGCCTCACCAGCACCATAGCAGCAGACTCTATACCTGGGTCAGGTGGCACACACAGGTAACACGCACCCTCAGCACTAGTAGGCAATGCATACATGGCAGTGAGGATAGCATCATAGTCAAGAGCAAAGATATCTACCCTCTGCCTAAGCAGCTCCACCCAGTCGGGGAGCTTAGCCGCCTCGCCAAACTCTGTACGCCAGGCGCCGCTCAGACGGGAGAAGCAGCGGGAATCTGTGTGACCAATCGTCTCGCAAGGCTGACCAGCCCGAGCACCAGTGCGGATGACGTACGGGCAGCGAACAGTAATCCGTGACCCTCCACTCTGAGCGTACCACTCACGAAGTTGGTGGGGCGAGAGGACCGCGCGTGGACGCTGCTGCAGCTGCATCTGGTCATTACAAGAAGCTCCCGAACGACCCGCTCCAAGGCGACTCCCACCACGGCCACCCCTACAACCCCAACTAGCGTACCACTCACGAAGCTGCTGGGGCATGAGGGACTCACGCGGACGTCGCTGGAGCTGCATCTGGCCACCGCCAGGAGCAGCAGTAGCAGTAGTAGCCGCAGTAGCAGCACTAGCAGCAGTAATAGTAGTAGCAGCAGTAGCAGGGCGGCCACCCCTACAACCCCAACTAGCGTACCACTCACGAAGCTGCTGGGGCGTGAGGGAGTCACGCGGATGTCGCTAGAGCTGCATCTGGCCACCGCCAGGAGCAGATGTAGCAGTAGTAGCCGCAGTAGCAGCAGTAGCAGCGCGGCCACCCCTACAACCCCAACTAGCGTACCACTCACGTAGCTGCTGGAGCGTGAGGGACTCACGCGGACGTTGTTGGAGCTGCATCTGGCCACCGCCAGGAGCAGCAGTAGCAGGAGTAGCAGTAGCAGCAGAAACAGTAGTAGCAGCACGGGCAGGGCAGTGTGGCAGTGCGCTAGTAAGGCAGGCGCGCGGGAAGTGCGGGTCGGGCAAGTGCTCACCAGTGGCGGGAAGGGTAGTCGCTCGCCAGGCGAGCAGGGTAGGCGCACGACGGCGGTGACGGCGGGGCCGGGACAGCTGCAAGGCGGGGCCGCGACAGCGGCAGGGGGCTCCTCGGCAGCTGCTGTAGGGCGGGGCCACGACTGTTGTAAGCGGCTCCGCGGCAGCTGCAGCAGGGCAAGGCCGGGACGACGGCAAGGGGGCTCCGCGGCAGCTGGTGCAGGGCGGGGCCGCGACTGCTGCAGGTGGCTCCGCGGCAGCTGCTGTAGGGCGGGGCCGCTACGGTGACAGGGGGATCCGCGGAAGCTGCTGTAGGGCGGGGCTCCGAGGCAGGTGCTGCAGGGGGGGGGGGGGGGGGTCGCCGCGACGAGCAGGGGCGACGCCCCGGGGGCACTGCGACGAGCAGGGAAGGCGCCCCGAGGGCGCCGCGACAAGCAGGGAAGGCGCCCAGGGGGCGCCGCGACGAACAGGAACGGCACCCAGGGGGCGCCGCGACGAACAGGGGCGACGCCCCGGGGGCGTCGCGACGAGCAGGGACAGCGCCCAAGGGGCGCCGCGACGAGCAAGGGCGCCGCGACGAGAAGGGGCGACGCCCCGGGGGCGTCGCGACGAGCAAGGATGGCGCCCAGGGGGCACCGCGACGAGCAGGGGCGACGCCCGGGGGGGTCGCGATGAGCAGGGACGGCGCCCAGGGGGCGCCGCGACGAGCAGGGGCGATGCCCCGGGGGCGTCGCGATGAGCAGGGGCGACGCCCCGGGGGCGTCGCGACGAGCAGGGACGGCGCCTTTGGGACGCCGCGACGAGCAGGGGCGATGCCACGGGGGCGCCGCGACGAGCAGGGACGGCGCCCAGGGGGGCGCCGCGACGAGCAGGGGGGGGGGGGGGGGGGACACCGCGCGGGTCCCGCAGGGGCGTCGCGACGAGCACAGTCTAGGGCAGCGCGCGGGCTGCAGAGGTAGCTCCCACGGGCTGCAGAGGCAGGCACAGCTGCAGGGGCAGCGCCCACGGGCTGCAGGGGCAGGCACGGCTGCAGAAGCAGCGCCCACGGGCTGCAGGGGCAGGCACGGCTTCAGAGGCAGCGTCCACGGGCTGCAGGGGCAGGCACAGCTGCTCGGGAGAGCGGCGCGCGGGCTGTAGGGGCAGCTCCCACGGGCTGCAGAGGCAGGCACAGCTGCAGGGGCGGGCACAGCTGCAGGGGCGGGCACAGCTGCAGGGGCAGGCACGGCTATAGTGGCAGCACGGTCGCAGGGGCAGCACGCGGGCTGCGAGGGCAGCGCGGCCGCGGGGGCAGCTAAAAAAAAAAAACCAGTTAGGTTAGGGTGGAACATTCGGTGGGCCCTAGAAATGATTCTGCTCTAATACCATGTGAGAAAAAAGAACGAGGAACGATTTCATTGAGCAGCATGAGGAGTACAAGTGGGAAACCCTAAAGTGTCGTACCCCATATGAACTACCCCACTACAGCCTACACAGACTATAACATATAAGTTTGACACGTGGCAGCAGTTCCGGGCAGACCTTCTCAAACGTTTTGAGCCGATTCATTCCACTTATATTGCGCGCGAGAAATTACATCACCATCGGCAATTTCGGGAGTGTCGCGCAATACACGCAGCAGATGGAAGAATTTAATAACCGTGTTCCCGACATTACCGATTGTGAAAAAATTCAGTCCTCCCTTTTGGGGCTGAAAACCGACATTCGCCGCCAGGTTGCAGCAACGAATTGCAGTAGCTATAGTAAGATAGTATCTGCCGCGTAAAGGTTTGACCTGGTCAATAACGGAACACGACGATCCCATGTTGTCGGATCACGACAAGGGGATTGCTCGGCTTCAACCACGTTCGCCGACCCCATGGAAGTCGACAAAATCGACGTCAATTTGCGCTCAGCAAAAAACAAATTGAATTGTGCTTTTTGCGGCGCAAAAGGACATCAACTTATCGACTGTTGTCACATCAAATCTGCACGTGCGGCCTTCCGAGCTCGAGGGAATGGCAAAACTAAAGACAAAAGGTAAAAACGGATCTCTCCAGTAATTGCGGATCGTGCTGGCGAGGAAAAGCAGGTCCGAAAGCGTCAGCGCAATCTTGACCGAATCGAAACTGAAGAACAGCATTGGGTGCGAGATTTGGAGAATCAGGGGCGAAATCCCAAGCCCCTTGACCAAAATTTATCAGAGGAATTCGCCGAGGAAACGAAAACCTTTGCGAAAACAGACTCGACCAAGACGGGAACTCTCGAATTCGACCCCGAAAAAAAAACAGAATTCGTTCAACTTATCTTTCAAAGATGCTTTAATGAAGACTGCTGATTTTTGTGAGTCCGGAGCCATAAAACAATTCCGGGAAGAACTCTAGGGGAAGCATGTCAGATATATATGACATAGCTGTTGTAGGCTACAGTGGGGTAGCACATATGGGGTACAGCTCTCTAGGGTTTGTATTTGTACCCAACTTTCACTTAGTCATTTCATTCCTGTTCTAGTATTCTCACATGGTATAGAGCGGGTTCCCTGTGGGAACTTCGCCTAGGGCCCACCGAAGCGCGCCCCGAGGCGCGCTAACCTTTTTTTTTCCTCTCTCTCGAGCGACCCTCCGTGTCGCCCTTCCCTCGCGGCCCCGCTGCCCTTTCAGACGCGGCCCCGCCGCCCCTTTCGAACGCGGCCCCGCCGCCATTTCAGACGCGGCCCCGCCGCCCACTTCAGACGCGGCCCCGCCCGCCCCTTCAGACGCGGCCCCACCGCCCGCTCCGACGCGGCCCCGCTGCCTGCTCAGACGCGGCCCCGCAGCCTGCTCAGACGCGGCCCCGCCGCCTGCTCAGCCGCGGCCCCGCTGCTGGCTCCGACGCGGCCCCGCCGCCCACTCGGACGCGGCCCCGCTGCCTGCTCAGCCGCGGCCCCGCCGCCCGCTACAAAGCGGCCCCGCCGCCTGCTCAGACGCGGCCCTGCCGCCCGTTCCGACGCGGCCCCGCCGCCGTCACTCGCGGCCACCCCGCCCTTGCGCGGCCCCGCCGCCTCCTACGTGCGGCTCTACGGCCGCCTCTACTGCGGCCCTTCGCCGTCCCTGCAACCCGGCCCAGCCGCCCCTTCCTCTCGAGCCGCCCAACTGCGGCAGCCGAGCTGCCCGCCTGCAGCAGCCGAGCCGCCCAACTGCGGCATCCGAGCCGCCCGCCTGCAGCAGCCGAGCCGCCCACCTGCAGCAGCCGAGCCACTCACCTGCAGCAGCCGAGCCGCCGGACCACCGAGCAGCAGTGCACCCGAGCCGCCCTGCACCCGAGCCGCTCTGTCGCCGAGCCGCCCGGGAGCCGAGCCGCCCAGTAGCCGAGTCGCTGAGTCGCCGAGCCGCCCTTCTGCAGAGCTGCCCGACCTGCCCTGCCCGGTGAGCACAGTACCGCTGTCACTGCGCGCTCTTCCCCTACTGCTTGCACTGCTTCGCTGTCGTCGTCATGGCTACCCCTAGTGTCCTAGCTTTTGACGCTGAGGGTCGCGCCATTGACTTTGAGGTCTGGGTAGACGACCTGCAGTTGTTTTTACAGTGCGATAGGGCAGACGGCCTCTCTCTCTTTGACCTCACTTCTGGCGCCTCTCCTGCCCCTGCTGCTGATGCTGATCCCACTGTGCGCTCTTAGTGGGCCACCCGCGATGCTGCTGCACGTCTTGCTGTGCGTCGCCACCTCCCTACCTCTGAGCGCGCGCACTTTAGTCAGTACAAGAGTGCTCAGACCTTGTACGACGCTGTAGTTGCGCGCTACTCCTCCCCTGCCACTGCTGCACTGAGCCGTCTCATGCTTCCCTACCTCTTTCCTGACCTCTCTGCCTTTCCCATTGTTGCTGACCTCATTACGCACCTCCGCACTAGTGACACTCGCTACCGCGCCGCCCTTCCTGCTGAGTTCTGCGCTAAGAACCCCCCCCCCCATGTACATCACTCTCTACTACGTAGTCGCGCGCCTCCCTGACTCCCTTCGCGTAGTCAGGGACCACTTTCTCGCAGTCTGTCCCACCACCCTCATCGTCGACGTCCTCGAGAAGGCCCTCCTCGCGGCGGAGAAGAGCATCGTCGCTGTAGGAGCTTCTCGTGGTGACCCTCGCACCCCCATCTTTGAGGGGTGCTCTCCTTCCCCCCTCCTGCCCTCTGTTGCCTCTGCTGCTGCTGCCGACCTGCTTGGTCTCGAGTCGGTTGGCGCGGCGTCTGCCCCTAGTGGGAGACGCCGCTCAGGCAAGGGCAAGGGGGGCAAGGGCGCTGGTGGAGCTGGAGGGAACGGTGGAGGTGGCGGTGGAGGCGGCGGAGGGAGTGGGGGTGGCGGCGGGAGTGGTGGCGGGGGTGGTGGTGGTAGTGGTGGCAGCGGCGGAGGAGGCGGCGGTGGTGGCGGCGGCGGTGGTGGTGGCGGTAGTGGTGGCGGTGACGGTGGGGGAGGCGGTAGCGGAGGAGGCGGTGGTGGCGTAGGAGGTGGAGCTGGTCGAGGCGGTACCCAGCAGCGGAGCGGCGGTGGTGGTGGTCAGCGCTCGCAGCAGCAGCAGCAGCAGCGTTCGCGTGACGTCCCTCCGCCCCAGCAGCTCCGTGAGTGGTACACTCGGCGTCAGAGGGGTGGGGGTACTGGTCCTTGTACCTACGTCCTTCGCTCTGGCGACCGCGCGGGTGAGCAGTGTGGGGGTGCCCACTCCACCCAGCGCTGCTTTGGCCGCCTGACGGACGCTTGGCGTCAGCAGTTCCCCGGGGCTAGTGAGATCCCTCGCTGGGATGAGCTTCTTAGAGCTGGTGTAGCGATCTTTGATCTTGATTTTGATGCTATCCTTGCTGCTATGTATGCTGTGACTATTAGTGAGGAGGGTGACTGTTACCGGTGTTTCCTGCCTGACCCAGGCATTGGTACTGCTGCGCTAGGTGCTTGTGAGGCTGCTGCTCTAGGTGCCAGTGCGTCTGTGCTGTCAGGTGCTGGTGAGACTGCGCTCTCAGGTACTGCGTCGCCTCCGTCCTCCCTCACTTTCACACTTGAGTCCGGGGCTTCTCGCTCCTTCTTTCGAGACCGCACTACCCTCACGCCGCTTGACCGGCCCGTTGCGGTCTCCCTGGCTGACCCCTCTGGGGGTCCTGTCCTCTCTCACTTCTCCACTGTCCTCCCGTGTCCGGCTGCCCCTTCGGGCACCCTGTCTGGTCTGTACCTTCCCTCGTTCTCTACGAACTTGGTGAGTGGCGCGGACCTGCAGGATGTGGGGGTTCACCAGTTCACTCCTGCGAGTCAGCGGGTGACCCACTGCACGGAGGCACGCACAGGCCGACACCTGGCCACGTTCTCACGTCGGCCGGGGTCGAGCCTCTACACCCTGACCACTACGTCTCCTCCTGTCCCTGCGTCTGGTCAGGTAGCTGCGTCAGGTCAGGTGCTTGCTGCTGCGTCCCGGTCAGGTCCTGAGTCTGCCCCCTGTTCTTGTCGCCTCCTGTCTCACGAGACTCTCCTGTGGCACCACCGTCTTGGCCACCCCTCCTTGCCCCGTCTTCGGAGCATGGCTTCCCGTGTCCTTGTCTCTGGTCTTCCCCAGTCTCTCCCTCCCCTTCCCTCCGGGCCAGGACCTTCCTGTGTCCCCTGTGTCGAGGGGCGCCTCCGGGCTGCTCCTCACTCCTCCCAGTCCCCCCCGACAGAGGCTCCTCTGCAGACGCTTCACATGGACGTGTGGGGCCCAGCCCCCGTCCGTGGGCAGGGTCACGAGCGCTACTTACTGTTGGTGGTTGACGACTACTCGCGTTACACCACAGTCCTCCCCTTGCGCAGCAAGGGTGCTGTCACTGAGGTGCTGATCGACTGGATCCGCGAGGCTCGTCTCCAGCTCAGGAAGAGCTTCGGCTCGGACTTTCCTGTTCTGCGTCTGCACTCGGACAGAGGCGGAGAGTTCTCCTCGCGCCTTCTGCGAGACTACTGTCGTGCACGGGGGATCCGCCAGACCTTCACGCTTCCGGACTCTCCACAGCAAAATGGGATTGCTGAGCGCCGCATTGGCATGGTCATGGATGTCGCTCGTACGTCCATGATGCATGCGGCTGCCCCCCATTTTCTGTGGCCGTTTGCGGTGAGGTACGCGGCGCATCAGCTCAACCTTCACCCCCGGGTCTCTCGGCCTGCGATGTCCCCAGTCTTGCTGTGGACGGGGAAGGTTGGCGATGCGTCGGCGTTCCGTGTCTGGGGATCTCGGGCGTTTGTCCGCGACTTGTCTGCGGACAAGCTGTCCCCTCGTGCTGCTCCCTGTGTCTTCCTTGGCTTCCCCACAGACGCTCCCGGGTGGCAGTTTTACCACCCCTCCTCTCGTCGTGTTCTGTCCTCCCAGGACGTCACGTTCGACGAGTCAGTCCCCTTCTACCGCCTCTTCCCCTACCGCACTCCTTCCCTCCCCCCTCCGCCGGACTTCCTTGTGCCGGTTCCCCCCCGGGTAGACCCCCTCCCCCCTCAGGTTCCTGCCCCCTTAGGTGTGTCTTAGGTAGACGCAGTTGACCCGGTCGAGGTTACTGGTGACTCTGGTGCTGCTGCGGGTGCTGGGCCTGGGGGTGCTGACTCTGGGGGTGCTGTGCGCTGGGGTGCCGAGCCTGGAGGTGCTGCTACTGGGGGTGCTGAGCCTGGGGGTGCTGGGCCTGGGGGTGCTACTGCGGAGGTTGCTGAGCCTGGGGGCGCTGAGTCGGGGGGTGCTGTGCCTGGAGCTGCTGAGCTAGGGGGTGCTGGGGCTGGGGGTGCTGGGTCGGGAGCTGCTGAGCCTGGGGGTGCTGAGTCTGGAGCTGCTGAGCCTGGGGGTGCTGCGTCTGGAGCTGCTGAGCCTGGGGTTTCTCCTGCTGCTGCGTCTCGCCGGGAGCCCCTCTCTCCACAGGAGCTGCGCGAGTGGTTTGCTCGCCGCTGGAGGCGTGCTGCTGGAGCTGGAGCTTCTTCGACCGTCGAGGGTGCTGGTGCTGCCGGTCCCGGAGCTGCTGGGCTTGCGGGTCCTACTGGAGCTGGAGCTGCTGAGGGTGTTGGTGCTGAGCCTATTGCTGTCTGTCCTGGCGGTGGTTCTGCTGCTGGTACTGCTGGAGGTCCTGCCGCTGGAGGTGTTGGTGGCGCTGGTGCTGTCTCTGAGGGTGCTGGTGCTGTCCCTGCTGAGTCTGGAGCTGCCGCGCGGCCTCGGCCGTACTTCGTTCCGCTCCTGCAGCTGGTTCTTGGTCTTTCTCCTCCGGTAGGGTGTCCACAGCCTGCCCAGTCGCAGTCACTGTTGGAGCCTTCCTCTCCACTGCCTGCTCCCTCTCCTTACACTGGTCCTACTGGAGGTCTTGCTGAGCGTCGTGAGCCTGCGTCTCGTCCCGCGTCGCCTGTTCTTCCTGCTCGCGCTAGTGGTCGCGGTTCACGTCAGCGTCCTCCTCCTGTCCCTGGCACGCACCGGATGTCTCTGCGTCCGTCCTCTGCTCCTCTGCGTGCCCCTTTGCCTTCTCCTCCTAAGTCCTCTCTTCCTGCACTTGCCGACCCTGAGTCGGACTCTCTTCGTGTTGCCAGTCCTAGTGTCACGCGTCTGCTTGCTACTGTCGTCAGTGACCCCTCTTTTGAGTCCACTGCTGCGTCTGCTCTTGTTGCTGAGCTCGTCGACTTTGCTGCTCGTTGTCGTCTAGACTACGCTGCTAGTCTTGTTGCTGAGTCTGCGTCTGTCTGTCCTCCGTCCGTCGGGGGTGAGTGTGCTCTTGGCACGGACGTCCTAGAGGACAGGCAGGAGGAGTTACATTGTCTGGCGGCTGCTTCACCTCATCTCGCGTCTGTACTGCTTGCTCCTGAGGGAGACCCGGATGCACTAGACATCCCGACTCCGCGCTCTTACGCGGAGGCCGTAGAGGGTCCCTACTCCTCTCAGTGGCAGGCAGCTATGGATGCAGAGATGGCTTCGTGGAAGTCCACAGGCACCTACGTTGACGCAGTTCCCCCTCCTGGGGCGAACATCGTCAGTGGCATGTGGATCTTCAGGGTGAAGCGGCCGCCGGGCTCTCCACCTGTCTTCAAGGCGCGGTACGTTGCTCGTGGCTTCAGTCAGCGGCAGGGAGTTGACTACTTTCAGACCTTCTCTCCCACCCCGAAGATGACCACTCTTCGGGTGCTGCTTCACATAGCCGCTCAGCGCGACTACGAACTTCACTCTCTCGACTTCAGCACTGCGTTCCTGCAGGGTAGCCTGCACGAGGAGATCTGGCTGCGCCGTCCACCTGGCTTCACTGGGACTTTTCCTCCTGGCACCCAGTGGAGCCTCCGACGGCCAGTCTACGGTCTCCGCCAGGCATCGCGTGAGTGGCACGACACACTGAGGACTACGCTTGCGGCTCTTGGGTTTGCTCCTTCTACTGCTGACCCGTCGCTGTTTCTGCGCACCGACACTTCACTGCCGCCGTTCTACATCCTCGTGTACGTCGACGACTTGGTCTTTGCCACAGCGGACACTGCTGGACTCGCCTACGTGAAGTCCGAGCTGCTGAAGAGACACACGTGCACTGACCTTGGTGAACTGCGCAGCTACCTTGGCTTGCAGATCACTCGGGACAGAGCACGCCGCACCATTACCTTGACTCAGTCACACATGGTGCAGCAGGTCCTTCAGCGCTTCGGCTTCACGTACTCCTCGCCTCAGGCTTCAGGTGTACTCGTCACTCGCTCTCAGCTCTGCCTTCGGATGAGTCCGTAGAGTCGAGTGGCCCGTACCGAGAGCTTGTTGGCTGCCTCATGTACCTGATGACCTGCACACGACCTGACCTTGCATACCCTCTGAGCATTCTTGCACGCTATGTTGCTCCTGGGAGACACCGACCAGAGCACATGGCTGCAGCGAAGAGGGTATTGCGCTACCTGTGCAGTACGTCGGGCATGGGGCTAGTGCTTGGAGGGCGGAGTCCAGTAGTCCTTACAGGCCACGCTGACGCTTCTTGGGCTGACGACCAGGCTACGCAGTGGTCGTCACAGGGTTACACCTTCAGTCTTGGTTCCGGCTCTGTCTCGTGGCGGGCTACTCGTTCGTTTTCGGTTCTCAGCTCCAGTTGTGAGGCTGAGATCTATGCCGGGGCCATGGCTGCATAGGAGCTTCGCTGGCTCACCTACCTGCTGACTGACCTTGGAGAGCCGCCTCGTTCTCCTCCAGTGCTGTACGTAGACAACAAGGCCATGCTGGCCTTGTGTCGAGAGCAGCGTCTGGAGCACAGAACGAAGCACATTGCTCTTCGCTACTTCCTTGCTCGTGAGCTACAGCAGCGTGGACAGTTGCGGCTCGCGTACGTGGCCTCTGAGGCCAACACTGCTGATGTGTTCACCAAGGCACTCGCGCCTTGTGATCATCAGCGCTTCTGCACCCAGCTGGGTCTTGTGCCTGTCTTGTCTCACTTGCTCTCCTCTTGACTTTACTTGTACTGTGACATATATATACCTGCTCTTGCTTGTCTAGTTTTATATATATATGTCTGTACTCCTGCATGTGAACTGGCCTCTGGCCCTGCTCTTGTGCTCAGACTGTGTGGTGACTTTGTGATCCACCCTGAGCTTGTTTTGCTTTACTTTGCTTGACTGGTCTTGTGACCCCTTGTTCTCCCCCACTTTGCCTATGGGGGTGTGTCAGATATATATGACATAGCTGTTGTAGGCTGTAGTGGGGTAGCACATATGGGGTACAGCTCTCTAGGGTTTGTATTTGTACCCAACTTTCACTTAGTCATTTCATTCCTGTTCTAGTATTCTCACAAAGCAGAGAATTAAAGAAGTGGTAGTGGTGCCTACGGAGGTGGGGAAAAAATTAAGGAGTGCGGAAAGGAGCAGGCATTTCCACGGCGTCAACGTCCTCTCCCGGAACCAGCCCAAGACGACTCTCAACTCCCCTGGGAAGAAGTCTATGGAGCTGAAGCAGCTGAGGAGGCAGCTGGGAGTTGAAATGAAGCTGCGAAAACTCCAAAAACCCCTCCAGGATGCATCCAATGGATCGCAGGCATCGACCGGATCCACCCCCTCAGGGTCAACCACTACGGTTACTACCTTTATTCCTGGCGTTGGAGAGGAGCCTTTCTCCACGCAGCCCGGGCCAGCTGTTAGTCCAGGAGCAAACAGTGGAACCACGGTATGTACTGAATATTGGGATGTACCCTACGATGCTATTAATGAGACTATTTTTGGATACTCCGAGCAACGCTCACCACTCATGCTCGAGGTGATCTGCAACGGACACTAACTCCAAGCACTCGTGGACAGCGGGGCGTCGCACAGCGTCTATGACAAAAAGGCAATCGATCGACTCGGAGGTGAAATCAAGTCCTCAAGCTTCTCAGCAACGATGGTGGATGGCAGTGAGCTACCAATCTACGGGGAAACACGGTTACTACTACAGATTGGACCCCTGCGATGGAAGCCTGCTCTCCCTGTCACAAATATTGAAGGACTGGACGTAATCTTCGAGAGGGACTTTCTTAAAAAAATCAACCCCGAGATCAACTGGGTTAACCGGATGGCCAACATCAACAGCAACAGGAGGAAAATCAGCCTTTCCAAATGGGACGACACGGGAAATATTTCAGTCGAGACACTCGCACGCTTTGAAAAGGACGTCAAACGGACCACGGCGGGATTTATGGCGATAGTCAACGAAGCAGACAGCAGAGAGAAGCAGATCCAGGAAATTCCTCCAGCAGTCAAGAAAATTCTTGAAGAGTTCCAGAATGTTCTCCCCGACGATTTACCTGATCAACTACCGCCATACCGAACACATCAATACGAGATCGTGGAAGAGCCAGGATCCAAGCCGACGTTCCGAGCACCATACCGGCTGAGCCCGACGGAGCTTGCCGATATGAAAAAACAAATAAAGTATCTCCTAAACCCTGATGCCAACGGATCAAGAGCAGCAAACTTAAGGAAGCCGGGTTACTACAGCCTCTTCCAGTCCCTAAACAGCCTTGGCAAGTGGTTAGCGTGGACTTCATCACCGGGTTACCACCTACCAAAGCTGGTTACGACGCCATTCTAGTCGTCATCGACAAATTTTCCAAAATGGGACACTTCATCCCGACACACACAACGGCTCGCACTGAGGAGACAGCACAATTATTCTTCCGCTACGTCATCTCGCAACATGGCATTCCAACCACGCTAATCTCCGACCGAGACCTGAAATTTACGAGTAAATTCTGGAAGGAGCTCATGTCAATCATGGGGACCAAACTCACCATGTCATCAGCCGATCATCCCCAAACAGATGGTCAGACAGAGCGCCAACCAGATTGTTGAACAGCTTCTGCGAGCAGCGTGGAAGGATATCTCTAAATGGGATGCGCACCTGCCGGTTCTCGAGTTTGCGTATAACAACGCCACGCACACCGCAACAGGGCAAACTCATTTCTTCCTCTGTTACGGTCGTAACCCACTCACGGCTCAGACCGGACAGTACCCGCCACGGTGCAACCCGCACATGACTTCATTACCGCTATGCATCAATTGTGGGAGCGCACGCATGAACGATTTTTGACAATCCAGCAGCAACAAAAGAAGCTCGCTGATCGGAGTCGCAACGATCATTCAATCAAGATTGGCGATCAAGTGCTTCTGGATACACACAGTCTCGACATCAGCCATTTTCCGTCTAAGCTCTCTTCTCGCTTCTGCGCTCCTTTTCTCGTTGAGGCGTAGGTCACTCCAATAACCTTCTGCTTGCGTTTACCAACTACCTAGAGAATTCACAATGCCTTCCATGTTCAACTTCTCAAGCCATATTGGGACCCGAACACAGTCTTCAAAGGTCGCCAGCGGCCGCTACCACCGCCGGTGATCATTAATGGGGAACCTGAGTATGAAGTCGAAACCGTTTGGCGCACCGACGACGACGTAACGGCACCTTAGAGCTCTTGATTCGTTGGAAAGGCTATGATCCTTTCGAGGATAGCTGGGTACCTAAACACAACATGGATAACACCCATCGTCCTCTCCAAGACTACCTTGTCAAGCAGGGTGTTCCTTTATCTTATTCTCCTTTTTCTCCTCTTTATTTTGGTCTTTATCTCATCTCAATCGACCTACTATTCTATTTTTTAGAGCCTTATATTGATTTCTCTTATTTCCTTCTTTTCCCACTAACATATCAATTATATGGCACCGACAGCGCCGACAGTGGTGTATACGGTGTAATTTGGGCATAGTCCCAAGTGCCAATAGCCTTGTGTGCTTGTGTGCACTTGTGATTGTAGTATCAGGAAGGGCGTGTTCACGAAGGTTCGTTTTATCTCGTTAATCCTTGTATTTTCCGAGTATAAAAACGCGTTGTATTCAGTTTTAGTGACAAGATTCGGTTGAGAATTCGATCCTCTGACAGAAGCTGCTCGTGATTATTTCCTGCCTCTATAGTATTAGGTTGCAGTGCCAGGTGGAGCGAAGGCAGTTCTCTACGCAGCCCCGGCTTTCTTGGATGCACGTCCAAACAGCCCGGTGCTACAAACAGACATAGCAAACTAATTCAACAGTATTTTGCGACAGTCAATCGCAACATCGTTACAGGAGCCGGGCCTCTCGCCACTACTGCCGCTGGTGAAGCTGACCTACGGTAACCCATCGCAGCTGTATATGGATGCCAACTTCAAGAGCGAACCACTAAAAAGCGAACGCAGCGTCCGCCAAAAGGACCCTCTTGGCCCGCTACTTTTCGCCGCAGGGATGCATCCCAGACTCCGCAAAACTGTTGCGACACATCCGGATGTGCTTTGTTTGGTGTACGCGGATGATGTCACTTTCTTGGGTGAGAAAACTCACAATGTAGCAGCATCCTGGGTCTGACGCATAATCCGCAGAAATGCGCGGCCTGGAGCTCAACCATTGTCGAACAAGCACAGCTTCCGCTCAGGGTGCCATTTAACAAGGAAGGTGTGCGTTTTCTTGGTAGTTACCTGGGGCCGGACAGCGGAGCTGCCAAATTCTTAGTAGGCCAACTTGAGGAGATGGCGAAGTCGTTACCGCTCCTTGAACAGACTGACTCCCAGGTTGCTTCCCTGCTCCTCACTCCTTGCATTTGTAGGCGAGTGGCCTATCTCACTAGAATGACACCACTCAATGCCTACTGACCATTGGGGTCGGAACCTACTGACCGCGGTACTCACCGCCTATAGCATCCGCGTCCCAACGTGTAGAACCGAGCAATCAAGTGTTTGGGCGCAGGCGTCGTTCCCATTGTCGCTGGGGGAATCGGCATCACGGACCCCATTATAGAAGGCGTGTACGGATTTGTGGCGAGCCTTACCCAGGCGGCGCTATTCCTCTTTTCCCTCCCGCTAGCACTGGAAAATGCCCTGACCAAAGCTCAGAATCAGATGCTACTGCCACGAGCCGTCAATACGCCACTACACGTGGAGCTGACTGAGTGCGAAGCGGCTTCACCGTTGGACGCGCACGAGATTCTGGAAAAGGAGCGACTCGAATGGTCAGACATTAGGCTCCAGCACACACTCGCCCCGAAGGTTCACGGAAGTAGATACGACGTGCAAGTCCAGGAGACAAGGCCCATGCACTCAAATCCATTGTCGGGCCACACGCAGCGGATGTTCTCGTTGACCGGATACAGCACTGGAGATTGGCTAACGGCGATCCCCATAGCTGCAACAAGGCGAATAGGACCTGTTCACTTCGCTAATGCCGTGCGTTTCCGGCTGGGCCCCACTTTCTCAACACCAAAGAACTGCGACTGCTCGGATCACTGAGCCATCACAGACCCCCGCCTCCCAAATCATCTCTTCCGCTACGGCACGGGCAAGCATCGCATTAACATCCACAACGAGCTGTGGGATGCAGCGGAGCGGAAGAGGATGAAGGGATCAGGGAGACGGTGAGGAGAGTGGGAGCAGAGACAATGCAGTTAGCCTCGCAACGACCAGGAGCAGCCGGGGGACCGTCCGATGCCGATTGAACGGGAAAAACCCCAACCTTACCTTCGGCCATGAGGTCGAACCGCGCTCGGCAAAATCAAACTGCTAATACCGAGACCGTGGTGCGCCAATCCCCCCAAAACCCCCGCTAGTCTTCGCGAGAGGAGCTGGAGAGGCAAGCAGACAAGTTTGCTGACATCGCAAACGGGGACATTTCAGCATGAAGCGACAGTCGACAACCATCTCTGTCATGGCGTTTACCGCCAAACCTGTGTTAGCTGTTCTTGTTGGTACTACTGACCCCGTTACTCCACCTATCGCGAAACCCAGAATTCGAGGCGGGATGGCGCCTGGTGCTTTCTCTTGTGCCCGACTCTTTGCCAAACCTCGCCACAACGTCCGAACTAGCTATGGGTTAAGGCTTGACTCCGAGCCTTCCAGCGTGGTGAATGGGAGCAGCTGTACTGAGACGCGGTAGACGCGGTCAACACCCCTCAACCGCCATGACACCAGCCTGAGGTGACTTGAGTCATCAGCCAAACTGAGGGCCTGGCGAAACGTGGCAGCCAACACCGATCCGTGTTGGCCCTTAAGTCAGCACCCGTCTGCACACTCAGTCCGAATATTCTTGACAAAATTCGCCGAAAACACCTGCCGGCTGGACACGAGACGATGACCTGGACGGCGACGCGGGCGTCAAAGTTGTCCATCACCCATGCTGAATTCGCCACAATCTGCAGCGGCGCAAACGGTCCGTCGACGGGCGGAACAGCGACATTTGTTGCGGCAGCAGAATGACCCCCAGGTGTGAGGGGAAGAAGGGTTCCAAAGGCTACTATCCCGGGCTTTAGTGCAGATGGGACAAGAGGCTTCATTGGCGCGGGTTGCAAAGGCAACTTTTCCGTGACCACAGATGCAGAGGCAGCGCGCTTTGGTGACGGCTCCGGCGCGCCAGCAATCATATCGCGCGGACGAATGGGATACGACAGAGGAGGACAGCCAGCGGGGCTAGCAACGGTCCTGAGAATGGCTTTCAGCCGGTTGGAAGGAGGGCTTTAACAACCTTGGAGGAATTTACAGAGTGAGAGAAGAGAGCCATCCCCACTTATAGGGAAGAACTCCATGTGAAAGAACGAGGAATAAAGAAGAGAGGGTTTGCACTAGCAGCAGTCGGCATACATATAGGAAACCCTAATTGGGTTGTACTCTCTATAGAGTACCCCACTGCAGGCTAGACAATTATAACATTCTGACACTCCATATGCCTAGTAGTAGCGAAGGAGGTGACGAGGAGGGAGGAGATGGAGAAAATACTTAGGGCAGAAGCAACCAAGCCCAACTTGTTCAATCAGCTGCACGAGATAGTGAAAGTGGACCGCTCGATCTCGATCGCACAGCCACAATTCCAACTATTTCGAGAACCCCACCTGCGAGTTGCGCCGGACGAAATTGAGCCGCCAGAAGAAATTCTCATGTGCCACCACAGCCCCAGATTCTGCGCTACTTTTCGCCAGAGGAGCTGGCGAGGTGGGACAACTTGCTCACAGAAGTAACGAACTGGGACATTTGGCCCTTTGCGACAGTCGCTAGCCGCCTCTTTCTCGCCGGGTACATCCGACACTTTGTCAGCTGTTTTCGCTGGCTTTGCTAACACCGCTTCTCCACGTATCATAGCATCTAGAGTCTGTCGCAGGCTCAATACTGCTGCTTTTTCTCCTGCCCCTCACCCTTTGCCAGGCCTCGAAGAGAAGACCGGGTTGGTAGAAGACCAAGGCCCGCATTTGATCCTTCCAGCGTGACGAATAGGAACAATTGTACGCTGACGCCAAAGAGGGGGTCTACATACCTCCGTTACCACGTCACCAGCCTCACAATACCGGAGTAATAAACAGGGCAGAAGGTCTTGCGATGCGGGGCAGTCCGCGTCGAGCCATGTTAGCACTTGAGTCAACCCCAGCCTATACCCGAAGCTCTGAAATCCTTGCAGAGCTTCAACGCAAACACCCGCCAGCACGGACCGAGATGCTGACCTGGCCACCCTATGCCCCAACACCTGGCCTCTCCATCGCCCACTCTGACTTTGCAAAACTCCTGGGCAGATGTAAAAATGGCGTGGGTGCCGGACCATCGCGTCACGAGAACCTACACGACACGTCAGTAACCAACGCATCGGTCTGCACCCATCTGTACGCCCTCATCAACACTGTGCCAGGGGGAAATTTACCTAAGACTGTAGTTGGACTGTTGACCGCGTCTCGTCTCATCGCCCTGGCGAAACCTGAAGGTGGGGCCCGACCAATAGCCATTGGCAAACGCCTGACGAGCTTGGTAGCAAAGGCGGTACTACTGGTCATGGGGGAAGCAGCGCAGGGCTTCTTCCTGCCAATACAATATGGAGTAGCGGTGCCTGGCGGGTTGAAGCGATTATCTATGCCTCGAGAGCTTTCAGAGACACATGACCAAACAGCCTAGTTCTGCAGACAAACATCGCCAATGCATTTAACAATGTCAGTCAATAAGCGATCGTCTCTGCACTGCAACACCCTGCACTTGACCCCCTGATTGTTATAGTCACAATAGGCTCATATGTGCCTAAAAATAGAGATAGAGTGCACAGTTCGATTTCTGTACAGCGGCTTTCAATGTTTATGGCGTTCTGGTCACATCTCCGAATGACATGCTACAAATTGGATCGGGAACAACTTAACGTCGTCTACAATATGCCATTTCAATCGCACTATTGAACCAAGTATTGACAAGGCAATGTTTGTTTGAACGATTGGTACTATGGCAGCTATTATAGTGTTAGAGCCATATTAGGAAGAGTTACGAGTTGGGAATGACTCCCAGCCTCTACAAACTCCAAGAGCCGGGGTACAGGGACGTGGAACAGTGCCACACTATCCCCAACCACCAAGGGTCTCGAAACTACACTCCACAAGGGCCTACACCAAGTGAATTGTTACACTACACAAAGTAATGTAACTAATATCACTATCTTGAAGTCTACCCTTTTCGCAGGCTTCGAAATCACTTGAATCTTGAAACCAAGGCTCTGGTTCTTCACCATAAACTCATCCTTGAGTTCTTGATGGGTCTGCTACACACACCTGCGACACGCCGAACGTTTGACACACGACAGAATAGAAACCACGCACGAGACACACGACAAAATAGAAACCGCACATGGGACAAAAACGAACACATGACACGCGACTAGCGATGACTCGCTATTGACTCGACAAACACATTCGACATCATGACTCATCATTCATACACTATTATAAGCATGAATTATATATGTTTTCATGCTCTCATACCATTCCATGCACACACACACGCACACGGACAACAAGCCGAGTGCAAACCGTAAGGTTGCACCTACAAACTCCCCCTCGACTGTTGGCCTTAGGATCTTGCTCTCTCTGCTCAGAGCCATCCCAACACTTCCAATGGTGCTGCTCTACCAGCCTCTAGGTCATCATGTCTGCCTTCTGCCGTGTTGTCTTCACGTAGAGCAACTCAACTTCACCCGCGGCCACCATGCTCCTCGTCCAGTGCCACTTCACCCTCATGTGTTTGGTGAGGCCATGCAACATATGGTTCTTAGCAAGTCCAATGGCACCCTAGCTGTCACAGTAGAGTGGGGTAGGTCCTTCCTGCTCGTCCCCTGATTCAGCCAACAAAATCTGCTGCCACACAATCTCGCGTACGGCATGGAAGAGTGACACGTACTCGGACTCCACCAAGCTCAATGCTTGGTCCACCTGCTTCTTGCTCTCCCAAGAAGTTGGGACTCCACCAACACAGCACACAAACGAGGCTGCCCACAAACGAGTGAAATCGGTGCCTCTCCTCTTCGCCAACACTCTCCTCCTCTGGTCCCTTCACACACTTAAACCCAGAGGGAAAGGGAGTAGCCACATGGCCGTCACTCTGCCAAAGTTGGCAGCAAAGGCCGCCAGGTACTTCGTCTTCTCCACGTCACATTCGATGTGAAGCCTGAGGTAGAAATTCACGTCACCACAGGCTTTGCACTTGAACTTGTCCTGAAGCGTCAGCATCACCTCCTTCACAAGGTCAGAGGAGGGTAAGAAGATGAGGATTTCATCCACATAGACCACCATGAAGTTCCTCTGCTCCCCCTTGCCAAGCATGAACAAGGAGTGATCGGTCGTTGAGGGAGTGAAGCGGATCTCCTCCAACACTTCGCGCATCTTCAAGAACCATTGCCTAGGGGCCTGCTTCAGCTCATAGAGGGCCTTCTTCAGCTTCGAGACTCTGCCACTACCATCATCAAATCCCTCTGGCTGCGCCATGAAAATCTCTTCTTTGAGAACGCCGTTGAGGAACGCAATCGTCACGTCCATCTGCTTCACCACACATCCTTTCATGGCAGCCCCTGCGAGTAGGGTTCACAGCGTTGTCGGCTTCACCACAGGAGCGAACAACTCGTAGTATTCCACCTTCTCTTACTGCTGGAACCCCTTGGTTACAAGCCTAGACTTGTAGTGCTCAATCTTTCCATCAGCGCCAGACTTGATCTTGAACAGCCACTTGGACGTAATCGCCTTATGCCCTTCCGGTAGCTCCACCGATTCCCATGTGTCGTTCTTCTCGATGCCCTCATCTCGCTCTCCATTAACTTCTTCCACTCCTCAGCATCAATATTATCCAAGGCCCCCTTGAGAGTTGCTGGTTCTCCCGGCATCTCCACCGGAGAGAAGAATGCGAAGCTACACTCCTTGTAGTCACTCTTCTCGACGTCATCCTACCATATGCGCCAATCCGATCAAAGCTGATTTGCCCAGCTTTCCTGCCGCATCATATGTCAGCCTATTAGGGGCTTGTACACTCCCCTTGCCCCTTCTTTCTTCCTCAGCTGCAGGGACATGAAGGCTCGCTTGGTGTTGCTGCGGGGTGACTCGAATCTGTGGAGCTCTTGTAGTGCAAGAAGGAAGTGCCGATGCACGCTCGCTTACTTGCTGCAACTCCTCCCCCTCTTCCTCTGCATTATTTGCCACAATGAGAACTCTTTGCTCAGGAACTCTCCCCCTTGATCGGTACGGATTGATTTCACAATATGGTCTTGTTGCGGCTCCACCATCTTCAACCAATTGGACTTCACTGTTTCAGCTATGTCGCTCTTCTCGGACAGCACGTACAGCCATGTCATGCGAGTGTAGACGTCGACTATAGTGAGGAAGTACTCATCTCCAGCAGCTCTAAGCTTCAAGGGGCCCACCACGTCCATCACCACCTCATCAATTGGTGCCTTAGCCGTTGCCTCCGAACTAGAGAACAGGAAACGGGTGAAGTTGGCTTGCATACACGTCACGCAGCAAAGTACCTCATCGAGCTCCCCCTTGATACGTATGCCAGCAACCATCTCTCCCTTTACTAGCTACTGCAAAATAGGCAGGGCCACATGCTCCATTCGCCGATGCAAGGTGAGCCAATCACACTCCTCCCAGCCGAAGTCAGATTGGAGAATGCCGCACTTGCAATAGTGCCGCACATGCTCTCTCCGCACTCATCCTCTACTGCTGCCTCGGGGTTCTCCTCGCCCTTTAGCTGCTTCTTGGATGGTGCACCGATCTTGCTATGATCACAGAGCTTGCTGGTCTCTCCAAGATTGCTCTTCTTGGACTCGTTTTTCTTAGCGCCATCGTTCGTACCATAGCCGCTACCAACCACTTCACCCTTGATACTGATGCTTGTTGCCACTTGCCTCTTGTTAGGCATAGGGACCATAGAGATCTGCAACATCTCGTTTTATACGTCCTTTTTTTTTATGAAGGTCCCAGTAATTCGCTCGTCGGGCTCGACATCCCCAGACCCTGAACACAGATGCATCGCCAACCTCTCCCGTCCAACGCAGTGTCGGCGAGGTCTCCGGCAAGGAGACACAAGGCCAGAGGTTGAGCTGATGCGCGACGTACCGGACCGCAAACGGCCACAGAAAATGGGGGGCAACCGCATGGATCACGGAGGTACGAGCGACCTCCATGACTAAGCCAATGCGGCGCTCAGCAACCCCATTCCGCTGTGGAGAGGCCAGAAGCGTAAACGTCTGGCAAATGCCCTCCCCATGACAAAAGTCCCGCAAGAGGTCGAGAAGAACTCACCACCTCTGTCAGAGTGCAGACGAAGGACGGGAAGGTCCGTCTCGAACCGCTCGCGGAGCTGGAGACGAACACCACAGATCCAAGGGATCAAAACATCAGGGATCTACCCCTTGCGACGCAAGGGGAAGACCGTGGTGTAACGCGTGTAGTCGTCGACAACCAGCAGAAAGTACCGCTCGTGGCCCTGTCCACGGACGCGGGCTGGGCCCCACACGACCAAGCGGAGAGTCTGCACCAGAGCAATCATCGGGGGGAACGAGGAGGAGTGAGGAGCGGCGCGCTACCGCCCCTCGACACAGGGAAGGCAAGGAGGGGCAGGCGAGGGTGGGTTGACCAAGGCAGTGGTGCCAAAGGAGCGTCTGGTGCGACAGGGCGCGACACAAGCAGGGGGCCGCAAGCTGACCTGACGCAGACGCAGCTACCTGAGGAGGCGCGGTAGTCACTGGCCGACCCAGGATGACGGGTGAACGTGGCTAGGTGCCTGCCAGTCCGGGAGCACGTACAGATCACCACACGCTGTCCTCCAGGGGTGAAGCTGCTGGGGTGTAAGGGTCTCAAGCGGACGCCGCTGCAACTGCATCTGGCCACCGCCAGAAACTCCCCACCGAACAGCTCCACAGCGACTGCTACGATGGCCGCCACCACTCCCACTGCTGCCGCCACCATCGCCACAACTCCCACCACTGCCGTGAAGAGAAGTCATGCGACCAGCAGGGCAGCACGTAGGGAAGGAAGGGCGGCGAGAAGGCACTAGGGTAGGTCGGGGCGGTGCACGGTCAGGGAAGGGCGGCGCGCGGCCAGAGCAGGGCGGCGTGCGGCCAGAGCAGGGCGGCGCGCGGCCTGAGCAGGGCAACGCGCGGCAAGAGCAGGGCGGCAAGCAGCGGCAAGAGCAGGACAATGTGCGGCTAGAGCAGGGTGGCGTGCGGCCAGAGCAGGGCGGTGTGCGGCCAGAACAGGGCGGCGCGCGGCCAGTAGTAGGTAGTAGCTCCTAGGGCAGAAGCACCAAGGGATTTTTTGTTAATTAATTTATTTATTCAATTTAGGGTTTAGCAGGGCGCACAGCGCGCTGCAGAGGCGGCTTGGGCAGGGCAAGGCGCTGGCGCGTTGACAGGACAGGGCGCTGGCGCGGGCAGCAGCGCGCACGGGCAGGGTGGCGCTGGGCAGCGATTGCACGCCCGCGGCAGGGGCAAACTGCAGGCATAGCGGGCGCAAGGGGCGGGCCCGTGGCGGTCGTATCGGATAGGTGCGGGAGGGACGAACGGGCAGGCCCATGACGGGCTGAACGGGTAGGCGTGGTGGTGTGAAGGCAGGGCCCATGGCGGGCCTAACGGGCGGGCGCGGCAGCGGGCGTAACAGGCAGGCGCGGCGGCGCGAAGGGAGGGCCCGTGGCGGGCCTTACGGGCAGGCGGTAGGGCACGACGCGCAGGGCAGCAGGGCAATACGCGCGTGCTGCAGCAGAGCGAGACGCGCGGGGCAGCAGAGCGCAACGCGCGGGCTGCAACCGGGCAGCAGGGCACGGGGCAGGGCAAGGCGTGCGCAAGGCAGTGCGACGCGGGGCAGGGCAGGGTGTGCGCGATGCAGCGCGACGCGGGGCAGGGCAGGGCGTGCGCGAGGCAGTGCAATACGGGGCAGGGCAGGGAGTGCGCGAGGCAGCGCGACGCGGGGTATGGCAGGGCATGCGCGGGGCAGCGCGATGCAGGGTTGGGCGTACACGAGCAGTGTGACGCAAGGGAGGGCAGGGCAGGGCGCGCGCTGACGGCACAGCGCAGGGTAGGGCGTGAGGTAACGGGTAAGCGTAGTCAGTCACTAAGGAATGGTGGGCCCAAAAAAAAATGGTCCTAGGCTAGGACCTGCTCTGATACCATGTCAGAAGAATGAACGAGGAATGAATGAACTAGCAGCAGGATGGGTACAAGTAGGAAACCCTAATTGGGTTGTACCCCATATGGGCTACCCCACTACAGCCTACACAATAAGCAGCATATAAGTTTGACAGCCAGCTGATATGATGACCAAGAGGCTGGTGGAGCAGCAGCATTGGAAGTGTTGCAAGCTGGCTAGGATGGCTCTGAACTGAGAGCAACAGATCCTAAAAGCCAACAATCCGAGAGGGAGTTTGTTGGTGCAACCCTACGGTTTGCGCTCGGCTTGTTGTCCGTGTGCGTGCATGGAATGGTATGAGAGCATGGGATAATATATACTTCATGCTTCTAGTCGCGTGTCACGCGGTCTTTTGTTTCCCGTGCGTGGTTTCTAATTTGTCGTGTATCTCGTGCACAGTTTCTATTTTTTCGTGCGTGGAACGTTCAGCGTGTCGCATGTGTGTGCAACAGACCCATCAAGAACTCAAGGATGAGTTTATAGTGAAGAACCAGAGCCTTGGTTTCAAGATTCAAGTGATCGCGAAGCCCACGAAAAGGGTAGACCTCAAGATAGTGAGAATAGTTACATTACTTTGTGTAGTATAACATTTCACTTGGTGTGGGCCCTTGTGAAGGGTAGTTTCGAGACCCTTCCTGGTTGGGGAAAGTGTGGCACTATTCCACATCACTGTACCTCGGCTCTTGGGGCTTGCAGGAGCTGGGAGTAATCCCCAACTCGTAACTCTTCCTATCTTGTCTTCTAAGACAATAGTGGCTGCCATAGTGCCGTTCGTTCAAACCAGCGTTGCGTTGTTATTACTTGGTGAAATCGTGCGTTCAAAATTGCCTGTTGGAGGCGACGTTAGGACGCTCCATATCCAATTTGAATTAGGTCATTTGAAGCTGAAAAGAACGCTATGAACGTTTAAAGCCACTGTGCTGAAATCCGACTGTGCACTCTATCTTTCGTTTAAGGCACATTGAAGCCTATTGTGACTATAACAGCTGCCCCAAATCCGATGTGACATGCTTCACCAGTTACGGTTCGAGTTCGGTGAGCAAGTCCACGCGAGGTGTCATGCTATAGGTAGCACCGCTATTAATCGTCCAATAGCGCCGCTATTAATCACCTTTTCCACAGCCGCTAGCTCCTCAAAGCCTTCACTCTCTGGTCCAGCCGGTCCAGTCGAGACAAAGAAGAATTGACTCGGGAAGTGATCGTCGCTCGAGTCCTTATCGTTTTCTCCACTCATCATATTTGCAGCTCCACTTCCGCAACCACCGTAGCTTCTACAGCCTCTTCCTCCCTCCTCCTGCTCCTCTACCCTCTTGGCCTTGAGCAAGGGTCCATCCATCAGGGATTTTGTAGCAATCGCGCCACATAGATCCACTCTCGTGGCAAAAATGAGACTCGTCGTCGAATCAGCCGCGACCGCGTCTGTAACTCTTGTTGTCGCTGCCGTAACCGCCACTCCCGCGGCCTACATTGAAGTTTCTGCTGCCAAATCCTCTTATAGGATCGCTCGCTCACGTCTTCAAGCGAGAGGTGGGGCAAATCATGCGGAGATAACTACAGCAACGGGAGCAAGGCTATGGGCTAGGCACGTGTGCTCGTGTGATCTCCGCGTTCTCTGTTCCTTAGTCGTTTTCCTTGTGCACACACTACTTGCTAGTTCACGGGGAAAGTTGGCAAGAGTTTCACTAGGAAAAGTTCAGAACAATGGTACAATGAAGTTGGCAATGCAAGACTACATCAGAGCAAGCATTCAGGTCGGCCAACTGCCAGCGCAGCTTGGTCGACCGCGTTCCAGCAAGGCAAGGTCGACGGTGTGCCAGCGTTGCTCACGCAGGACAGCAGTGCACCCGCTTCGCAGGTGTGCGTAGCCGATTGGCGTGCAGAGTCCCGTCACCTGCACAGCGCACACTCCACGTCAACCTCGAGCCGACAACTGCCTCTGATCCGTCACGACAACCTCGGGATACCACCACTGAGGTCGTGGTCGCCAACTTCGCCTGGGCGACCGTCGCACTACTTCGCAGCACTTCGTCACCCAGGTAACATGGTCGACCAGGCAACCACGTCGACCAGCAGCTCCCGTACGTGCCCGTCGACCTCCCAAGTCGACGACACCATCGGTCGACCTCCTCCAGGTCGACATCCCCTGTGGTCGACCAGCTCCACGTCGACCAGCACAGTCGTCGGCCGACCACCCACGTCGGCCACCCGAAGCTGTCGTTACGAAGTTGACGCCCCGCTACTCGACGCCCGACTGCTCGACGTCCTGTGTCAAGGTCGACGTCGGTCCCTCCTTCGTCGACCACCAGGTCCAGTCGACCACCCGCAGGTAGATCAGCGGTCCGTTAACCGACCGCCAAAGTCGGCTTCGACGTCCTCCACAGGTCGACTCCCAAGTCGACCTCCCTGAAGTCTGAGCCCGTGCAGTGGTCCCCCGTGCAGGTCGACCTCCTCGTCGACCAGCTCGCCCACTGCTGCAGGTCGGCTGCTCCCCTCACACCCGACCACAAAGTCGGCTCCGCCCAAGCGAGGACGGGGCCAATACCCAACTCCCGTTGACAAATCATGATTCAGGTTGATGATGAGCGAGGACCATGACTCAAGGATTAAGGCCAGCAACTTGGTCTTCTTTTGGAGCTCACAGTAGTTGAGATCCGCTCCTTCAAGCCGCGTCAAAAGGTCGAAAAAAATCTGCACCCCTTCTTTGACCACTTCGTATTCTTCAATTCGCAGTGCCGCCATTTGCTGTTCCAACACCACAGCTACCGCCGCTGTTGCAGGAGCGTGTACACCCTTGAGAGCAGCCCATGCCTTTGGTCCCTTCTCTAATCCACGCTGGAATGGATTGATGTGACAGATTTGGCTGCTCCCCAATGCTTGCCCAAGTAGGAGATAGCCTTGTGCGCTCTTCCGCACCCACGGGCTCTTCTCTGGGTCGTTCTTGGGACGCTTCTCCGTTCCTTCCATCACCTCCAGCAGGTCATAGTGATCAAATATATTCTCCATCTTGAAGGACCACTCAGCGAAGTTTTAACCGTTAAACTTGTCAAGTCCAAATACTCTAGGCTCATCTCTAGGTGTGACAAGACTTGGTTGTACAGGATCACGGGGATGGGTTTGTGCTTGGGCTTCTCCACTGCTTCTAGAACCTCTACCACCCCTCTCTTCAGGTCCAGCCATAGTCGAAGTTGCTCCAAGGGGCTCTGATACCACTTGTTATAGTCACAATAGGCTCAAATGTGCACAAAACGAAAGATAGATAGCATAATCGGACATTTGCACGTTCATGGCCTTCTAGTCACACCTTCAAATGACATGCTACAAATTGGATCTGGCACGTCTTGACGTCATCTACATCTGGAATTTAGAATCGCATGATTTTACCAAGCATTGACGACGCAAGGTTAGTTTGAAGGAACTGCACTTTGGCAGCCACTATAGTCTTCGAAAACAGATTAGGAAGAGTTATGGGTTGGGAATGACTCCCAGCCTCTACAAACTCCAAGAGCCAAGGTACAGTGATGTAGAACCTGTCCCTAACCATGAAGGGCCTCGAAACTACCCTCCACAATGGCCTGCACCAAGTGAAATGTTACACAACACAAAGTAATGTAAGTATTATTACCTTCTTCAAGTCTATCCTTTTCATGGGCTTCCAAATTACTTGAATCTTGAAACCAATGTGACAAAATAGGAATCAAGAATGACTAGAAACAGGACCGTACAAGGTTTGTATAGGCTAAACCAAACAATACTGTACCCCATAAGGATTGCCCCACTACTGCCTACAATATAGTTCTGACACACCCCCATACGCAAAGTGGGGAACAGGCAAGATAACAAGGCAAGGTCAAGCTCAAGGTGGATCACAAAGTCACCACGCATTTTGAGCACAAGTACAAGGCCACAAGGCCAGTTCACATGCAGGATTATAAATCAAGGTGAACAAGCAAGACAATGATCTAAACCTAGCAAGGGTAAGCATGCAGGTGCAGGTATATATAGATCACAGTACAAGCCAAGTCAAGAGGTAAGCAAGTGAGGCTAGGTAGGCACAAGACCTAACATTACAAAACCGCTGATGATCACAAGGCTGAAGTGCCTTAGTAAAGATATCAGCAGTGTTGGCCCGAGTGGCCAGGTAAGCAAGACGAAGCTGACCACACTGCTGCAACTCTCGAGCAAGGAAGTAGCGTAGAGCAATGTGCTTCGTTCTGTGCTCCAGTCTATGCTCCTAACACAAGGCTAGCATGGCCTTGTTGTTGACGTACAGAACTGGAGGAGAACGAGGCGCCTCTCCCAAGTCGGTCAGCAGGTAGGTGAACCAGCGTAACTCCTGTGCAGCCATGGCCCCAGCGTAGATCTCAGCCTCACAACTGGAGCTGAGAACAGAAGACGAGCGGGAAGACCGCCACGAAACAAAGCCGGAACCAAGGCTGAAGGTGTAACCCCGTGACGACCGCTGTGTAGCCAAGTCGTGAACCCAAGAAGCGTCTGCGTAACTAGTGAGGACAACTCAAGCCCGTCCTCCAAGCACGAGCCCCATGCCCGACGTACTGCACAGGTAGCGCAACACCCTCTTAGCCGCATCCATGTGCTCTGGTCGGTGTCTCCCACGAGCAACATAGCGTGCCAAGATGCTAATAGGGTATGCCAGGTCAGGTCGAGTGCAGGTCAACAGGTACATGAGGCAGCCAACAAGCTCTGGGTACGGGCCACTCGGCTCTATGGACTCATCCAAAGGCACAGCAGAGAGCGAGTGGTGAGTAGACAGAGGAGTGGCCTGAGGCGAGGAGTACGTGAAGTTGAAGCGCTGAAGGACCTGCTGCACCATGTGTGACTGAGTCAAGGTAATGATGCGCCGTGCTCTGTCCCGGGTGATCTACAGGCCAAGATAGATGCGCAGTTCACCCACGTCTGTGCACGTGTGTCTCTTCTGCAGCTCCGACTTCACGTGGGCGAGTGCAGCAGTGTCAGCAGTAGCAAAGACCAAGTCTTCGACGTACACAAGGATGTAGAACAGCGGCAAAGTAGTGTCGGTGCGGAGAAACAGCGACGGGTCAGCAGTGGAAGGAGCAAACCCAAGAGACGCAAGCGTAGTCCTCAGTGTGTCGTGTCACTCACGGGGTGCCTGGTGGAGACCGTAGACTAGCCGCCGGAGGCTCCACTGGGTATCAAGAGGAAACAACCCAATGAAGCCAGGTGGGCGGCGCAGCCAGATCTCCTCGTGCAGGCTGCCTTGTAGGAAGGATGTGCTGAAGTCAAGAGAGTGAAGCTCGTAGTCACGCTGAGCAGCAACGTGCAGAAGTACCCGAAGAGTGGTCATCTTCGGGGTGGGAGAGAAGGTCTGAAAGTAGTCAAATCCCTGTCGCTGACTGAAGCCTCGAGCCACGTAACAAGCCTTGGAGACAGGCGGAGAACCCGGCGGTCGCTTCACCCTGAAAATCCACATGCCATCGACAATGTTCGCCCCAGGTGGGGGAACCTCGTCGACGTAGGTGCCTGTGGACTTTAAGGATGCCATCTCTGCGTCCATGTTTGTCTGCCACTGAGAGGAGTAGGAACCCTCTATCGCCTCTGCGTAAGAGCGCGGGGTCGGGATGTCTGGTGCATCCGGGTCTCCCTCAGGGGCAAGCAGCATGGACACGAGATGAGGTAAAGCAGCAACAAAACACTAGAACTCCTCCTGCCTGTCCTGAAGGATGTCCGTGCCAAGAGCACACTCTCCCCCAACGGACGGAGGACAGACAGACTCAGACTCAGCAACAAGACTAGCGGCGTAGTCTAGACGACAGTGAGCAGCAAAGTCGACAAGCTCAGCAACTAAGGCAGACGCAGCAGTGGACTCAAAGGAAGGGTCGGTGACAACAGTGGCCAGGAGACGCGTGACAGTAGGACCAGCAGAACGAAGGGAGTCAGACTCCGGGTCAGCAAGGGCAGGAAGAGAGGATGCAGGAGCAAACGGCAGTGGGACACGTTGTGGAGTAGTGGAAGGGCGCAGAACCATCTGGTGCGTGCCAAGGAAAGGAGGAGGACGCTGACGCAAACCACGACGACTATTGTAAGCAGCACCAACAGGTGACGCAGGACGAGACTTAGGCTCACGACGCTCAGCAAGACCTCAGGTCGGACCAGTGTAAGAAGGAGTAGGCAGTGGGGAGGCAGGCTATAACTGTGACTGCAACTGGGCAGGCGGTGGACACTCTAAGGAAGGAGTAGGACCAGCAGAAGGCAGGAGACCAAGAACCTGTTGAAGGAGCGGAACGAAGTACGGCCGCGGCCGCGCAGCGCCTCCAGAACCAGCAGGGACAGCACAAGCACCCCCAGTGTCATCTCTAACTCTAACAGCACCACCAGCTGTAGCAGCACCTCCAGTAGCACCAGTAGCGCCAACTCCAGCACCCACAGGAGCACCGGCTCTTGCAGCACCACCAGCTCCAGCACCTCTAGCAGCTCCAGCTCTAGCAGGACCACCAGCAGCCCCAGCAGCCCCAGTAGTGCCAGCTCTAGTACCCCAGCAACACCTGCTTCAGCACCTCTAGCAGCTCCAGCTCCAGCTCAAGCAGCAGCAGGACCTCCAGCGCCCGTAGCACCACAAGCTCAAGCTGCATTGCTCCAGCACTGAGATAACCACTCCCGCAGTAGCTGTGGAGAGAGTGGCTCCCGTCAAGCCGAAGCACACGAGGGAACCCTAGGCTCAGCACCACCAGTCTCCACACGCGCAGGCTCAGCACCCTTAGGATCCGCACCCCCAGACTCAGCAACCCCAGGCTCAGCGCCCCCAGGCTGAACACCCCCAGACTCAGCACCCCCACACTCAGCACCCCCAGGCTCCGCACGCTCAGGCTCAGCACCCATAGACCCGGCACCCGCAGGCCCAGCACCCCTACCAGCACCAGAGTCAACAGCTTCCTCGACAGGCTCTACTGCGTCTACCTGGGACACACCTGAGGGGGCAGGACCCTAAGGGGGGAGCGGGTCTACCGAGGGAGGATCTGGCGCGAGGAAGAGCGGCGGGGGGGGGAGGGGGGCAGTGCGGTAGGGGAAGAGACGGTAGTTAGGAACTGATGCTGGTGCAACCCTACGGTTTGCACTAGGCTTGTTGTCCGTGTGCGTGCATGCGTGTGTGCATGGAATGGAATGAGTGCATGAAATATATATATATTTCATGCTTATAATTGTGTGTGTATGATGGGTCATGATGTCGAGTGTGTGTGTGTGTCGAGTCAATAGCGAATTATCGCTAGTCACGTGTAACGTGGTCATTTTGTGTGTCCCGCGCGGTTTCTATTTTGTCGTGCGCGGTTTCTATTTTGTCGCTTGTCGAACGTTCGGCGTGTCGCAGGTGTGTGCAGCAGACCCATCAAGAACTCAAGGACGAGTTTGTGATGAAGAACCCGAGCCTTGGTTTCATGCTTCAAGTGATTTCGAGGCTCGCCAAAAGGGTACACTTCAAGATATTGAACATAGTTACATTACAATGTGTAGTGTAACATTTCTATTGGTGTAGACCCTTGTGAAGGGTAGGTTCGAGACCCTTCTTGGTTAGGGACAGTGTGGCACTGTTCCACATCACTGTACCTCGGCTCTTGGGGTTTGTAGGAGCTGGGAGTCATTCCCAACTCGTAACTCTTACTAACTCTTCCTATCTTGTGTTCTAAGACTATAGTGGCCGCCATAGTGCCGTTCGTTCAAACCAACGATGTGTCGTCAATACTTGGTCAAATTGTGCGATCTAAATTGCCTGGTGTAGGCGACATTAAGACGCTCCAGATCCAAGTTGATTTAGGTCATTTGAAGTTGTGACCAGAACGCTATGAACGTTCAAAGCCGCTGAGCAGAAATCTGACTGTGCACTCTGTCAGAGGTCAACTGGAGATCCCCGATTGATCCTAGAGAAGGGTTACAGGCACGTTGGCCTGGGGGGTTATGGGCGCACTGACCCGCTACTTAACAAGCCCTTTTATCCCAGTGGTCTAGTGGCTGGGATTCTGACATGGTATCAGAGCGAAGGTCCCGTGTTCGAATCTCAGTGTATGCACCTCGGGCATCTCAGTACGGGGGGGTGTCAGAGGTCCACTGGAGATCCCCGATTGATCCTAGAGAAGGGTTTCAGGCACGTTGGCCTAGGGGGTTATGGGCGCACTGACCCGCTACTTAACAAGCCCTTTTATCCTAGTGGTCTAGTGGCTGGGATTCTAACACACTCTATCTTTCGTTTTAGGCACATTGGAGCCTATTGTGACTATAACAAGTGGTATTAGAGCCCCTTGGAGCAGTTTCGACATTAGCTCGACCTGAGGAAAGGGGTGGCAGAGGTGCTGGTGGCAGTGGAGAAGCCCATGCACAAGGCCAACCCCGTGATTCAGCCATGGCGCCCGTGCAACCAAGCTTTGGCCCATCTAGGGATGAGCCTAGAGTGTTTGGCCTTGACAAGTTCAACGGTGACAACTTTGCTGAGTGGTCCTTCAGAATGGAGAACATATTTGACCACTATGACCTGCTGGAGGTAATGGAAGGAACGGAGAAGCAACCCGAGAACGACCCGGAGAAGAGCCCGTGGGTGCGGAAGAGCGCACAAGGCTACCTCCTACTTGGGCAAGCGTTGGGGAGCAGCCAAATCCGTCACATCAAGCCTTTCCAGCGTGAACCAGAGAAGGGACCAAAGGCATGGGCTGCTCTCAAGGGTGTACACGCTCCTGCAACAGCGGCGGTAGCTGTGGTGTTGGAACGGCAAATGGCGACACTACGAATTGAAGAGGATGAAGCGGTTGAAGAAGGGGCGCAGAAATTCTTCGACTTGTTGACGCGGCTTGAGGGAGCTGATTTGAACTATAGTGAGCTCCAAAAGAAGACCAAGTTGCTGGCCCTACTCCCTGAGTCATGGTCCTCGCTCATCATCAACCTTAATCGCGACTTGCCCCGCCTCTCGCTTGAAGACGTGAAGCGAGCTATCCTTCAAGAGGATTTCCGCCGCTGTGAGTTGGCGAGTGCGGATGGCGCTGGGGCAGCGAGCATCGGCCGTGGATATGGTCGAGGAAGAGGTAGAGGACGAGGGGGAGGAAGGTTTGGTGGCAGCAACTTCGGCGGAGGCCGCGGGAGTGGCGGTTACGGCAGCGACGACAAGAGCTACGGATGCGGTCGCGGCCGATTCGACGGCGAGGTCAATATTGCCACAAGAGCGGACACATGTGGCGCGACTGCTACAAACTCCCTGATGGTTGGACCCCTGCTCAAGGCCAAGAGGGTAGAGGAGCAGGAGGAGGGAGAGGAAGAGGCCGTGGAGGCCGTGGCGGTCGCGGTGGCGGAGCTGCAAACATGAAGAGCGGAGACAACGACAAGGACCCGTGCAACGATTGGTACCCGGGTCTATTCTACTTCATGTCGACGCAAGTATCGACTGGTCCAGAGAAGGATGAAGGCTTTGAGGAGCCAGCAGCTGTGGGGAAGGTGACTCTACACCCTTTGGACTATTGGGTGATCGATAGTGGCGCTACCTATAGCATGACACCTCGCCCGGACTTGCTCACCGAACTCGAACCGTCACCGGTGAAGCATGTCACATCAGCTTTGGGGCAGCGAGCGGAGGTGAAAGGCATGGGCAAGGCCATGTTTAAGGGTGCTGATGGGAAGATGGTGGGCCTCAAGAATGTGCTTTGGGTGCCCAGCCTTGCTGCCAACCTGATTTCCGTGCGGCGGTTGGCAAAGGCCGGCATGGACACGAACTCAAAGGGAGCCAAGACCTACACCGCAAGGCTTGGCGATCGGATTCTTTGGGACCTTCATGAGGACAGAGATGTCTACAACGAGATGTGGCAGATCCCTGTGGTCCCAATGCCTAAGGAGAGGCAAGTGGCAGCAAGCGTCAGCACCAAAGGTGGAGCGGTTGGTAGCGGCGATTGCGCGGACGGTCGCGCTAAGGAGAAGGAGTCCAAGAAATGCAATCTTGGAGGGACCAGCAAGCTTGGTGAGCCTATGGAGAGAGGTGCAGCAGGCAAGGAGCAGCAAAAGGGTGAGGAGAACCCCGAGGCAGCAGCGGAGGAGGACTACGGAGAGAGTATGTGGGGCGCTATTGCGAGCGCGGCATTCTCCAATCCAACTTCGGCTACGGAGGAGTGTGATTGGCTCACCTTGCATCGGCGCATGGGGCATGTGGCCCTGCCCATCTTGCAGCAGCTAGTAAAGAATGAGATGGTTGCTGGCATACGTGTGAAGGGGGAGCCCGATGAGGTACTTGGCTGCCCGACGTGCATGCAAGCCAAGTTCACCCGTTTCCCATTCTCTAGTTCGGAGGCAACGGCTAAGGCACCACTTGATGAGGTGGTGATGGACGTGGTGGGCCCCCTGAAGCTTGGAGCTGCTGGAGCTGAGTACTTCCTCACTATTGTGGACGTCTACACCCGTATGACTTGGGTGTACGTGCTGGCCAAGAAGAGCGACGTGGCTGAAACGTTGAAGGCGGATTGGTTCCCGATGGTGGAGCGGCAACAAGACCGTCTAGTCAAGTCAATCCGCACCGATCGAGGGGGAGAGTTCTTGAGCAAGGAGTTTGGGTTGTGGCTGAAGAAGAATGGTATTCGGCACTCCCTCACCATGCCATACTCCCCTGCAATGAACGGCATCGCCGAGCGAGCGAACCGCACAATCACGGAGGCGGCACGCGGGTTGCTCATTGAAGCCGGGCTACCCGACTATTTCTGGCCTGATGCGGTGCGGAGCGCGTGTGTGGCCAAGAACCGAGCCTTGACTCATGTGGGAGCAGACAAATGGGTGCCCTATGTGGAGTGGCTAGGAAGGAAGCCAAAGGTGGATATGCTTCGGGTGTTCAGGTGCATGTGCATGGCGCTCGTGCCTAAGCATCTTTGGCACAACAAGCTTGGTGCCAAGGCGGTGTGGGCCGTGCACTTGGGCATGGCTCAAAACAGCAAGGGATGGCTTCTTTGGGACCCATTCACCAAGAAGTTCTTGGTGAGCAGGGACTGCAAGTTCATGGAGAACTTCATGTACAAAGATTGGAAGGCGGAGAATGAGGCGAAGATAGGCGTGCGGTTTGGGGAGGTGAAGAGTTCCGGTTTGGAGCATGTGGAGCTGCCTTTGGAGCTGAGCAGCGGCAGCACAACCACAAGGCAATCCTCCCTTGTGAATGGGGGAGAGGAGGCCAATGATGCAGAGGAAGAAGAGGAGGAGGTGCAGCAAGTGAGCGAGCGTGCACCGTCACTCCCTTCCCGTACTACGAGTGCTCCACGGATTCGAGCCACACCGCAGCAACGCCAAGGCCTTCAAGTCCCTGCAGCTGAGGAGGAAGGAAGGGGCAAGAGGAGAGTTCAACCCCCTAATAGGCTGACCTATGATGCGCTGGGAAAGCAGGGCAAGACAGTCCTGGCCGGAGCGGCAATGATGGTCGGAGACGACGAGGAGAGTGACTACGAGGAGTGTGCCTTCGCGTTCTTCTCTCCGGTGGAGATGCCGGGAGAACCAGCAACTCTCAAGGAGGCTTTGGAGAGTAGTGATGCTGAGGAGTGGAAGAAGGCCATGGAGAGTGAGCTGAAGAGCATCAAGGAGAATGACACGTTTGAATTGGTGGAGCTACCGGAGGGGCGTACGGCGATAACGTCCAAGTGGCTCTTCAAAATCAAGTCGGATGCCGACGGCAAGATCGAGCGCTACAAGTCTAGGCTTGTAGCCAAGGGGTACCAGCAGAAGGAGAAGGTGGACTTCAAGGAGCTGTTTGCCCCTGTGGTGAAGCCGACGACGCTGCGAACCCTATTCGCGGGAGCAGCCATCAAAGGATGGGTAGTAAAACAAATGGACATCGTAACGGCATTCCTTAACGGCATCCTTGAGGAGGAGATTTTTATGGCACAGCCAGAGGGGTTTGATGATGGTAGTGGCAGAGTGTGGAAGCTGAAGAAGGCCCTCTATGGGTTGAAGAAGGCCCCTGGGCAATGGTACATGAAGCTGCGCAAAGTGTTGGAGGGGATCGGCTTCACTCCCTCAACGGCCGATCACTCCTTGTTCATGCTTGGCGAGGGGGAGCAAAGGAGCTTCATGGTGGTTTATGTGGATGACATTCTTATATTCTCACCCTCCTCCGACCTTGTGAAGGAGGTGATGCTGAAGCTGCATGACAAGTTCAAGTGCAAGTCCCTTGGTGACGTGAACTTCTAACTTGGGCTCCACATCGAACGAGACGTGGAGAAGCGGAGCATGCGAGTGCACCAACGGAAGTACCTGGAGGCGTTGGCTGCCAACTTCGGCCAGAGTGAAGGTCATGTGGCTACTCCCTTTCCCTCTGGGCTCAAGTGTGTGAAGGGACCAGAGGAGGAGAGCGTTTGTGAAGAGGAGAGGCGCCGTTTTCACTCGTTGGTGGGCAGCCTCATGTATGCGGCGGTAAACACCCGACCGGACGTCGCGTTTGCTACCGGGCAGCTGGCTAGGGTTGTGCAATGCCCTAATGAGGAGCAGGTAGTAGCTGGAATGAGGGTGGCCAAGTATCTTGGCCAAACACCGACCGTTGGGCTGCAATACTCGGCGGCGGCACAAAGGCGCCAAAAGGGCGCGGATGGTGTTGAACCCGGGCGTTTGTTCCTCACCGCCTACTCGGATGCGTCATATGCATCGGAACCAGAGGACATGACAAGTGTGGGAGGCTTCATATGCTGTGTTGGTGGAGGCCCAACTGCTTGGGAGAGCAAGAAGCAGGTTGACCAAGCTTTGAGCTCGGTGGAGTCCGAGTACATGGCACTCTTCCGTGCCGTACGGGAGATTGTGCGGCAGCGGCGTTTGTTGGCTGAATTGGGGGAGGAGCAGCAAGGACCTACTCCACTCTAATGTGACAGCCAGGGTGCCATTGCTCTTGCTAAGAACCCTGTGTTGCATGGACTCACAAAGCACATGAGGGTGAAGTGGCATTGGACGAGGAGCATGGTGACCGCGGGTGAAGTTGAGTTGCGGTACGTGAAGACCACGGGGCAGCCGGCTGACATGATGACTAAGAGGCTGGTGGAGCAGCAGCATTGGAAGTGTTGCAAGCTGGCTGGGATGGCTCTGAACTGAGAGAACAACATATCCTAAGGCCAACAATCCGAGGGGGAGTTTGTTGGTGCAACCCTACGGTTTGCACTCGGCTTGTTGTCCGTGTGCGTGCATGTGTGTGTGTATGGAATGGTATGAGGGCATGGGATAATATATATTTCATGCTTATAATTGTGTGTGAATGTTGAGTCATGATGTCGAGTGTGTGTGTCGAGTCAATAGCGAGTTATCGCTAGACGCGTGTTACGCGGTTGTTTGTGTCTCGCGCGCGGTTTTTATTTTCGTCGTGCGCGGTTTCTATTTTGTCCTGTGTCGAACGTTCGGTGTGTCGCAGGTGTGTGCAGCAGACCCATCAAGAACTCAAGGATGAGTTTGTGATGAAGAGCCCGAGCCTTGGTGTCAAGCCTCAAGTGATTTCGAAGCTCGCCAAAAGGGTACACCTCAAGATATTGAAGATAGTTACATTACTTTGTGTAGTGTAACATTTCACTTGGTGTAGGCCCTAGTGAAGGGTAGTTTCGAGAGCCTTCGTGGTTGGGGACAGTGTGGCACTGTTCCACATCACTGTACCTCGGCTCTTGGGGTTTGTAGGAGCTGGGAGTCATTCCCAAGTCGTAACTCTTCATATCTCTTCCTATTTTGTGTTCTAAGACTATAGTGGCTGCCATAGTGCCGTTCGTTCAAACCGACACTGTGTCGTCAATACTTGGTGAAATTGTGCGATCTAAATTGCCTATTGTAGGCGACGTTCAGACGCTCCAGATCCAAGTTGAATCAGGTCATTTGAAGTTGTGACCAGAACGCTATGAACGTTTGAAGCCGCTGTGCAGAAATCCGGCTGTGCACTCTATCTTCCGTTTTTGGCATATTGGAGCCTATTGTGACTATAACATGACACACGACTTGCCATGACTCGCTAATGATTCAACGCACAACATTGAACATCATGACTCATCGTTCGCACACTATTATAAGCATGAAATGTATATCTTTTCATGCCCTCATACGATTCCATGTACACACGTAGTCACGCACACGGACAATATGACGAGTGCAAAGCGTAGGGTTGCACCAACATTGCTCCTGCTAGTCAAGCTGATGTATGGTACACCATCACATCTATACCTGGACGCTAGTTTCAAGAGCGGGCCGCTGAGAAGCAAGTAGGGAGTCTGTCGGGGGGACCCCTTGCCTGCTACTTTTTGCTGTAGGAATTAATCCCAATTTGTTGGCGACGGCAGCTGCATATCCCGAAGTACTCTACCTAGCATACGCAGATGATGTTACGTTCCTTGGAAAAGGTCGCAATAGCGCCGCTGCCTTTGCTCATTTCACTGATCAAATGGCCAACCTAGGGCTCTGGCATAACCTAGCAAAGTTGAATCAGGTCATTTGAAGTTGTGACCAGAACGCTATGAACGTTTGAAGCCGCTGTGCAGAAATCCGGCTGTGCACTCTATCTTCCGTTTTAGGCATATTGGAGCCTATTGTGACTATAACATGACACACGACTTGCCATGACTCGCTAATGATTCAACGCACAACATTGAACATCATGACTCATCGTTCGCACACTATTATAAGCATGAAATGTATATCTTTTCATGCCCTCATACGATTCCATGTACACACGTAGTCACGCACACGGACAATATGACGAGTGCAAAGCGTAGGGTTGCACCAACATTGCTCCTGCTAGTCAAGCTGATGTATGGTACACCATCACATCTATACCTGGACGCTAGTTTCAAGAGCGGGCCGCTGAGAAGCAAGTAGGGAGTCTGTCGGGGGGACCCCTTGCCTGCTACTTTTTGCTGCAGGAATTAATCCCAATTTGTTGGCGACAGCAGCTGCATATCCCGAAGTACTCTACCTAGCATACGCAGATGATGTTACGTTCCTTGGAAAAGGTCGCAATAGCGCCGCTGCCTTTGCTCATTTCACTGATCAAATGGCCAACCTAGGGCTCCGGCATAACCTAGCAAAGTGTGTGGCATGGAGCCGCAACCGCGCCGACGGCGACGAGTACCTGCCGATAGGGGTCCCTTTTTGGGACGACGGTATTCGAATCTTAGGAAGTTACATAGGTTCTAACAATGGCGCCACCACGTTCCTATTGGATAAGCTCAGGGACATGGCAAGACCATTGCCACTGCTCGAACAGACGGACCCCCAAGTAACATCCCTACTTCTCACGCGCTGCATCTCTCATCGCATAGCCTACCTCACCAGAACGACCCCACTTAACCTACTGCCGTAGGAGATCTGGTCTCAATGGGGGATGGACCTGCTCGCTGCACTACTTATTTCCTGCAATATTCAAGTCCCCACCAGTCAGACAGAGCAGCAGCACAAATAGAAACAGGCCTCCCTCCCACCTTCGCTTAGCAGAAACACTCTTGCAGACCCCACCATTGATGGTGTTTATGGTTCCTTAGCGAGCTTCACCCAGGTGAACCTCCTACTTTGCGCACTTCCGCTGACTGAAACGGATATCCTCACATTAGTGAACAATCTCATTCTGCTACTACGCGACAAAGGCACCACGCTGCACACGTGGCTTACAGAGTGTGAGGCTTCTATGCCCACTGACGCCAGGGAGCTGCTCGAAAAGGAACGACTGCAGCTGTCAGGGAAAAAGCTCCAACACGCTCTCGCTCTCTATATTCAGGGAAGCCGCTATTCAAACAAGTCCACGAGAACAGGCGCATGGCAGTGAACCTGCTCTCAGGCCACATGTTACGAATGTTCTCACTAACAGGCTATGATACTGACGACAGGCTCACAACCATCCTCATAGCACCCAATCGTCACATTGCCCCAATAAACTTCTTTAACACTGTCCGCTTCCGGCTCGGCCTCACATTCTCAACACCCACAAAGCGCGACTACTCGGACCACACAGCCGTAGTGGACCCTCACCTACCCAACCACCTTTTTTGCCGCAGCACGGCCAAGCACCGCAAAAACACCTACAACGAGCTTTGGGATGCGTGCATCAGCATGGCTGAGGATGCAGTCCTCATTGTCCACAGCGAATCTGCAGCGTATTGCCCAATAGAAGAGAAGACATCACCACATAAACAAAGCCCAGAAGGCTTAGCGGGCTATACGCGGTTCAATATGTAACGCCCATACGCATGGACACTGATGGATCAGGGTACTGAAAAATGAATCTGAGGCCCTGATGATGGGTGATTGGGGAAAGAGGGGGGGGGGGGGGGTGTCAGAATGTTATATTATCTAGCCTGTAGTGGGGTGCTCTATAGCGAGTACAACCCAGTTAGGGTTTGCTATTTGTATCCAACTGCTTGCTAGTGAGCTCATCCTTTCTTCATTCTTACTTTCTACTACTAATTCTGACATGCTATCAGAGCAGGTCGATCCCCTTGGGTCGATCCTGTGGGTGGGCCCACCACCTAAAGCTTCCGCTGCTCTACTGCTGTCGCGCGCCCCGAGCGCGCTACCCTTTCTTCCTGCCGCGCTTCTGCTGCGCGCGGCGGTTTTCCTGTGTGGCGCGCGCCCGGGGGGCCCTGAGGAGTCGCGCGCGACCCCTAGCTGCCCCGTCGCGCCGCCCTGAGGAGCCGCGCGCGGCCCCCTGCTGCCCGGTGGTGGCGCCCTGGGGGCCTCGCGCCGTTCCCCCCGCTGTCCCCCCGCGCTCCTGCCCCTTGCAACCCGTTTTAGGGTTTTGGGCTGAGGAGTGTGGGGGTGGCGGTTGTGGGGGTGCCCGTTGTGTGCGCCGTCCCCTACTCCTCCTCCTCCTCTGTCTCCCGCTGCTGCAGCTGCCGCTCAGGGGGGTGTGTGTGTGGGGAGTTGTGGGGAGTGGAGCTAGGGGGGTGATGTGGGAGTGGAGCTAGGGGTGAAACTAGGGGTGTGTGTAGGGGGGTGTGGGACTGTTTGGGGAGGTTGAGTGGAGGCTGCTGTCTTGTCGTCCGCAGCACCTGTAGTCCGGGGCGCACTGTCCTGGTAGCCCAGAGAGTTTGCTACGCCTGTCGTCCGTGGGTCCGTTGCTCCTGTAGCTCCTCGTAGCCCGTGAGCCAGTTACTCCAGTAGTCCGGAGCGCTGTCTCGGTAGCCACTGTGCCAGCAGCTCCTGTTGCCCGTGTGTCTGCAACTTCAGCCGTCGTCTCCCATCTTCTATCCTCGCACAGTCCCTCCTCCTCCTTACTTGCCCTCTGTGATTACCTCTAGCTTTGCTTATAATTATGAACTATTACTATGCTTGCTTGTTGTGCTGATTACACCCCACTTTGGCTATGGGGGTGTGTCAGAATGTTATATTATCTAGCCTGCAGTGGGGTGCTCTATAGCGAGTACAACCCAGTTAGGGTTTGCTATTTGTATCCAACTGCTTGCTAGTGAGCTCCTCCTTTCTTCATTCTTACTTTCTACTGCTAGTTCTGACCGGGGGTTGGGTACAAAGAGAGTGTCGAGAGTCTTTGTGTACCCCCTATGATGTGAATCACTAGGGGCATGTTCCTACGCCTCATATCAGGCAAACCTCAGATCAGACTCACAATAAAATTCTCCTAAACCCAAACCCCTCCCACATTTTATCAGGTAAGTGTCAGAACATATAGCTTACTTGTTTCTGTAGGCTATAGTGGGGTATCCCATAAGGGGTACAACCCAATCAGGGTTTCCTATTTGTACTCACTTCGTTCATAGTCATTCCATTCTCGTTCAATTCTTCTCATGGTATCAGAGCAGGTCCCCTCCTAGGGACTGTTCCTAGGGCCCACCGAAGCGCGCCCCGAGGCGCGCATTCTTTTTTTTTTAGCGACCCTGCGTGTCGCCCCTACCGTCGCGCTCCCGCCGCTCCCTCCTCTGACGGCCGCCCGCCCTAGCGCCCGAGCGCCGCCGCCCTAGCGCCCTGACGGCCGCCCGCCCTAGCGCCCTGACGGCCGCCCGCCCTAGCGCCCGAGCGCAGCCCGCCCTAGCGCCCTGACGGCCGCCCGCCCTAGCGCCCTGACGGCCGGCCGCCCGCCCTAGCACCCGTGCGCCGCTCGCCCTAGCGCCCGAGCGCCGCCCGCCCTTTCGCCCTTACGGCCGCCCGCCCTGACGCCTGAGCGCCGCCCGTCGCAGCCGCCCGTGAGCTGCCTGTATGCCGCCCGCCGAGCCTCCCGTGCACCCGCCGTCCCTGAGCCGCCCGCGCCGCCGTCCCTGAGCCGCCTGTGCAGCCGCCCGCGAGCTGCCAGCGAGCCGCCCGTCGCGACGCCCGCGCCGCACGAGCCGCCCGTACAGCCGAGCCGCCCGAGCCGCCCGAGCCGCCCGCGCCGCCCCAGCAACCCGAGCCGCCCGAGCCGCCCGAGCCGCCCGAGCCGCCCGAGCCGCCCGAGCCGCCCGTGTCAGATTATTATAGCTGATGCATGTTTGTAGGCTATAGTGGGGTAGCACATATGGGGTACAGTTTGCTAGGGTTGTATTTGTACCCAACTCTGACTTAGTCAACTCATTCCTCTGCTCATAGTTTCACATGGTATAGAGCTAGGTCCCTCCAGGACCGAATTTTTTTTTTGGGCCCACCGAAGCGCGCCCCCCGAGGCGCGCCCTTTTTGTTTTAGCGACCCTTCGGGTCGCCCTCTCCCCTTACGCGGCCCCGCGCTGGCCCCTTACGCGGCCCTGCGCCGCCGGCTCCTACGCGGCCCCGCGCCGGCCTCTTACGCGGCTCCGAGCCGGCCCCTTACGCGGCCCTGGGCCGCCGGCTCCTACTCGGCCCCTTACGCGGCCCCGCGCCGGCCTCCTTCTCGGCCCCGCCGCCGGCCTCCTACACGGCCCGCCGCCGGCCTCCTACTCGGCCCGCCGCCGGCTCCTACACGGCCCCGCCACCGGCTCCTACTCGGCTCCGCCGCCGGCCTCCTACACGGCCCGCCGCCGGCCCCCTACACGGCCCGGCCCCGGCTCCTACTCGGCCCGCCGCCGGCCCCCCTACTCGGCCCGCCGCCGGCCTCCTACACGGCCCTGCCGCCGGCCTCCTACTTGGCCCGTCGCCGGCCTCCTACTCGGCCCACCGCCGGCCTCCTACTCGGCCCGCCGCCGGCCTCCTACACGGCCCTGCCGCCGGCCTCCTACACGGCCCTGCCGCCGGCCTCCTACTCGGCCCGTCGCCGGCCTCCTACTCGGCCCGCCGCCGGCTCCTACCTGGCCCTACCGCCGGCCCTACCGCCGGCCTTGTCCCGGCCCCGCCACTGCACTGCAGCTGAGCCGCCCAGCAGCAGCCGAGCCGCCCAGCAGCAGCCGAGCCGCCCAGCAGCAGCCGAGCCGCCCAGCAGCAGCCGAGCCGCCCAGCAGCAGCCGAGCTGCCCAGCAGCAGCCGAGCCGCCCAGCAGCAGCCGAGCCGCCCCGCAGTAGCCGAGCCGCCCCGCAGTAGCCGAGCCGCCCGGTACCTGAGCAGCCCGAGCCACCTGAGCTGCACGAGCAGCCCGAGCCGCCTGCTGCTGACCTACCCGACTCTCCCATCCCGGTGAGACTTTCAGCTGCTGCTATGGCCACCCCCAATGTTCTCACTTTTGACGCTGAGGGGAGGGCCATTGACTTTGCCGTCTGGATCGAGGATCTGCAGCTGTACTTACTGTGTGATGCGGTAGATGAGGTCTCTCTCTTTGACTTTGTCTCTGGCGCTGTCCCTGCCCCGCCTGCTGATGCTGACTCTGCCGTTCGCTCCAAGTGGGCGACCCGCGATGCTGCTGCACGTCTTGCTGTGCGTCGCCACCTCCCTTCCTCTGAGCGTGCCCACTTTAGTCAGTGCAAGACCGCTCAGGCCTTGTACGACGCTGTAGTTGCGCGCTACTCCTCCCCTTCCTCCGCTACCCTTAGCCGCCTCATGCTACCGTTTCTCTTCCCTGACCTCGCTTCCTTTCCCACTGTCGCTGACCTCGTTACCCACCTCCGCGCTAGTGACACCCGCTACCGCGCTGCCCTTCCTGCTGAGTTCTGCGCTGCGAACCCTCCTCCCATGTACATCACTCTCTACTTTCTCGTCACCCGTCTTCCTGAGTCCCTTCGTGTCGTTAGGGACCAGTTTCTCTCTGTCTGTCCCACCACTCTCACTGTCGACCTCCTTGAGGAGTCCCTGCTAGCGGCTGAGAAGAGTATTGTCGCTGTAGGGGCCTCTCGGGGTGACCCTCGCACCCCCATCTTTGAGGGGTGTAGTCCCTCCCCCCTGCTGCCCTCTGTCGCCTCTGCCGCTGCGGCCGACCTCGTTGGTTTTGAGTCGGTCGGCGCGGCGTCTGCCCCCAGTGGCAGACGCCGCACTGGCAAGGGCAAAGGGGGCAAGGGAGCGGGTGGAGCCAGAGGGGGCGGTGGAGGAGGCGGTGGGGGTGGAGGGGGGAGTGGGGGTGGCGGGGGGGGTGGTGGCGGGAGTGGAGGTAGTAGTGGCGGCGGTGGAGGCGGAGGTGGCGGCGGAGGTGGTAGCGGAGGAGGCGGTGGGAGCGGTGGGAGCGACGGTCCTGGTGGGGGAGGTGGCGGTGGCGACGGGGGTGGCGGTGGAGGCGGGGGTGGCGGTGGAGGAGGGGGTCGGAGTGGCTCGTCCCAGCGGAGCAGCTCTGGGGGTGGTCAGCGCCAGCAGCAGCAGCAGCAGCAGCCACAGCAGCAGCCGCAGCAGCAGCAGCGCTCTCGCACCGTCCCCGGCCCTCAGCAGCTCCGTGAGTGGTACTTGCAGCGTCAGCGTGGTGGTGCGCTTGGTCCCTGCCCCTACGTTCTTCGCACTGGTGACCGTGCAGGGGAGAGGTGTGGAGGCGCCCACACAGCCCGTCGCTGCTTTGGCCGCCTGACCGACGCCTGGCGTCAGCAGTTTCCGGAGGCCGCTGAGATCCCCCGCTGGGGAGAGCTGTCTAGGGCTGGTGTAGCTATTTATGATCTTGATTTTGATGCTATTCTCTCTGCTATGTATGCTGTGACTGGTAGTGATGAGGATGACTGTTACCGGTGTTTCCCGCCCGACCCGGGCATTGGTACTGCCGCGTCAGGTACTTGTGCAGCTGCTGCTCTAGGTGCCAGTGCGTCTGTGCTTTCAGGTACTGGTGAGTCCGCCCTCTCAGGTACTGTGTCGGCTTCGGCCTCTCACACCTTCACCCTTGACTCTGGAGCGTCTCGCTCCTTCTTTAGGGACCGCACCACTCTCACGCCGCTGAGTCGGCCGGTTGCGGTGTCCCTGGCGGACCCCTCTGGGGGGCCTGTCCTGTCTCGCTTCTCCACTGTCCTCCCGTGTCCGGCGGCCCCCTCTGGCACCCTGACTGGTCTCTACCTCCCCTCGTTCTCGACGAACTTGGTGAGTGGTGCTGACCTCCAGGATGCAGGTGTCCACCAGTTCACCCCTGCTCGTCAGCGGGTGACCCACTGTACGGAGGCGGATACAGGTCGCCACCTGGCTACGTTTACACGTCGGCCGGGATCGAGCCTGTACACACTGACCACTGCTTCTCCTCCAGGTACTGCGTCTGGTAGAGCCCCTTCGTCTGGTCAGGTGTTTGCTGCAGCGTCCAGGTCTGGTCCTGAGTCTGCCCCTTGTTCGTGTCGTCGTCTGTCTCACGAGACCCTCCTCTGGCACCACCGCCTTGGCCACCCCTCTCTGCTTCGGCTCAGAGGCATGGCCTCGCGGGTCCTTGTGTCTGGTCTTCCCCGGTCCCTCCCTCCCCTTCCTCCGGGCCCTGGCCCTGCCTGTGTCCCCTGTGTCGAGGGGCGCCAGCGTGCTGCCCCTCACTCCTCCCAGTTTCCTCCGACAGAGGCCCCGTTGCAGACGCTTCACATGGACGTGTGGGGCCCAGCCCGCGTCCGTGGACAGGGTCAGGAGCGCTACTTCCTGCTAGTGGTTGACGACTACTCGCGTTACACCACAGTCTTCCCCTTGCGCAGCAAGGGTGAGGTCACTCAGGTGTTGATCGACTGGATCCGCGCAGCTCGTCTTCAGCTTCGGAGAAGCTTTGGCTCTGACTTCCCTGTCTTGCGTCTGCACTCGGACAGAGGCGGAGAGTTCTCCTCGGCCCTCCTGAGTACCTACTGTCGTGTGCGAGGCATCCGTCAGACCTTCACGCTTCCGGACTCACCACAGCAGAATGGGATCGCTGAGCGCCGCATTGGCATGGTCATGGACGTCGCTCGTACGTCCATGATGCATGCGGCTGCTCCCCATTTTCTGTGGCCGTTTGCGGTCAGGTACGCTGCGCACCAGATCAACCTCCACCCCAGGGTCTCTCGACCGGAGACCTCCCCAGCTCTGTTGTGGACGGGGAAGGTTGGCGATGCGTCGGCGTTCCGGGTCTGGGGATCTCGGGCGTTTGTTCGCGACCTGTCTGCGGACAAGCTGTCCCCTCGTGCTTCTCCCTGCGTCTTCCTCGGGTTCCCCCCCGACGCCCCTGGGTGGCAGTTTTACCACCCCACCTCTCGACGTGTTCTGTCCTCCCAGGACGTCACGTTCGACGAGTCGGTACCCTACTACCGCCTCTTCCCCTACCGCACTCCGTCCCTCCCCCCACCCCCCCTCTTCTTGGTACCAGGTCCCCCCCCAGTAGTCCCCCTCCCCCCTCAGGGTCCTGCCCCTTCAGGTGTGTCTCAGGTAGACGCGGTCGAGCCTGTCGAGGTCCCTGGTGACTCCGGTGCTGCTGCGGGAGCTGAGCCTGGGGGTGCGGAGTCTAGGGGTGCTGAGCCTGGGGGTGCGGAGTCTGGGGGTGCTGAGCCTGGGGGTGCTGAGCCTGGGGGTACTGTGCCTGGGGGTGCTGTGTCTGGAGGTACTGAGCCTGGGGGTGCTGAGCCGGGAGGTGCCGAGCCTGGAGGTGCTGTGCCTGGGGGTGCTTCGTCTCACCGGGAGCCGCTCTCTCCACTAGAGCTGCGTGAGTGGTTTGCCCGGCGCTGGAGGCGTGCCGCTGGTGCTGGTGGTTCTTCGGCTGCGGAGGGCGCTGCTGCCACGCGACCTGGCGGTGCTCGTCCTGTGGGTGCTGGAGCTGCTGGGTCTGAGTGTTCTCCTGGAGCTGGTCCTGCTGAGGACGTTGGCGCTGAGCCTGCGGTTGGTGGTCCGACTGACGGTGCTCCTGGTGCTGCTGCTGGAGGTTCTGGAGCTTCTGGTGGTTCTGCTGGAGGTGCTGCTGGAGTGGGTGCTCCTGCCGGGAGTGCTGGTGCTGTTCCTGCTGTTTCTGGCGTCGCCGCGCGGCCCCGACCGTACTTCGTTCCGCTCCTGCAGCAGGTTCTTGGTCTTACACCTCCTCCTCCTTCCTTAGAGGGTCCGCAGCCTGTCCGGTCACAGCCACAGCTACAGCCTGCCTCTCCTTTGCCTGCTCCTTCTCCCTACGCTGGTCCGACTGGAGGTCTTACTGAGCGTCGTGAGCCTGCGTCTCGTCCTGCGTCGCCTGTTCGTACTGAGCGCGCTAGTGGTCGCGGGTCGCGTCAGCGTCCTCCTCCTGTCCCTGGCACGCACCGGATGTCACTGCGTCCGTCCACTGCTCCTCTGCGTGCCCCTTTGCCTTCTCCTCCTGCTTCCTCTCTTCCTGCTCTTGCCGACCCGGAGTCGGACTCTCTTCGTGCTGCCAGTCCCACTGTCACGCGTCTCCTTGCTACTGCTGTCACTGACCCTTCCTTCGAGTCGTCTGCTGCGTCTGCCCTTGTCACTGAGCTTGTCGACTTTGCTGCGCGCTGTCGTCTAGACTACGCTGCTCGTCTTGTCGCTGAGTCTGAGTCCGCCTGTCCTCCGTCCGTCGGGGGTGAGTGTGCCCTTGGCACGGACGTCCTAGAGGACAGGCAGGAGGAGTTCCAGTGTCTAGCCGCTGCTTCACCTCGTCTCGCGTCTGTACTGCTAGCCCCTGAGGGAGACCCGGATGCACTAGACATCCCGACTCCGCGTTCTTACGCGGAGGCCGTAGAGGGTCCCTACTCCTCTCAGTGGCAGGCAGCTATGGATGCAGAGATGGCTTCCTGGAAGTCCACAGGCACCTACGTTGACGCGGTTCCCCCTCCTGGGGCGAACATCGTCAGTGGCATGTGGATCTTCAGGGTGAAGCGGCCGCCGGGCTCGCCGCCTGTCTTCAAGGCGCGTTACGTGGCTCGTGGCTTCAGTCAGCGGCAGGGAGTTGACTACTTTCAGACCTTCTCTCCCACCCCGAAGATGACCACTCTTCGGGTGCTGCTGCACATTGCCGCTCAGCGCGACTACGAGCTTCACTCTCTCGACTTCAGCACTGCGTTCCTGCAGGGTAGCCTGCACGAGGAGATCTGGCTGCGCCGTCCGCCTGGCTTCACTGGGACTTTCCCTCCTGGTACCCAGTGGAGCCTCCGACGGCCAGTCTACGGTCTCCGCCAGGCACCGCGTGAGTGGCACGACACACTGAGGACTACGCTTGCGGCTCTTGGGTTTGCTCCTTCTACTGCTGACCCGTCGCTGTTTCTTCGCACCGACACTTCCCTGCCGCCGTTCTACATCCTCGTGTACGTCGACGACTTGGTCTTTGCCACAGCGGACACTGCTGGACTCGCCTACGTGAAGTCCGAGCTACTGAAGAGACACACGTGCACAGACCTGGGTGAACTGCGCAGCTACCTTGGCTTGCAGATCACTCGGGACAGAGCACGCCGCACCATTACCCTGACTCAGTCACACATGGTGCAGCAGGTCCTTCAGCGCTTCGGCTTCACGTACTCCTCGCCTCAGGCCACTCCTCTGCCTACTCGCCACTCACTCTCAGCTCTGCCTTCGGATGAGTCCGTAGAGTCGAGTGGTCCGTATGCAGAGCTTGTTGGCTGCCTCATGTACCTGATGACCTGCACTCGACCTGACCTTGCATACCCTCTGAGCATCCTTGCACGCTATGTTGCTCCTGGGAGACACCGACCAGAGCACATGGCTGCAGCGAAGAGGGTATTGCGCTACCTGTGCAGTACGTCGGGCATGGGGCTAGTGCTTGGAGGGCGGAGTCCAGTGGTCCTTACTGGGCACGCAGACGCTTCTTGGGCTGACGACCAGGCTACGCAGCGGTCGTCACAGGGTTACACCTTCAGCCTTGGTTCCGGCTCTGTCTCGTGGCGGTCTACTCGCTCGTCTTCGGTTCTCGGCTCCAGTTGTGAGGCTGAGATCTACGCCGGGGCCATGGCTGCACAGGAGCTTCGCTGGCTCACCTACCTGCTGACTGACCTTGGAGAGCTGCCTCGTTCTCCTCCAGTGCTGTACGTAGACAACAAGGCCATGTTGGCCTTGTGTCGAGAGCAGCGCTTGGAGCACAGAACGAAGCACATTGCTCTCCGCTACTTCCTTGCTCGTGAGCTGCAGCAGCGTGGTCAGTTGCGACTTGCTTACGTGGCCTCTGAGGCCAACACTGCTGATGTGTTCACCAAGGCACTTGCGCCTTGCGACCATCAGCGCTTTTGTACCCAGCTGGGTCTTGTACCTGTCTTGCCTCACTTGCTCTCTTCTTGACTTTACTTGTACTTTGACATATATATACCTGCTCTTGCTTGTCTAGTTTTATTTATATGTCTTTACTCCTGCATGTGAACTGGCCTCTGGCCTTGCTCTTGTGCTCGGACTGTGTGGTGACTTTGTGATCCACCCTGAGCTTGTTTTTGCTTTGCTTGACTGGTCTTGTGACCCCTTGTTCTCCCCCACTTTGCCTATGGGGGTGTGTCAGATTATTATAGCTGATGCATGTTTGTAGGCTATAGTGGGGTAGCACATATGGGGTACAGTTTGCTAGGGTTGTATTTGTACCCAACTCTGACTTAGTCAACTCATTCCTCTGCTCATAGTTTCACAGCCCGCGCCGCCCCAGCAACCCGAGCCGCCCGAGCCGCCCGGGCAACCTGAGGAGCCGAGCTCCTGCTCCTGCGTGGCTGCTGCTGCTCCGAGGCGTGCGCAGCTGCTGTTCTGCCGAGTTGCTGAGCCGCTGTGCTACCCGACTCTTCGTGCCCGGTGAGACAATCAGCTGCTGCAATGGCCACCCCCAGTGTCCTGTCTTTTGACGCTGAGGGTCGCGCCATTGACTTCCCAATCTGGATTGAGGACCTGCAGCTGTACTTACTGTGCGATGCGATCGATGAAGTTTCTCTCTTTGACTTTGTCTCTGGAGCTGTCCCTGCCCCTCCTGCTGATGCTGACCCTGCTGTTCGCTCCAAGAGGGCCACACGCGATGCTGCTAAACGTCTTGCTGTGCGTCGCCACCTCCCTTCCTCCGAGCGTGCCCACTTTAGTCAGTGCAAGACCGCTCAGGCCTTGTACGACGCTGTAGTTGCACGCTACTCCTCCCCTTCCTCCGCTACGCTGAGCCGCCTCATGCTACCGTTTCTCTTCCCTGACCTCGCTGCCTTTCCCACTGTCGCTGACCTCGTTACCCACCTCCGCGCTAGTGACGCTCGCTACCGCGCTGCCCTTCCTGCTGAGTTCCGCGCCGCAAACCCTCCTCCCATGTACATCACTCTCTACTTTCTCGTCACCCGTCTCCCTGAGTCCCTTCGTGTCGTTAGGGACCAGTTTCTCTCTGTCTGTCCCACCACCCTCACTGTCGACCTCCTTGAGGAGTCCCTGCTAGCGGCTGAGAAGAGCATCGTCGCTGTAGGGGCCTCTCGGGGTGACCCTCGCACCCCCATCTTTGAGGGGTGTTCTCCTTCCCCCCTGCTGCCCTCTGTCGCCTCTGCCGCTGCGGCCGACCTCGCTGGTTTTGAGTCGGTCGGTGCGGCGTGTGCCCCCAGCGGTAGACGCCGCTCTGGCAAGGGCAAGGGGGGCAAGGGAGCGGGTGGAGCTAGAGGGGGCAGTGGAGGCGGAGGAGGTGGGGGTGGCGGGGGGAGTGGGGGTGGCGGTGGAGGTGGTGGCGGGAGTGGAGGTACTGGTGGAGGCGGTGGAGGCGGAGGTGGCGGCGGAGGCGGTGGCGGAGGAGGCGGGGGCGAGGGTACCGGTGGGGGCGGTGGCGGTGGAGACGCGGGTGGCGTTGGAGGCGGGAGTGGCGGTGGCGGCGGGGGTCGGAGTGGCTCGTCCCAGCGGAGCAGCTCTGGGGGTGGCCAGCGCCAGCAGCAGCAGCAGCAGCAGCAGCAGCAGCAGCAGCGCTCTCGCACCGTCCCCGCCCCTCAGCGGCTCCGTGAGTGGTACTTGCAGCGTCAGCGTGGTGGTGCGTTTGGTCCCTGCCCCTACGTTCTTCGCACCGGTGACCGTGCGGGGGAGAGGTGTGAAGGCACCCACGCAGCCCGCCGCTGCTTTGGCCGCCTGACCGACGCCTGGCGTCAGCAGTTTCCGGAGGCCGCTGAGATCCCCCGCTGGGGGGAGCTGTCTAGGGCTGGTGTAGCCATTTATGATCTTGACTTTGATGCTATTCTTTCTGCTATGTATGCTGTGACTGGTAGTGATGAGGATGACTGTTACCGGTGTTTCCCGCCCGACCCGGGCATTGGTACTGCTGCGTCAGGTGCTAGTGAGGCTGCTGCTCTAGGTGCCAGTGCGTCTGTGCTCTTAGGTACTGGTGAGTTTGCCCTCTCAGGTACTGTGTCGGCTTCGGCCTCTCACACCTTCACCCTTAACTCTGGAGCGTCTCGCTCCTTCTTTCGGGACCGCACCACTCTCACGCCGCTGAGTCGGCCGGTTGCGGTGTCCCTGGCTGACCCCTCTGGGGGGCCTGTCCTGTCTCGCTTCTCCACGGTCCTTCCGTGTCCTGCGGCCCCCTCTGGCACCCTGTCTGGTCTCTACCTCCCCTCGTTCTCGACGAACCTGGTGAGTGGTGCTGACCTACAGGATGCGGGTGTCCACCAATTCACTCCTGCTCGTCAGCGAGTGACCCACTGCACGGAGGCTAGCACGGGACGCCACCTGGCTACGTTTACACGTCGGCCAGGGTCGAGCCTGTACACACTGACCACTGCTTCTCCTCCAGGTGCTGAGTCTGATAGGGTCCCTTCGTCTGGTCAGGTGTTTGCCGCAGCGTCCAGGTCTGGTCCTGAGTCTGCCCCCTGTTCGTGTCGTCGTCTGTCTCACGAGACCCTCCTCTGGCACCACCGCCTTGGCCACCCTTCTCTGCTTCGGCTCAGAGGCATGGCCTCCCGTCTTCTTGTGTCTGGTCTCCCCCGGTCTCTACCTCCCCTTTCTCAGGGCCCTGGCCCTGCCTGTGTCCCCTGTGTCGAGGGGCGCCAGCGTGCTGCCCCTCACTCCTCCCAGTTTCCCCCGACAGAGGCCCCGTTGCAGACGCTTCACATGGACGTGTGGGGCCTAGCCCGCGTCCGTGGACAGGGTCAGGAGCGCTACTTCCTGCTCGTTGTTGACGACTACTCGCGTTACACCACGGTCTTCCCCTTGCGCAGCAAGGGTGAGGTCACTGAGGTGCTGATCGACTGGATCCGCGCAGCTCGTCTTCAGCTCAGGCAGAGCTTTGGCTCCGACTTTCCTGTGTTGCGTCTGCACTCGGACAGAGGCGGAGAGTTCTCCTCTGGCCTTCTGCGTGCCTACTGTCGTGCGCGAGGCATCCGCCAGTCCTTCACGCTTCCGGACTCCCCGCAGCAAAATGGGATTGCTGAGCGCCGCATTGGCATGGTCATGGACGTCGCCCGTACGTCCATGATGCATGCGGCTGCCCCCCATTTTTTGTGGCCGTTTGCGGTCAGGTACGCCGCGCATCAGATCAACCTCCACCCCAGGGTCTCCAGGCCGGAGACCTCCCCAGCCCTGCTGTGGACGGGGAAGGTTGGTGATGCGTCGGCGTTCCGGGTCTGGGGATCTCGGGCGTTTGTCCGCGACTTGTCTGCGGACAAGCTGTCCCCTCGCGCTGCTCCCTGCGTCTTCCTGGGGTTCCCCCCCGACGCCCCTGGGTGGCAGTTCTACCACCCCACCTCTCGACGTGTTCTGTCCTCCCAGGACGTCACGTTCGACGAGTCGGTACCCTACTACCGCCTCTTCCCCTACCGCACTCCGTCCCTCCCCCCACCCCCGCTCTTCTTGGTACCAGGTCCCCCCCCGGTAGACCCCCTCCCCCCTCAGGGTCCTGCCCCTTCAGGTGTGTCCCAGGTAGACGCGGTCGAGCCTGTCGAGGTCACTGGTGACTCTGGTGCTGCTGCGGGAGCTGAGCCTGGGGGTGCGGAGCCTGGGGGTGCGGAGCCTGGGGGTGCTGTGCCTGGGGGTGCTGTGCCGGGGGGTGCGGAGCCTGGGGGTGCGGAGACTGGGGGTGCTGAGCCTGGGGGTGCTGAGCCTGGAGGTGCTGCGCCTGGGGGTGCTGCGCCTGGGGGTGCTGAGCCTGGGGGTGCTGAGCCTGGGGGTGCCGAGCCTGGGGGTGCTGAGCCTGGGGGTGCTGCGCCTGGGGGTGCTGAGCCTGGGGGTGCTGAGCCTGGGGGTGCTGTGCCTGGGGGTGCTTCGTCTCGCCGGGAGCCACTCTCCCCACAGGAGCTGCGTGAGTGGTTTGCCAGGCGCTGGAGGCGTGCTGCTGGTGCTGGTGGTTCTTCGGCTGCAGAGGGTACTGCTGCCGCGCGTCCCGGTGGTGCTCGTACTGTGGGTGCTGGAGCTGCTGGGTCTGAGGGTTCTCCTGGAGCTGGTGCTGCTGAGGGTGTTGGCGCTGTGCCTGCTGCTGGCGGTCCGACTGACAGTGCTCCTGGTGCTGCTGCTGGAGGTTCTGGTGCTGCTGGAGGTGCTACTGTAGTGGGTGCTCCTGCTGGGGGTACTGGTGCTGTTCCTGCTGTTTTTGGCGTCGCCGCGCGGCCCCGACCGTACTTCGTTCCGCTCCTGCAGCAGGTTCTTGGTCTTACACCTCCTCCTCCCTTAGAGGGTCCGCAGCCTGTCCGGTCACAGCCAAAGCTACAGCCTGCCTCCCCTTTGCCTGCTCCTTCTCCCTACGCTGGTCCGACTGGAGGTCTTACTGAGCGTCGTGAGCCTGCGTCTCGTCCTGCGTCGCCTGTTCGTACTGAGCGCGCTAGTGGTCGCGGGTCGCGTCAGCGTCCTCCTCCTGTCCCTGGCACGCACCGGATGTCACTGCGTCCGTCCACTGCTCCTCTGCGTGCCCCTTTGCCTTCTCCTCCTGCTTCCTCTCTTCCTGCTCTTGCCGACCCGGAGTCGGACTCTCTTCGTGCTGCCAGTCCTACTGTCACGCGTCTTCTTGCTACTGCTGTCACTGACCCTTCCTTCGAGTCGTCTGCTGCTTCTGCCCTTGTCACTGAGCTTGTCGACTTTGCTGCACGATGTCGTCTAGACTACGCTGCCAGTCTTGTCGCTGAGTCTGAGTCTGCCTGTCCTCCGTCCGTCGGGGGTGAGTGTGCCCTCGGCACGGACGTCCTTGAGGACAGGCAGGAGGAGTTCCAGTGTCTGGCAGCCGCTTCACCTCATCTCGCGTCTGTACTGCTAGCCCCTGAGGGAGACCCGGATGCACCAGACATCCCGACTCCGCGCTCTTACCCGGAGGCGATAGAGGGTCCCTACTCCTCTCAGTGGCAGGCAGCTATGGATGCAGAGATGGCTTCCTGGAAGTCCACAGGCACCTACGTCGACGCTGTTCCCCCTCCTGGGGCGAACATCGTCAGTGGCATGTGGATTTTCAGGGTGAAGCGGCCGCCGGGTTCACCGCCTGTCTTCAAGGCGCGTTACGTGGCTCGTGGCTTCAGTCAGCGGCAGGGGGTTGACTACTTTCAGACCTTCTCCCCCACCCCGAAGATGACTACTCTTCGGGTTCTGCTGCACGTTGCTGCTCACCGTGACTACGAGCTGCACTCTCTCGACTTCAGCACAGCTTTCTTGCAGGACAGCCTGCACGAGGAGATCTGGCTGGGCCGCCCACCTGGCTTCACTGGGTCGTTCCCTCCTGGTACCCAGTGGAGTCTCCGGCGTCCAGTCTACGGTCTCTGCCAGGCGCCTCGTGAGTGGCACGACACACTGAGGACTACGCTCGCGGCACTTGGGTTTGCTCCGTCTACTGCCGACCCGTCGCTGTTTCTGCGCACCGACACCTCTCTGCCGCCGTTCTACATCCTCGTGTACGTCGACGACTTGGTCTTTGCCACAGCTGACACTGCTGGACTCGCCTACGTGAAGTCCGAGCTGCAGAAGAGACACACGTGCACTGACCTGGGTGAACTGCGTAGCTACCTTGGCTTGCAGATCACCCGGGACAGAGCGCGCCGCACCATTACCCTGACTCAGTCACACATGGTGCAGCAGGTCCTTCAGCGCTTCGGCTTCACGTACTCCTCGCCTCAGGCCACTCCTCTGCCTACTCGCCACTCACTCTCAGCTCTGCCTTCGGATGAGTCCGTAGAGTCGAGTGGCCCGTTTGCAGAGCTTGTTGGCTGCCTCATGTACCTGATGACCTGCACACGTCCTGACCTTGCATACCCTCTTAGCATTCTCGCACGCTATGTTGCTCCTGGGAGACACCGACCAGAGCACATGGCTGCAGCGAAGAGGGTGTTGCGCTACTTGTGCAGCACGTCGGGCATGGGGCTAGTGCTTGGAGGGCGCAGTCCAGTGGTCCTCACTGGGCATGCAGACGCTTCTTGGGCTGACGACCAGGCTACGCAGCGGTCGTCACAGGGTTACACCTTCAGCCTTGGTTCCGGCTCTGTTTCGTGGCGGGCTACCCGCTCGTCTTCTGTTCTCGGCTCCAGTTGTGAGGCTGAGATCTACGTTGGGGCTATGGCTGTGCAGGAGTTACGTTGGCTCACCTACCTGCTGACCGACCTTGGAGAGCAGCCTCGTTCTCCTCCAGTCCTGTACGTAGACAACAAGGCCATGCTGGCCTTGTGTCGAGAGCAGCGACTGGAGCACAGAACGAAGCACATTGCTCTCCGCTACTTTCTTGCTCGTGAGCTACAGCAGCGTGGACAGTTGCGACTTGCGTACGTGGCCTCTGAGGCCAACACTGCTGATGTCTTCACCAAGGCACTTGCGCCTTGTGATCATCAGCGTTGTTGCACGCAGTTGGGTCTTGTGCCTGTCTTGCCTCACTTGCTCTCCTCTTGACCTTGCTTGTACCTTCGCCTATATATATACTCTTGTTCTTGCTTGTTTGCCTCTTGTATATCTCTATATATGATCTTGCATGTGAACTGGCCTTCTGGCCTTTGAACTTGTGCTCGGAATGCGTGGTGACTTTGTGATCCACCCTGAGCTTTGCTTTGCTTTGCTTGACTGGTCTTGTGACCCCTTGTTCTCCCCCACTTTGCCTATGGGGGTGTGTCAGAACATATAGCTTACTTGTTTCTGTAGGCTATAGTGGGGTATCCCATAAGGGGTACAACCCAATCAGGGTTTCCTATTTGTACTCACTTCGTTCATAGTCATTCCATTCTCGTTCAATTCTTCTCAGTAAGCAGGGCCCAAAATATCATGGTAAAATACCAGAACTTTTTTACCAAGGATCTGCCCACACATAACGTCCTGACAGGTGCTGTTGGTATAACCAAGAATCGCAGTGGATAGAATAAGTCTAGCCAAGTTGTGAGAAGACAGCGATGTCTTGGAATGACCTTGTTAATAATAATTGAAAGAGAACAAGATGATAAGAGATAGGAGTGCAAGGACATAAATACAAATCTTAGCTAGCCATGTACTCTAAGGGGTACATTCCCATATTAATAGTATTACATTGCTACAGTAACCATGACTATTTCTCTTGTGAAAACAGAACGAGGAATGATTGCATCGAGCAGCATGAGGAGTACAAGTAGGAGACCCTAAAGTGTTGTACCCCATATGAACTACCCCACTAGAGCCTACACAGACTGTAGCATATAAGTTTGACACACCCCCATAGGCAAGGTGGGGGAGAAAAAGAGGTCACAAGACCAGTCAAGAGAAGCAAAGCAAGCTCAGAGTGGATCACGAAGTCACCACGCATTCTGAGCACAAGCAAATGGCCACAAGGCCAGTTCACATGCAGAGTTATATTAAGGCAAAGAAACAAGACAGTGATCACAACCTAGCTGGTGTAAGCATGCAGGTATATGTATATAGATCACAGTACAAGCAAAGTTAAGAAGTAAGCAAGTGAGGCCCAGTGGGCACAAGGCCTAGAATATTACAAAAGCACTGATGATCACAAGGCTGAAGTGCCTTGGTGAAGACATCAGCAATGTTGGCCCGAGTGGCCACGTAAGCAAGATGAGGCTGACCACGCTGCTGCAACTCTCGAGCAAGGAAGTAACATAGAGCGATGTGCTTCGTTCTGTGCTCCAGTCTGTGCTCCTGACCCAAGGCAATCATGGCCTTGTTATCGACGTACAGCACTGGAGGAGAACGAGGCGGCTCTCCCAAGTCGGTCAGCACGTAGGTGAGCAAGCGTAACTCCTGTGCAGCCATGGCCCCAGCGTAGATCTCAGCCTCACAGGTGAAGCTAAGAACAGAAGACGAGCGGGTAGACCGCCACGAAACAGAGCCGGAACCAAGGCTGAAAGTTTAACCGTGTGACGACCGCTGCGTAGCCAAGTTGTCAGCCCAGGAAGCGCCTGCGTGACTAGTAAGGACAACTCGAGCCCGTCCTCCAAGCACGAGCCCCATGCCCAACGTACTACACAAGTAGCGCAACACCCTCTTAGCGGCATCCATGTGCTCCTTCTCGTGTCTCCCAGGAGCAACATAGCGTGCCAAGATGCTAAGAGGGTATGCCAGGTCAGGTCGAGTGCAGGTCATCAGGTACATGAGGCAGCCCACAAGCTCGGAATACGGGCCACTCGGCTCTACGGACTCATCCGAAGGCAGAGCTGAGAGCGAGTAGCGAGTAGGCAGAGGAGTGGGTTGTGGCGAGGAGTAAGTGAAGCCGAAGCGCTGAAGGACCTGCTGCACCATGTGTGATTCAGTCAAAGCAATGGTGCGCTGTGCTCTGTCCCGGGTGATCCGCAAGCCAGGATAGCTGCGCAGCTCACCCAGGTCTGTGCACGTGTGTCTCTTCTGCAGCCCCGACTTCACGTGGGCTAGTCCCTCAGTGTTAGAAGAAGCAAAGACCAAGTCGTCGATATATACGAGGATGTAGAACGTCGGCAGAGTGGTGCCGGTGCGTAGAAACAGCGACAGGTCAGCAGTGGAAGGAGCAAAGCCAAGAGCCGCAAGGGTCGTCCTCAGTGTGTCGTGCCACTCACGGGGTGCTTGGTGGAGACCGTAGACTGGCCACCGGAGGCTTCACTGGGTACTAGGCAGTGGAGTGGTTGGCTGTAGCTGCGACTGCGAAAGGGCAGGCTGTGGATACAGTATGGGAAGAGTGGGACCAGTAGAAAGTGGGAGGCCAAGAACTTGCTGAAGAAGTGGAAAAAAGTACGGCCGCGGCCGCGCAGCGCCTCCAGAACCAGCAGAGACAGCACCAGTACCCCCAGCTCCCGGGTCTCCACCTCCAACTCCCGCAGCACCACCAGCTCCAGCACCTCTAGTAGCTCTAGCTCCAGTAGCACCTCCAGCAGCAACAACACTAGCGCCTCCAGCTCCAACTCCGGCAGCACCACCAGCCCCAGCAGCTCCAGTACCTCCAGTACGAGCACCTCCGGGACCAGCGGCTCCAGCACCTCCAGCAGCACCAGCACCAGCAGTGCCTCTAGTAGCTCCAGCTCTGGCAGCACCTCCAGCTCTAGCAGCTCCAGCTCCTCCAGCAGCTCCAGCACCAGCAGTACCTCCAGCAGCTCCAGCTCCAGCAGCACCCGCACCAGCAGGACCTCCAGCAGCTCCAGCTCCAGCAGCACCTCGTTGGAGTCTCCAGCGGCGAGCAAACCACTCGCGCAGCTGCGGTGGAGAGAGAGGCTCCCGCCGAGACGAGGCACCTGCAGGAACTCCAACGGACTCGGCACCCCCAGTCTCAGCAAGCGCAGGCTCAGCACCCTCAGGCTCAGCACCTCCAGGCTCAGCACCCCTAGGCTCCGCACCCACAGACTCAGCAACCCCGGGCTCAGCACCCCCAGGCTCCGCATGTTTAGATATGAGAATGAATGACTAGCAAATGAACAAACAAGTAAGAAATAAGTCAGCCCTAACCCTAAACCTAGGACAAAGTAAATGCACCCAGACTAGAACAATACAAACTATATCATCATAGTTTGACACACCCCCATAGTCTAGGTGACGGTAGTCCTACGGAAAGCAACACATATCTCAGGGTGGATCACGAATTCACCACATAATCTGAGAGCAAGGGTCGGAGGATCAGTCAGTAAAAGCAACGAAAGGTCACAAGACCAGTTTGCAACAACAAGTAACAAGCAAGGGATGCAACTCAGGGTGGATCACATTTTCACCACACAATCTGAGGGGAAACAAGTGGCCACAAGGCCAATCCACATGCATCAATATAGATATATAGGAAGAGATACAAGGGTACAAGACAAAGCATCTCCATGGAAGCAAGTGAGGGCCTGTAGAGACAATGCCTAGATGGATGCAGAAGCGCTGGTGGGCACAAGGCGGCAACGCCTTGGCGGCCATGGCCGCAGCGTACACCTCTGCCTCACAGCTGGAACTAGAGACGGACGACGCCCGAGTCGACCTCCAAGAAACAGCTCCGGTCCCAAGACTGAAGCAGTAACCCTGTGTAGACCGTTGCGACTCTGCATCATCAGCCCACGACGAGTCCGAGTAACCTATAAGTGTAACTAGCTGCTTCCCTCCAAGGACAAGCCCCATGCCTGATACACTGGCCACATACTTTGCCACCCTCTTAGCAGTGTACCAGTAGGAAGGTCAGTGTCTCCCAGGCGCAACAAAGCGCGCAAGGACGCTAAGAGGGTAAGCTAGGTCTGGGCGAGTACAGGTCATCAAGTACATGAGTCAACCCACCAGCTCAGGATATGGACCACTGGACTCAAATGGCTAATCTGAAGGTGGAGTCGTGAGCCCATGATCCACAGCAAGAGAGGTGGGCTGTACCTTGGAGAACGGGAAGCAAAACCGCGTGAGGATCTGCTCGACCATATGCAACTGCGTCAGCGTAATGGTGCGAGCTGCCCTGTCCCTGGTGATCTGCAGGCCAAGGTAGCGTTGCAGTTCTCCAAGGTCAGTGCAACTGTGTCTCCTCTGCAGTTCCTCCTTCACGGAGGCCACTGCGCGCCGGTCGGGGGTGGCGAAGACCACGTCGTCAACGTAGACCAGAACAAAAAACAGGGTCGAGCCACGGCGGACGAACAGCGACGGGTCGGCAGAGGACGGAAAAAAGTCAAGCGCTGCAAGAGTCGTACGCACCGTGTCGTACCACTCGCGGGGAGCCTGGCGCAGGCCGTAGACTGGTCAATGCAGCTGCCACTGGGTCCCACGAGGGAAAGAGCCGGTGAAGCCAGGCCGACGACGCAGCCAGGTCTACTCGTGCACGCTCCCCTGAAGGAACGCAGTGGAGAAGTCTAAGGAGTGCAACTCGTAGTCGCGCTGTGCTATGCAGCAACACCCGAAGAGTGGTCATCTTCGGGGTGGGAGCGAAGGTCTGAAATATGTCTACCCCCTCTCGCTGACTGAAGCCTCTCGCCATGTAGCACGCCTTGAACACCAGTGGTGCTCCAGGTGGTCGCTTCACCTTGTATAGGCACATGTATGTGACAACGATCGCCCCAGGTGGTGGGACGGCGTCGACATAGGTGCCTGTGGACCTATAAGATGCCATCTCTGCCTCCTCAGCTGCTATCCAGTACGAAGCTCAGGGTCCAGAGACCGCCTCAGCATGATTGCGAGGGATCGGGATGTCAAGGGCGTCTAGATCCCCCTCAGGGGCAAGCAACATGGCGCAGAGATGAGGAACAGCGGCCGCAAGGAAACCAAGCTCGAATTGCCTGTCCTTGAGGACCTTAAGAGGAAAAACAGGAGCACCCCCAGAGAACGGAGAACGAGCAGGTCCACTCACCAAGTGAGCGGCGTAGTCAAGGCGGTGGGAAGAGGCAAAGCCAGCAACAGTGGTAACAAGTGCCGAGACAGAAGTGCAGTCGGGTGCGTGACCAACGCGGACGAGACACGGGAGACAACAGGACGAGAGGCACGGAGGTAGTCGGACAACGGGTCGTGAAACACAGTGAGGGACGTCTCTAGAGGCTGTGGAAGGACACGAGGAGGTGGAACACGAGAGCGAAGAACAAGGTCAAACGGGTCGTCGGCACGGTAACGGGACCGGTGAGGCTCGGGGGACACAGCACGACTGAGGGGAGAACGACGAGTCCACTGGGACGAGGAAAGGGACTCGACAGGGGGAACAAGAGGGGACGGTAGGGGACTACAGACAAAGTGTGTAGGTGCTGAGTCGGGCAGGTCTCTAAGTCGCAGCTGCTCCGCCTCCTCTGGCGACTGCTGCTGCGGCACTTGCCCCCCCTGCTGCTCCCGTGGCTCCTCCTCTACTCTGTCCTGCTGTCTCTGCAACAACACTTGCTGCTGCGGCCGGGACTCCTGCTCTACCCTCTCCTGATGTGGCTGCAACTGCACCTGCTGCGGCAGTCATGACTCCTCCTCTACTCTCTCTTGACGCTCCGACTGAGACTGCTGGTGCTGGTGCTCATGCTGCTGCTGCCATGACTCCTCCTCTACTCTCTTCTGACGCTCTGACTGAGACTGCCGTTGCTGCTGCTGCTGCTGCCGTAACTCCTCCTCTACTCTCTTTCCTGACGCTCCGACTGAGACTGCTGCTGCTGTGGCTGTGACTCCTCCTCGAATCTCTCCTGACGCTCCGTCTGAGACTGCTGCTGCTGCTGCTGCTGTCGTGACTCCTCCTCTACTCTCTCCTGACGCTCCGACTGAGACTGCTGCTGCTGCCGTGACTCCTCTACTCTCTCCTGACGCTCCGATTGAGACTGCTGCTACTGCCGTGACTCCTCTACTCTCTCCTGACGCTCCGACTGAGACTGCTGCTGGTGCTGCTGCCGTGCCCTCTCAAACCGCTCCCGCTCCTCCCTCTCCAACTGCTGCACTCGGGTCAGGAAACGTACTGTGCGCGGCGTAGGCGTCGCAGTGCTCGTGTCTCCAGCTCCAGCACCCCCAGAACCAGATCCTCCACCGACAACACCCCCAGGCACTCCAGTGCCTCCTACAGGAACACCCCTAGACTCCGCAGCGACCGGCTGCGGAGGCAAACGAGGAGGGAACTTCGGAACAGACGGGAAGCCAGGGGGTGAGGCGGGGCGAGGCCGTTGAGTCGAGACAACCGTGTCCTCCTCAGGAGTGGGCTCCAGTCTCACACCCCCTGCACCCCTAGAGCTAGCACGACGGGCTCCAGCAGCCCTAGTACCCTCACCCTCCGCAACTGCACCTCGAGCACCCCCAGACACGACAGGGACTAGACGCTGCGAGGGGGGAAGACGTCGGAGTGACGTGCGACACACCTGACGGGGCAGGACGCGAAGGGGGTGGGGCTACCGGGGCGACTTGGGGGGGCTCAAGGGTGAGGAACAGCGGGGGGGAAAAGGTCTCAGAACCTCGGTGGGGGCGACTCCTGTAGTAACTGACCAACTCGTCGAAAGTGACGTCCTAAGAGGCAAGAACTGGTGGGTGACTGGGTCGTAGAACGCCCAGCCTGAGGCGACGAGTGAGAAGCCAAGAAAGACGCAGGCGCGGGTGCGCGCAGACAACTTGTTCGCGCCAAGGGTGCGAACGTGAGCCAGACAACCCCAGACGCGGAAGTCAGCTGCTACGCCTGGAAAACCTGTCCAAAGGAAGATCGGCGTCACCCGTGGCCGTGCATCACTAGTCCGCACGTTCAGCTGGTGCGCGGCGTAGCGGACTGCCTGAGGCCAAAAGAATTGTGGGGCACTGGCATGGCACATAGATATCCAAGCAACCTCCATGACCAGGCCGATGCGTCGCTCGGCTACCCCGTTCAGTTGCGGCGAGTTTGGTAGCGTGTAAGACTGGATGATCCCCCGACACTGACAGAACATCTCCAGGCGAATGGAAGAAAACACACCACCACGATCCGAGTGTAGGCGGAGCCCTCACAGGCCCGGGACGCCACCCCTCACTAGTAGCCACGGCTTAAGGACGGTAGGCACGTCGGACTTCCATCGCAAGGGGAAAACTGTGGTGTAGCGGGAGTAGTCGTCCACCACAATCAGGAAGTAGCGCTCCTGACGTGGGCCACGGACCGGGGAGGGGCCCCAGACGTCTAAGTGCAGGGTCTGTAAGGGTGACGTGGTGGGGGGGAACGAGGAGGAGTGAGGGGCAGCGTGTTGCCGACCCTCGACGCAGGGAGTGCACGGCGGCGCAGGCGAGCGAGGAAGCGGGGAAAGCAACTCTGGGAGACCTGAGACCAGACGGTGACGTACCATCCTACTAAGACGTGGGAACGACGGGTGACCGAGACGGTGGTGCCAGAGGACCGACGGGTGGTTGAGTGACCAACAGTCGCACGACACAGCAGCTACCTAGCCTGCCCTGACCTGACCTGACCCAGTGTGGTGGGACCCAGTGTGTAGTGAGTACAGACCAGAGCCCGGCTCCCTGTGGAAAGTTGTCAGAGGCACCCCAGTGACACCGACTGTGCAGGAGGCAACTGGCTCGTGTAGTGGGACATTGGTGACAACTTTGAGGTTGTGGAGGTGACTGACACCCACCAAGTTCCTAGAGAATGAGGGGGTGTAGTAACCTGTGAGAAACCCAGAGGGAGCCGCTGGACACGGGAGAGTGGTGGTGCTCTTGGCAACTACAGATCCTACGGAGGGTTCAGCCAAGGCGACAGTGACTGGAGTGTGCAGTGGCGTGAGGTCGGTGCAGTCGCGAAAGAAACAGCTGGACGCTCCAGAGTCTAGGGTGAAAGAAAGCCGTGCAGTCAGTGAGGTCGCACTCGAGCCAGCGACAAAGGCTGTTACTAGTCCAGTGGTGGCTGCAGCTCCCACACTAAGAACCTTTGAGGCGCCTGGATTGGATACTACACACGCACCAAGACTGGAAACACAAGGCTCAATAGCAGTTGCAGCTCCCACGTACCGGTGTGTGTACTGGCCAGGTCCATCAGGGCCCCGCTGTGGAGGTTGCTGCAGGCGCTGCAGCTGAACCCGCCACTGCTGCAGCTGCGGCCACCTGTGGTGCTACCGCTTCCACTGCTGCTGCTGAGACCACTGCTGTTGCTGCGGGTGTCGCCACAACGACATGGCAAGCTAGTACGGGAGGGGGGGGGGTATATGGCGGTAGCCTAAGTTGCTGCTGGTGCTACTGGTGGCAGCCTAAGCTGCTGCTGGTGCATTGGGGGGGCAGCGTATACTGCTGATGGTGCACCTGATGGAAGTCTAGTGCGGTGGTGAACGGTTGGTTGAGTTTGAGAGCGGTTGGGAACAGTGTAGGACGGTTAGGATGCGGTTGGGAGCGGCCTGGTGCGGTGGAATGCGGCTGAGTGCGGTTCTGGTGCTTGTGGGAGGAGTTCAGTGCGGTTGGATGCGGTTGGGAGCGACGGAGGGCAGTTCAGTGCGATTGGGAGCGGTGAAGAACAGTCTAGGGCGGTGGAGTGCGGTTCTGGTGCTTGTGGGAGGGGTTCAGTGCGGTTGGATGCGGTTGGGAGCGATGGAGGGCAGTTCAGTGCGATTGGGAGCGGTGAAGAACAGTCTAGGGCGGTGGAGTGCGATTCTGTGCCATTCCAGGGGGGGTTAGCACGGGTGGAATGCGGTTCTGTGCAGTTCCAGGGGAGCTAGCACGGGTGGAGTGCAATTTTGTGCGGTTCTGTGCGATTTTGTGCGATTGTGTGCGGTTCTGTGCGGTAGACTATGATTTCCAGGTGTGGCTAGTTGGTAGGGCTAAGGCTAACTGGTGGGGCGGCGGGTGAGGCAGCTCCTGGGGCAGCGGGAGTCAGGTGGGGCGGCGGGTTTCAACTCGTGGGGGGGGGGGGGGGGGGGGGGGGGGGGGGAGGGGGGGGGGGGGGGAGGGGGGGGGGGGGGAGGGGGGGGGGAGGGGGGGGGAGGGGGGGGGCTAAGAGATGGGGCGGCGGGTAAGGCAGCCGTTTAAGGGTGGAGCAGCGGTTAAGGCGGCGAGCTACACGTGCGCGCGGCTGCTGCTGTGTGTGCGGGCGACTGACCATGAGGCCCGCTATCGAAAGTGCCACGGGGCCCGCTATCGAAGGGCCGCGGGGCCCGCTAGCGAAAAAGGGGCCGGGGGGCCTGTTCCTACAGTCGACTGGAGACGGGCGATGGGCTACAGGAGGGGAAAAATCGACGGGCGACGAGAGGGGACAAATCGACGGGCGATGGGCAATGGGAGGCTAAAAATCGACGGGCGACGGGCGACGGGAGGCTAAAAAACGACGGGCGACAAGAGATCTACAGGCGACGGGGTGGATACTAACGACGGGCGCGCTCTGGGCGACGGGCGACGGTCTACGAGGCGTGCATTACAACGGGGCGCGCGTTAGTACGAGGCGCGTGCTAGCGAATTTTGGTGGGCCCTTAATCTATCGAGTGAAAACGCTAGGGAAACCTAGCTCTATACCATGTTAAGATATGAGAATGAATGACTAGAAATGAACAAACAAGCAAGATATAAGTCAGCCCTAACCCTAAACCTAGGACAAATTAAATGCACCTAGACGAGAACAATACAAACTATATCATCATAGTTTGACACTGCACCCTCAGACTCAGCAACCCCAGACTCCACTCGCTCAGGCTCAGCAACCCAAGGCTCCGCACGCTCAGGCTCTGCACCCCCAGCAGCACCACCAGAGTCAACCGCTACCTCGACAGGCTCGACAGCGTCTACCTGGGACACACCTGAGGGAGCAGGGCCCTGAGGGGAGAGGGGGTCTACCGGAGGAGGACCTGGGGCAAGGAAGAGCAGCGGGGGGGGGGGGGGTAGAGCGGCATTGCAGTAGGGGAAGAGACAGTAAAAGGGAACTGACTCGTCGAACGTGATATCCTGAGAGGGCAGGAAACGGCGCGAGGTGGGGTGGTAAAGCTGTCAGCCAGGCGCGTCAGGGACAAAGCCAAGGAAGACGCAGGGAATAGCACGGGCGGAGAGCTTGTCCGCGGTAGTATCGCGGACAAAGGCACGAGAACCCCAGCCCCAAAACACTAACGCATCGCCAACCTTCCCCGTCCAATGCAGTGTGGGCGAGGTCTCCGGCAAGAAGACACGAGGCCAGAGGTTGAGCTGATGCGTAGCGCAACGAACCGCAAATGGCCACAGAAAATTGGGGGCAGCCGCATGGACCATGGAGGTACGAGCGACCTCTAAGACTAAGCCAATGCGGCCCTCAGCAATCCCATTCTGCTGCGGTGAGGCCGTGAGCGTGAACGTCTGGTGAATGCCCTTCCTTCGACAAAATTCCCGCAGAAAGTCAGAGGCAAACCCACCACCTCTGTCAGAGTGCAGACGCAGGACGGGAAAGTCCATCCCGAACCGCTCGCGGAGCTGGAGACGGGCAGCACAGATCCAAGGGATCAGAACATCAGAGACCTCACCCTTGGTGCGCAAGGGGAAGACCATGGTGTAACGCGTGTAGTCATCAACGACCAGCAAAAAGTAGCGCTCGCGGTCCTGTCCACGAACGCGGGCTGGGCCCCACACGTCCACGTGGAGGGTCTGCAAGGAGCAGACGTCTGGGGAAACGAGGAGGAGTGAGGAGCGGCGCGCTGCCGCCCCTCAATACAGGGAAGACAGGGAGGAGCAGGCGAGGGTGGGAAGGGAGGGAGAACCCTAGGAAGACCAAAGACAAGGACACGGCAGTGCATGCCACGAAGGCGCTGCACCGAGGGCTGACCAAGACTGTGGTGCCAAAGGACGGTACACGAGCAGGGGAGCGCTAGCTGACCTGACACAGACGCAGACGCAACTACCTGGGGGGGCACAGTAGTCAATGTGTACAGACTCGAGCCAGGCGCACGGGTAAACGTGGCCAGGTGCCGGCCCGTCTGGGAGCACGTACAGTGGGTCACACGCTGACCTCCATGAGTGAACTGGTCAACCGACACATCCTGGAGGTTAGCTCCACTCACCAAGTTTGTAGAGAACGAGGGGAGGTGAAGACCTGACAGTGAGCCAGACGGGACCGCCGGACATGGCAGGACCGTGGAGGAGTCGGCAAGGACTGGGCCCCCAGCGGGGTCTACCAGGGAGACTGCAACCGGCCGACTGAGCGGCGTGAGTGTGGTGCTGTCGCGAAAGAAGGAGCGGGAAGCACCTGAGTCAAGTGTGAAGGTGTACAAGGCCTCAGAAGGCGAAGTACATGAGAGAGCAGACTCACCAACAACAGGAGCAGTAGACTCACTAGCACCTAGAGCAGCACCCTCACCAGCACCTAGAGCAGCAGACTCTATACCTGGGTCAGGCGGCACACACAGGTAACAGTCACCCTCAGCACTAATAGTCACAGCATACATGGCAGCAAGGATCGCATCATAGTCAATAACAAAGATATCAACATTCTGCCTAAGCAGATCAGCCCAGCTAGGGAGCTCAGTGGCGTCAGGAAACTGTGCGCGCCAGGCGTCAGACACGCGACCGAAACAGCGCTGCAGCGAGTATGGCACGCCGCACGTCTCCCCACGGCGACCGCCGGTGTGGAGAACGAAAGTGCAGGGACCAGCACCCCCAGAACTCCCACGCCCAGCGTACCACTCACGAAGCTGCTGGGGCGACGGGGTCTCGCGGGAACACGGCTGCTGCTGGCGCTGGCCATCGCCAAAGCCTCCATGCTACGTAGCTCCACCCCGACCAGCACCACCGCCGCCGCCACCTCCACCGCCGCCGCCACCTCCACCGCCGCCGCTGCTGCCTCCGTTGTCGCTGCCTCCACCACCGTTGCCGCTGCCTCCACCACCTCCACCACCGCCACCGACGCCCCCACTCCCGCCACCACCCTTGCCTCCACCCCCACCCTCTCCGCCTCCTCCACCGCCACCACCGCGGCCCCCGCTGTCCCCTCCACCACCCTTGCCCCCCTTGCCCTTGCTGCTGCAGTGCCTCCCACTAGGAGCAGACGCAGCCCCGACCTCCTAGGTGCCAAGGAGTTCGACAGCAGCAGCAGAAGTAACAGAGGGCAGAAGGGGAACGGGGGAACACCCCTCAAAGAACGGGGCGCGAGGGTTGCCGCGAGAAGCACCTACAGCAACTATGCTCTTCTCAGCTGCAGTGAGGCGCTCCTCTAGCAAGTCGATGGTGAGATCGGTGGGGCAAAGGGAGAGAAAGTGGTCCCTGACTTACGAAAGGGAGTCAGGGAGACCGGTGACTAGGTAGAAGAGGGTGATGCACATGGGGGGGGGGGGGGGGGGCTCGTGGCGCAGAACTCAGAGGGAAGCGCAGCGCGGTAGCAGGCGTCACTAGTGCAGAGGTGAGTAATGAGGTCAGCGACTGTGGCAAAGGCGGCCAGGTCAGGGAACAGGTACGGTAGCATGAGGCGGCTGAGGGTAGCAGTGACACGGGAGGAGTAGCGCGCTACGACAGCGTCATACAAAGACTTAGCAGTCTTGTGCTGGCCAAAGTGCGCGCGCTCAGCAGACGGCAGGTGACTACGAACAGCAAGGCGAGCAACAACGTTACGAGTAGTCCACTGCGAGCAAACCGTACGGTCAATAGTGGCATCAGGTGCAGTAAAGGCACCGGACGTGAGATCGAAAAGTGAGACTCCGTCCTTAGAATCGCACTGAAGAAAGAGCTCCATATCGTCTACCCAGACATTGAAGTCAACTGCACGACCCTCAGCATTGAAGGTAAGAACAGTAGGGCTAGCCATGGCAGCAGTAGCAGAAGTGGTAGCAGTAGCAGCAGGACAGCGCGGCTCAGTAGGGGAATGTGGCGCGGCTGGGCGGCGCGGCGCGGCGCGGCTGGGCGGCGCGGCTAGGAAGGCAGGCAGGCGCGGCTGGCGCAAGTAAGGCAAGTGCGCGGGTAGCGCGCGTAGGGTAGGTGCTCACCAAGGGGCGGGCAGGTTAGGCGCCACCGGCGGCGGGAAGGGTAGGCGCGCAACAGGCGCGAGTAGGGCAGGCGCTCCTCGAGCGTCAACAGGGCAGGCGCGTGACGGGCAGGTAGGGCCAGCGCTCGACAGGCGGCGGCTGGGTAGGCACACGACGGCGGCAACGGTGGGGCCACGACAGCGGCTGCAAGCACGACGGCGGCTTGGCAAGGCCGCAACGGTGCCTGGAGATGCGACGGGGGCTGCAGGGCAGGGCCGCGTCGACGGCTGCAGGCACTCGATGTTAAAGTCACAGTATGTTTCAATGTGCCTGAAACGAAAGATAGAGTGCACAGTCGGATTTCTGCACAGTGCCTTTAAACGTTCATAGCGTTCTGGTCACAACTTTAAACGACCTGATTCAACTTGGATCTAGAGCGTCTCAACGTCCCCTACAATAGGCAATTTAGAACGCACGATTTCACCAACTATTGATGACACAGCGTCGGTTTGAACGAACGGCACTATGGCAGCCACTATGGTCTTAGAAGACAAGATAGGAAGAGTTACGAGTTGGGAATGACTCCCAGCTCCTACAAACCCCAAGAGCCGAGGTATAGTGATGTGGAACAGTGCCACACTGTCCCCAACCACGAAGGGTCTCGAAACTACCTTTCACTAGGGCCTACACCAAGTGAAATGTTACACTACACAAAGTAATGTAACTATTCTCAATATCTTGAGGTGTACCCTTTTCGAGGGCTTCCCGATCACTTGAATCTTGAAACCAAGGCTCTGGTTCTTCACCACAAACTCATCCTTGAGTTCTTGATGGGTCTGCTGCACACACCTGCGACATGCCAAACGTTCCACACACACACGACAAAATAGAAACCGTGCACAAGACATACAACAAAATAGAAACCGCGCACGGGACATAAACGACCACGTGACACGCGTCTAGCGATAACTCGCTATTGACTCGACACACAGACTCGACATCATGACTCAACATTCACACATTATTATAAGCATGAAATATATATTATTCCATGCCCTCATACCATTCCATGCACACACGCATGCACGCACACGGACAACAAGCCGAGAGCAAACCGTAGGGTTGCACCAACAAACTCCCCCTCAGATTGTTGGCCCTTAGGATATGTTTCTCTCTCATTTCAGAGCCATCCCAGCCAGCTTGCAACACTTCCAATGCTGCTGCTCCACCAGCCTCTTAGTCATCATGTCAGCCGGCGGCCCCGTGGTCTTCACGTAGCGCAACTCAACTTCACCCGCAGCCACCATGCTCCTTGTCCAATGCCACTTCACCCTCATGTGCTTCGTGAGGCCATGCAACACAGGGTTCTTGGCAAGAGGAATGGCACCCTAGCTGTCACAGTAGAGTGGGGTAGATCTGTGCTGCTCCTCCACAAATTCAGCCAACAAACGACGCTGCCACACAATCTCCTGTACGGCACGGAAGAGTGCCATGTACTTGGACTCCACCGAGCTCAATGCTTGGTCCATCTGCTTCTTGCTTCCCAAGCAGTTGGGCCTCCACCAACACAGCAAATGAACCCTCCAACACTTGTCATGTCCTCTGGTTTTGATGCATATGAAGCATCCGAGTAGGCGGTGGGGAACAATCTCCCGAGTTCAACACCATCTGCGCCCTTTTGGCGCCTTTGCACCGCCGCCGAGTATTGCAGACCAACGGTCAATGTTTGGCCAAGATACTTGGCCACCCTTATTCCCGCTGCTACCTACTCCTCATTAGGGCATTGCACAACCCTAGCAAGCTGCCCGGTAGCAAAGGTCACGTCCGGCCGAGTGTTTACCGCCGCATACATGAGGCTGCCCACCAACAAATGAAAACGACGCCTCTCCTCTTCACCAACACTCTCCTCCTCTGGTCACTTCACACACTTGAACCCAGAGGGAAAGGGTGTAGCCACATGACCTTCACTCTGCCCAAAGTAGGCAGCCAACGCCTCTTGGTACTTCCGTTGGTGCACCCGCATGCACCGCTTCTCCACGTCGCGTTCGATGTGGAGCCCGAGGTAGAAGTTCACGTCGCCAAGTGCCTTGCACTTGAACTTGTCCTGAAGCTTCAGCATCTCCTCCTTCACAAGGTCAGAGGAGGGTGAGAAGATGAGGATGTCATCCACGTAGTACACCATGAAGCTCCTCTGCTCCCCCTCGCCAAGCATGAACAAGGAGTGATCGGCCGTTGAGGGAGTGAAGCCAATCTCCTCCAACACTTCGTGCAGCTTCATGTACCATTGCCTAGGGGCCTGCTTCAGCCCATAGAGGGCCATCTTCAGCTTCCACACTCTGCCGCTACCATCATCAAACCCCTCTAGCTGTTCCATGAAGATCTCTTCCTCTACAACGCCGTTGAGGAATGCCGTTACAATGTCCATCTGCTTCACCACCCATCCTTTGATGGCGGCTCCCGCGAGTAGGGTCCGCAGCGTCGTTGGCTTCACCACAGGAGCAAACAGCTCCTTGAAGTCCACCTTCTCCTTCTGCTGGAACCCCTTGGCTACAAGCCTAGACTTGTAGCACTCGATCTTGCCGTCGGCGTCCGACTTGATATTGAAGAGCCACTTGGACGTTATCGCCTTACGTCCCTCCGGTAGCTCCACCAATTCAAACGTGTCATTCTCCTCAATGCTTTTCAGCTCACTCTCCATTGCCTTATTCCACTCCTTGGCATCACTGCTCTCCAAGGCCTCCTTGAGAGTTGCTGGTTCTCCCGGCATCTCCACTGGGGAGAAGAACACGAACGCGTCACTCTCCTCGTACTCTCCGACCATCATTGCCGCTCCGGCCAGGGCTGACTTGCCCTGCTTTCCTGGTGCATCATAGGTCAGCCTAGTTGGGGCTTGAACTCTCCTCTTGCCCCTTCCTTCCTCCTTATCTGGAGGGACTTGAAGTCCTTGGCGTTGCTGCGGTGTGGCTCGAATCCGTGGAGCACTCGTAGTACGGGAAGGGAGTGACGGTGCACGCTCGCTCACTTGCTGCACCTCCTCCTCTTCTTCCTCTGCATCCTTGGCCTCCTCTCCCCCATTCACAAGGGAAGATTGCCTTGTGGTAGTGCTGCCGCTGCTCAGCTCCAAAGGCAGCTCCACATGCTCCAAGCCGGAACTCTTCACCTCCCCAAACCGCATGCCTATCTTCGCCTCATTCTCCGCCTTCCAATCCTCGTACATGAGGTTCTCCATGAACTTGCAATCCCTGCTCACCATGAACTTCTTGGTGAATGGGTCTCAAAGAAGCCACCCCTTGCTGTTTTGAGCCATGCCCAAGTGCACAGCCCATATCGCCTTGGCACCAAGCTTGTTGTGCCGAAGATGCTTAGGCACGAGAGCTATGCACATGCACCCGAACACCCGAAGCATATCCACCTTTGGCTTCCTTCCAATCCACTCCACATAGGGCACCCATTTGTCTGCTCCCACATGAGTCAAGGCTCTGTTCTTGGCCACACACGCGCTCCGCACCGCATCACGCCAGAAATAGTCGGGTAGTCCGGCTTCTATGAGCAACCTGCGTGCCGTCTCCGTGATTGTGCGGTTCGCTCGCTCGGCGATGCCGTTCATTGCAGGGGAGTAGGGCATGGTAAGGGAGTGCCTTATCCCATTCTTCTTCAGCCACAATCCGAACTCCTTGCTCAGGAACTCTCCCCCTCGATCGGTGCGGATCGACTTGACTAGCCGGTCTTGTTGCCGCTCCACCATCGGCAACCAATCGGTTTTCACCATTTCAGCCACGTCGCTCTTCTTGGACAACACGTACACCCAAGTCATGCGGGTGTAGTCGTCGACAATGGTGAGAAAATATTCAGCTCCAGCAGCTCCAAGCTTCAGGAGGTCCACCACGTCCATCACCACCTCATCAAGTGGTGCCTTCGCCGTTGCCTCCAAACTAGGGAACGGAAACCGAGTGGACTTGGCTTGCATGCACGTCGGGCAGCCAATTACATCATCGAGTTCCCCCTTCACACGTATGCCAGCAACCATCTGATTCTTCACTAGCTGCTTCAAGATGGGCAAGGCCACATGCCCCATGCGCCGATGCAAGGTGAGCCAATCACACTCCCCCGTAGCCGAAGTCCGGTTGGAGAATGCCGCGCTCGCAATAACGCCCCACATGCTCTCTCCGTAGTCCTCCTCCGCTGCTGCCTTGGGAATCTCCTCACCCTTCTGCTGCTTCTTAGCTGCTGCACCACTCTCCTTGTAATCACCAAGCTTGCTGGTCCCTCCAAGTTTGCTCTCCTTGAGCTCGCTCTCCTTGGCGCGATCGTTCGCACCATCGCCGCTACCAATCGCTTCGCTCTTGGCGCTGATGCTTGCTGCCACTTGCCTCTCCTAAGGCATGGGGACCACAGGGATCTGCCACATCTCGTTGTAGACATCCCTATCCTCGTGAAGGTCCCAAAGAATCCGCTCTCCAAACCTCGCAGTGTCCATGCCGGCCTTTGCCATCCGCCGCACGGAAATCAGGTTGGCTGCAAGGCTGGGCACCCAAAGCACGTTCTTGAGGCCCACCATTTTCCCATCAGCACCCTTGAACAGGACCTTGCCCATGCCTTTCACCTCTGCTCGCTGCCCCAAAGCCGATGTGACATGCTTCACCGGTGACGGCTCAAGTTCGGTGAGCAAGTCCGCGCGAGGTGTCATGGTGTAGGTAGCGCCGCTATCGATCACCCAATAGTCCAGGGGGTGTAGGGTCACCTTCCCCACACCTGCAGGCTCCTGAAAGTCCTCATCCTTCTCTGGTTCAGCTGGTGCTTGCGTCGAGACAAAGAAGAATTGGCCCGTAAAGCGATCGTCCCTCAAATCGCTCTCGTTGCCGTCACTCTTCATATCTCCGCGACCGCCACGGCCTCCACAGCCTCTTCCTTTCCTTCCTCCTGCTCCTCTACCCTCTTGGCCTTGAGCAGGGGTCCATCCATCAGGGAGCTTGAAGCAATCGTGCCACATGTGTCCATTCTTGTGGCAATAATGGCACTCGCCGTCAAATCGGCTGCGACCACGCCCATAGCTCTTGTTGTCGTTGCCGTAACCGCCACTCCCGCGGCCTCCGTTGAAGTTGTTGCTGCCAAATCTGCCTCCCCCTCATCCTCTGCCCCTTCCACGGCCGTACCCGTGGCCAATGCTTGCTGCCCCGGCGCCATCCGCACTCACCAACTCACGGCGGCGGAAGTCCTCTTGAAGGATCGCTTGCTTCATGTCTTCAAGCGAGAGGCGGGGCAGATCACAGTTGAGGTTGATGATAAGGGAGGACCATGACTCAGGGAGTAGAGCCAGCAACTTGGTCTTCATTTGGAGATCACTGTAGTTCAAATCAGCTCCCTCAAGCCGCGTCAACAAGTCAAAGAATTTCTGCATCCCTTCTTCGACTGCTTCATCCTCTTCAATTCGTAGTGTCGTCATTTGCCGTTTCAACACCACAGCTACCGCCGCTGTTGCAGGAGCGTGTACACCCTTAAGAGCAGCCCATGCCTTTGGTCCCTGCTCTGGTTCACGCAGGAATGGCTTGATGTGACGGATTTGGCTGCTCCCCAACGCTTGCCCAAGTAGGAGATAGCCTTGTGCGCTCTTCCGCACCCACGGGCTCTTCTCCAGGTCATTCTCGGGGCGCTTCTCCGTTCCTTCCAACACCTCCAGCAGGTCATAGTGGTCAAACACGTTCTCCATTCTGAAGGACCACTCAGCAAAGTTGTCACCGTTGAACTTGTCAAGGCCAAACACTCTAGGCTCATCCCTAGATGGGCCAACACTTGGTTGCACGGGCGCCATGGCTGAGTCACGGGGTTGGCCTTGAGCTTGGGCTTCTCCACTGCCACCAGCACCTCAGCCACCCCTTTCCATAGGTCCAGTCATTGTCGAAACTGCTCCAAGGGGCTCTCATACCACTTGTTATAGTCACAGTAGGCTTCAATGTGCCTAAAACGAAAGATAGAGTGCACAGTAGGATTTCTGCATAGTGGATTTAAACGTTCATAGCGTTCTGGTCACAACTTTAAATTTCCTGATTCAACTTAGATCTGGAGCGTCTTGATGTCGCCTACAATAGGCAATTTAGAACGCACGATTTCACTAACTATTGATGTCACAGCGTTGGTTTGAACGAACGGCACTATGGCAGCCACTAAGGTCTTAGAAGACAAGATAGGAAGAGTTACGAGTTGGGAATGACTCCCAGCTCCTACAAACCCCAAGAGCCGAGGTACAGTGATGTGGAACAGTGCCACACTGTCCCCAACCACGAAGGGTCTCGAAACTACCCTTCACTAGGGCCTACACCAAGTGAAATGTTGCACTACACAAAGTAATGTAACTATTCTCAATATCTTGAGGTGTACCCTTTTCGCGGGCTTTGCGATCAATTGAATCTTGACACCAAGGCTCTGGTTCTTCACCACAAACTCATCCTTGAGTTCTTGATGGGTCTGCTGCATACACCTGCGACACGCCAAACGTTCCACACACACGACAAAATAGAAACCGTGCACAAGACACACAACAAAATAGAAACCGCGCACGGAACACAAACGACCGCGTGACACGCGACTAGCGATAACTCGCTATTGACTCGACACACACACTCGACATCATGACTCAACATTCACGCACTATTATAAGCATAAAATATATATTATCCCATGCCCTCATACCATTCCATGCACACACGCATGCACGCACACGGACAACAAGCCGAGTGCAAACCATAGGGTTGCACCAACACTCGACGGCAGGGCCGCGGCGGCAGGGCCGCAACAGTAGGGCCGCGACTGCAGGGCAGGCGCTCGACGGGTGGCAGGTAGGGCATGCGCTCGACGGCGGGAACGGCAGGCGCGCGATGGCGCGGGTAGGGCAGGCGCTCAACGGCGCATAGCAGGGCAGGCGAAAGGGCGCAGGTGAGGCAGGCGCGAGGCGCGCGACGGGGCAGGCAGGCATGGTAGTGCGCTTTGGGCAGGGCAGGAAAAAAAAGTTCGTGGTGGGCCCTAAAAAAAAACGTTGAGGCGGTTGAGGCGGAAACCCAGGAAGGACCACCAAGCGCGCGGAATGGCGAGGGGTCACGGTGACAGCAGGAGTCGGGTCACCCCCCTCAGCTGGGCCAGAGGTGTAAGAGGAGACCTCGACTGGCTCAACCAAGGGGGACGGGTCAACCTGAGACACAATCAACCCTGCGGGGGGGGTGGGGCTACCGGGGGGGGGGGGGTCGGAGACCAGTGCGAGAGGCGAGAGGGTCACGGGGGAACTGCGGTGGTGGTGGAGACGGCAGAAGTAGATAGACTCGTCAAAAGTGACGTCTTGGGAGGAGGGGACATGACGAGAACCCAGGTGGTAAAACCGCCAGCCCGGGGCGTCGGTAGGGAAGCCAAGGAAGACGCACTGAAGAGTGCTGGGAGAGAGCTTTCCCGTGGGGGGGTAGCAAACAAGTGAAAGGGCACCCCAGACCCAAAACGGCGACGCATCACCAACCTCGCCCGTCCACTGCAGTGTGGGAGAGGTCTCCGGGTGGGAGACACGGGGCCAGAGGTTGAGTTGTTCAACAGCGTATCAGACTGCAAACGGCCACAGGAAATGGGGAGCAACCGCATGGACGATGGAGGTACGAGCAACCTCCATCACCAAGCTAATGCGGTGCTCTGCAATCCCATTATTCTGTGGAGAGGCCGGAAGCGTGAACGTCTGGCGGATGCCCTCAGTACCACAAAATTCCTCAAGGAGGCCGGAGGAAAACTCACCACCTCGGTCAGAGTGTAGTCGCAGGACCGGGAGGTCATGCTGGAACCGAGCACTGAGCTAGTGATGGACGGCACGGATCTAGCGGATCAGGACACTATGGACCTCCACCTTGCTCTGCATGGGGAAGACCGTGGTGTAGCGCGTGTAGTCGTCTACAACCAGCAAGTATTAGCGCTCTCCGCCCTGTCCAGGGACTCGGGCTGGACCCCACACGTTCATGTGGAGGGTCTGCAGAGAAGATGTGGTCGAAGAAAACGAAGAGTGAGGAGCGGCACGCTGCCGCCCCTCGACGTAGGGAAGGCACGGCGGCGCAAGCGACCTCGGGAGCGGGGGCAGGGACCTAGGAAGCTCAGAGACAAGGAGACGGGAGTGCATGCCACGAAGGCGTGGCAAGGAGGGGTGGCCAAGACGGTGGTGCTAGAGGAGAGTCTGCTGCGTGAGGAGACGACATGAGCAAGACACAGCGACCTCAACCGACGCAGCTTCCTGACCTGACTCAACTACCAGTGCAGACTCAGTGGTCAGTGTGTACAGGCCAGACCCAGGCCTCCAAGTGAACGTGGCGAGGTGCTCACCAGTGAGCGAGTCTGTAAAGATCGCCACTAGATCACCTCCAGACTGGGTTACAGTAACCCACTGGTCCTGGAGGCCAGAGGTAGCCACCAAGTTTTTAGCGAACGAGGGGAGATGGAGACCTGTGAGGAGGCCGGAAGGGGCCGCCGGACAGGGGAGAATAGTAGCGCCACGCGCAACTACCGGGCCCCGGAGGGGTCGGCCAGTGTGACACGGACAGGGGCTGTGGGCGGTGTGACTGTGGTGCTGTCGCAGAAGAAGCACCGAGACGTGCCTGAGTCTAGGGTAAATTTGTGCAAGGCCTCCTCAGGCTCTGCCCCTGCGCTAGCTGAGTCACACGCACCGAGACTAGTAGCCTCTTCGCCCCCAGGTGCCTCTACACCCTTAGTACAAGTACCCCGAAACCCTCCACCACCGGGGCTGCCCCACCGGACAGCCCACTCATGAAGCTGCTGCAGGAAGAGAGTCTCCAGCGGACGCTGCTACGACTGCTGTCCACCCCTAGAACCTCCGCGTCTACTAGCGGCACTACCAGCAGGAGTAGACTCACCGGTGCCTCCAGTAGTAGCGCCCCATCGGACAGCCCACTCATGACACTACTGTGGCAAAAGCGGCTTCCGCCGACGAGCACGGCTAGCTCCGCCACCGGGGCTGCCCCACCAGATAGCCCACTCGCAAAGCTGCTACGACGAGAGAGACTCCTGCAGACTCGGGTGCCGCTAACGTATGACAGTGATAGTGGCCATGGTAGGCAGTGTCAGTCAGCAGCAGCGACGCAAGGTTTAAAGTATCGACTGCAGTGGCGGTACCTGGAACGGTATGTGCAGTGGCAGCAGTGGTAGGAGCAGTAGCAGTAGCACTTATAGGAGCGTGCGCAGGCGATTGTGGCGGTTGGCGGTACACGCAGGGCAGGGCAGGACGCGCAGGCAGCACGAGCACGTAGGGAAGGAGGGCGTGCAGGGCACGTTTGGCAGCAGTGCGCTCACGGTGCGCTGGGCAGGGCAGCGTGAGGCGCGCTGGCAGGGCAGCAGACGGGGCGCCCGCGGGGCAGCTAACGAGGCGCGCGCGGGGCAGCAGATGGTGCGCTTGTGGGGCAGCGAACGTGGCGCGCACTGGCCAGTAACAGGGCGCGCTCGTGGCAGCAGATGGGGCGCGCGTTGGGCCGGGAACGAGGCGCTCGATAGGTGCGCGATTTGGGCAGAAAAACTACGCGCCCTAGGGGCGCGCAATGGGCAGTGAAGAGACAACCCCTAGGGATGCGTTACGAGTAGCGGAAGAGGCAGTGGTAACCCTACGTTCTTAAAAAAAACGGTCTTAAAGGACCTAACTGCTTTTAATACCATGTTTAAAATACTAAGGAATGATAGACTAGTAGGGGATTAGGGTACAAGTATCGAGAGAGTTGTGTTGTACCCTATACAAGGTACCACACTGCAGCCTAACAGAACTAAGATCATATGAACATGTTTTGACAATTTCATCAAGGGAGAGATTTTCGCGATATCCTAACGTACTTGGACCTACTCACTAGCAACTATAATAAGGAATCTGTAAGAAAAGGGGGGTGTTATAAAAATCACCCAAAAAGGGCGGTATAGTACAAACGAGGTCATCTATAGCACCCACCCCGCACAAGCTACCGAGCAAGAAAGTAGCGAAGAGCAAAGTGCTTCGTTCTGTGCTCCAGTCTCTCCTCGTCACACAAGGCAAGCATGGCCTTGTTGTTGACGTAAAGAACTGGAGGAGAACGAGGCTCCTCCCCCAAGTCAATCAGTAGGTAGGTCAGCCAGCGTAGCTCCTGTGCAGCCACAGCACCAACGTAGATCTCGGCCTCACAGCTAGAACCAAGCACAGAAGACGAACGAGTGGAATTCCTCGAGACAGAACCAGAGATGAGTGGGGGGGAGCCATCTCTGCGTCCATTGCTGTCTGCCACTGAGAGGAGTACTTACCTGTGATTGCCTCTGCGTGAGTGCGCGGGGTCGGGATGTCTAGTGCATCCGGGTCTCCCTCAGGGCAAAGCACCACGGATGCGAGATGAGGTACAGCAACCGCTAGGCAATCGAGCTCAAATAGTCTGTGCTCAAGGATGTCACTACCAAGGGCAACCTCACCCCTGACGGACGGAGGACAGTCACACTCAGGCTTAGTAACAAGACTCGCAACGTAGTCGAGACGACATGTAGAAGCAAAATCGACGAGCTCCGTGACTAAGGCAGTGTCAGAATGTTATGCTCTAGCCTGTAGTGGGGTGCTCTATAGCGAGTACAACCCTTCTAGGGTTTGCTATTTGTATCCTCATTCTTGCTAGTCCAACCCTCTTCTTTCTTCTAAACTTTCACAGGTAGACGGGGCAATAGACTCAAAGGAAGGGTTAGTGACAAGGGTGGCCATGAAGCGCGTGATAGTAGGACTAGCAGAACGAGCAAGGTCGGACTCACGGTCAGGAACGTCAAGCGGAGAGGGCGCCGGAGGAGACGACGGAGCAACATGCTGTAAAACAGAGGAAGGACGAAGTGCTATAGTGTGTCTACCGGGGACCGATGGAGGACAAGGACGACGAGTACGACTGAAATTGCAAACAGGGGAGGCACGAAGAGACTCAGGCCCATGACGCTCTGTTAGGGAGTCAGTTTGCTCAGGGTAAGGAGAAGGAGGAGGTAGTGGGGAGCCAGGTAGTTACGGCACCTGTTGTTAGAATTTAGTAGCATGAATGATTGAACTATGGAAGAGTTAGGTACAAATATGAAACCCTAAAGTGGGCTGTACCCCATATTGGCTACCCCACTACAGCCTAAACATGTATAGTAGATATAACGTTTGACACACCCCCACAGGCAAAGTGGGGGAGAACAAGGGGTCACAAGACCAGTCAAGAGAAGCAAAGCAAGCTCAGGGTGGATCACAACGTCACCACACACACTGAGCACAAGTAGAGGGCCACAAGGCCTGTTCACATGCAGAGGTATATATGCAACAATAACAGCATAGTGATCTCTACCTAGCAGAGCATGCATGCAGGTATATATAGATCACAGTACAAGCAAAGTCTACAGCAAGTGAGGAAATGTGGGCACAAGGCCTAACAAAGTGCAGAAACGCTGATGATCACCAGACGGAAGTGTTGATTGTGTAGGTGGTTGTGGTATTTTGCTCTAGCTGGTTGTGGGCTAAGGGTTTGGGCAAAATGTGGTGGTTAGACTTGTTGCGGGCTGGTATTGATCTCGCACCCAACAAGCACCAACAAACCTTTGCTATTCACTACAACACCTTTGGTGTTGCTAGTTTAGCACTTTGGGTTGTTGGGGATTTTTGTAGGGCGAGGGTTGGGTTGGTAGGGTTTGAACAACTCGTCACTTTTCAGATCTGAACTCTTGCTAAAGCCATTTTTCTTGAACTAATCCATGGCTGCCTAGTAATTCCGCCAGGGATACACCGTCGCACTTAGATCGCGATAGCGATCGGCCTAGATCTTTGTTGAAAGCGTGCGTTACCATTCTGGAAATTAGAGATCAAGACCTTTCCAACGCGTACCTGTCCATAGTTTAAGGTTACGTGAGCTGCACGCAATGTTCCGTCAAAGTCGGCGGACTTAATCTCTTGTACGCTCTCCAGATTCGCTCGCTTTCCATCAGTGGTATCAGAGCTGGTTAGGCCTGCGACATTCCCTCTTTTCATCATATTTCGAATTGGTTGAAGGACCTCCAGATCTAGGGCTGGTCATGGCCCAGAAATTAGATGGCCCTCCTAGGTTCACTGGCTCGGATTTTTCGCTATGGCGGTTCCAGTTTACGCTTTGGCTAGGTATCAAAGACCTAGAAGGCGTTTTGGAGGGATCGGAGCGAAGACCTGAAGCTGATGAAGGAAAGGCATCTACTGGAGTCTCTAGCCAAGTGGGAGAAGGGGCTGGGGGAGCCTCTAGCTCATCCATAACTGAGGGAAGTGGAGGTGGATCAGCAGCATCGCGAACCGGAAGGCAACGGCTTAGTGCGGAGGAGCTTCTTAAGGCACAGGAAGCATGGGACCGCAAGGACAAGCAAGCGTTCCAGTACCTGTGTTGGGCCTTGGAAGGCCAACTAGAGCTCCTAAAGATGCTGATTGACCTGAAGGGCAAGCAAGGAGCAGCTGCACTAGCATGGAAGAGAGTTCAAGATCGACATTTGCAAAAGGGGTTGCTAAGCATACTCACCTGGAGGAAGCGGTTCTACACCATGGAACGCAACTATGGCGATGGGGAGACCATGGTGCAGTATCTCCAGAGGGTGGATGAGTATGTGAGAGCCTTAGAGGAGTTGAACTACACTGTAGATGAGAAGGAGATCATCTACACCGCACTCCAGGGGCTGGACCAAGAGGTGAACGAGGCCCTACTGCAGTACCTTCACCTTGAGCAACAGAAATGGACCAAGGCCTGGATATGGGAGGTGTTGGTCTCTGATGAGGCTCGCAAACGGGATGCTGGTAGAATAGTTGAAGGGGGAATGGGGGCAGGGGATAGGGCTGCCTCCAAGAAATACCAGCAGCGGCAAGGAGGTGGGGGGAAGAAGAAGGAGCTCGACAAGTGCCTCGTCCCTGGATGCAACCGGAAGCATTCTTGGAAGGAGTGTTGGAGCCGTCCTGATGGGTGGAAGCCTCAAGGGTACCCAGGAGAGGCTCCACCTGTCACTAGGCCTGAGTGGGTGGAGAGGAGGATGAAGAATGGAGCATGGAACAAGAAGGGCAGCAAAGAGAAATCGGCAGCAACGGCGGCAAACGAGAATAAGAAGGGAAAAGAGGACTCATCGGATGATGGTTTCTCCTTCTTATCCTTGGAGAAGGAGACGGCGCTTGCTGGTCGTGTGTTGGCTGACCCCAATCAGCTCATTCTAGACTCTGGGGCAACCTGTGGAATGGTACCTCGGCGAGACCTCTTCACCACCTATCACTCCCTCCCACCTAACTCTAGAAATGTGATTGTGGGGAGCGGAGATACGCTGCAAGCAATCGGCATCGGCACTATCACCGTCATGGGGAAGGAGGGGGAGGTGCTGAATGTGAAGGGTGTGCTTCATGTTCCTGATTTGGCAGCCAACCTTCTCTCATGCTCTCAACTTGCGAGGCAAGAATACATATGCACCTTCACCATGGAAGGTGGCACGGTTCGCAAGGGTGGAGCTGTGGTGATGGAGGCCAAATTAGAGAAGGGCCTATACCTTGTTCCAGTTTGTGTGCCTCAGGTGGAGAGGGCACATGGAGTTGAAGCCGAGGAAGCCGCTTGTAGCAGCCGTTGGAGGGACGTGGAGCAGGTGACGGCAGATTTGCTGCACCTACGCATGGGGCATGCAGGAAGGCAGCAACTTGTGGAGTGTGTGAAGAAGGGGGAGCTGAAGGGTGTGGAGATCAAGGAGGGTGGTGGGCAGCCAAGCAATTGCCCTGATTGCACGACCGGGAAGCTGCCAAGGACCTCTTTCCCTACCTCCACCACTCGAGCCTCTGCACCTCTTGAGTTGGTGCACACGGATGTGTGTGGCCCCATGCAAACACCGGATAGGGAGAAGGGCAGCAAATACTTCATCACCTTCTTGGATGACTTCAGCCGCCTAAGTTGGGTAACCTTGGTGAAAACCAAGGATGAGGTGGCCAAGGTCTTCAAACGTTGGATACGCTATGCGGAGAGGGAAGCCGGGGCGAAGGTGAGGATACTAAGGTCTGATCGGGGTGGGGAGTACATGGGGAAGGATCTGGAGTCTTTCCTTGAAGACAAGGGCATCACCCACCAGCTTTCAGTCGCCTACACACCGCAGCAAAATGGGGCAGCGGAGCGACTAAACCGGACCCTCATTGACCTTGCCCGAGCCATGCTTGCTCATGCGCAGCTGGACCATACTTGGTGGGGGGCAGCAGTGCAATATGCCAACTGGGTTAAGAACAGAATGGGCAGCAAGGGGCTAGGGGGCAAGAGCCCTTACTTCATGTGGACCAGGAAGGTGCCTAGTGTGTCCATGGCACGAGTGTGGGGGTGCATGGCGCAGTACAAAGTGCCCGACCAGCAACGGAGGAAGCTGGATCCTAAGGCACAATGGGGCATTTTTCTTGGGGTGTCGGAGAGGAGTAAAGCTTGGATGTTGTGGAGTGTGGCGGATCAGCGGGTGGTGGAAAGCAGGGATGTGGTTTTCCACGAGGGGCTGAGCTATAAGGGGTGGAAAGAGCATGGTGCTAGTACAGTTGGGAACTCCCTTCAGGATCCCTACACCTCTTCCATCTTTGAGGGGGCATGGGAGGACCCTGGAGAGGAGGTAGAGGAGCAGCAAGAGGAACAAAAGGCAGCTGCACCTCACCATGAGGAGTCACCAACTGCTGGTTCTACCCCTGACCCTAACGCACCAGCCCATGACCCGGAGCAGCCACAGGGGCAGCAGCAGCAACAAGAGAAGCCGCAGCAGCCACCACAGGAGCATACACCACCTGTTCCTGCGGGTAGGTGGCAGCAAATACTGCAGCAGCAGCTGTCCAAGTCACCACGGTCCCCCATGAAGAGAGTGACTTGGAAGGAGAAGCTGCAAAGTTTGGAGCAGGGGGAGGCATCACCTCTGCGCCGCACCACACGCATCTCCCGGCCACCCGAAAGGTTCACACCAAGTGCACAGTATGCTTGCATGCATGATCATGAGGTGCATGATATGGAGGAGTGCATGCTTGTGGATGCTGAGGGGGGTGAGCTTGGGCTTGATTTCTGTCTCATGGGTCAGGTGCATGAGCCTAAGTCGGTCAAGGAGGCCTTGTCCCGTCCTGAGTGGGTCGAGTCCATGCGTGAGGAGCTTGAGTCTCATAGGGTGAAGGAGTCTTTTGAGCTGGTTGATCCAGCTTGTGTGCCACCTGGAATGGAGGTCTTGAGGTGTCAGTGGGTGTGGAAGTATAAGCACATGGCTGATGGGAGTATTGAGAGGCCTAAGTCCAGGTTGGTGGCCATGGGGAACACTCAAACACGAGGCGTTCACTATGACCAGGTATATACCCCGGTGGGTAAACCTACCACCCTGAGAGGTTCCCTTGGGATGGCAGCATCGTCGGGGTCTCACATCTATCACATGGATGTGACCACCGCCTATCTTCATGGGGTCTTGAAGGAGGAGCTTTACATGAGGCAGCCATCTGGTTTTGATGATGGGTCCGGCAGAGTTTGCCGACTCAAGAAATCAATCTATGGGCTAAAGCAAGCTCCAAGGCAGTGGTACCTCAAGCTTGATGAGGCGCTGATGGATTTTGGGTTTGAGAGGTCGGAGTGTGACCCCGCCTTGTACCACTTGGTGAGGCATGAGGGCAGGCTGTCCCTTTACCTCTATGTGGATGACATTCTGCTCATGTCTTCGAGCATGGTCTTGCTGGACGATGTGAAGGGTCTCTTGTCCTCTCGGTTCCGCATGAAGGACTTGGGGGAGGCCAAGTACTATTTGGGGGTGCAGATTGAGCGTGATGAGAGTGGCATTCTGATTCATCAAGAGAGGTATATTCTCAACATGCTTGAGTCCTTTGGCCTTTCTGAGGCTAACCCCGTGCGTACCCCTCTCCCTACAGGGTTCGACGTGCATGCACATGCTGAGGAGCCCTTGCTGCGAGATGAGCTGGTCCGGCTCTATCAAAGCATTGTGGGGTCTCTTATGTATGCAAGCACGACCACACAGCCGCAGATTGCTTATGCAGTGTCACAGCTGTCCAAGGTTGTGTCTTGTCCCAAGGCATTTCACCTACAGGCTGCTAAGAGAGTGCTAAGGTACTTGAAAGGTTGTGTCAAGTCAGGTATCTTCTACCCCGCACACAGCAAGCCTCAGGTCGAGTTGGTGGGCTTTAGTGATGCTGATTATGCTGGAGATTCAGCTGATCGCAAGAGTCACACCGGCTATGTATATTGCCTCAATGGTGCAGCCATCTCTTGGCAGAGCAAGAGGCAGCCGGTGGTTGCATTGTCCACCACTGAGAGTGAGTACATCAGTCTGTGTCAGTGCATTCAGGAGGGTGTGTGGCTGAAGCGTTTGTTTGGGGAGTTTGGGCATGAGTTTGCTGGTGGTGTGCCTGTGTTTGTGGACAATCAGTCTGCCATTGCCCTTGCACAGAATGCATGCTTGCATGGCCGCACCAAGCACATGCAGGTTCGGTGGCATTTCATCAGGGAGATGGTGGTGTGCGGCGAGGTGATCCTCCGGTGGTACCCCACCAACCGTCAAGCAGCAGATATACTCACCAAACCCCTCCCTTTTGAGCAGCATGGTGTGTGCATGTCTTTGATGGGGATGCAGCCCCATGTCAGCATGGTGCCTGAGCAGGATGTGGGAGGACTGGTGCTTCTCTGCATTGACGACCTCATGCTGTGGATGGCGCCCTTCCCTGGGCAAGGGGGAGTGAAGTGAAGGATTTTGCCCAGTGGTGTTCAGCCACCTCCAGCACGAGCAAGGGGGAGTGTTGATTGTGTAAGTGGTTGTGGTATTTTGCTCTAGCTGGTTGTGGGCTAAGGGTTTGGGCAAAATGTGGTGGTTAGACTTGTTGCGGGCTGGTATTGATCTCGCACCCAACAAGCACCAACAAACCTTTGCTATTCACTACAACACCTTTGGTGTTGCTAGTTTAGCACTTTGGATTGTTGGGGATTGTTGTAGGGCGAGGGTTGGGTTGGTAGGGTTTGAACAACTCGTCACTTTTCAGATCTGAACTCTTGCTAAAGCCATTTTTCTTGAACTAATCCATGGCTGCCTAGTAATTCCGCCAGGATACACCGTCGCACTTAGATCGCGATAGCGATCGGCCTAGATCTTTGTTGAAAGCGTGCATTACCATTCTGGAAATTAGAGATCAAGACCTTTCCAACGCGTACCTGCTCATAGTTTAAGGTTACGTGAGCTGCATGCAATGTTCCGTCGAAGTCGGCGGACTTAATCTCTTGTACGCTCTCCAGATTCGCTCGCTTTCCATCAGGAAGTGCCTTGATGAATATATCAGCAGTGTTGGCCCGAGTGGCCACGTGAGCAAGACGAAGCTTACCACGCTGCTGCAACTCTCGTGCCAGGAAGTAACGCAGAGCGATGTGCTTCGTTCTGTGCTCCGGTTTGTGCTCCTGACACAAGGCAATGGCGGCCTTGTTGTCAACGTACAGCACTGCAGGAGAACGAGGCCGCTCTCCCAAGTCGGTCAGCGGGTAGGTGAGCTAGCGTAACTCCTGTGCAGCCATGGCTATGGTGTAGATCTTAGCCTCACAACTGGAGCTGAGAACAGAAGACGAGCGTGTAGAACGCCAAGAAACTGAACCAGAGCCAAGGCTGAAGGTGTAACCCTGTGACGACCGTTGCGTAGCCAGGTCGTCAACCCAAGAAGCGTCCGAGTGCCCAGTGAGGACATCTGGGCTCCGCCCTCCAAGCATGAGCCCTATGCCCGATGTACTGCACAAGTAGCGCAGTACCCTCTTAGCAGCAGCCATGTGCTCTGGTCTGTGCCTACCAGGAGCCACGTAGCGAGCCAGAAGGCCAAGAGGGTACGCAAGGTCAGGTCGAGTGCAGGTCATTAGATACATGAGGCAGCCCACTAGCTCTGGGTACGGGCCACTCGGCTCTACGGACTAGTCCGAAGGTGGAGCTGAGAGCGAGTGTCCAGTAGCCAGAGGAGTGTGCTGTGGCGAGGACCAGGAGAAGCCGAAGCGCTGAAAGACCTGCTGCACCATGTGTGACTGAGTTAGTGTGATGGTGCGGCGTGCTCTGTCCCGGGTGATGTGCAAGCCAAGGTAGCTGCGCAGTTCACCCAGGTCTGTGCACGTGTGTCTCTTCTGCAGCTCCGACTTCACCAGGGCGAGAGCCTCAGTGTCAGCAGCGGCAAAGACCAAGTCGTCGACGTACACGAGGATGTAGAACAGTGGCAGCGAAGTGTCGGTGCGCAGAAACAGCGACGGGTCAGCAGTCGACGGAGCAAGAGCCGCAAGTGTAGTCCTCAGTGTGTCGTGCCACTCACGTGGTGCCTGGCGGATACCGTAGACTGGCTGCCGGAGGCTCCACTCGGTACCAAGAGGGAACGACCCAGTGAGGCCAAGAGGGCGGCGCAGCCAGATCTCCTCGTGCAGGTTGCCCTGTAGGAAAGCTGTGCTGAAGTCAAGAGAGTGAAGCTCGTAGTCGCGCTGAGCGGCTATGTGCAGCAGCACCCAAAGAGTAGTCATCTTCGGGGTGGGGGAGAAGGTCTGAAAGAAGTCAACTCCCTGTCGCTGACTGAAACCTCGAGCAACGTAACGCGCCTTGAAGACAGGCGGAGAACCTGGCGGCCGCTTCACCCTGAAAATCCACATGCCACTGACGATGTTCGCCCCAGGAGGGGGAACCTCGTCAACGTAAGTGTCTGTGGACTTCCAGGATGCCATCGCTGCGTCCATGGTTGTCTGCCACGGAGAGGAGTACTCACCCACGATCGCCTCAGCGTAAGAGCGCGGGGTCGGGATGTCTGGAGCATCCGGGTCTCCCTCGACAGGCGGCAGCAAAGTCAACAAGCTCAGCAACAAAGGCAGACGCAACAGTAGACTCAAACGACGGGTCAGTGACACCTGTGGCTAGCAGACGCGTGACAGTAGGATGAGCAGCACGGGTGCGGTCAGACTCAGGCTCAGGAACGGTAGGCAGAGAAGACGCAGGAGGGGACGGCAGGGGGATACGCTGCGGAGGAGAGGAAAGACGACGAACTACGAGGTGGGTGCCGGGGACAGTCGGCTGACGGGAACGAGGAACACGACAACCGGAACTACTAGAACGGACAGGCGAGACAGGATGCGACGCGGGCTCACGACGCTCAGTAAAACCCCCTGTCTGCTCAGTGTAAGGAGAAGGAGCAGGCAGCGGTGAGCCAGGCTGTAACGGAAGACGAGTAGACAAAGGGAGACTAAGAACTTGGCGAAGCACAGAGTCAGGCGGTGGCTGAGACGACGGAGACAGTGGAGCGAAGAACAGGCACGACTGTGCAGTGCCACCAGCACCAGCAGCTCCAGCACCCCCAGCAGCTCTAGCACCTCCAGTAGCTCCAGAACCCTCAGCGCTAGCTCCTCCAGGACCAGCTCCACCAGCAGCAGCACCCCCAGAACCAGCACCTCCAGTCCCAGGGTCTCCAGTCTCAGTGTCTCAAGCAGCAGCACCCCCGGACCCAGGGTCTCCAGCAGCAGCACCCTCAGGCTCAGTAGCACCTCCAACCCCAGCAACTCCAGTACCTCCAGTACGAGCACCTCCGGGACCAGCACCACTCCCAGCTCCAGTGACAACAGCAGAAACACCTCCAGCGGCAGAGCCCCAAGCTTCAGAAGCGCGACCCTGACGGCGACCGTACCAGACGTGCAGCTGCTGTGAGGTGAGAGGCACACGCGGACGAAGGCGGCTACTCAAGGGAGACCGCGCAACAGCAGACTCAGAACCCTCAGCGCCAGCATCCGCAGCAGCTCCAGAACCTCTAGCACCAGCACCTGCAGCAGCTCTAGAACCTCCAGCGCCAGCACCCGCAACAGCTCCAAAACCTCCAGCGCCAGCACCTGCAGCAGCTCCAGAACCTCCAGCGCCAACACCCGCAGCAACTCCAGAACCTCCAGCGCCAGCACCTGCAGCAGCTCCAGAACCTCCAGCGCCAGCACCCGCAGCAGCTCCAAAACCTCCAGTGCTAGCACCCGCAGCAGCTCCAGAACCCCCAGCTCCAGCACCCTCAGCAGCAGCACCCCGAGCAGGACCACCCTCAGCAGGACCTGAGTCACCAGTGACCTCAACCGGCGCAGTCAAGGGAGGAGGGTCTACCTGAGACACACCTGAAGGAGCAGGACCGGGAGTGAGGAGGGGGTCACCCTAGGGAGCACCTGGAGCAAGGAAGAGCGGCGGGGAGGGGAGAGGGGCAGTGCGGTAGGGAAGAGACGGTAAAAGGGAACCAACTCGTCGAACGTGACGTCCTGAGAGGGGAAGACACGGCGCGAGGTGGGGTGGTAAAACTGCCAACCAGGCGCGTCAGGGACAAAGCGAAGGAAGACACAGGGAACAGCACCGGCGGAGAGCTTGTCCGCAGTGGTATCGCGGACAAAGGCACGAGCACCCCAGACCCGGAAACGCGACGCATCGCCAACCTTCCCCGTCCACAGCAGTGTGGGCGAGGTCTCCGGCAAGGAGACACAGGGCCAGAGTTTGAGCTGATGCGCGGCGTACCGGACCGCAAACGACCACAAAAAATGGGGGGCAGCCGCATGGATCATGGAGGTACGAGCGACCTCCATGACTAAGCCAATGCAGCGCTCAGCAACCCCATTCTGCTGCGGAGAGGCCAGAAGCGTGAACGACTGGGTGATGCCGTGCTCCTCACAGAAGGCTGCCAAGAGGTCGGAGGAAAACTCACCACCTCTGTCAGAGTGCAGACGCACGACGGGAAACTCCGTCCCAAACCGCTCGCGGAGCTGGAGACGAGCAGCGCGGATCCAGGGGATCAAAACATCAGGGACTTCACCCTTGGTGCGCAAGGGGAAGACCGTGGTGTAACGCGTGTAGTCGTCGATGACCAGCAGGAAGTATCGCTCGTGGCCCTGTCCACGGACGCGGGCTGGGCCCCACACGTCCAGGTGGAGAGTTTGCAGGGGAGCCTCTGTGGGAGGGAACGAGGAGGAGTGAAGAGCGGCGCGCTTCCGCCCCTCGACACAGGGAAGACAGGGAGGAGCAGGCGAGGGTGGGAGGGGAGGGAGAACCCTGGGAAGACCAGAGACAAGGACACGGCGGTGCATGCTACGAAGGCGCTGCACCGGGGGGTGACCAAGGCGGTGGTGCCAAAGGAGGGTCTGGTGCGACAAGGCGCGACACGAGCAGGGGGCCGACAACTGACCTGACGCAGACCCAGACGCAGCTACCTGAGGTGACTCAGTGGTTAGTGTGTACAGGCCCGACCCCGGCTGCCGAGTGAAGGTAGCCAGGTGACGACCCGTCTGAGCACACGTGCAGTGTGTCACACGCTTGTAGGCAGGGGTGAACTGGTGAACACCCGCGTCCTGGAGCGCAGAACCCGCCACCAAGTTCGTAGAGAATGAGGGGAGGTGAAGACCCGACAGTGTGCCGGACGGGACAGCAGGACAAGGGAGGATAGTGGAGGAGGTCGCACGGACTGGACCCCCAGAGGGGTCTGCCAGAGAGACTGGAACCGGCCGACTGAGCGGCGTGAGGGTGGTGCTGTCGCGAAAGAAGGAGCGAGAAGCACCAGAGTCAGGTGTGAAGGTGTACAAGGCCTGAGCAGGCGCAGTACCAGAGAAAGCAGATTCACGAGCACCTCGAGCAGCATTCTCACCTGTACCTAGAGCAGGAGACACACTAGCCCCTAGAGCAGCAGCCTCACCAGCACCTAGAGCAGTAGGCTCTATACCTGGGTCAGGCGGTACGCACAGGTAACAGGCACGCTCAACACTAGTAGGCAGTGCATACATGGCAGTGAGAATAGCATCATAGTCAAGAGCAAAGATATCTACCCTCTGCCTAAGCAGCTCCACCAAATCGGGGATCTCAGCCTCGTCGCCAAACTCGGTACGCCAGGCGTCGCTCAGACGGGCAAAGCAGCGGGACTCTGTGTGAGTGAGTGTCCCGCAAGCCTGACCAGTCCAAGCACCAGTGCGAATGACGTACGGGCAGCGAACGGTACTCAGAAACCCTCTACTCTGGCGTACCACTTGTGAAGCTACTGGGACGTAAGTGTCTCGCGTGGACGCCGCTGCAGCTGCAGCTGGCCACTACCAGACTCTCCCAACTGACCAGCTCCAGGGCGACAGCTACGACAGCTACCGCGACAACCCCAACTAGCGTACCACTCACTAAGCTGCTGGGGCGTGCAAGACTCGCGCGGACGTCGCTGGAGCTGCATCTGGCCACCGCCAGTAGTAGCAGTAGTAGTAGTAGCAGCAGCAGCGCGTGCAGGGCAGGCGCGGCAGGCAGGCAGGCCGGCAGGCAGGCAGGCAGGCGGCAGCGCACGAACAAGGTAGGTGCTCACCAGTGGCGGGAAGGGCAGGCGCACAACGGCGGCGACGGCGGGGCCGCTACAGCTGCGGCAGAGGAGGGCCGCGTCGGCGGTAGGGCAGGTCCGCGACAGCTGCTGCAGAGCGGGGCCGTGACAGCTGCAGGGCGGGGCCGCAACGGCGGCAGAAGGCTCTGCGGCAGCTGCTGCAGGGCGGGGCTGCGACTGCAGCAGGAGGCTCCGCGGCAGCTGCTGCAGGGCAGGGCCGCGACCGCGGCAGAAGGCTCCGTGGCAGCTGCTGCTGGGTAGGGCCGCGACTGTGGCAGGGCGCTCCGTGGCAGCTGCTGCAGGAGCGACGGTGGTAGCTGCTGCAGGGCGGCGTCCAGGGGCAGCCGTGAGGAACAGGGGCAGCCGCGGCGCGCGAGGCTGCAGCGCGCTGCGCGAGTTGCAGGCGCGGCGCGCGGGGCTGCACCGCGACGCGCGGGCAGCGAATGCGACGCGCGGGGCTGCAGCGCGACGCGCGGGCAGCGGGCGCAACGCGCAGGGCTGCAGCGCGACGCGCGGGCAGCGGACGCGACGCGCGGGGCTGCAGCGCGACGCGCGGGGCGGCGACCTGGCCTGACGGGTTTGCAGGGGCGGCTCGCGGGCCTGACGGGCCTGCAGGGGCGGCTCGCGGGCCTGACAGGCCTGCCGAGGCGGCTAGCAGGCCTGACCGGCCTGCAGGGACGGCTGGCGGGCCTGACGGGCCTGCAGGGGCGGCGCTCTGGCCTGACGGGCCTGTAGGGGCGGCGCTCTGGCCTGACGGGCCTGCAAGGGCGGCTCAAGGGCCTGACGGGCCTGCAGGGTCGGCTAACGGGCCTGACGGGCCCGCAAGGGCGACGCACGAGCCTTACGAGGCTGTAGGGGCGGCGCGCGGGCCGTACGGGCCTGCAGGGGCGGCGCGCTGGCCTAGGGCAGCAGTAGGCAGCGCGAGGGCTGCAGGACGGCGCGCGCAGCGCAGCATGGCACAAGGCAAGGCAGGCAGGCAGGCAGGCTCAGGACAATACGTGGGGTAGCGTGGTAAACGCAACGGTAGGTGGGCTCGAAAAAAACCGGTCCTACGGATCTAGTGCTCTGAAACCATGTTAGAATTTAGCAGCACGAATGATTGAACTATGGAAGAGTTGGGTACAAATATGAAACCCTAAAGTGGGTTGTACCCCATATTGGCTACCCCACTACATCCTAAACATGTATAGTAGATATAACGTTTGACACCTGTGATTGGTCAGGTGGAGGACACAGGAGAGGTGGAGTAAGGCCACTGGAAGACGAAAGACTAAGAACCTGGCAAAGTGCCGAGTCAGCTGGTGGCAGTGACAGCTGTGGATGCGGCAAGAAAAACGGTTGCCACTGCACATTACCAGAGCCTCTAGCTCCAGTACCTCCAGCACTAGTACCTCCAGCAGCTCCAGTACCTCCGGCTCTAGCACCTCCAGCACCTGCAGCTCTAGGACCTCCAGAACCTTTAGCACCAGTACCTCCAGCACATCCAGCTCTAGTGCCTCCAGCACCAGCAGCTCCAGTATCTCCAGTTCCTCCAGCTCTAGGAACTCCAATACCAGCAGCTCCAGTACCTCCAGCAACTCCAGCTCCAGCACCTCCAGCGCCAGTAGCTCCAGTACCTCCAGCTCCAGCAGCTCCAGTTTCTACAGCTCCAGCAGCTCTAGTACCTCCATCACCAGCAACTCCAAGACCACCAGCTCCTCCAGCTCCAAAACCTCCAGCACCAGAAGCTCCAGTACCCCAACCAGAGCAACCTCGCCGAAGAACCCACTTGCGAAGGTGTTGCGGCGAAAAAGTCTCCTGTTGATGAGACTGCAGCTGCTGTCCAGCGCCAGGACCTCCAGAAGGAGCACCCCCGACTCCACCACAACTTGGACGTGCAACGACCCCAGAATCAGCACCCTAAGGAGCAACACCCCCAGAACCAGCACCCAGACTCAGCACCCCCAGACTCAGCACCCCCAGAATTAGCACCCCCATGACCAACATCCCCAGAGTCCTCACCCCCAATATAACCACCCCCAATAGCACCGGAGTCCACAGCGACACGCTACAGAGGCGGCGAAGACAGCCAAGGCGGAAAACCGGGACGGGTCTCCAAACGCGGGGAGCGGCGAGTGGCCGTTGTGTCGTCAGCAGCGGGGTCACACCCCTCAGCTGGGTCAGAGGTGTCAAAGGAGACCTCCAAAGGCTCAACCAAGGGGGGTGGGCCGACCTGAGACACACGTGAGAGAGCAGGACCCTGTGGGGGGAGGGGGTCTACCGGGGGGGCTTGGAACGAGGAAGAGGGGCGCCGAGGGGACAGGAGAAGACGCTGTTAAAGTGGTAAGTATCTTAACTCAGGAGCCATGGCTAGAAGTAGCGTGAGGCACGGGAGTAGCATGAGCATGAGAGAGAGTATCGACCAAGAAGGGGCATTCACTATAGTTCGGAAGGTACAAATAGGAAATGCAAGCAAGCATTGAGGTACACCACCAAGAGTAACAAGGGATAACTACAGTAAACTACACAACAAGTAGTTTATATAGAAGTTATATTTCAACACACCCCCCAAACTGCTTGCAATAGTAGCTAGCATAGTCAACACCCCCCTGAAGCGGTAAACCTGGCGCAGTGGAAGAGGGCGGAGAGACAAGTAAGGAGGAGGAGGCGAGAGAGAGAAAGAGAGAGAGAGAGGCACCTAGGAGCTAGTCCTTAGCCTCTCCAGCACTATTCAACCTAGTATATAGTGCTCCTCTGCAGCTAGCTCTCTTCATTGTTCGGTTCTCTTTTCAGTTGTTTCTCCTAACCGAGCGGAGAGAGAGAGGAGAGAGAGAGAGAGAGAGAGAGAGAGAGAGAGAGAGAGAGAGAGAGAGAGAGAGAGAGAGAGAGAGAGAGAGAGAGGCACCTAGGAGCTAGTCCTTAGCCTCTCCAGCACTATTCAGCCTAGTATATAGTGCTCCTCTGCAGCTAGCTCTCTTCATTGTTCGGTTTCCTTTTCATTTGTTTCTCCTAACCGAGCGGCTCGCGCCGGCCGCCTTCGGCGGAACGACAAGCACACAACACTCAGAGTTGCTCGCAACAGGCATACAAACATGGCAAGCCCTACCGCGGCCTAGCCGCGCAAACCTCTAATGGCAGAGCCGGAGCCCGCGTCTACAGGCGGTGAGCTCCGAGGGCGTGAAGAATGCCCGTCAGGGAGCGCCACAGCTCCCGGACCACAAGCGTGCTTGCGCCGATCGCCGCGGCTCCAGATCCAGCGCGCAAGTGCCGCCTCAGGCCCCGGACAGCGTCGTCAAGCTGTCCCGCAGCAGCAGCGCCTCCCTCCGCGGGCGCAGCCAACACGGGTGCCAGCAGCACCGCGAGCTGGTCCGCCGCGTCCAGACAAGTGTCACGCTGGCGGCCACCGAAGGACTCAGGAGGGACCACGGGGAGAGACGAATGTGCAACCACCTGAATCAGCAGCAGCGCATGAAGACTCTCAGCAAGGCGATGGAGTTGGCCGAGCGTCGCCTCCGGAACGCGAGTCTGCGGAGGCTGAAGAGCCTCCGCCAGGAACAGGAGCGGCTGATCCTCATCAGCCCGATGTGAACGCGGCGCGGCAGACGCGCCGCCACCTGCGGCCACAAATTCAACCCCCGCAACAGGCGGAACTGGCGGCAAACGAAGACGCACGCCGGGGATTGGCGCCGACGCAGCGGGAGCAAGGGCCGTTGGGATGTGCACCCGCGGAGGGGGTGCGGCAACAGGCGGCGGGCTCAAGGGGAGTGCAGGCTGTCGCGGAGCCTCAAGGACCGGCGAGGCGCGCATCGAGCTGCTCTGGCTCTGCGACGCCTTCTCCTCGCGCACTGCCCTCGACACCTCCCGCTGAAGATCTGCCATCGTCACCGGCGGACGGTACCCCCCGCCACCACCGCGCCCGCGGTAACCCCTCCGATCCCCCTGACCACCGGGGTGAGCAGCCCAGTGAGGCTGTTGCTGATAACACTGGGGAGAATCATGACGGCGACGAGACGACCTGCGAGCCAGGCGAGGCACGGGGGAATGAGGACGGGACGGGCGGCGGTCAGGTGACTGGGGACGTGACGGCTGACCTGCCGGGGCCATCGGAGCCACAGCAGGCACAAACGGACCCGCCGTCGAGGGTGCAACCAAAGGAGCCGGGCCGTCAGTGGTGGCAGACACCGCCAGCAGCGACCGTGCAACGGCGGGGATCGCCGCAGGGAGGACAACAGCGGCAGGGAGCGCTGCAGGAACGCCGGGGGCAGACTGCGCAACGACGGGAGCAGACATTGCGGGTAGCGCAGACGGTTCAGGATCGGGACCAGGGGCAGGAACAGACGGCTCTACAGCAGCGGCAAGGGGTGCAGGAAGAGCAGCCGGACCGGACGGAACAGCAACAGGGGTAGACGGGCCGGAATCGGGAGCGGCATGAGGAGCTGCGGGTGCGAGGGGAAGAATCATTTCAGAGACTGCTGACACGGGCTTCGGAGCCTGCGGTAGAGGGGGCTTTGTCGCCGTGGTCACCTTTTCGGGGCCCGAATGGGGCGTGGCGACCACAGCCGACCAGGCGGCAGCGCGCTCTGGCGACGGCCCGTCAGCTCCTGCAATCACCATCGCTCGTACAAGGAGGCCCAGGGGCTAGGAGGCAGGCGGCTAGTGGTACAGGTGGAGGCCCGGAGAATGGGTACCAGGCAGCAGCAAGAAGGGCTTTAACTGCTCTGGAAGAAGCTAACGAGGAGGAAGAATTACGGGACCCTACTTATAGGGAGGAAGCTCTACCTGAGAGCGAGGAAGGAGAGTCAGAGGGGGAAGACGGGACGAGAGAGACGGCGAGGAGAAGGACAGTGGATGTTGAGAGCCCAGCCCTGCAACACCCACACGCTGATCCGGGACCGTCCGATGATGATCGGACGGGGGTTATTCCAACTTCAGCTACACCAGCAAGGATGCGCCATGCTCGGCAAAATCGAACCGCCAATTCCGGGGTCGCGACGCGGTCGAGCCAGCGCAGCTTCCACACGGAGTGCCGTATTCGAGGGAAGGCGTACGGCTTCTTGGAAGCTATCTAGGGCCGGACTCAGGAGCAGCCAAATTCCTGTCAAGCCAGCTAGAAGAATTGACGAAGCCATTACACCTCCTTGAACGAGCCGACCCTCAGGTAGCTTCATTGCTACTCACCCGTTGCATCTCCAGGCGGGTGGCTTATCTCACCCGTACGACACCTCTCCACCTACTCCCTCGCGATATTTGGAGCCAGTGGGGACGGGACCTACTCATCGCACTCCTAGTATCATGCGATATCCGCGTCCCCACATGCGAAACCGAGCAGGCCCGAGTATGGGCACAGGCGTCACTGCCACCATCACTAGGAGGCATCGGCCTCACAGACCCGTTAGTCGAAGGTGTATATGGGTACACGGCGAGTTTCACCCAGGCGGCGCTTTTTCTCTCCACCCTGGCGCTAGAACCATTTGGTGCCCTGATCCGAGCTAGGAATCACATGCTCTCACCACGGGATGTCACCACACCACTGCACACATGGCTTACCGAATGCGAAGCCGCATTGCCAAAGGACGCGCGTGAAATTTTAGAACAGGAGCGACTGAAGCGGTCGGACACTCGACTCCAACACGTACTCGGCTTGAAGGTGCACGGCAGCAGATACGCCGTGCAGGTGCAGGCCACGAGGCGCATGAAACCGAACCCACTTTCAGGCCATACGCAGCGTTTGTTCTCACTGACGGGGTACGGCACCGGCGACTGGCTAACCGCGATTCCGATTGCCCCAAACCGACGAATAGGCCCGGTACATTTCGCCAACTCCGTTCGCTTTCGGCTCGGGCTCCCTTTCTCAACGCCAAAGAAATGCGACTGCTCTGACCACACACCTATCACCGACCCCCGCCTCCCAAATCACCTCTTTCGCTGCGGCACGGGTAGGCACTGCATCAATACCCACAACGAACTGCGTGACGCATGCGTCATCATGGCGCAGGACGCGGGGTTTATCGTTCACAGGGAATCAGCCGCCCACTGTCCCATTGAAGAGCAGACCGCTGACTTCACCATGACAGACCGTAGCAGCGGGGCAGTCTACGTCTGTGATGTGACCATCACGGACCCCATCAGCATAAGGGACCCTGAAGCACAGAAAGGCAGGGGGTGGGCGGCAAGGGAGCAAGCCGACAAAAAGATACAGCACTACGCTAACCGCCCAGATACGGTTAGCTTCTTCCCTCTGGCTGTGGAAACCTACGGCTGCCCTTGTGCCGAGGTACTTGTTTTTCTGAAGCTCTTAGCAGACACGGCGGCTCGGCGCCACTTCAACGCCGACTCAAAATCCTTTCATGCCGCGAAGTTTCTGCACCAGTTCAGACATAGATGGTCGGTGGCCCTTCAAAGGGCACAATCTGTAGGCCTCTTACTCAAGCTCAGGGAGGCGGCGGCGGCAGAGAACCCGCCAGTAGGCGGAATTCGGAAGGAACTGAACCTGGGGGATTGTTTTGCGGTGGTCGAGCCCCTCCTGGAGCTCTAGAGGGGGTTGTGGGTAGGATCCGGTGCGTTGGTTGTTTCCTAGGCCTCTATAAACCTGCATGCTTGTACTTTGCGGCTAAATCAATACAAGGACCATTAGAGAGAGAGAGAGAGAGAGAGAGAGAGAGAGGGAGAGAGAGAGAGAGAGAGAGAGAGAGGCATAGTCCCTCAGTCCCTTATCCTCTCAGCCTCTCAGCCAACCCTACCCCTAGTATATAAGGCCCTGGGCTTGGTCTGGTGGGTCATTATTCAGCTGAGGGTTCATTTCTTCTAACCCAACGGCTCGCGCCGGCCGCCTTCGGCGGCCGACGCTCGACAGCGCGGCCTTCGGCCACGCGTGAGGGGTGGCAAGGAAACACGCACACGATTGACTGCAAGCAACGGCATACAAACTATGGCGGCATCAACACAATCCTAAGCACCAATGTCAACACAGGGGCAAGCGGAGGCCGGATCTACATCCGGTGAGCTCCAAGGGCATGGAGAATGCCAGTTAATGTCCGCCAAAGCTCCCGGACCACCAGCGTACTTGCGCCGATCGCCGTGGCTCCAGATCCAGCGCGCAAATGCCAGGAACTGGAGCGGCTCCAGATCCAGCGCGCCTCCGCCAGGAACTGGAGCGGCTCATCAGCTGCATACTGAGCCGCTGCCGCGCCACCACCCGCGGCCACAAACTCCACCCCCGCAACAGGCGGAACCGTCGGCAGATGCAGACGAGAGCCGGGAGCTGGCGCCGCTACAGAGGGAGAGGGAGCAGACGGGACGAGGACAGGGGAAGGAAGTAAAGCGGTCGGCGGAGGGACCACAGGAGGCACATGCGGACGAGGAGCCATGCGCGCCGGCGCAGCCCGCGGCGACCTGCTCTGGCTCTGCGCCGCCCTCTCCTCGCGAACAGCCCGGGACACTTCCCGCTGAAGATCGGCCATCGTCACCGGCGGGCGGTACCCCCCACCGCGCTCGCGGGGACCCTTCCAGTCCCCCTGACCACCGGGGCGAGCAGGCCAGTCACGCTGCTGCTGGTGTCGCCGAGGAGAATCACGACGGCGACGAGACGACTTGCGATCCTGGTGAGGCGAGGGGGAATGAGGGCGAGACGATCGGCGATCAGGCGACGGCGGGCGCACCAGCTGACCAGCCGGGTCCACTGTTGTCGCAACAGGCGCGGATTGCGCCGCCGCTAAAGGCGCAACCGACGGAGCCGGGCCGCCAGTGGTGGCAGACGCCGCATTCGTCGACGAAACAGAAGCCGGTGCCGGCGCGTCGGGGACGGAAGCAGGCAGAGCAACGGGCGCCCCAGGTCCAAGAGCAGCCGCAGGAACAGACGGGCCATCTCCCAACACGGCAAGGGGATCCGCGGGTGCGTGGGGAAGAGTCTTTTCAGCGACTGTTGTCGAGGGCGTCGGAGCCGGCGGTACAGGGGGCTCCGTCGGCATGGTCGCCTTTCCGGGCCCCGACTGAGGCAGGGCGACCACAGCCGACCAGGCGGCAGCGCGCACTGGCGATGGCTCAGATGCACCGGCAATCACCATCTGGAGACCGGGGAGGCAGCGGGGCCAGGAGGCAGGTTACGAGCGGAGCAAGCGGAGGTCCAGAAAACGGGTATCAAGCGGCGGGGCGTAGGGCTTTAAGGGCCTTGGAGGCAACTAATGAGGATTCTAGGGATGACGAGATAAGGGACCCACCTTATAGGGAAGAATCCCTCCCTCCAAGCGAAGACGAGGGGATCGAGGACGAAGGCAGTACACGGGAGGCAACGGGAAGAGGAGTAGCGCGGGTAGGGCTCTTGGCCACGCAAGCAGCACAGGCGGCTCAGCGACTGTCCGATGCCAATCGAACGGGTGAAATTCCAACCCCAATCTTGCCAGGGCAGACGGGTCGCGCTCGACGGTATCAGACCGCTACTACCAATGTCGCGACGCGACAAACCACTCCGACACCCCGCTATTTTTCCCCTGACGAACTTGCGAAGAGAGCAGACTTGTTCGCAACAATCTCGAGCTGGGACATCGCGGCACTCTGCGACAGTCGCCAGCCTTCGCTGACACGTCGTTTACCGCCTAATCTGAGCCAACTGTTCTCGCTGGCGCTTCTGACACCGTTACTCCACCTATCGCGAAACCCTGAATCCGAGGAGGGTTGGCGCCTGCTGCTGTTTCTCCCGCGCCTAACACTTCGCCAGACCTCGCCACAACGACCGAATTGGCCGTGGGTCAAAGCCCAGCTCCGAGCCTTTCAGCGCGGCGAATGGGGGCAGCTATACCAGAATGCGGTCGACGCGGTCAACACACCCCCACCACCACGACACCAGCCTGACACGACCGGGGTCATCAGCCGAGCCGAGGGCCTGGCGAAACGTGGCAGCCTACGAAGGGCCGTGCTGGCCCTGGAGTCAACACCCGTCTGCACCCCGAGCCAGGAAATATTGGAAGAGCTGCGACAGAAGCACCCGCCAGCAGTACCCGAAGCAGTGACCTGGCCCGAGCCACCAGAGTCAAAGCTTTCCATCACTCATGCTGAGTTCTCCAAGCTTCTTGGAAGGTGCGAGAACGGGGTAGGGGCCGGACCTTCGGGTACGACATTTGAGCACCTACGTGACGCAGCGATCACCAACGGAATGGTTAGCACCCATCTGCACGCCTTGGTCAATACCATTCTCGGAGGGAATTTGCCAGGCCCGGTCGCAAAAATCCTGACAGCGTCACGGCTCATAGCTTTGGCCAAGCCTGGGGGAGGAGCCCGGCCAATTGCGATAGGCGAATGCTTGACAAGGCTGACGGCCAAGGCAGCCCTGATAGCCATGGGAGAAGCTGCACGCGAACATTTCCTGCCAATTCAGTACGGCGTGGCAGTGCCAGGTGGAGCTGAGGCACTAATTCACGCAGCCAGGGCATTCTTGGATGCCCGTCCCACAAGCCTGGTCCTGCAAGCCGATATATCGAACGCATTCAACAGCATTTCGCGAGATGCCATCGCCACTGCGTTACTGGAGCCCGGACTCTCGCCACTACAGCCATTTATAAAACTGACGTACGGTAACCCTTCGCAGCTTTTCCTCGACTCTGATTTCAACAGCGAACCACTGCAAAGTGAACGGGGCGTTCGGCAGGGTGATCCATTAGGCCCGTTAGTGTTTGCAGCGGGAATACACCCCACGCTCCGCGAGATTACAGATGCACACCCCAACGTGCTCTTCTTGGCATATGCGGACGATGTCACCTTCCTGGGTAACACTTCTGCCACTGTAGCAGCATTCACAGACTTCACAGCCAAGCTGGCACGCCTGGGCCTGACGCATAATCCGCAAAAATGTGCGGCCTGGAGCTCGACGACAGTCACACAAGCGCAACTCCCACCCGGGCTGCCGATTTCAACGAACGGGGTACGACTCCTTGGTAGCTACGTGGGGACGGACGCCGGAGCAGCCAAGTTCCTAACCGAACAGCTAGCCGAGATGACAAAGCCGCTGCCACTAATAGAACGAGCTGACCCCCAAGTAGCCGCGCTTCTACTCACGCGATGCATTTCTAGACGAGTAGCCTACCTCATCAGAACGACACCGCTTCACCTACTCCCCCGCGACACCTGGAGCCAGTGGGGTTGGGACCTGCTCACTACCTTACTCACCTCCTGCGACATCCGCATGCCAACTTGCCGCACTGAGCAAGCACGTGTGTGGGAGCAGGCGTCGCTGCCCACATCGCTAGGAGGCATCGGCATTACAGACCCGCTCGTTGAAGGAACCTACGGTTTTACAGCAAGTTTCACCCAAGCAGCGCTGTTCTTGTCCTCCCTGGCGCTAGCATCGGAGAACGCCTTGACGATCGCTCAGAACCACATGCTGCTGCCAAGAGATGACAGCACGCCGATGCATTCCTGGCTCAAGGAGTGCGAAGCAAGTCTGCCACTAGACGCGCGCGAGATCCTGGAGAAGGAGCGGCTGGAGCGATCGGATATTTGACTGCAACATGTGCTCGGGCTTAAGGTACACGGAAGCAAATATGCGGTACAGGTCCAAGCAACCAGGCGCATGCGGTTGAACCCACTGTCAGGCCACACGCAGCGTATGTTTTCGCTGACCGGGTACGGCACCGGCGATTGGCTGACCGCGATCCCCATTGAGCCCACCAGACGGATAGGCCCCGTACACTTCGCCAACGCCGTTCGATTCCGCCTGGCCCTCCCCTTTTCAACCCCTAAGAACTGCGACTGTGCGGACAAGACCGCCATCACCGATCCCCGCCTACTGAACCATCTCCTCCGCTGCGGTTTGGGCAAACACCGCATCAACACCCACAACGAGCTACGGGATGCATGCATTAGCATGGCGCAGCACGCAGGTTTCATTGTTCACGGCGAGTCGGCCGCCCATTGCCCTATCGAGGAACAAACCGCCGACTTCACAATGACGGATAGAAGCAGTGGGGCGGTTTATGTCTGTGATGTCACCATCACGGACCCCATCAGCACGAGAGACCCAGAGGCGCAGAAAGGCAGGGGATGGGCGGCACGGGAACAAGCCGATAAGAAAATCCAACATTACGCCAACCGGCCGGAGACGGTTGGCTTTTTCCCATTGGCAGTTGACACCTATGGTTGCCCATGCGCGGAAGTACCAACCTTCCTGAAGCTCCTTGCAGACACGGCGGCTCGGCGCCACTTTAACGCCGACTCCAAATCCTTTTATGCCGCCAAGTTCCTGCACCAGTTTCGGCAGCGGTGGTCAGTGGCCCTCCAAAGGGCCCAATCAGTGGGTCTTCTACTCAAGTTGGGCGAGGCAGCAGCAGCAGAGAACCCGCCTGTAGGGGGTATTGGGCAAGAGTTACACCTAGGGGTCTGTTTTGCTGTGGTAGAGCCCATCCTGGAGCTCTAGGGGAATAGTGGGTAGGATTGGTGCTTTGTTTGTTTGTTTGTTACATCCTTACACTGCATGCTTGTACCTTGCTGCTATATCAATACAAGGACCATTAGAGAGAGAGAGAGAGAGAGAGAGAGAGAGAGAGAGAGAGAGAGAGAGAGAGAGAGAGAGAGGCATAGTCCCTTAGTCCCTTATCCTCTCAGCCTCTCAGCCAACCCTACCCCTAGTATATAAGGCCCTGGGCTTGGTCTGGTGGGTCATTATTCAGCTGAGGGTTCATTTCTTCTAACCCAACGGCTCGCGCCGGCCGCCTTCGGCGGCCGACGCTCGACAGCGCGGCCTTCGGCCACGCGTGAGGGGTGGCAAGGAAACACGCACACGATTGACTGCAAGCAACGGCATACAAACTATGGCGGCATCAACACAATCCTAAGCACCAATGTCAACACAGGGGCAAGCGGAGGCCGGATCTACATCCGGTGAGCTCCAAGGGCATGGAGAATGCCAGTTAATGTCCGCCAAAGCTCCCGGACCACCAGCGTACTTGCGCCGATTGCCGCGGCTCCAGATCCAGCGCGCAAATGCCAGGAACTGGAGCGGCTCCAGAGCGCCAAGAGCGCCAGGGACTGGGACAGGGGGAACAACAACTTCCCCTGCAGGAGCAGCCGTCGTCGGCGCCACAACGGGAGCAGGAGGAACAGGAGCGACAGTCGGAGCGGGAGGAGCAACAGCCGGCGCAGACGGCGCAGCCTCGTTTACGATGTGAGAATCCGCGGATACGAGGGGAGGAGTCTTTTCAGCGTCTACTGTCGCGTGCTTCGGAGCAGACGGCGGCGGGGAACCCGTCGCCATGGTCCCCGCTCCGGAGGCAGCCGACGGCTTTTCAAACACAACCGACGCAGCGCCAGCGTGCATTGGCGAGTAATCGGTCACACCAGCAATCACCATCGCGAGAACAAGGAGCGCGAGGCGGAAGGCGCGAAGCTGCTAGCAGACAGGGAGGAGGGCCGGAGAACGGCTATCAGTCAGAGGCACGAAGGGCTTTAAACAGGTTAGATAATGACGAAGAGGGAACGGACCCCTCTTATAGGGAGGAGCCCATGCCCTCGAGCGAAGATGAAGGGACAGAAGGAGAGGAAGGAGTAAGGGAGAATGGGAGGAGGACGGGAGCAAGACCAAGACAGTCCCTTGGCGAGCAAATGGACACCGCTGGTGGACCGTCCGATGCCGATCGTACGGGCGACATTCCACCCACACCATCACGAGCAAGGACGGGCCGCACCAGGCGACATTGGGCCGCCGCAGACACGACGGCGGTGCGGGAAAATCCAAATCTCCCTCGCTATTTCACGCCAGAGGAGCTGGCGGTGCGGGCAGACTGGTTCGCGGACATCGCGAACTGGGATATCCCTGCTCTCTGCGACAGACGGCAACCATCTCTGGCACGGCGGTTACCGCCAAACCTGTGCCAGTTGTTTTCGCTGACGCTACTGACCCCGTTACTCCACCTGTCACGAAACCCGGAATCAGAGGCAGGTTGGCGCCTCCTCCTCTTTCTGCCACGCCTGACGCTTCGCCAAAACTCGCCACGGAAACCGAACTGGCCCCAGATCAAGGCCCGGCTCCGAGCCTTCCAGCGTGGCGAGTGGGACCAACTGTACAAGGACGCGATTGAAGCAGTCAACTCACCCGCGCCACCAAGTCATCAGCCCGACGCTACCGGGGTCATCAGCAGAGCCGAGGGGCTGGCGAAACGGGGTAGCCTGCGCCGAGCAGTGTTGGCATTAGAGTCAACGCCAGTCTGCAAACCAACCCCAGAAATTCTGGAGGAGCTCCGACGGAAACATCCGCTAGCCGAATCAGGACAAACGACGTGGCCACCCACGTCCGAGTCAAAATTATCCATCTCCCACGCTGACTTCGCCAAACTACTGGGGAGGTGTGAGAATGGGGTCGGTGCCGGCCCTTCGGGAACAACTTTCGAGCACATGCGCGACGCGGCAATCACGAATGGGCGAGTCAGCACCCATCTGCACGCATTGATAAACACCATTTTGGGGGGCAACCTACCAGCACCGGTGGCGGACCTACTGACAGCCTCGCGACTCATAGCCCTGGCCAAACCTGGTGGGGGGGCTCGACCAATCGCGATTGGCGAGTGCATCACTCGGCTGACAGCCAAGGCAGCCCTCGCAGCCACGGGCGATGCTGCACGTGACTATTTCCTGCCTCAACAGTATGGTTTGGTTGTGCCAGGTGGGGCCGAGGCAGTTATCCACGTGGCGCGGGCGTATCTGGACAAGCTACCCAACAGCCTGGTGCTGCAGACCGACATCTCGAATGCATTCAACAGCATATCCCGACAAGCTATCGCGACGGCGTTACAAGAACCCGGGCTATCGCCACTAGTGCCGCTGGTGAAACTGACCTATGGTAACCCGTCCAAGTTGCACCTCGACGCAAATTTCAAATGTGACCCACTGATCAGCGAACGGGGCGTGCGTCAAGGGGACCCACTCGGTCCGTTACTATTCGCGGCAGGAATACACCCAGCACTTCGCGACATTGCTGAGGCATATCCACAGGTGCTTTGTCTGGCTTACGCAGACGATGTCACATTCCTTGGGGAGGCGGCGGACACTGTAGCCGCATTTAATCACTTCACCGAGAGGTTGGCGCACCTGGGGCTAAGACACAACGCGCAGAAATGCGCAGCCTGGAGCAGGGAAGCAGCAGTGAAGGATCAGCTGCCGCAAGGAGTTCCATTTTCCCAAGACGGCGTGCGCTTGCTGGGAAGCTTTGTGGGCCCTGACAGCGGGGCATCACAGTTCTTGTCGGGTCAGTTACACGAAATGGCAAATCCTTTGCCACTCCTCGAGAAAGCCGACCCCCAGGTAGCATCGCTATTGCTCACCCGCTGTATCTCGAGGCGGGTGGCATACCTCACCAGAACGACACCGCTCCACCTCCTGCCTCACGACACCTGGAGTCGGTGGGGCACTGATCTGCTTGCAGCGCTACTCACAGCATGCGGCATCCGCGTCCCCACCTGCCGCATTGAACAAGCACGTGTCTGGGCGCAGGCCTCACTACCGCCGTCCTTGGGAGGGATAGGCATTACCGAACCCCTAATCAAGGGAGTATACGGGTACGCAGCGAGCTTCACACAAGCCGCGCTTTTCCTGGCATCACTAGACGGCGCCCCTGATGGCGCCTTGACGCAGGCTCGGGATCACATGCTGCTGCCTGCAGACGTCGCCACGCCTCTCCACGCATGGCTATCGGAGTGCGAAGCGGCTTTACCAGAGGATGCACGGGAGATCCTGGAGAAGGAGCGGCTGGAGCGATCAGACATTAGGCTCCAGCACGCATTAGCACTAAGGGTACATGGAAGCAGATATGCGGTACAGGTCATGGAGACTCGACGGATGGCGCTGAACCCTCTGTGCGGACACACGCAGCGGATGTACTCACTCACTGGCTACGGGACCGGGGATTGGCTGAACGCTATCCCCATTGCGGCCAACAGGAGGATAGGGCCCACCCACTTCTCTAATGCCGTGCGTTTCCAGCTGACCCTCCCCTTCTCCACACCAAAGAAGTGTGACTGCGCTGATCACACCGCCATCACAGACCCCCGCCTCCCTAACCACCTACTCCGCTGCGGCACGGGCAAGCATCGCATCAACACCCATAACGACGTGCGCGATGCCTGCATTAGCATGGCCCAAGACGCGGGGTTCATTGTCCACAGCGAGTCATCGGCGCACTGCCCCATTGAGGAACAGACGGCAGATTTTACAATGACGGACAGAAGCAGTGGGACAGTCTACGTATGCGACGTCACCATTACTGACCCTATTAGCACTAGGGATCCAGAGGCGCAGAAAGGCAGGGGCTGGGCGGCAAGGGAGCAAGCGGACAAGAAGATCCAGCACTACGCCACCCTGCCAGAGACAGTGAAGTTCTTCCCACTTGCGGTAGACACCTACGGCTGCCCCTGCGCAGAGGTGCCAGCCTTCCTGAAGCTCTTGGCGGACACTGCAGCTCGGCGCCACTTCAACGCCGACTCCAAATCGTTCTATGCTGCAAAGTTCCTGCACCAGTTCAGGCAACGCTGGTCGGTGGCCTTGCAAAGGGCCCAATCTGTGGGTCTCCTGCTCAAGCTTGGAGAGGCTGCGGCAGTAGAAAACCGGCCTGTAGGGGGAATTGGGGACGAGTTGCACCTTGGGGACTGCTTTGCGGTCATTGAGCCTCTGGTGGAGTTGTAGATCTGCGGTGCTTGTGCTTTGCATGCGTGTAACCTATGCCTCTATGACTTGCATGCTTGTACTTGCCGTCTATATCAATACAAGGACCATTAGAGAGAGAGAGAGAGAGAGAGAGAGAGAGAGAGAGAGAGAGAGAGAGAGAGAGAGAGAGGGTAGGCCCCTAGTCCCTTAGCCTCTTAGCCTCTCAGCCGCCCCTTGCTCCGCTATATAAGGCCGTGGGCCTGGTGCTTGTCTCATTATTCATTTCGTGGGTTCATTCCTTCTAACCCAGCGGCTCGCGAGCGAGAGAGAGAGAGAGAGAGAGAGAGAGAGAGAGAGAGAGAGAGAGAGAGAGAGAGAGAGAGAGAGAGAGAGAGAGAGAGAGAGAGAGAGAGAGAGAGAGGCATAGACCCCTAGTCCCTTAGCCTCTTAGCCTCTCAGCCGCCCCTAGCTCCGCTATATAAGGCCGTGGGCCTGGTGCTTGTCTCATTATTCATTTCGTGGGTTCATTCCTTCTAACCCAGCGGCTCGCGTCGGCCGCCTTCGGCGGCCGACGCTCGACAGCGCGGCCTTCGGCCGCGCGTGAGGGGACGGCAAGGAACACGAACACAACCGAGGTTAAGCAAACGGCATACAAACAATGGCGGCATCAAGAACATCCTAAGCAGCAATGGCGACACAAGTAGAAGCGGAGCCCGCATCTACATGCGGTGAGCTCCAAGGGCGTGAAGAACGCCCGTCAGGGAGCGCCACAGCTCCCGGACCACAAGCGTGCTTGCGCCGATCGCCGCGGCTCCAGATCCAGCGCGCAAGTGCCGCCTCAGGCCCCGGACAGCTTCGTCGAGCTGTCCCGCAGCAGCAGCGCCTCCCTCCGCGGGCGCAGCCAGCACGGGCGCCAGCAGCACTGCGAGCTGGTCTGCCGCGTCCAAGCAAGGGTCACGCTGGCGAGAATGGAAGGTCTCAGGAGGAATCACCGGAAGCGACGAATGAGCCAGCACCTGAATCAGCAGCAGAGCATGGAGGCTGTCAGCGAGGCGGTGCAGCTGTCCAAGAGTCGCCTCGGGAACACGGGTCTGCGGAGGCTGCAGTGCCTCCGCCAGGAACTGAAGCGGCTCATCAGCGCCGGCGAGGAGAGCAAACGGAGCCGATAGCGAGCCTCCGCCCGCGGCCACAAACTCCACGCCAGCAACGGGTGGAAGCGGCGGCAGTTGCAGACGAGAACCAGGAACGGGCGCCGACGCGGCGGGAGCAAGCGCAGGCGGCGACTGAATCGGAGGGGGAGGCGCAGCAACAGGGGGGAGCGCAGCCGGACGGGGAGCCTCGTGGACGGGCGCGGCGCGCAGCGAACTGCTCTGACTCTGCGCCGCCCTCTCCTCCCGAACCGCCCTCGACACTTCACGCTGAAGATCCGCCATCGTCACAGGCGGGCGCAACCCCCCATAGGCGCGGGGACCTCCCCATTCCCCCTGACCCCCGGGGTGAGCAGGCCAGCGGGGGTGTCGCTGGAACCGCCGCGGAGACTCACGGCGGCGACGAGAGGACCGGCGGTCCTGATGGGGAGCAGGGGAATGCGGGCGTGACGAACGACGGTCAGGCGACGGAGGACGTGACGGCTGGCCAGCAGGAACTACCGCCGTCGCAGCAGGGGCGGGCGGTCCCGACGCCGTGGGCGCAACCAACGGAGCCGGCTCGCCAGTGGTGGCGGACACCGCCTTCGGTGACGAAGCAGAAGCATGCGCAGGCGAGCAAGGGACAGAGGCGCTCAGCGCAACAGGGGCGCCAGGGACAGGCGCAGGGGGGTCAGCAACAACCCCAACAGGGGAAGACGTCGACGGCGCGACAAGGGGAACCAGGGGGTCATGTGCTGCAGACTGGGCAACGGGATCCGCGGGTGCGTGGGGAGGAAGCTTTTCAGCGGCTGCTGTCACGAGGGTCGGAGCCGGCGGTAGAGGGGGCTTCATCGCCGTGGTCGCCCTTCCGGCCTCCGCCGGAGGCGTCGCGGCCACAGCCGACCAGGCGGCAACGAGCTCTGGCGACGGCTCAGGCGCACCGGCAATCACCATCCCTGGAGCAGGAAAACCGCGGGGCGAGAAGACAAACCGTAAGCGGAACAGGCGGAGGGCCGGAGAACGGGTATCAGGCGGCGGCACGAAGGGCTTTAAGTAACGCGGAGAAAAATAATGAAGAAGACGAGCGGGACGACCCCACTTATATGGAAGAAGCACTCCCCGAGAGCGAGGAGGAGGAGACGGAGGGGGAAGGCATGGCGAGAGAAGGACCAAGGAGAAGGGAAGAGGTAGTGCAGCAGCCAGTGGTGCAAGTGCCACAGATGGGTTTGCCGCCATCCGATGCCGATCGGACGGGTGTGAATCCAACCTCAAACCCACCAATGAGAGCGAGCCGCGATGGGAGAAATCGAGCCGCCAATGCCAGTCCGGCACTGCACCTACAGGCGTCAATTCCCCGCTACTTTTCACCCGATGAGCTAGCGAAGCGGACAGACCTGTTCGCGGCCATCGCGAACTGGGACTTGGCAGGACTATGCGATAGTCGTCAGCCCCCACTTTCGCGGCGTTTACCGCCAAATCTGTGCCAGCTGTTTTCGCTAGCGCTACTGACACCGTTACACCACCTATCACGAAACCCCGATTCGGAAACGGGATGGCGACTGCTGTTGTTTCTCCCGCGACTAACACTTCGCCAAACCTCGCCTGCACGCCCGAACTGGCCATGCGTCAAGAGACGGCTCTGAGCCTTCCAGCGTGGCGAATGGGATCAGCTGTACCAAGACGCGTTGACCGCAGTCAACACACCGCCCCCGCCAAGACATCAGCCAGATGCGACTGGTGTCATCAGCCGCGCAGAGAGCCTAGCAAAACGTGGGAGTCTGCGCCGAGCCGTGTTGGCCCTCGAGTCAACGCCCGTCTGCACGCCCAGTCCGGAAATATTGGAGGAGCTGGGACAGAAGCACCCACGTGCTGAAGACGAGGCAGTGACGTGGCCCGAAACACAGGGGTCAAAATTGTCAATCCCCCACGCTGACTTCGCTAAAATGTTGGCGAGGTGCGAAAATGGGGTTGGTGCCGGACCTTCAGGGATGACGTTCGAGCACCTACGCGATGCGGCGATCACGAACGGAATGGTCAGCACCCATCTCCACGCCTTGGTCAACACTGTGTTGGGAGGCAAATTGCCAGGCCCGGTAGCGAACCTGCTGACGGCATCACGACTCATCGCCCTCGCCAAGCCAGGGGGAGGGGCTAGGCCTATCGCCATCGGCGAATGCCTAACCAGGCTGGCAGCCAAGGCTGCCCTGTTAATCATGGGAGACCCGGTCCGCGAATTTTTCTTACCCCTACAGTACGGGGTAGCAGTTCCAGGTGGGGCAGAGGCAGTAATCCACGCAGCCAGGGCTTTTTCGGATGCCCGCCCGGACAGCCTGGTACTACAAGCCGACATTACAAACGCGTTCAACAGCATTTCGCGTTCCGCCATCGCCGACGCGTTACAAGAGCCCACCCTCTCGCCACTGCTGCCGCTCGTGCAACTGACATACGGTAACCCGTCGCAGCTACTACTGGACTCCAATTTCAACAGCGCACCACTGACAAGCGAACGCGGCGTACGCCAGAGAGACCCACTTGGGCCACTTCTATTTGCAGCAGGGATACACGCTACACTCCGAGAAACTGCCGAAGCACACCCGGACGTGCTGTGCCTGGCATATGCTGACGATGTCACCTTCCTGGGTGGCACAGACCGCACTGTAGCTGCATTCACATGCTTCACGACAAAATTGGCGCGCCTGGGCCTCGAACACAACCCACAGAAGTGTAGTGCCTGGAGCTCCTGCGCAATTGACACATCCTGCCTTCCGCCAGGAGTGCCGTTCTCTAAAGGTGGCATGAAACTACTGGGTAGCTTCGTGGGGCCAGACAGCGGCGCAGCTCGGTTCCTGGCGGGTCAGCTCGCCGAGATGGCGAAACCCTTACCCCTGCTCGAGCGAACGGACCCCCAGGTCGCAGCGCTGCTACTTACGCGATGCATATCGCGACGAGTTGCATATCTCACCAGGACGACCCCACTGCACCTTCTCCCTCGTGACACATGGAGCCAGTGGGGTAGGGATCTGCTCGCCACGCTCCTCACAGCTTGCGATATCCGTGTTCCCACGTGTCGAACCGAACAGTGACGGGTCTGGGAGCAAGCATCACTGCCGCCATCCTTGGGAGGGCTGGGCATCACCGACCCCCTAGTCGAAGGGATCTATGGTTTCGCAGCCAGTTTTACGCAGGCGGCATTGTACCTCGGGTGTTTACCGCTGGAGGAAGATACCGCCCTCACCCTGGCACGGAATCATATGCTACTGCCACGGGCTGACAGCACACCGCTACACGAGTGGCTGAAGGAGTGTGAGGAGGCACTGCCGCAGGATGCACGGGAGATACTCGAGACAGAGCGGCTCAAACGTTCCGACATCCGGCTCCAACACGTGCTTGGACTCAAGGTCCACGGAAGCAGATACGCAAAGCAGGTGCAGGCGACGAGGCGCATGAAGCCGAATCCGCTTGCGGGGCACACACAGAGGATGTTTTCAATGACGGGCTACGGCACAGGCGACTGGCTCACCGCGATCCCCATTGCCCCTGCTAGGCGGATAGGGCCGGTACACTTCGCAAATGCGGTCCGTTTCCGACTCGGCCTACCGTTTTCGACCCCCAAAAACTGTGACTGCACTGACCACACGGCTATCACAGACCCCCGCCTTCTGAACCACCTGCTCTGCTGCGGCACAGGCAAGCACCGCACGAACACGCACAACGAGCTAAGGGATGCCTGCGTCAGCATGGCGCAAGACGCAGGGTTTATAGTACACAGAGAGTCGGCCGCCTACTGCCCCATCGAGGAGCAAACCGCCGACTTCACTATGACCGACAGAAGCAGTGGGGCGGTTTACATCTGCGATGTAACCATCACTGACCCCATCAGCACCAGGGACCCAGAGGCACAGAAGGGCAGGGGGTGGGCGGCACGTGAGCAAGCGGACAAGAAAATAAAACATTACGCCAACCGCCCAGAGACGATAGGCTTCTTCCCACTGGCGGTAGACACCTACGGCTGCCCATGTGCCGAGGTCCCGGTCTTCCTCAAGCTCCTGGCAGACACAGCGGCTCGGCGCCACTTCAACGCCGACTCAAAATCCTTCTATGCCGCCAAGTTTCTGCATCAATTCAGACAGAGGTGGTCTGTGGCCCTCCAGAGGGCTCAGTCAGTGGGACTCTTGATCAAATTGGGGGAGGCTGCAGCAGCTGAGAACCCACCTGTTGGAGGCATAGGGCAGGAGATGCACCTTGGGGACTGCTTTGCGGTGGTCGAGCCTTTGCTGGAGCTCTAGAGTGTGTGACGGTGTGGTAGTTGTGTGACTGGTTGGCTTTGTTTGTTGGTTACCTAGGCCCTTATACCATGCATGCTTGTACTTTCCTGCTATATCAATACAAGGACCATTAGAGAGAGAGAGAGAGAGAGAGAGAGAGAGAGAGAGAGAGAGAGAGAGAGGGAGAGAGAGAGAGAGAGAGAGAGAGAGAGAGAGAGAGAGAGACCTAGTCCTTAGCCTCTCCAGCCACCTCCAGCCTAGTATAAAGGCCCTAGGATCTGTTCCTGGTGCCTCATTATTCGTTTCATAGTTCGTGTGCCCTCCTAACCGAGCGGGAGAGAGAGGAGAGAGAGAGAGAGAGAGAGAGAGAGAGAGAGAGAGAGAGAGAGAGAGAGAGAGAGAGAGAGAGAGAGAGAGAGAGAGAGAGAGAGACCTAGTCCTTAGCCTCTCCAGCCACCTCCAGCCTAGTATAAAGGCCCTAGGATCTGTTCCTGGCGCCTCATTATTCGTTTCATAGTTCGTGTGCCCTCCTAACCGAGCGGGAGAGAGAGGAGAGAGAGAGAGAGAGAGAGAGAGAGACCTAGTCCTTAGCCTCTCCAGCCACCTCCAGCCTAGTATAAAGGCCCTAGGATCTGTTCCTGGTGCCTCATTATTCGTTTCATAGTTCGTGTGCCCTCCTAACCGAGCGGGAGAGAGAGGAGAGAGAGAGAGAGAGAGAGACCTAGTCCTTAGCCTCTCCAGCCACCTCCAGCCTAGTATAAAGGCCCTAGGATCTGTTCCTGGTGCCTCATTATTCGTTTCATAGTTCGTGTGCCCTCCTAACCGAGCGGGAGAGAGAGGAGAGAGAGAGAGAGAGAGAGACCTAGTCCTTAGCCTCTCCAGCCACCTCCAGCCTAGTATAAAGGCCCTAGGATCTGTTCCTGGTGCACCATTATTCGTTTCATAGTTCGTGTGCCCTCCTAACCGAGCGGGAGAGAGAGGAGAGAGAGAGAGAGAGAGAGACCTAGTCCTTAGCCTCTCCAGCCACCTCCAGCCTAGTATAAAGGCCCTAGGATCTGTTCCTGGTGCCTCATTATTCGTTTCATAGTTCGTGTGCCCTCCTAACCGAGCGGCTCGCGCCGGCCGCCTTCGGCGGCCGACGCTCGATAGCGCGGCCTTCGGCCGCGCGTGAAGGGCGGCAAGGAAAACAGCAACATAAGCAACTATAGGAAAATACACAAGCATGCATCACTCCACAGAGGCCTAAGAGATACATGGAGCAAGAGGAGCCCGCAACCAGCAGCGGTGAGCTCCAGGGGCACGCGGCCGCCACATCCCGTCCGCGTCAAGCAGTGCAAGCTGCCCCAACAGTGCAAGAAGAGCCCGCGCCTACAGGCGGTGAGCTCCAAGGGCATGGAGAATGCCCGTCAGGGAGCGCCACAGCTCCCGGACCACAATTGTGCTTGCGCCGATCGCCGCGGCTCCAGATCCAGCGCGCAAGTGCCTCCTCAGGCCCCGGACAGCATCGTCAAGCTGTCCCGCAGCAGCAGCGCCTCCCTCCGCGGGCTCAGCCAACACGGGTGCCAACAGCGTCGCGAGCTGGTCTGCCGCGTCCAAGCACGTGTCACGCTGGCGGCCGCGGAACGTCTCCTCAGGAATCACGGGGAGAGACGAGTGAGCAAGAACCTGGATCAGCAGCAACGCGTGGAGGCTCTCCGCCAGTCGGTGGAGCTGGCCAAGAGTTGCTGCCGGAACTCGCGTCTGCGGAGGCTGCAGCGCCTCGGACAGAAATAGCAGCGGCGCATCAGCAGCAGCAAGGTGCGAACGCAGAGCCGCAGTGCCATCCCCAGCGGCAACAAACTCCACCCCCGAAACAGGCGGAACCGGGGGCAACTGCAGGCGTGACCCAGGAGCAGGCGCCGAGACGGAAGGAGACGGAGCAGACGGGACGAGGACAGAGGAAGGAAGTAGACCGGTCGGCGGAGGGACGGCAGGAGACACAGGCGGACGAGGAGCCTCGGGAGCCGGCGCAGCCCGCGACGAACTGCTCTGGCCTTGCGCCGCCCTCTCCTCGCGAACGGCCCGGGACACCTCCCGCTGAAGATCGGCCATCGTCACCGGCGGGCGGTACCCCCCACCACCACCGCGCCCGCGGGGACCCCTCCAGTCCCCTTGACCACCGGGCCAAGCAGGCCAGCGAGGCCGCTCCTGGTACCGCCGGGGAGAGTCACGACGGCGACGAGACGACTTGCGTTCCTGAGGAGGCGAGGGGGAATGAGGGCGAGACGATCGGCAATCCGGCGACGGAAGACGAGACGGCTGCGCTGCAAGGGCCGCCTGCAGTTGAGCAGGTGCCGCCGGTTTCGCGCCAGGAGGAGCAACCACCGGAGCAGGGGAGACAGTGGTGGAGGACACCGCCCTCGGGGAAGAAGAAGACGGCGGCGCAGACACGCCGGGAACAGACACGGCCGGGACAACGACCGCGCCAAGTGCAGGGGCAGGCATTGCAGCAGCCACCCTAGCAGACAGAGAAGCCTCCGCTGCCACCACGAGGGCAGGGAGCACGGGAGCCGCAGGCGGAGCAGACGGGCCAGCCGCTGCCACGCCTTGCGGAGCCACGGGTGCGTGGAGAGGAGTCCTTTCAGAGACTGTTGTCCCGGCGTTCGGAGCAGGCGGTAGAGGGGGTTTCGTCGCCGTGGTCCCCTTTTCGAGTCCCGACTGAGGCCTGGCGACAACAGCCGACCAGGCGACAACGCGCTCTGGCGACGGCTCATCAGCCCCGGCAATCACCACCATCTCGGACGCGAGGAGCACGCGGGACGAACCACGTAGCAGGAAGCGGAGTCGGCGGGGGCCCAGAGAACGGATACCAAGCAGCAGCACGTGTGGCTTTAAACAACCTACAATCAGCAGACGAAGACGACGAGAGAATGGACCCCTCTTATAGGAGAGACGCCACGCCGGATAGCGAGGATGAAGGGGAGGAGGAAAGGGACGAGATGAGGGTGAGCTCTGGGAGAAGAGAAGCCGGGGCCAGGATAGCACGAGCACAACCGCTCCAGGAGGCACGCACGCCGCACGATGCTGATCGGACGGTAGAGCCTCCAACATTCGCCTCACCAGCGGGACCGAGTCAGGCCCGGCGAAATCGGGCCGCGAGTAGGGGGGCTGCACCACGACAGGCCGCTTCGGCCCCCCGCTATTTTTCGTCTGAGGAACTGGCGAAGCGAACAGACCTGTTCGCTGCGGTAGGGGATTGGGATGTCGCAGCTTTGAGCGATAGTCGTCAGCCCCCGCTGTCGCGGCGCTTACCGCCAAACCTGTGTCAGCTGTTCTCGCTAGTGTTACTGACGCCGTTACAGCATCTCTCCCGAAACCCGGAGTCGGAAACAGGTTGGCGTCTGTTGCTATTTCTCCCGCGCCTGACCCTTCGCCAAACCTCGCCGCAACGACCGGACTGGCCGAAAGTCAAGGCCCGGCTGCGAGCCTTCCAACGTGGCGAATGGGAGCAACTGTACCTGGACACGATTGCTGCAGTCAACGCGCCACCCCCGCCCCGGCACAGGCCAGACGTGACGGGAGTAATCAAACGGGCCGAAGGGCTGGCGAAACGTGGCAGCCTACGACGAGCCGTTCTTGCATTGGAGTCAACGCCTGTCTGCACGCCCAGCCCCGAAATCTTGGATGAACTGCGCCAGAAGCACCCACCAGCTGTCGACGAAGAGGTGATCTGGTCGACACCGGAGAAGTCAACGATTTCCATCACCCACGCGGATTTCGCTAAGCTGTTGGGCAGGTGCGAAAATGGAGTTGGAGCTGGGCCGTCGGGAATGACATTTGAGCATTTGCGCGACTCGGCGATAACAAATGCGCTGGTCAGCACCCATCTGCACGCCCTGGTTAACACAATTCTGGGAGGCAATTTGCCAGACACGGTGGCGAATTTGTTAACCGCGTCGCGCCTCATTGCCTTGGCCAAACCAGGGGGGGGCGCTCGGCCAATCGCGATTGGCGAATGCCTGACGAGGCTAGCAGCCAAGGCAGCCCTGCTGGCAATGGGGGAAGCAGCTCGCGAATTCTTCCTTCCTCTACAGTACGGCGTGGCAGTGCCAGGTGGCGCCGAGACAGTGATCCACGCGGCCAGGGCTTTCTTGGACGCTCGCCCCGACAGCCTCGTGCTACAAGCAGACATCAGGAACGCATTCAACAGTATCTCGCGAAAAGCCATCGCCACCGCGTTACAAACCCCCACCCTCTCGCCGCTGCTGCCGCTCGTCAGGTTCACGTACGGTAACCCATCGCAGCTGATCCTAGATGCAACCTTCGATTCCGAACCACTGCGAAGCGAACGCGGTGTTCGCCAGGGGGACCCACTAGGCCCGCTGCTATTTGCAGCTGGAATACATGCCACGCTCTACGATACGGCGGACACACACCCCGGGGTACTGTGTTTGGCGTATGCGGATGACGTGACGTTCATCGGGGAACAAAGAGACACTGTAGCAGCATTTTCGTACTTCACCGACAAATTGTCACTCCTGGGGCTTGAGCACAACCCACGAAAATGTGCTGCGTGGAGCTCCAGTACGATACAAGCACCGCACTTACCCCCCGGAGTGCCGTTTTCAAACGACGGCGTCCAGCTACTGGGCAGTTTCCTTGGACCGGACGACGACGCCGCTTCTTTTCTGGCGGAGCAGTTGGCTGACATGGCGAAGCCGTTGAGGCTCATCGAACGAACGGATCCCCAGGTCGCATCACTACTTATCACGCGATGCATATCGAGGCGTGTCGCGTACTTGACCCGGACGACGCCCCTGAATCTTCTACCCCGCGACAAATGGAGCCAGTGGGGCATGGACCTCCTCACCACGCTCCTTACCGCCTGCGACATCCGCATGCCGACCAGCCATTCGGAGCAGACGAGGGTTTGGGAGCAAGCGTCACTGCCGCCGTCATTAGGAGGGCTAGGCATCACGAACCCCTTGATTGAGGGGGTCTACGGTTTTGCCGCGAGCTTCACCCAGGCGGCGCTGTTTCTCAACGACCTCACGCTGTGCGATGGGAATGCACTGAAGCAGGCACGGGACCACATGCTCATACCGCGGGATACCAGCACGCGCCTTCACGTTTGGGTGAAGGGGTGCGAGGAAGCGCTGCCGACAGACGCCCGGGAGATACTGGAAAAGGAGCGGTTGGAGCGATCGGACATACGTCTCCAACACGTCCTTGGGCTGCAGGTGCACGGCAGCAGATACGCCGTACAGGTCCAGGCAACCAGGCACATGCGATTGAACCCACTCTCCGGCCACACTCAGCGCATGTTTTCGCTGACGGGGTACGGCACCGGGGATTGGCTGACCGCGATACCTATCGAAGCGACTAGGCGGATGGGCCCCGTCCACTTCGCTAACTCCATCAAATTCCGCCTAGCTCTCCCCTTCTCGACTCCTAAGAATTGTGACTGCGCGGACAAAACGGCTATCACTGACCCCCGTCTGCCGAACCATCTCTTGCGCTGCGGTTTGGGCAAACACCGCATTAACAGTCACAACGAGCTGCGGGATGCATGCATCAGCATGGCGCAGCACGCAGGTTTCATTGTCCACAGCGAGTCGGCCGCTCATTGCCCCATCGAGGAACAAACCGCCGACTTCACCATGACGGATCGTAGCAGTGGGGCGGTATATGTGTGTGATGTCACTATCACGGATCCCATAAGCACGAGGGACCCAGAGGCGCAGAAAGGCAGGGGATGGGCGGCACGGGAACAAGCGGATAAGAAGATCCAGCACTACGCCAACCGGCCGGAGACGGTTGGCTTTTTCCCTCTGGCGGTCGACACCTATGGCTGCCCATGCGCGGAAGTACCCACCTTCCTGAAGCTGTTGGCAGATACGGCGGCTCGGCGGCACTTCAACGCCGACTCAAAATCATACTATGCCGCAAAGTTTCTACATCAGTTTCGACAAAGATGGTCGGCGGGGCCGCGTCAGTGAAGGCGGCGGGGCCGCAGGGGAAATGGCGACCCGAGGGGTCGCTAAAAAAAAAAGATCGCGCCTCGGGGGGCGCTTCGGTGGGCCCAAAAAAAAAACGGTCCGTAGAAGGACCCGCTCTATACCATGTGAGAATAAGCGAACAGGAATGGATGAACTAGAAGTGAAAAGAGTACAAGTAGTAAACCCTAGAATTGTGTACCCCCTATAGGCTAACCCACTGTAGCCTACACAAGTATAACATATATAATGTTTGACACACCCCCATAGGCAAAGTGGGGGAGAACAAGGGGTCACAAGACCAGTCAAGCAAAGCAAAGCAAGCTCAGGGTGGATCACAAAGTCACCACACAGTCCGAGCACAAGAGCAGGGCCAGAGGCCAGTTCACATACAGGAGTACAGACATATATATAAAACTAGACAAGCAAGAGCAGGTATATATATATGTCACAGTACAAGTAAAGTCAAGAGGAGAGCAAGTGAGGCAAGACAGACACAAGACCCAGCTGGGTGCAAAAGCGCTGATGATCACAAGGCGCGAGTGCCTTGGTGAACACATCAGCAGTGTTGGCCTCAGAGGCCACGTACGCAAGTCGCAACTGACCACGCTGCTGCAGCTCACGAGCAAGGAAGTAGCGGAGAGCAATGTGCTTCGTTCTGTGCTCCAAGCGCTGCTCTCGACACAAGGCCAGCATGGCCTTGTTGTCTACGTACAGCACTGGAGGAGAACGAGGCGGCTCTCCAAGGTCAGTCAGCAGGTAGGTGAGCCAGCGAAGCTCCTGTGCAGCCATGGCCCCGGCGTAGATCTCAGCCTCACAACTGGAGCTGAGAACCGAAGACGAGCGAGTAGACCGCCACGAGACAGAGCCGGAACCAAGGCTGAAGGTGTAACCCTGTGACGACCGCTGCGTAGCCTGGTCGTCAGCCCAAGAAGCGTCCGCGTGGCCGGTAAGGACCACTGGACTCCGCCCTCCAAGCACAAGCCCCATGCCCGACGTACTGCACAGGTAGCGCAATACCCTCTTCGCTGCAGCCATGTGCTCTGGTCTGTGTCTCCCAGGAGCAACATAGCGTGCAAGAATGCTCAGAGGGTATGCAAGGTCAGGTCGTGTGCAGGTCATCAGGTACATGAGGCAGCCAACAAGCTCTGCATACGGACCACTCGACTCTACGGACTCATCCGAAGGCAGAGCTGAGAGTGAGTGGCGAGTAGGCAGAGGAGTGGCCTGAGGCGAGGAGTACGTGAAGCCGAAGCGCTGAAGGACCTGCTGCACCATGTGTGACTGAGTCAAGGTAATGGTGCGGCGTGCTCTGTCCCGAGTGATCTGCAAGCCAAGGTAGCTGCGCAGTTCACCCAGGTCTGTGCACGTGTGTCTCTTCAGCAGTTCGGACTTCACGTAGGCGAGTCCAGCAGTGTCCGCTGTGGCAAAGACCAAGTCGTCGACGTACACGAGGATGTAGAACGGCGGCAGTGAAGTGTCGGTGCGCAGAAACAGCGACGGGTCAGCAGTAGAAGGAGCAAACCCAAGAGCCGCAAGCGTAGTCCTCAGTGTGTCGTGCCACTCACGCGGTGCCTGGCGGAGACCGTAGACTGGCCGTCGGAGGCTCCACTGGGTGCCAGGAGGGAAAGTCCCAGTGAAGCCAGGTGGACGGCGCAGCCAGATCTCCTCGTGCAGGCTACCCTGCAGGAACGCAGTGCTGAAGTCGAGAGAGTGAAGCTCGTAGTCGCGCTGAGCGGCTATGTGCAGCAGCACCCGAAGAGTGGTCATCTTCGGGGTGGGAGAGAAGGTCTGAAAGTAGTCAACTCCCTGCCGCTGACTGAAGCCACGAGCAACGTACCGCGCCTTGAAGACAGGTGGAGAGCCCGGCGGCCGCTTCACCCGGAAGATCCACATGCCACTGACGATGTTCGCCCCAGGAGGGGGAACTGCGTCAACGTAGGTGCCTGTGGACTTCCAGGAAGCCATCTCTGCATCCATAGCTGCCTGCCACTGAGAGGAGTAGGGACCCTCTACGGCCTCCGCGTAAGAACACGGAGTCGGGATGTCTAGTGCATCCGGGTCTCCCTCAGGGGCAAGCAGTACAGACGCGAGATGAGGTGAAGCAGCCGCTAGACACTGTAACTCCTCCTGTCTGTCCTCTAGGACGTCCGTGCCAAGAGCACACTCACCCCCGACGGACGGAGGATAGACAGACGCAGACTCAGCAACAAGACCAGCAGCGTAGTCGAGACGACAGCGAGCAGCAAAGTCAACGAGCTCAGCGACTAGAGCAGACGCAGCAGTGGACTCAAAAGAGGGGTCAGTGACGACAGTAGCAAGCAGACGCGTGACAGTAGGACTGGCAGCGCGAAGAGAGTCCGACTTAGGGTCGGCAAGCGCAGGAAGAGAGGACTCAGGAGGAGAAGGCAAAGGGGCACGCAGAGGAGCAGTGGACGGACGCAGAGACATCCGGTGCGTGCCAGGGACAGGAGGAGGACGCTGACGCGAACCGCGACCACTAGCGCGAGCAGCACGAACAGGCGACGCGGGACGAGACGCAGGCTCACGACGCTCAGCAAGACCTCCAGTAGGACCAGTGTAAGGAGAGGGAGCAGGCAGAGGAGAGGAAGGCTCCAACAGTGACTGCGACTGGACAGGCTGTGGACACTCTACCGAAGGAGAAAGACCAAGAACCTGCTGTAGGAGCGGAACGAAGTACGGCCGAGGCCGCGCGGTAGCTCCAGACTCAGCAGGGACAGCACCAGCACCCTCAGCGACAGCACCAGCGCCACCAACACCTCCAGCGGCAGGACCTCCAGCAGCACCAGCAGCAGAACCACCGCCAGGACAGACAGCAGTAGTCTCAGCACCAACACCCTCAGCAGCTCCAGCTCCAGTAGGACTCGCAGGCCCAGTAGCTCCGGGACCGGCAGCACCAGCACCCTCCACGGTCGACGAAGCTCCAGCTCCAGCAGCACTCCTCCAGCGGCGAGCAAACCACTCACGCAGCTCCTGTGGAGAGAGGGGCTCCCGGCGAGTCGCAGCAGCAGGAGAAACCCCAGGCTCAGCAGCTCCAGACTCAGCACCCCCAGGCACAGCCGCTCCAGACTCAGCACCTCCAGGCTCAGCAGCTCCAGACTCAGCACCCCCAGACTCAGTAGCTCCAGCTCCAGTAGGACCCGCAGGCCCAGCAGCTCCGGGACCGGCGGTACCCTCAGCAGGCGAAGAAGCTCCAGCTCCAGCAGCACGCCTCCAGCGGCGAGCAAACCACTCGCGCAGCTCCTGTGGAGAGAGCGGCTCCCGCCGAGACGGAAGAATCGGAGAGCCCCCAGGTCCAGCAGGCGCAGGCTCCGCACCTCCAGGCCCAGCACCCCCAGGCTCAGCAGCTCCTGACGTAGCACCCTCCGGCTCAGCACCCCCCGGCTCAGCACCCCCAGACCCAGCACCCCCCGGCCTCGCACCCCCAGGCTCAGCACCCCCAGGCTCAGCACCCCCAGCAGCAGCACCCCCAGGCTCAGCACCCGCAGCAGGACCAGACTCAGCAGCAACCTCGACCGGCTCGACCGTGTCTACCTGGGACACACCCGAAGGGGCAGGAACCTGAGGGGGGAGGGGGTCTACCGGGGGGGGAACTGGTACCAGGAAGTCCGGTGGGGGGGGAAGGGAAGGAGTACGGTAGGGGAAGAGGCGGTAGAAGGGGACTGACTCGTCGAACGTGACGTCCTGGGAGGACAGAACACGACGAGAGGAGGGGTGGTAGAACTGCCACCCTGGAGCGTCAGGGGGGAAGCCAAGGAAGACACAGGGAGCAGCACGGGGGGACAGCTTGTCCGCAGACAAGTCGCGGACAAACGCCCGAGATCCCCAGACACGGAACGCAGACGCATCGCCGACCTTCCCCGTCCACAGTAACACTGGGGACATCGCGGGCCGAGAGACCCTGGGGTGAAGGTTGAGCTGATGCGCCGCGTACCGAACCGCAAACGGCCACAGAAAATGGGGGGCAGCCGCATGCATCATGGACGTACGAGCGACATCCATGACCATGCCAATGCGGCGCTCAGCAATCCCATTTTGCTGTGGAGAGTCCGGAAGCGTAAAGGTCTGGCGGATCCCCTGTGCACGACAGTAGTCTCGCAGAAGGCGAGAGGAGAACTCCCCACCTCGGTCAGAGTGCAGACGCAGAACAGGAAAGTCCGAGCCGAAGCTCCTCCTGAGCTGGAGACGAGCCTCGCGGATCCAGTCGATCAGCACCTCAGTGACAGCACCCTTGCTGCGCAAGGGGAAGACTGAGGTGTAACGCGAGTAGTCGTCAACCACCAACAGGAAGTAGCGCTCGTGACCCTGCCCACGGACGGGGGCCGGGCCCCACACGTCCATGTGAAGCGTCTGCATAGGAGCCTCTGTCGGGGGAAACTGGGAGGAGTGAGGAGCAGCCCTGAGGCGCCCCTCGACACAGGGGACACAGGAAGGTCCTGGTCCCGAAGGAAGGGGAGGGAGAGACTGGGGAAGACCAGAGACAAGGACACGGGAAGCCATGCCCCGAAGACGGGGCAAGGAGGGGTGGCCTAGACGGTGGTGCCACAGAAGAGTCTCGTGAGACAGGAGGCGACACGAACAGGGGGCAGACTCAGGACCAGACCTGGACGCAGCAGCAAACACCTGACCCGACGCTGCTACCTGACCGGACGCGGGGACAGGAGGAGACTCTGTGGTCAGGGTGTAGAGGCTCGACCCCGGCCGACGCGAGAACGTGGCCAGGTGCCGGCCTGTGCGTGCGTCCGTGCAGTGGGTCACCCGCTGACTCGCAGGAGTGAACTGGTGAACCCCCGCATCCTGTAGGTCTGCACCACTCACCAAGTTCGTCGAGAACGAGGGGAGGTACAGGCCAGACAGGGTGCCCGAGGGGGCAGCTGGACACGGGAGGACAGTGGAGAAGTGAGCGAGGATAGGACCCCCAGAGGGGTCAGCCAGGGAGACTGCAACCGGCCGACCAAGCGGCGTGAGTGTGGTGCGGTCCCGAAAGAAGGAGCGAGAAGCCCCAGAGTCAAGTGTAAAGGTGAGGGAGGCCGAAGCCAACGCGGTACCTGAGAGCGCAGCCTCACCCGCACCTGAGGAAGCAGACTCACTAGCACCTAGAGCAGCAGCCGCACCTGTACCTGGAGCAGGAGACTCACTAGCACCCAGAGCAGCAGCCTCACCAGTAGCTAGAGAAGCAGGTCCTATACCTGGGTCAGGCGGGACGCACAGGTGACCGGCACGGTCAGCACTAGTAGGCAATGCATACATGGCAGTGAGAATAGCATCATAGTCAAGAGCATATATATCTACCCTCTGCCTAAGCAACTCCACCCAGTCGGGAAGCTCAGCCTCGTCGCCAAACACGGTACGCCAGGCGTCGCTCAGACGGGCGAAGCAGCGGGACGGTGTATGACTACGTGTCCCACAAGGCTGACCAGTCCGAGTACCAGTGCGAATCACGTAAGAGCAGCGAACAGCACTAAGAGACCCTCCACTCTGAGCGTACCACTCACGAAGCTGGCGAGGCGTGAGAGACACGCGAGAGGGTCGCGGGAGCTGCATCTGGCCGCCACCACGAGTAGAAGCAGCAGGAGTGGTAGTAGGAGTAGCGTCGCCACCCCTACAGCCCCAACCAGCGTACCACTCACGCAGCTGCTGCGGCGTGAGGGACTCACGCCGGCGTCGCTGGGGCTGCATTTGGCTCCGCAAGTAGAAGCAGGAGCAGGACTAGCAGCAGGGAGGCAGGCAGCCAGGCAAGCCAAAAGGCAGGCAGGCAGGCAAGCAGGCGACTCGCAGCGTGCTAGCAGGGCAAGAGCTCACCAGTGGTGGGAAGAGTAGGTTCGGCGACTCAGCGGCTCGGCAGCTCGGCGGCTCGGCGGCTCGGGCGACTCGGGCGGCTCGGCGGCAAGGCGGCTCAGCAGCAACTGCAGCTCAGTAGCTCGGTGACTCGGCGGCAGGGCGGCTCGGCTGTGGGGCGGCTCGGCTGCTGCAGGGGAGATGAAGGAGGAGGAGAAGCAGGGGAGGCCACACACCTGCCACCCCTCCGCTGCCCCCGCAAGCGGCCCCCTCAGGTCGCCTCGACAGGCGACGGGAAAAGGGGGGGGTGGGTGGTGGGGGGCCGGTAGGTGCAGCGGCGGGGCCAGCAGGTGCAGTTGCGGGGCCGGTAGAAGGGGACGGCAGGAGCCGTCAGGAGGGGACGGCGGGGCCGTCAGGAAGGGACGGCGGGGCCGTCACGAAGGGACGGCGGGGCCGTCAGGAGGTGACCGGGCCGCGACGGGGGCAGGCGGCGGGGCCGCGTAAGGGCCTGGGCGGGGCCGCGACAGAGCCGTCGGCGGGGCCGCGTGAAAGCCGGGGCGGGGCCGCGTAGAAGCCGGGGCGGGGCCGCGCGAGAGCAGGCGGCGGGGCCGCGAAGGAGCCGGGGCGGGGCCGCGTGAGAGCAGGCGGCGGAGCCGCGTAAGGGCCTGGGCGGGGCCGCGACAAAGCCGTCGGCGGGGCCGCGTGAAAGCCGGGGCGGGGCCGCGTAGAAGCCGGGGCGGGGCCGCGCGAGAGCAGGCGGCGGGGCCGCGAAGGAGCCGGGGCGGGGCCGCGTGAGAGCAGGCGGCGGGGCCGTGACAGAGAGGGCGGCGGGGCCGCGTCAGTGAAGGCGGCGGGGCCGCAGGGGAAATGGCGACCCGAGGGGTCGCTAAAAAAAAAAGATCGCGCCTCGGGGGGCGCTTCGGTGGGCCCAAAAAAAAAAACGGTCCGTAGAAGGACCCGCTCTATACCATGTGAGAATAAGCGAACAGGAATGGATGAACTAGAAGTGAAAAGAGTACAAGTAGTAAACCCTAGAATTGTGTACCCCCTATAGGCTAACCCACTGTAGCCTACACAAGTATAACATATATAATGTTTGACACAAAGGGCCCAATCTGTGGGCCTCCTGATGAAGATGGGCGAGGCGGCTGCTGCTGAGAACCCACCTGTGGGCGGCATTGGGCAGGAGTTGCACCTTGGAGATTGTTTTGCAGTGATAGAGCCCCTCCTAGACCTTTAGGGGGGGGGGGTTTAGGGTAGGATTTGCCTTTGTGTGTATGCCTCTATACCCTGCATGCTTGTACATGGCGGCCACATCAATACAAGGACCATTAGTAACCCCCAATTCCCCACCCCCTTTCAACCACCCCCCCTTAACCTCACTCCCCCTTTCAGCCGCCCCTTAGAACCTCACCCCACCCCCCCCTTTCTTCCTCCAGGCCCCTCCCCACCCATGGTGGTCCCTGCACATTCCTTCACACGGCGGCCAGCCCCCCCACCCGTTCGTCCCCACCACAGCAGCATCCGTGGGAGGGGAGAGGCAGGGTAAAGGGTGGTGCTGGAGTGCCTCACGGCGGCCACCCCTTCCACACCAACTCCCCCCCCACAGCCGGAGTCGCTGAAGGGAAGGCGACGGGGAAGCGCAGGGAGGCCGCACAAGGCGGCACAGTAGCTGCAGTCGCGGAATGTGCAGCCGCTGCAGCAGCATAGGGGCCGACGGGAGGGCGGGTTGGGAAAGCTGCTGGTGCGCAACGGGCGGCGTGGAGCTGACGACGGGCGGCGGTGAGCTGATGTCGGGCGACGTTGAGATGACGACGGGCGACGAGGGGGTGACGACGGGCGTGGGGGATGTCGCGACGAACGGCAGGGCTGTAGCGATCGTCGGTGTGAGGCTGACGACGTGCGACGGGAAGGTGACGACGTGCGACGGGAAGGTGACGACGTGCGGTGCGACATCGCCGCGAACCGTCAAGGCTGGCCATTGCGGCCGTCGCGACCGTTGCAACACTCACGACGGGCGCACTAGCAGACGCGCAACGGGCAGAGCGAGTCACGACGGTTGCTAAGGGTGGGCCCATTGAAATATAGGTCCTGAATCAGGACCTGCTCTGATAACATGTTAAAGCGGTAACTATCTTAACTCAGGAGCCATGGCTAGAGGTAGCGTGAGGCACGGGAGTAGCGTGAGCATGAGAGAGAGTATCGACCAAGAAGGGGCATTCACTATAGTTCGGAAGGTACACATAGGAAATGCAAGCAAGCAATGAGGTACACCACCAAGAGTAACAAGGGATAACTACAGTAAACTACACAACAAGGAGTTTATATAGAACTTATATTTCAACAGACGCTTGGGGGTGGAGACTGTGAGAGTACGACGGCTTATGCCAGCTATGCTTGCTTGCCTTTACTTTATCATGCTATTTCTAGCATAGGATAATCATATGCATGCATGAATTGCTTGATTTCCTAGGCTAGGTGCTTTCCTATATTTTATTATAGTTATGGCACCGAGCTAGGTTGCGTGCACCGAATTCTGGCCTTTTCGGTTGCCACCGAATTGCCTTCTACCGAATTCGGTAAGGATCCGTTCGGGACGCTACGCGGCCCGCGGAACCTTCGCGTAACACCTGGTTACGGGGCCTTGTGTCGAGCCTATATATAGCCTCGTGTTGTACCCAGGTGATCATTCAATTCGACTCAATTCTCATTCTCTTTTCTGAGCTCGATCCTAGATCCTCACACTTGGTAATCAGAGCCCGTTTACACGTGAAGTTCTTTCGACCGCTAAAAACCAGTCTTCAAAAACCGCGGGGGCGACGCAGTCAAACATCGATTTCGGGTACGTAAAACCGGTTCCGTGTTTTTCGCTCCCCCTCGATTCGGTTTTTCGGACGCGTTGATGTCAGGCATGGAGGGCCAAGGCGAGAACTACGCGACTACGAGCGACATCGCAAGCCTCCGCACCGACATGGAGCAGACGCAGGCGACGCTTCGTCGACTCGAGGCTTTTCTGACAAGCCAACCAGGGTTCGCCACCGCAGCAGCAGCGACCACAGCGACTGCAGCACCGACAACTCCAGCAGCAGTGGCGACACCGACATTTCACGGACCAATGGCACCACTGTCGTCGAACCTCGAAGCAGCACGACCGAGGCTCCCGGAGGCGTTCGATCCAAGCGCAAAGGGATCCGACGTCCGGCGATTCGTGGCCACCCTCGAAATTTACTTCGAGGCCATTGGCTGTTCGACCCCGCAACACGACGCAGCAAGGATTTGGCTCGCAGCGACACTGTTACGTTGTCCGGCTCTCAAATGGATTTACTACACCGACGTAGCCCGCGGGGAGAAAACGTGGCAGCAGTTTTGGGCAGATTTAATCGAGCGTTTCGAACCAATTAATACAACCTACATGGCGCGGCAGCAGATACACCGACACAAGCAATACAGTAGTGTAACACAGTACACGCAGCAGATGGAGTTACTGTTCAACCGCATCACCGACCTGACCGACGGCGAAAAAATCCAGGCGTACACCGAAGGGTTAAAAATGGAGATTCGGCGGCAGGTGATTGCGGAGAATTACAACAGCTACAAAGACATCGTGCGTGCTGCCGAGCGATACGACGCGCTGACTCGAGTTCAACCCGAAACACGACGCTTCACGCCGAACCGTACATTCGGCACGGAGCGATCGGCACCCCCCACGTTCGCCGAACCGATGGATATCGACAAATACGACGCGAAGCAGTAGCCGACAAAATGCGAATTTCGCGGCGCAGCAGGACATCAGTTTTTGTCGTGCTATAAAATGAAGAAAGCACGTGCGGCACTCCGGGACGGAAACAGTGGAGCACCCCCGAAGTCAAAAAACGGGAATCGCTAGTAGCCGCGGATCGACCTGGCGATCGCGTAAAGATCCAAAAAGCAGGAAAAGGCGACGACGTGGCGACTTCGGAGCGGGTGAGAAAAGGAGAAAAAGATGGCGCGAATTTAAAACGTCACGACCGGCCGGCATCAGGGGAAATCGGCGAGGCGAATGGACGCTCCGCGAAAAAAGACTCTGCACCGACCGGGAAACTCCAGTCGAACACCCACGAAAGTAAGAATTCGTTAAAAGTATCCTATAAAGATGCTCTAACGAAGAATATTGCTTCTCGTGGTTTACAAGCCTTCAAAACATTCAGGGGAGGTCTAGAGGCCAAGAAAAAGCCTTTAGAAATTATTCAGGTACCTGAGAAGTTGGGCAAAATACTACGGAGCGTAGAAAAGGGTCGTGCGTTCCGTGGAGTTAATATTCTCCCCCGCAGCACAATGTTAAGGCTCCCCGTTGCCCACAGGTGAAGCCTACACAGCTGCCAAGGCTTTGAGGAGACATCCAGGCTCAGAAAAAATTATACAAGCCTCGGAAAAATCCTCCTACCCCCCAGGTGAAGTGGGAAAGCGCTGAGTCAGGTATAGGAAAAAGGGAAGGTATTAAGTTTGATGTACCCTATGATCCTATTGACGAGACCCTCTTTGGCTACTAAGCGCAGCAGAAACCACTACTCCTCGAGGTGTTATGCAATGGGCGAGGCCTCCACGCACTGGTGGACAGCGGTGCATCTCACTCGGTGTGTGACCACGGAGCATTTGAGAAAATTGGAGAGAAGGTGGAAGAGACCCAGTTTTCAGCAACCATGGTGGACGGTACGAAGCTTCCTATCCACGGCGAAGCATCACTGCAGCTGCATATAGGTGCGTTGAGGTGGAAGCCGAAGCTACCAGTCACCAACATCAAAGGATTAGATTTTATCTTGGGGCGAGATTTCCTGAAGCGGTTCAACCCCGAGATCGATTGGGTCAACAGCAAGGTGTGCATCTACAACAACGGGAAGCGGATAGCACTGCGAAGCTGGACGGATACAGGGGACGTACCTGAAACGACACTGGCACGGTTCGAATAGACGGTGAACGAGAGTAACACGGGTTACCTAGCACTGGTTATGGCAGCAGCAGAGGAGGAGAAGCTGAGTTCCGAGCTACCTGCAGCAGTGAAGGAGGTCTTGGAGCAGTACAAGGATATAATGCCCGACGACCTACCTGCAGGCGTACCTCCAGCACGCACCCACGAGCACGAGATCGTGGAGGAAACAGGTGCGAAACCCGTCTCACGTGCACCATACCGACTGAGTCCGACGGAACTAACAGACATGAAAAAACAGATAGAGTATCTACTGGACAGACAACTGATCCGCCCATCCACCTCTCCCTATGGCGCACCAGTTCTCTTCACTCCAAAACCAGGCGGGAGTCTACGGATGTGCATCGACTACCGCGCACTGAACAAACAGACATTAAAAAACAAATATCCCATACCGCACATAGACGACCTACTCGATCAACTGCGTGGAGCAACAGTATTTTCGAAGCTGGACCTACGATCGGGTTACTGGCAGATCAAGATGGCAGATAACTCCGTCCACAAGACGGCGTTCCTGTCAACGGGAGTTATGTGTTTGCCCCGTCCTCGCTTGGGCGGAGCCGACATCGTGGTCGGGTGTGAGGGGAGCAGCCGACCTGCAGTAGTGGGCGAGCTGGTTGACGAGGAGGTCGACCTGCACGGGGACCACTGCACGGGCGCCGACTTCAAGGTGGTGACAACTTCGGGGAGGTCGACTTAGGAGTCGACTTGCGGAGGACGTCAACTTGGTGACGTCTACTTGGGGGAGCCGACTTCGGTGGTCGGCTGATGGACTGCTGGTCTACCTGCGGGTGGTCGACTGAACCTGGTGGTCGGCGAAGGAGGGGCCGACGTCGACCTCGAATCAGGACGACGAGCAGTTGGGCGTCGAGTAGCGGGGCGTCAACTTCGTGACGCCGACTTCGGGTGGCCGACGTGGGTGGTCGGCCGACGACTGCGCTGGCCGACTTAGTGCTGGTCGACGTGGAGCTGGTCGACCAGAAGGGACGTCGACCTGGAGGAGGTCGACCGAGGGGCGTGGTCGTCCTGGTGAGGTCGACATGGAGGTGGTCGTCGACTTGGGAGGTCGACGTGCATGTACGGGAGCTGCTGGTCGATGTGGTTGCCCGGTCGACTAGGTTACCAGGGTGACGAAGTGCTGCGGAGGAGTGCGACGGTCGCCCAGGCGAAGTTGGCGAGACCGACCTCGGTGGTGGTATCCCGAGGTCGTCGTGGCGGATCAGAGGCAGTCGTCAGCTCGAGGTTGACGTGGTGTGTGCGCTGTGCAGGTGACGAGACTCTGCACGCCAATCATCTGCGCGCACCTGCAAAGCGGGTGCACTGCTATCCTGCGTGAGCAATGCTAGTACGCCATCAACCTGCGACGTTGGCACGCCGTCGACCTTGCCTTGCTGGAGTGCGGTCGACCAAGTCGTGCTGGAACGCGGTCGACCAAGCTGCGCTGGCAGTTGGCCGACCTGAATGCTAGCTCTGATGTAGTCTTGCATTGCCAACTTCATTGGATCATTGTTGTCATGTTTTCCTAGTAAAAAAACCTCTTGCCAATTCTCCCCGTGAACTAGCAAGAAGCGTAAACACAAGGAAATGACTAAGTGAACGAACGCAGAGATCACACGAGCACACGTGCCTAGCCCGTAGTCTAGCTCCCGTTGCAGCAGTTATCTCCACATGGTGCGGTGAGCGTGGACCGAACACCGCGACGTAGTTGAGTCTAGCCGACTCTGCACATACCGATCGTGTTCGTAGACCGGCAGTCACTAGCGTGCGCGTAGGCGACGCCGAGATGATGGACACCCTGGAGGGACGGCTGGAGGATGCGAGGAGACGCCATGAGGCCCAGGAGTATGGGGCGATACCCTGGGCAGTCGTCGAAGCCGGACTCCGCTCCGTGTGGGCGGCGGAGCACCCCCCTTCTCGACCTGCCTCTCCTCGACCGGTGAACAACGACGGCGGTGTCGACGTGGGCGTCAACGCCGGTGGAGGTCAGGTCGGCAGCAGTGCGGGAGGCACGCCGAGGCAGCGAGGTGTGATACACGCCGGTGAAGTCGGCGGCGTTCAGGCGCGAGGGATGCAGTCGTCGGCGGCTGCAGGCTCTTCGCAGGGTGACGTCGGAGGTCGACGGAGTGGGCTGTCGCCGATGTTGGCGTCCTAGGTGACGGCAGGTGCGATTGCGCCGAGCTACGGCTACTTCAAGTTTACGCCGCACAGGATCTCGGTCACCCCTCCACTGGTCGGTCAACCCGACATTCTCACCTTGAAGGAAGCTATCAAGCCCCATCTTGAGATGGCCGGGCTGATTGGCTTCGCCCGAGGGACCGTGGCGACGCCGGGGGAGCACCACCCCGACCTGCGTGCGGAGTTTCACGCCGTGCAGCTGCTGACCTTCACGGTCATCTCGCGGTGCTGCTCGCCGGGCGTGCAGATCGCCTTAAAGTGGTGCCGGGAGTACATCGACGCCGGCCACCGGGCGTGGCACTTCATTGAGTCAACGTACCAGGTCACCGACGACCTGTTCATCGCCCAGCTGGAGGGACAGCTGACGCACCTGCGTATGGGTGACGAGGAGACAGCGACTGACTACTGCAACTGAGCCCGGCGAATTTTCGCCACTATCAGGATGGCCGGCGCGCAGTACTCCACGGCGTCGTACATCACCCATGTCATGCAGGGACTTTCTAGCAGCTATAACCTCCTGAAGCGGCTGTCCATGGCGCCGAGCACAAGGGCGACGCTCAACGAGGACAACCTGACCTCGTACATCCTGCAGGACGAGGCGATGCAGGAGGCTGAGCGGTCACAGGAACTCTTGGCGCAGGCCAACTTCGTCGCCCCGGCGAAGCAAGGAGGCCGACCAGGACAGCGCGGACAGTCTGGTGGCGGCGGGAGCGGTGGCTGGAAGTCGACCAAGGAGGTCGAGAAGAAGTCGACCAAGGACGGCGGTCAAGGAGGAGGAGGTCGACGTCGGGAGTGCTGGATCTGCCACAGCCCCAATCAACTCTCCTTCGAGTGTCCCGACCGAAGTGACTCCGACGACGACGACAAGGGCGGCCGCGGGAGGTCGAGCAGTTGTCATCGTTGTCGAGGAGGAAACCGGCCGCGCAAGGAGAAGCAGTCGACCAAGACGTCGACTTCGGCGAAGGACGCCGACTCCCCTCCTGGCGGCAAGGCGCGGGATGACAAGACGGCGTCGTGCTCACTGGTCGGCGTCGTGGAGCCGACCGTCTCGCTGGCGCCGGAGGCTGGAGAGGACTTCCAGGCGGTGGCGGCAGCGGTACAGGCGAACCCGGTGGTGGTCCTGCTCGACAGCGGTTGCTCCCACCACCTGATGGGGACGAAGGAAGCATTCGTCGACCTGCAGCCGAGCGGCGCCATCAGGCATGTGCGCGGCTTCAATGGGGCGCTGCAGGACGTCCAAGGCCGTGGCACCGTCGCCCTACAAGGGGAGGCAGGGAAGCAGGTACTCATCCCCGACGTACTGTATGTCCCGGGTGTGCGGGCCAACCTGCTGTCGTCCGGCCAGCTGAAGGAGCACGGCGTGAAGCTGCAGGAGGACGGAGACGGACTGATGCTCGTCTCTGCAGCCGGAATGGTGCTCGGTCGGGCGACGTACTCCGAGCGTGTCCTCTGCACTGACATGTGTCCCTGCTCAACGAGGTCGGCGTCGCCCACAACGGAGGTTGTCGCCCTGCGGGCGATCGTCTCGAAAACGAAGTCGACGCCGGACAGGATGCATGCTAGACTTGCGCACGTCGGCATGGACACCATCAGGAGCTCGGCGAAGAACGAGGTCGCCATTGGGCTGGACCTCAAGTCGGCGACGGGTGCCGACTCACCGTGTGTCTCGTGCGTCGGCGGGAAGCTGGCGCGGCACACCTTCCGCGACCAAGGCTCCGACGCCGACGACGTGCTGGCCGTCGTGCACATCGACCTGTGCGGGCCGTTCCGCGTGGCTGCCAAGGATGGCAGCCTGTACTTCTTGTTGCTGAAGGACCGCAAGACCCGCTACGTGTGGGTGAAGCCGGTCACCAAGAAGTCAGATGCGTTGCCGGTGTTCGTGCAGTGGCTGGCAGTGGCTGAGCGGCAGACGAAGAAGTCGGTGTTGATGCTGCGCTCTGACCGGGGAGGGGAGTTCCTCGGGAAGCAGTTCACCGACTTCGTGAACGGCAAGGGGATCGTCCACGACCTAACCTGCCCATACACCCTGCAGCAGAACGGCATGGCGGAGCGGGAGATGAGGACGGTGGTGGAGTCGGTGCGGACAATGCTGCTGCACATGGGCGTGCAGCACCACTGGTGGCACCTCGCTCTCCGGCAGGCCGTCTGGGTCCGCAACTGCCTTGAGAGGTCGGCGCTGCCGCCGGGGACGACGCCGTACCAGCTGCTGACCGGGAAGAAGCCCGACTTGTCGCTGGCGCGGGTGTGGGGCTGCATGGCGCAGTTCTTAGTCCCCGAGCAGCAGCGTGGTGGGAAGCTGCAGCCGAAGGCCAGGTGGGGCCTGCACCTTGGCGTGTCAGCGGCGAGCAAGGGCTGGGAGCTCCTCGACGTCGACACCGACCGGGTGGTCACCACGTCGGACGTGGTGTTCTACGAGGAGATGTCGCTGGCCGAGTGGAAGACGAAGTACGGGTCGGTGTCCGACCGCTCGTTGCCCACCCCGCCCTCTCACACCTCGTCGGCGACGCTGCCACTGCTTGCCGAGGTCGGTGAGCTTACTATTGAGGACGTCGAGGACGTCCGCCCCCCTACCCCTCCCCCTCCGACCCCTGCCCCTCCCCTCGTGGCCGACCTGCGTGGGCTGACCTCGGTGTCGGCCTCCGGCGATGAGGGGAGTAGTGGGACGTCGCCTTCGGCCAAGTGCATCGCCGGTGGCCGACGTGACGAGCGGCAGGTCAACGTGGGATTGCAGTCGACGTCGACAGGGGAGGAGCAGGTCGAGAAGCAGGTCGAGGACTAGCGGCCGACAAAGGAGCAGGCAGCAGTGACGCCGACCAAGGAGCAGTCGGCGACCGGGCAGTCGGCAGGGGAGCCGACCATAGGGGAGAAGTCGGCTGGGACGCCGACCACAGGGGAGAAGTCGGCTGGGACGCCGGGTGAGGAGCAGCAGGACGCCGAGGGCAGCGACAACAGCGACGATGGACGGGACGCCGAGGAGGTCCAGCCAGGACCACGGCGTTCAGGCCGACTTCGGAGGCCGCCTGACTTCTTCGTCCCCGCTGCCTTCACCACGGTGTACGACGTGGACGGTGAGGCCGACGACCTGCTGTACGACGACGCCGAGGAGGATGAGGAGTTTCCAGAGCTCGACCCCGACATGCTAGCCGACCCCGAGCACCGTTGGGACATCTCGACGATGACGGTGAAGGAGGCGTTGGCGAGCTGGAAGGGCCCGGCGGTGAAGGCCACCATGGAGGAGGAGATTCGCAGCCTCCTCAACATGGGAACGTGGGAGCTGGTCGAACGCCCGCCGGGAGTGAACGTCATGAAGAACCGGTGGGTGTTGACGACGAAGTACCACGTCGACGACACCGTCGAGCGCAAGAAGGCGAGGCTGGTCGTGAAGGGCTTCACACAGGTGTACGGCGCCGACTACGACGAGACGTTCGCGCCGTTGGGCAGCTCATCACGCTGAGGATCTTCCTCAGCATCGTCGCCGTCCTCGACCTTAACCTGATGCAGCTCGACATGAAGAACGCCTTCCTGCAGAGCAAGCTCGATCAGGTGCTGTACATGTCCCAGCCGGACTACTTGAACGACGGATCCGGCCAGGTGTACAAGCTGCTGAAGAGCCTGTACGGGCTGAAGCAGTCGCCGTTGTTGTGGTACTTGGCGCTCAACAATATGCTGGTCGGCGCCGGGTGGAAGAAGAGCCAGGTCGACGAGGCTCTCTACTTCAAGGTCGGAAAGGACGGAGTGGCCTGCTGGGTGCTGGTCTACGTCGACGACCTACTTGCCGCCAGCAGCAGCGCCGCGATGCTGAAGGAGCTGAAGGAGCTGCTGGAAGCCGCCTTCGAGCTGCGCGAGATCTCGCCGGTGCAGAAGTACCTCGGGCTGGAGATCGTGCGCGACAGGTCGGCGGGGAAGCTGTGGCTGCACCAGCAGGGCTACACCGACAGGCTGCGTAGGCGCTTCATCGACGAGGAGCAGACCGGGCGCACCCTGAAGACGCCGGTCTCGGTCGACGCCTACGCCGAGCTCACCTTCGACGACGAGGAGGCGCAGGAACGCCAGGAAGAGGAGTACCGGCAGAAGGTCGGCTCGTTGCAGTTCGCGGCGACAACGACGAGGCCGGACATCGCCTTTGCCTGCAGCAAGCTGGGGAGCGGCCTCACGGTGAGGAGCGACCAGCACTGGCACGAGTTCGACCGCTGCCTCGCCTACCTCACCAACACACGCGACACCGCCCTGGAGTTCGGCGGTGGACCTGAGTCGCTGGAGCTGGTCGGCTACGTGGACGCCGATGATGCCGGTGACAAGCAGAACAGGACGAGCACGGGTGGGTACGTGTTCGTCTACGGTGGGGCCGCGGTCTCCTGGTCGAGCCAGCGCATCAAGTGCGCGACGCTGTCGTCGACCGAGTCGGAGTACGTTGCGGCCACTGAAGCTGGCAAGGAGGGACGCCGCCTTCGCTTCCTTCTTGCGGAGTTCCGGCAGCTGGACGCCGGGAAGCCAACTGTCCTGCGAGTGGACAACAAGTCGGCTATCACAGTCGCTGAGGGCATGGGGTTGACGGGTAACCTCAAGCACATGGAGCGGCGACAGGCCTGGCTGTAGCACGTGGTGAAGCGCGGGAAGTTCTCGCTGCAGTACATCCCGACTGCTGAGCAGCCAGCCGACTTCCTGACGAAGGCGCTGCACTATCCGACCTTCAACCGGTGCTCCGTCGCAATCGGCCAGGTGCGCTTGGCCGACGTGGGCGACGGCGATAACGACGTGCAGCAGTAGGTGCCATGCCCTCTTGCATGGCTGGTGCGGTGACCGGCGTGCTGTGTGTTGGGTGCACGCCGACGGGCTATTCTCGGAGCTGTACTGCCGTGTGAGCTGGGTGCCCAAGTGTGAACGCGGCAGGGGAGTGTCAACGGGAGTTGTGTGTTGGCCCCGTCCTCGCTTGGGCGGAGCCGACATCGTGGTCGGGTGTGAGGGGAGCAGCCGACCTGCAGCAATGGGTGAGCTGGTTGACGAGGAGGTCGACCTGCACGGGGACCACTGCACGGGCGCCGACTTCAGGGTGGCGCCAACTTCAGGGAGGTCGACTTAGGAGTCGACCTACGGAGGACGTCAACTTGGTGACGTCAACTTGGGGAAGCCGACTTCGGTGGTCGGCTGATGGACTGCTGGTCTACCTGCGGGTGGTCGACTGAACCTGGTGGTCGACGAAGGAGGGGCCGACGTCGACCTCGACTCAGGACGACGAGCAGTTGGGCGTCGAGTAGCGGGGCGTCAACTTCGTGACGCCGACTTCGGGTGGCCGACGTGGGTGGTCGGCCGACAACTGCGCTGGCTGACTTAGTGCTGGTCGACGTGGAGCTGGTCAACCAGAAGGGACGTTGACCTGGAGGAGGTCGACCGAGGGGCGTGGTCGTCCTGGTGAGGTCGACATGGAGGTGGTCGTCGACTTGGGAGGTTGACGTGCACGTACGGGAGCTGCTGGTCGATGTGGTTGCCCGGTCGACCAGGTTACCTGGGTGACGAAGTGCTGCGGAGGAGTGCGACGGTCGCCCAGGCGAAGTTGGCGAGACCGACCTCGGTGGTGGTATCCCGAGGTCGTCGTGGCGGATCAGAGGCAGTCGTCAGCTCGAGGTTGACGTGGTGTGTGCGCTGTGCAGGTGACGAGACTCTGCACGCCAATCATCTGCGCGCACCTGCAAAGCGGGTGCACTGCTATCCTGCGTGAGCAATGCTAGTACGCCATCAACCTGCGACGTTGGCACGCCGTCGACCTTGCCTTGCTGGAGTGCGGTCGACCAAGTCGTGCTGGAACGCGGTCAACCAAGCTGCGCAGGCAGTTGGCCGACCTGAATGCTAGCTCTGATGTAGTCTTGCATTGCCAACTTCATTGGATCATTGTTGTCATGTTTTCCTAGTAAAAAAACCTCTTGCCAATTCTCCCCGTGAACTAGCAAGAAGCGTAAACACAAGGAAATGACTAAGTGAACGAACGCAGAGATCACACGAGCACACGTGCCTAGCCCGTAGTCTAGCTCCCGTTGCAGCAGTTATCTCCGCATGGTGCGGTGAGCGTGGACCGAACACCGCGACGTAGTTCAGTCTAGCCGAAGAGCGACTTCGCCCTGAAGAAGGTGCAGTTTCTCGGGCACATGGTGAGTGCCAAGGGCGTACACGTGGACCCGCGGAAGATCGAAGCCGTCAAGAAGTGGAAAGTACCGAAGAACGTGAAGGAGTTGCAGCAGTTCCTAGGCTTCGCCAACTACTACAACACGTTCGTGCCGCAGTACGCTAAGATAGCAGCGCCACTGACCGACCTACTAAAAAAGGATACGCCCTACAAATGGGATACCCCTCATCAGCAAGCCATGGAGCAGCTACAGACAGCAATGACTACAGCGCCAGTACTCATCTTGCCAGATCCAGACAAGGACTACGTGGTGGAAGCAGACGCTAGTGACCAAGCAGTCGGAGCAGTACTGATGCAGGATCACGGACGCGGTTTGCAGCCCATCGCCTACCTCAGTAAGAAGCTACACGGAGCAGAACTGAACTACCCCATCCATGACAAGGAAGCCTTAGCGATAGTCATAGCCTTCAAGGCGTGGAGGTGTTACCTAGAGGGAGCCAAGACTACAGTCTATACTGACCACTGCAGTCTCAAATACCTGAAGTCACAGCCAACGCTCTCACGACGACAGGTGCGGTGGGTGGACTTCCTGGAAACTCACTTCCACTACGACATCGTCTACAAACCCGGGCTACACAACAAGGCAGACGCGTTGAGCCGCCCCGGACATGTAGCAGGCATCCAGCTCGACGGGATGAACCCTCTGCTCAAGGGTCTATTCCAACATGGGTACTCCGTGGACGCAGAGATTTCTACAGCACAGACCAAGAAGCTATTACAGTGGGAGAAAGACTTAGCTGTAAGGAAGGGTTCAGGAAAGATTTGGGTACCGAATTATGCCCCGCTACGGCAGATCCTATTGGAGGAGTTTCACGACGTACCATACGCGGGACATTTCGGGAGCAACAAGATGTTAGCAGGGATAGCGAAGTATTACTACTGGCCCGGGATGGCAGCAGACGTGCAGCAGTTCGTCACCTCATGCGACACGTGCCAGCGGATGAAGAGCAGCAAGCAGAAAAAAGCAGGGTTACTTCAGCCTCTACCCGTACCGGAGCAGCCGTGGCAGGTCGTTAGCCTCGACTTCATCACCGGACTTCCTTCGACCTCACGGGGGCACGATTCCATCGTTGTAGTCATCAATAAGTTCTCCAAAATGGGTCACTTCATAGCGACGAACGCCACAGCTACAGCTGAAGCAACTGCTCGCCTCTTCTTCGACCGCATCATCACCATCCACGGCATCCCCGCTACACTCATCTCAGACAGAGACCCAAAATTCACCAGTAAGTTCTGGAAGGAGCTCATGGGACTGTTGGGGACAAAGCTTGCAATGTCTTCAGCATACCACCCCCAAACTGACGGACAGACAGAGCGACTCAATCAAGTGGTTAAACAGTTACTGCGCACAGCTTGCAAGGACGACGTCAGCCACTGGGACACACAGTTACCGACCCTAGAGTTCGCTTACAACAACGCATCACATGCGGCCACAGGGAAAACTCCTTTCTTCCTGTGTTACGGACGGGAACCACTCACACCACAGCAGCCAACCACACCGTCACACGTCCATGCTGCACATGACTTCGTCACCACCATGCAGCAGCTATGGGAGAAGACTCAGCGACGTCTCACCACGATGCAGACATCCCAGAAGCAGTATGCCGATCGTCAGCAACGTGATCACTCAGTAGCAGTCGGAGATCAGGTGCTTCTTGACACGCGCAACTTGAACATGTCTCACCTCCCATCCAAACTCCGGCCTAGCTTCTGTGGTCCTTTTCTTGTTGAGGCACAGGTGACACCAGTTACATTCCGCTTGCGCTTACCAGATACTTGGAAGCTTCACAACGCTTTCCATGTGCAGCTACTGAAACCCTACAAGGACCCCAACCAACAATTCCAGGGACGGTCGCTACCGCCACCTACACCTGTTCTTGTACAGGATGAACCCGAGTACGAGATCGAGCGCGTTCTCTCTCATCGGCGCCGCGGCGGCAAGACCCTCGAGTTCCTGATACGCTGGAAGGGATACGACCCCAGTGAGGACAGTTGGGTTGCAGAAGCTGATATGGGCAACGCACGCCGTGCTCTCAAGGACTAGCTTGTCAAGCAGGGTGTATCTCACGCCACCCAGCTTTGAGGGGGGGACGTGTGAGAGTACGACGGCTTATTCCAGCTATGCTTGCTTGCCTCTACTTTATCATGCTATTTCTAGCATAGGATAATCATATGCATGCATGAATTGCTTGATTTCCTAGGCTAGGTGCTTTCCTATATTTTATTATAGTTATAGCACCGAGCTAGGTTGCGTGCACCGAATTCTGGCCTTTTCGGTTGCCACCGAATTGCCTTCTACCGAATTCGGTAAGGATCCGTTCGGGACGCTACGCGGCCCGCGGAACCTTCGCGTAACACCTGGTTACGGGGCCTTGTGTCGAGCCTATATATAGCCTCGTGTTGTACCCAGGTGATCATTCAATTCGACTCAGTTCTCATTCTCTTTTCTGAGCTCGATCTTAGATCCTCACAGAGACGGTAGAAACAAACCGACTTGTCAAAGGTGACATTCTGGGAGGACAGGACGTGGTGCGAGGCAGGGTGGTAAAACTGCCAGGGCGGGGTGTCGGCGGGAAAGCCAAGGAAGGTGCGGTGGAGAGTGTGAGGAGAGAGTTTGCCAGTGGTAGGATCGCGGACAAGGGCAAGCGAGCCCCTGACACAAAACGCCGACGCATCGCCAACCTTCTCTTTCCAATGCAGTGTAGGTAAGGTCTCTGGCAGAGGGACACGGAGCTAGAGGTTGAGCTGATGCACGGCGTATCGGACTGCAGACGGCCACAGAAAATGGGGAGCAGCTGCATGGATCATGGAGGTGCGAGCAACCTCCATGATCAAGCCAATGCGATGCTCAGCAATCCCATTCTACTGTAACGATTCCGGAAGCCTGAACGACAAAAGTTCTCAAGGAACTCATCGCCTCTGTCAGAGTGTAGTCGTAGGACCTGAAGGTCCTGCTTAAACCGTGCGCTCAGCTGACGATGAACAGTGTGGATCAAGGGGATCAAAACACCGCGGACTTCCGCCTTGCTCTACAAGGGGAAGACCGTGGTGTAGCGCGTGTAGTCGTCAACAACCAGCACAAAGTAGCACTCTTGGTCCTGTCCATGGACACAGAGGCGCAGTGGTAGGATAAAATGAGGAGGAGTGAGGAGCGGCGCGCTGCCACCTCTCGACGCAGGGAAGGCACGGAGGTGTGAGCGAGCGCGGGAGCGAGGCAGGGACCTAGGGAGGCCAGAGACAAGCAGACGAGAGTGCATGCCACGCAGACGCAGCAGGGAGGAGTGACCAAGACCGTGGTGCCAGAGGAGAGATGGGTGCGTGAGAAGGCGACACGAACAACACTCAGCTAACTGACTCAACGCAGCCACCTGACCTGATAGGTGGCTGCATGACTGTGAGCGGTGTGACTGTGGTGCAATCGCGGAAGAAGTGGCGAAATGCGTGCGAAGGTGTGCAAGGCCTCAGCAGGGGTAGCACCTGTGGCAGCAGACTCACAAGCGCATAGAGCAGTAGCCTCTACACCAGCAGCGCGAGGTACACACGAGTAACTGTCACCCTCAACACTAGCAGAACCAGCATACATAGCATATAGGCCAGCATTGATCTTGTCAAAATTAAGAGCAAACGCATCCACCCCCTTCGCTAGCAATCCTAACCAGTTGGGAATCTCCATATCATCACCGTACTCGGTGCGCCAAGCATCTTTGAGACGGAAGAAACAACAATACTCAGTGTGCCCAACCTTCCCGCAAGGGTGGCCAGCCCGGGGAACCGTGCGCCTGACATACAGGCAACGACCACTACCCTTAGAGGAGCCAAGCTGGACAGCCCACTCACGAAGCTGCTGGGGCGTGATTGTCTCCCGCTGGCCTGTCTGCTGCTGCTGTCCACCCCCAGAGCCTCCGCCGCCACGAGCTGCACCCCCAATCACCGCCCCAGAGCCTCCACCCTTACCAGCTCCACCCCGACCACCACCCGAGCCCCCTGCGCCCACCCCACCGCCTCCACCACCCACGCCACCTCCACCGCCAGTACCACCGCCTCCACCCCCACCACGACCACCGCCACCACCCCCGCCAGCGCCACCCCCACCGCCCTTACCCCGCTTGCCCTTGCCGCGGCGGTGCCTCCCACTAGGAGCAGATGCAGCACCGACCTCCTCAGCACGAAGGAAGTCAACAGCAGCACCAGAGGCAACAAAGGGTACGAGAAGGGAGGGAGAACACCCCTCAAAGAAGGGGGAGTGGGGAGTGCCACGAGAGGCAGCTACAACAACGGCACTAGTCTCAGCCTTGTTAAGATGCTTCTCTAGCGAGGCAAGCATGAGCTCGGTGGGGTCAAGGGCGAGGAAGTGATCCCGAATGGCGCGGAGGGAGTTAGGGAGGCGAGTGACGAGGAAGTAAAGAGTGATGTACATTGGGGGCGGGTTCGCAGTTACAAAAGCCGGCTTGAGTGCGGCACGATAGCGAGTGTCACTTGAGTGAAGGCAGGTCATGAGATCTGCAATGGTGTGAAAGTCCGACAGATCAGGAAAGAGATATTGCAGCATGAGACGACGTAGGGCAGCAGTAGAGGGGGAGGAGTAGCGAGCGACTACTGCGTCATAAGCTGGCCAAAATGGGCCCTTTCATCTAGCGGGAGGGTGTTGCAGACAGCAAGGCAAGCAACAGCATCGCGCGTGAGCCTGGCGAACGAACCACACGGTCAGCTGACTCATCAGGGGCGGGAAGGGAACGGTAGTATCATCTAACAGTGAGACGTCGTCCCTAGCAATGCTTTGCAGGTACAGCTGGAGATCCTCGAGCCACCAGTCAAACTAAATAGGGCAACCCTTCGCGTCAAAAGTAAGGACCGAAATGGTAGCCATAGTAGGCAATAGCAGCAGCAGTAGTAGCAGCAGTAGTAATAGGTGCAGCAGCAAAGGCAGCTCGGCTGGGCAGCTCGGTAGGGCGGCTCAGCTGGGCGGCTCGGCAGGGCGGCGTAGCTCGGGCAGGGCAGGGCGGCTCGGCGCGGGAAGCAACAGCAGCTTAGGAGCAGCTGCAGCGCGGGCAGTGTCAGATTATATATTTTATATATATGTGTGTACAACTGCCTGTAGCTGAAGCTGTAGTGTAGTTATAGCGCATTTCTGTTGGTGGTGCACCTTTTGTTCACTATATGTTCTTCACATTCAATAGTGAAACCACTCTTTCTCAGCATACCTCCTTGAACAAACTCCTCGACACCCGCTTGGCCTAGGCTACAAAGCCTAGGCTCGTCTGCTAGCTAACGTTCGTTTGTTGACATGGTATTGAGCTTGTAAGATCCTGACCTAAGTGAATGGGCCCACCCAATCACGGCACGACGCTCGTTGCGACGGGCGCGGCGGTGAGCTGGCCGCCTTTCCCTCGTCGCCAGCCCGTCGTTTTTCCCTCGTCACTCGTGCCGCCTTGACTACGCTGCAAGTCTTGCTTTTTTACTCTTCCTGTCCTCCGTCCATCGGGGGTGAGCTTGCCTTTGGCTGTTACGTTCTTGAGGATAGGCAGTTTGATTTGGAGTGCCTAGTGGCCGCTGCACCTCATCTCGCGTCCACGCTACTTTGCCCTTAGGGAGACCCGGATGCACTGGACATCCCGACCCCGCGCACTTACGCAAGGCGATCACGGGTCCATACTCCTCTCAGTGGCAGATAGCCATGGACGCAGAGATGGCTTCCTAAATGTCCACAGACACCTACGTCGACGAGGTTCCCCCACCTGGGGCGAACATAGTCGATGGCATGTGGAATTTCAGGGTGAAGCGGCCGTCGGTTCTCCGCCTGCCTTCAAGGCGCGTTACGTTGCACGAGGCTTCAGTCAGCATGTGGGGGTCGATTTCTTCCAGACCTTCTCCCCCACCCCGAAGATAACCACTCTTCGGGTGCTACTGCACGTTACAGCACAGCGCGACTACGAGCTGCACTCCCTCGACTTCTCGACAGCCTTCCTGTAGGGCAGCCTTCATGAGGCTATCTGGTTGTGCCGCCCACGTGGCTTGACTGGGTCATTTCCTGAGGGTACCCAGTGGAGCCTTCGGCGACCAGTCTACGGCCTACGACAGGCGTCCCGCGAGTGCCTACGACACACTGAGGACTACACTTGCGGCTCTTGGCTTGGCTCCCTCGACTGCTGACCCTTCGTTGTTTCTACGCACAAACACTTCTCTGCCGCCGTTCTACGTTCTTGTGTACATTGACGACTTGGTTTTTGCTACTGCTGACACTAAGGCTCCGGCCTTGTAAGGCGGAGCTGCAGGAGAGACACACCTGCACTGACCTAGGTGAGCTGCGGAGCTATCTTGGCTTGCAGATCACCCGGGACAGAGCACGCCGCACCATCACCCTCACTCAGTCACACATGGTGCAGCAGGTCCTTCAACATCATTCCTTCGTTTTAATTCAAATCTGCCGAGATTTCTCCCCTCCCACTATTTCGCTGTTGCCACGCGCTAGTGAATCTTCCGCTGCAAGTGGCAGAGAGGTGCCACATGACATTTTCGAGGGGGTGATGATGTTCGCGTCGAAACTCACATTCGCGCCTCATCCTGTGATGTTAGAAGGACCATGGAAACACTCAAGTTGTCTAATTTGAAGAAGCTCGTACACTAAAATATACCATATATATCCACCCGGGTATTATGTAGCTTTTCCCTACGAGGAGACCCCCCACATTTTTTCTCTGTATTTTTAGCTATACCCTAGGGTGTTATGGCTGGGAGAATACGGTAACTCTGATAAATCAGAGAACTTTTAACTCTCTAAAAATTTACCCAGCAGGTCCAGAGTTACCTTCAAAAACTACTCTGATTTTCAAAGAATCAGAGTAATTTACTCGAAAAAATAGGGCCTGCCTCCAGGCTTTCTCCCTACTCCATACCTGCATATTCAACTGTACAAGCACTCAAATTACAAGGGTACCGCATGAACAATCTCACGAGGTAGCTTTCCTAAGTACTCACTTCAGCACAACCCAACATGCGCTTCACTAACGTGGCACTTGGCACTCCATCTGCCCATCTGCTCCCTGAATTCCTCCCTGCTGCTCTGTGCAAGCAGAATCCCTGGCACGGCACTGGCACTGGCACTGGCACTGGCACTGGCACTGGCACTGGCACTGGCACTGGCACTGGCACTGGCACTGGCACGGGTCAGACAAACCCCCCGTGGCAGGACATGACACCACTCCATTCACTGCTACGCACTCAGCAACGCACACTTCTCCCTTGCTACCACAGCAACACACGCTGCATCCCCCCCCTTCCACCCCTCCTCTCTCCCCAACCCTGCTCTTCTGTCTCACTCAAGGGCGAGTGAGAAGCGATGGGAATTGGATGGGGGGGCAGTCAAGAGGCGAGGTCTCCACTCCAGGGAGCACGTGGGGGTCAACTGTACACACACGCGTGTGCAAGGAAATGATACATCCAAGCCTAGCGTGTGAGAGGGAAAGGGCGGGGAAGGGGTGGGCAGGGTGGGGTAAAAGGGCGAGATAGGGGGTGGGGAAGGGGAGGGGGAGGTTTGGTGAACTGTAGAAGTGGAGGGGGAGGGCAGTTGAGCAGCGTGGTGTAGAGTAGGCTGTAGGGGTACTTGACGGAGCAGCAGGGTGGTGAAGGATACAGGATTAAAACTGGATGGGGCGGCCATCGGAAGGACATGGTCTTGCAGCGGCGCAACACGCCTTAGGCGATGCTCAGCACTGCTGCCAGCAGGATGAGCAGCAGCAAGAGCAGCAGAATGTTGCACTCTAGAACTGGATGGGGCGGCAGTCAAGCGGCGTGGTTTCCAGCGGGCAGTAGGGGCACTTGAAGGGGCGCGTGGCGCCCTTGGCGAGCTTGAGCACGGAGGCACGGCACACGACGTGGCCACAGGGCAGCAGCACGGGCGGGTTGTCGGGGTAGGAAGCGGGCTCACGGGAGACAGGGCAGGCGAAGATGGAGTGGAAGTGGAAGGCGCGCGGCAGCTCGATCTCCACTGGCAGCTGCTCCATGCCCTGCCAGTCCCGCGCTGCCCTCCTGCTGCCGCCCGTGCCACCAGCAGCAGCAGTAGTAGGAGTGCTAGCAACAGCGGTAGGAGTGGTAGCAGCAATGGTGGTGCTGCCGCCTGATCGGCTGATTCCTCCCCCGCTGCCGATCCCGCTGCTGTGGTTCAGCAGGGCGGCGAGCTTTGTCAGCATTGGGAGGGCCTCGCCGCCTGCAGCCACCACGACAGCCAATGGGCTTTCAGCGGATTCGAGGCACTCCACGGCACAGTAGTCAGCAGTGAACCGGGCAGCAATCTGATCCCAGTGGGCGGCAGTGAGTGGCAGGAGGTCGGCATATGGAGACAAATTCAGCCGCCCAACCCACAAGAGAGCGCACATGAGTCGTTGGATGTCCGGGAGATGGGTGGCCGCGAACGGCGGGAAATGCTGACGCGCGTATTGGAGGGCTGGTGAGGTGGCAGGTCGTGATTGGCCATGGTTTTCATCACTGGTAGGATCAGACATGAAAAACGAGCATTCCTTCTGCTGCTGCTGTTGCTTCCATATAAGCTGTTTCTGCTGCTCCTGTAGAAGATTCAGAAACTGCAGTCGATGGATTTCAAACTCCAGAGAGCTTGTCTTCAGCCCTCCAACCACCGCCTTCCCTCCCCCTTCCCCCCCTCCCACCTTCACGTCTGGAAACCCCCCAGCAACTTCCCGCTGTAGCTCCTCCCGATGCTGCGCCGCCCAAGCCAGCGCCGGACCTAGATCCTTGGCTCGGATGGCGTGCAGAATAGCGTGCATGGCGCCGTACCTGTGGCGGTGCTCCTGCAGGCTCACTCCCTCGCCCACTCCCCCCACTCCGCCCCTCGCCTCCCCACCTGCCACTGCTGCTGCGCCCCCCTGCGCGCCCACCACTCCCCCATCTTTTCCCCTCGCCTCTCCCCCCGCCCTGGCCCCCGCGCTCCCTCCCCCAGCGCCCCCTCCCCCGGCGCCACTGCCAGAGGCCATCCTTCTCCGCGCTGACCATGACAGGCGCGCCCTTCCGCCCCGCCCAGCCACGCCTTCCCCCCACAGCCCCCCACCCCCCTCCCCCGCAACTCCCCCCACCCTGCCGCTCCCCGCCCTGCCACTGCTCCCCCTTTCTATGTCCGCCTCCGCCCCTGCACCCTCCCCCACCTCCATCCGCTCGTCCCCCTTCCCCTCCTCCATCGCCTCCCCCTCCTCCCCATCCTCCTCCCCTTCCCGCACCTCCCCTTCCTCCGCTTCATCCCCCCCTTCCCCTTCCGCCCCTCGCCCCGCGTCCCCCAGCCCCGCCTCCGCCACGAGCGCGTCCCCCACGGCGAACAACCCTTGGCGGAACAGATGCTTCGCGATCTCGCGGTTTACTATAACGGGGTCGAACTGCACGGCCTCTCTATAAGCACCTCCGATATCAGCAACGAACGTGCCCTTTTCTTTCTCCCGCTCCACCGCCTTGCTCAGCCGCGCCACTGCCCCGTGCAGTTCCCGATGCAGCGCTGCTATCTCCTTTTCCGGACCTAGGCTGCCGAGCCTGGACAGCAGGCTCGACACAGCGGCTCGGCATCCAGGGTTGCTGTTGAGAGTAGCGCTGGAAAGACTAGGCTTGGTGACGTCCGTTGCCACGTCAGCACTCGCATCACTCACAATTTCCCCCTTTTCCCTGCGCTCCGCCAATCCCCCCGCGCGTTCCGTCGCTTCCGCCTGCATCTCCGCCTGAAGCGCCGCCTGCATCTGCTCCAGCGCCTGCTGCACCTTGTCGAGAAGCGCGAGCTCTTTAGCGCGTACGGCGCCGTGCCTCTTAACGAGGCGGGCGAGGGCGTCCTCGATAGTGCTGACGTCCATCATGACGTCAGACGTCAGACGACGACGACGGGCGACAGTCGAAGCTGACTGGCGACAGGCGGCAGGCGAAGGCGAAAACCGACGAGCAAGGGCGATACGCTACGATGGCCGACGACAGGCGACCGCCGCTTTGTGGGCTAGCGAAACTGACTGGCGACTAGGCTCATGCGATCGATGAAGCAAGGGTGGGCTCATGCGAGTCTGGGGTCAAACTTCATACCCGAGTGAATGCTGGATTGGTGAGGGTGGAAGGGTGAAAGTAGGGCTTCCACGTTCGTACCTTGAGGTTCAATGTTAGGGCGTGTAACAATTGTTTTTTCCGTCCAGATAGCCAACCGTCCGGACGATTGTGTGGTTACGGAACTCGTTGAATCTCAATAGTGAGTTCGTCAGGGTATAAACGACGTCGTATTCGTCGCACTGCCTCCTTACGACGTCGTATTGGTCGCAACGCGACCGTGCGACGTCGCATTATTCGCACGTGTCCGGACAGCCGTCTGGAGTTTCAGCGACTTCAAAAAATGTAGCACGCCCTTACTCGTGCAATTCTTCTGCATGTTGAAGGGGGGGTGGGTATTGTGGTGGTGAGGTGGCATGTAGGTATCAGCATCGCGCACATCTGATGGCGACTCCTGCTGCCCTATAGTTTCTACTCGCATCCTCATTGGAACGATAGTGCAGCCCGGCATGGCATCGAGGCGCCATGCCAGCATTCGTCTTCCGATCGCCTTCCTTCTTCCTGCTGTAATAGTCTTCTTGTTTGTATCATCGTCGTTTCCTTCTCTCATTGTCTCGCCACTAACAGACAGCCCGCTCCCGCTGCTATTAATATCCCTTCCTTGCGTCGCCGTCGTCTTGTTTCAAAGAGCGACGGAAACAGATCATCAGGGCGCCTCAGAACCCTAGACACGGAAACTCCGCGACTTCCCAGCACTCACATGTTTGCGATGACGAGCAAAACGACAGTCGTGCCCCTCTCCCAGCGTCCCTTGGACGGTTTGTTCGTGCTTTTCTTCACCGTTTACGCGCTCAACGCCGCTCTCTTTTCCGCGAAGGTTCTGTTGCCACGCGCTCTTCTCCCAGAAGCTTTACGCGATGTTCCGATTGGGACACAGTCTGCAATGGCCTACTTCGTTGGTGAGGATTCTTTATCTTGTTTCACACGAATAGGGAATGCGTTGTGCCCTCTTTCTAGATTCGTTTCGTCTTTGTTGTGAGATAACGCATGGGAGTCGTGTAAACCAGGTTGCGTGATCATGCACTCCAAATTCATGTTTGCCTCTCGCGTCCCTTCGATTCTTCCCGTTTGCTCACAGCCTCACCTGCTCGCTGCTTCGTCCCCCTCAGCTCTCACTTGGCTAGGGAAGGCTATAGGGCAACAGGCGTCTTATTCTCCATCGTTCCTTTGTTTGTTGGCGCTTTTAATAGAAATCTCATAACCGTTTGGAAGGCAACAAGGCAAAGGATATTTTGAATCTTCATCTTGTTGCCTTCCTTAATGCGCCTCTTCCCGCTCCCTCTTCCTTCTCTCTTCCCTCTCCATCCTTCTTGCACGTCCGCCCAACCCTGGTTTCTCTTTTTCGTAGCCTGTGAACTGCTGCTGCTTATTGTTCGCTTCTGGCTCCTGCGCTCCTGCTCTCAAGTCTCACCCCTTCTTTTCTCTATTGCCAACCTCTCTGTTCCAAAGGCAGCCTCGTCCCAGCATGGTTCCTGTTGTAACCTGAGATGTTGTTCCCATTCTTCATCAACCTTCTTCCGTTTCTCATCCTTCCCCTCTTTTTCCTTCACCCCCTTTCTTCTCCTCCCTCCCCTTCATCTCCTTCACCCTCTCCTTTCTCCTTTCCTCCCCTTCTTCCCCTCCCCCCCTGTCGACTCCTACCACCAATGTTGCCCGTCCCGCCCCTGGTTTCTTTTCTCCACAGCCTTACAGCTGCTGCTGCATATCACCTTCTGCCTCGCAGCTATCTTCGCCTTCTCCTTCGGTGGGTCGTGCTGTTTGCCTCGTGATGCCCATGTGATTAAACACATGTGACATTCCAGGTGTGATTGAGACGCTCTTTTAGGCACCTCGATCTTCGTCCCTTCCCCGCAGATGTATATGCACGTCCTGCTGCTGATGATTCGTAGTGATGATTCATGCCCATGTGGTATGAATCATGCCTTAGTTTTAGCCCATGGTGAAATGTCATGCTTCGTGCCCATGTATGCCTCATGCTGCATCAGTCTGCTACATTTCCGTTCTCCCCATTCCCTATCAGACAACATATCCCCCCCATATCCATGCCCTGTGCTCACCCAATCTCTCCGGCCCCTCCTCGCTTCCATCCTCCCTGCTTCCCATGACACCTCCCCCAGGTGGGGAGTGGATCCGTCTCCCTGCCGTTGCCTACTCCGTCCATGTCATCACCTTCATGGTAATGCCCGTCAGCTGCACCTCCTCCTGTCCATACACAATGCTCTCCTTTGCTTGTTGCCCTTCCATCCATCCAAGCAAGCTTCCCCCAATTTGGTAATTCTGACTATTCGCCACTCCCAATTTGAGTGACTCCATCCCCCTAACGCTGTTACCACCTTGTCAGAGGGGTTGCTGTGCTGTAGCCTCTCTCCCAGACCCAACCCTCCTGTTCTCCCTGTCTCCCACCCACCCCTGCAGACCTCCACTCCATTCGAATTTGCAGAGATGATATCCTCCAAGTACCCCCACCCACTGGGTCTCATGCACTGGATCGCCAGCCTGATACTGCTGGCCATCTATCTGCCTGTCCTCGCACTGCCTTGCATGCTGCTCGTGAGGGTCTCCCTGCCAGCGTCGCTCTTCCATAACAAGCATGTGTCTGGCAGGAATAAACGATGAGACAGCTGGGGCTGACATGTGCAGAGGGTGTTTGTGGGACAGTATTGCACGCCAGGGATCTCTCAAGAGGGCATAGCTGCACTGAAACCTGTACCATGTCGCCTGCCATACAAGCCATTGCCGTGAGATCGCTGCTGAGGAGTACTGGGTACTGCTGCTCTCCTTTCCACTACTCTCTGCCGCCCATCTCTCGCTCTTGTGCCATCTCCTGCTCGCTCCCTCCTTTCCCACCCTTGCCTCCTTGTCCACAAAACCATGTGTCGCTCTTACTGCTGGTGCTGCACATGCTGCTCGTACATATCACACTTATGTCGCAGCAGTGGGGCCTGTACATATAGGATGTGTGGGCTGTACTGTGCAAGGTGGCCAGCCCAGATGGAAGCAATAGGAAACTGTCAAATGTTGTAGCCTGTAGTGAGGTTTGTCTTAGGGGGTACGGATGTTAGGGTTTGTTATATGTACCCCAACCCACATCAATGAACCAACACTTCTGTTCTTGACATGGTATCACCTCGGTTAGGATCCTGAGGGATCCCGCTCCTCCTGTCCTCGTTCGTCTCGCCCGAGCCTGTCTCACACTGTCGTACTAGTTGCGCCCGTCTTGCCCGAGCCTAGCGCTGGCCCGATCTAGTCCCATTCGTTCGTTACCGCCGACCTACTTTCCCCGTCGCGTCGCGCTTTCCCCCCCTGCTGCCCGTCGAGTCGCGCTTTCCCCCCGCTGCCCGTCAACACGCGCCTTGCCCCCACTTCCTGTCCAGGGCCCAAAATTGGTTTTAGGCTGTTGGGCTGAGATAGCCCCTTAGGATCTTTGCAAGGGATAACTCTAGGTGAAGTAGTTGTAATAGCGGAAGCGTTTAGTGAAGAATTTGAACCGACCTTGCACTGGTGTGTGAGAGCAAAGTTGATTGAATTAAACAAGCAAATACAAGGATTTATATAAGAGTACAGGGAATAGATAACTGTATTGCTGTTGCGGTTCGATATAGCGCGACTCGGGCAACTGCTCTGTAACGAGTCAGTTGTGTGTCCTTAACTGTCGCGCTGTAATTGTCGAGTCAAAGGTCAGCGACCTTTGACTTTCTCGTAACCTCCAGGCGGTTACCCTAACCTCCGAGGTTGACTCGATGCTTCGATTGGGACTGCTTCGCTTGGTACCTTGGATTTTGATACGACAGAAGCGCACTTAGGACTTATTGTTTCCAACACTCCCCTTCGCTTCTGGAGTGTTACTGCTGGTGACGTGGCCTTGTCCAGTCAGCATCATGCAGTATTCGAACTTCTGCTTGCCGAGTTTCTTGGTCAAGTAATCGGCTGCCATCTCGGATGTTGGACAGTATGACAGATCGAGTTTCCCTTTTTCTATCTCGTCCTTCCCGAAGAAATAGCGCAGGGCGATGTGTTTCGTCCTGTTTGCGAAGCCGTTTTTGTTGGCGATGCGAATTGCTGACTGGTTGTCGCAGAACACGGTGAAGCTGGGTAACTCGGCTAGCTTCGCTTCTTCCAGTAGTTCGCGAAGGTAAAGTCCCTCCTTGGTGGCTGAGCAGAGTGCAATATATTCTGCTTCTGCTGAAGATAGTGCGATTAACTCCTGCTTGCTCGACTGCCAGGAGATAGGACCGATAGGCTCAAGGCGGTAGACATAGCCGGTGCGTGAGCGCCTGTTGTCGGTGTCGCCGGCGTGATCGGCGTCGACGTAGCCGATTAGCTTAGTCGGTGTAGCTGCGCTCTTGTGGTAGGTTAGCCCGATCGTCGCGGTGCTGACGAAGTAGTGGAGAGCGCGATCAAGTTCCGCCAGGTGTTCAGCTTCAGGCTTCTTGAGATAGGTGGCGAGCTGACTTGCGGAGTAGGATAAGTCAGGACGGCAGGTGACGGCGGCGAATAGCAGGCATCCGAGCTTCTTCTGATAGTCGCGTATGCCGGCGGGCTTGAGTAGAGTAGTTCGTTCCTTCTCGGTTCCTGATGTGTAGCGGTAGGGCGTGGAGATGGCGCTTGGTGTGAGGCTGAAACGTTTCGCGATGGTGTCGGCGTATTTCTCGGCGCTTAGATAGATGGCGTTTTCTTCTTCGCGGATGTTGAGCCCGAGGTACTGTGTAACGGTGGAGGAGACCGTGAGCGTGAGGTCTTTCTGGAGCTCTCCTTCGAACCACGTGGCGATGCCGTCGGTTGACCCAATGTAGAGGAGATCGTCCACGTAGACGATCAGGAGAACGTAGTCGCTTCCCTTAGTGAGGCGGTACATGCCTTGGTCGTGAGGTAGTTGACTAAAGCCGATGCGGATGAGACGGGCGTGCAGGTACTGCTGCCACAGTCGCGGTGCCTGCTTGATCCCGTAGAGCGACTTAAGTAGTTGACAGATTCGGTTGGGTTCGCCGTGGGAACCGTGCGGGAGCTCGACGTAGATTTCTGCATCCACAGGTGCGTAGAGGAAGGCATTCGCGACGTCGATCTGCCGTAACTTCTTCTTCTTCATGGCGGCAATGGCGAGGAGAATTCGGAGTGACGTGTGGCGGCTGACTGGAGCAAAGGTCTCGGTGAAGTCTCGTCCTTGCTCTTGGTCGAATCCACGTACGACCCAGCGTGCTTTGAATTTTTCGATCGTGCCGTCTGCTTTCGTCTTGATGCGGAAGACCCATTTCCCGGTAAGGATGGTTTTGTTCCGTGCCACGCTTACGGGAACAACCTTCCAAGTGTTGCGTTCCTCTAATGCCTTCAGTTCTCTATCCATGGCTTCACGCCATTTCTCCCTGTGTTCCCCCCCCAGAGCCTGCTGAACCGTTGCAGGCTCCTTAGGAAGCGAGCTGCGTGTGTTCCCGTGGACTGCGGTGACGAGGCCGAGGATTTGCAGCCCAGTCTGTGAGTATCGAGGGAGTTCTGGATCCTCGGGATAAGCTGCTTCGTCTCCCGTTTCTGGGTCGGGCATGAAATTTGGCCCTACCCTTTCTGCTTCGTTGGTGTTGACTGTCACAGGTGTTACGTAACCATCGTCGGCGAAACGGTAGAAGATTTCGGCGTTGTTACTGTCGCGAGGATTATCCTCATCCATGGGCACGTCGACGGAGCAGTATGGGAGAGGTCCGGCTTCTTCTGAGGCGTTGTCGACGTTCTGTTCATCCCAGTCTGCTTCGTCCGCTGCTGACGCGAAGGCTCGGTCACCACGAAAACCACTGGTGAGGTCCCGATTCTCGTGCAAGTTGGCGAGGTACGTCTGAAGGGTGAGTCTTTCGTAGAAGATCACGTCACGTGCTGCTACTGTTTCCTTTGTGTGGACGTCGAAGATTTTCCATGCGTTGTAATTTTTCTCGGTGCCGAGGTGTAGTCCCCACTGTGCCCGTTGCGAAAATCTTCCCGCTCGTGCTTCTGGGGGTCTGTACTGTACCATGCACCCGAAAACTCGTAACATTTTCGTGCTGCCCTGCTTCCCTGTCCACAGCAGATGCGGTGATGCGTTGTTCGGGAGTGACGACGACGACAACAAGTTGTGTAGCATGACAGCGTGGTCCATTGCTGCTGGCCACTGGTGGTTGGGTAGCCGCATGCCACGTAATAGTTTGCGCATGCTGTTCTGCAGGGTCCTGTTCAGTCGTTCTGCAACACCTTGCTGCTGATGTGCGTAAGGAAGGGAGAGGAGTTGCTTGATCCCCCTTTCCGCCAAGAACTGCTTGAAGCGGTGAGAGGTGTACTCGCCACCTCCGTCTGACTGGAATTTTTTCAGTTGTGTTCCAGACTCTCTCTCTGCTATCGGTAGCCAGGCGGCGAATGCTGCGAGCGCCATGTCGCGGCTGGGTAGGTTGCGATGCCAGACGTATCGAGTGGCGGCGTCGATGAAGGTGATGGTGTAGTTGTAGTTGACTTGTCCTGGCTCGCGATTGTAGAGGATGTCGCTGTAGACTTTTTCGAGTGGTGCGTACGCTGGAGCGCTCGGGTTGTGATGTGAAGCAAACGGTCGATGAGGTAAGTCAGCTTCGGGACATATAAGGCAAGTCCCTCGTGCCTTCTGGAGTTCTCTGCCATCGGGTAGAAGTAGAGAATCTTTGTCAAGGACTCCTGCTCTTATCGTGTTATTCAAAACCGTGTTACTTGGATGTCCTGTTCGTGCGTGCCAGATCTCTTCAGAGGCACGGTGTCCAGGTGAACGCTGATATGCGTCGGAGTTGGAGTAAAAGCTGGCGACGAGGTTGGCGCTTCGGTGGACTTCACGTTGAGTCGGATTCAGCTGTTTCGCGGGTGTTGGTGGTGCTTCGTCGGCTATGACTGGTGTCGTTGTTCCTGCTGCTGCTGATGTTGTTGCTGCTGCCGATGTTGTTACTGCTGCTGATGTTGTTGCTGCTGCCGATGTTGTTACTGCTGCCGATTGTCGAATTGTTGCTAATGCTCGTGTTCGTTCTGCTTCAGGAATGGTGTGCGAGTACCAGAAGCCTCCTGGGCTGAAGTCGGGGTCGAGATCCGGAGGGTGTGTCCAGTCAGTGAAATTCACGATGGCGTCGCTGTCTGCAGTGCCCAGGTCAGGAACGAAGTCGAGGACGAAGACGTTGTTCTTCAGCACTGCTTTCCCGATGTAGAGACCGCCTCTCCCGTGGTAAAGTTTGAACTCCTGGGTCGTGCTGTCGGCTTCCAGATGAATTCCTTTCGCCATCAACTGGCTAACGCTCAGTAAGTTGTAGCCGAGTCCTTCAGCGATGAGTACCTTAGATATGTGCAGTATGACATTTGTTTCTCTTGACTGAAGCTGTACCACTCCTTGTCTTCGTGTGCGCAGGTTTTGGTTGTTGGCAACCGTGATGATCACTTCCCGTTGGAGTCGATGTTCGCGTTGTACGAAACGCCCGGACGAGCACATGTGTTGCCCGCAGCAACTGTCCAAGAACCAGGTGTCTTGGCCGGACGGTTCACTTTGAGCGATGGCGGCGTACGTTGGATTCGGCTGGAGTAGCTCACGGCGAGGCGTTCTGTTGTCAAGCTCTTCTTCCGGTGAGTAGTGTGGTGGTGATTCGGTTGTACATGAATCGGTTATCTTCGTCATGCAGTTGATTATATTTCTTGCTCCTTGTGCAGGTTGTCCGGGTGAAGTCGTTGAAGCTTGAATAGTGGTCGTCGCACTTGCTTGTGTTGAAGCCATTTGGGAGCTTGAAGGTCGAAGTTGTCGCTGTGGTGCCGTTGATTGCTGACGATTCGGGCAGTGTGTGCGCGGGTGCCCTGAAGTCTTGCAGATGTGGCAGAAGGGAGGTACTATCTTCGGTTGCTGCTGTCGGTTGTTATAATTGCTGTGTCGTCGTTGAGTGTGGAATGCGAACTCTGATACTGTCGTTTTCTTCCTGTGTCGTTCTTCCTGCAGGTCCATATCTTGCTGCTCGGCATGTATTTCGGCGCAGAGTGCAGCTTCAGAGATTCTTCCGTGGGCTCGAAGAATGGCTTTGGTGGCGCGCCACTGAGGACCAAGCCCACCAATGATGACTGTCACGAAGGCGTCTTCAGAGATTGACCCTCCGCATCGAAGCAGCTTGTCGCGCAGTTCGCGACATCGGCTGATATACGCCAGTCCTTTTTCTCCTGGTTTCATTTCGACTGTCGTCAACTGCGCCATTAACCTGCTCTGGTTTACACTGTCTGTTGCTTGATACAGGTTCTTCAGATGGCTGTACGCGAGCTCCGCCGAGTTGCCGAAGGTCCGGTAAGAGCGAATGTTCTGCTGCTGAGTTGGTGTCACATTCCTCAATAGGATTGTATACGCCATCATTGATTGATACGTATACTGCTGCTTTTCATATTGTGTCCCGTTGGCTGGATACTGCAGGGACCCGTCGAAGAAGCCGAGTATCTGCGCGCCCTCCATCATCAGCTCGAATTCAAAGGACCAGGTAAAGAAGTCTTTGCCGTCGAAGGGTCTTGACGTTTGCAGTTTTAAGACGTGTGCAAACTGCGACTGAACTTGAAGTGCGTCCAGTGGTCTTTCTTGTCCAGGTGAAGGTTGCGGGTGGGGCACGAAGCTGATTGACCCGCGCTCGTACGGAGCAAAGGTAGGTTGCTGCTGCTGGTTTCCTCGCGCATATGACGACCCATCAAGACTCATGGGTGTCGCTCCGTTGTTGCTGTTGTGTGCTTGTGCAGGTCCCGACTGCTGGTGTTGTTCGTAGAAGGACATGAAGGAGAAAAATTTCTCCATCATGTTCTGGTCAAAGTCCGAAGGGTGGTTCATGGGGGTCTCGGTTGACGTTCCTCTTGGTCTTGTTGCCGTGCCTTCTTCTGTCTGCAGGCCAGAGGCTGACGGTGGAGTAGGAGTAGTGCCCGAGGAGCCATTAGGGGAGCTCCTTTCCTTGTTTGTTGCCATGTCTTGTAATGATATTGAAAAAGAGTAGAATTTCCCTTGTCTGCTCTCATACCATGTTGGGCTGAGATAGCCCCTTAGGATCTTTGCAAGGGATAACTCTAGGTGAAGTAGTTGTAATAGCGGAAGCGTTTAGTGAAGAATTTGAACCGACCTTGCACTGGTGTGTGAGAGCAAAGTTGATTGAATTAAACAAGCAAATACAAGGATTTATATAAGAGTACAGGGAATAGATAACTGTATTGCTGTTGCGGTTCGATATAGCGCGACTCGGGCAACTGCTCTGTAACGAGTCAGTTGTGTGTCCTTAACTGTCGCGCTGTAATTGTCGAGTCAAAGGTCAGCGACCTTTGACTTTCTCGTAACCTCCAGGCGGTTACCCTAACCTCCGAGGTTGACTCGATGCTTCGATTGGGACTGCTTCGCTTGGTACCTTGGATTTTGATACGACAGAAGCGCACTTAGGACTTATTGTTTCCAACATAGGCCACCCTGCCTAATCACGGTCTCAGCGTGTCCCACCCTGATGGCCTAGGGTAAAATTTCTGATGCGCTGACAAATAAAGGCTAAAAAAAAGAGTACCCCGCTTGAATTGAAGGAGACGTACATGATCTTTTATAGTAACACATTAAACGTCAGTAAATGACTTAGTCAGTTATCGAATTACCTTCGAATGGTAATGTTATAACTTCGAACCTTGATGTCTGCGAATTGTTCTATTGAAATTGTGCGGGGTTTCCCAGATCGATACCACTGTAACCCTTGTGTTACACTTCTCAGTTAGGGAAAGAAAACTACTACACTGTTTTTGAAAGGGTAAAAAAGCCACTAATTTGAAGAAAGGGTACCTATACAGTTAGCCTGCCTTGATCAGGGTAACTGAAAAAAAGCGGCCTACAAAAAGGGCAAAAAGGGCATTTTACCCTGACATTTTGGGCCCTGTTCCTGTCCCGTCGTGCCCTCCCCCGCTGCTCGTCGCGATGCGCCCTCCCCCCGCTGCCCTACACGCCCGTTCGCGCGCCGCGCCTGCCCGTTCGGCCCGCCGCGGGCCTGCCCGTCCCGCCGCCGCGCCTATTCACGCCATCCTGCCGCCACGCCTACCCCTCTTGCCCGCCGTCGCGCCTCCTAGTTAGGCCCGCCGTGGGCTTGCTTGTCCCGGCGCCACGCCTGCCCGTAATACCCGTCGCGGACCCTCCCTTATAGCCGCCACGGGCCCTCCCTTTCAGCCGCTGCGCCTCCTCATTAGGCCCTCCCTTCACACTGCTGCGCCTACTCGTTCAGTCCACCGCGGGACCACCCCTTGCGCTTGTCGCGCCTGCGTTTTGCACCTGCCACGGTCTTGCCCTAGCCGCCCTACCAGTGCTGCCCGCAGCCGGACTTGTCGTTTCCGCTTACGCTATGGCGACCCCTAGGGTTTTTGGCTTTGACGCTGACGGTAGATCGCTCGAGTTTCCGGTCTGGCTCCTACGCGCACGTCGCTTTTTAGAGAGTCAGGTGTAGGCGGGCGAGTCCCTCTGGGCGCACGCTACTGATGACCTTCCTGCGCCCGACGACCCTACGCCTTAGGCCCTGCCCTTGACGACGCCGCCAGAGACCGCTTTACCCGCCAGCGTGCTGACCTGACGGCATGGAAGTCTCATGACGCTGCAGCTTGCATCGCTCTTAGCAGCCTCCTCCCTGAGTCTGAGGAGGCCCACATCACTCAGGTTCGTACTGCTAGTGAGTTCCTGACTGCGATCAAGGCTCACTACGCTACTCCCACCACTGTCTCTCTTGGCCGCCTCTTCCTACCGTTCTTGTTCCCTGACCTCGCCTCGTTTGAGCACTCTGCTGACTTGATTGCTCACCTCCGCTCGCTCGATTCTAGCTACCGCGCTGCTTGCACTGACGCACAGCTTGCACTGTTTCCCCCTCCCATGGCGATTACTATCTACTTCATTGCCACTAGCCTCCCTGAACGCCTTGCCTTGGTTCGTGACACGCTTCTTCTGAAGCAACCTAGTGAGCTCACTATCGAGGTCCTTGAGTCTGCGCTCAAGGACGTCGAGAGCAAACTCCGCTCCGTAGCCTCCGCCTCTGGTGCTGTGCCCCCTCCACTGTTTCACGGGTGCACTGTCCCTCAGCTGCCCACTTTTACTGCCTCGCTAGCCACTGCCAATACTGACGTTACCGCAACTGCTGTTACGACTACGTCGTGGTCTCGAGGTAGGGGTGGCAGGAGGGGCGGTCAGGGTGCAGGCGGCGGTGGCGGTGGCGGCGTTGGCGGCGGAGGTGGTGGGGGTGGCGTGCCGACCGGTGGCGGCGGGAGCGCAGGGCCTGGAGAGGCGTCTCGTGCAGTGGCCAGCAACTCCCCTACTGCAGCTGGTGGAGGCGACACCCGAACTCGTCAGCCTCCTCCTGGTCTACCGGCCGCGGTGGGTGGAGCAGCGGCGTGGTACCTGGCCCAGCGGCAGCAGCAGATGCAGCAGCAGCAGCCCCCGCAGTAGCAGCGGCAGCAGCACGTTTTGGGGGCGGGACAGCGTAAGCCCCAACGCGGTGTTGTTCACCCTTCGTGCACCTATCAGGTTCTGACAAGTGCTCGCCGAGGCCAGCCTTGTGGCCGCACCCACCCTCCTGGTCAGTGCTTTGCTAAGCTCACTGGCACGGTTCGCTTGGCCTTCGGCGTTGGCGGCCCTGCCCCTGACTGGTTTCCTCTTGTTCAGACGTACGGCTCCGCTCTTTTGGGCATGTCTGCTTCTCAGTTGCTTGATCTCTTAGGAACTCCTCATGCTATGTATGCTGTTGTTGACTCTAGTGCTTCTAACTCTGTTTACTCGAGTGTTGTTAGCTTAGGGGCTAGTCTTGCTGAGCTGTCTGTTGCTAGTGTAGGCACTTGTGCAGACACTAGTCCAGGCGCTACTTCGGAGGACGCTTCGCTGCCTTTCACTTTGGACTCTGGGGCTTCGCACGGCTTCTTTCGCGACCACACGACACTTACTCCACTTCCTGCGCCAGTCTCTGTGGCCCTGGCTGATCCCACCTCGGGACCAGTCACTGCTCGCTACACTACTACTCTTCCATGCCCTGCTGTTCTCTCTGGGTCTCTGACTGGCTTCCACATCCCCTCATTCTCGAGGAACTTGGTGGACGTGAGGCCTCTTCTGAGTCAGCACGTGGGTGTGTGGATTGAGCCCTCTCGTGAGATGGCGGTTTGTGTTGACGGCGACACTTACTCGCCTCTTGCCACCTTTACTGCCAAGCCGGGCTCTGGTCTCTACACACTTCACACTGGCCCTGGTGGGCAGCAGCAGCAGCAGCGGCGGCGGCAGCAGCAGCAGCAACAGCAGCCGCAACTCCTGCCCCCGGACCCGGTTACTTCCCCCAGTCTGGTCCCTGCGTCTCACCAGGTTGCTGCGTCCCCCCAGGTAGCTGTGTCTGGTCAGGTTCGCGTGTCTGGTCCAGCTGCTGCGTCGTGCTCCTGCTGGTCACTTGCACACCCCACCGTTCAGTGGCACCACCGAACGGGGCACCCGTCCCTCCCTCGTCTGCGCGCTATGTCTCGTCAGCGTCTTGTCTTAGGCCTCCCGCGTGTCGTGCCGTCGCTGCCGCCTTCGCTTGCACCGCTGTGCAGTCCCTGCGTCGAGGGTCGGCTACGCGCCACCCCTCACTCCTCCTCCCTTCGTCCGGCCACCGAGCCTTTTGAGACGCTCCACTTGGACGTCTGGGGCCCCACCCCTCGCCTTGGCCCTGAGCGCGAGTGTTTCTTTCTCGTGGTCGTTGACGACTACTCCCGCTACACCACAGTGTTTCCCCCCGCGAAGAAGTCTGAGGTGACTTCTACGCTGATCAGGTGGTTGCTTACCACTCAGGGCACTCGTGGTCGTCGTGTCAGCTGTCTTCACTCTGACCGTGGGGGTAAGTTTCGCTCCGGCATTCTCCGGCATTTTCGCGAGCAGGGCATTCGTCAGTCCTGGACGCTTCTAGAGTCCCCACAGCACAATGGGGTTGCTGAGCGCCGCATAGGCTTGGTCATGGAGATCGCCCGCACCTCCTTGACTCACGCCCGTGCCCCACATTTTCTGTGGCCCTACGCGGTTAGGTACGCCGCTCACCAGCTGAACCTCTGGCCACGCGTCTCTCGGCCAGAGGCTTCACCGACCAGTCTTGGGACCGGGTCCCCTAGTGTTGCGTCGAGGTTTCGTGTCTGGGGTTGCTTGGCTCTTGTCCGCGACACTTCCGCGGACAAGCTCTCGCCTCGCGCCGTTCCCTGTGTCTTCCTTGGTTTCCCTGAGGACTCCTCTGACTTCACCTTTTACCACCCTCCCTCTCACCGGTTCTTTGACTCCCGTGACGTCCGTTTCAAGGAGTCCACCCCCTACTACGTCAGGTACCCTAGTCGAGGTCTCCCAGTTCCTCCTCCCCCTCTCTTCCCGACTTCCGCTCCCCCTCCTGCTCCCCCGGTACAGCCCCCCCCCCCTGGTCCCGCCCCGTCAGGTGTGTCCCAGGCTACCCCTCCCCCCCTCGGTAGCCCCTCAGGTGCAGCCTCCTTCCCCGCAGTCCTCCTCGCAGCCTGTTGCAGACCCTGCGGGAGCCGGTGCTCATGGAGAGGGCCCTACAGGTGCTAGCTCTGAGGGTGCTGGGGTTGGAGCTGAGCTTGTGGTTGCAAGAGACTCTTGTCTTCCAAGAGCTGGTGTTGGTCCTGCTGACTTTGGGGGTGCTACGTCTGGGGGTGCAGGTGCACCCTCTTCGGGTCCTGGTGAGCCTGGTCGTGTTGCTGTTGGTGGTGCTGACTCTGGGGGTGGTGCGCCAGGTGCTTTGGAGGGCGGTCCCGGGCCTGCCGCAGCCCCCGACACTACTCCTCCCCCCCACCCCTACCCAACCCGGCACCAGGCTCGTCTTCGCCGTGCCCGTGAGGAGCAGCTAGAGTTGGAGAGAGAGGAGAGAGAGTTGCAGCGGGTGGAGGAGCAGCAGCTGCAGCTGGAGTCGCCGCAGCAGCAGGAGGCGCAGCAGCTGGAGCCGCTGCAGCAGCAGGAGGAGCAGCACCAGCAGCCGCCGCCTCCTCCTCGTGTCTCTGGTCTTCGGGCCCTCGGTCTCCCCTCTCTCTCTCCTTCCTCCTCCCCCTCTCCTTCCGTCTCGGGTCCTCCGCTTCCTCCTCCTTACCCCTCCCCGGCTGTTTTCCCTCGTTCTCAGCCTCCGTTGTCCCCTCCTCCTTCTAAGACTTGGGCCTCTCGTCGCTCCCCTCGTGCTCGTCCCTCGTCTCCTGTACTCGTTACTGACCTTCGTACTGCCCTCTTTCGTTCTAGTCTGCCTCGTTCGTCTCCGTTTCTCCTTACGTCTCCTCCTGAGTCGGCCTTCACTACTTCTCTCTCTACTCCTATCACTGACTACTACCGCGCGTACCGGCCTGTTCTCTCTCGTGTTCTCGCCTCTCTTTTTACCGACCCTCGTGCCTCTGTCTCCTCTGTCTCCGTCCTTACTGCCGTAGTCACTGAGTTTGCCTCCACTCGCCGCCTTGACTGCGCCACCGGTCTTGTGGCTGCTCCTCCTAACAGTCCTCTGGCCGTTGGGGGTGAGTCTGCCCTTGGCGGTGACGCCCTAGAGGACAGACAGTTTGAGCTAGACTTCCTGGCAGCCGCTTCCCCACATCTCTGTGCCATGCTGCTCGCCCCTGAGGGAGACCCCGACGCCCTTGACATACCGACTCCTCGCACTTACGCTGAGGCAGTGTTAGGGCCTTGGGCCTCTCAGTGGAGACCTGCCATGGACGCAGAGATGGCCTCCTACAGATCCACAGGCATCTACTTCGACGAGGTTCCCCCCCTTGGGGCGAATGTAGTCGATGGCATGTGGATCTACAGGGTGAAGCGGCCACCGGGATCTCCTCTGGTCTTCAAGGCGCGCTACGTGGCTAGAGGTTTCAGTCAGCGTGAAGGAGTTGACTTCTTTCAGACCTTCACGCCTACCCCGAAGATGACCACTCTTCGGGTGTTACTGCACGTAGCAGCACAGAGAGACTACGAGTTACACTCTCTCGACTTCTCCACTACTTTCCTTCAGGGTAGCTTACACGAGGAGGTCTGGCTGCGTCGTCCCTCTGCCTTTACTGGCACTTTCCCTCCTGGGACCCAGTGGAGGCTGAGGCGACCTGTCTACGGTCTTCGTCAGGCTCCTCGTGAGTGGCACGGCACTCTTCGTTCTACCCTCTCTGACCTTGGGTTCCAGCCGTTTTCTGCCGACCCGTCGCTATTCGTTCGTCGTGGCTCCACACCGTTCTTTGTTCTGGTCTACGTCGACGACCTGGTTTTCGCCACTGCTGACAGGGTTGCCTTGGCAAACGTGAAGTGCGAACTGCAGAAGAGACACACGTGTACTGACCTTGGTGAGCTGCGCCACTACCTTGGCCTGCAAATCACCAGGGACAGAGCTGCTCGCACCATTACACTCTCACAGTCACACATGGTGCAGCATGTCCTTCAGCGGTTCGAGCTTCAGCACTCCACAGTACAGCGCACACCTCTTGCTGTTGACCACAGACTTACTGGACCCTTTCCTGACGAGCCGTTTGAGTCTAGTGGTCCCTACACAGAGCTGGTGGGCTGCCTCATGTACCTGATGACTTGCACTCGCCCGGACCTCGCCTTCCCTCTCAGCATCCTTGCTCGCTTTGTTGCGTCAGGGAGATGTCAGAATGCTATATAGCTTATACATTTGTGTAGGCTATAGTGGGGTATCCCATAGGGGGTACAACCCAATTAGGGTTAGTACTTGTACTCACTCATTTCATAGTTGATTCCTCCTCTCGTCCTCATTCTCACATGGAATCAGAGGAGGTCCCCTCCTAGGGACTGTTCCTAGGGCCCACCAAAGCGCGCCTCAAGTCGCGCTCTCCCTTTTTTTTTTTTTCTTTCCTAGCGGCCCGTCGTGCCGCCCTTACGGTCGCGTCGACCCGCCCTAGCGGCCCCGCCGCCCTACCTAGCGGCCCCGCCGCCCTACCTCGCGGCCTCGCCGCCCCGTTGCGCGGCCCCGCCGCCCTACCTAGCGGCCCCGCCGCCCTTCTGCGCGGCCCCGCCGCCCTACCTGGCGGCCCCGCCGCCCTACCTAGCGGCCCCACCGCCCTACCTCGCGGCCTCGCCACCCCATTGCGCGGCCCCGCCGCCCTACCTAGCGGCCCCGCCGCCCTTCTGCGCGGCCCCGCCGCCCTACCTAGCGGCCCCGCCGCCCTTCCTCGCGGCCCCGCCGCCTCATCGCGCGGCCCCACCGCCCTACCTCGCGGCCTCGCCGCCCCATTGCGCGGCCCCGCCGCCCTACCTAGCGGCCCTGCCGCCCTTCTGCGCGGCCCCGCCGCCCTACCTAGCGGCCCCGCCGCCCTTCCTCGCGGCCCCGCCGCCCCATTACGCGGCCCCGCCGCCCTATCTCGCGGCCCCGCCGCCCTACCCAGCGGCCCCGCCGCCCTTCTGCAGCGGCCCCGCCCCTCCTCTGCAGCGGCCCCGCCGCCCTACCTAGAGGCCCCGCCGTCCTTCTGCAGCGGCCCCGCCGCCCTATCTAGCGACCCCGCCGCCCTTTCTGCAGCGGCCCCGCCGCTCCTCTGCAGCGGCCCCGCCGCCCTACTTCAGCGGCCCAGCCGAGCCGCCCAGCAGCAGAGCAGCCGAGCCGCCCAGCACCAGAGCAGCCGAGCCGCCCCGCCGCCGAGCCGCACTGCAGCCGAGCCGCCCAGCCGCCCACCAGCCGGACCGCCCAGCTGCCGAGCCGCCCAGCTGCCGAGCCGCCCTGCAGCCGAGCCGCCCGAGCAGCCCTGTCCGGTGAGCACAGACCCTCTGTCACTGCGTGCCCTTCCCCTGCTGCTTGCACTGCTGGTCTACTGCTATCATGGCTACCCCTAGTGTCCTCGCTTTTGACGCTGAGGGTCGGGCCATTGACTTTGAGGTCTGGGTAGATGACCTACAGCTGTTCTTACAGTGCGATAGGGCGGACGGTCTCTCTCTCTTTGACCTCACCTCTAGCGCTTCCCCTGCCCCTGCTGCTGATGCTGACGCCACTGTTCGCTCCCAGTGGGCCACGCGCGACGCTGCTGCACGTCTTGCTGTGCGTCGCCACCTCCCTACCCCCGAGCGTGCGCACTTTAGTCAGTACAAGAGTGCTCAGACCTTGTACGACGCTGTAGTCGCGCGCTACTCCTCCCCTTCCACTGCTGCACTGAGCCGTCTCATGCTGCCGTACCTCTTCCCTGACCTTGCTGCCTTTCCCATCGTTGCTGACCTCATTACGCACCTCCGCACTAGTGACACTCGCTACCGCGCTGCACTTCCTGCTGACTTCTGCACCGCGAACCCCCCCCCCATGTACATCACTCTGTACTTCCTAGTCACTCGCCTCCCTGACTCCCTTCGAGTAGTCAGGGACCACTTTCTCTCAGTCTATCCCACCACACTCACTGTAGACCTCCTCGAGAAGGACCTCCTCGCGATAGAGAAGAGCATAGTCGCTGTAGGAGCCTCTCGAGGTGACCCGCGCACACCCATCTTTGAGGGGTGTTCTCCCTCCCCCCTGCTGCCCTCTGTTGCCTCTGCTGCTGCGGCCGACCTCCTTGGTCTTGAGTCGGTCGGTGCGGCGTCTGCCCCTAGCGGGAGACGCCGCTCTGGCAAGGGCAAGGGGGGCAAGGGAGCTGGAGGAGCGGGCGGTGGAGGTGGAGGTGGAGGCAGTGGGGGGAGTGGGGGTTGGCGGTGGAGGTGGAGGTGGGGGTGGGGGGGTCGGTGGCAGTAGTGGAGGCGGAGGCGGCGGCGGCGGTGGCGGTGGGAGTGGAGGTGGCGGAGGAGGCGGCGGTGGAGGCGGCAGTGGAGGCGGCGGCGGCAGTGGAGGCAGCGGAGGCGGTGGAGGCGGTGGGGGTGGCGGTGGAGCTGGTCGCGGGTCTTCGCAGAGGAGTGGCTCAGGTGGTGGCTCGCGCCAGCAGCAGCAGCGAGGTCGTGCGACCCTGTCCCCTCAGCAGCTCCGTGAGTGGTACACTGCACGCCAGCGGGGTGGGGGTTTTGGTCCGTGCACCTACGTCCTGCGCACCGGCGACCGTGCGGGTGAGCAGTGTGGGGGTGCGCACCCCACTACGCGCTGCTTTGGCCGCCTGACGGACGCGTGGCGTCACCAGTTCCCGGAGGCCTCCGAGATCCCTCACTGGGACGAGCTGTCTAGGGCAGGGGTTGCCATCTTTGATCTTGACTTTGATGCTATTCTTTCTGCCATGTATGCTGTGTCTATTAGTGATGAGGGTGACTGTTACCGGTGTTTCCAGCCCGATTCAGGCATTGAGACTGCTGCTCTAGGTACTGGTGCGGCTGCTGCCCTAGGTGCTTACGACGCTGCTGCTCTAGGTCTGGTGTGTCTGCGTCCTCAGGTACTGGTGAGTCTGCGCTCTCAGGTACTACGTCGGCTTCGGCCTCCCTCACCTTCACTCTTGACTCTGGGGCGTCTCGCTCCTTCTTTCGGGACCGCACCACACTCACGCCGCTTAGTCGGCCAGTTCCGGTGTCTCTGGCTGACCCCTCTTGAGGTCCGGTCCTGTCTCGCTTCTCCACAATCCTCCCGTGTCCGGCCGCTCCCTCCGGCACCCTGTCTGGTCTCTACCTCCCCTTGTTCTCGACGAACCTGGTGAGTGGTGCTGACCTACAGGATGCGGGTGTCCACCAGTTCACTCCTGCGCGTCGGCGAGTGACCCACTGTACAGAGGCTGGTACAGGCCGACACCTGGCTACGTTCACCCGTCAGCCGGGGTCGAGCCTCTACACTCTGACCACTGCGTCTCCTCCAGTTGCTGAGTCTGATAGGGTAGCTGCGTCGGGTCAGGTGTTTGCTGCGGCGTCCAGGTCTGGTCCGGAGTCTGCCCCCTATTCGTGTCGTCTCCTGTCTCACGAGACTCTCCTCTGGCACCACCGCCTTGGCCACCCCTCTCTGCTTCGGCTCAGTGGTATGGCCTCCCGTCTTCTTGTGTCCGGTCTCCCCCGGTCCCTCCCTCCCCTTCCTCAGAGCCCTGGCCCTGCCTGTGTCCTCTGTGTCGAGGGGCGCCAGCGTGCTGCCCCTCACTCCTCCTTGTTTCCTCCGACAGAGGCCCAGTTGCAGACGCTTCACATGGACGTGTGGGGCCCAGCCCGCGTCCGTGGACAGGGTCACGAGCGCTACTTCCTGCTCGTTGTTGACGACTACTCGGGTTACACCACAGTCTTCCCCTTGCGCAGCAAGGGTGATGTCACTGAGGTGCTGATTGACTGGATCCGCGCAGCTCGTCTACAGCTCAAGCAGAGCTTCGGCTCGGACTTTCCCGTTCTGCGTCTGCACTCGGACAGAGGCGGAGAGTTCTCCTCTGGCCTTCTGCGTGCCTACTGTCGTACACGGGGCATCCGTCAGACCTTCACGCTTCCAGACTCACCGGAGCAAAATGGGATTGCTGAGCGCCGCATTGGCATGGTCATGGACGTCGCTCGTACGTCTATGATGCATGCAGCTGCCCCCCATTTTCTGTGGCCGTTTGCGGTGAGGTACGCGGCGCATCAGATCAACCTCCACCCCAAGGTCTCCAGGCCGGAGACCTCCGCAGCCTTGCTGTGGACGGGGAAGGTTGGCGATGCGTCAGGGTTCCGGGTCTGGGGATCTCGGGCGTTTGTCCGCGACCTGTCTGCGGACAAGCTATCCCCTCGTGCTGCTCCTTGCGTCTTCCTTCGGTTCCCCCCTGACGCACCAGGGTGGCAGTTCTACCAACCCACCTCTCGACGTGTTCCGTCCTCCCAGGACGTCACGTTTGACGAGTCGGTCCCCTACTACCGCCTCTTCCCCTACCGCACTCCGTCCCCCCCCCCACCCCCACTCTTCCTGGTACCAGGTCCCCCCTAGGTAGACCCCCTCCCCCCTCAGGGTCCTGCCCCTTCAGGTGTGTCCCAGGTAGACGCAGTCGAGCCTGTCGAGGTCACTGGTGACTCTGGTGTTGCTCAGGGTGCTGAGGCTGGGGGTGCTGAGCCTGGGGGTGCTGGACCTGGGGGTGCGGAACCTAGGGGTGCTGAGCCTGGGGGTGCTGAGCCTGGGGGTGCGGAGCCTAGGGGTGCGGAGCCTAGGGGTGCTGAGCCAGGGGGTGCTACGTCTTGGGGTGCTGAGCCTGGGGGTGCTACGCTTGGGGGTGCTGAGCCTAGGGGTGCTACGCCTGGGGGTGCTGAGCCTGGAGGTGCTCCGCCTGGAGGTTCTCCGAGTGCTTCGTCTCGCCGGGAGCCACTCTCTCCACAGGAGCTGCGTGAGTGGTTTGCCCGGCGTTGGCGTCGTACTGCTGGTGCTGGAGGTCCTTCGGCTGCTGAGGGTGCTGCGGTCGCGGGTCCCGGAGGTGCTCGTACTGGGAGCACTGGAGCTGCTGGACCTGCGGGGTCTACTGGAGCTGGTGCTGCTGAGGGTGTTGGCGCTGAGACTACCGCAGGCGGTCCTGCTGGGGGTGCTCCTGGTGCTGCTGGAGGTTCTGGAGCTACTGGTGGTGCTGCTGGAGCGGGTGCTCCTGCCGAGGGTTCTGGTGCTGTCCCTGCTGCTTCTGGCGTCGCCACGCGGCCTCCACCGTACTTCGTTCCACTCCAGGTTCTTGGTCTTCCACCTTCTACTTGTCCTCCTCCTCCCTTAGAGTGTCCACAGCCTGTCCCGTCCCAGCTACAGTTGCAGCCTACCTCCCCTTTGCCTGCTCCTTCTCCCTACACTGGTCCTACTGGAGGTCTGGCTGAGCGTCGTGAGCCTGTCCGTGCTGCTCGCACTAGTGGTCGCGGTTCGCGTCAGCGTCCTCCTCCTGTCCCTGGCACGCACCGGATGTCTCTGCGTCCGTCCACTGCTCCTCTGCGTGCCCCTTTGCCTTCTCCTCCTGAGTCCTCTCTTCCTGCTCTTGCCGACCCGGAGTCGGACTCTCTTCGTGCTGCCAGTCCTACTGTCACGCGTCTCCTTGCTACTGTTGTCACTGACCCTTCTTTCGAGTCCACTGCTGCGTCTGCCCTAGTTCCTGAGCTCGTCGACTTTGCTGCTCACTGTCGCCTAGACTACGCTGCTAGTCTTGTCGCTGAGTCTGAGTCTGTCTGTCCTCCGTCCGTCGGGGGTGAGTGTGCTCTTGGCGCGGACGTCCTTGAGGACAGGCAGGAGGAGTTCCAGTGTCTGGCAGCTGCTTCACCTCATCTCGGGTCCGTAGTGCTTACCCCTGAGGGAGACCCGGATGCACTTGACATCCCGACTCCGCGCTCTTACGCGGAGGCGATAGAGGGTCCCTACTCCTCTCAGTGGCAGGCAGCTATGGATGCAGAGATGGCTTCTTGGAAGTCCACAGGCACCTACGTTGACGCTGTCCCCCCTCTTGGGGCGAACATCGTCAGTGGCATGTGGATCTTCAGGGTGAAGCGGCCGCCGGGTTCTCCGCCTGTCTTCAAGGCGCGTTACGTGGCTCGTGGCTTCAGTCAGCGGCAGGGAGTTGACTACTTTCAGACCTTCTCTCCCACCCCGAAGATGACCACTCTTCGAGTACTGCTGCACGTTGCTGCTCCCTGTGACTACGAGCTGCACTCTCTTGACTTCAGCCCAGCTTTCTTGCAGGGCAGCCTGCACGAGGAGATCTACGCTGGGGCCATGGCGGCACAGGAGCTGCGTTGGTGGACCTTCTTGCTCGCCGACCTTGGTGAGCGGCTGAGCTCTGCACCGACCTTGTTCACTGACAACAAGGCGTCGATTCTCCTTTGTCAAGAGCCGCGAGTGGAGAGCAGAGTGAAGCATATTAACGTTAGGTACTTTCTTCTGCGAGAGTTGCAGAGACGTGGACAGGCTCGGTTGGAGTTTGTGAAGTTTGAGGCCAACACTGCCGACTGTTGGGCTGAGGTGCCCTAGGATCTTTGTAGAGTTAAAGTTTGAATAGGATGATGTAATAGCGGAAGCGTTGAATAAAGCTCTTGAACCACCTTGCGCTAGTATGTGAGGGCAAAGTAAGTTGATTAAAACAGGCAAATACAAAGCTTTTTATAAGAGTACAAGGAATACGAATAGATATAATTAAACTGCCTTGCTGTTGCGATTCGATACAGTGCGACTCGGGCAACTGCTCAATGTCGAGTCAGTTGTGTGTCCTTGCTGTCGCGCTGTATTGGTCAAGTCAAAGGTCGCTGACCTTTGACCTTCGCGTAACCTCCAGGCGGTTACCCTAACCTCCGAGGGTTGACTCGCGATGCTTCGATTTGGACTTCTTCGCTTTGTGTCCTGAGTTTCGACACGACAGAGGCGCTTAAGACTTATTGTTCCCAACACTCCCCTTCGCTTCTGGAGTGTCGCTGATGGTGACGTGGCTTTGTCCAGTCAGCAGCATGCAGTACTCGAACTTCTGTTTTCCAAGTTTCTTGGTCAAGTAGTCGGCTGCCATCTCGGACGTGGGACAGTAGGATAGATCGAGTTTCCCTTTCTCGATTTCATCTTTCACGAAGAAGTATCGCAGGGCGATATGCTTCGTTCTGTTCGTGAATCCGCTCTTGTTGGCGATGCGAATTGCGGATTGGTTGTCGCAGAACAAGGTGAAGTTGGGTAACTCGGCTAACTTTGCTTCTTCCAGCAGCTCGCGAAGGTAGAGTCCTTCCTTGGTGGCTGAGCAAAGGGCGATATATTCTGCTTTAGCTAAGGAGAGAGCGATTAGTTCCTGCTTACTCGACTGCCAGGAGATAGGTCCGATAGGCTCCAGACGATAGACGTAGCCAGTGCGAGAGCGCGTGTTATCTGAATCGCCGGCATGGTCGGCATCGACGTAGCCGATTAGTTTCGTTGACGTAGCTTCGCTCTTGTAGTAAGTCAGGCCGATCGTCGGCGTGCTCACGAAATAGTGCAGTGCGCGATCGAGCTCCGCCAGGTGCTCTGCTTCGGGTTTCTTGAGGTAGGTAGCGAGTTGGCTTGCGGAGTAGGATAGATCCGGGCGACAGGTGACGGCTGCGAAGAGGAGGCAGCCCAGTTTTCGCTGGTAGTCGCGTATTCCGGCGGTCTTAAGTAGGACGGAGCTTCCTTTGCCGTTTCCTGCCGTGTAGCGGTATGGCGTGTGGATAGTAGCAGGTGTGAGTGCGAACCGTTTGGCGATGGTGTCGGCAAACTTCTCGGCGCTGAGATAGATCGCATTTTCTTCTTCGCGAATGTTGAGCCCGAGATACTGAGTGACGGTAGTGGAGACCGTGAGTGTGAGGTCCTTTTTCAGCTCCCCTTCAAACCAGGTGGTGACGTCGTCGGTGGAGCCGATGTAGAGCAAGTCCTCGACATAGACTATCAGCAGGATGTAGTCTGCGTCTTTGGTGAGTCGGTACATCCCTTGGTCGTGAGGTAGTTGACGAAATCCGATTCGAGTAAGGCGGGTGTGTAGGTGCTGTTGCCACAGCCGTGGTGCTTGTTTGATTCCATAGAGAGATTTCAGTAGCTGACAGACCTGGTTGGGGTTTCCGTGGGTACCGTGTGGGAGTTCGACGAAGATTTCGGCGTCGACGGGTGCGTAGAGGAATGCATTGGCGACATCAATTTGTCGCAGCTTCTTCTTCTTCATGGCGGCGACGGCGAGAAGGATTCGGAGAGAGGTTTGTCGACTGACTGGGGCGAATGTCTCGGTGAAGTCTCGTCCTTGCTCCTGATCGAATCCACGCACGACCCAGCGTGCTTTGAATTTCTCGATCGTGCCGTCTGCTTTCGTTTTGATGCGGAAGACCCATTTCCCGGTGAGAATAGTCTTGTTCCTTGCCATGCTTGCGGGAACGACCTTCCAGGTGTTGCGTTCCTCCAATGCCTTTAGTTCTCTTGTCAGAACTTATAGCTTACTTGTTTCTGTAGGCTATAGTGGGGTATCCCATAGGGGGTACAACCCAATTAGGGTTTCCTATTTGTACTCACTTCGTTCATAGTCATTCCATTTTCTCGTTCTTTGTTTTCACATGGAATCAGAGCAGGTTCCCTCCTAGGGACTGCTTCTAGGGCCCACCGAACCGCGCCCCGAGGCGCGTTTTTTTTTTTTTTTAGCGACCCGTCGTGTCGCCCCTAGCGGACCGTTGCGCCGCCCTTCCCCTCGCGGCTCCGCCGCCCTTCCCTAGCGGCCCCGCCGCCCTTCGATCGCGGCCCCGCCGCCCTCTGCTACGCGGCCCCGCCGCCGCCCTTCGATCGCGGCCCCGCCGCCCTCGGCTACGCGGCCCCGCCGCCCTCTGCCTCGCGGCCCCGCCGCCCTCTGCTACGCGGCCCCGCCGCCCTCTGCTACGCGGCCCCGCCGCCCTTCGATCGCGGCCCCGCCGCCCTTTGCCACGCGGCCCCGCCGCCCTCTGCTACGCGGCCCCGCCGCCCTCTGCCACGCGGCCCCGCCGCCCTTCGATCGCGGCCCCGCCGCCCCCTGCTACGCGGCCCCGCCGCTCTCTTCGGTAGCGGCCCCGCCGCCCTCTGCTACGCGGCCCCGCCGCCCTCTGCTACGCGGCCCCGCCGCTCTCTTCGGTCGCGGCCCCGCCGCCACTCTGCTACGCGGCCCCGCCGATCCGCCCAGCAGCAGCCGCCGCCGCCTGAGCCGCCGCTGAGCCGCCGCCGAGCCGCCGCTGAGCCGCCGCCGAGCCGCCGCTGAGCCGCCGCCGAGCCGCCGCCGAGCCGCCGCCCGAGCCGCCGCCGAGCCGCCCGTGCCGCCCGAGCCGCCGCCGAGCCGCCCGTGACGCCCGAGCCGCCCGCGCCGCCCAGCAGCAGCCGAGCCGCCGCCGCCTGAGCCGCCGCCGAGCCGCCGCCGAGCCGCCGCCGAGCCGCCGCCGAGCCGCCGCCCGAGCCGCCGCCGAGCCGCCCGCGCCGCCCGAGCCGCCTGCGGAGCCGTGCTGCTGTTCCTCTGCTGCTGACCTACCTGCCTCTCCCCGCCCGGTGAGATTTTCAGCTGCTGTCATGGCCACCCCCAATGTTCTTACCTTTGACGCTGAGGGGAGGGCCATTGACTTTGCCGTCTGGATTGAAGACCTGCAGCTGTACTTACTGTGTGATGCGATAGATGAGGTCTCTCTCTTTGACTTTGTCTCTGGCGCTGTCCCTACCCCACCTGCTGATGCTGACTCTGCCGTTCGCTCCAAGTGGGCGACCCGCGATGCTGCTGCACGTCTTGCTGTGCGTCGCCACCTCCCTTCCTCTGAGCGTGCCCACTTTAGTCAGTGCAAGACCGCTCAGGCCTTGTACGACGCTGTAGTTGCACGCTACTCCTCCCCTTCCTCCGCTACCCTTAGCCGCCTCATGCTACCGTTTCTCTTCCCTAACCTCGCTTCCTTTCCCACTGTCGCTGACCTCGTTACCCACCTCCGTGCTAGTGACACCCGCTACCGCGCTGCCCTTCCTGCTGAGTTCCGCGCTGCGAACCCTCCTCCCATGTACATCACTCTCTACTTTCTCGTCACCCGTCTCCCTGAGTCCCTTCGTGTCGTTAGGGACCAGTTTCTCTCTGTCTGTCCCACCACTCTCACTGTCGACCTCCTTGAGGAGTCCCTGCTAGCGGCTGAGAAGAGTATTGTCGCTGTAGGGGCCTCTCGGGGTGACCCTCGCACCCCCATCTTTGAGGGGTGTGGTCCTTCCCCCCTGCTGCCCTCTGTCGCCTCTGCCGCTGCGGCCGACCTCACTGGTTTTGAGTCGGTCGGCGCGGCGTCTGCCCCCAGCAGCAGACGTCGCGCTGGCAAGGGCAAGGGGGGCAAGAGAGCGGGTGGAGCTAGAGGGGGCGGTGGAGGAGGCGGTGGGGGTGGCGGGGGGAGTGGGGGTGGCGGTGGGGGTGGTGGCGGGAGTGGAGGTACTGGTGGCGGCGGTGGAGGCGGAGGTGGCGGCGGAGGTGGTAGCGGAGGAGGCGGTGGGAGCGGTGGGAGCGACGGTCCTGGTGGGGGAGGTGGAGGTGGAGACGGGGGTGGCGGTGGAGGCGGGGGTGGCAGTGGAGGCGGGGGTCGGAGTGGCTCGTCTCAGCGGAGCAGCTCCGGGGGTGGTCAGCGCCAGCAGCAGCAGCAGCAGCAGCCGCAGCAGCAGCCACAGCAGCAGCAGCGCTCTCGCACCGTCCCCGCCCCTCAGCAGCTCCGTGAGTGGTACTCGCAGCGTCAGCGTGGTGGTGCGCTTGGTCCTTGCCCCTACGTTCTCCGCACCGGTGACCGTGCAGGGGAGAGGTGTGGAGGCGCCCACACTGCCCGCCGCTGCTTTGGCCGCCTGACTGACGCCTGGCGTCAGCAGTTTCCGGAGGCAGCTGAGATCCCCCGCTGGGGAGAGCTGTCTAGGGCTGGTGTAGCTATTTATGATCTTGATTTTGATGCTATTCTCTCTGCTATGTATGCTGCGATTGGTAGTGATGAGGATGACTGTTACCGGTGTTTCCCGCCCGACCCGGGCATTGGTACTGCCGCGTCAGGTACTGGTGAGGCTGCTGCTCTAGGTGCCAGTGCGTCTGTGCTCTCAGGTGCTGGTGAGTCTGCCCTCTCAGGTACTGTGTCGGCTTCGGCCTCTCACACCTTCACCCTTGACTCTGGAGCGTCTCGCTCCTTCTTTCGGGACCGCACCACTCTCACGCCGCTGAGTCGGCCGGTTGCGGTGTCCCTGGCTGACCCCTCTGGGGGGCCTGTCCTGTCTCGCTTCTCCACTGTCCTCCCGTGTCCGGCGGCCCCCTCTGGCACCCTGACTGGTCTTTACCTCCCCTCGTTCTCGACGAACTTGGTGAGTGGTGCTGACCTCCAGGATGCGGGTGTCCACCAGTTCACCCCTGCTCGTCAGCGGGTGACCCACTGCACGGAGGCGGATACAGGTCGCCACCTGGCTACGTTTACACGTCGGCCAGGGTCGAGCCTGTACACGCTGACCACTGCTTCTCCTCCAGGTGCTGAGTCTGGTAGGGTCACTTCGTCTGGTCAAGTGTTTGCTGCAGCGTCCAGGTCTGGTCCTGAGTCTGCCCCCTGCTCGTGCCGTCGTCTGTCTCACGAGACCCTCCTCTGGCACCACCGCCTTGGCCACCCCTCTCTGCTTCGGCTCAGAGGCATGGCCTCGCGAGTCCTTGTGTCTGGTCTTCCCCGGTCTCTCCCTCCCCTCCCTCCGGGCCCTGGCCCCACCTGTGTCCCCTGTGTCGAGGGGCGCCAGCGTGCTGCCCCTCACTCCTCCCAGTTTCCTCCGACAGAGGCCCCGTTGCAGACGCTTCACATGGATGTGTGGGGCCCAGCCCGCGTCCGTGGACAGGGTCAAGAGCGCTACTTCCTGCTGGTGGTTGACGACTACTCGCGTTACACCACAGTCTTCCCCTTGCGCAGCAAGGGTGAGGTCACTGCGGTGTTGATCGACTGGATCCGCGCAGCTCGTCTCCAGCTTCGGAGGAGCTTTGGCTCTGACTTCCCTGTTTTGCGTCTGCACTCGGACAGAGGCGGAGAGTTCTCCTCTGGCCTCCTGAGTGCCTACTGTCGTGCGCGAGGCATCCGTCAGACCTTCACGCTTCCGGACTCACCGCAGCAGAATGGGATTGCTGAGCGCCGCATTGGCATGGTCATGGACGTCGCTCGTACGTCCATGATGCATGCGGCTGCTCCCCATTTTCTGTGGCCGTTTGCGGTCAGGTACGCTGCGCACCAGATCAACCTCCACCCGAGGGTCTCTCGACCGGAGACCTCCCCAGCCCTGCTGTGGACTGGGAAGGTTGGCGATGCGTCGGCGTTCCGGGTCTGGGGATCTCGGGCGTTTGTTCGCGACCTGTCTGCGGACAAGCTGTCCCCTCGTGCTTCTCCCTGCGTCTTCCTGGGGTTCCCCCCCGACGCCCCTGGGTGGCAGTTTTACCACCCCACCTCTCGACGTGTTCTGTCCTCCCAGGACGTCACGTTCGACGAGTCGGTACCCTACTACCGCCTCTTCCCCTACCGCACTCCGTCCCTCCCCCCACCCCCGCTCTTCTTGGTACCAGGTCCCCCCCCGGTAGTCCCCCTCCCCCCTCAGGGTCCTGCCCCTTCAGGTGTGTCCCAAGTAGACGCGGTCGAGCCTGTCGAGGTCACTGGTGACTCTGGTGCTGCTGGGGGTGCTGAGCCTGGAGGTGCCGAGTCTGGGGGTGCTGAGCCTGGGGGTGCTGAGCCTGGGGGTGCTGAGCCTGGAGGTGCCGAGTCTGGGGGTGCTGTGCCTGGGGGTGCTGTGCCTGGGGGTGCTGAGCCTGGGGGTGTTGAGCCTGGGGGTGCTGTGTCTAGGGGTGCTGAGCCTGGAGGTACTGTGCCTGGGGGTGCTTCGTCTCGCCGGGAGCCACTCTCCCCACAGGAGCTGCGTGAGTGGTTTGCCGGGCGCTGGAGGCGTGCTGCTGGTGCAGAGGGTACTGCTGCTGCGCGCCCCGCCGGCGCTCGTACTGTGGGTGCTAGAGCTGCTGAGTCTGAGAGTTCTCCTGGAGCTGGTCCTGCTGAGGGTGTTGGCGCTGAGCCTGCCGTTGGCGGCACGACTGACAGTGCTCCTGGTGCTGCGGCTGGAGGTTCTGGAGCTTCTGGTGGTGCTGCTGGAGGTGCTGCTGGAGTGGGTGCTCCTGCCGGGGCTGTTGGTGCTGTTCCTGCTGTTTCTAGCGTCGCCGCGCGGCCCCGACCGTACTTCGTTCCGCTCCTGCAGCAGGTTCTTGGTCTTACACCTCCTCCTCCTCCCTTAGAGGGTCCGCAGCCTGTCCGGTCACAGCCACAGCTACAGCCTGCCTCCCCTTTGCCTGCTCCTTCTCCCTACGCTGGTCCGACTGGAGGTCTTACTGAGCGTCGTGAGCCTGCGTCTCGTCCTGTGTCGCCTGTTCGTACTGAGCGCGCTAGTGGTCGCGGCTCGCGTCAGCGTCCTCCTCCTGTCCCTGGCACGCACCGGATGTCACTGCGTCCGTCCACTGCTCCTCTGCGTGCCCCTTTGCCTTCTCCTCCTGCTTCCTCTCTTCCTGCTCTTGCCGACCCGGAGTCGGACGCTCTTCGTGCTGCCAGTCCTACTGTCACGCGTCTCCTGGCTACTGCTGTCACTGACCCCTCCTTCGAGTCGTCTGGTGCGTCTGCCCTTGTCACTGAGCTTGTCGACTTTGCTGCGCGCTGTCGTCTAGACTACGCTGCTCGTCTTGTCACTGAGTCTGAGTCCGCCTGTCCTCCGTCCGTCGGGGGTGAGTGTGCCCTTGGCACGGACGTCCTTGAGGACAGGCAGGAGGAGTTCCAGTGTCTGGCCGCCGCTTCACCTCGTCTCGCGTCTGTACTGCTAGCCCCTGAGGGAGACCCGGATGCACCAGACATCCCGACTCCGCGCTCTTACGCGGAAGGCGATAGAGGGTCCCTACTCCTCTCAGTGGCAGGCAGCTATGGATGCAGAGATGGCTTCCTGGAAGTCCACAGGCACCTACGTTGACGCTGTTCCCCCTCCTGGGGCGAACATCGTCAGTGGCATGTGGATTTTCAGGGTGAAGCGGCCGCCGGGTTCTCCGCCTGTCTTCAAGGCGCGTTACGTGGCTCGTGGCTTCAGTCAGCGGCAGGGGGTTGACTACTTTCAGACCTTCTCCCCCACCCCGAAGATGACCACTCTTCGGGTTCTGCTACACGTTGCTGCTCACCGTGACTACGAGCTGCACTCTCTCGACTTCAGCACAGCTTTCTTGCAGGGCAGCCTGCACGAGGAGATCTGGCTGCGTCGCCCACCTGGCTTCACTGGGTCTTTCCCTCCTGGTACCCAGTGGAGTCTCCGGCGTCCAGTCTACGGTCTCCGCCAGGCGCCACGTGAGTGGCACGACACACTGAGGACTACGCTCGCGGCACTTGGGTTTGCTCCTTCCACTGCCGACCCGTCGCTGTTTCTGCGCACCGACACCTCTCTGCCGCCGTTCTACATCCTCGTGTACGTCGACGACTTGGTCTTTGCCACAGCTGACACTGCTGGACTCGCCTACGTGAAGTCCGAGCTGCAGAAGAGACACACGTGCACTGACCTGGGTGAACTGCGCAGCTACCTTGGCTTGCAGATCACCCGGGACAGAGCACGCCGCACCATTACCCTGACTCAGTCACACATGGTGCAGCAGGTCCTTCAGCGCTTCGGCTTCACGTACTCCTCGCCTCAGGCCACTCCTCTGCCTACTCGCCACTCGCTCTCAGCTCTGCCTTCGGATGAGTCCGTAGAGTCGAGTGGCCCGTTTGCAGAGCTTGTTGGCTGCCTCATGTACCTGATGACCTGCACACGACCTGACCTCGCATACCCTCTTAGCATTCTCGCACGCTTTGTTGCTCCTGGGAGACACCGACCAGAGCACATGGTTGCAGCGAAGAGGGTGTTGCGCTACTTGTGCAGTACGTCGGGCATGGGGCTAGTGCTTGGAGGGCGCAGTCCAGTGGTCCTCACTGGGCACGCAGACGCTTCTTGGGCTGAGGACCAGGCTACGCAGCGGTCGTCACAGGGTTACACCTTCAGCCTTGGTTCCGGCTCTGTCTCGTGGCGGGCTACCCGCTCGTCTTCTGTTCTCGGCTCCAGTTGTGAGGCTGAGATCTACGCTGGGGCTATGGCTGCACAGGAGTTACGCTGGCTCACCTACCTGCTGACCGACCTTGGAGAGCAGCCTCGTTCTCCTCCAGTCCTGTACGTAGACAACAAGGCCATGCTGGCCTTGTGTCGAGAGCAGCGACTGGAGCACAGAACGAAGCACATTGCTCTTCGCTACTTTCTTGCTCGTGAGCTACAGCAGCGTGGACAGCTGCGACTTGCGTACGTGGCCTCTGAGGCCAACACTGCTGATGTCTTCACCAAGGCACTTGCGCCTTGTGATCATCAGCGTTGCTGCACGCAGTTGGGTCTTGTGCCTGTCTTGCCTCACTTGCTCTCCTCTTGACCTTGCTTGTACTTTCGCATATATATACTCTTCCTCTTGTATATCTCTATATATGATCTTGCATGTGAACTGGCCTTGTGGCCTTTGAACTTGTGCTCGGAATGCGTGGTGACTTTGTGATCCACCCTGAGCTTTGCTTTGCTTTGCTTGACTGGTCTTGTGACCCCTTGTTCTCCCCCACTTTGCCTATGGGGGTGTGTCAGAACTTATAGCTTACTTGTTTCTGTAGGCTATAGTGGGGTATCCCATAGGGGGTACAACCCAATTAGGGTTTCCTATTTGTACTCACTTCGTTCATAGTCATTCCATTTTCTCGTTCTTTGTTTTCACATCTCTGTCCATGGCTTCACGCCATTTCTCCCTGTGTTCCCCCCCCAGAACCTGCTGAACCGTCGCAGGCTCCTTAGGAAGCGCGTTGCCGTGCACTGCGGTGACGAGGCCGAGGATTTGCAGCCCAGTCTGTGAGTATCGGGGGAGTGTTGGATCCTCGAGATAAGCTGCTTCGTCTCCCGCTTCTGGATCGGGTATGAAATTTGGCCCTATCCGTTCTGCTTCATTTGTGTTGACTGTCGCAGGTGTTACGTAACCGTTGTCGGCGAAGTGATAGAAGACTTCGGCGTTGGCACTGTCGCGAGGATTTTCTTCGTCCATGGGCACGTTGACGGAGCAGAACGGGAGAGGTCCGGCTTCTTCCGATGCGTTGTCGACGTTCTGTTCATCCCAGTTTGCTTCGTCCGCTGCTGAGGCGAAGGCTCGGTCACCACGAAAGCCACCTGTGGGGTTTTGATTCTCGTGCAAGTTGGCGAGGTACGTTTGAAGGGTGAGTCGCTCGTAGAAGATCACATCACGTGCTGCTACTGTTTCCTTTGAGTGGACGTCGAAGATTTTCCACGCGTTGTAATTTTTCTCGATGCCGAGGTGTAGTCCCCACTGTGCCCGTTGTGAAAATCTTCCCGCTCGTGCTTCTGGGGGTCGGAACTGTACCATGCACCCAAAAACTCGTAACATTTTTGTGCTGCCCTGCTTCCCTGTCCACAGCAGGTGCGGTGATGCGTTGTTCGGGAGTGACGACGACGACAGCAAGTTGTGCAGCATGACAGCATGGTCCATTGCTGCAGGCCACTGGTGGTTGGGTAGCCGCATGCCACGTAGCAGTTTGCGCATGCTGTTCTGTAGAGTCCTGTTCATTCTTTCTGCGACACCTTGCTGCTGATGGGCGTAGGGAAGGGAGAGGAGTTGCTTGATTCCTCTTTCCGCCAGGTACTGCTTGAAGCGCTGAGAGGTGTATTCTCCTCCTCCGTCTGACTGGAAGCTTTTCAGCTGTGCTCCCGACTCTCGTTCTGCTACTGGTAGCCAGGCGGCGAACGCTGCGAGTGCCATGTCGCGGCTTGGTAGGTTTAGATGCCAGACATATCGAGTGGCGGCGTCGATGAAGGTATCGTATAGTTGTAGGTGACTTGTCCTGGTTCGCGATTATAGAGGATGTCGCTGTACACCTTCTCAAGTGGTGCGTACGGCGGTGCGCTCAGGTTGTGATGTGGAGCGAACGGTCGATGTGGTAAGTCAGCTTCGGGGCAGGTAAGACAAGTCCCTCGTGCCTTTTGAAGTTCTCTGCCGTCGGGTAGTAGTAGGGAGTCTTTGTCGAGAACTCCTGCTCTTATCGTGTTGTTTAAGACTGTGTTGCTTGGATGTCCCAATCGTACGTGCCAGGTTTCTTCGGAGGCGCGATGTCCGGGTGATCGTCGATACGTGTCGGAGTTGGAGTAGAAGCTGGCGACGAAGTTTGCACTTCTGTGGGCTTCTCGTGGAGTTGGTTTCAACTGCTGTGCGGGTGTTGGTGGTTCTTCGTCGACGAGGACTGGTGTCGTTGTTCCTGCTGCTGCTGCCCATGTTGTCTCTGCTGCTGCCGATGATGTTTCTGCTGCTGTCGTTGTTGCTTCTGCTGCTGCCGATGTTGTCTCTGCTGCTGTCGATGTTGTCTCTGCTGCTGTCGATGTTGTCTCTGCTGCTGTCGAGTGTTGTATTGTTGCTAATGCGCGTGTTCGTTCTGCTTCAGGGATAGTATGGGAGTACCAGAAGCCTTCCGGGCTGAAGTCTGGATCAAGGTCTGGAGGGTGCGTCCAGTCCGTGAAGTTAACAATAGCGTCGCTGTCTGCGGTGCCCAGGTCCGGGACGAAATCCAGGACGAAGACGTTGTTCTTTAGAACTGCCTTCCCGATGTAAAGGCCGCCTTTCCCGTGATATAATTTAAATTCCTGGGTGGTGCTGTCGGCTTCCAGGTGGATGCCCTTCGCCATCAACTGGCTGACACTCAGTAAGTTATAGCCGAGTCCCTCCGCGATGAGTACCTTTGACATGTGTAATATGACATTTGTCTCTCGTGACTGAAGCTGTACCACTCCTTGTCGTCGTGTGCGCATGTTCTGATTGTTGGCGACCGTGATGACTACTTCTCGCTGGAGTCGATGCTCGCGTTGAACGAAGCGCCCGGAGGAGCACATATGTTGTCCGCAGCAACTGTCCAAGAACCAAGTGTCTTGGCCGGACGGTTCGCTTTGAGCAATGGCGGCGTATGTCGGATTCGGTTGGAGTGACTCGCGGCGAGGCGTCCTGTTATCGAGCTCTTCTTCCGGTGAGTAGTGGGGTGGTGATTCTGTTGTGCAGGAGTCAGTTATCTTTAACATGCAGTTGACGATATTCCTTGGTTTTTGCGCAGGTTGTCCTGTTGGAGTCGTTGAAGCTTGGACTAAAGTTGTTGGGGCTGCTTGCGTCGAGGTGACTTGGCCGCTCGAAGGTCGGAGTTGTCGCTGTGGTGCTGTCGATTGATGACGATACGGGCAGTGAGTGCGAGGATGTCCTGAAGTCTTGCAGATATGGCAATAAGGAGGTACTGGCTTCGGTTGTTGTTGCTGTCGAGTGTTGCTATTGTTGTAGCGTCGCTGGGTGTGAAAGGCGAATTCTGGTACTAATGCCTTTGTCTTATGTCGTTCTTCTTGCAGGTCCATATCCTGCTGCTCGGCATGGATTTCGGCGCAGAGTGCCGCTTCGGAGATTCTTCCATGTGCTCGTAATATGGCGCGAGTGGAGCGCCAGTGAGGGCCGAGACCGCCGATGACGACCGTGACGAAGGCGTCTTATGAAATTGAACCTCCACATCGAAGGAGCCTGTCGCGCAGCTCGCGGCAGCGACTGATATACTCCATGCCTTTCTCGCCTGGTTTCATTTCAATCGTTGTCAGCTGCGCCATTAACCTGCTTTGATTTACGCAGTCTGTTGCTTGATACAGGTTCTTCAGGTGGTTGTACCCGAGCTCCGCGGAGTTGCGAGCTCGGTAAGGCCTGATGTTCTGCTGTTGGGCCGGGGTAATGTTCCTCAGTAGTATAGTGTACGCCATCATTGATTGATAAGTATGCTGCTGCTTCTCATACTGTGTGCCGTTTGTTGGATATGGCAGGGACCCGTCGAAGAAGCCAAGGATTTGCGCTCCTTCCATCATCAGCTCGAATTCGAAAGACCAGGTGAAGAAGTCTTTTCCGTCAAAGGGCTTTGTCGTTTGCAGCTTTAAAACGTGCGCGAATTGCGACTGAACTTGTAATGCGTCCAGTGCTCTCTCTTGTCCCGGTGCAGGTTGTGGTTGCGGCATAAAGCTGACGGAGCCACGCTGGGGCTCGTACGGAGCAAAGGTGGGTTGTTGATGTTGATTCCCGCGCGCGTAGGATGAGCCATCAAGACTCATAGGCGTCACGTTGTTGTTGTTGTTGTGAGAATAAGCGAACAGGAATGAATGAACTAGCAGTGAAATGAGTACAAGTAGGAAACCCTAGAATTGTGTACCCCCTATAGGCTAACCCACTGTAGCCTACACAAGCATAACATATATAATGTTTGACACACCCCCATAGGCAAAGTGGGGGAGAACAAGGGGTCACAAGACCAGTCAAGCAAAGCAAAGCAAGCTCAGGGTGGATCACAAAGTCACCACACAGTCCGAGCACAAGAGCAGGGCCAGAGGCCAGTTCACATGCAGGAGTACAGACATATATATAAAACTAGACAAGCAAGAGCAGGTATATATATATGTCACAGTACAAGTGAAGTCAAGAGGAGAGCAAGTGAGGCAAGACAGGCACAAGACCCAGCTGGGTGCAAAAGCGCTGATGGTCACAAGGCGCGAGTGCCTTGGTGAACACATCAGCAGTGTTGGCCTCAGAGGCCACGTACGCAAGTCGCAACTGACCACGCTGCTGCAGCTCACGAGCAAGGAAGTAGCGGAGAGCAATGTGCTTCGTTCTGTGCTCCAAGCGCTGCTCTCGACACAAGGCCAGCATGGCCTTGTTGTCTACGTACAGCACTGGAGGAGAACGAGGCGGCTCTCCAAGGTCAGTCAGCAGGTAGGTGAGCCAGCGAAGCTCCTGTGCAGCCATGGCCCCGGCGTAGATCTCAGCCTCACAACTGGAGCCGAGAACCGAAGACGAGCGAGTAGACCGCCACGAGACAGAGCCGGAACCAAGGCTGAAGGTGTAACCCTGTGACGACCGCTGCGTAGCCTGGTCGTCAGCCCAAGAAGCGTCCGCGTGGCCGGTAAGGACCACTGGACTCCGCCCTCCAAGCACAAGCCCCATGCCCGACGTACTGCACAGGTAGCGCAATACCCTCTTCGCTGCAGCCATGTGCTCTGGTCTGTGTCTCCCAGGAGCAACATAGCGTGCAAGAATGCTCAGAGGATATGCAAGGTCAGGTCGTGTGCAGGTCATCAGGTACATGAGGCAGCCAACAAGCTCTGCATACGGACCACTCGACTCTACGGACTCATCCGAAGGCAGAGCTGAGAGTGAGTGGCGAGTAGGCAGAGGAGTGGCCTGAGGCGAGGAGTACGTGAAGCCGAAGCGCTGAAGGACCTGCTGCACCATGTGTGACTGAGTCAAGGTAATGGTGCGGCGTGCTCTGTCCCGAGTGATCTGCAAGCCAAGGTAGCTGCGCAGTTCACCCAGGTCTGTGCACGTGTGTCTCTTCAGCAGTTCGGACTTCACGTAGGCGAGTCCAGCAGTGTCCGCTGTGGCAAAGACCAAGTCGTCGACGTACACGAGGATGTAGAACGGCGGCAGTGAAGTGTCGGTGCGCAGAAACAGCGACGGGTCAGCAGTAGAAGGAGCAAACCCAAGAGCCGCAAGCGTAGTCCTCAGTGTGTCGTGCCACTCACGCGGTGCCTGGCGGAGACCGTAGACTGGCCGTCGGAGGCTCCACTGGGTGCCAGGAGGGAAAGTCCCAGTGAAGCCAGGTGGACGGCGCAGCCAGATCTCCTCGTGCAGGCTACCCTGCAGGAACGCAGTGCTGAAGTCGAGAGAGTGAAGCTCGTAGTCGCGCTGAGCGGCTATGTGCAGCAGCACCCGAAGAGTGGTCATCTTCGGGGTGGGAGAGAAGGTCTGAAAGTAGTCAACTCCCTGCCGCTGAGTGAAGCCACGAGCAACGTACCGCGCCTTGAAGACAGGTGGAGAGCCCGGCGGCCGCTTCACCCGGAAGATCCACATGCCACTGACGATGTTCGCCCCAGGAGGGGGAACTGCGTCAACGTAGGTGCCTGTGGACTTCCAGGAAGCCATCTCTGCATCCATAGCTGCCTGCCACTGAGAGGAGTAGGGACCCTCTACGGCCTCCGCGTAAGAACGCGGAGTCGGGATGTCTAGTGCATCCGGGTCTCCCTCAGGGGCAAGCAGTACAGACGCGAGATGAGGTGAAGCAGCCGCTAGACACTGTAACTCCTCCTGTCTGTCCTCTAGGACGTCCGTGCCAAGAGCACACTCACCCCCGACGGACGGAGGACAGACAGACGCAGACTCAGCAACAAGACCAGCAGCGTAGTCGAGACGACAGCGAGCAGCAAAGTCAACGAGCTCAGCGACTAGAGCAGACGCAGCAGTGGACTCAAAAGAGGGGTCAGTGACGACAGTAGCAAGCAGACGCGTGACAGTAGGACTGGCAGCGCGAAGAGAGTCCGACTCAGGGTCGGCAAGCGCAGGAAGAGAGGACTCAAGAGGCGAAGGCAAAGGGGCACGCAGAGGAGCAGTGGACGGACGCAGAGACATCCGGTGCGTGCCAGGGACAGGAGGAGGACGCTGACGCGAACCGCGACCACTAGCGCGAGCAGCACGAACAGGCGACGCGGGACGAGACGCAGGCTCACGACGCTCAGCAAGACCTCCAGTAGGACCAGTGTAAGGAGAGGGAGCAGGCAGAGGAGAGGAAGGCTCCAACAGTGACTGCGACTGGACAGGCTGTGGACACTCTACCGAAGGAGAAAGACCAAGAACCTGCTGTAGGAGCGGAACGAAGTACGGCCGAGGCCGCGCGGCAGCTCCAGACTCAGCAGGGACAGCACCAGCACCCTCAGCGACAGCACCAGCGCCACCCACACCTCCATCGGCAGGACCAACAGCAGTAGGCTCAGCACCAACGCCCTCAGCAGCTCCAGCTCCAGGAGGACCCGCAGGTCCAGCAGCTCCGGGACCGGCAGCACCCGCACCCTCGACGGTCGAAGAAGCTCCAGCTCCAGCTCCAGCAGCACCTCCAGACTCAGCAGCACGCCTCCAGCGGCGAGCGTACCACTCGCGCAGCTCCTGTGGAGAGAGGGGCTCCCGGCGAGACGCAGCAGCAGGAGAAACCCCAGGCTCAGCAGCTCCAGACGCAGCAGGGTCAGCACCAGCGCCCTCAGAGACAGCACCAGCGCCACCCACACCTCCAGCGGCAGGACCAACAGCAGCAGGCTCAGCACCAACGCCCTCAGCAGCTCCAGCTCCAGGAGGACCCGCAGGTCCAGTAGCTCCGGGACCGGCAGCACCCGCACCCTCGACGGTCGAAGAAGCTCCAGCTCCAGCTCCAGCAGCACCTCCAGACTCAGCAGCACGCCTCCAGCGGCGAGCGAACCACTCGCGCAGCTCCTGTGGAGAGAGGGGCTCCCGGCGAGACGCAGCAGCAGGAGAAACCCCAGGCTCAGCAGCTCCAGACGCAGCACCCCCAGGCTCAGCAGCTCCCGACCCAGCACCCCCAGACCCATCACCTCCAGGCACAGCACCCCCCTGCTCAGCACCCCCAGGCTCCGCACTCTCCGCAGTAGCACCCGCAGGCCCAGTACCCCCAGCAGTAGCACCCCCAGGCTCAGCACCCCCGCGCACAGCACCCCCAGAGTCAGCACCCCCAGGCTCAGCACCCGCAGCAGCACCAGAGTCACCTGTAACCTCGACCGGGTCAACGGCGTCTACCTGGGACACACCTGAGGGGGCAGGAACCTGAGGGGGGAGGGGGTCTACCGGGGGGGGAACCGGTACAAGGAAGTCCGGGGAAGGGGGGAGGGAAGGAGTGCGGTAGGGGAAGAGACGGTAGAAGGGGACTGACTCGTCGAACGTGACGTCCTGGGAGGACAGAACACGACGAGAGGAGGGGTGGTAAAACTGCCACCCTGGGGCGTCAGTGGGGAAGCCAAGGAAGACACAGGGAGCAGCACGAGGGGACAGCTTGTCCGCAGACAAGTCGCGGACAAACGCCCGAGATCCCCAGACACGGAACACAGACGCATCGCCAACCTTCCCTGTCCACAGCAAGGCTGGGGACATCGCAGGCCGAGAGACCCGGGGGTGAAGGTTGAGCTGATGCGCCGCGTACCTCACCGCAAACGGCCACAGAAAATGGGGGGCAGCCGCATGCATCATGGACGTACGAGCGACATCCATGACCATGCCAATGCGGCGCTCAGCAATCCCATTTTGCTGTGGTGAGTCCGGAAGCGTGAAGGACTGGCGGATGCCTCGCGCACGACAGTAGGCACGCAGAAGGCCAGAGGAGAACTCTCCGCCTCTGTCCGAGTGCAGACGCAGAACAGGAAAGTCCGAGCCGAAGCTCTTCCTGAGCCGGAGACGAGCCTCGCGGATCCAGTCGATCAGCACCTCAGTGACCTCACCCTTGCTGCGCAAGGGGAGGACTGTGGTGTAACGCGAGTAGTCGTCAACCACCAACAGGAAGTAGCGCTCGTAATCCTGCCCACGGACGGGGGCTGGGCCCCACACATCCATGTGAAGCGTCTGCAGGGGAGCCTCTGTCGGGGGGAAGTGGGAGGAGTGAGGAGTAGCCCGAAGGCGACCCTCGACACAGGGGACACAGGAAGGTCCTGGCCCGGAGGGGAGAGGAGGGAGAGACTGGGGAAGACCAGAGACAAGGACACGGGAAGCCATGCTCCGAAGACGGGGCAAGGAGGGGTGGCCAAGACGGTGGTGCCACAGGAGAGTCTCGTGAGACAGGAGGCGACAAGTACAGGGGGCAGACTCAGGACCAGACCTGGACGCAGCAGCAAACACCTGACCCGACGCTGCTACCTGACCGGACGCGGGGACAGGAGGAGACTCAGTGGTCAGGGTGTAGAGGCTCGACCCCGGCCGACGCGAGAACGTGGCCAGGTGCCGGCCTGTGCGTGCGTCCGTGCAGTGGGTCACCCGCTGACTCGCAGGAGTGAACTGGTGAACCCTCGCATCCTGTAGGTCTGCACCACTCACCAAGTTCGTCGAGAACGAGGGGAGGTACAGGCCAGACAGGGTGCCCGAGGGGGCAGCCGGACACGGGAGGACAGTGGAGAAGTGAGCGAGGACAGGACCCCCAGAGGGGTCAGCCAGGGAGACTGCAACCGGCCGACCAAGCGGCGTGAGTGTGGTGCGGTCCCGAAAGAAGGAGCGAGAAGCCCCAGAGTCAAGTGTAAAGGTGAGGGAGGCCGAAGCCAACGCGGTACCTGAGAGCGCAGCCTCACCCGCACCTGAGGAAGCAGACTCACTAGCACCTAGAGCAGCAGCCGCACCTGTGCCTGGAGCAGGAGACTCACTAGCACCCAGAGCAGCAGCCTCACCAGTAGCTAGAGCAGCAGGTCCTATACCTGGGTCAGGAGGGACGCACAGGTGACCTGCACGGTCAGCACTAGTAGGCAATGCATACATGGCAGTGAGAATAGCATCATAGTCAAGAGCATATATATCTACCCTCTGCCTAAGCAACTCCACCCAGTCGGGAAGCTCAGCCTCGTCGCCAAACACGGTACGCCAGGCGTCGCTCAGACGGGCGAAGCAGCGGGACGGTGTATGACTACGTGTCCCACAAGGCTGACCAGTCCGAGTACCAGTGCGAATCACGTAAGAGCAGCGAACAGCACTAAGAGACCCTCCACTCTGAGCGTACCACTCACGAAGCTGGCGAGGCGTGAGAGACACGCGAGAGGGTCGCGGGAGCTGCATCTGGCCGCCACCACGAGTAGAAGCAGCAGGAGTGGTAGTAGGAGTAGCGTCGCCACCCCTACAGCCCCAACCAGCGTACCACTCACGCAGCTGCTGCGGCGTGAGGGACTCACGCCGGCGTCGCTGGGGCTGCATTTGGCTCCGCAAGTAGAAGCAGGAGCAGGACTAGCAGCAGGGAGGCAGGCAGCCAGGCAAGCCAAAAGGCAGGCAGGCAGGCAAGCAGGCGACTCGCAGCGTGCTAGCAGGGCAAGAGCTCACCAGTGGTGGGAAGAGTAGGTTCGGCGACTCAGCGGCTCGGCAGCTCGGCGGCTCGGCGGCTCGGGCGACTCGGGCGGCTCGGCGGCAAGGCGGCTCAGCAGCAACTGCAGCTCAGTAGCTCGGTGACTCGGCGGCAGGGCGGCTCGGCTGTGGGGCGGCTCGGCTGCTGCAGGGGAGATGAAGGAGGAGGAGAAGCAGGGGAGGCCACACACCTGCCACCCCTCCGCTGCCCCCGCAAGCGGCCCCCTCAGGTCGCCTCGACAGGCGACGGGAAAAGGGGGGGGTGGGTGGTGGGGGGCCGGTAGGTGCAGCGGCGGGGCCAGCAGGTGCAGTTGCGGGGCCGGTAGAAGGGGACGGCAGGAGCCGTCAGGAGGGGACGGCGGGGCCGTCAGGAAGGGACGGCGGGGCCGTCACGAAGGGACGGCGGGGCCGTCAGGAGGTGACCGGGCCGCGACGGGGGCAGGCGGCGGGGCCGCGTAAGGGCCTGGGCGGGGCCGCGACAGAGCCGTCGGCGGGGCCGCGTGAAAGCCGGGGCGGGGCCGCGTAGAAGCCGGGGCGGGGCCGCGCGAGAGCAGGCGGCGGGGCCGCGAAGGAGCAGGGGCGGGGCCGCGTGAGAGCAGGCGGCGGAGCCGCGTAAGGGCCTGGGCGGGGCCGCGACAAAGCCGTCGGCGGGGCCGCGTGAAAGCCGGGGCGGGGCCGCGTAGAAGCCGGGGCGGGGCCGCGCGAGAGCAGGCGGCGGGGCCGCGAAGGAGCCGGGGCGGGGCCGCGTGAAGCCGGGGCGGGGCCGCGCGAGAGCAGGTGGCGGGGCCGCGAAGGAGCCGGGGCGGGGCCGCGTGAGAGCAGGCGGCGGAGCCGCGTAAGAGAGGGCGGCGGGGCCGCGTCAGTGAAGGCGGCGGGGCCGCAGGGGAAATGGCGACCCGAGGGGTCGCTAAAAAAAAGATCGCGCCTCGGGGGGCGCTTCGGTGGGCCCAAAAAAACGGTCCGTAGAAGGACCCGCTCTATACCATGTGAGAATAAGCGAACAGGAATGAATGAACTAGCAGTGAAATGAGTACAAGTAGGAAACCCTAGAATTGTGTACCCCCTATAGGCTAACCCACTGTAGCCTACACAAGCATAACATATATAATGTTTGACAGTTGTTGCTGTTGTTTGATTGCGCAGGTGCTCCTTGCTGGTGCTGCTCGTAGAAGGACATGAAGGAGAAAAATTTCTCCATCATGCTTGGATCGAAGCCCGCGCCTTGGTTTGCGGGTGTTTCCGTAGACCCAGCTGCTGGTCTCGTCGTTGTCCCCTCCTCTGTCAGTAGGCCAGAGGCAGGTGGTGGAGTAGGGGTAGTACCGGGAGAGCCGTTGGAGGAGCTCCTCTCCTTTCTAGCAGACATGTCTTCTTTGATGTACTGAGTGTTGAATAATGAATTTTAACTCTAACTACTCTGATACCATGTTGGGCTGAGGTGCCCTAGGATCTTTGTAGAGTTAAAGTTTGAATAGGATGATGTAATAGCGGAAGCGTTGAATAAAGCTCTTGAACCATCTTGCGCTAGTATGTGAGGGCAAAGTAAGTTGATTAAAACAGGCAAATACAAAGCTTTATATAAGAGTACAAGGAATACGAATAGATATAATTAAATTGCCTTGCTGTTGCGATTCGATACAGTGCGACTCGGGCAACTGCTCTATGTCGAGTCAGTTGTGTGTCCTTGCTGTCGCGCTGTATTGGTCAAGTCAAAGGTCGCTGACCTTTGACCTTCGCGTAACCTCCAGGCGGTTACCCTAACCTCCGAGGGTTGACTCGCGATGCTTCGATTTGGACTTCTTCGCTTTGTGTCCTGAGTTTCGACACGACAGAGGCGCTTAAGACTTATTGTTCCCAACACCGACATCTTTACCAAGGCGCTTCCGCCTAGTGACCACCAGAGGTATTGTGTGTAGTTAGGCCTTGTTGACATAGTTTTCAGTCGTGTATAGGCTTGAGTCTAGTGTTTGCTTTGCCTATACTCTTGCTATACACACTTGTGAACTCTGGAACTGGCTTTGTGGCCCCTGTTGCTTGTGCTCAGAGTGTGTGGTGACGTTGTGATCCACCCTGAGCTTTGTTTCTTTGTGACTGGTCTTGTGACCGTACACTTTTGGTTTTGCTTGACACCCCTCACTTAGGCTATGGGGGTGTGTCAAATGTTGTAGCCTGTAGTGAGGTTTGTCTTAGGGGGTACAGATGTTAGGGTTTGTTATATGTACCCCAACCCACATCAATGAACCAACACTTCTGTTCTTGACATAAACCATGTGTGCACTCTTAGCTGCTAATGCCGCACTTGCCGCTTGTACATATCGCACTTGCGCGGCACTAAGTGAGGCTTGTACATAGTGCGTGAGCTCTTCAATGTCACAATGCCGTGCCACATTTAATCTTCCATTTGTTGAAAAGAATAACAAAGGCCATGCGTTTTGTAATTGTGTTTTCACTCCATATTGAAACACAAACTTCCGAAATCGGAAAAGCACGAACTCGTTCGGGTAAATAATCCCTGTGCGATTATTTGTCGCGAACCGAAACGCGTCAACGGATGAAGTTCGTCTAGACTCTAGACTATTACAGGCGCGCAGCGGCCGTCGCACGCCATGGACCGGAAGTTCGAGTTCCGGATAAAGGCGCTGGCGGTGGTGGCGACGGCTACGGCGGGGGTCCTGACGCTGTACGCCGATTACGGCGATTATGGTGGCAAGAAGACGGTCCTAGATGATGTGAGTCGCGTCGCGCGTCGATCGCCCTTCACTCCCTAGTAACGGCTTTCGAGACGGCGCCTGAAAAGTCCCTCCAGTCATCTTTATTTCAAAGTCTCAAGTCCTCGAGTGGCGGCGGGGATCGCTGTGACGTATGGCGGCGATTGTGATGGCGACCGTCGTTGGCGATGCGAGTTGAGCTCCGCGGACGTCGTGTCACTGTATGCGCCGCGCGATGGGGTTGAGCACGAGCAGTGAGTGGTTGAGCCGAACACGGCACGTCCCTCCGCACCATCACTAAGACAGTCCCTCGGAGGCACGGTGGGTGGGGAATCGTGGGAGGTGAGACAGTCTGCCGCCGACGCGCACACAGGCGAGGCCGTTGGAGCAACCGGGGAGTGCTGGGCTGGACGCTTATGGGCAAGAGAGCGAAGGGAGGGCAGGGCGTGGCTTATGAGCGCGAGGCGAGCGAACAACTCGAGCGCCTATTTTTGCACGTCTCAAAACTAGTTCTCATAACCCTCGCCCCTTCATCCCCTCCCTCCCCACCCCCCGTTCATTCCAGCCGTTCATTCCAGCCGTTCATTCCAGCCGTTCATTCCAGCCGTCCCTTCCAGCTGTGTGACCATCAGAGCGTTCGTGCCACGGCGACTCTCCTGCCGCTCCCCATGCCTCTTCTCGAGCCCCCTTCTCCCCAAGCCCCATTTACGTCCCCCTCCTTCCATCCCTCCTGCCGTCCCTCCTTCCATCCCTCCTGCCGTCCCTCCTTCCATCCCTCCTGCCGTCCCTCCTTCCATCCCTCCTGCCGTCCCTCCTTCCGTCCCTCCTGCCGTCCCGCCTGCCAGCTTTCCTGCCAGCTGCACAGGGCATCGCCGCATCGCAGCAAGGGAGCAGCGTGGTGGCTGAGAGAGGCCAAGGAGGAGGGGAGTCCTTTTGTGAGGCGATGGCAAGATCTGGACGTTCTCAAGGCCAAGCATGGAGGAGTCACCGAGCGATAGGGTCTCCCAGCACCCCTGGTGGAGGCCACACCATCCCTCATCTGCTGTTGCCCTTTTCCCCCTCCCACTTCTTCCCCTCCCCTCCTTCCCGAACCTCCCTGCCACTCATCCTTCCATCCGGTGTGGCAGGTTAAGGGAGCGTCAGCGCAAGTGAGGAAGTGGTTTCTGAGACCCAGCCAGGAGGAAGAGGAAGAAATTCGGAGGAGACTGGGTGGGGAGGAGAGGAAGTAGGCAAAGCACGAACCCAGTGTCTTATAATGTCCCAGTCTCCCATGGTGTTGAGTTGAGACTCTACAAGCACCGACTGTCGTCAAGCAACTCGCTAGGGGCTATTGGGTTCCGATGGAGCCTCCCATACATGGCAGAACTTACGGTAGTGCACAGTCAAGTGCGCGAGGTTTACGGTCCTGCCTGACGTCGTCTAATGTAGGACTCCCTTTGTGCAAGGCTGCAAGCACTATCCAAATGACACATTCTGCTTGTATGCCCACTGCTCTTGGGTGTGCACCTGTGTCATGATTCATTCTGCACTTTCTGAACAGAGCATGCTTATTCTGCATACACGCAGATCTACAATTGCAGGATTGCTTGCTGCAGATTATGCACTGCATTGACATTCGTTACAAGCATACTCGAGCTCCTAGTGAAGGCTCAACAAAATTGAAACCTCCTGCTTTCGCCCTGCAGTCTTCTTCAACGTATGTACCTACGCTGTTGTGCCGCCTTTAAGCAGCCCAGTGAGTTTGCTTGTTCGGCGGAGCAGTGTGCAGAACATACACCACCATACCGTACAGGGCTCTCGCTAGGTTTTGGGGCTGTCTGACAGTACCCTGAAAAAAATTTCCCCCGACTTACGTGTTGGGCTGAGAAAGCCCTTAAGGATCTTTGCAGAGGATAACTCTGGGTAGGATATTTGTAATAGCGGAAGCGTTTAATGAAGTTTGTGAACCGACCTTGCACTAGTGTGTGAGAGCAAAGTGGATTAAATTAAACAAGCAAATACAAGGTTTTATATAAGAGTACAGGGAATACGAATAGATAGATAACTGTATTGCTGTTGCGATTCAATACAGTGCGACTCGGGCAACTGCTCTGTAACGAGTCAGTTGTGTGTCCTTAACTGTCGCGCTGTAATTGTCGAGTCAAAGGTCGCTGACCTTTGACTTTCTCGTAACCTCCAGGCGGTTACCCTAACCTCCGAGGTTTGTCTCGCTGCTTCGATTCGGACTGCTTCGCTAGTGTCTTGGGTTTTGACACGACAGAAGCGCACTAAGACTTATTGTTTCCAACATTACGCTCGGATGACGAAATTTACATGGTCTGCATTATAAGCTGGAATAGTTTTTCTAGTCTGATAAATAAGACGAAAAAAAAATTAGGGTTAAAAGTCAACCTACTGTAATCCTACCAGCATGTCTACTCATAGTACCTAACAACCTAGCTGCAGTAGCAAAGGACTTTGTCAGAGTCACTAGAGCCGTACACTTCATTGCTATCATCAGTATCATCCTCGCTAACCACTGACTCTGGGACAGTGGCCCTTTCTTTCCTACTAAGCCACGGGTACTCAGCATCCATCCTTGCTGCTTTGCTGCTAGGGCCGCTTCTCGAGCAGCCGCTTCTGCTGCTGCCAGTGCTGCTGCTGCTGCTGCTGCTGCAGCTGCGGCCGACCTTTTCTTCGCACGCTTGCTCGGTCTCTCCCCGGACGCCATCAGCACATCATTCGCAGGCCTGCGCTTCTTGGAAGCATTCCACCTCCTCAGTAACTCGGGCCACTCCATGTCGTAGTTAAGGAGCGAGACGGCCATCAGCTCTCCTAGCTTCGCGTCGCACAGGTTCCCGCGAAGCCAGCTTTTGATGATGTTCTGCCGTGAAAAGCCGCGCTCACACTCGACGGTACTGAGCGGAAGCACGGCGACGGCCATCCACAGGTGGACGAGGTTCGGGTAGCATGTCGCCCAGTCAGGGGAGGACAGCATGAGCTTCAGGCCGTCCGCAAACCCAACATCCCCTTGGTGTGAGGCCATGATTGTGGAAAAGGTGATGATCTTCCTCTGCGCTCTCGCCCAGTTGATGCCTGCGGTTGGGGTGCGCATGGGGACAGTAAGACAGGAGAACATAAAGGGTTGAAACATGCAGCTGTAAGAGAACTCTGAAGACTATAGCAGCACATTCCCGGCATTTGACGCACCTAGTAGAGTATCAGGGTCTTCTGGCTTCTTCTTGAACATGTTGCGAAGAGACTGGAGCCATTGGCCTAGCCTTCGCTCACGCTTTGCCTGGTTCTTGGGATACGATCCCTGCTTGAACAGCTTCGCCCCGTCGAGGTGTGAAAGATCCTTGAGGCGGTAGTCGAGCCGACCAACCAAGGTCGAGATGAACTCGCGCGCCAGCCCCAAACACGCTTGGTGGTCCACACCACTTTTCTGCCCCTTGATTTTCTCCTCGTGCAGTCGGTATCGATGGCTGACCGATGTGCCGTCGGAAGCTGTGCCAGCAACGAGGACCTCACGGAACTCCCCTGATGCGTGCTTGTCGAGGAACGGGCCCAACGCGTCTCCACCCTGGCCAAAAGTCGCGTCGTCGCAGTCGAGGTAACGTGTGTGCAGCAGTAAGGTGGTTTTGTGCACCATCGGCAGCACATGGGTTGCGTCGACCTGTAAACGGGGTTGCAACAGCAGGATGTTATTAAAAGTATAGTAAAACAACAAACAGTAAGTCGAGAAACCTGCTCACCTGGCGCCGCTGAAACTTCAAGCTGAGAAGGTTGAGCTCCTTCAGAACATCAGCAAGGAAGAACAGCAGGAAATGGAATTTGTAGCTCGTTACGACTTGATACATCTTCTTGTTTGTCTCGTGCAAGACCATCACTGCTGCAGGAAACACCTTCACCACGCGCTGGATGGCGTCACCACGAGACAACCATCGGACGTCCTTGATGCCTTGGACTTCGAGGTGGGTCTCGCAAATGACCTCCTGAAGCTCTTGAAAGCGGGCGTGATTAACAGAAGAGTGACCAAGGTTCTCTGCTACGGCACGGACCACCTTGTCCACGATGTTGAAGTCCGGATGCGCGGTGGCAGCATCCTTGGCCGCCAAGGCCTCCTTGCAAGACAACGGAACGTAACATTAGCACGGGTATTTTTTTTAAAAAGTATGGAAAACACGAAGCAACAAACTTACTTGTGCGCGATGCAGTGGGACGACATAAGATGAGGAACCTTGACTTTGAGGCGCGCTGTGACTCCGTTGTGCTGTCCAAGCATGTCAGAAGCACCATCAGTGCTCATACCGGTGAGGCGCATCAGGTCGATGCCGGTACTCTCCAGATGAGTCAAGAGAACTGTAGTGAGTGACGCGGCGTCACACTGATCCACAGTGAGCAAGGCGAAGAACTCAATGACGGGAGCGTTGTCACGCATGAACGTCAAATAGACGATCATGTGTTTCCCCCGCCGTCGGTCGGTGCTCTCGTCCAACTGGATGCCAAGGTACGGACTATCGCGGATGTGTTTCAGCTGGCGGGACTTCAGGTAGCACACCATGGTCTCGACTAGTTGTGCGAAGCCGTACCTGAGACACGCGGGGTTAAAACTCGTTAGTATTGTAAACCCACGGAACACAAAGCAGAAGTTTTGAACGGGACACTTACTCGCTGTAGTACGTCCCGTTCTCCTTCAGGGGCAGATCCGGAGTCCCCTGCTCTGCCATGAACTGAACCAAAGCCACAAATAGCACAATGGGAGCGTCAGACTTGCAAATGAATAACACGATAGCCATCAAGCGAGCAAGACGCTTGACATCATCGTCCCCCCGGTGGAAGTCAGCAATGGACTTCTGCACTTTCTTCACGCCGTCGCGCTCCTCCTTCCTCAAAACCGCGGCCTCATGTTTCAGACTGTGGTGATGCTTGCGCATCGTCTGCTTCTGAATGTCGATGCCACCATCGCCGTTGCGCCCGTATTTGTAGTTGGGGTCCCCGAAGACCATGCAGACGCTGCAGCGCATGCAGGGGCGGCCGGCCTTGTTTTCGGAGATGAGAAGCCAAGGAAAATACCGCTGCCACTGCTGCTTGCACTTCAACTGAAGCTCCTCAACCGACAGCTGCTTGCCTTTCGGATCTTCGAAGTCTTCATTCGCGGGTTCAGGCTCTGCGGGAGGCGGAAGAACTGACGATGCTGGCTGAGTTGGACCGCCCGGACGTCCGACGGTGAGAACCCGCTGCTTATACCGCTTATTTAATGATCTGTCGGGCAAGACGGGGTTAGCACTGAGAGAAGTAGTAGCGACAGATACTACAGGGATGCTCTTATTTGCATCGTTGTTTGGCATCCGAGAAGTTACTAGCGTAGTAGGGGTAGCGGTTGATGGCACGGAATGATCGCCATTTACCGAGATTGGAGCATCGCCTTCGGGCAAAGGGACCGCAATAGAGGTCGACGCAATCGGTGGGGCAACAGAAGCGATCTGCTTGCCCCGCGTTAGGAAGTCTAACGCCGTAAGCACGGGCTCCGCATCGCATGGTCCGCCGGCGGGGACGGCCATAGTCTAAACGCTGGGAAAACAGACGCTGGGAGGGATACGGTCCATGCTCGGCTGAGTGAGAGTTGCGGACAAGCAGGAGAAACATGCTTGTTTTCAAGCCTCACCCAGCTGCATGAAACCCCATCACCGTGCACTGCATTCAGAACCGAAAGGCGCTGCGTGTTGGGAGTGGGGGGCACTACGACCACAGTGCAATGTTGCGTGACTTCTAGGAAATGCAAATGCGCTGGCAGTGGCACAACGGGACAACGCGTTGCCGTGGCTGTGGCTGGCGTCGGCGCCGACAGCCAGCCACACGACAAACTCCTGGCAGCATATGCCGCAGTTACATGACAGCGAGGCTGCTATAAGACACGCGTATTGAATGCGCGTGCTGTTACAGAGCAGCAAATGGCTGTACCTGTGGTTCTATTCTCTGGTCCACTGGGCATATGGCCTAGTGGGTGAAGATGTCGGTTTCAGACGAAACCGAACTCGATATCTGTATATTCAGATTAAAAATTCTACACGTCTGGAAAAATCATACGAACCTAAAACGCTTATCTTACTGATCAGATGAGAACAAACACAGATTCTTAGGAAGCAGATGAATACAAAAAATCAAGTCTTAAACTCAGACCATCAGACCAAATTGGTCTGATAGCGAGAGCCCTGATACCGTATGCTCCACATGCCTCCCATGCTCGCTTCCCTGCCTGCTGTGATGGCCACATCCTTAGCTGCCCGACAGTGCTGGAGTGGCTTCGAGTGAGCAGCGGAGCAGTTGGACGAGTGGGTGGGTGTTGGTCAGTGGTGGTACTTCTCGCCCTTGAGAATGGTCCACGCCCTGCCAGCCAGCACAGCACACCAGGGGGAGTGAGGAACTGTGATGTGATGAGCATCAAGGCACGCACGCTGCTGTCGGCTCCATCGGCTCCATCACATACACACACGCTCCACCCCCCTCCTACCCCACCCCTCTCCCTACGCACAACCCACCCCTCCCCCCCCCCCCCCCCCGCTGCTGTTGAGGAGAGAGGAGAGGCGCACACCGCTGTTGGCCCTGACCCCTACACACACACACTCCACCCCCACCCCTCCCCCACACGAACCCCTCAAACCCCTCTCCCATGCGCCACCCTCACCGGTACAGCTGCTCTGCCAGCACCACGAGTGCCACCTCGTGGTTGAGCACCAGCGAGGACAGGCGAATGCTGCTGTTGGCCCGAGCTTTCACCTGTGACCCGTGGCCGTAAGGACCCCCCACCACGAATGTCAGCGAGCGGTGCGACTGGTGGGAGAATGGGGGATTGGAGGGGCAGGGTGAGCAGGGTGGTGGGGGCGGGAGTGAGGAGGCATGTGGTTTCAGCAGCGCCGCACATGCCACCTGTTGGCCCTCGCTGTCACCTGTGACCCGTGGCCGTAGGGGCCCCCCACCACGAATGTCAGCGAGCGGTGTGACTGGGAGGATTTAATAGAAAAGGGAGGCCGAACAGTTGAGGGAAGGAAAATGATCAGGAGGGAGGCAGGGAGGCAGGGAGGGAGGGAGGAGTTGAAGGAAGGAGGCCAGAAAGGCGAGGTTTGCAGTGCAGCTGATGCACTGGGGTGCATGGATGGGCATGGGTGCATGGATGGGCATGGGTGCATGGATGGGCATGGGCGCATGGATGGACATGGATGGACATGGGTGGGCATAGGTGCATGGGTGGGCATAGGTGCATGGGTGGGCATAGGTGCATGGGTGGGCATAGGTGCATGGGTGGGCATAGGTGCATGGGTGGGCATAGGTGCATGGGTGGGCATAGGTGCATGGGTGGGCATAGGTGCATGGGTGGGCATAGGTGCATGGGTGGGCATAGGTGCATGGGTGGGCATAGGTGCATGGGTGGGCATAGGTGCATGGGTGGGCATAGGTGCATGGGTGGGCATAGGTGCATGGGTGGGCATAGGTGCATGGGTGGGCATAGGTGCACGGGTGGGCATAGGTGCATGGGTGGGCATAGGTGCATGGGTGGGCATAGGTGCATGGGTGGGCATAGGTGCATGGGTGGGCATAGGTGCATGGGTGGGCATAGGTGCATGGGTGGGCATAGGTGCATGGGTGGGCATAGGTGCATGGGTGGGCATAGGTGCATGGGTGGGCATAGGTGCATGGGTGGGCATAGGTGCATGGGTGGGCATAGGTGCATGGGTGGGCATAGGTGCACGGGTGGTGCATGCATGGCCGGACAGGCATCCGCAGGCAGTGACATGTCTCTCCCTTCACTGCACAGCACAGCACATCTCACCGCATCAGCGCAGTCAGCAATGAGCTGCGCCAGCTGCTCTGACGTCACCGTGCGGCCGCGCTCGTCCAGCAGCACCACCTGGCGGGGCGGGGGGAATGAGGAGCACCGCCAGGACAGGGGAAGGGGGGCGCGGCTGACGCTACAGATACCCACACTTTACGGTCACTCAAGCATTCAGGTTCCCTGTGCGGCCGCGCTCACCCAGCATTACCACGTGGCAAGGGGGGGGGATGGAGACGCAGGAGGGGATGGCGGAGCCAGAGGGAGGAGTTCAACATTGGAAGCGGAAGCAGGGGAGGGGGGCGGGTGGTACGCTTGCCCGTGCTGCCATGCACAGAAAGGGCGCCGGCAGGTTACAAGGCACGAAAAGTACCTATCCCTTGAGAATCACAACAAGCCTTTTAGAGCACAAACACAGCATGGTTACAAGGTGAAACAGTCACTAGCGGCTGTTGGTCGTTGGTCAAACATACACCCGTGGGACTAGTGGCTTTAGTGGTGAATGTTTGATCTCCTCCACCTGTCACAGCAGCCTCTGCACAAACCTTGTACCCACTTCAACCATAAACGATGGCCAAGCCTTACAAAACAGCAACCAAGCACGAAGGAGCATATGTTGACACAGTTGAAGCAGCTCACCCAGTCATCGCGGTGTAGTGCCTTGAGAACCTTCTCGCCCTCCGCCTCCACCTGCACGCGCACGTCACTGCCTACCAGCAACAGGAGCAGCAGCAGTAGCAGTGGGAGCAGCAGCAGAAGCAGCAGCAGCAGTGGGAGCAGCAGCAGCAGCAGCAGCAGCAGTGGGAGCAGCAGCAAGGGAGAAGAGAAGGAAGAAGAGAAAATCGATACGGGAACAAATAAGGGCGACGGCGCAGAGTGGAGAACGGGAATATTGCTTCAAGCAGCTTCAGTGTGAGCGTGTGATTGGCATGCAGGACCAGGCATAGGGAAACCTTTCTGGAGTTTCACCTGCCCGTACCGAAACCACGCCTACCTGGTCCCTTTGGGGTTTGAGCGCACGGACAGGTCCTCAAACGGGCAGTATCGGGAAATCTTTTCCGCGCAGTCCTTGACTAGCAGCTGTGTGCCCTGAGAGCGGTGCCTGCCCACTGATATCACTCGCACTGGCAGGCGGCGCTGTGGATGGTGGGGAGACGGGAAGAGGGGGAGGGGGAAGAGGGGGGGAGGGTGGGTGGGGGAGATGCGGAAGAGGCAGGGGGGGAGGGTGGAGTCTTTGATTAACAGCTGTGTGCCCTGCGAGCCGTGCCGGCCCACATCACTCGCACGGGCAGGCGGCGCTGGGAAGGGGGGGAGACAGGGTGGGACCGTGGTGGGGTGTTGGGTTGTGGGAGATGCGGAAGAGGCAGGGATAGGGAGAGGCCGTGGTGCTTCACAAGCAGCTGTGTGCCCTGCGAGCCATGCCGCCGACCCACCGATATCACACGCACTGGCAGGCGGCTGGGTGGGGAAATGGGGTTGTGGGAGATGCGGAAGAGGCAGGGAGGGAGGGGAGAGGGCGGAGTCCGCTGCGTGCTGTGTGAGCTGTGCCTGCCCACCGCGATCACCCTGTGAGCTGTGCCTGCCCACCGCACTAGCGAGCACGAGCACTAGCGATCAGCACTGGGAGCGAAGGTGAGGGGGAAGTGGGGAGGAGGGGGCAGGGGGAGAGAAAGTGAGCGATGCCTGCGGCCTGCCCACCTATACCACACACGCTGATGGGCAGCGCTGGGAAGTGGGAAGAAGGAGGGAGTGTAATGCAAGATGAGGGAGGGCCAGAGGAGAGAGGAGTGGGCGGAGGACAGGTCACAAGCAGCTGTGCGCCCTGCGAGGCACTCAGGTGTGTACCTGGCGATTGATGCCTGCCCCCTGATACCTCCCACACTGGCAGGCGGCGCGGGGAGGGGGGAAGAACGGGGGGTGTGTAACATGAAAGGGGAGAGGGGGTGCGGACGGAGGGTCAGGTCGCTAGCAGCTGTGAGAATGGCAGCGAGGAGGGAATGAAGGTCAGCGCGATGGAGAAGGGGTGAGGGTGGGGGGTGTGGGAGGGAAGGGGAGGAGCAGGCGCGCGTGGCGTGGCAGGGGGAGGAGGAGATTGTGGGGAGTGGATTGTAGAAGCAGGTATGCGTGGCACGGAGGCATGCATGGAGCGACTGGCGGGCGGACGGGAAGGCACGGAGAGGGAGCGGGGGCAGCAGATTGGTGAGGGTGGAAGGGAACAGTGGGCGGTAAGCGGGGTTTGGGGAGTTGATGTGGGACAGGGAGTGAGGGGAAGAAAGAGGAGCGAGGAGGGAACGCAGGTGACAGCAATGGGAAAGGGGGACTCGTGTGCAGATGGAATGTAATGGGAGATGTAGAAAGGGGAGGGCGAAAGGGGAGGTTGAAAAGTCTAGATCATCCCCCCCTCACCAACGGACACCACTTCCCGCCACAGCCTCGCCAATCCTCGCCAGTTCCGCACAAGGTTCGCATTCCTGAGTAACGGGCATCGCCGCCGCCGCCGCCGCCGCGGCATGGGAAGAGCCGCGTGTCGACACGCCGGGGGACTGCGCTACACCCACTCACTATGGCCTGGCGGCATCGTATCGGAGCGTGCACCCGCGCAGTCGATCTGAGCGGCGCTACAGCCCACGACGACGGCGACGACTGCGACGACGGTACTGGTGGCACGCGTGGTACGACCAGCGACGACGGCCATGGCCGCAATTCGATCGCACGCAGGGTGGGTGCTGGTTCATGGGATTCGCACACGGCGCGGGAGGTGGAATCTGCGGCCCCTGCGACGGGCAGCAGTCGCACGGCCATCCCAGTCGTGGCGATGCGGAAAGACTACTCTCGCCAAATCAAGACTTGAATGGAAAAATAGAGTAGTTTGGGATACGGGCTGAACACAATACCGTAAGCCCCCGGATAGAAGCGCAGGCCTCGGATAAGCGCCGGCGCTTATAAAAGGATGAGGGCGCTTATATCCGCTCCTCGATTATAAGCGCATGCTTCGAGCCTTACGGATTATAAGCGCACCCCTACTACCTTACACATTATAAGCGCCACCATTTAAAAATTAGATTTTTAAGTTTTAAACTGTTACAATTAGTATCCTACTGCTATACTACGTTTTCTCTAAATATCCGACTACATCTTCGCATTTTCTACATTTTCTACCACATTTTCACGTCCTACACATTTCTACTCTACCTACACAACCTAGGCATCCTCCTCAGCAGTGGCGGTGCCTTCGTCGGCGGTCTCACCGTCTGACTCTGGCTCGTGTACGTTGTTGCAGCAGAATCCATCTGCTGCAATCTCGTCGTCAAGATCCACTTCGCCTTTGACGGCGTCCCGCCGGTGCTGCAGGCAGAGACCGTCCTGAGACCCGTCCAAGGCGTTACTGATGCCGCAGGTCAGAAACGAACGCTCAATCAAGTCCTTGGGCACCGCCTTCCAGGCCTTGGAGATCCACTTGAGCGTCAGCTCAGGTGGTGGCTTGCGGATGTTGCCTGCCACACGTAGAAAGATTCATCAGTTAGAACAGGGTCAATAATTGAAAAACAATCAGTCCTAAATCTTAAATCTCACCTCTTTCAGTCAGGCAGTCAACACCCTCACTCTCAAACCATTCCTGGTACTATTGTCGCACAGCTGCTTTGAAGGAGCGGTTCACCGCGACGTCCAACGGCTGCACCTCCGATGTGCAGCCAGCTGGTATGACGGCGAGCACGATACGCAACTCGCCGAATTTCGCCCTCACTTGATCAGTCAGGTGCCCGCGGTAGGAGTCAAGCACCAGCATCGCCCTCCTGCTGCGCACTCCGAACCTCGGGTTGACGTACGGGCCCACCGTACCGTCGAGCCACGCGAGGACGCCGTCCGCGTCCATCCAACCGTTGGGATGTGCGGCGACCACGATATCTGCACATCCGCACAACGTTGAGATTGACATCAGTAAAAAAAAACAACACATGCAAATCCTACCGGGACTGCACAAGCTGCTCGGCTTACCGGAGGGGAAATTCCCCTTTGGAACTGTCTTGCGCTTAAAGAACACCCAGGGCTTGAGCTTCTCGCTGCTGGCAGTGCAGGCGAGCATCACCGTCACGCGTTCCTTTTGATAGCCGCCGCTGCGGATGGGCACGGAGCGGACCCCCACCTCCTCGACAGTGCGTTCAGCTGGCATTTCGAGCCAGAGCGGGGTCTGATCCGCATTAATGATCCAGCGGTTGTCGATTCCGTACTATCGGCGGATGTGTCGCACAAACTTCCGGAAGCTTCGCACCTGCGTCTCGCACTCTGGAAGGGACGGGGAGGCAGAAACCATAAAAAAACATTAGCACATCGACCGGTTGGCAAAGGGGATAAACAAGAGCGAAGACAACAACACCCACTCACTGGAGGATAGTTTCTGGCCGACACGGGTCTTCGCTCGGGTAGTGAGATTCCAGCGGCGCAAAAAACGCTCGGTCCACCTCTGAGATCCCGACCACTTTACCTCAGGATGCAGGCTCTTCATCACCTTTCGCGACCACTGCTGCAGGCGGCCGACCGACACTGCGAGGCACTTTTTTCGGGCGGCAAGTACTCGTGAGTAGACCTGGATCTCCATGTCGCGGTACCACGACGACCGACCACGCCCGTGAAGACGCTTGCGAGCCCCATGCGCGCCCTCCAGCTCACCCTTCCGCGATATCCATTCTGCCAGGGACTTTCAGGAGATACCAGAGTCGCGTGCCATCTTCCGCACACTCACAGCACCGGACTCCAGCTGTGAAATCCAGTGCAGCTTCTCCTGAGAAGTATAGGAGTGCCGCTTGTGCCTTGAGCGCCTGCTCCTGGGAGACGGGGGGCGGGAATCACGATTCTTGGTGCAGGGGTGGGGCCTTTTTTTATTGGGCAGGGGAAAACTTGGGACAGGCAAGTCCTCGAGAAGACCGTCGGCCGCCCACCACTCAACATCGTCTTCGGCACCGGTGGCGGATTCGTCGTGCGGGCAGTCTTCCGGGTCTCCCCAACGTGGCGAAAGACCGGGACCGGTTTCATCTTCGTCGCTGCGCTCGGGCTCGTGCTCGGGCTCGGAGATGTACGCATCGAAAGCAGAGTAGCCGCGAGGGAGAAGCTGCAGAACGGGCACACCGTTGATGATGACGTTAGGCGGAGCGGGAGGAGCAGGAGGCGCTGGAGGTGCAGGAGGCGCAGGAGGAGCAGGAGGCGCAGGAGGAGCAGGAGGTATTGGCGCTGGAAGACTCTGCCACTGGGAGTAATCGGGAGCTTAGTCAGCAGCAACTCGGTGCCTAAAGAGGAAATGGGTACCTGGTAGGCCCGCCATGGCTAAGGCAGGCCGATGGGAAACAAGAAATCCGAAAAAAACAGGGAGAATGACACATGTTTGAAACCCTTGCCCGAGACCCCTCCAACTTCGCGGCCCGGGTTCCTCTGCATGCTAAGAGGAGAAACAGTCAAGATCTCCCCGCAGAGGAGCTGATGTGGTGAGGTCCAAGCGTTGTTGGCAAGGAATCTTGCCGCATATGCCCCGTTTGTGGTTGTACTGCGTCGTGGCTAGCACGACAGTCGGCTGTGAGGATCTGGGATTGAGCTCAGAAAAGATGATTCAAATTGAATTGAATTGAATGATCACCTGGGTACAACACGAGGCTATATATAGGCTCGACACAAGGCCCCGTAACCAGGTGTTACGCGAAGGTTCCGCGGGTCGCGAACCGTCCCGAACAGATCCTTACCGAATTCAGTAGAAGGCAATTCGGTGGCAACCGAAAAGCCAGAATTCGGTGCACGCAACCTAGCTCGGTGCTATAACTATAATAAAATATAGGAAAGCACCTAGCCTAGGAAATCAAGCAATTCATGCATGCATATGATTATCCTATGCTAGAAATAGCATGATAAAGTAGAGGCAAGCAAGCATAGCTGGCATAAGCCGTCGTACTCTCACACGTCCCCCCCTCAAAGCTTGGTGGCGTGAGATACACCCTGCTTGACAAGATAGTCCTTGAGAGCATGGCGTGCGTTGCCCATATCAGCTTCTCAAACCCAACTGTCCTCAGTGGGGTCGTATCCCTTCCAGCGTATCAGGAACTCGAGAGTCTTGCCACCGCGGCGCCGATGAGAGAGAACGCGCTCGATCTCGTACTCGGGTTCATCCTGTATGAGAACAGGTGGTGGTGGCAGTAGTTGCCGTCCCTGAAACTGTTGGTTGGGGTCCTTGTAGGGCTTTAGTAGCTGGACATGGAAAGCGTTGTGAAGCTTCCATGTATCTGGTAAGCGCAAGCGTAATGTAACTGGTGTCACCTGTGCCTCAACGAGAAAAGTACCACAGAAGCGAGGCCGGAGTTTGGATGGAAGGTGAGACAGGTTCAAGTTGCGCGTGTCAAGAAGCACCTGATCTCCGACTGCTACAGAGTGATCACGTCGCTGACGATCGGCATACTGCTTCTGGGAGTTCTGCATCGTGGTGAGACGTCGCTGAGTCTTCTCCCATAGCTGCTGCATGGTGGTGACGAAGTCATGTGCGGCTTGGACGTGTGACGGTGTAGTTGGCTACTGTGGTGTGAGTGGTTCCCGTCCGTAACACAGGAAGAAAGGAGTTTTCCCTGTGGCCGCATGTGATGCGTTGTTGTAAGCGAACTCTAGGGTTGGTAACAGTGTGTCCCAGTGGCTGACGTCGTCCTTGCAAGCTGTGCGCAGTAACTGTTCAACCACTTGATTGAGTCGCTCTGTGTGTCTGTCAGTCTGGGGGTGGTATGCTGAAGACATTGCAAGCTTTGTCCCCAACAGTCCCATGAGCTCCTTCCAGAACTTACTGGTGAATTTTGGGTCTCTGTCTGAGATGGGTGTAGCGGGGATGCCGTGGATGGTGATGATGCGGTCGAAGAAGAGTCGAGCAGTTGCTTCAGCTGTAGCTGTGGCGTTGGTCGGTATGAAGTGACCCATTTTGGAGAACTTATTGATCACCACGAGGATGGAATCATGTCCCCGTGAGGTCGAAGGAAGCCCTGTGATGAAGTCGAGGCTAACGACCTGCCATGGCTGCTCCGGTACGGGTAGAGACTGAAGTAACCCTGTTTTTTTCTGCTTGCTGCTCTTCATCCGCTGGCACGTGTCGCAAGAGGTGACGAACTGCTGCACGTCTGCTGCCATCCCGGGCCAGTAGTAATACTTCGCTATCCCTGCTAACGTCTTGTTGCTCCCGAAATGTCCCGCGTAAGGTACGTCGTGAAACTCCTCCAATAGGATCTGCCGTAGCGGGGCGTAATTCGGTACCCAAATCTTTCCTGAACCCTTCCTTACAGCTAAGTCTTTCTCCCACTGTAATAGCTTCTTCGTCTGTGCTGTAGCAATCTCTGCGTCCACGGAGTACCCATGTTGGAATAGACCCTTGAGCAGAGGGTTCATCCCGTCGAGCTGGATGCCTGCTACATGTCCGGGGCGGCTCAACGCGTCTGCCTTGTTGTGTAGCCCGGGCTTGTAGACGATGTCGTAGTGGAAGTGAGTTTCCACGAAATCCACCCACCGCACCTGTCGTCGTGAGAGTGTCGGTTGTGACTTCAGGTATTTGAGACTGCAGTGGTCAGTATAGACTGTAGTCTTGGCTCCCTCTATGTAACACCTCCACGCCTTGAAGGCTATGACTATCGCTAAGGCTTCTTTGTCGTGAATGGGGTAGTTTAGTTCTGCTCCGTGTAGCTTCTTACTGAGGTAGGCGATGGGCTGCAAACCGCGTCCGTGATCCTGCATCAGTATTGCTCCGACTGCTTGGTCACTAGCGTCTGCTTCCACCTCGTAGTCCTTGTCCGGATCCGGCAAGATGAGTACTGGCGCTGTAGTCAGTGCTGTCTGTAGCTGCTCCATGGCTTGCTGATGAAGGGTATCCCATTTGTAGGGCGTATCCTTTTTCAGTAGGTCGGTTAGTGGCGCTGCTATCTTAGCGTACTGCGGCACGAACGTGTTGTAGTAGTTGGCGAAGCCTAGGAACTGCTGTAACTCCTTCATGTTCTCTGGTACTTTCCACTTCTTGACAGCTTCGATCTTCCGTGGGTCCACGTGTACGCCCTCGGCACTCACCATGTGCCCGAGAAACTGCACCTTCTTCAGGGCGAAGTCGCTCTTCGACAGCTTCACGTAGAACTTGTTTTTCCGCAGGATCTCGAACACCTTCCGCAGATGCTCCACGTGCTCCTTCATGTTCTTGGAGTAGATGAGAATGTCGTCCAGGTACACCACCACGCACTCGTCTAGCAGGGGTCGTAAGATGTGATTCATCTCCGCCAGAAACGTTGCTGGTGCGTTGCAGAGTCCGAACGGCATCACCAAGTATTCGTAGGAGCCGTATGTGGTACGGAACGCTGTCTTGTGGACGGAGTTGTCTGCCATCTTGATCTGCCAGTAGCCCGATCGTAGGTCCAGCTTCGAAAATACTGTTGCTCCACGCAGTTGATCGAGTAGGTCGTCTATGCGCGGTATGGGATATTTGTTTTTGACTGTCTGTTTGTTCAGTGCGCGGTAGTCGATGCACATCCGTAGACTGCCGTCTGGTTTTGGAGTGAAGAGAACTGGTGCGCCGTAGGGAGAGGTGGATGGGCGGATCAGTTGTCTGTCCAGTAGATACTCTATCTGTTTTTTCATGTCTGTCTGTTCAGTCGGACTCAGTCGGTATGGTGCACGTGAGACGGGTTTCGCACCTGGTTCCTCCACGATCTCGTGCTCGTGGGTGCGTGCTGGAGGTACGCCCGCAGGTAGGTCGTCGGGCATTATATCCTTGTACAGCTCCAAGACCTCTTTCACTGCTGCAGGTAGCTCGGAGCTTGGCTTCTCCTCCTCTGCTGCTGCCATAACCAGTGCTAGGTAACCCGTGTTACTCTTGTTCACCGTCTGTTCGAACCGTGCCAGTGTCGTTTCAGGTATGTCCCCTGTATCCGTCCAGCTTCGCAGCTCCACTCGTTTCCCGTTGTTGTAGATGCACACCTTGCTGTTGACCCAATCGATCTCGGGGTTGAACTGCTTCAGGAAATCTCGCCCCAAGATAAAATCTAATCCTTTGATGTTGGTGACTGGTAGCTTCGGCTTCCACCTCAACGCACCTATATGCAGTTGCATTGATGCTTCGCCGTGGATAGGAAGCTTCGTACCGTCCACCATGGTTGCTGAAAACTGGGTCTCTTCCGCCTTCTCTCCAATTTTCTCCAATGCTCCGCGGTCACACACCGAGTGAGATGCACCGCTGTCCACAAGTGCCTGGAGGCGTCGCCCATTGCATAACACCTCGAGGAGTAGTGTGTCAGAACATTATAGCTTACTTATTTGTGTAGGCTATAGTGGGGTATCCCATAGGGGGTACAACCCAATTAGGGTTTCATATTTGTACTCGCTTCACTCATAGTTCACTCATTCTCGTTCACTTCTTCTCATGGTATCTAGCAGGTTCCCTTGTGGGACCTGTGCTTAGGGCCCACCACCTCGAAACGTCTTTTTTTTTTTCTGCCCTAGCCGCTAGCGCACCGCCCGCCCTTCGAACGTGAGCGCCGCCCCTAGCGCCCTAGCGCCCGTCCGCTGCCTGCTCTAGCGCTAGCCGCCCGACGCGCCGCCCACAGCGCTGCCCGACGCGCTGCCCTAGCGCCGCCCTAGCGCCGCTCGACGCGCCAGCCTAGCGCCGCCCGACGCGCTGCCCGACGCGCCGCCCTAGCGCCGCCCAACGCGCCGCCCTAGCGCAGCCCGTCGCGCTGCCCAACGCGCCGCCCGTAGCGCTGCCCGCTGCCCGCCCTAACGCCGCCCGTCGCGCTGCCCAACGCGCCGCCCACGCGCCGCCCTAGCGCCGCCCGACGAGCAGCCCGTGCAGCCGCCCGTGTGCCCGCCCGTGCACCCGCCCGAGTACCCGCCCGTGCACCTGCCCGTACACCTACCCGTGCGGCCGCCCGTGCACCCGCCCGTGCACCTACCCGTGCGGCCGCCAGTGCAGCCGCCCGTGAGCAGCCTGCGAGCCGCCCCAGCAGCCCGTGCAGCCGCCCCAGTCGCCCATGAGCCGCCTCGGCCGCCCGTGCAGCCGCCCGTGAGCCGCCCGCTCGCCGCCCCAGCCGCCCGTGCAGCTGTCCACGAGCCGCACCAGCCGCCCGTGCTGCCGCCTGTGAGCCGCCCGCGAACCGCCCGCGAGCCGCCCGCGAGACGCCCACGCCGCCCGAGCTGCCCGAGCCGCCCACGCCGCCCGAGCCGCCCGAGCCGCTCGAGCCGCCCGAGCCGCCCGAGCCGCCCGAGCCGCCCGAGCCGCCCGAGCCGCCCAAGCCGCTCGAGCCGCCCGAGGAGCCGATCTTCTGCTCCTGTGGGGCTCCTGGGCCGGCGCAGCTGCTGTGCTGCCGTGTTGCTGTGTCGTTCTGCTACCCGACTCTTCTTGCCCGGTGAGACTGTCAGCTGCTACAATGGCCACCCCCAGTGTCCTGACTTTTGACGCTGAGGGTCGCGCCATTGACTTTGCTGTCTAGATTGAGGACCTGCAGCTGTACTTACTGTGCGATGCGATCGATGAGGTTTCTCTCTTTGACTTTGTCTCTGGCGCTGTCCCTGCCCCTCCTGCTGATGCTGACCCCACTGTTCGCTCCAAGTGGGCCACACGCGATGCTGCTGCACGTCTTGCTGTGCGTCGCCACCTCCCTTCCTCCGAGCGTGCACACTTTAGTCAGTGCAAGACCGCTCAGGCCTTGTACGACGCTGTAGTTGCGCGCTACTCCTCCCCTTCCACTGCTACACTGAGACGCCTCATGCTACCGTACCTCTTCCCTGACCTTGCTGCCTTTCCCACAGTCACTGACCTCTTTACCCACCTTCACGCTAGTGACACTCGCTACCGAGCTGCGCTTCCTGCTGCCTTCCTCGCCGAAAACCCCCCTCCCATGTACATCACCCTCTACTTTCTAGTCACCCGTCTCCCTGAGTCCCTTCGTGCTGTTAGGGACCAGTTTCTCTCTGTCTGTCCCACCACCCTCACTGTCGACCTCCTTGAGAAGTCCCTGCTAGCGGCCGAGAAGAGCATAGTCGCTGTAGGGGCCTCTCGTGGTGACCCGCGCACCCCCATCTTTGAGGGGTGTTCTCCTTCCCCCCTGCTACCCTCTGTCGCCTCTGCTGCTGCGGCCGACCTCGTTGGTTTAGAGTCGGTCGGTGCGGCGTATGCCCCCAGCGGTAGGCGCCGCTCTGGCAGGAGCAAGGGGGGCAAGGGAGCGGGTGAAGCTAGCTGGGGCGGTGGCGGAGGAGGTGGGGGCGGCCGGGGGAGTGGGGGTGGCGGTGGGGGAGGAGGCGGGGGTGGAGGTCCTGGTGGCGGCGGTGGAGGCGGAGGTGGCGGCGGAGGTTGTGGCGGAGGAGGCAGTGGGAGCGGCGGGGGCGAGGGTGGCGGTGGCGGCGGTGGCGGCGGAGGCGGGGGTGGCGGTGGTGGAGGTGGTCGGAGTGGCTCGTCCCAGAGGAGCGGCACTGGGGGTGGTCAGCGCCAGCAGCAGCAGCAGCAGCAGCAGCAGCAGCAGCGCTCTCGCGACGTCCCAGCCCCTCAGCAGCTCCGTGAGTGGTACTCGCAGCGTCAGCGTGGTGGGGCGTTCGGTCCCTGCACCTACGTCCTTCGCACCGGCGACCGCGCGGGTGAGCAGTGTGGGGGCACCCACACCGCTCGCCGCTGCTTTGCCCGCCTGACCGACGCTTGGCGCCAGCAGTTTCCGGAGGCCTCTGAGATCCCCCGCTGGGGAGAGCTGTCTAGGGCTGGTGTAGCTGTGTTTGATCTTGACTTTGATGCTATCCTTGCTGCCATGTATGCTGTGACTGTTAGTGATCATGGTGAGTGTTACCGGTGCTTTCCGCCCGACCCGGGCATTGGTACTACTGTGTCAGGTGACAGTGAGGCTGCTGCTCTAGGTGCCAGTGCGTCTGTGCTCTCAGGTGCTAGTGAGTCTGCCCTCTTAGGTACTGTGTCGGCTTCTGCCTCCCACACCTTCACCCTTGACTCTAGGGCGTCTCGCTCCTTCTTTCGGGACCGCACCACTCTCACGCCGCTTAGTCGGCTAGTTGCGGTGTCCCTAGCTGACCCCTCTGGGGGTCCTGTCCTGTCTCGTTTCTCCACAGTCCTCCCGTGTCCGGCGGCTCCCTCTAGCACCCTGACTGGTCTTTACCTCCCCTCGTTCTCTACGAACCTGGTGAGTGGTGCTGACCTACAGGATGTGGGGGTCCACCAGTTCACTCCTGCTCGTCAGCGGGTGACACACTGCACAGAGGCGAGCACAGGTCGCCACCTGGCTACGTTTAGACGTCAGCCAGGGTCGAGCCTGTACACACTGACCACTACTTCTCCTCCCGGTGCTGAGTCTGGTAGAGTCCCTTCGTCTGGTCAGGTGTTTGCTGTAGCGTCCAGGTCTGGTCCTGAGTCTGCCCCCTGTTCGTGTCGCCATCTGTCTCACGAGACTCTCCTCTGGCACCACCGCCTTGGCCACCCCTCTCTGCTTCGGCTCAGAGGCATGGCCTCCCGTCTTCTTGTGTCTGGTCTCCCCCGGTCCCTCCCTCCCCTTCCTCAGGGCCCTGGCCCTGCCTGTGTCCCCTGTGTCGAGGGGCGCCAGCGTGCTGCCCCTCACTCCTCCCAGTTTCCTCCGACAGAGGCTCCGTTGCAGACACTTCACATGGACGTGTGGGGCTATGTGAGGATCTGGGATTGAGCTCAGAAAACATGATTCAAATTGAATTGAATTGAATGATCACCTGGGTACAACACGAGGCTATATATCGGCTCGACACAAGGCCCCGTAACCAGGTGTTACGCGAAGGTTCCGCGGGTCCGGCGGCTCCCTCTGGCACCCTGACTGGTCTTTACCTCCCCTCGTTCTCTACGAACCTGGTGAGTGGTGCTGACCTACAGGATGTGGGGGTCCACGAGTTCACTCCTGCTCGTCAGCGGGTGACACACTGCACAGAGGCGAGCACAGGTGGCCACCTGGCTACGTTTAGACGTCAGCCAGGGTCGAGCCTGTACACACTGACCACTGCTTCTCCTCCCGGTGCTGAGTCTGGTAGAGGCTCCGACAGAGGCTCCGTTGCAGACACTTCACATGGACGTGTGGGACCCTGCCCGCGTCCGTGGACTCGGTCACGAGCGCTACTTCCTGTTGGTGGTTGACGACTACTCGCGTTACACCACAGTCTTCCCCTTGCGCAGCAAGGGTGATGTCACTGAGGTGCTGATCGACTGGATCCGCGCAGCTCGTCTCCAGCTCAGGCGGAGCTTTGGCTCGGACTTCCCCTTCTGCATGCCTTCTGTCGTGCGCGAGGCATCCGCCAGACCTTCACGCTTCCGGACTCACCGCAGCAAAGTGGGATTGCAGAGCGCCGTATTGGCATGGTCATGGACGTCGCTCGTACGTCGATGATGCATGCGGCTGCCCCCCATTTTCTGTGGCCGTTTGCGGTCAGGTACGCGGCGCATCAGATCAACCTCCACCCCAGGGTCTCCAGGCCGGAGACCTCCCCAGCCCTGCTGTGGACGGGGAAGGTTGGCGATGCGTCGGCGTTCCGGGTCTGGGTATCTCGGGCGTTTGTCCGCGACTTGTCTGCGGACAAGCTGTCCCCTCGCGCTGCTCCCTGCGTCTTCCTGGGGTTCCCCCCCGACGCCCCTGGGTGGCAGTTCTACCACCCCACCTCTCGACGTGTTCTGTCCTCCCTGGACGTCACGTTCGATGAGTCGGTACCCTACTACCGCCTCTTCCCCTACCGCACTCCTTCCCTTCCCCCGCCCCCGCTCTTCTTGGTACCAGGTCCCCCCCCGGTAGACCCCCTTCCCCCTCAGGGTCCTGCCCCTTCAGGTGTGTCCCAGGTAGACGCGGTCGAGCCTGTCCAGGTCACTGGTGACTCTGGTGCTGCTGCGGGAGCTGAGCCTGGGGGTGCTGAGCCTGGGGGTGCGGAGTCTGGGGGTGCTGAGCCTGGGGGTGCTGAGCCTTGGGGTGCTGAGCCTAGGGGTACTGAGCCTGGGGGTGCTGAGCCTCGGGGTGCTGAGCCTGGGGGTGCTGCGACTGGGGGTGCTTCGCCTGGAGGTGTTTTGCCTGAGGGTGCTGCGCTTGGAGGTTCTCCGCCTGGAGGTGCTTCGTCTCGCCGAGAGCCACTCTCCCCACAGGAGCTGCGTGAGTGGTTTGCCCGGCGCTGGAGGCGTGCTGCTGGTGCTGGAGGTTCTTCGGCTGCAGAGGGTGCTGCTGCCGCGCGTCCCGGAGGTGCTCTTGCTGTGGGTGCTGGAGCTGCTGAGCCTGAGGGTTCTCCTGGAGCTGGTACTGCTGAGGGTGTTGGCGCTGAGACTACTGCTGGCGGTTCGACTGGCAGTGCTCCTGGTGCTGCTGGGGGTGCTGGAGGTGCTGCTGGAAGTGCTGCTGGAGCGGGTGCTCTTGCTGGGGGTACTGGTGCTGTCCCTGCTGTTTCTGGCGTCGCCACGCGGCCCCGACCGTACTTCGTTCTGCTCCTGCAGCAGGTTCTTGGTCTGACACCTTCTCCTGGTCCTCCTCCCCCTCCCTTAGAGGGTCCACAGCAAGTCCCGTCACAGTTACAGCTAAAGCCTGCCTCCCCTTTGCCTGCTCCTTCTCCCTACGCTGGTCCGACTGGAAGTCTTACTGAGCGTCGTGAGCCTGCGTCTCGTCCTGAGTCGCCTGTTCGCACTGCACGCACTAGTGGTCGCGGTTCACGTCAGCGTCCTCCTCCTGTCCCTGGCACGCACTGGATGTCTCTGCGTCCGTCCACTGCTCCTCTGCGTGCCCCTTTGCCTTCTCCTCCTGCTTCCTCTCTTCCTGCTCTTGCCGACCCGGAGTCGGACTCTCTTCGTGCTGCCAGTCCCACTGTCAAGTGTCTCCTTGCTACTGCTGTCACTGACCCTTCCTTCGAGTCTTCTGCTGCGTCTGCCCTTGTCACTGAGCTTGTCGACTTTGCTGCGCGCTGTCGTCTAGACTACGCTGCTAGTCTTGTCGCTGAGTCTGAGTCTACCTGTCCTCCGTCCGTCCGGGGTGAGTGTGCCCTTGGCACGGACGTCCTTGAGGATAGGCAGGAGGAGTTCCAGTGTCTGGCCGCCGCTTCACCTCATCTCGCGTCAGTACTGCTCGCCCCTGAGGGAGACCCGGATGCACTAGACATCCCGACTCCGCGCTCTTACGCGGAGGCGATAGAGGGTCCCTACTCCTCTCAGTGGCAGGCAGCTATGGATGCAGAGATGGCTTCCTGGAAGTCCACAGGCACCTACGTTGACGCTGTTCCCCCTCCTGGGGCGTACATTGTCAGTGGCATGTGGATCTTCAGGGTGAAGCGGCCGCCGGGTTCTCCGCTTGTCTTCAAGGCTCGTTACGTGGCTCGTGGCTTCAGTTAGCGACAGTGAGTTGACTACTTTCAGACCTTCTCCCCCACCCCGAAGATGACCACTCTTCGGGTACTGCTGCACGTTGCTGCTCACCGCGACTACGAGCTGCACTCTCTCGACTTCAGCACAGCTTTCTTGCAGGGCAGCCTGCACGAGGAGATCTGGCTGCGTCGCCCACCTGGCTTCACTGGGTCTTTCCCTCCTGGTACCGATTGGAGTCTCCGGCGTCCAGTCTACGGTCTCCGCCAGGCGCCACGTGAGTGGCACAACACACTGAGGACTACGCTTGCGGCACTTGGGTTTGCTCCTTCTACTGCCGACCCGTCGCTGTTTCTGCGCACCGACACCTCTCTGCCGCCGTTCTACATCCTAGTGCACGTCGACGACTTGGTCTTTGCCACAGCGGACACTGCTGGACTCGCCTACGTGAAGCCAGAGCTGCAGAAGAGACACACGTGCACTGACCTGGGTGAACTGCGCAGCTACCTTGGCTTGCAGATCACCCGGGAGAGAGCACGCCGCACCATTACACTGACTCAGTCACACATGGTGCAGCAGGTCCTTCAGCGCTTCGGCTTCACGTACTCCTTGCCTCAGGCCACTCCTCTGCCTACTCGCCAATCGCTCTCAGCTCTGCCTTCGGATGAGTCCGTAGAGTCGAGTGGCCCGTATGCAGAGCTTGTTGGCTGCCTCATGTACCTGATGACCTGCACACGACCTGACCTTGCATACCCTCTCAGCATTCTTGCACGCTATGTTGCTCCTGGGAGACACCGACCAGAGCACATGGCTGCAGCGAAGAGGGTGTTGCGCTACTTGTGCAGTACGTCGGGCATGGGGCTAGTGCTTGGAGGGCGCAGTCCAGTGGTCCTCACTGGGCACGCGGAGGCTTCTTGGGCTGACGACCAGGCTACGCAGCGGTCGTCACAGGGTTACACCTTCGGCCTTGGTTCCGGCTCTGTCTCGTGGCGGGCTACTCGCTCGTCTTTTGTTCTCGGCTCCAGTTGTGAGGCTGAGATCTACGCCGGGGCTATGGCTGCTCAGGAGCTTTGCTGGCTCACCTACCTGCTGACCGACCTTGGAGAGCCGCCTCGTTCTCCTCCAGTCCTGTACGTAGACAACAAGGCCATGCTGGCCTTGTGTCGAGAGCAGCGACTGGAGCACAGGACAAAGCACATTGCTCTCCGCTACTTTCTTGCTCGTGAGCTACAGCAGCGTGGACAGTTGCGACTTGTGTATGTGGCCTCTGAGGCCAACACTGCTGATGTCTTCACCAAGGCACTTGCGCCTTGTGATCATCAGCGTTGCTGCACGCAGCTGGGTCTTGTGCCTGTCTTGCCTCACTTGCTCACTTCTTGACCTTGCTTGTACCTTGACCTATATATACTCTTGCTCTTGCTTGGATGACTCTTGTATATCTCTATATATGATCTTGCATGCGAACTGGCCTTGTGGCCCTTGACCTTGCGCTCGGAATGTGTGGTGACTTTGTGATCCACCCTGAGCTTTGCTTTGCTTTGCTTGACTGGTCTTGTGACCCCTTGTTCTCCCCCACTTTGCCTATGGGGATGTGTCAGAACATTATAGCTTACTTATTTGTGTAGGCTATAGTGGGGTATCCCATAGGGGGTACAACCCAATTAGGGTTTCATATTTGTACTCACTTCACTCATAGTTCACTCATTCTCGTTCACTTCTTCTCATAGTGGTTTCTGCTGTGCTGAGTAGCCAAAGAGGGTCTCGTTAATAGTATCATAGGGTACATCAAACTTAATACCTTCCCTTTTTCCTATACCTGACTCAGCGCTTTCCAACTTCACCTGGGGGGTAGGAGGATTTTTTCGAGGCTTGTATATTTTTTCCTGAGCCTGGATGTCTCCTATAAGCCTTGGCAGCTGTGTAGGCTTCACCTGTGGGTGACGGGGAGCCTTAACAGTGTGCTGCGGGGAGAGAATATTAACTCCACGGAACGCACGACCCTTCTCTACGCTCCGTAGTATTTTGCCCAACTTCTCAGGTACCTGAATAATTTCTAAGGGCTTTTTCTTGGCCTCTAGACCTCCCCTGAATTTTTTGAAGGCTTGTAAACCACGAGAAGTAATATTCTTCGTTAGAGCATCTTTATAGGATACTTTTAACGCATTCTTACTTTCGTGGGTGTTCGGCTGGAGTTTCCCGGTCAGTGCAGAGTCTTTTTTCGCGGAGCCTCCATTCGCCTCGGCGATTTCCCCTGATGCCGGCCGGTCGTGACGTTTTAAATTCGCGCCATCATTTTCTCCTTTTTTCACCCGCTCCGAAGTCGCCACGTCGTCGCCTTTTCGTGCTTTTCGGATCTTTACGCGATCGCCAGGTCGATCCGTGGCTACTGGCGATTCCCGTTTTTTGACTTCGGGGGTGCTCCACTGTTTCCGTCCCGGAGTGCCGCACGTGCATTCTTCATTTTGTAGCACGACAAAAACTGATGTCCTGCTGCGCCGCAAAATTTGCATTTTGTCGGCTGCTGCTTCGCGTCGTATTTGTCGATATCCATCGGTTCGGTGAACGTGGGGGGTGCCGATCGCTCCGTGCCAAATGTACGGTTCGGCGTGAAGCTTCGTGTTTCAGGTTGACTTCGAGTCAGCGCGTCGTATCGCTCGGCAGCACGCACGATGTCTCTTTAGCTGTTGTAATTCGCCGCAATCACCTGCCGCCGAATCTCAATTTTTAATCCTTCGGTGTACGCCTGGATTTTTTCGCCTTCGGTCAGGTCGGTGATGCGGTTGAACAGTAACTCCATATGCTGCGTGTACTGTGTTACACTACTGTATTGCTTGTGTCGGTGTATCTGCTGCCGCGCCATGTAGGTTGTATTAATTGGTTCGAAACGCTCGATTAAATCTGCCCGAAACTGCTGCCACGTTTTCTCCCCGCGGGCTACGTCGGTGTAGTAAATCCATTCGAGAGCCGGTCCACGTAACAGTGTCGCTGCGAGCCGAATCCTTGCTGCGTCGTGTTGCGGGGTCGAACAGCCAATGGCCTCGAAGTAAATTTCGAGGGTGGCCACGAATCGCCGGACGTCGGATCCCTTCGCGCTTGGATCGAACGCCTCCGGGAGCCTCGGTCGTGCTGCTTCGAGGTTCGGCGACAGTGGTGCCATTGGTCCATGAAATGTCGGTGTTGCCACTGCTACTGGAGTTGTCGGTGCTGTAGTCGCTGTGGACGCTGCTGCTGCGGTGGCGAACCCTGGTTGGCTTGTCAGAAAAGCCTCGAGTCGACGAAGCGTCGCCTGCGTCTGCTCCATGTCGGTGCGGAGGCTCGCAATGTCGCTCGTAGTCGCGTAGTTGTCGCCTTGGCCCTCCATTTGGTGATTTACAGGAAGATGCGCGACGAAAATAATCGAATTCTAGGTGCTGGTCGACTTACTGCGTGTCAAATTGATTGTAGAATCGACGAGCGTGAATTCTGTAGGTTGCGTAAATCTTTCTTAGGCGAAATTCGCGTCCGATCTCGGCCGTTGAGGAGAAAATCGATCCGACGCTCCAAATTCCAACTTTTTTGGGCGAAATTCTCTGGGCCGTTGAGATAAAACTCGATCGAACGGTCGAAACTCCAACCTTTCCACCAGTAAATCTGAGGGGTGTTCGAAAACCGAATCGAGGGGAACTTATAAAAATTGCGCGGAACTGGTTTTACATACCCGTATCGGCGCTTTCGTCGTCGCCCCCACGGTTTTTAAAGGCCGGAACTAAGCGGTTGAAGACCTCGCGTGTAAACCCGCTCTGATTACCAAGTGTGAGGATCTGGGATCGAGCTCAGAAAAGATGATTCAAATTGAATTGAATCGAATGTCCACCTGGGTACAACACCAGGCTATATATAGGCTCGACACAAGGCCCCGTAACCAGGTGTTACGCGAAGGTTCGGCGGGTCACAAAGCGTCCCGAACAGATCCTTACCGAATTCGGTAGAAGGCAATTCGGTGGCAACCGAAAAGCCAGAATTCGGTGCACGCAACCTAGCTCGATGCTAGAACTATAATAAAATATAGGAAAGCACCTAGCCTAGGAAATCAAGCAATTCATGCATGCATATGATTATCCTATGCTAGAAATAGCATGATAAAGTAGAGGCAAGCAAGGCTAGCTGGCATAAGCATGGCCTTGTTGTCTACGTACAGCACTGGAGGAGAACGAGGCGGCTCTCCAAGGTCAGTCAGCAGGTAGGTGAGCCAGCGAAGCTCCTGTGCAGCCATGGCCCCTGCGTAGATCTCAGCCTCACAACTCGAGCTGAGAACCGAAGACGAGCGAGTAGCCCGCCACGAGACAGAGCCGGAGCCAAGGCTGAAGGTGTAACCCTGTGACGACCGCTGCGTAGCCTGGTCGTCAGCCCAAGAAGCGTCCGCGTGACCTGTAAGTACCACTGGACTCCGCCCTCCAAGCACTAGCCCCATGCCCGACGTACTGCACAGGTAGCGCAATACCCTCTTCGCTGCAGCCATGTGCTCTGGTCGGTGTCTCCCAGGAGCGACATAGCGTGCAAGAATGCTAAGAGGGTATGCAAGGTCAGGTCGTGTGCAGGTCATCAGGTACATGAGGCAGCCAACAAGCTCTGGGTACGGGCCACTCGACTCTACGGACTCATCCGAAGGCAGAGCTGAGAGCGAGTGGCGAGTAGACAGAGGAGTGGCCTGAGGCGAGGAGTACGTGAAGCCGAAGCGCTGAAGGACCTGCTGCACCATGTGTGACTGAGTCAAGGTAATGGTGCGGCGTGCTCTGTCCCGAGTGATCTGCAAGCCAAGGTAGCTGCGCAGTTCACCCAGGTCTGTGCACGTGTGTCTCTTCAGCAGCTCGGACTTCACGTAGGCGAGTCCAGCAGTGTCCGCTGTGGCAAAGACCAAGTCGTCGACGTACACGAGGATGTAGAACGGCGGCAGTGAAGTGTCGGTGCGCAGAAACAGCGACGGGTCAGCAGTAGAAGGAGCACAACCAAGGGCCGCAAGTGTAGTCCTCAGTGTGTCGTGCCACTCACGTGGTGCCTGTCGGAGACGGTAGACTGGCCGTCGGAGGCTCCACTGGGTGCCAGGAGGGAAAGTCCCAGTGAAGCCAGGTGGACGGCACAGCCAGATCTCCTCGTGCAGGCTCCCCTGCAAGAACGCAGTACTGAAGTCGAGAGAGTGAAGCTCGTAGTCGCGCTGAGCGGCTATGTACAGCAGCACCTGAAGAGTGGTCATCTTCGGGGTGGGAGAGAAGGTCTGAAAGTAGTCAACTCCCTGCCGCTGACTGAAGCCACGAGCGACGTACCGCGCCTTGAAGACAGGTGGAGAGCCCGGCGGCCGCTTCACCCTGAAGATCCACATGCCACTGACGATATTCGCCCCAGGAGGGGGAACCGCGTCAACGTAGGTGCCTGTGGACTTCCAGGAAGCCATCTCTGCATCCATAGCTGCCTGCCACTGAGAGGAGTAGGGACCCTCTACGGCCTCCGCGTAAGAGCGCGGAGTAGGGATGTCTAGTGCATCCGGGTCTCCCTCAGGAGCAAGCAGTACAGACGCGAGATGAGGTGAAGCAGCAGCCAGACCATGGAACTCCTCCTGCCTGTCCTCTAGGACGTTCGTGCCAAGAGCACACTCACCCCCGACGGACGGAGGACAGACAGACGCAGACTCAGCGACAAGACTAGCAGCGTAGTCTAGACGACAGCGAGCAGGAAAGTCAACGAGCTCAGCGACAAGAGCAGACGCAGCAGCGGACTCAAAAGAGGGGTCAGTGACGACAGTAGCAAGGAGACGCGTGACAGTAGGACTGGCAGCACGAAGGGAGTCCGACTCTGGGTCGGTAAGCTCAGGAAGGGAGGACTCAGGAGGAGAAGGCAAAAGGGCACGCAGAGGAGCAGTGGACGGACGCAGAGACATCCGGTGCGTGCCAGGGACAGGAGGAGGACGCGGACGCGAACCACGACCACTAGCACTGGCAGCACGAACAGGCGACGCGGGACGAGACGCAGGCTCACGACGCTCAGCAAGACCTCCAGTAGGACCAGTGTAAGGAGAGGGAGCAGGCAGTGGGGAGGTAGGCTCCAACAGTGACTGCAACTGGACAGGCTGTGGACACTCTACCGGAGGAGAAAGACCAAGAACCTGCTGCAGAAGCGGAACGAAGTACGGCCGAGGCCGCGCGGCAGCTCCAGACTCAGCAGGGACAGCACCAGCACCCTCAGCGGCAGCACCAGCGCCACCAACACCTCCAGCGGCAAGACCTCTAGCAGCACCAGCAGCAGAACCACCGTCAGGACAGACAGCAGCAGACTCAGCACCAACGCCCTCAGCAGCCCCAGCTCTAGTAGGACCCGCAGGCGTAGCACCTCCGGGACCGGCGGCACCAGTACCCTCGACGGTCGAAGAAGCTCTAGCTCCAGCAGTACGCCTCCAGCGGCGAGCAAACCACTCGCGCAGCTCCTGTGGAGAGAGGGGCTCCCGCCGAGACGCAGCACCAGGAGAAACCCCAGGCTCAGCGGCTCCAGACGTAGCACCCCCAGGCTCAGCAGCCCCAGACTCAGCACCCCCAGGCTCAGCAGCTCCAGACTCAGCACCCCCAGGCTCAGCAGCTCCAGCTCCAGTAGGACCCGCAGGCCCAGCAGCTCCGGGACCGGCAGCACCAGCACCCTCAGCAGTCGAAGGAGCTCCAGCTCCAGCAGCACGCCTCCAGCGGCGAGCAAACCACTCGCGCAGCTCCTGTGGAGAGAGCGGCTCCCGCCGAGACGGAGCAACCGGAGAGCCCCCAGGTCCAGCAGTCGCAGGCTCCGCACCTCCAGGCTCAGCACCCCCAGGCTCAGCAGCTCCTGACGTAGCACCTCCCGGCTCAGCACCCCCAGCAGCAGCACCCCCAAACTCAGCACCCCCCGGCCTCGCACCCCCAGGCTCAGCACCCCTAGCAGCAGCACCCCCAAGCTCAGCACCCGCAGGCGTAGCACCCCCAGACTCTGCACCCGCAGCAGGACCAGACTCAGCAGCAACCTCGACTGGCTCGACTGTGTCTACCTGGGACACACCTGAAGGGGCAGGAACCTGAGGGGGGAGGGGGTCTACCGGGGGGGGAACTGGCACCAGGAAGTCCGGTGGGGGGGGGAGGGAAGGAGTACGGTAGGGGAAGAGGCGGTAGAAGGGGACTGACTCGTCGAACGTGACGTCCTGGGAGGACAGAACACGACGAGAGGAGGGGTGGTAGAACTGCCACCCTGGAGCATCAGGGGGGAAGCCAAGGAAGACACATGGAGCAGCACGGGGGGACAGCTTGTCCGCAGACAAGTCGCGGACAAACGCCCGAGATCCCCAGACACGGAACGCAGACGCATCGCCGACCTTCCCCGTCCACAGTAACACAGGGGACATATCCGGCCGAGAGACCCTGGGGTGAAGGTTGAGCTGATGCGCCGCGTACGGAACCGCAAACGGCCACAGAAAATGGGGGGCAGCCGCATGCATCATAGACGTACGAGCGACATCCATGACCATGCCAATGCGGCGCTCAGCAATCCCATTTTGCTGTACGAGAGTCCGTAAGCGTAAAGGTCTGGCGGATCCCCTGTGCACGACAGTAGTCTCGCAGAAGGCGAGAGGAGAACTCCCCACCTCGGTCAGAGTGCAGACGCAGAACAGGAAAGTCCGAGCCGAAGCTCCTCCTGAGCTGGAGACGAGCCTCGCGGATCCAGTCGATCAGCACCTCAGTGACAGCACCCTTGCTGCGCAAGGGGAAGACTGTGGTGTAACGCGAGTAGTCGTCAACCACCAACAGGAAGTAGCGCTCGTGACCCTGCCCACGGACGGGGGCCGGGCCCCACACGTCCATGTGAAGTGTCTGCAGAGGAGCCTCTGTCGGGGGAAACTGGGAGGAGTGAGGAGCAGCCCTGAGGCGCCCCTCGACACAGGGGACACAGGAAGGTCCTGGTCCCGAAGGAAGGGGAGGGAGAGACTGGGGAAGACCAGAGACAAGGACACGGGAAGCCATGCCCCGAAGACGGGGCAAGGAGGGGTGGCCAAGACGGTGGTGCCACAGGAGAGTCTCGTGAGACAAGAGGCGACACGAGTAGGGGGCAGACTCAGGACCAGACCTGGACGCAGCAGCAAACACCTGACCTGACGCTGCTACCTGACCGGACGCAGGGACAGGAGGAGACTCAGTGGTCAGGGTGTAGAGGCTCGACCCCAGCCGACGCGAGAACATGGTCAGGTGCCGGCCTGTGCGTGCGTCCGTGCAGTGGGTCACCCGCTGACTCGCAGGAGTGAACTGGTGAACCCCCGCATCCTGCAGGTCTGCACCACTCACCAAGTTCGTCGAGAACGAGGGGAGGTACAGGCCAGACAGGGTGCCCGAGGGGGCAGCCGGACACGGGAGGACAGTGGAGAAGTGAGCGAGGACAGGACCCCCAGAGGGGTCAGCCAGGGAGACTGCAACAGGCCGACCAAGCGGCGTGAGTGTGGTGCGGTCCCGAAAGAAGGAGCGAGAAGCCCCAGAGTCAAGTGTAAAGGTGAGGGAGGCCGAAGCCAACGTGGTACCTGAGAGCGCAGCCTCACCCGCACCTGAGGAAGCAGACTCACTAGCACCTAGAGCAGCAGCCGCACCTGTACCTGGAGCAGGAGACTCACTAGCACCCAGAGCAGCAGCAGCCTCACCAGTAGCTAGAGCAGCAGGTCCTATACCCGGGTCAGGCGGGACGCACAGGTGATCGGCACGGTCAGCACTAGTAGGGAATGCATACATGGCAGTGAGAATAGCATCATAGTCAAGAGCAAATATATCTACCCTCTGCCTAAGCAACTCCACCCAGTTGGGGAGCTCAGCCTCGTCGCCAAACACGGTACGCCAGGCGTCGCTCAGACGGGCGAAGCAGCGGGACTGTGTATGACTAGGTGTCCCACAAGGCTGACCAGTCCGAGCACCAGTAAGAATCACGTAAGAGCAGCGAATAGAACTGAGAGACCCTCCACTCTGAGCGTACCACTCACGAAGCTGCTGAGGCGTGAGAGACGCGCGGGGGGGTTGCGGGAGCTGCATCTGGCCGGCACCAGTAGTAGAAGCAGCAGGAGTGGTAGCAGTAGTAGCGCCACCACCCCTACAGCCCCAACCAGCGTACCACTCACGCAGCTGCTGGGGCGTGAGGGACTCACGCAGACGTCGATGGGGCCGCATCTGGCTCCACCAGTAGAGGCAGGAGCAGGAGTAGCAGCAGTAAGGCAGGCAGCCAGGCAAGCCAAAAAGGGAGGTAGGCAGGCAAGCAGGCGACGCGCAGCGTGCTAGCAGGGCAGGGGCTCACCAGTGGTGGGTAGAGTAGGCTCGGCGACTCAGAGGCTCGGCAGCACGGCGGCTCTGCGGCTCGGGCGACTTGGGCGGCTCGGCGGTAGAGCGGCTCGTCAGCAACTGCAGCTCGGCAGCTCGGCGACCCGGCGGCGCGGCTGTAGGGCGGCTCGGCTGCTGGGAGGCTCTGGTGTAGAGCGGCTCGGCTGCAGGGCGGCTCGGATGCTGGGAGGCTCGGGTGTAAAGCGGCTCGGCGGCGAGGTGGCTCGGCTGCAGGGCGGCTCGAGACGAAGGAGGAGGAGAAGTAGGGGAGACCACACACCTGCCACCCCTCAGCTGGCCTCTCAGGTCGCCTCAGGTCGCCTCGACAGGCGACGGGAAAAGGGGGGGGGGGGGGGGGGGGGGGGGGGGGAGGCGGCTCGGGCGGCTCGGGCGGCTCAGGCAGCTCGGGCAGCTCGGGCAGTCAGCGGCACAGGCGGCTCGGGCGGCTCGGCTCCTCAGCTGCGCAGACGGCTCGGGCGGCTCAGGCTGCACGGCGGCTAACGGGCGGCGTGGGGGGTCAGGACGGCGGCGTGCAGCAGGGACGGGCGGCGCATGGGCGGTGTGAGGCCGGGACGGGGGCGCGCGGGCGGCTAGGGGCCGGGACGGGCGCGCGCGGGTGGCTAGGGGCCGGGACGGGCGGCGCGCGGCCGGGTAGGGGCCGGGACGGGCGGCGCGCGGGCGGCTAGGGGCCTGAACGGGCGGCGCGCGAGCGGCTAGGGGCCTGAACGGGCGGCGCGCGAGCGGCTAGGGGCCGGGACGGGCGGCGCGCGGGCGGCTAGGGGCCTGAACGGGCGGCGCGCGAGCGGCTAGGGGCCTGAACGGGCGGCGCGCGAGCGGCTAGGGGCCGGGACGGGCGGCGCGCGGGCGGCTAGGGGCCGGGACGGGCGGCGCGCGGGCGGCTAGGGGCCTGAACGGGCGGCGCGCGAGCGGCTAGGGGCCGGGACGGGCGGCGCGCGGGCAGCTAGGGGCCTGAACGGGCGGCGCGCGAGCGGCTAGGGGCCGGGACGGGCGGCGCGCAGGCGGCTAGGGGCCGGGACGGGCGGCGCGCGGGCGGCTAGGGGCCTGAACGGGCGGCGCGCGAGCGGCTAGGGGCCGGGACGGGCGGCGCGCGGGCAGCTAGGGGCCTGAACGGGCGGCGCGCGAGCGGCTAGGGGCCGGGACGGGCGGCGCGCGGGCGGCTAGGGGCCGGGACGGGCGGCGCGCGGGCGGCTAGGGGCCTGAACGGGCGGCGCGCGAGCGGCTAGGGGCCGGGACGGGCGGCGCGCGGGCGGCTAGGGGCCTGAGCGGGCGGCGCGCGAGCGGCTAGGGGCCTGAACGGGCGGCGCGCGAGCGGCTAGGGGCCGGGACGGGCGGCGCGTGGGCGGCTAGGGGCCGGGACGGGCGGGGCGCGGGCGGCGCGCGAGCGGCTAGGGGCCGGGACGGGCGGCGCGCGGGCAGCTAGGGGCCTGAACGGGCGGCGCGCGAGCGGCTAGGGGCCGGGACGGGTGGCGCGCGGGCGGCTAGGGGCCTGAACGGGCGGCGCGCGAGCGGCTAGGGGCCGGGACGGGCGGCGCGCGGGCGGCTAGGGGCCTGAACGGGTGGCGCGCGAGCGGCTAGGGGCCTGAACGGGCGGCGCGCGAGCGGCTAGGGGCCGGGACGGGCGGCGCGCGGGCGGCTAGGGGCCGGGACGGGCGGCGCGCGGGCGGCTAGGGGCCTGAACGGGCGGCGCGCGAGCGGCTAGGGGCCGGGACGGGCGGCGCGCGGGCAGCTAGGGGCCTGAACGGGCGGCGCGCGAGCGGCTAGGGGCCGGGACGGGCGGCGCGCGGGCGGCTAGGGGCCGGGACGGGTGGCGCGCGGGCGGCTAGGGGCCTGAACGGGCGGCGCGCGAGCGGCTAGGGGCCGGGACGGGCGGCGCGCGGGCGGCTAGGGGCCTGAACGGGCGGCGCGCGAGCGGCTAGGGGCCGGGACAGGCGGCGCGCGGGCGGCTAGGGGCCTGAACAGGCGGCGCGCGAGCGGCTAGGGGCCGGGACGGGCGGCGCTCGGGCGGCTAGGGGCCTGCAGGGCAGGCCGAAAGAGTGAGAGCGAGGGCCCGGAGCGCGCTCCGGGCAGAAAAAAAAGTTTAAAAGTGGTGGGCCCTAAGCACAGTTCCCACGGGGGAACCTGCTCGATACCATGTGGAAAATAGAGCGAGAATGAATGAACTATGAGTGAAGTGAGTACAAATAGCAAAACCCTAATTGGGTTGTACCCCCTATGGTATACCCCACTGTAGCTTACACAACAGCATAAGCTACATATATGTTCTGACAGTGATTCCACGCCTTGTTGGCAATTTGACGCGCGTTTCATGCACAAACTTGAACGTTCTAGATGTGGATTGAATCCCCGTTTGAAAAAGCTTCAAATACATGTAAAAAAAAACCATTTCAATTTTGACATTTTATAGTTGCCGGCGCTTATAAAATTCCTCAATTATAAGCGCACCCCCTAAAAAACAATGTTTTATTATAACCCCAGGGGCGCTTCTATCCGGGGGCTGACGGTATCGGAATTTATTAACAGCACTGAAGTTTCTTGTGTTGGGGATAAGAGTCTCAGGACGCGTCACAATTGCGATATATTCCGCACAGGATTCGTGTTCCGCCGGTACTAGGCTTTCACAATGTCGTCAATTGATGGTTTCCTGTTTTCCTAAATACAGCAGCTTGGTGACAACGATCGCGTCCCCTCGGGGTTAGGCGATCGATGGTACAAATTTGTCAACATAGGGAAATTTCGCCCCATAAATTCTCGATCATGTCACTTGAGACTCGGAGTCAGCCCGCGATTGCAAACATGCAGTCGAGACATACTGATGTGGCAATTGATTTAGCAGGATCGGTGATCCCCCCGATCCTTCCACGGTGTTTAGATTGTGACGCGTCCTCAGGACCCTGCAACGAGCCCGTGCGAAGTTTTCTATATGTAAGGAATTTTTCAGCATTCCTTACTGCGTACTTCAACATCCCGTACAGCAGGAGCCGTTGTTCGCCCGATACTACTAACGGGCTTCGCCAACTTAGCACGCACTATTTTACCTGTTACGATATGAAATAGTTGAATAAACATTCATGAGTAACAAATCCTTAACGCGAAGATGACTACAGCGAGGACGAAAGAACAAGCGACGAGACAGTTATTGAGACAGTTACAAGCAGGAAGAATATGAAGTGCGAAGCCCGGGAAAACTTCAAACGGTTACCGGACCGCGTACAGTTACCGAACCGCACGGTTGCAATCCTACATCTAGATTAGCCCTAAGGGGAATGTACCCCCTCAGAGTACATGGCTAGCTAGGACCTTTCGTATTCCGCTGTATTCTTATATAAACCCCTGTACCGCATTGAATTAGTCACTTCTGTCGAGATTCAAATCTCCTTGTGACAGAGTCCGTACCCGACATTACCTAGCAATCTTCCGCTGCTACACTCCGTTCGATCAAACTAGGACGATCCTATAAGACGGTTCAGATTGCATCATGGTATGAGAGCCACTCAGGAATCCATCAAATTGTATATATACTATATATATTTAGGTTGTAGTGGGGTAGCCAATATGGGGTACAACCCCTTCTAGGGTTTCATATTTGTACCCAACACTTTCCTAGTTGACTCATTCCTGCCTAGCATTCTGACATGGTATTCAGAGCAGTAGGTCCGTAGGACCGATTTTTTTTAGGGCCCACCTACTGTTGCGGTTACTGAGCTGCCCCACGTCGTGCCTGCGCTGCGCTGCCCGCCCGCGCCCTGCCTTGCCTGCTCTGCATTGCCCGCGCGCGCCTCTACCTTGCCTAGGCGCGCTGCCCTAGTCCCGAGCGCGCCGCCTGGTCCTGCCCCGCGCGCCGCCTAAGGAGCCCGCGCGCGGCTCGCTGCTGCCCCGCGCGCCGCGTCCGCCGCCCGTGCAGCCCGCTGCTGCCCCGCGCGCCGCGTCTGCCGCCCGCGCAGCCCGCTGCTGCCCCGCGCGCCGCGTTCACCGCCCACGCAATCCGCTGCTGCCCAGCGCGCCGCGTCCGCCGCCCTAGCACGGCCCGCTCCTGCCTCGCGCGCTGCCTTACCCGCCCGCGCGCCGCTTCAGCAGCCTCCGCGCGCCTCGCCACTGCCATGCGCGCCGCCCTAGCCACGTGCGTGCCGCCTCAGCAGCTTGTGCGCCGCCATTACCGCCCTGTGCGCAGCTTCCCCTGTCTGTGCTCTGCCTTGCCGCCTACGCGCTACTCTCACCTGTGCTGCACTCATGGCGACTCTCAATGTCCTAGCTTTCGATTCCGACGGTCGCCCGATAGAGTTTGCCACTTGGCTCGACGACCTGCAACTGTTTCTTCTGACTGATGCCAAAGACGGAGTTTCACTGTTCGATTACTTGACTGGCACTTCCGTTGCTCCTGCTGACATTGCTACCGCTCTTGACCGCTCACAGTGGCAGACTCGCGATGATGCTGCGCGCCTCGCTATTCGCAACCATGTGCCGATCACCGAGCACAAGACTGCTAAGGCACTGTATGAGGCTGTAGTTGCCCGCTACTCTTCCCCAGCCACTGCAGCCGTAGGCCATCTCATGCTACCCTACCTGTTCCCCGACCTGTCTTCGTTTACCACCGCTGAGGACCTCATCTCTCACGTCCGCGCCAGTGACGCTCGCTTTCGTGCCGCCCTTTCAGACGAGTTCCTCGCCGAGAATCACCCCCCGATGTACTTTACTCTCTACTTCCTCATCACCCGCCTCCCTGACACTCTTCGCTCAGTGTGGGACCACTTTCTCGCCCTAGACCCGACCACTCTCACTGTCGCCGACTTCGAGACGCACCTCCTAGCAGCTGAAAAGAACATTCTCACTATAGGTGCTGCTCGTGGCACTCCTCGCATTCCCCTCTTTGAGGGGTGCTCCCCCTCCCCTCTTGCCCCCTCCTACGCCTCTGCTGCAGCTGCTCTCGACTAGCTTGGTGCTGAGGAGGTCGGGGCTGCTTCCGCTCCTAGTGGGAAGCGCCGCAGTGCCAGGGGCAACAGGGGTGGCAGGGGAGGTGGAGGTGGCGGTAGAGGGGGCGGTGGTGGAGGTGGCGGGGGTGGTGGAGGTGGTGGGGGTGGTCGTGGGGGTGGAGGTGGTGGTGGGGGCAGCGGGGGTACCGGGGGCAATGGAGGTGGCAGCGACAGGAGTGGGGGAGGAGGGAGCGGTGGTGGCAGCGGTGGTGGGAGCTGGAGTGGAGCCGGCTAGAAGGGGAGCTCCAGTGGTGGCCAGGGACAGCAGCAGCAGCAGTAGCAGCCGCAGCAGCAGCAGCAGCAGCAGCTTCAGCGTCAAACCCCCACGCCTCAGCAGCTTCACGACTGGTACGCTCAGCGTGGGGCGTCTAGGGGTCATGTTCGCTGCACCTATACCATTCGCACAGGTCCGCGCGCTGGTTGTCAAACATTATATATGTTCTGCTTGTTTAGGCTACAGTGGGTTAGCCTATAGGGGGGTACACAATTCTAGGGTTAGGTACTTGTACTGTTTTCACTGTTAGTTCATCCATTCCTGTTCATTCATTTCAACATGGTATAGAGCAGGTCCTTCCTAGGACCGATTTTTTAGGGCCCACCACTACCTACCTACCTACCTACCTACCTGCGCCCTAGGGCGCCTTTGTTTTCACGGCCCTCTAAGGCCCCGCGACCCGCGACCTGCCCCTTAGCGACACGCGACCCGCCCCTTCAGGCCCCGTCGGCCCACGCGCTTGCCCCTTACGGCCCCGTACTCGCCCCTTTACGGCCCCGCGCTCGCCCCTAGAGGCCCCGAACGGCCCACGCGCTCGCCCCTAGCGGCCCCTGTCGGCCCCGCGATCGCCCCTAACGGCCCCGTCGGCCCCGCGCTCACCTCCCTAGAGGCCCCGAAAGGCCCCGTCGGCCCCGCGCTCACCTCCCTAGAGGCCCCTTACGGCCCCGTCGGCCCCGCGCTCACCTCCTAGAGGCCCCAAACGGCCCCGTCGGCCCCTAGAGGCCCCGAACGGCCCCGTTGGCCCCTAGAGGCCCCTTTACGGCCCCGCGCTCACCTCCCTAGAGGCCCCGAACGGCCCCGTCGGCCCCGCGCTCACCGCCCCTAGAGGCCCCGAACGGCCCGTGACCGCCACAGCCCAGGACCGAACCGAGCCGCCTAGGACCGAACCGAGCCGCGCGACCCGAGTCGAGCCGCGCGACCCGAGCCGAGCCGCGCGACCCGAACCGAACCGCGCCGCCCCACCCGAGCCGCGCCGCCCTACCTAAACCGAGCCGCCCTACCTGCTTCATCCTTCTACTCCTACAACTACTCCTACTGCTCCTATGGCTAGCCCACAGGTGCTAGTTTTCGATGCTGAGGGCCGCCCAGTGAAGTTTGACAACTGGCTAGACGACCTGCACCTCTATCTACAGCTCACAGCCAAGGACGACATCTCACTGTACGACCACACCCTAGGCCATGTCACTGCCCCTGCTGCTACTGCTGACAGCACTGCCCGCTCACAGTGGCAGACTCGTGATGCCCACGCTTGCTTCGCTATTCGCAACTCCCTGCCGATAGACGAGCGCGAGCACTTTGGCCAGCACAAGACTGCACAGGCACTGTACACAGCTGTCATTGCTCGCTACTCCTCACCTGCCTCTGCCACGCTAGGCTGTCTCTCCCTCCCCTACCTGTTTCCCGACCTGGCCTCGTTCCACACAGTTGCTGACCTCATCACGCACCTCCGTACTAGTGAGGCCTGCTTCCGTGCCGCCATGCCTGATGAGTTTCTTGCCACGTACCCCCCCCCACTCTGGCTCACTCTCTACCACCTAGTCACCCGCCTCCCTGACACTCTGCGTGCTGTCAAGGATTACTTCCTAGCTCGCTACCCCACTGAGCTCACCATTGCCCTCCTCGAGAAGGAACTGCTTGCAGCTGAGGCTAGCATCGTAGCTGTAGGTGCCTCTCGTGGCGAACCCCGTACCCCGTTCTTTGAGGGGTGTTCTCCTTCCCCCCTTCTTCCCTCTGTCGCCTCTTCTGCTGCTGTCGACCTCCTTGGTGCTGAGAAGGTCGCTACTGCGTCTGCTTCAAGCGGGCGCCGCAGCGGCAAGGGCAAAGGGGGCAAGGGGGGAGGTGGTGACAGCGGGGGAGGCAATGGTGGGGGTGGTGGCGGCGGTTGGGGTGGTGGTGGGACTGGTGGGGCTAGTGGTAGCAGTGGGGGTGGTGGCGGCAGCGGCGGGGGAGGTGGCAGGGGCGGAGGCGGTGGTGGGGGTGGCGGTGGACGCGGCGGCGGCAGGGGTTGGGGTGGTCGAGAAGGTGGCGGCGGCGGTGGTGGTCGTGGAGGCGCTCGCGGTGGCCAGGGCCAGCAGCACACTCCGTCGCCCCAGGAGGTCCATGAGTGGTACTCACAGCACGGGGCGGGGGGTGGCTTTAGCTGCACGTACATCATTCGCACTGGTGACCGCACTGGTCAGCCGTGTGGGGGACCGCACGCCACACAGCGCTGCTTCGCTCGTCTCAACGATGCTTGGCGTGTTCAGTTCCCTCAGGCCACTGAGCTGCCCCGCTGGGTTGATCTCCTGAGGAAGGGGATTGATATCTATGCTCTAGACTTTGATGCTATTGTTATAGTCACAATAGGCTCCAATGTGCCTAAAACGAAAGATAGAGTGCACAGCCGGATTTCTGCATAGCGGCTTCAAACGTTCATAGCGTTCTGGTCATAACTTCAAATGACCTGATTCAACTTGGATCTGGAGCGTCTGAACGTCGCCTACAATAGGCAATTTAGATCGCACAATTTCACCAAGTATTGACGACACAGTGTCGGATTGAACGAACGGCACTATGGCAACCACTATATTCTTTGAACACAAAATAGGAAGAGATATGAAGAGTTACGAGTTGGGAATGACTCCCAGCTCCTACAAACCCCAAGAGCCGAGGTACAGTGATGTGGAACAGTGCCACACTGTCCCCAACCACGAAGGGTCTCGAAACTACCCTTCACTAGGGCCTACACCAAGTGAAATGTTACACTACACAAAGTAATGTAACTATCTTCAATATCTTGAGGTGTACCCTTTTGGCGAGCTTTGAAATCACTTGTGGATTGACACCAAGGCTCGGCTCTTCATCACAAACTCATCCTTGAGTTCTTGATGGGTCTGCTGCACATACCTGCGACACAGCGAACGTTCGACACAGGACAAAAGAGAAACCGCGCACGACAAAATAGAAACCGCGCGCGAGACACAAACGACCGCGTAACACGCGTCTAGCGATAACTCGCTATTGACTCGACACATACACTCGACATCATGACTCAACATTCACACACAATTATAAGCATTAAATATATATTATCCCATGCCCTCATACCATTCCATAGACACACACACATGCACGCACAAGGACAACAAGCCGAGTGCAAACCATAGGGTTGCACCAACAGCTATTCTATCTGCTATGTATGTGATGTCTACTAGTGGAGAGGGTGTTGAGTATCTTTGTGTGCCGCCCGACCCGGGCATTAGATCTAGAGCGTCTGCCGCTCCAGGTGCTCGCGTGTCTGCTACCCCAGGTACTGGTAAGGCAACTGCTCTAGGTGCTTGTGCGTCTGCCCCCCCTGGTACTGAGTCGACTGCAGCACTACACACCTTCACACTGGACTCAGGTGCTTCTCGTTGCTTCTTTCGTGACTGCACTGCCATTAAGCCGCTTGCTCGGCCAGTTGCTGTCTCCCTCGCTGACCCCTCTGGGGATCCGGTCATTGCGACCTCCTCCACTTTCCTTCCCTGTCCTGCGGTCCCGTCGGGCACACTGTCAGGTCTCCACCTCCCCTCGTTCTCTACGAACCTGGTGGCAGGATGTGCGCTCCAGGACGGGGGTGTTCACCAGTTCACCCCTGCCTACGAGCGCGTGACACACTGCACGTGTGCTCGTACGGGCCGTCACTTGGCTACCTTCACTCGGCAGCCGGGGTCGGACCTGTACACACTAACCATTGAGTCCCCTTAGGTCGCAGCGTCTGCGTCTGCGTCCGCGTCAGGTCAGCTGTCGGCCCCCTGCTCGTGTCGCTCTCTGGCACACGAGACTGTCCTCTGGCACCACCGCCTTGGTCACCCGTCTGTGCAGCGGCTTCGTGCCATGCACTCCCGGTACCTTGTCTCTGGCCTTCCCAGGGTCCTTCCTCCCCTCCCTCCCTCACCTGCTCCTCCCTGTCTTTCCTGTGTCGAGGGGCGGCAGCGCGCCGCTCCTCACTCCTCCTCGTTTCCCCCGACGACTGCTCCCTTGCAGACGCTCCACATGGACGTGTGGGGCCCAGCCCGCGTCCGTGGTCAGGGTCAGGAGAGGTACTTCTTGATAGTTGTTGACGACTACTCGCGCTACACCACGGTCTTCCCCTTGCGCACCAAGGGTGAGGTCCCTGATGTCTTGATCCCTTGGATCCGCAGAGCCCGTCTCCAGCTCAGCGAGCGTTTCCACTCGGATTTTCCTGTCCTGCGCTTGCACTCTGACAGAGGTGGTGAGTTCTCCTCCGACCTCTTGGCAGCCTACTGTGCTGAGCACGGCATTGAGCACTCGTTCACACTTCCGGCCTCCCCACAGCAGAATGGGGTTGCGGAGCACCGCATTGGCCTGGTCATGGAGGTCGCCCGTACCTCCTTGATCCATGCGGCTGCCCCCCCACTTTCTGTGGCCGTTTGCGGTCCGGTACGCTGCGCATCAGCTCAACCTCTGGCCCCGTGTCTCCTTGCCGGAGACCTCCCCCACACTGCTGTGAACGGAGGAGGTTGGCGATGCGTCGCGTTTCCGGGTCTGGGGATCTCGAGCTTTTGTCCGCGATACGTCTGCGGACAAGCTCTCCTCCCGTGCTGTTCCCTGCGTCTTCCTTGGCTTTGTCCCGGACGCGCCTGGTTGGCCGTTTTACCACGCCACCTCGCGCCGAGTCTTGCCCTCTCAGGACGTCACTTTTGACGAGTCCGTCCCCTACTACCGCCTCTTCCCCTACCGCACTGCCCCGCTCCCCCCCCCACCTCTCTTCCTCGCGCCAGGTGCTGCTGTCGTAGACCCCCTCCCCCCTCAGGGTGCTGCTCCCTCAGGTGGGTCTCAGGTAGACCCGGTTGAGCCTGTTGAGGTAGCTGTCGACTCTCGTCCTGCTGCGGGTGCGGAGCCTGGGGGTACTAAGCCTGGGGGTGCTGAGCCTGGGGGTGCGGAGCCTGGGGGTGCTGAGCCTGGGGGTACGGAGCCTGGGGGTGCTGAGCCTTGGGGTGCGGAGCCTGGGGGTGCGGAGCTTGGGGGTACTGAGCCTGGGGGTGCTGAGCCTGTAGGTGCTAAGCCTGGGGGTGCTGAGCTGCAGAGTCCGGAGTCTGGGGGTTCTGAGTCTGGTGGTGCTGAGCCTCGTAGTCCTACACCTGGAGGAGCCCTCTCCTCGGAGCAGCTGCGTGAGTGGTACTTACAGTACTGCAGCCTCAGGAGAGGTACCTCTAGAGCCAGGCGTACTACTGGGACTGGTGCTAGTGCTTCTCCTCCTAGTCGGGAGCTCCCCTCCCGTGAGCGGATCCGTGAGTGGTACGAGCGGCGCTGCACTCTTCTGAGTGGTGCGCCTCGTATCGCGGACCTCGCTGTTGCTGGTGCTGCTGCTGGTGCTGCGGACCCGGGCGTTGGAGCTGCTGCTGGTACTGAGGACCCGGGCGTTGGAGCTGCGGCTGGTGCTGAGGACCCGGACGCTGGTGCTGCTGCTGGTGCTGAGGACCCGGGCGTTGGAGCTGCGGCTGGTGCTGAGGACCCGGACGCTGGTGCTGCTGCTGGTGCTGAGGACCCGGGCGTTGGAGCTGCGGCTGGTGCTGAGGACCCGGACGCTGGTGCTGCTGCTGGTGCTGAGGACCCGGGCGTTGGAGCTGCGGCTGGTGCTGAGGACCCGGACGCTGGTGCTGCTGCTGGTGCTGAGGACCCGGGCGTTGGAGCTGCGGCTGGTGCTGAGGACCCGGACGCTGGTGCTGCTGCTAGCGCTGAGGACCCTGTCAGAACATTATAGCTTACTTGTTTGTGTAGGCTATAGTGGGGTATCCCATAGGGGGTACAACCCAATTAGGGTTTCCTATTTGTACTCACCTCGTTCGTAGTCAATTCATTTCACGTTTCTATTTTCACATGGTATCAGAGCTGCCTGGGGGTGCTGAGCCTGGGGGTGCTGTGCCTGGAGGTGCTGAGCCTGTAGGTACTGTGCGTGGGGGTACTGAGCCTGGGGGTGCTGAGCCTGGGGGTGCGGAGCCTGGGGGTGCTGAGACTGGGGGTGCTCCGCCTGGAGGTGCTTCGTCTCGCCGTGAGCCACTCTCCCCTCAGGAGCTACGTGAGTGGTTTGCCAGACGCTGGAGGCGTGCTGCTGGTGCTGGAGGTTCTTCGGCTGCAGAGGGTACTACTGCCGAGCGTCCCGGCGGTGCTCGTACTGTGGGTGCTGGAGCTCCTGGGTCTGAGGGTTCTCCTGGAGCTGGTGCTGCTGAGGGTGTTGACACTGAGACTGCCGCTGGAGGTCCGACTAGCAGTGCTCCTGCAGGTGCTGCTGGAGGTTCGGGAGCTACTGGAGGTGCTGCTGGAGCGGGTACTCCTGCTCGAGGTACTGGTGCTGTCCCTGCTGTTTCTGGCGTCGCCGCGCGGCCCCGGCCGTACTTCGTTCCGCTCCTGCAGCAGGTTCTTGGTCTTACACCTTCTCCTGGTCCTCCTCCTCCTCCCTTAGAGGGTCCACAGCCTTTCTCGTCACAATCACACCTACAGCCTGCCTCCCCTTTGCCTGCTCCTTCTCCCTACGCTGGTCCGACTGGAGGTCTTACTGAGCGTCGTGAGCCTGCGTCTCGTCCTGCGTCGCCTGTTCGTACTGCGCGCGCTAGTGGTCGCAGTTCGCGTCAGCGTCCTCCTCCTGTCCCTGGCACGCACCGGATGTCTCTGCGTCCGTCCACTGCTCCTCTGCGTGCCCCTTTGCCTTCTCCTCCTGCTTCCTCTCTTCCTGCTCTTGCCGACCCGGAGTCGGACTCTCTTCGTGCTGCCAGTCCTATTGTCACGCGTCTCCTTGCTACAGCTGTCACTGACCCTTCTTTCGAGTCTTCTGCTGCGTCTGCCCTTGTCACTGAGCTCGTCGACTTTGCTGCGCGCTGTCGCCTAGACTACGCTGCTTGTCTTGTTGCTGAGTCTGGGTCTGCCTATCCTCCGTCCGTCGGGGGTGAGTGTGCCCTTGGCACGGACGTCCTTGAGGACAAGCAGGAGGAGTTCCAGTGTCTGGCCGCCGCTTCACCTCATCTCGCGTCTGTACTGCTAGCCCCTGAGGGAGACCCGGATGCACTAGACATCCCGACTCCGCGCTCTTACGCGGAGGCGATAGAGGGTCCCTACTCCTCTCAGTGGCAGGCAGCTATGGATGCAGAGATGGCTTCCTGGAAGTCCACAGGCACCTACGTCGACGCTGTTCCCCCTCCTGGGGCGAACATCGTCAGTGGCATGTGGATTTTCAGGGTGAAGCGGCCGCCGGGTTCTCCGCCTATCTTCAAGGCGCGTTACGTGGCTCGTGGCTTCAGTCAGCGGCAGGGGGTTGACTACTTTCAGACCTTCTCCCCCACCCCGAAGATGACCACTCTTCGGGTACTGCTGCACGTTGCTGCTCACCGTGACTACGAGCTGCACTCTCTCGACTTCAGCACAGCTTTCCTGCAGGGCAGCCTGCACGAGGAGATCTGGCTGCGTCGCCCACCTGGCTTCACTGGGTCTTTCCCTCCTGGTACCCAGTGGAGTCTCCGGCGTCCAGTCTACGGTCTCCGTCAGGCGCCACGTGAGTGGCACGACACACTGAGGACTACGCTTGCGACACTTGGGTTTGCTCCTTCTACTGCCGACCCGTCGCTGTTTCTGCGCACCGACACCTCTCTGCCGCCGTTCTACATCCTCGTGTACGTCGACGACTTGGTCTTTGCCACAGCAGACACTGCTGGACTCGCTTACGTGAAGTCCGAGCTGCAGAAGAGACACACGTGCACTGACCTGGGTGAACTGCGCAGCTACCTTGGCTTGCAGATCACCCGGGACAGAGCACGCCGCACCATTACCCTGACTCAGTCACACATGGTGCAGCAGGTCCTTCAGCGCTTCGGCTTCACGTACTCCTCGCCTCAGGCCACTCCTCTGCCTACTCGCCACTCGCTCTCAGCTCTGCCTTCGGATGAGTCCGTAGAGTCGAGTGGCCCGTATGCAGAGCTTGTTGGCTGCCTCATGTACCTGATGACCTGCACACGACCTGACCTTGCATACCCTCTCAGCATTCTCGCACGCTATGTTGCTCCTGGGAGACACCGACCAGAGCACATGGCTGCAGCGAAGAGGGTGTTGCGCTACTTGTGCAGTACGTCGAGCATGGGGCTAGTGCTTGGAGGGCGCAGTCCAGTGGTCCTCACTGGGCACGCGGACGCTTCTTGGGCTGACGACCAGGCTACACAGCGGTCGTCACAGGGTTACACCTTCAGCCTTGGTTCCGGCTCTGTCTCGTGGCGGGCTACTCGCTCGTCTTCTGTTCTCGGCTCCAGTTGTGAGGCTGAGATCTACGCCGGGGCTATGGCTGCTCAGGAGCTTCGCTGGCTCACCTACCTGCTGACCGACCTTGGAGAGCCGCCTCGTTCTCCTCCAGTCCTGTACGTAGACAACAAGGCCATGCTGGCCTTTTGTTGAGAGCAGCGACTGGAGCACAGGACAAAGCACATTGCTCTCCGCTACTTTCTTGCTCGTGAGCTGCAGCAGCGTGGACAGTTGCGACTTGCGTACGTGGCCTCTGAGGCCTATACTGCTGATGTCTTCACCAAGGCACTTGCGCCTTGTGATCATCAGCGTTGCTGCACGCAGCTGGGTCTTGTGCCTGTCTTGTCTCACTTGCTCACTTCTTGACCTTGCTTGTACCTTGACCTATATATACTCTTGCTCTTGCTAACTTGATTCTTGTATATCTCTATATATAATCTTGCATTCAAACTGGCCTTGTGGCCCTTGATCTTGTGCTCGGAATGTGTGGTGACTTTGTGATCCACCCTGAGCTTTGCTTTGCTTTGCTTGACTGGTCTTGTGACCCCTTGTTCTCCCCCACTTTGCCTATGGGGGTGTGTCAGAACATTATAGCTTACTTGTTTGTGTAGGCTATAATGGGGTATCCCATAGGGGGTACAACCCAATTAGGGTCTCCTATTTGTACTCACCTCGTTCGTAGTCAATTCATTTCATGTTTCTATTTTCACAGACCCGGGCGTTGGAGCTGCGGCTGGTGCTGAGGACCTAGACGTTCGTGCTGCTGCTGGTGCTGCGGACCCGGGCGTTGGGGCTGCGCCTGGTGCTGAGGACCCGGGAGTTGGAGCTGCTTCTGTTGCTGAGGACCCTAGTTCTGGAGTCACTGCACGGTCGCGGCCGTACTTCGTTCCGCTCCTTCAGCAGGTTCTTGGTCAGCTCCCTCCTCCTTGTCCTCCTCCCTCCTTAGGGTGTCCTCCGTCTGTCCAGCTGCAGTCGCAGCTACCGTCTGCCTCCTCTCTCCCTGGTCCTACTCCTTACACTGGTCCGACTGGAGGTCTTACTGAGCGTGGTGAGCCTGAGTCTCGTCCTGCGTCGCCTGAGTCTCGTTGTGCATCGCTTGTCCGTGCAGCTCTCACTGGTTGTCGTGTCCCGCGTCAGCTTCTTCCTGCTGTCCCAGGCACTCATCGGATGGCGCTTCGTCCCTCCACTGCTCCACAGCGTGTCCCACTGCCGTCTCCTTCTGCGTCCTCTCTTCTTGCTCTTGCTGACCCGGGGTCAGACTCCCTTCGTGCTGCCAGTCCTACTGTCACGCGTCTCCTGGCTACTGTTGTCACTGACCCTTCCTTTGAGTCCGCTGCTGCGTCTGCCTTAGTTGCTGAGCTTGTCGACTTTGCTGCCACCTGTCGTCTAGACTACGCCGCTAGCCTAGTTGCTGAGTCTGAGTCTGTCTGTCCTCCATCCGTCGGGGGTGAGTGTGCTCTTGGCACTGACGTCCTTGAGGACAGGCAGGAGGAGTTTGAGTGCTTTGCTGCCGCTTTGCCCCATCTCGTGTCCATGCTTGTTGCCCCTGAGGGAGACCCGGATGCACCAGACATCCCGACCCCACGCTCTTACGCAAAGGCGATCGAGGGTCCCTACTCCTCACAGTGGCAGCCAGCCATGGACACAGAGATGGCTTCCTGGAAGTCCACAGGCACCTACGTTAACGAGGTTCCCCCACCTGGGGCGAACATCGTCAGTGGCATGTGGATTTTTAGGGTGAAGCGGCCGCCGGGCTCTCCGCCTGTCTTCAAGGCACGTTACGTTGCACGAGGCTTCAGTCGGCGAGAGGGAGTTGACTTCTTCCAGACCTTCTCCCCGACCCCGAAGATGACCACTCTTCGGGTTCTGCTGCACGTCGCCGCTCAGCGTGACTACGAGCTCCACTCTCTTGACTTCAGCACTGCTTTCCTGCAGGGCAGCGTGCACAAGGAGATCTGGCTGCGTCGCCCACCTGGCTTCACTGGGTCGTTCCCTCCTGGTACCCAGTGGAGCCTCCGACGGCCAGTCTACGATCTCCGCCAGGCGCCACGTGAGTGGCACGACACACTGAGGACTACACTTGCGGCTCTTGGGTTCGCGCCTTCTACCGCTGACCCGTCGTTGTTTCTACGCACCGACGCCTCACTGCCGCCGTTCTACATCCTTGTGTATGTCGACGACTTGGTCTTTGCCACTGCTGACACTGCGGCACTCGCCCACGTGAAGTCGGAGCTGCAGAAGAGACACACGTGCACAGACCTGGGTGAACTGACAAGCTATCTTGGCTTGCAGATCACCCGGGACAGAGCACGCCGCACCATCACCTTGACTCAGTCACACATGGTGCAGCAGGTCCTTCACCGCTTCCGCTTCACGTGCTCCTCGCCTCAGCCCACTCCTCTGCCTACCGGTCACTCGCTCTCAGCTCTGCCTTTGGATGAGTCCGTAGAGCCGAGTGGCCCGTATCCAGAGCTTGTGGGTTGCCTCATGTACCTGATGACCTGCACTCGACCTTGGCATCTTAGCACGCTATGTCGCTCCCGGCCGTCACCGGAAGGAGCACATGGATGCAGCTAAGAGGGTGTTGCGCTACTTGTGCAGTACGTCGGGCATGGGGCTAGTGCTTGGAGGGCGAGTCCCAGTTGTTCTCACTGGGCACTCAGACGCTTCTTGGGCAGACGACCAGGCTACTCAGCGGTCGTCTCACGGTTACTCCTTCAGTCTTGGCTCTGGTTCAGTTTCTTGGCGTTCTACTCGCTCTTCTTCTGTTCTCAGCTCCAGTTGTGAGGCTGAGATCTACGCCACAGCCATGGCGGCCCAGGAGCTACGCTGGCTCATCTACTTGCTGACCGACCTTGGAGAGCGGCCTCGTTCTCCTCCAGTGCTGTACGTTGACAACAAGGCAGCCATTGCCTTGTGTCAGGAGCACAGACTGGAGCACAGAACGAAGCACATTGCGCTGCGCTACTTCCTTTCTCGAGAGCTGCAGCAGTGTGGTCAGCTTCGTCTGCGTTACGTGGCCTCTGAGGCCAACACTGCTGATGTGTTCACCAAGGCGCTTCAGCCTTGTGACCATCAGTGCTTTTGCACTCTTCTAGGCCTTGTGCCTACTAGACCTCACTTGCTTACTTCTTGAGTTTGTTTGTACTATGATCTCTATATATATATACCTGCATGTTTACTCTTGCTAGGTTGTAATCATTGTACCTCTTGTTCTATTATAAACCTGCATGTGAGCTGGTCTTGTGACCACTTGCTTGTGCTCGGAATTTGTGTGGTATCCTTGAGATCCACCCTGAGCTTGTTTTGCCTTGCTTTGCCTTGACTGGTCTTGTGACCCCCAGTTCTCCCCACTTCGCCTATGGGGGTGTGTCAAACATTATATATGTTCTGCTTGTTTAGGCTACAGTGGGTTAGCCTATAGGGGGGTACACAATTCTAGGGTTAGGTACTTGTACTGTTTTCACTGTTAGTTCATCCATTCCTGTTCATTCATTTCAACACTGGTCGCCCATGCAACGGCTTTCAGACGAAGTACCGCTGCTTCTCTCGGCTCAGCGACGCCTGGCACGTCAAGTTTCCTGAGGCTACTGAGTTTCCCCCTTGGGCAGATCTGCTTAGGCGTGATGTTCCTATCTTTGATCTTGACTAAGATGCTATTCTTGCTGCCATGTATGCATTGACTGTTAGTGCTGAGGGTGACTGCTAATTGTGTGTACCGCTTGACCCAGGTATAGCCCCAGGTATAGAGCCTGCAGCCCTAGGTGCTAGTGAGTCTGCTCCCCCTGGTACTGCGTCCGCACAGGCCGTGCACACCTTAACACTTGACTCTGGTGCTTCCCGCTGTTTCTTTCGCGACACCACCACAGTCACTCCCCTCCCTGCCCCTGTCCCTGTCTCACTGGCTGACCCCTCTGGGGGCCCATTGCTTGCACGGTCTTCCACTGTGCTTCCGTGTCCGGCGGTCCTGTCTGGTGAGCTGTCTGGTCTCCACCTCCCCTCGTTCTCTACGAACTTGGTGAGCAATGCCGTCCTTCAGGATCACTGGGTTGACACCTTTACTCCTAGAGGGCAGCGTGTGGCGATCTGCACGTGCTCCCGGACCGGGCGTCACCTGGCCACATTCACACGTGCGCCTGGGTCCAGTCTGTACACCCTCACCACTGCGTCGCGCTCCACCCCTTGTCTCCTCAGCTGTACGCGTCCGCTCAGGTAGCTACCCAGTGTGAGTGTCACAACCTCTCGCACCAGACTCTCTTGTGGCACCACCGCCTTGGTCACCCCTCCCTGCCTCGCCTTCGTGGCATGCACTCTCGCCGCCTGGTCTCTGGTCTTCCTCGGTCTCTGCCTGCCCTCCCTCCCTCGCCTGCGCCGCCCTGCATTCCTTGCGTTGAGGGGCGGCAGCGCGCCGCTCCTCACTCCTCCTCGTTCTCTCCACCTGGACGTGTGGGGCCCAGCCCGCGTCCGTGGACAGGGCCATGAGCGGTACTTCCTTCTGGTAGTTGACGACTACACGCGTTACACCACGGTCTTCCCCTTGCAGCGCAAGGGGGATGTCCCTGCTGTTTTGATCCCTTGGATCCGCGCTGTTCGTCTCCAACTCCGCGAGCGGTTTGAGTCGGACTTTCCTGTCCTGCGTCTGCACTCTGACAGAGGTGGTGAGTTTTCCTATGACCTCTTGCGAGCCTACCGTGAGGAGCACGGCATCTGCCAGACGTTCACGCTTCCGGCCTCTCCGCAGCAGAATGGGGTTGCTGAGCGCCGCATTGGCTTAGTCATGGAGGTCGCTCGTACCTCGATGATCCATGCGGCTGCCCCCCATTTTCTGTGGCCGTTTGCGGTTCGGTACGCCGCGCATCAGCTCAACCTCTGGCTCTGTGTCTCCGTTCCGGAGACTTAGACCACACTACGTTGGACGGGGAAGGTTGACGATGCGTCGCAGTTCCGGGTCTGGGCTTCTCGTGTCTTTGTCCGCGATACCACTGCGGACAAGCTCTCCCCTCGCGCCATTCCCTGCGTCTTCCTTGGTTTCCCCCCTGACGCGCCTAGCTGGCAGTTTTACGACCCCGCCTCGCGTCGTGTCATTCCGTCTCAGGACGACACCTTTGACGAGTCGGTCCCCTTTTACCGTCTGTTTCCCTACCGCACTGCCCCTCTCCCCCCTCGCCACTCTTCCTTGCTCCAAGTCCTCCCCAGGTAGACCCCCTCCCCGCTCCCGGTCCTGCTCCTTCAGGTGTGTCTCAGGTAGACCCTTCTCCCTTGACTGAGCCGGTTGAGGTCACTGGCTCTCGTAGGCGTGTCCCTCTCTCCACACAGCAGCTGCGTGAGTGGTACTTTAGCCGTCAGGGTCGCGCTGCTGGAGCTGGGGGCCCTGCTACGGGAGGCGGTGGCGTTGGAGGCACTGGAGCTGGCGCTGTCCCTCTCTCCCCACAGCAGCTGCGTGAGTGGTACGTTAGCTGTCAAGGTCGCGCTGCTGGAGCTGGGGGCCCTGCTGCAGGAGGCGCTGGAGCTGGCGACTCTGCTCCTGGAGGTGTTTCTACTAGGGTTCTAGGAGCCGCTGGTCCCGGAGGTGCTTGTCCTGGAGGTACTAGAGCTGCTGGGACTGGAGGTACTGATGGACCTGGAGGTGCTGCTGTCGACTCTGAGGTTGGAGATCCTGGAGCTGGAGGTGCCGGTTCCGGGGGTGCTGCTATTAGAGACACTGAGACTGCAGACCCTGGGACTGGAGGTGCTGATTTTGGGGGTGCTGCTGCTGGTGGTACTGGTGGTGCTGTAGGTGGAGATTCTGGAGCTGCTGGAGGTGCTGTTACTAGAGGTGCAGGCTTTGGAGGCGCTGGAGCCAGAGGTTCTGGAGCTGGTGGAGGTGCTGGCGCTGGAGGCGCTGGCGCTGGAGGTTCTGGAGCTGCTGGAGGTGCTGGTACTGGAGGTGCTGGCGCTTGAGGTTCTGGAGCTGGTGGAGGTGCTGGCACTGGAGGCGCTGGAGCTGGAGGTTCTGGAGCTGCTGGAGGTACTAAAGCTATTGGTGCTGGTGGCCCTGCACAGCCGCGACTGTTCTTCGCACCGCCGTCGCCTTCGTCCCTGCCACCGCCTGACTCCATGCTTTGCCAGGTTCTTAGCCTCCTGTCTTCTACTGGTCTTCCTTTAAAGCCTGGCTTACCGCTGCCTGCTCCTTCTCCTTACACTAAGCAGACAAGGGGTCTTACTAAGCGTTGTGAGCCTGCGTCTCGTCCTGTCTCGCCTGTTCGCACTGTCCGCACTGGTCGTACTGGTCATCGTGTTCCTCGTGAGCGTCCGCCGGCTGTCCCTGTCAGACACCTCATGGCTCTGCGTCCTTCCTCTGCTCCGCAGCGTGTTCCCCGGCTGTCCCCTCCTGCGTCCTCTGTGCCTGACGTTCCAGACCCTGAGTCTGACCGCGCTCGTGCTGCTCAACCTACTATGACGCGTCTGCTAGCCACTGTTGTCACTGACCCGCCGTTTGAGTCTGCTGCTGCGTCTGCCTTCGTCGCTGAGCTTGTTGAATTTGCTGCTGCCTGTCGTCTAGACTACGCCGCTAGTCTTGTTGATGAGTCTCAGTCTATCTGTCCTCCATTCGCCGGGGGTGAGTTTGCTCTTGGCACGGACGTCCTTGAGGACAGGCAGGAGGACCTTCAGTGTCTTGCAGCCGCTGCGCCTCATCTCGTGGCCATGCTGCTTGCCCCTGAGGGAGACCCGGATGCTCCAGACATCCCGACCCCGTGCTCTTACGCTGAGGCGATCGCGGGTGAGTACTCTTCTCCGTGGCAGACAGCCATGGACGCAGAGATGGCATCCTGGAAGTCCACTGGCACTTACGTCGACGAGGTTCTCCCTCCTGCGGCGAACATCGTCAGTGGCATGTGGATTTTCAGGGTGAAGCGGTCGCCGGGTTCTCCGCCTGTCTTCAAGGCTCGTTACGTTGCTCGAGGCTTCAGTCAGCAGGAGGGAGATGACTTCTTCCAGACTTTCTCCCCCACCCCGAAGATGACCACTCTTTGGGTGCTGCTGCACGTTGCCGCTCAGCGTGACTACGAGCTTCACTCTCTTGACTTCAGCACAACTTTCTTACATGGCAGCCTGCACGAGGAGATATGGCTGCGCTGCCCACCTGGCTTCATTGGGTCGTACCCTCGTGGTACCCAGTGGCTTGCACATCACCCGGGACAGAGCACGCCGCACCATCACACTGACCCAGTCACACATGGTGCAGCAGGTCCTTCAGCGCTTCGACTTCACCTGGTCCTTGGTACAGGCCACTCCTCTGGCTATAGGTCAGACGCTCTCAGCTCCACCTTCGGACGAGTCCGTAGAGCCGAGTGGTCCTTATCCAGAGCTAGTGGGCTGCGTCATGTACCTGATGACCTCCCCTCGTCCTGACCTTGCATACCCTCTTGGCCTTCTGGCTCGCTACGTGGCTCCTGGTAGGCACCGAAAGGTGCATATGGATGCTGCTAAGAGGGTACTGCGCTACTTGTGCAGTACATCGGGCATGGGGCTCGTGCTTGGAGGATGGAGCAACGTTGATTCCACTGGGCACTCGGACGCTTCTTGGGTTGACGACCTGGCTACGCAGCGGTCGTCAGAGGGGTACACCTTTAGTCTTGGCGCTGGCTCTGTTTCTTGGCGGTCTACACGCCCGTCTTCTGTTCTCAACTCCAGTTGTGAGGTTGAGATCTACGCCACAGCCATGGCTACACAGGGGTTACGCTGGCTCACCTACCTGCTGACCGACTTGGGAGAGCGGCCTCGTTCTCCTCTAGTTCTGTACGTAGACAACAAAGCCGCCATTGCCTTATGTCACGAGCACATACTGGAGCACAGAACGAAGCACATCGCTCAGCGTTACTTCCTTGCTCAAGAGTTGCAGTGGCGTGGTCAGCTTCGTCTTGCTCACGTGGCCACTCGGGCCAACACTGCTAATATATTCACCAAGGCACTTCCACCTGGTGATCATCAGCGCTTTTGTACTTTGTTAGGCCTTGTGCCCACGTTTCCTCACTTGCTGTAGACTTTGCTTGTATAGTTCTATATATATATATATACATATATACCTGCATGCTTGCCCTTGCTAGGTAGTGATAATTGTGTTGCTGTTGTTGCATATATACATCTGCATGTGAATTGGCCTTGTGGCCCTCTGCTTGTGCTCAGTGTGTGTGGTGACGTTGTGATCCACCCTGAGCTTGCTTTGCTTCTCTTGACTGGTCTTGTGACCCCTTGCTCTCCCCCACTTTGCCTATGGGGGTGTGTCAAATTACATATATGCTATATATGTTTAGGTTGTAGTGGGGTAGCCAATATGGGGTACAGCCCCTTCTAGTGTTTCATATTGGTACCCAACACTTTCCTAGTTGACTCATTCCTGCCTAGCGTTCTGACAGATTCTTCGCACCACCATCTTTGATTCAAATTCAAATTCAAGGTGGCGTTCAGTACGCGCTCCCGCCGAAACATGGCTGGAGGATCTGGCGGACAAGCGGCTAACACTGCCGAAGCCCCCGCCAACCCTACCACGAACTCCGCGGGAACTACCACCGTCAGCAATGCGCTACTGGAGCAACTCATCCAACAGATTTCTACGCTAGAATCAGGAATTCAACAACTGAAGAGCGGCAACCCCGAAACCGCTCAGCCACCCGAACAACCGGCCGCTCCAACCGAGGAACCGAGCCCAACCACCTCGGATCTCGGATCAAACTCTTCTACTCCAACTGTTCCCCGTCCAAGTGATGAAGCCGTACTCGCAGCTCAGAACAATTTTCTGATCATCTCCAAGATTCAAACCAGCACCGTGTTTAGCGGGCGTGATTTTTACTCCTGGAGTTTCGAGCTCGAGTTACTCCTGCAAAACGTGTAAATTTTGTGCTACTTTGACGGAAGCTACGCTGGACCTACCAGCGACACCGACGACTCAAAGGCTCAGTACTACAACGAGTCAATTCTGGCGTATAGCGTCCTTCTTTGCAATATGGCGCCGACCGAACAACTCGGCATTCGCCCTTACAAAACTCACCAGGCTCCTGCCATGGCCGCCTGGAGCTACCTCAACAAAACTTACCAGCCCTAAGACTCTGTATCTTCCAGCCGCTTGCTACAGCAACTCATGGAAGTCAAGATGACACCTGGCGAGAAAGCGAACTCTTACATCAACAGCTGCCGAAGCATCCGTGACCAACTCTTGAAGCTCGGAAACACAATCTTCGAGGACATGCTTGTGACCATCGTGCTTCCAGGGCTGGGACCGCACTAGAATCCCTGCAAGGCCCTGCTTCGCCAATATGGCATATTCTCCGAGGCGCACCTCTGCGCTACTCTGCTGCACGAGCAGTGAGACATGGACTTTAACCAAGAAAAGAGGGCGCGCCGCGAACAAATCGCTTTTTACTCTAATCGCGACCAACGGAGGAATCGCAACACACGGCCACGACAATACTACTGCAAAAACTGCAAAGCCTTTGGTCATTCCACCAAACGCTGCCGATCCGAAGCATGACACGACTCCGCGCCGCGCAACAACTCTGATCACATGCGCCAGGCAAACCGGCCGTCTTCAGACCATCAGTCTGCCCCGCGCAAGCCGCCGCAATCTGACATCCAGCGTGCACCGCAGAACAACTACACTCGCCATGTCATGGGCAACATGGCGATGCGCACCCCCCGCCGCACCCGTCGCACAAATCAGCGACATCTGCGATATGTCTATCCTCCACTGCCAGGAGACGAAGTTCAATTCAACGATTACAACAACCCAATTACGCAGGATGGAGAATTCGTCTCCGACGAACATGAACAAGATTGGGACTTGCCAATCCCTCTGCTCGAGTCGCCGCCATATGACAAAGATTTCCTCAACTCCCCGTCAATCACTAACTACTTCTACGGACACAACATCGACATCCGCCATGCCGATAACTATCGCTACGCTGGCAATGGACGCATTCCGTTCCGCAATACGCCAAATCTAGCGCTCTTGGCCTAACATCGCGCAAAATCCTACAACACTTGGTACCTTGACAGTTGCTGCGGGTAGCACATGGTGGGCTCCAAGTGCTACATCTCCAATGCAAGCGCCATCCCACAACCCACCGTCGTGTGAAGAAATGAGGAATGAATGAACTAGCAAGCAGGTGGGTACAAGTAGGAAAACCTAAAAGTGTTGTACCCCATATTGTCTACCCCACTACAGCCTACACAGACTATAGCATATGAGTTTGACACACCCCCATAGGCAAAGTGGGGGAGAACAAGAGGTCACAAGACCAGTCAAGCAAAGCAAAGCAAGCTCAGGGTGGATCACAACGTCACCACACATTCCGAGCACAAGTTCAAGGCCATAAGGCCAGTTCACATGCAAGATCATATATAAAGGTAAACAAGCAAGTGCAGGTATAGAAAGATCACAGTACAAGCAAGGTCAAGAAGTGAGCAAGTGAGGCCAAGTAGGCACAAGACCTAGCATCGTGCCTTGGTAAAGATATCAGCAGTGTTGGCCTCAGAGGCCACGTAAGCAAGGCGCAGCTGACCACATTGCTGCAGATCACGACCAAGGAAGTAGCGAAGAGCAATGTGCTTCGTTCTGTGCTCCAGTCTGTGCTCCCGACACAAGGCCAGCATGGCCTTGTTGTCTACGTACAGAACTGGAGGAGAACAAGGCGGCTCTCCTAGGTCAGTGAGCAGGTAGGTGAGCCAGCGTGGCTCCTGTGCAGCCATGGCCCCCGCGTAGATCTCAGCCTCACAGCTGGAGCCGAGAACAGAAGACGAGCGGGTAGACTGCCACGAAACCGAGCCGGAACCAAGGCTGAAGGTGTAACCCTGTGACGACCGCTGCGTAGCCTGGTCGTCAGCCCAAGAAGCGTCTGCGTGACCTGTGAGGACCACTGAACGTCGCCCTCCAAGCACTAGCCCCATGCCCAATGTACTGCACAAGTAGCGCAACACCCTCTTCGCTGCAGCCATGTGCTCTGGTCGATGTCTCCCAGGAGCAACATAGCGTGCCAAGATGCTAAGAGGGTATGCAAGGTCAGGTCGTGTGCAGGTCATCAGGTACATGAGGCAGCCAACAAGCTCTGGGTACGGGCCACTCGGCTCTACGGACTCATCCGAAGGCAGAGCTGAGAGCGAGTGGCGAGTAGGCAGAGGAGTGGCCTGAGGCGAGGAGTACGTGAAGTCGAAGCGCTGAAGGACCTGCTGCACCATGTGTGACTGAGTCAGGGTAATGGTGTGCTGTGCTCTGTCCCGGGTGATCTGCAAGCCAAGGTAGCTGTGTAGTTCACCCAGGTCTGTGCACGTGTGTCTCTTCTGCAGCGCAGACTTCACGTGGGCGAGTCCAGCAGTGTCAGCAGTGGCAAAGACCAAGTCGTCGACGTACACGAGGATGTAGAATGGCGGCAAAGAGGTGTCGGTGCGCAGAAACAGCGACGGGTCAGCAGTAGAAGGAGCAAACCCAAGAGCCGCAAGTGTAGTCCTCAGTGTGTCATGCCACTCACGGGGCGCCTGGCGGAGACCGTAGACTGGCCGCCGGAGGCTCCACTGGGTACCTAGGGGAAACGCCCCAGTGAAGCCAGGTGGGCGGCGCAGCCACATCTCCTCGTGCAGGCTGCCCTGCAGGAAAGCTGTGATGAAGTCAAGAGAGTGAAGCTCGTGGTCGCGCTGAGCGGCTATGTGCAGCAGCACCCGAAGAGTGGTCATCTTCGGGGTGAGAGAGAAGGTCTGAAAGTAGTCAACTCCCTGCTGCTGACTGAAGCCTCGAGCCACGTAACGCGCCTTGAAGACATGCGGAGAACCCGGCGGCCGCTTCACCCTGAAAATCCACATGCCACTGACGATGTTCGCCCCAGGTGGGGGAACCTTGTCAACGTAGGTGCCTGTGAACTTCCACGAAGCCATCTCTGCGTCCATGGCTGACTGCCACTGTGAGGATTAGGGACCCTCGATCGCCTCAGCGTACGATCGAGGAGTCGGGATGTCTGGTGCATCCGGGTCTCCCTCAGGGGCAATCAGCGTGGACATGAGATGAGGCAAAGCAACAGCAAAACACTGGAACTCCTCCTGCCTGTCCTCAAGGACGTCCGTGCTAAGAACACACTCACCCCCGACGGACGGAGGACGGACAGACCCAGACTCAACAACAAGACTAGCAGCGTAGTCTAGACGACAGCGAGCAGCAAAGTCGACAAGCTCAGCAACCAAGGTAGACGCAGCTGTGGACTAAAAGGAAGGGTCAGTGACAACAGTAGCAAGGAGACGTGTGACCGTAGGACTTGCAGCACGAAGAGAGTCAGACTCCGGGTCAGCAAGGACAGGAAGAGAGGACTCTGGAGGAGACGGCAACCGGACACGCAGAGGAGTAGTGGAAGGACGCAGTGCCATCTGGTGTGTGCCTGGGACCGCAGGAGGACGCGGACGCGGAGCACGACTACTAGTGCGAGCAGCACGAACAGACGACGGAGGACGAGACGCAGGGTCACGACGCTCAGCAAGACCTCCAGTAGGACCAGTGTAGGGAGAAGGAGCAGGTAGGGGGGAGGCGGGCTGTAACTGTGACCGCGACTGGACAGGCTGTGGACACTCTAAGGGAGGAGCAGGACCAGTAGAGGGTGGGAGACCAAGAACCTGCTCAAGGAGCGGAACGAAGTACGGCCGCGGCCGCGCAGCGCCTCCAGAACCAGCAGGGACAGCACCTATACCCCCAGTGGCAGTACCAGCGCCAGCAGCACCACCCGCTCAAGTAGCACCCCCAGTAGCTCCAGTAGCGCCAACTCCAGCACCCCCAGAAGTACCAGCTCCAGCAGCACCTCCATCGCAAGGACCTCCAGCAGCGCCAACTCCAGCAGGACCGTCAGCTCCAGCAGTCTCAGCAGCACCCCCACGCCCAGCAGCTCCAGTACCGCCAGTACGAGCACCTCCAGGACCAGTGGCTCCAGTAACTCCAGTGCCGACCCCAGGGTCAGCAGTAACAGCAACACCTCCAGCTCCAGCAGCACGGCTCCAGCGCCGGGCAAACCACTCGCCCAGCTCGTGTGGAGAGGGTAGCTCCCGCCTCGATGAGGCACCCAAAGGGGCCCCAAACCCAGCACCGCCAGAGGCCACACGAGTAGACCCAGCACCCCCAGGCTCCGCACCCCCATGCTCAGCACCCCCTCCGTACCCCCAGGCTCCGCACCCCCAGGCCCAGCACCCCCAGACTCAGCACCCCCTGGCTCAGCACCCCCAGACTCAGCACCCCCAGGCTCAGCACCCCTAGCATTACCAGAGTCAACAGCTATCTCGACAGGCTCGACTGCGTCTACCTGGGACACACCTGACGGGGCAGGTCCCTGAGGGGGGAGGGGGTCTACCGGGGGGGGACCTGGCGCAAGGAAGAGCGGGGGCGGGGGAAGGGGCGCAGTGCGGTTGGGGAAGAGACGGTAGTAAGGAACCGACTTGTCAAACGTGACGTCCTGGGAGGACAGAACACGGCGCGAGGTGGGGTGGTAAAACTGCCAACCAGGCGCGTCAGGGGGAGAGGCCAAGGAAGACGCAGGGAACAGCACGGGGGGACAGCTTGTCCGCAGACAAGTCGCGGACAAACGCCCGAGATCCCCAGACCCGAAACGCAGATGCAGCGCCAACCTTCCCCGTCCACCGCAAGGTGGGGGAGGTCTTTGGCAAAGAGACACGGGGCTGAAGGTTGATCTGATGCGCTGCGTACTGAACCGCAAACGGCCACAGAAAATGGGGAGCAGCCGCATGGATCATGGACGTACGAGCGATGTCCATGACCATGCCAATGCGGCGCTCAACAATCCCATTTTGCTGTGGAGAGGCCGGAAGCGTGAAGGTCTGGCGGATGCCCTGTGCACAACAGAAGGCTCCCTGAAGGGCAGAGAAAAACTCCTCGCCTCTGTCAGAGTGCAGACGCAGAACAGGAAAGTCCGAGCCGAAACTCTGCCTGAGCTGGAGACAAGCTGCGCGGATCCAGTCGATCAATACCTCAGTGACGTCACACTTGCTGCGCAAGGGGAACACCGTGGTGTAACGCGAGTAGTCGTCAACCACCAACTGGAAGTAACGCTCGTGACCCTAGCCACGGACGCGGGCGGGGCCCCACACGTCCATGTGAAGACTCTAAGGCGGAGCCTCTGTCGGAGGAAACTGGGAGGAGTGAGGGGCGACGAGCTGCCGCCCCTCAACGCAGGAAACGCAGGTAGGGTCAGGCCCCGGAGGGAGGGGAGGGAGGGACCGGGGGAGACCAGAGACAAGGACACGGGAGGCCATGCCTCAGAGACGAGGCAGAGAGGTGTGACCAAGGCGGTGGTGCCAGAGGAGAGTCTGGTGGGACAGGAGACGACACGAGCAGGGAGCAGACTGAGGACCAGACCTGGACGCTGCAGCAAACACCTAACTCGACGCAGCTACCTGACCAGACTCAGCAACCGGAGGAGACTCAGTAGTCAGTGTGTACAGGCTCGACCCCGGCCGACGGGTAAACGTGGCCAAGTGTCGGCCCGTCCGAGCACACGTACAGTGGGTCACCCGCTGACTCGCAGGAGTGAACTGGTCAACCCCCCCATTCTGTAGATCAGCACCACTCACCAAGTTCGTAGAGAACGAGGGGAGGTAGAGACCTGACAGGGTGCCAGAGGGGGCCGCCGGACACGGTAAGACAGTGGAGAAGTGGGCAAGGACAGGACCCCGAGAGGGGTCCGCCAGGGAGACCGCAACCGGCCGACTAAGCGGCGTAAGCGTGGTGCGGTCTCGAAAGAAGGAGCGGGAAGCACCCGAGTCAAGGGTGAAGGTGTGTAAGGCCTGAGCCGACGTGGTACCTGAGAGAGCAGACTCACCAGCACCTGGGGCAGCAGACGCACTAGCACCTAGAGGAGCAGCCTCACCAGCACCTAGAGCAGCAGCCTCAATGCCCGGGTCAGGCGGAACACACAGGTAACAGTCACCCTCATCACTAGTAGACACAACATACATGGCAGCAAGAATAGCATGATAATCTAGATCAAAGATAGCAACCCCCGACCTAAGCAGCTCGCCCTAGTGGGGGATGTCAGTGGCGTTATGGAACTGGAGACGCCAAGCGTCCGTCAGGCGGCCGAAGCAGCGCTGGATGGTGTGCGGACCACCGCACGGCTCACCAGTGCGGTCGCCGGTACGCAGGACGTAGGTACATGGACCAGCACCCCCACCCTGCTGACGCGCAGAGTACCACTCACGAAGCTGCTGGGGGGGCGGGGTTTCACGAGTGCGGTGCTGCTGCTGGCAATGACCACCATCGAAGCCGCCCCGCTGCGCAGAGCCACCCTGACTAGCTCCACCTCCTCCGCGGCCACCTCCGCCACCGCCGCCACTGCCTCCTCCTCCGCTCCCACCGCCACCGCCGCCGCCGCCTCCGCCTCCACCGCCGCCACCGAAGCCCCCACCCCCGCCACCACTCCCACCATCACCCCCAATCCCTCCGCCTCCTCCACCGCCACCTCCACCGCCCCCGCGAGCCTGTCCAGCGCCCTTGCCCCCCTTGCCCTTGCTGGTGCGGCGTCGCCCGCTAGGGGCAGACACAGCGCCGACCGACTCGGTGCCAATGAAGTCGACGGCAGCAGCAGAGGCAACAGAGGGCAAAAGGGGGGAGGGGGAGCACCCGTCAAAGACGGGGGCACGAGGGTCACCACGAGAGGCTCCTACAGCGACTGTACTCTTCTCAGCTGTTAGGAGGCGCTCCTCAAGGAGGTCAACGGTGAGTGTGGTGGGGCAAACAGAGAGGAAGTGGTCCCTGACCGAGCGAAGGGAGTCAAGGAGGCGGGTGAATATGTAGTAGAGGGTGATGTACATGGGGGGGGGGGGGGGGTTCTTGGAGGTCAGGAAACAGGTATGGCAGTATGAGGCGGCTAAGGGCAGCAGTGGCAGGGGAAGAGTAGCGTGCAACTACAGCATCGTACAAGGTCTTAGCACTCTTGTACTGACTAAAGTGCGCGCGCTCAGTGGACGGCAAGTGACTACGCACAGCAAGACGGGCAGCAGCATCGTGTGTGGCCCACTGTGAGCGAACAGTGCTGTCAGCATCGGCAGCAGGGGCAGTAGAGGCGCCAGACGTGAGATCGAACAGGGATAGACCGTCCTTCCTATCGCACTGTAGTAAAAGCTGTAGATCATCGACCCAGACCTCAAAGTCAACAGCCCGACCCTCAGCATCAAAGACTAGAACACTAGGGGTAGCCATGACAGCAGTGGCAGCAGGCTAGGGGCAGCAGTAGCAGGCGTGGCTCGGCAGTGCTCTCACCAGGGCTGGTAGGTTGGGGCCGGCAAGCGGTGGGGCAGGGCCGAGGCGCGTCGGCAGGGACAAAGCCGTGACCGCGGCGGCAGCTCCTGCTGTCAGTGGCGGCGGCAGCTGCTGGCGACACGACGGCTACCTCCGCTCAACCTCCCCCAACTGACCCACACCCCTTTCACACACCCCTTGCTGCACCCCTAGCTCCACACCCATGTCACCCACCTAGCGCCACTTCCTCGGCTCCCACACACCCACCCCCCTCAGCGGTAGCTGCAGAAGTGGGAGACGATGGAGGAGGAGGAGCAGGGGACGGCTCACACACCCGCCACCCCCACACCCCAAACGCTGGCGGCGCGGGGTAGAAACGCGGGCAGCTGCTGGGGTGGCGTGCGAGCGGAAGCGGGGCGGCGCGCAGGCCCTTAGGGCGCCTTGACGGGCGACGGGAGGGGGGGGGGGGGGGGGGGGGGGGGGGGGGGGGGGAGGGGGGGGCGACGCGCTGGCCCCCAGGGCGGCGCGGCAGGCGACGGGCAGGGCGGCGCGCAGGCCCCCGGGACACCGCGGCGAGCGACGGGAGGGGACAGCGCGCGGGCCCCCGGGGCGCTTCGACGGGCGACGAGAGGGGGGATGGCGCGCAGGTCGTTGGAACGCCGCGACGGGCAACGGGAGGGGACAGCGCGTGGGCCCCCGGGGCGCTGCGTCGCGCGACGAAACCGCCGCACGCGCACGGGGCACGTGGCGGACAGAAAACCGCCGCACGCCCCGAGCGCGCGGCGGGAAGAAAAAAATAGAAATGCCACGCGCGCAGGGCGCGCGGCAGGCAGAAGACGTCGTGCACCCGAGGCGCGCGACAGGTAGTGTGGTGTGATGCTATCATTCGCATTCACGTCTATCTGCCTCCCAACATATATTCGTGCGTTGCATGCGTGGTGTGAGCTTGTGCAAGAATTTATGTTATTTGGCTTGAGCAGATATCTGAAGTGACTCCTTTGCTCAAGAGCTTTCCGACGAACCAAAAATCGCCGCAATCGGAGCAAGAACGAGAAACATATTATCGCTCCAAGTTTTGATTATGATGCGCCAACTTTGGGAATTTGCGGGTTGACTCAATATGGGGTACAGACTTTTGGGGGTTGGGAAATTCGTCTTTTCTACTGTAGTTGCTGCCAAGTTGTTGGGAGAAACCAAATTGGGTTGGGAAGTGTGACCAACTTCGGTGAGGTGGATTGTGGAGGTTGGGAAAGTGACAAAAGTAAAAGTGGGGTTGCTATAGGGAGGGGATTTGATGTGCTTATGGGGTTTCCTTGGTTGGGGACTCGATCGAGATGTTCCCTCTCGTCCTCCTCTACCCTCTTACCTGGTTTCCAGCTACTCAATCAACCTTGTGTGTTAATGTTGTGAGACTCTTGTGATTGAGTTAAGATTCTACGGCAGCATACCCCCCTGTGCGCCGAAAATTGATAAGTCAAGATATTCTTCATCTCTTGATACGATTCAACTTGGGAATTGTAGCTACGCTCTAGAGCTACAACATATCCAAAATTGGTGAAGTTTTAACGGTGCGTTTTCGTCGACGACGTCTCTTGTGCGCGCGACATTTCTGTCCAGAAATCTATGTTGAGTTACTAGAGTTTAGTAGGCTTAGGAGCCATGGTTTAGGAGTGACTTAGTGGTGAAGTTCGAGGGTGTAAGGAAAATGTTGAGAGAGTTTAGAAGGAAAATGTTGAAACTAGAAAGGAGGGGGATACAAGTAGTAAGCCCTAAAAGGGTTATACTCACTTTTGAGTACCCCACTACAGACTAGACATGCATTATAATCTGACAATCTAAGCCAAGGCACCTAATCTTCGTAGACTCCGTCCTTAGTCTGTAACAAGTGGTATCAGAGCGGATTAAGGCCCTTGTGGGGAGTTTACCGAAGTGTGAAGTGCAATTCTGGAGGTTGCATGTGACTTCCGCTAAGAAGAAACTCAGCCGAAATTTCGCTGGTGCCGACACTTGTGAAAATTTTGTGGATCTACATTGTGACCAGCAAAGGGGGGAACCAAAACCTGTGATTGGGAGCAGAGGAAATGAGTCAAGGGAGTGGGGATTCAGCTGAGAAGAGGAATGAGCCGCCACCATCCAAGATCAAGGCATTCGATGGCTCCATATATGAGGAATGGAGCGGGCGGATGCGGAGTGCGTTTAAGCGCTACAAGCTGCTGAAACTTGCAATGGGTGAGGAGAAGATGCCAGGGGAAGGCGACGCCCGCGATCGGTGGATTGAGAAGAGCGCGGTGTTGTACGACCTAATCCTTCAATCGGTCAACAACGACATGTTCCAGCACATCAAGGACTTGGTGGAGCTCGATGATTCGGGACCGAAGGCGTGGAAGCTGCTGCGCGACGTGATACAGCCCAACACGCTGCCGATGGTGATTGTGTTGGAGAAGGAGCTAGGTGCCTTTTCCATGCGACCGGGTGATGATGTGAAGCCAGTTCTTGACAAGATCAAGGACACCTATGCGAGGATGGCAGCGGCGGGCAGCAAGGTGTCGCAAATGCAGCAGTGCACCAAGATCATCTCGGTGCTTGACAGCACATGGGACAATCTCATCCCCACCCTCAACACTCAGTAGGACCAGTGGACACCTGAGTGGCTACGGCAGCAGATTTTGCAGGAGGATTTCCGCAGGCACCACACGGGAGGCGTTGCTGCCAACAAAACTGCTGAGGGGTATGCAGCTGCAGGAGGCAGCAGAGAAAGAGGGGGTGGGAGAGGCCGAGGCCGCGGGAGAGGCTTTAGCAGAGGGAGAGGCCGAGGTGACTACAATGAGGGGCATGGGAGCTCTGGTGGTAGGGAGAGCACCCGAATGGAGGGTGCGTGCTGGTACTCCAAGAAGGTTGGACACCCATGGTTCAAGTGTTTCAGCCAGCCTGAGGGATGGGCGCCCCCAGGCATGAAGCCGTGAAGTGGTGAACGTGCACGAGGTGCCGCTGTGCAAGGTTCAGGGGCACAAGGTGATGATGCACAAGGTAAAGCCGACCCTGGGATGTTCCTCATGGTTGAGGATGTGCAAGGGAGTGAGGGTGATGTGGGCTCGGTTGGGAAGGTTGTGATGCACCCCCTCACTCACTGGGTGATCGATTCAGGTTGCACAAGTCACATGACACCGAGGGCAGATTTGCTTGATGAGGTAAAGCCCCTGGGAAGATCAAGTTTGTGGCTGCGGCTTCTGGTGCTTTGCTCCCTGTGATTAGTGTTGGGAATGCCAAGGTAATGGGAGCCAATGAGGGGCTAGTGGGGTTGGGGAATGTGCTACTGGTTGAAGGTCTATCCACTAACCTTCTCTCTGTGCGCCGGCTGCAGAAAAGTAAGGCCAAAGTTACATTCGGCCCAACCAGCTACCCTGCAAAGCTTGGGAAGTTGCTGCTGTGGGATTTGAAGGAGAAGAGCAGCTACATCAAGGACTTGTGGCAGCTGCCCATCATCCCTTGGAATGTAAAACCACCAGCAATGGCAACGGCAGCGGCAGCGGCTAAAGGAACTGCGGGAGGAGAGGAGACTACACCAAATGCTGGGGCCTTGGGTGCAGTCAAGAAGGTGCAGCAGCCACAGCAGCCACATGGTGAGGTGCTTGCTGGTGTGGATGCGAGAGCTGCATGGGCAAAGGCTTCACCTGAGAGTGTTGAAGCCGATCGTGAGACATGGCACAAAAGGATGTGTCATGTGAACTTTCCAGTGCTGCAGAAGTTGGTGAAGGATGGGAGCTTGAAGAAGCTAGAGGTGAAAGGGACTGTGAGGATCTAGGATCGAGCTCAGAAATGAGAGTTTGAATTGAATTGAATGATCACGTGGGTACAAGACGAGGCTATATATAGGCTCGACACAAGGCCCCGTAACCAGGTGTTACGCGAAGGTTCCGCGGGTCGCGAAGCGTCCAGAACAGATCCTTTCCGAATTCGGTAGAAGGCAATTCGGTGGCAACCGAAAAGCCAGAATTCGGTGCACGCAACCTGTTAGAGACTCAGGACGGAGTCTATGAAGATTAGTAGCCAAAATATCTCAACATCGTTGGGCCTAGTTTCTGAACAGAAAAGTCGAGTTCACAAGAAACGCCGTCGACGAAAAGTTCACAGTCAAAACTTCATCAAACTCGAATATGTTGTAGCTCTACTCCGTGGCTACAATTCCCAAGTTGCTTCATGCGAAAAGATGGAGTATTTCTTGAGCTATCAATTTCGGCGCACTAGGGGGTATGCTGCCATAGAATCTTAACTCAATCACAAAGTTCACACAAGAGAATTGGAGTAGCACTAAACCAGGTGGAAGGGATGAGAAGGACGAGAGGGAAGGTCCCAAGAGAGTCCCCAACCAAGGAAACCCCATGCCATACAATTCCCTTCCCCATAGGCAACCCAACTTTGACCTTTGTCACTATCCCAACCTCCACAATCCACCTCAACCCAACTTGGCCACACTTGCAAACCTGGTTTGGTTTCTCCCAACCAATTGGCAGCAACTACAGTAGTAGTGACGAGTTTCCCAACCCCCAAAAGTCTGTACCCCATATTGAGTCAACCCCACAACTCTCCAAGGTCACCACAACCAAATTATCAAAAGCATACGAACTCCAACGTTCGTAACTTTCTTGTTCGTGCTCCGATTGAAATGATTCTTGGTTCGTCGGAAAGCTCTTGAGCAGTGGAGTCACTTCAGATATCTGCTCAAGCCAAATAACATTCACACACACTCAGAAAATCCAAACCACAGAAAACACAAATTCTTGCGCACGCTCATTTCACACATGCAACGCACGAACACATGATGGGAGGCAGACAGACGTGAATGCAAATGATAGCATCACATAATAAACTCCCCCTCTGGCTGCCAACCATCATCCCACATGCCATAGCTCAAGCATGCACCCTCAATGCACACTCATCCCAGCAAGCTTCATGCCCTTCCAATGCTCAGATTCAGCCAGGCGCTTGGTGAGAATGTCAGCCGCCTGCTGATGGGTCTTCACAATCTCCAGCCGTACCTCCTTGTCCAGGAGCCTTCTCACCCAGTGCCACTTAGGCCTGATGTGTTTGGTCAGCCCATGAAGACAAGCATTCTTCGCTAGCTTCACCGCCGACTCATTGTCACAGAAAATCACAGTCGGCTCCCTCTGACCAACTCCAATCTCCTCCAACAAACGCCTCAGCCAAACCACCTCCTTTGCCCCATGATGCAGGGCCATGTACTCTGTCTCACACGAGGACTGCCCCACTTCATTCTGCTTCTTACTGCGCCAGCTCACTGCACCACCTCCGAACAGGCACACATAGCCTCCAATGCTGGTGCCATCCGCTTTCACCGAGTTGAAGCTAGCGTCAGTGTAGCAGGTCAGGAGCATCTCCCCCTTGCTCAAACCAGCTGCACCCCTCTGCAGCCTCTGCCTCACAGCACTGTACTCCAAACCCACTGATGCCGTTGCACTCACATAGTGGACCAACCTCTTGGCCGCTTCCAGCTGCTCATGACTGGGGCGTGAAACCACACTGGCAAGCCTGGATGTTGCAAAGGCAATGTCAGGCCGTGTGTGGTTAGCCGCATAGCTGAGTGCCCCAACCATGGAATGAAAAAGTTTCCTGTCACTCTCACCCACCACCTCCTCATCAGCACAGGGCTCCACAGTGAACCCCGAAGGTAGTGGGGTGGCTGGCTTTCCTCCATCTTGCAGCCCATACTTCTTAGCCAGCCCCTCACAATACTTTCTCTGGTGCAACCTCAACACTCCCTTGTCAAGGTCCCTCTCCCAAGGTTGTACTTCACATCTCCCATCTTGGAGCACTTGAACTGCATCTCCAGCATTTCCTCCATATGCTCAATCATTGCAGACGACTCAGAGAAGAGCAGGATGTCGTCCACATACACCAGGAGCATGAGAAACTGCTCCTTCTCCTGCAGCAGGAACAAGCTGTGATCACACTCACTCTTCTTGAAACCCCCAGCCAGCAGAGTCTCCTCTAACTTGTGGTACCATGCACGAGGAGCCTGCTTCAGGCCATAGATGGCCTTCTTCAGCCTGCACACCCTGCCGCTCCCATCATCCAAACCCTCAGGCTGTAACATGTACAGCTCCTCCAGAATGATCCCATTGAGGAAGGCGGTGGTGATGTCCATTTGCTTCACCTGCCATCCACGGTTTGCTGCCATTGCCAATGACACCCGAAGTGTTGTGCCTTTCCCCACAGGAGCATAGAGCTCGTTGAAGTCCTTTCCCTTTGTCTGCTGAAACCCCTTAGCCACAAGCCTTGACTTGTAGCGGGTCAGCGCCCATCGGGTCCGTACTTATGCCTGAAGATCAGCTTAGAAGAAATGGCCTTCTTCCCAGGTGGCAGCTCACACAGCTCCCACGTCTCATTCTCCAGCAGAGAGTCATACTCCTCCTTCACACTCTGCTTCCACTTCTCAGCGTCGGGCCCGCTCAATGCCTCGGCTAACGTCTTGGGCTCAGGGACGGCTGCCCAGTAGCAGTGTGCTATCTCATCCTCATCACACTGCTCAGCCACACTCCCAGCCCGTACCACCTTTGGCTTGCCAAAGCTCGGATAGGTCAGCCGGTTAGGAGGGCGCACTTCCCTCCGGGGACGGTCAGCCGGACGCGCGGCACCTTGTGGAGCAACTTGCTGCTGCTGCTGTGGCTGCTGCTGCTGCTGCGGCTGCTGCTGCTGCTGCTGCTGCTCCTCCACCTCAGGTTCACCCCCATCCTCAGTCACCCCAGAAATCTCCTCCTCTGAGACAGTGACCTGCACTTGCCTCGAAGGCCGCTGCACCTCATTAGCCTCAATGATCAGCGGTGTAGTGGGAAGCTTCTGCTGCTGCTGCTTCCACTCCTTGTAGTACAAGGACTCAAGGAACTTCACATCCCTCGACACAGTCAGCTGCTGGCTGGTCAAGTCCCAAATCAGCCAGCCCTTGTGATCCTTAGCAAGCCCCAAGTGCACACCCCATCTCCCAGAAGCTTCCAGTTTTCCCCTCTTCTCCTTAGGCACATGAAACACCACCATACAGCCATAAGTTCTCAGCATGTTGACTGCAGGCACACTCCCATACCACTTGGTGTAGGGGACCCATTGCTTGTCCCCCACAGTCGCCAGCACCCGGTTCTTCACAACAACGACCTGCCGCAGTGCTGTCACCCAAAACGGATCCGGCAGCCCTGCACGCCCAAGGAGAGTGCGAGCACCTTCCTGCAGGGTCCGGTTGAACCGCTCAGCCACGCCATTCTGCTGAGGGTTGTAAGGCACTGTGAGCTGATGCTGGATCCCCTTCCGCTTCAGCTCCTTCTCAAAATCAGCGCCGATGTGTCGGAAACCTCCTTGCTCTCTCCCGGCTAGCTCACTGCCCACCCTGCTACCCTTGCTCCTGCCCACACATCCCTCCTCTCCTCTTTGTTCCACCCGCCCCATCTCTACTCATATTGCCCCTTGACGCTCTCCCTTCACCCTTGCCTTGCCTTCAATGACTCCCCCCCCCCCTTGTTCTCCTTTCTCTGTATTGCTCTGCTACCCCACTTTCTGCTTACCCTTATCCTTCTTCATTTCCTTCTCAGCCCCTTCCTCTAATCCATCGGACTGCAGATATGGCTTCGCTAAGAAACTGCTTATCTCGAGAAGAATTCACAGTAAAATGCGAAAACAATCACGTAGTGGCAGTCCCATGGCCCAGGCACCTCTAATATTGCACCCTCCCCCTTAGCCTAGCTAAGCATAGCTACCAACAGATGAGTGCTAGCAGCTCAGCTTCGCCACCCTTGCAGCTACCCTGCCTTCTTCCAGCTGGCGGGTGTGACTTCCAGCTTCCCCTGGACTCGGTGTCTGCACACAAGCAAGAAAACAAACACATGCATCCCATCAAACCCCACCCCCCCTTTCCGCCACGTAAGCTTGCCAACCCTTCTCCCAGCCAGCCACAGGTTCGTCCCAACCTTCTCCCCCTGCCTGCAACTGCCGAGTTGCCCTCCACCTCCTGCGATCGCTTCTACACCCCGTTATCCACTTCCTCGACTATATACAAATGTACACATTATTCCTCCTTGCCTCCATTACAGCCCCTCCTTTACTTGTCAGCGTTCTTTAGGATTTTCCCTCAAGAACTCTGACAGCTGTCGGAAACCTCCTTGCTCTCTCCCAGCTAGCTCATTGCCCACCCTGCTACCCTTGCTCCTGCCCACACATCCCTCCTCTCCTCTTTGTTCCACCCGCCCCATCTCTACTCATATTGCCCCTTGACGCTCTCCCTTCACCCTTGCCTTGCCTTCAATGACTCCCCCCCCCCCCCCTTGTTCTCCTTTCTCTGTATTGCTCTGCTACCCCACTTTCTGCTTACCCTTATCCTTGTTCATTTCCTTCTCAGCCCCTTCCTGCCCCCTCCCGTGACGCATCGCCGCCGCCCTCGCACGCGTCACGGGACCAGAGGGGTTTCCCTTGCCTATCTCCGAGCGAATCCTCGCCACATTGGTCACGTGATCGGACACCTGCTTGTCCTTACCATCCTCCAGTATGATCACCCCCGACGGCTTGACTTCCTTGACTGCCCACCGTTGCTGTGATAGCCCCACATCCAGGGCGTGCTGCCGCTGCCGCCTCAGGTACACCTCCTCCCCTTCCTGCACCCCTGCATTCTTTTTCCTGCCCTTTACTTCTTGCCGCTGCTTGTACCTCTCAATGTCCCGCAGCTGAGCAACGTGCAGATTCTCCATGGCTGCGGGCAGCAGCCGCCGTAGGTAGGCTGCTCGCGCGTCGGCTACTGCAACCCATTTCTCTGCCGATCCTGTGGTCACCACGTCCAGGAGGAGCTTAGGTGCCCCCACTGGCATCACTGGCTCCTTACCAAACAGCAGGTAATACGGCGACACATCCTTGAGTGCTGCCTGCTTGCTAAACCGGTACCCAGCCATAACCCAGCAGAGCCTTTTGTCCCAATCCCGCTTATGCTCCTCACCGTAAGCCCTTAACCCTCTCTTCACCGTCTGCACCAGCCGCTCGGTCAACCCATCACTCTGCGGATGATAACGTGACGTGCAGCGGTGCCTGATCCCTGTTGCCCTGAGCAGCTCATCGAACGCTCCTTTAAATTCTGTGCCTTGGTCCGTCAGCACCTCCCCGCATGCCCCCAGACGTGTGATCACCATTTCCTCAAACGCTTCTGCCACCGCCTCTGCCGTTTTGTGCACTAAGGGTTTGGCTTCTGCCCATTTACTCACGTGTTCCACCATCAGCAGTATGTAACGCCTTCCTTTCGTGCTGAGTGGCAGCTCCCCCGCAATGTCAAGCGACCACCTATAGCCCAAGCTCACCACCGGCAACGGTTGTAGCTCTGCCTTTTCCCGTTCCAGCACCGCCCTGTTCCGGCCGCATGCCTCGCATTTCCATACCCAGTCCTTAACCTGCTTGCGCAGGCCTGCCCACCACCATCCGGTTTGCACCAGCTGCTGCGTTCTTAGTGGCCCGTAATGGCTCAACTTCTCGTGTACCTCCTTGATAATGCCTTCCCTCTCCTCTGGTGCGGGCACGTGCTTCCAGCCTTCTCCTGTCCTTAGCTGCACTTGCCCCTTGAACCAGCGGTAAAACTCCCCTCGTGCTCTTACTCTGGCTGTCTCCGCTCCTGCCTCTGTTGTTGCCCCCTGAATCCAAGCTAGCGCTGCCTTGTCTTCCCATATGTCTGCAGGTCCGCCGCGCCCTTCTCCCCACTGTCCCCCTTGGTCTGCTTCCTTGGCCAGCGCCATTAGGCACGCTGAGGGCTGCATCACCGGCGGGTTTCTCGAGAGCCCGTCAACGTGCTGCATGGTTTTCCCCGGCCTATGCCTAATCTCGAAGTCGTACTCTTGGAGTTTCATTGCCCACCGCGCGTTTCTGCCCGTCAAATCCGACGTCTGCATGAGCCACAGCAGGGGTTGGTGATCCGTCACCAGGGTAAACTTCCTCCCGTGTAGGTACACCCGGAAGTGCTTAACTGCCCACACTACTGCTAACCCCTCTCCCTCGTACGATGAGTAGTTGCTCTCCGCTGCATTGCAGCTGCGGCTTGCGAAGGCCACTACCTTCTCCACCTCCCCCTTCATCTGCGCCAGGACTGCACCCATGCCCACGCTGCTCCAGTCGGTGTAGAGCACGTAAGGCAGATCAGCTCTGGGTAGCTCCAGCACTGCTCCATTCTTTACGGCGCCCATGAGATCCTGCACGGCCATCTCCTGGTCTGGTCCCCACTCCCACTTGCAATCCTCCCTCAATAGCTGATTCAGCGCTTGTGCTCGGCTGCTGAAGTTTGGCACAAACTTCCTGTAATAGTTGAGGAAGCCCAGCAGTGCGCGCAGGGTACTCCTGTCCTTCGGTGTTGACACGCGATCCAGCACCTCCACCTTCGCCTTCTGTATGCCGATCCTCCCCCCTGCCACTTCGAATCCTAGGTACGCCACCGTGCTCTGGCCAAATTTACACTTCCCTGGGTGACAGGTCATCCCGGCGTTCTGTATCGCACTCAGGACCGCCTCAACATCCCTCGTATGCGCGCTGCTGTCCCTGCTGAACACGATCACGTCGTCGATATAGCAGGCGGCATTCGGCACGTCGCGCAGAATCTGATCCATAATGCGCTGGAATTCCGGCGAGGCCGATTTCAACCCAAATGGCATCGTGTTCCATTCATATTGCCCATCCGGCCCGTGGAAGGCGGTCTTCTTCCGGTCAGCTTCTATGATGGGTATCTGGTTGAACCCCTGCCGCAGATCCAAGGTGGAGAAGACTGCCGCTGCCGCCAACCTGTCGAATAGCTCATCTGGCGTGGGCGTTTGATACCGTTTCATCACCGTCACCTTGTTGAGCCCGCGGTAATCCCCGCACATTCGCTTCGACAGCACTTGCCCTGTGAGGTCTGTCCTAGCAGCTACTACCGTGGCTGCTGCGTATTCCGAGTTGGACTTCCGTATGAACCCAGCTTCCATCAGCTCCTGGCATTTCTCTGTGCAGATCTGTAACTCTTCTGCTGTCATCCTCCGCCGCCGCTGGTATACTGGAATCTCCGTGGTTAACTCAATGTTGACCTCCGCCATGTTGCACCTGCCCACTTCCTTCAGCGTGTATGCGAACGCCTGCCGATACTTTGCAAGCACCTTCCTTAGTTCTGCCGCGTCCACTTCGGTGACGCCATCTCCGATCTCCCACTGGTGCTCTGCAGCCGCTGATGCCGCTGGCTCCTTCTCCCTCGTCCCCCGCGCTAACCCTTCCGCCTCAGCTGGCTCCGTCGGCTGGCCCTGTGCCTTCTCCCGCGACCGTTCTCCCTCTGTCTTCGCCTCCGCTCCTACCTCCTTCGTTGCCGCCATCAAGGCGAACTCCCGCTCATAGCTCTCCCTACTCCGCTGCCTCTCGATGGCCTCCTCCACCCAGTCCAAGTCCTCTCGCTTCTTGTCCACGGCTGCCTCTTCCCGAGCGGCTGGCAGCTCGATCTGGGTCTGTTCTGCATATACCGCTGGTACTTCGTCCTCCTCTTCCCACGGATATACCCACCTCTTCTCCAGTGGATGCCCCAACTGGTGCTGGACCCTATCATTCGCGTACATCTCTCCCAGCATGGCCCTGGCGAGGGCTTCTTTAGCAACCGAGCGCTCCGTGGGTGGCTGCACTGCTGCCGCCTTGTCTCGTTTGCGCTCCCACCGAAGCTGTGAGTGATACATCCGTATCGTCGCCACCAGCCAGTGCATGACGTTCAAATCCATGGCTCTCCCCAGAGCCCGCCTCCTCGCCGTTTCTGTGACCTCTGGATGCGCGGTTGCATCTTCCATGAAGCCCATGGCCAATTCTCGCTCTAGCGCTGTCGGTTCCTGCCATTCTCCCGCTGTACAGTCATACACCATTCCTGGCCCCGGGTCTTCCCCGTGCATCTTAAAGGCCGCTGCACCCTCGTATGACACGAACGTGGGCCAAGCCCGCCGCGGCTTTCCTATCTCATTGCACGCAAATTGCGTCGGATGATCCGGCCGTGTCACTGGTGCGGGCATCCTCCCGACTTCAAGGACGTCTTCCACCAACAATGGCACGGGGCGTTCCATCAGCGACAAGCGATACTGCAGGGCTGCACTCGTTACTCCATTCGTCCAGTAGCGGCGCACCCTATGCGCTCGGCTGCCCGTCTGCGCCCCATCCACTACAATCCCCGGGCCGAGTACCCCCGTCACTTCCTCATGTGCCACTTGGATCTGCTCCCGCACACCCCCCTCCATGTCCACGTTCTCCACGATGTAGAGCACTTCCCCCTGCACCCGCTTGAGAATTCGCAGCACTCGCACTAACTCCCTGAAAAGGCTGCTCCTTTCGTCCCTCATGCCTCTGCCTGCCCCTGCCCGTGAATATCCTTGACACTCCCATCCCGCAATGACCACATCAATCTTCCCCCATCCCCTTATGGTCTGCTCCGTCACCATCCGTATGTCGCAGGCCTGAGTGTGCGTGCTTTGCTCCAACGCCAAAGCCGTCAGCTGGTGCGGGTATCTCTTTTGCAGCTGCTCCGCGTGATTCCATGCCATCTTCACCGACTCTGTGTCTGACTCCACCAGTATCCACTTCTCCACGTAGGCCCCGGCCTTTAGGACTGCTGCTAAGCCCGTGCCGATGCCGCCAAAGAGCTCCAATACCACTGTGGGACCCAGTAGCTTCTTAGTGTCCGTGCATAACTGCCTCAGGTCTCCTTCGTCCTCGTCAGTCCCCTCCGCTGGTGTACGCATCCCCGCGGCTTGCTGCCAGGAAGGTACTCCTAGCTCTTCGCGCAATTCTGCTTCGGTGCACTGGTAAGCTTCCCTCGGCTCTCTCCTCACGAAGCGCACTGGCAACGTGCCAATGGGGCCATCATCCTTCCAGTAGTGTACGCGATACTGCATCTTCTCCTCCCACATGCAGATTGTCGAGCCGATGCCAAAGAGATACTCCACTCCTATGAGCAGATCAAAGTCCAATGAGTCCGACACTCCGCAGTGCACCCTCAGCGTGCACTCCTCTGGTGTGCCCGGATTCAGCACCAAGGCCATGGACTGCCGCGTTTTATGCATCCACTTCGCCTCTCCTCCCTCCGCCGTCATAAGCAGGTAGCCCTCCGGTATCAGTCGCTCAGCCTTGTCCAGTTGCAGCTTCTCCGCCAATTGCTTGCCGATTAGTACATGTGCAGCTCCCGTATCCACTATGGCTCTCTGGGCTCGTAGCCCCCCAACCGTGATTGCCCCCGGTTCGATCGTCAGCACCGTGGCCTGACAGATCATGCGATCGCGCGGATGCCGAAACGCCGCTCCTTCTCTGTCCTCGGTTGCGCTTGCCCTCCTCCTCGGGCCATCTTCCCGCATTTCGTCCTCCCTGAAGAGCTGTCTGCGCGCGCCGCTCCTTAGGCCTAGCTCCTCTCGCTCCCGTGCGGGTTGCGCCATTAGCATGAACTCTGGCTCTTCCGAGTCTTCCTCTTCCTGCGCCACCATCGCCGGCTGCTTCTCCTCCACTGCTTCTAGCTCTGCTAATTGCGCCCGCAGCCGTGCCATGACGGCTTGCCGATCTTCACCTCCCTCCACTCCTCGCCTGTCCCTGCGGTTTGCGTAGCAATCTGCCTCCCGATGCCCCTTCCTTCCACAGCGTGCGCACACTGGGGCCCCCGGACAGTCCCGTCGCAAATGCTCGCGACTCCCGCAGAGCGAACAGGCTGCTGGGTTCCGGCAGTCCCGGCGCAGATGTCCCGGCTGCCCACAGTTGTGGCAACGTCGGGTCTCTTCCCTTCCCCTTTCCTCCACCTCCTGATGCGCGGACGTGGCTGCCCACGCCGGCCGTCTCCTCTCGGATCCCCGATCCACCGTTCTCTCGACCTCGTAGAGCCTGCGTCCCGTCTCCACTCGTTTGACGATTTCGTACGCCTCCTTCAGCGTCGCTTCCGCGCCCAACTCGAACACCCTCACTTCCACGTCCTGCCGCAGTGGTTGACTGAGGCCATGGACAAACTTGCCGATCAGCCGGCCCTGGTCTCCACAGTTCATGTCCTCCCCCAATTCCACCAGCCTCCCGTAGTAGGCCAGCAGCGATTCTCCCTCTCGCCTTCTGAACGACCGGAACTCGACCACTCGCTCTGCCGTCTGCGCCGGAAATTGCTCTCGCAACATTGCTAGGAACCTTGCCGTAGGATCCCTTTCGCCCGGGGCCCGTCCTGCCGCCCACTCCAGCAGCTCCTTGCGAGATATGCGGTAATAGGTCTCTGCCTCCCCGGTCAACGTATTTGCTAGCCCTCGGAAGAACTCCTCCGGGTCCAGCTGATCCTTCGCCCATCGCGCTTGCAGATTCTCCAACTGCATGATGTAGTTCTTCAGGCTTGGACCTCTTCGAGCATCGCCGGAGAATCTCTCCGGCACTTCGATCTTTGGCAGCTGAGTGTACTTCCAGCGCTGCATCATCGTCTCGTCTTCCGTGCCTTGCCACGAGGCGCTGCGCTGATATCCCACCGGTCCGCCCATTTGCGACTGCGGTCGCGCCGGCGGCCCTTGCGCTCCCTCCGACCCAGTTGGCGCGTTGCCCCCGCCTCCTGCGCTTCCGATCTGAGCACCTCCCCTGGGGCCGGTTGCTCCTTCACTAGGCCCAGTCTGGCCTTCCGCATCTCCGCCTCCCGGCGGCAGATCATTCTCCCGCTGATTCCCGTCTCCTCCCCTCATCCTCTCGTCCTGTCCTTTCGTTGCTCTGACTACTTCTATCCACCTTCCTGACCGCAATCGCATTCGGACTGCGTGATTGTAGGAAAAGCCCTTCCTCTAATCCATCGGACTGCAGATATGGCTTCGCTAAGAAACTGCTTATCTCGAGAAGAATTCACAGTAAAATGCGAAAACAATCACGCAGTGGCAGTCCCATGGCCCAGGCACCTCTAATATTGCACCCTCCCCCTTAGCCTAGCTAAGCATAGCTACCAACAGATGAGTGCTAGCAGCTCAGCTTCGCCACCCTTGCAGCTACCCTGCCTTCTTCCAGCTGGCGGGTGTGACTTCCAGCTTCCCCTGGACTCGGTGTCTGCACACAAGCAAGAAAACAAACACATGCATCCCATCAAACCCCACCCCCCCTTTCCGCCACGTAAGCTTGCCAACCCTTCTCCCAGCCAGCCACAGGTTCGTCCCAACCTTCTCCCCCTGCCTGCAACTGCCGAGTTGCCCTCCACCTCCTGCGATCGCTTCTACACCCCGTTATCCACTTCTTCGACTATATACAAATGTACACATTATTCCTCCTTGCCTCCATTACAGCCCCTCCTTTACTTGTCAGCGTTCTTTAGGATTTTCCCTCAAGAACTCTGACAGATGAACTCTCCTCCGTTGTCAGTGCGGATCACCTTTACCTTGTGTCCGCTCTCCCTTTGTGCTCTCGGCATCCACTCCTTAAGAACAGCCGCTGCCACCTCCCCCTTAGTCTTGAGAGGGTACACCCACACCGCACGTGTGTGGTCGTCCACAATTGTCAAGAAGTAGCGGCTGCCCGAGAGAGAAAGGGCCCTCGTGGGGCCCACCACATCCATGTGCACTAGTGCAAGTGGTGCCTTGGCTGGTCCTGTGCTGCTGCTGAAGGGAAACTTCGTGAATTTGGTCTCAAGGCAGGCAGGGCAGCTCCCAATCTCCTTTGCTCCCCTTTTCACCTCCAGCCCCTTCAAGCACCCATCCTTAACCAACTTCTGCAGCATAGGAATGTTCACATGGCACAGCCTCTCATGCCACGTCTCCCAATCAGCCTCACCACTCTAAGATGAAGCCTTTGCCCATGTCGCATCCACACCAGCAAGCACCTCACCATGTGGCTGTTGTGGCTGCTGCACCTTCTTGATTGCATCCAGGGCCCCATCAGTTGGTGCAGTCTCCTCTCCTCCCGCAGTTGCCTTAGCCGCTGCCGCTGCCTTTGCTGTTGCTGGAGGTTTCCCATTCCAAGGGATGATGGGCAGCTGCCACAGGTCCTTGATGCAGCTGCTCTTCTCCTCCAGATCCCACAGCAGCAACTTCCCAAGCTTTGCACGGCAGCTGGTTGGGCCGAACGTAACTTTGGCCTTGCTTTTCTGCAGCCGGCGCACAGAGAGGAGGTTAGCGGATAAACCTTCAACCAACAGCACATTTCCCAGCCCCACAAGCCCCCCATTAGCTCCCATAACCTTGGCATTCCCAACACCAATCACAGGGAGCAAGGCACCTGAAGCGGCAGCCACAAACTTTATCTTCCTTGGGGGCTTCACCTCATCAAGCAAATCTGCCCATGGAGTCATGTGACTCGTGCAACCTGAATCGATCACCCAGTGAGTGAGGGGGTGCATCACAACCTTCCCAACTGAACCCACATCACCCCCACTCCCTTGCACATCCTCAACCATGAGGAACATCCCAGGGTCGGCTTTACCTTGTGCACCATCACCTTGTGCACCTGATCTTTGCACAGCGCCACCGCGTGCACGTTCACCACTTGGCGGCTTCATGCCTAGAGGCGCCCATCCTTCAGGCCGGCTGAAACACTTGAACCATGGGTGTCCAGCCTTCTTGCAGTACCAGCACGCACCCTCCATTCGGGTACTCCCCCTGCCACCAGAGCTCCCATGCCCCTCATTGTAGTCACCTCGGCCTCTCCCTCTGCCAAAGCCTCTCCCACGGCCTCGGCCTCTCCCTCCCCCTCTTCCTCTGCTGCCTCCTGCAGCTCCATACCCCTCAGCAGTTTTGTTGGCAGCACCACCTCCCGTGTGGCGCCTTCGGAAGTCCTCTTGCAAAATCTGCTGCCGTAGCCACTCAGGCGTCCACTTGTCCTGCTGAACGTTGAGGGTGGGGATGAGGTTGTCCCACGAGTTGTCGAGCACCGAGATGATCTTGGTGCACTGTTGCATCTGCGACACTTCGCTGCCCGCCGCTGCCATCCTCGCATAGATGTCCTTGATTTTGTCAAGGACCGGTTTCACATCATCTCCCGGTTTCATGGAGAGGGCAGCCAACTCCTTCTCCAACACAATCACCATCGGCAGCGTGTTGGGCTGAATCACGTCGCATAGCAGCTTCCATGCCTTTGGTCCGGAATCATCCAACTCCACCAAATCTTTGATGTGCTGGAACATGTCGTTGTTGACCAATTGGAGGAGGAGGTCGTACAGCACCGCGCTCTTCTCAATCCACCGATCGCGGGCATCTCCTTCCTCCGGCATCTTCTCTTCTCCCATTGCAATTTTCAGTAGCTTGTAGCGCTTGAAGGCGCTCCGTATCCGCCCACTCCATTCCTCATAGTTGGAGCCATCCAATGCCTCAATCTTGGATGGTGGTGGCTCACTCTTCTTCTCAGCTGCTTCTCCACTCCCTTGACTCATCTCCTCTTCTCCCAATCAGAGGTTTCAGCTCCCCCTTTTGCTGGTCAAAATGTAGATCCACACAATCTTCACAAGTGTCGGCGCCAACGAAATTTCGGCAGAGTTTCCCCTTAGCGGAAGTCACATCCAACCTCCAGAACTCCACTTAGGCACGCCCACAGGCCATGGTGGGTCTAGGAGGGTCTTCACACTTCAGTAGACTCTCCACAAAGTCCTTAATCCGCTCTGATACCACTTGTTAGAGACTCAGGACGGAGTCTATGAAGATTAGTAGCCAAAATATCTCAACATCGTTGGGCCTAGTTTCTGAACAGAAAAGTCGAGTTCACAAGAAACGCCGTCGACGAAAAGTTCACAGTCAAAACTTCATCAAACTCGAATATGTTGTAGCTCTACTCCGTGGCTACAATTCCCAAGTTGAATCATGCGAAAAGGTGGAGTATTTCTTGAGCTATCAATTTCGGCGCACTAGGGGGTATGCTGCCATAGAATCTTAACTCAATCACAAAGTTCACACAAGTTCACACAAGAGAATTGGAGTAGCACTAAACCAGGTGGAAGGGAGGAGGAGGACGAGAGGGAAGGTCCCAAGAGAGTCCCCAACCAAGGAAACCCCATGCCATACAATTCCCTTCCCCATAGGCAACCCAACTTTGACCTTTGTCACTATCCCAACCTCCACAATCCACCTCAACCCAACTTGGCCACACTTGCAAACCTGGTTTGGTTTCTCCCAACCAATTGGCAGCAACTACAGTAGTAGTGACGAGTTTCCCAACCCCCAAAAGTCTGTACCCCATATTGAGTCAACCCCACAACTCTCCAAGGTCACCACAACCAAATTATCAAAAGCATACGAACTCCAACGTTCGTAACTTTCTTGTTCGTGCTCCGATTCAAGTGATTCTTGGTTCGTCGGAAAGCTCTTGAGCAGTGGAGTCACTTCAGATATCTGCTCAAGCCAAATAACATTCACACACACTCAGAAAATCCAAACCACAGAAAACACAAATTCTTGCGCACGCTCATTTCACACATGCAACGCACGAACACATGATGGGAGGCAGACAGACGTGAATGCAAATGATAGCATCACATAACACAACCTAGCTCGGTGCTATAACTATAATAAAATATAAGAAAGCACCTAGCCTAGGAAATCAAGCAATTCATGCATGCATATAATTATCCTATGCTAGAAATAGCATAACAAAGTAAGGGCAAGCAAGCATAGCTGGCATAAGCCGTCGTACTCTCACAGGAACAGCAAAGGAGATTGGGAGCTTCCCTACATGCCTTGAGACCAAATTCACAAAATTTCCCGTCTGTAGCAGCACGAGACCAGCCAAGGCACCACTCGCGCTTGTGCACATGGATGTGGTGGGCCCACAAGGGCCCTTTCTCTCTAGGGCAGCCGCTACTTCTTGACCATTGTGGACGACCACACATGTGCGGTGTGGGTTTACCCTCTGAAGACTTAGGGGGAGATGGCAGCGGCTGTTCTTAAGGATTGGATGCCGAGAGCTCAAAGGGAGAGCGGTCACAAGGTGAAGGTGATCCGCACTGACAACGGGGGAGAAATCATTGGCGCTGATTTTTAAGCGGTGCTGTAGAAGAAGGGGATCCAGCATCAGCTCACGGTGCCCTACAACTCTCAGCAGAACGGAGTGGCTGAGCGGTTCAACCGGACCCCGCAGGAAGGTGCTCGCACACTTCTTGGGCGTGCAGGGGTGCCGGATCCATTTTGGGTGACTGCACTGCGGCAGGTCGCTCTTGTGAAGAACCGGGTGTTTGCAACTGTGGGGGACAAGCAGTAAATCCCATACACCAAGTGATATGGGAGTGCACCAGCAGTCAACATGCTGAGAGCCTACGGCTGCATGGTGGTGTTTCATGTGCCGAAGGAGAAGAGGGTAAAACTGGAGGCTTCTAGGAGATGGGTTGTGCACTTGGGGCTTGCTAAGGATCACAAGGGCTGGTTGATATGGGACTTGACCAGCCAGCAGCTGACTGTGTCGAGGGATGTGAAGTTCCTCGAGTCCCTATACTACAGGGAGTGGAAGCAGCAGCAGCAGAAGCTTCCTACTACACCGCTGATTATTGAGGCTGATGAGGTGCAGTGACCTTCTAGGCAAGTGGAGGTCATTGTCTTAGAGGATGAGATCTCTGGGGTGACTGAGGATGGGGGAGAACGTGAGGTGGAGGAGCAGCAGCAGCAAGGTGCTCAACAAGGTGCTGCACGTTTGACTGACCGTCCTAGGAGGGATGTGCGCCCTCCTAACCAGCTAACCTATCCGAGCTTTGGCAAGCCAAAGGTGGTAAGGGCTGGGAGTGTGGCTGAGCAGTGTGATGAGGAAGAGATAGCACACTGCTACTAGGCAGCCGTCCCTGAGCCCAAGACGGTAGCTGAGGCATTGAGGAGGCCGGATGCTGAAAAGTGGAAGCAGGGTGTGAAGGAGGAGTATGACTCTCTGCTAGAGAATGAGACGTGGGAGCTATGTGAGCTGCCTCCTTGGAAAGGCTATTTCTTCCAAGTTGATCTTCAGGCATACGGACCTGATGGGGCGCTGACCCGCTACAAGTGAAGCCTTGTGGCTAAGGGGTTTCAGCAGACAAAGGGGAAGGACTTTGACGATTTTTTTTCTTCTGTGGGGAAAGGCACTACATTGCGGGTGTCACTGGCAGTGGCAGCAAACCGTGGATGGGGGGTGAAGCAGATGGACATTACCACCGCCTTCCTCAATGGGGTAATTCTGGAGGAGCTGTACATGCTACAGCCTAGGGGATTGGATGATGGGAGCGGCAGGGTGTGCAGGCTGAAGAAGGACATCTATGGCCTGAAGTAGGCTCCTCGCGCCTGGTACCACAAGCTAGAGGAGACACTGCTGGCTGGGGGGTTCAAGAAGAGTGAGTGCGACCACAACTACTCTTGCTGCAAGAGAAGCAGCAGTTTCTCATGCTCCTGGTCTTTGTGGACGACACCCTGCTCTTCTCCGAGTCGTTTGCAATGATTAACTGCGTGGAGGAGATGCTGGAGATGCAGTTCAAGTGTTCCAAGATGGGAGATGTGAAGTATCATTTGGGGATGTATGTGGAGAGGGACCTTGACAAGGGAGTGTTGAGGTTACACCAGAGGAAGTATTGTAAGGGGCTAGCGGAGAAGTATGGGCTGCAAGATGGAGGAAAGCCAGCCACCCCACTGCCTTCGAGGTTCACTGTGGAGCCCTGTGCTGATGAGGAGGTGGTGGGTGAGAGTGACAGGAAGCTGTTTCATTCCATGGTGAGGGGCACTCAATTATTCGGCTTATCACACGCGGCCTGACATTGCCTTTGCAACATCCAAGCTTGCCAGTGTGGTTACTTGCCCCAGTCATGAGCAGCTGGAAGCGGCCAAGAGGTTGGTCCACTATGTGAGTGCAACGACATCAGTGGGTTTGGAGTACAGTGATGTGAGGCAGAGGCTGCAGAGGGGTGCTGCTGATTTGAGGAAGGGGGAGATGCTCTTGACTTGCTACACCGACGCTAGCTTCAACTCTGTGAAGGCGGATGGCACCAGCATTGGAGGCTATGTGTGCCTGTTTGGAGGTGGTGCAGTGAGCTGGCGTAGCAAGAAGCAGAACGAGGTGGGGTAGTCCTCGTGTGAGACAGAGTACATGGTCCTGCATCATGGGGCCAAGGAGGTGGTGTGGCTAAGGCGTTTGTTGGAGGAGATCGGAGTGTGAAGGAGCAAGCTGTGATTTTCTATGACAACGAGTCAGCTGTGAAGCTTGCTAAGAACGCTTGCCTTCATGGGCTGACGAAGCACATCAGGCCCAAGTGGCACTGGGTGAGGAGGCTCTTGGACAAGGAGGTGCGGCTGGAGATTGTGAAGACCCATCAGCAGGCGGCCGACATTCTCACCAAGCGCCTGGCTGAATCTGAACATTGGAAGGGCATGAAGCTTACTGGGATGAGTGTGCATTGAATGTGCATGACTGAAATGAGGCATGTGGGATGATGGTTGGCAGTCAGACGGGGAGTTTGTTGTGTGATGCTATCATTCGCATTCACATCTGTCCGCCTCCCATCATATGTTCTTGCGTTGCATGCGTGGTGTGAGCGTGTTCAAGAATTTGTGTTTCGTATGGTTTGGATTTCCTGAGTATGTGTGAATGTTATTTGGCTTGAGCAGATATCTGACGTGACTCCTCTGCTCAAGAGCTTTCCGACGAACCAAGAATCGCCGCGATCAGAGCAAGAACAAGAAATATATTATCGCTCCAAGTTTTGATTGTGGTGCGGCAACTTTCGGAATTTGCGGGTTGACTCAATATGGGGTACAGACTTTTGGGGGTTGGGAAATTCGTCTTTTCTACTGTAGTTGCTGCCAAGTTGTTGGGAGAAACCAAATTGGGTTGGTAAGTGTGGCCAACTTGGGTGAGGTCGATTGTGGAGGTTGGGAAAGTGACAAAAGTAAAAGTGGGGTTGCTATAGGGAGTGGATTTGATGTGCTTATGGGGTTTCCTTGGTTGGGGCCTCCTTGGGGACCTTCCCTCTCGTCCTCCTCTACCCTCTACCCAACGCTGGCAGGCGGTCGACCATGCAGTGCTGGCGGTCGACTAGACGAGCTGCAGAGTTGTTAGGGGCTTGATGTAGTCATTCTTCTCATTGTAAACGCAATCATTCTGCAATTCCAACTTTGCCAAGTGAAACTCTTGCCGATTTCTCCCGTGTATGCGCAAGCACTAAGGAACTAAGCGAAGCTACGATCACTACTAGTAGTTGGTGCCAACCCCCATAGTCTAGCTCACAATCGTTGTCGAGTGACTCTCCGGAGCTAGTGCTAGGCTGGCATCGAGGTTCGGCCTAGTCCCGAAGCGTAGGCCGATTCGGCCGGGCGAGCGGTGCGTGGTTTGGTAGACCAGTGCACGCTAAGTTGGCGAAGCCCGTTAGCAGTAACAGGCAAACAACGGCTGCTGCTGTACGCGATGTTGAAGTACGCAGTAAGGAATGCTGAAAAAAACTTAACATATAGCAAAAATCCACACGGTCTCGTTGCAGGGTCCTGAGGACGCGTCACAATTTAAACACCGTGGAAGGATCGGGGGGATCACCGATCCTGCTAAATCAATAGCTACATCGGTGTGTCTCGACTGCATGTCTGAACTGTCTTATAGGATTGTCTGAAGTTGATCGCACGAATTGTAGCAGCGGAAGATTGCTAGGTATGTCGAGTATGGACACTGTCAGAAGGAGATTTGAATCTCGACCGAAGTGACTAATACAATGCGGTACAGGGGATTATACAAGAATACAGCGGACTACGAAAGGTCCTAGCTAACCATGTACTCTGAGGGGGTACATTCCCCTTAGGGCTAATCTAGATGCAGGATTGCAACCGTGCGGTTCGGTAGCTGTACGCGGTCCGGTAACCGTTTGAAGTTTTCCCGCGCTTTGCACTTCAAATTCTTCCTGCTTGTAACTGTCTCGATAACTGTCTCGTCGTTTGGTCTTTCGTCCTCGCTATAGTCATCTTCGCGTGAATGATTTGTTACTTAGGAATGTTTATTCAACTATTCCGTATCGTAACACTCCCCTTCATTCCGGTTGGAGCGAAGTTTTGACGCGCTTGGTTATGCCGCAGATGTTTCTGCAGTGATGATACTGCTGACATGGCAGTTTCTTGGTGAGGAAGTCAACTGCCATGTCGCCAGTGGGGCAGTAAGTCAAGATGACTTTGCCTTCGTCAACTACGTCTTTGGTCCGATGTGCGAAAAAATAGCGGAGTGCGATGTGCTTGGTGCGGTTGACGAAGCCAGGTTTGTTCGCGATTTTGATTGCGCTCTGGTTGTCGCAGTGAAGTTTGAAGCTTGCGGATGTCGCAGTTTTCGCCTCCAGGAGTAGTTCCTGAAGATAGAGACCTTCGCGAACTGCTGATGTGGCAGCGATGAATTCAGCTTCAGCATAGGAGAGCGCCACCATTTCTTGCTTCTGAGAGTTCAAGGAAATTGGGCTCGAGGCAAAAGAGGAAACCGGTTTGGGACCGTTGATTAGCAGGGTCGGCGGCATAATTTGCGTCCACGTAGCCAACGAGGCTGAAGGAGCAGGTCTTGAGAGTCGAGTAGGTGAGGCCAATGTGTGGTGTGGAGATGAAATATCGTAAGGCGCGCTGTATATCCAGCATGTGTTCCCCTTCAGGCCGCTTGGCATACTGAGCGAGCTGGCTCGAGATGTAGGACAGGTCAGGCCTGCACGTCACGGCAGCAAAGAGAAGGCAGCCTAGTTGCTAGTGATACAGCTGGTGGTTGGATGGGTTGAAGGGGGAGGTGTTGGGTTTGGTCGGGGTGGCCGGGGTGCGGTAAAGAGTTGAGAGGTTGGCTGGTTTGATGTTGAACTTGGCTGAGAGAGTTTCGGCGTATTTGGAGGCGGAGATGTGAATGGCGTCGGCAGCGTAGGAGATGTTGAGGCCCAGAACCTGTTTGACATGGTCGGTGCTCGTTATGTCAACGTGGGTGCTGAGATTCTTCTTGAACTGGGCGAGGAGGTCGTTGCTGGTGCCAGTGTAAAGGAGATCATCCACGTACGCCATGAGGAGGATGTAATCTCCGCTGTAATGGAGGCGGTACATGCCTGGGTCGTGAGGCAGCTAAACGAAGCCGATGTCAGTGACGATCTGATGGAGATGCTGCTGCCAGAGACGCGGTGCCTACTTGATGCCGTAGAGGGATTTGCGGAGCTGACACACGCGATCGTCGCCATCGCCGTAGGTGTGCGGTTGCTCAACGAAGATGAGCGCATCCACTGGTGCATAGAGGAAGGCGTTTATTACATCGATTTGGCGGAGGGGAAGATGTTTTGCTGCTGCGATGGCGAGGAGAATGCAGACGGAGGTGTGACGGCTGATAGGAGCAAATGTTTGGTCAAAGTCAACGCCGTGATATTGGTCAAAGCCGCGCACAACCCAGCGGGCCTTGAAGCATTCAATGGTGCCGTCGGGTGCGGTTTTCACGCGGAAGACCCATTTTCCGGAAAGAACGCGTCTCCCCTTTAATGCTGCGCGGTCGGCGAGAACCCATGTGTCGCGAGCTTCGAGTGCGGCGACTTTAGCATCCATTGCAGCGCGCCATTTCTTAGCGTGAGGACCACTGAGAGCTTGGCGCGGGGTTTTGGGCTCAACCGCCTTCGGTGGATGGGAGACAGTGGTGTAGAGACCAAGGTGTTAGAATGAAGAAGTGATTGCACTATGGAAAAGTTGGAGTACAAGTAGGAAACCCTAACTTTGTGTACCCCCTAAAGGCTAACCCACTATAGCCTACACAACAATAACACATATAGTGTTTAACACACCCCCATAGGCAGAGTGGAGGAGAGCAAGGGGTCACAAGACCAGTCAAGAAAGGCAAGCAAGCTCAGAGTGGATCACAACATCACCACACATTCCGAGCACAAGCAAAGGGCCACAAAGCCAGTTCACATGCAGAAGTATATATAAATAGTACAAACAACAAAGGTGATCTCAGCCTAGCAGAGCAAACAGGCAGGAGTATATATAGAGATCACAGTACAAGCAAAGCCTACAACAAGTGAGGCAAAGTGGGAACCAGCCCCAACAAAGTACAAAAGCGCTGATGATCACCAAGCTGAAGTGCCTTGGTGAAAATATCAGCGGTGTTGGCCTGAGAGGCCACGTAGCGTAGACGAAGCTGACCACGCTCCTGCAGCTCACGAGCAAGGAAGTAACCAAGAGCGATGTGCTTCGTTCTGTGCTCCAGTCTGTGCTCCTCACACAAGGCAATGGCAGCCTTGTTGTCGACGTACAGCACTGGAGAAGAACTAGGCCGCTCTCCAAGGTCGGTCAGCAGGTAGGTGAGCCAGCGTAACTCCTGTGCAGCCATGGCTGTGGCGTAGATCTCAGCCTCACAACTTGAGCTGAGAACTGAAGACGAACGTGTAGAGCGCCACGAAACTGAACCAGAGCCAAGGCTGAAGGTGTAACCCTGTGACGACCGCTGAGTAGCCTGGTCGTCAACCCAAGAAGCGTCTGAGTGCTCAGTGAGAACAACTGAGCTCCCTCCTCCAAGCACGAGCCCCATGCCTGATGTACTGCACAAGTAGCGCAATACCCTCTTTGCAGCATCCCTGTGCACCTTTTGGTGACGACCACGAGCCACGTAGCGAGCCAGAAGGCCAAGAGGGTATGCTAGGTCAGGACGAGTGCAAGTCATCAGGTACATGAGGCTACCAACTAGCTCTGGGTAAGGACCACTCGACTCTATGGACTCATCCGAAGGCAGAGCTGAGAGCGAGTGACCTATAGCCAGAGGAGTGGCCTGTGCTGAGGACCAGGTGAAGCCGAAGCGCTGAAGGACCTGCTGCACCATGTGTGACTGAGTCAGGGTAATGGTGCGGCGTGCTCTGTCCCGGGTGATCTGCAAGCCAAGGTAGCTGCGCAGTTCACCCAGGTCTGTGCATTTGTGTCTCTTCTGCAGCTCCGACTTCACGTGGGCGAGAGACTCAGTGTCAGCTGTGGCAAAGACCAAGTCGTCGACGTACACGAGGATGTAGAACGGCGGCAGCGAAGTGTCGGTGCGTAGAAACAGCGACGGGTCAGCAGTAGAAGGAGAGAACCCAAGTGCCGCAAGAGTAGTCCTCAGTGTGTCGTGCCACTCACGTGGCGCCTGGCAGAGACCGTAGACTGGCCGCCGGAGGCTCCACTGGGTACCAGGAGGAAACGACCCAGTGAAGCCAGGAGGGCGGCGCAGCCAGATCTCCTCGTGCAGACTGCTCTGCAAGAAAGCTGTGCTGAAGTCAAGAGAGTGAAGCTCGTAGTCGCGCTGAGCAGCAACGTGCAGTAGTACCCGAAGAGTGGTCATCTTCGGGGTGGGGGAGAAGGTCTGAAAGAATTCTACTCCCTCTCGCTGACTGAAGCCTCGAGCAACGTAACGCGCCTTGAAGATAGGCGGAGAACCCGGCGGCCGCTTCACCCTGAAAATCCACATGCCACTGACGATGTTCGCCCCAGGTGGGGGAACCTCATCGACCTAGGTGCCAATGGACTTCCAGGAAGCCATCGCTGCGTCCATGGCTGACTGCCACTGTGAGGAGTAGGGACCCTCGATCGCCTCAGCGTACGATCGAGGAGTCGGGATGTCTGGTGCATCCGGGTCTCCCTCAGGGGCAACTAGCATGAACACGAGATGGGGCGCAGCGGCTGCAAGACGCTCAAGATCCTCCTGTCTGTCCTCAAGGACGTCCGTGCTAAGAGCACACTCACCCCAGACAGACGGAGGACAGACAGACTCAGACTCAGCGACAAGACTGGCAGCGTAGTCTAGACGACAGCGAGCAGCAAAGTCGACAAGCTCAGCAACTAGGGCAGACGCAGCAGCAGACTCAAACGAAAGGTTAGTGACTGCAGTGGCCAGGAGACGCGTGACAGTAGGACTGGCAGCACGAAGAGAGTCAGACTCCGGGTCAGTAAGAGCAGGAAGAGAGGACTCACGAGGAGACGGCAGCGGGACACGCTGTGGAGCAATGGAGGGACGCAGTGACATCCGGTGTGTGCCAGGGACTGGTGGCGGACGCTCACGCGGAGTACGGCGACTGGTGGAAGTATTACGAACAGGGGACTCAGGACGGGACACAGGCGACACAGGGCGAGACTCAGGCTGACGACGCTCTGTGAGACCGCCTGTAGGACCAGTGTAGGGAGAAGGACGAGGAAGTGGCGAGGCAGGCGGTAGCTGTGACTGCGACTGCACCGGCGGTGGACACTCTACAGAGGGAGGGTGACAAGGCGGAGGTGACTGACCAAGAACCTGCTGAAGGAGTGGAACAAAGTACGGCCGCGGCCGTGAGGTGCCCCCTGCAGCAGCAGAGACAGCACCAGAACCTCCAGCAGCTCCAGCAGCACCTCCAGCACACGCACCTCTAGGACCAGCTGCTCCAGTAGCTCCAACACCCGGGTCCGCTGTACCAGCAGTAGCTCCAACGCCAGGGTCCGCAGCACCAGCAGCAGTACCAACTCCAGGGTCCGCAGCACCAGCAGCAGCTCCAGCGCCCAGGTCTGCAGCACCAGTAGCAGCTCCAACGCCCGGGTCCGCAGCACCAGCAGCAGCTCCAACGCCCGGGTCCGCAGCACCGGTAGTAGCTCCAACACCCGGGTCCGCAGCACCGGCAGCAGCTCCAACTCCAGGGTCCGCAGCACTAGTAGCAGCTCCAACACCCGGGTCCGCAGTACCAGCAACAGCTCCAACTCCAGGGTCCGCAGCACCAGTAGCAGGGACCGCGACACTAGGAGCGCCACTCCTGAGACTGCAGCACCGTGCGTACCACTCACGGAGTCGCTGGGGAGAGGGCAGCTCCCGCCTAGGAGAGGAAGCACGAGCACCCGCTCCAGCAGCACTCCTAGCTGCAGAAGCACCTCTCCTGAGGCTGCACTACTGTAAGTACCACTCACGCAGCTGCTGTGAGGAGAGAGCTCCTCCACGCGTAACACTCCCAGGCTCAGCACCCCCAGACTTAGTACAAGCAGGCTCCGTACTCCCAGACTCAGCACCCCTAGGCTCAACACCTCGAGCAGGACGAGAGTCGACAGCTACCTCGACAGGCTCAACCGGGTCTACCTGGGACACACCTGAGGGAGCGTTACCCTGAGGGGGGAGGGGGTCTACCACAGCAGCACCTGGCGCGAGGAAGAGAGGCGGGGGAGGGAGCGGGGCAGTGCGGTAGGGGAAGAGGCGGTAGAAGGGTATTGACTCGTCAAAGGTGACGTCCTGAGAGGCGAGGACACGGCGCGAGGTGGGGTGGTAAAACTGCCAACCAGACGCGTCCGGAACAAAGCCTAGGAAGACACATGGAACAGTGCGGGAGGAGAGCTTGTCCGCGGACGTATCGCGAACAAAAGCTCGGGATCCCCAGACCTGAAAACGCGACGCATCGCCAACCTCTCCCGTCCAACGCAGTGTCGGGGAGGTCTCCGGCAAGGAGACACGGGGCCAGAGGTTGAGCTGATGCGCAGCGTATCGGACCACAAACGGCCACAGAAAGTGGGGGGCAGCCGCATGAATCAAGGAGGTACGAGCAACCTCCATGATGATGCCAATGCGGCGCTCAGCAACCCCATTCTGCTGTGGAGAGGCCGGAAGCGTGAACGACTCGCGGATGTCGTGCTCTGCACAGTAGGCTGCCAAGAGGTTGGAGGAGAACTCACCACCTCTGTCAGAGTGCAAGCGCAGGACAGGAAAGTCCGAGTGGAAACGCTCGCTGAGCTGAAGACGAGAAGCGCGGATCCAAGGGATCAAAACATCAGGGACCTCACCCTTGGTGCGCAAGGGGAAGACCGTGGTGTAGCGCGAGTAGTCGTCCACAACTATCAGGAAGTACCTCTCCTGACCCTGACCACGGACGCGGGCGGGGCCCCACACGTCCATGTGGAGCCTCTGCAGGGGAGCAGTCGTCAGGGGAAACGAGGAGGCGTGAGGAGCAGCGCGCTGCCGCCCCTCGACACAGGGAAGGCAGGCAGGAGCAGGCGAGGTTGGGAGGGGAGGGAGAACTCTGGGAAGACTACAGACAAGGTACCGTTTGTGCATCGCCCGAAGGCGCTGCACGGACGGGTGACCAAGTCGGTGGTGCCAGAGGACGGTCTCGTGCGCCAGAGAGCGGCACGAGCAGGGGGCCGACACCTGACCTGACGCAGACGCAGACGCAGCTTCCTGAGGGGACTCAGTAGTCAGTGTGTACAGGTCCGACCCCGGCTGCCGTGTGAAGGTCGCCAGGTGACGGCCCGTACGAGCACACGTGCAGTGTGTCACGCGCTCGTAGACAGGGGTGAACTGGTGGACACCCCTGTCCTGGAGCGCACTACCCGCCACCAAGTTCGTAGAGAACGAGGGGAGGTAGAGACCGGACAGTGTGCCCGACGGGACGGCCGGACAGAGGAGGACAGTGGAGGAGGTCGCAAGGACTGGACCCCCAGAGGGGTCAGCGAGAGAGACTGCAACGGGCCTGGCAAGCTGTTCAAGAGCCGTGCGGTCACAATAGAAACAGCGGGAGGCACCTGAGTCTAGTGTAAAGGTGTGCACTGCCGTAGTCGACTCAGTACCAGGGGGCTTAGACGCACCAGCACCTAGAGCAGCAGCCTCACCAGCACCTGGGGTAGCAGACACTCTAGCACCTAGAGCGGCAGCCTCACCGGTTCGAATGCCCGGGTCGGGCTGAACACGCAGGTCCTGGGCACCCTCTCCACTAATAGACATCACATACATGGCAGAGAGAATAGCATCAAAGTCTAGAAAAAAGATATCAATGTTTTGCTTCATCAGATCAGCCCAGTGGGGCAGCTCAGTGGCATCAGGGAACTGAGTACGCCAAGCGTCATCGAGGCGTGAGAAGCAGCGCTGCGTGGGGTGCGCCCTCCCACACGTCTGACCAGTGCGGTCACCAGTGCGGATGACGTACGTGCAGCTAAGGCACCCCCCCCCCCCCCCCCCCCCCCCCCCCCCCGTGCTGAGCGTACCACTCACGGAGCTCCTGGGGCGACAGAGTGTGCTGCAGGCTCTGGACACCGCCAGTGCCTCCACGACCGCCACCGCCGCCGCCACCTCCTCGACCACCCCCTCCCGTGTCGCCGCCGCGTCCCCCGCCGCCCCCACCACTGCCACTAGCCCCCCAAGCCCCACCACCACCTTCACCGCCGCCACCACCCCCACCACCGCCTCCCCCGCCGTCACCTCCGCCTCCCTTGCCCCCTTTGCCCTTGTTGTTGCGGCGCCTGCTCGAAGCAGACGCAGCGCCGACCTTCTCGGAACCAAGGAGGTCGACAGAAGAAGCAGAGGCTAAAGAGGGAAGAAGGGGGGAAGGGGAACACCCCTCAAAGAAAGGGGTGCGGGGGTCGCCACGAGAGGCACCTACAGCGACTATGCTAGCCTCAGCTGTAAGCAGTTCCTTCTCGAGGAGGGCAATGGTGAGCTCAGTGGGGCAGCGAGCTAGGAAGTGATCCCTGACAACACGTAGAGAGTCAGGGAGGCGGGTGACTAGGTGGTAGAGAGTGAGCCAGAGCGGGGGGGGGTTCTTGGCAAGAAACTCATCGGGCATGGCGGCACGGAAGCGGGCCTCACTAGTACGGAGGTGCGTGATGAGGTCAGCGACTGTGTGGAAAGAGGCCAGGTCGGGAAACAGGTAGGGGAGTGAGAGGCGGCCTAGTGCGGCAGAGGCAGGTGAGGAGTAGCGGACAACGACAGCGGTGTACAGTGCCTGTGCAGTCTTGTGCTGGCCAAATTGCTCGCGCTCATCTGTCGGCAGGGAGTTGCGAATAGCGAAGCGAGCGTGGGCGTCACGAGTCTGCCACTGTGAGCGGGCAGTGCTGTCAGCAGTAGCAGCAGGAGCAGTAGCATGGCCTAGGGCGTGATCGTATAGTGAGATGTCCTCCTTGGCAGTGAGCTGTAGGAAGAAGTGGAGGTCATCTAGCCAGGTTTTGAACTTCACTGGGCGGCCCTCAGCATCGAAAGCTAGCACAGGATGGCTAGCCATAGCAGTCGTAGGAGTAGCAGTAGAGTAGAAGTAGTAGTAGTAGGTGCACCCTCAAAACAGTAGGCAGTGCGTCTCAGGTAGGGCGGCTCGGTCCAGTACGGGCGGCGCGGCTCGGTTCAGGTAGGGCGGCTCGGCTCGGGTAGGGCGGCGCGGCTGGGTTCGGGCGGCGCGGCTCGGTTCGGGCTGGGCGGCTCGGTTCGGGCTCCTCGGTTTGGGCTGGGCGGCTCGGTTCGGGCTGCTCGGTTCGGGCGGCTCGTTCTGGCGGGGCCGTGGGTGTCGTGGTGGGGTGCTAAGGGGCGGCGCGTGGGTCGAGGGGGCCGATGGGGCCGCTAAGAGGTGGGCGCGCGCGGGGCATACGGGGCCGACGGGGCCTCTAAGGGGGTCGCGCGCGGGGTCGACGGGGCCAGCGGGGCCGCTAAGGGGCGGCGCGTGGGGTCGACGGGGCCGACGGGGCCGTTAAGGGGTGGGCGCGCGCGGGTATAGGGGGCCGACGGCGCCTCTAAGCGAGTCGCGCGCGGGGTCGACGGGTCCTTAGGGGGCCGTGAAAGAGAGGCGCACAAGGGCGCTAGAGGGGGAGGCGCTCTAGGGCGCTCCGACAGTAGGGCGCACGAGGGCGCTAGTAGGTAGAGCGGAATGGTGGGCCCTAAGGAGCGATCCTAGGTCGAAACCTACGCTCTTAATACCATGTTAGAATGAAGAAGTGATTGCACTATGGAAAAGTTGGAGTACAAGTAGGAAACCCTAACTTTGTGTACCCCCTAAAGGCTAACCCACTATAGCCTACACAATAATAATCATATAGCGTTTGACACAAGGACGTGCAGGCCAGAGAGGCCAGGGCTGTGTCGTTGGTCGCTGGTGACTTCCACCGCGTCGTCGTCAGAGTTGTGGCCGCTGGAGGGTGTGGGGTTGAGAAGGGAGTCGCGAGAGGAGTCGAGGGGAGCGCTGTCCTCGTCCTCGTCGTCCTCGCTCCAGGGGCGTGGGCCATGGTGGGGATCTGTGGGATCTTGTTCCGCGAGTGCTGCGGCGGCTTCATCTTCAAGCGTGGCGAAGCTGCGCTTTGGGCACTCGTACTCTGCGATGTTATTCTCGCCTCTGGTGTGATCAGCTTGGCGGTCGCACTGGAATGTGCAGATAGAGAGATCTTCGTAGAAGATGTTGTCGCGCGCCGCGACGATCTGCGAGGTGTCGTGATCGAGGATGGTCCATGCGTGGTGCTCGAAGCTGATGCCAAGGTGCACTCCCCAGCGTGCGCGACGTTCGAACTTCCCCGCGGTCGCTGCTGCAGGTAGATACTGCACCATGCAGCCCCAGACGCGGAGCATGGAGATGTTGCCTTGCTTGCCGGTGAATTTGAGATGTGGCGAGAGGTTGTTGGAAAATACCAAGAACAAGGGCCTAGCGTGTACAAAATTGCGAGAACAAAGGCCAAGCGTGTGCAAAATTGCAAGAACAAGGGCCTAGTGTGTGCAAAATAGCAAGAACAAGTTCCTAGCGTGTGCAAAATAGCAAGAACAAGGGCCTAGCGTGTGCAAAATCGCAAGAACAAGGCCTAGCGTTTGCAAAATTGCAAGAACAAGGGCCTAGTGTGTGCAAAATTGCAAGAACAAGGGCCAGGCGTGTGCAAAATTGCAAGAACAAGGGCCTAGGGTGTGCAAACGTGTAAGAACAAGGGCCTAGGGTGTGCGAAATAACAAGAACAAGGGCCTAGCGTGTGCAAAATTACAAGAACAAGGGCCTAGCGTGTGCAAAATAGCAAGAACAAGGGCCAAGCGTGTGCAAAAAAGCAAGAACAAGGGCCTTGCGTGTGCAAAATTACAAGAACAAGGGCCTGACAAGTGCAAAATTGCAAGAACAAGGGCCAAGCGTGTGCAAAATAGCAAGAACAAGGGCCAAGCGAGTGCAAAATTGCAAGAACAAGGGCCTAGCGTGTGCAAAATTGCAAGAACAAGGGCCTAGCGTGTGCATAATTCCAAGAACAAGGGCCTTGCGTGTGCAAAATTACAAGAACAAGGGCCTGACGAGTGCAAAATTGCAAGAACAAGGGCCAAGCGTGTGCAAAATAGCAAGAACAAGGGCCAAGCGAGTGCAAAATTGCAAGAACAAGGGCCTAGCGTGTGCAAAATCGCAAGAACAAGGGCCTAGGTTGTGCAAAATTGCAAGAACAAGGGCCTAGCGTGTGCAAAATAGCAAGAACAAGGGCCTAGCGAGTGAAACATTGCAAGAACAAGGGCCTAGCGTGTGCAAAATAGCAAGAAAAAGGGCCTACGTTTGCAAAATTACAAGAACAAGGGCCTAGCGTGTGCAAAATTGCAAGAACAAGGGCCAAGCGTGTGCAAAATAGCAAGAACAAGGGCCTAGCGTGTGGAAAATACCAAGAACAAGGGCCTAGCGTGTACAAAATTGCAAGAACAAAGGCCTAGCGTGTGCAAAATTGCAAGAACAAGGGCCTAGTGTGTGCAAAATAGCAAGAACAAGTTCCTAGCGTGTGCAAAATAGCAAGAACAAGGGCCTAGCGAGTGCAAAATTGCAAGAACAAGGCCTAGCGTTTGCAAAATTGCAAGAACAAGGGCCTAGTGTGTGCAAAATTGCAAGAACAAGGGCCAGGCGTGTGCAAAATTGCAAGAACAAGGGCCTAGCGTGTGCAAAATTGCAAGAACAAGGGCCAAGCGTGTGCAAAAAAGCAAGAACAAGGGCCTTGCGTGTGCAAAATTACAAGAACAAGGGCCTGACGAGTGCAAAATTGCAAGAACAAGGGCCAAGCGTGTGCAAAATAGCAAGAACAAGGGCCAAGCGAATGCAAAATTGCAAGAACAAGGGCCTAGCGTGTGCAAAATCGCAAGAACAAGGGCCTAGGTTGTGCAAAATTGCAAGAACAAGGGCCTAGCGTGTGCAAAATAGCAAGAACAAGGGTCTAGCGAGTGAAACATTGCAAGAACAAGGGCCTAGCGTGTGCAAGATTGCAAGAACAAGGGCCTAGCGTGTGCAAAATTGCAAGAACAAGGGCCTAGCGTGTGGAAAATACCAAGAACAAGGGCCTAGCGTGTACAAAATTGCGAGAACAAAGGCCTAGCGTGTGCAAAATTGCAAGAACAAGGGCCTAGTGTGTGCAAAATAGCAAGAACAAGTTCCTAGCGTGTGCAAAATAGCAAGAACAAGGGCCTAGCGTGTGCAAAATCGCAAGAACAAGGCCTAGCGTTTGCAAAATTGCAAGAACAAGGGCCTAGTGTGTGCAAAATTGCAAGAACAAGGGCCAGGCGTGTGCAAAATTGCAAGAACAAGGGCCTAGGGTGTGCAAACGTATAAGAACAAGGGCCTAGGGTGTGCGAAATAACAAGAACAAGGGCCTAGCGTGTGCAAAATTACAAGAACAAGGGCCTAGCGTGTGCAAAATAGCAAGAACAAGGGCCAAGCGTTTGCAAAAAAGCAAGAACAAGGGCCTTGCGTGTGCAAAATTACAAGAACAAGGGCCTGACAAGTGCAAAATTGCAAGAACAAGGGCCAAGCGTGTGCAAAATAGCAAGAACAAGGGCCAAGCGAGTGCAAAATTGCAAGAACAAGGGCCTAGCGTGTGCAAAATCGCAAGAACAAGGGCCTAGCATGTGCATTATTGCAAGAAAAAGGGCCTAGCGTCTGCAAAATAGCAAGAACAAGGGCCTAGCGAGTGAAAAATTGCAAGAACAAGAGCCTAGCGTGTGCAAAATTGCAAGAACAAGGGCGTAGCGTGTGCAAAATTGCAAGAACAAGGGCCTAGCGTGTGCATAATTCCAAGAACAAGGGCCTTGCGTGTGCAAAATTACAAGAACAAGGGCCTGACGAGTGCAAAATTGCAAGAACAAGGGCCAAGCGTGTGCAAAATAGCAAGAACAAGGGCCAAGCGAGTGCAAAATTGCAAGAACAAGGGCCTAGCGTGTGCAAAATCGCAAGAACAAGGGCCTAGGTTGTGCAAAATTGCAAGAAGAAGGGCCTAGCGTGTGCAAAATAGCAAGAACAAGGGCCTAGCGAGTGAAACATTGCAAGAACAAGGGCCTAGCGTGTGCAAAATAGCAAGAAAAAGGGCCTACGTGTGCAAAATTACAAGAACAAGGGCCTAGCGTGTGCAAAATTGCAAGAACAAGGGCCAAGCGTGTGCAAAATAGCAAGAACAAGGGCCTAGCGTGTGGAAAATACCAAGAACAAGGGCCTAGCGTGTACAAAATTGCAAGAACAAAGGCCAAGCGTGTGCAAAATAGCAAGAACAAGGGCCAAGCGAGTGCAAAATTGCAAGAACAAGGGCCTAGCGTGTGCAAAATCGCAAGAACAAGGGCCTAGTGTGTGCAAAATTGCAAGAACAAGGGCCAGGCGTGTGCAAAATTGCAAGAACAAGGGCCAAGCGTGTGCAAAATTGCAAGAACAAGGGCCAAGCGTGTGCAAAAAAGCAAGAACAAGGGCCTTGCGTGTGCAAAATTACAAGAACAAGGGCCTGACGAGTGCAAAATTGCAAGAACAAGGGCCAAGCGTGTGCAAAATAGCAAGAACAAGGGCCAAGCGAGTGCAAAATTGCAAGAACAAGGGCCTAGCGTGTGCAAAATCGCAAGAACAAGGGCCTAGGTTGTGCAAAATTGCAAGAACAAGGGCCTAGCGTGTGCAAAATTGCAATAACAAGGGCCTAGCGTATGCAAAATTGCAAGAACAAGGGCCAAGCGTGTGCAAAATTACAAGAACAAGGGCCTAGCATGTGCAAAATTACAAGAACAAGGGCCTAGCGTGTGCAACATAGCAAGAACAAGGGCCTAGCGTGTGCAAAATTACAAGAACAAGGGCCAAGCGTGTGCAAAATAGCAAGAACAAGGGCCAAGCGAGTGCAAAATTGCAAGAACAAGGGCCTAGCATGTGCAAAATCGCAAGAACAAGGGCCTAGCATGTGCATTATTGCAAGAACAAGGGCCTAGCGTGTGCAAAATAGCAAGAACAAGGGCCTAACGAGTGAAAATTTGCAAGAACAAGGGCCTAGCGTGTGCAAAATTGCAAGAACAAGGGCCTAGCGTGTGCAAAATTGCAAGAACAAGGGCCTAGCGTGTGCACAGTTCCAAGAACAAGGGCCTTGCGTGTGCAAAATTACAAGAACAAGGGCCTGACGAGTGCAAAATTGCAAGAACAAGGGCCAAGCGTGTGCAAAATAGCAAGAACAAGGGCCAAGCGAGTGCAAAATTGCAAGAACAAGGGCCTAGCGTGTGCAAAATCGCAAGAACAAGGGCCTAGGTTGTGCAAAATTGCAAGAACAAGGGCCTAGCGTGTGCAAAATTGCAATAACAAGGGCCTAGCGTATGCAAAATTGCAAGAACAAGGGCCTAGCGTGTGCAAAATAGCAAGAACAAGGGCCTAGCGTGTGCAAAATTACAAGAACAAGGGCCTAGCGTGTGCAACATAACAAGAACAAGGGCCTAGCGTGTGCAAAATTACAAGAACAAGGGCCAAGCGTGTGCAAAATAGCAAGAACAAGGGCCAAGCGAGTGCAAAATTGCAAGAACAAGGGCCTAGCATGTGCAACATTGCAAGAACAAGGGCCTAGCATGTGCATTATTGCAAGAACAAGGGCCTAGCGTGTGCAAAATAGCAAGAACAAGGGCCTAGCGAGTGAAAATTTGCAAGAACAAGGGCCTAGCGTGTGCAAAATTGCAAGAACAAGGGCCTAGCGTGTGCAAAATTGCAAGAACAAGGGCCTAGCGTGTGCACACTTCCAAGAACAAGGGCCTTGCGTGTGCAAAATTACAAGAACAAGGGCCTGACGAGTGCAAAATTGCAAGAACAAGGGCCAAGCGTGTGCAAAATAGCAAGAACAAGGGCCAAGCGAGTGCAAAATTGCAAGAACAAGGGCCTAGCGTGTGCGAAATCGCAAGAACAAGGGCCTAGGTTGTGCAAAATTGCAAGAACAAGGGCCTAGCGTGTGCAAAATTGCAATAACAAGGGCCTAGCGTATGCAAAATTGCAAGAACAAGGGCCTAGCGTGTGCAAAATAGCAAGAACAAGGGCCTAGCGTGTGCAAAATTACAAGAAGAAGGGCCTAGCGTGTGCAACATAGCAAGAACAAGGGCCAAGCGAGTGCAAAATTGCAAGAACAAGGGCCTAGCATGTGCAACATTGCAAGAACAAGGGCCTAGCATGTGCATTATTGCAAGAACAAGGGCCTAGCGTGTGCAAAATAGCAAGAACAAGGGCCTAGCGAGTGAAAATTTGCAAGAACAAGGGCCTAGCGTGTGCAAAATTGCAAGAACAAGGGCCTAGCGTGTGCAAAATTGCAAGAACAAGGGCCTAGCGTGTGCACACTTCCAAGAACAAGGGCCTTGCGTGTGCAAAATTACAAGAACAAGGGCCTGACGAGTGCAAAATTGCAAGAACAAGGGCCAAGCGTGTGCAAAATAGCAAGAACAAGGGCCAAGCGAGTGCAAAATTGCAAGAACAAGGGCCTAGCGTGTGCAAAATCGCAAGAACAAGGGCCTAGGTTGTGCAAAATTGCAAGAACAAGGGCCTAGCGTGTGCAAAATTGCAATAACAAGGGCCTAGCGTATGCAAAATTGCAAGAACAAGGGCCTAGCGTGTGCAAAATAGCAAGAACAAGGGCCTAGCGTGTGCAAAATTACAAGAACAAGGGCCTAGCGTGTGCAAAATTACAAGAACAAGAGCCTAGCGTGTGCAACATAACAAGAACAAGGGCCTAGCGTGTGCAAAATTACAAGAACAAGGGCCAAGCGTGTGCAAAATTACAAGAACAAGGGCCAAGCGTGTGCAAAATAGCAAGAACAAGGGCCAAGCGAGTGCAAAATTGCAAGAACAAGGGCCTAGCGTGTGCAACATTGCAAGAACAAGGGCCTAGCATGTGCATTATTGCAAGAACAAGGGCCTAGCGTGTGCAAAATAGCAAGAACAAGGGCCTAGCGAGTGAAAATTTGCAAGAACAAGGGCCTAGCGTGTGGAAAATTGCAAGAACAAGGGCCTAGCGTGTGCACACTTCCAAGAACAACGGCCTTGCGTGTGCAAAATTACAAGAACAAGGGCCCGACGAGTGCAAAATTGCAAGAACAAGGGCCAAGCGTGTGCAAAATAGCAAGAACAAGGGCCAAGCGAGTGCAAAATTGCAAGAACAAGGGCCTAGCGTGTGCAAAATCGCAAGAACAAGGGCCTAGGTTGTGCAAAATTGCAAGAACAAGGGCCTAGCGTGTGCAAAATTGCAATAACAAGGGCCTAGCGAGTGAAAGAATGCAAGAACAAGGGCCTAGCGTGTGCAAAAATGCAAGAACAAGGGCCTAGCGTGTGCAAAATTGCAAGAACAAGGGCCTAGCGTGTGCAAAATTGCAAGAACAAGGGCCTAGCGTGTGCACAATTCCAAGAACAAGGGCCTTGCGTGTGCAAAATTACAAGAACAAGGGCCTGACGAGTGCAAAATTGCAAGAACAAGGGCCAAGCGTGTGCAAAATTGCATGAACAAGGGCCTAGTGTGTGCAAAATAGCAAGAACAAGGGACTAGCGTGTGCAAAATTACAAGAACAAGGGCCTAGCGTGTGCAAAATCGCAAGAACAAGGGCCTAGCGTGTGCAAAATAGCAAGAACAAGGGCCTAGCGTGTGGAAAATACCAAGAACAAGGGCCTAGCGTGTACAAAATTGTAAGAACAAAGGCCTAGCGAATACAAAATTGCAAGAACAAGGGCCTAGTGTGTGCAAAATAGCAAGAACAAGTTCCTAGTGTGTGCAAAATAGCAAGAACAAGGGCCTAGCGAGTGCAAAATTGCAAGAACAAGGCCTAGCGTGTGCAAAATTGCAAGAAACAGGGCCTAGTGTGTGCAAAATTGCAAGAACAATGGCCAGGCGTGTGCAAAATTGCAAGAACACGGGCCTAGCGTGTGCAACCTTGTAAGAACAAGGGCCTAGCGTGTGCGAAATAACAAGAACAAGGGCCTAGCGTGTGCAAAATTGCAAGAACAAGGACCTAGCGTGTGCAAAATTGCAAGAACAAGGTCCAAGCGTGTGCAAAATAGCAAGAACAAAGGCCTTGCGTGTGCAAACTTTCAAGAACAAGGGCCTGACAAGTGCAAAATTGCAAGAACAAGGGCCAAGCGTGTGCAAAATAGCAAGAACAAGGGCCAAGCGAGTCCAAAATTGCAAGATCAAGGGCCTAGCGTGTGCAAAATCGCAAGAACAAGGGCCTAGCATGTGTAAAATTGCAAGAACAAGGGCCTAGCGTGTGCAAAATAGCAAGAACAAGGGCCTAGCGAGTGAAAAATTGCAAGAACAAGGGCCTAGCGTGTGCAAAATCGCAAGAACAAGGGCCTAGCATGTGCAAAATTGCAAGAACAAGGGCCTAGCATGTGCAAAATCGCAAGAACAAGGGCCTAGCATGTGCATTATTGCAAGAACAAGGGCCTAGCGTGTGTAAAATAGCAAGAACAAGGGCCTAGCGAGTGAAAAATTGCAAGAACAAGGGCCTAGCGTGTGCAAAATTGCAAGAACAAGGGCCTAGCGTGTGCAAAATTGCAAGAACAAGGGCCTAGCGTGTGCACAATTCCAAGAACAAGGGCCTTGCGTGTGCAAAATTACAAGAACAAGGGCCTGACGAGTGCAAAATTGCAAGAACAAGGGCCAACCGTGTGCAAAATAGCAAGAACAAGGGCCAAGCGAGTGCAAAATTGCAAGAACAAGGGCCTAGCGTGTGCAAAATCGCAAGAACAAGGGCCTAGTTTGTGCAAAATTGCAAGAACAAGGGCCTAGCATGTGCAAAATAGCAAGAACAAGGGCCTAGCGAGTGAAAAATTCCAAGAACAAGGGCCTAGCGTGTGCAAAATTGCAAGAACAAGGGCCTAGCGTGTGCAAAATAGCAAGAACAAGGGCCTAGAATGTGCAAACTTACAAGAACAAGGGCCTAGCGTGTGCAAAATTGCAAGAACAAGGGCCTAGCGTGTGCAAAATAGCAAGAACAAGGGCCTAGCGTGTGGAAAATACCAAGAACAAGGGCCTAGCGTGTACAAAATTGCAAGAACAAAGGCCTAGCGTGTGCAATATTGCAAGAACAAGGGCCTAGCGTGTGCAAAATAGCAAGAACAAGGGCCTAGCGTGTGCAAAATTACAAGAACAAGGGCCTAGCGTGTGCAGAATTGCAAGAACAAGGGCCTAGCGTGTGCAAAATAGCAAGAACAAGGGCCTAGCGTGTGGAAAATACCGAGAACAAGGGCCTAGCGTGTACAAAATTGCAAGAACAAAGGCCTAGCGTGTGCAAAATTGCAAGAACAAGGGCCTAGTGTGTGCAAAATAGCAAGAACAAGTTCCTAGCGTGTGCAAAATAGCAAGAACAAGGGCCTAGCGAGTGCAAAATTGCAAGAACAAGGCCTAGCGTGTGCAAAATTGCAAGAACAAGGGCCTAGTGTGTGCAAAATTGCAAGAACAAGGGCCAGGCGTGTGCAAAATTGCAAGAACAAGGGCCTAGGGTGTGCAAAATAGCAAGAACAAGGGCCTTGCATGTGCAAAATTACAAGAACAAGGGCCTGACGAGTGCAAAATTGCAAGAACAAGGGCCAAGCGTGTGCAAAATAGCAAGAACAAGGGCCAAGCGAGTGCAAAATTGCAAGAACAAGGGCCTAGCGTGTGCAAAATCGCAAGAACAAGGGCCTAGCATGTGCATTATTGCAAGAACAAGAGCCTAGCGTGTGCAAAATAGCAAGAACAAGGGCCTAGCGAGTGAAAAAATGCAAGAAAAAGGGCCTAGCGTGTGCAAAATTGCAAGAACAAGGGCCTAGCGTGTGCAAAATTGCAAGAACAAGGGCCTAGCGTGTGCAAAATTGCAAGAACAAGGGCCTAGCGTGTGCAAAATCGCAAGAACAAGGGCCTAGCATGTGCATTATTGCAAGAACAAGAGCCTAGCGTGTGCAAAATAGCAAGAACAAGGGCCTAGCGAGTGAAAAAATGCAAGAAAAAGGGCCTAGCGTGTGCAAAATTGCAAGAACAAGGGCCTAGCGTGTGCAAAATTGCAAGAACAAGGGCCTAGCCTGTGCAAAATAGCAAGAACAAGGGCCTAGCGTGTGCAAAATTACAAGAACAAGGGCCTAGCGTGTGCAAAATTGCAAGAACAAGGGCCTAGCGTGTGCAAAATAGCAAGAACAAGGGCCTAGCGTGTGCAAAATTGCAAGAACAAGGGCCTAGCGTGTGCAAAACTGCAAGAACAAGGGCCTAACGCGTACAAAATTGCTAGAACAAGGGCCTAGCGTGTGCAAAATTGCAAGAACAAGGGCCAAGCGTGTGCAAAATAGCAAGAACAAGGGCCTAGCGTGTGCAAAATAGCAAGAACAAGGGCCTAGCGAGTGAAAAAATGCAAGAACAAGGGCCTAGCGTGTGCAAAATCGCAAGAACAAGGGCCAAGCGTGTGCAAAATAGCAAGAACAAGGGCCTAGCGTGTGCAAAATTGCAAGAACAAGGGCCTAGCGTGTGCAAAATTGCAAGAACAAGGGCCTAGCGTGTGCAAAATTGCAAGAACAAGGGCCTAGCGTGTGCAAAATCGCAAGAACAAGGGCCTAGCATGTGCATTATTGCAAGAACAAGAGCCTAGCGTGTGCAAAATAGCAAGAACAAGGGCCTAGCGAGTGAAAAAATGCAAGAACAAGGGCCTAGCGTGTGCAAAATTGCAAGAACAAGGGCCTAGCGTGTGCAAAATTGCAAGAACAAGGGCCTAGCCTGTGCAAAATAGCAAGAACAAGGGCCTAGCGTGTGCAAAATTACAAGAACAAGGGCCTAGCGTGTGCACAATTGCAAGAACAAGGGCCTAGCGTGTGCAAAATAGCAAGAACAAGGGCCTAGCGTGTGCAAAATTGCAAGAACAAGGGCCTAGCGTGTGCAAAACTGCAAGAACAAGGGCCTAACGCGTACAAAATTGCTAGAACAAGGGCCTAGCGTGTGCAAAATTGCAAGAACAAGGGCCAAGCGTGTGCAAAATAGCAAGAACAAGGGCCTAGCGTGTGCAAAATTGCAATAACAAGGGCCTAGCGTGTGCAAAATTGCAAGAACAAGGGCTTAGTGTGTGCAAAATAGCAAGAACAAGTTCCTATCGAGTGCAAAATAGCAAGAACAAGGGCCTAGCGAGTGCAAAATTGCAAGAACAAGGCCTAGCGTGTTCAAAATTGCAAGAACAAGGGCCTAGTGTGTACAAAATTGCAAGAACAATGGCCAGGCGTGTGCAAAATTGCAAGAACAAGGGCCTAGCGTGTGCAAACTTGTAAGAACAAGGGCCTAGCGTGTGCGAAATAACAAGAACAAGGGCCTAGCGTGTGCAAAATTGCAAGAACAAGGACCTAGCGTGTGCAAAATTGCAAGAACAAGGGCCAAGCGTGTGCAAAATAGCAAGAACAAGGGCCTTGCGTGTGCAAAATTTCAAGAACAAGGGCCTGACGAGTGCAAAATTACAAGAACAAGGGCCAAGCGTGTGCAAAATAGCAAGAACAAAGGCCAAGCGAGTGCAAAATTGCAAGATCAAGGGCCTAGCGTGTGCAAAATCGCAAGAACAAGGGCCTAGCATGTGCAAAATTGCAAGAACAAGGGCCTAGCGTGTGCAAAATAGCAAGAACAAGGGCCTAGCGAGTGAAAAATTGCAAGAACAAGGGCCTAGCGTGTGCAAAATCGCAAGAACAAGGGTCTAGCATGTGCGAAATTGCAAGAACAAGGGCCTAGCGTGTGCAAAATAGCAAGAACAAGGGCCTAGCGAGTGAAAAATTGCAAGAACAACGGCCTAGCATGTGCAAAATTGCAAGAACAAGGGCCTAGCATGTGCAAAATCGCAAGAACAAGGGCCTAGCATGTGCATTATTGCAAGAACAAGGGCCTAGCGTGTGCAAAATAGCAAGAACAAGGGCCTAGCGAGAGAAATATTGCAAGAACAAGGGCCTAGCGTGTGCAAAATCGCAAGAACAAGGGCCTAGCATGTGCAAAATTGCAAGAACAAGGGCCTAGCGTGTGCAAAATAGCAAGAACAAGGGCCTAGCGAGTGAAAAATTGCAAGAACAACGGCCTAGCATGTGCAAAATTGCAAGAACAAGGGCCTAGCATGTGCAAAATCGCAAGAACAAGGGCCTAGCATGTGCATTATTGCAAGAACAAGGGTCTAGCGTGTGCAAAATAGCAAGAACAAGGGCCTAGCGAGTGAAAAATTGAAAGAACAAGGGCCTAGCGTGTGCAAAATTGCAAGAACAAGGGCCTAGCGTGTGCAAAATTGCAAGAACAAGGGCCTAGCGTGTGCACAATTCCAAGAACAAGGGCCTTGCGTGTTTAAAATTACAAGAACAAGGGCCTGATGAGTGCAAAATTGCAAGAACAAGGGCCAAGCGTGTGCAAAATACCAAGAACAAGGGCCAAGCGAGTGCAAAATTGCAAGAACAAGGGCCTAGCGTGTGCAAAATCGCAAGAACAAGGGCCCAGGTTGTGCAAAATTGCAAGAACAAGGGCCTATCGTGTGCAAAATAGCAAGAACAAGGGCCTAGCGAGTGAAAACTTGCAAGAACAAGGGCCTAGCGTGTGCAAAATTGCAAGAACAAGGGCCTAGCGTGTGCAAAATTGCAAGAACAAGGGCCTAGCGTGTTCAAAATTGCAAGAACAAGGGCCTAGCATGTGCAAAATTGCAAGAACAAGGGCCTAGCGTGTGCAGAATAGCAAGAACAAGGGCCTAGCGAGTGAAAAATTGCAAGAACAAGGGCCTAGCGTGTGCAAAATCGCAAGAACAAGGGCCTAGCATGTGCAAAATTGCAAGAACAAGGGCCTAGCGTGTGCAAAATAGCAAGAACAAGGGCCTAGCGAGTGAAAAATTGCAAGAACAACGGCCTAGCATGTGCAAAATTGCAAGAACAAGGGCCTAGCATGTGCAAAATCGCAAGAACAAGGGCCTAGCATGTGCATTATTGCAAGAACAAGGGCCTAGCGTGTGCAAAATAGCAAGAACAAGGGCCTAGCGAGTGAAATATTGCAAGAACAAGGGCCTAGCGTGTGCAAAATCGCAAGAACAAGGGCCTAGCATGTGCAAAATTGCAATAACAAGGGCCTAGCGTGTGCAAAATAGCAAGAACAAGGGCATAGCGAGTGAAAAATTGCAAGAACAACGGCCTAGCATGTGCAAAATTGCAAGAACAAGGGCCTAGCATGTGCAAAATCGCAAGAACAAGGGCCTAGCATGTGCATGATTGCAAGAACAAGGGTCTAGCGTGTGCAAAATAGCAAGAACAAGGGCCTAGCGAGTGAAAAATTGAAAGAACAAGGGCCTAGCGTGTGCAAAATTGCAAGAACAAGGGCCTAGCGTGTGCAAAATTGCAAGAACAAGGGCCTAGCGTGTGCACAATTCCAAGAACAAGGGCCTTGCGTGTGCAAAATTACAAGAACAAGGGCCTGACGAGTGCCAAATTGCAAGAACAAGGGCCAAGCGTGTGCAAAATAGCAAGAACAAGGGCCAAGCGAGTGCAAAATTGCAAGAACAAAGGCCTAGCGTGTGCAAAATCGCAAGAACAAGGGCCTAGGTTGTGCAAAATTGCAAGAAGAAGGGCCTAGCGTGTGCAAAATAGCAAGAACAAGGGCCTAGCGAGTGAAAACTTTCAAGAACAAGGGCCTAGCGTGTGCAAAATTGCAAGAACAAGGGCCTAGCGTGTGCAAAATTGCAAGAACAAGGGCCTAGCGTGTTCAAAATTGCAAGAAGAAGGGCCTAGCGTGTGCAAAATAGCAAGAACAAGGGCCTAGCGTGTGCAAAATTACAAGAACAAGGGCCTAGCGTGTGCAAAATTGCAAGAACAAGGGCCTAGCGTGTGCAAAATAGCAAGAACAAGGGCCTAGCGTGTGGAAAATACCAAGAACAAGGGCCTAGCGTGTACAAAATTGCAAGAACAAAGGCCTAGCGTGTGCAGAATTGCAAGAACAAGGGCCTAGTGTGTGCAAAATAGCAAGAACAAGTTCCTAGCGTGTGCAAAATAGCAAAAACAAGGGCCTAGCGAGTGCAAAATTACAAGAACAAGGCCTAGCGTGTGCAAAATTGCAAGAACAAGGGCCTAGTGTGTGCAAAATTGCAAGAACAAGGGCCAGGCGTGTGCAAAATTGCAAGAACAAGGGCCTAGGGTGTGCAAACTTGTAAGAACAAGGGCCTAGCGTGTGCGAAATAACAAGAACAAGGGCCTAGCGTGTGCAAAATTGCAAGAACAAGGGCCTAGCGTGTGCAAAATTGCAAGAACAAGGGCCAAGCGTGTGCAAAAAAGCAAGAACTTGGGCCTTGCGTGTGCAAAATTATAAGAACAAGGGCCTGACGAGTGCAAAATTGCAAGAACAAGGGCCAAGCGTGTGCAAAATAGCAAGAACAAGGGCCAAGCGAGTGCAAAATTGCAAGATCAAGGGCCTAGCGTGTGCAAAATCGCAAGAACAAGGGCTTAGCATGTGCATTATTGCAAGAACAAGGGCCTAGCGTGTGCAAAATAGCAAGAACAAGGGCCTAGCGAGTGAAAAATTGCAAGAAAAAGGGCCTAGCGTGTGCAAAATTGCAAGAACAAGGGCCTAGCGTGTGCAAAATTGCAAGAACAAGGGCCTAGCGTGTGCACAATTCCAAGAACAAGGGCCTAGCGTGTGCAAAATTGCAAGAACAAGGGCCTAGCGTGTGCAAAATTGCAATAACAAGGGCCTAGCATATGCAAAATTTCAAGAACAAGGGCCTAGCGTGTGCAAAATTGCAAGAACAAGGGCCTAGCGTGTGCAAAACTGCAAGAACAAGGGCCTAACGTGTACAAAATTGCTAGAACAAGGGCCTAGCGTGTGCAAAATTGCAAGAACAAGGGCCAAGCGTGTGCAAAATTGCAAGAACAAGGGCCTAGCGTGTACAAAATTGCAATAACAAGGGCCTAGCGTGTGCAAAATTGCAAGAACAAGGGCCTAGTGTGTGCAAAATAGCAAGAACAAGGGCCTAGGTTGTGCAAAATTGCAATAACAAGGGCCTAGTGTGTGCAAAATAGCAAGAACAAGTTCCTAGCGAGTGCAAAATAGCAAGAACAAGGGCCTAGCGAGTGCAAAATTGCAAGAACAAGGCCTAGCGTGTGCAAAATTGCAAGAACAAGGGCCTAGTGTGTGCAAAATTGCAAGAACAATGGCCAGGCGTGTGCAAAATTGCAAGAACAAGGGCCTAGCGTGTGCAAACTTGTAAGAACAAGGGCCTAGCGTGTGCGAAATAACAAGAACAAGGGCCTAGCGTGTGCAAAATTGCAAGAACAAGGACCTAGCGTGTGCAAAATTGCAAGAACAAGGGCCAAGCGTGTGCAAAATAGCAAGAACAAGTGCCTTGCGTGTGCAAAATTTCAAGAACAAGGGCCTGACGAGTGCAAAATTGCAAGAACAAGGGCCAAGCGTATGCAAAATAGCAAGAACAAGGGCCAAGCAAGTGCAAAATTGCAAGATCAAGGGCCTAGCGTGTGCAAAATCGCAAGAACAAGGGCCTAGCATGTGCAAAATTGCAAGAACAAGGGCCTAGCGTGTGCAAAATAGCAAGAACAAGGGCCTAGCGAGTGAAAATTTGCAAGAACAAGGGCCTAGCGTGTGCACAATCGCAAGAACAAGTGCCTAGCATGTGCAAAATTGCAAGAACAAGGGCCTAGCGTGTGCAAAATAGCAAGAACAAGGGCCTAGCGAGTGAAAAATTGCAAGAACAACGGCCTAGCGTGTGCAAAATTGCAAGAACAAGGGCCTAGCATGTTCAAAATCGCAAGAACAAGGGCCTAGCATGTGTATTATTGCAAGAACAAGGGCCTAGCGTGTGCAAAATTGCAAGAACAAGGGCCTAGCGTGTGCAAAATTGCAAGAACAAGGGCCTAGCGTGTGCACAATTCCAAGAACAAGGGCCTTGCGTGTGCAAAATTACAAGAACAAGGGCCTGACGAGTGCAAAATTGCAAGAACAAGGGCCAAGCGTGTGCAAAATAGCAAGAACAAGGGCCAAGCGAGTGCAAAATTGCAAGAACAAGGGCCTAGCGTGTGCAAAATCGCAAGAACAAGGGCCTAGGTTGTGCAAAATTGCAAGAACAAGGGCCTAGCGTGTGCAAAATAGCAAGAACAAGGGCCTAGCGAGTGAAAAATTGCAAGAACAAGGGCCTAGCATGTGCAAAACTGCAAGAACAAGGGCCTAGCGTGTGCAAAATTGCAAGAACAAGGGCCTAGCATGTGCACAATAGCAAGAACAAGGGCCTAGCGTGTGCAAAATTACAAGAACAAGGGCCTAGCGTGTGCAAAATTGCAAGAACAAGGGCCTAGCGTGTGCAAAATAGCAAGAACAAGGGCCTAGCGTGTGGAAAATACCAAGAACAAGGGCCTAGCGTGTACAAAATTGCAAGAACAAAGGCCTAGCGTGTGCAAAATTGCAAGAACAAGGGCCTAGTGTGTGCAAAATAGCAAGAACAAGTTCCTAGCATGTGCAAAATAGCAAGAACAAGGGCCTAGCGAGTGCAAAATTACAAGAACAAGGCCTAGCGTGTGCAAAATTGCAAGAACAAGGGCCTAGTGTGTGCAAAATTGCAAGAACAAGGGCCAGGCGTATGCAAAATTGCAAGAACAAGGGCCTAGGGTGTGCAAACTTGTAAGAACAAGGGCCTAGCGTGTACGAAATAACAAGATCAAGGGCCTAGCGTGTGCAAAATTGCAAGAACAAGGGCCTAGCGTGTGCAAAATTGCAAGAACAAGGGCCAAGCGTGTGCAAAAAAGCAAGAACAAGGGCCTTGCGTGTGCAAAATTACAAGAACAACGGCCTGACGAGTGAAAAATTGCAAGAACAAGGGCCAAGCGTGTGCAAAATAGCAAGAACAAGGGCCTAGCGTGTGCAAAATCGCAAGAACAAGGGCCTAGCATGTGCATTATTGCAAGAACAAGGGCCTAGCATGTGCAAAATAGCAAGAACAAGGGCCTAGCTAGTGAAACATTGCAAGAACAAGGGCCTAGCGTGTGCAAAATTGCAAGAACAAGGGCCTAGCGTGTGCAAAATTGCAAGAACAAGGGCCTAGCGTGTGCACAATTCCAAGAACAAGGGCCTAGCGTGTGCAAAATTGCAAGAACAAGGGCCTAGCGTGTGCAAAATTGCAATAACAAGGGCCTAGCGTATGCAAAATTTCAAGAACAAGGGCCTAGCGTGTGCAAAATTGCAAGAACAAGGGCCTAGCGTGTGCAAAACTGCAAGAACAAGGGCCTAACGTGTACAAAATTGCTGGAACAAGGGCCTAGCGTGTGCAAAATTGCAAGAACAAGAGCCAAGCGTGTGCAAAATTGCGATAACAAGGGCCTGGCGTGTGCAAAATTGCAAGAACAAGGGCCTAGTGTGTTCAAAATAGCAAGAACAAGTTCCTAGCGTGTGCAAAATAGCAAGAACAAGGCCTAGCGTGTGCAAAATTGCAAGAACAAGTGCCTAGTGTGTGCAAAATTGCAAGAACAATGGCCAGGCGTGTGCAAAATTGCAAGAACAACGGCCTAGCGTGTGCAAACTTGTAAGAACAAGGGCCTAGCGTGTGCAAAATAACAAGAACAAGGGCCTAGCGTGTGCAAAATTGCAAGAACAAGGACCTAGCGTGTGCAAAATTGCAAGAACAAGGGCCAAGCGTGTGCAAAATAGCAAGAACAAGGGCCTTGCGTGTGTAAAATATCAAGAACAAGGGCCTGACGAGTGCAAAATTGCAAGATCAAGGGCCAAGCGTGTGCAAAATAGCAAGAACAAGGGCCAAGCGAGTGCAAAATTTCAAGATCAAGGGCCTAGCGTGTGCAAAATCGCAAGAACAAGGGCCTAGCATGTGCAAAATTGCAAGAACAAGGGCCTAGCGTGTGCAAAATAGCAAGAACAAGGGCCTAGCGAGTGAAAAAATGCAAGAACAAGGGCCTAGCGTGTGCAAAATCGCAAGAACAAGGGCCTAGCATGTGCAAAATTGCAAGAACAAGGGCCTAGCGTGTGCAAAATAGCAAGAACAAGGGCCTAGCGAGTGAAAAATTGCAAGAACAAGGGCCTAGCGTGTGCAAAACTGCAAGAACAAGGGCCTAGCGTGTGCAAAATTGCAAGAACAAGGGCCTAGCGTGTGCACAATAGCAAGAACAAGGGCCTAGCGTGTGCAAAATTACAAGAACAAGGGCCTAGCGTGTGCAAAATTGCAAGAACAAGGGCCTAGCGTGTGCAAAATAGCAAGAACAAGGGCCTAGCGTGTGGAAAATTGCAAGAACAAGGCCTAGCGTGTACAAAATTGCAAGAACAAAGGCATAGCGTGTGCAAAATTGCAAGAACAAGGGCCTAGTGTGTACAAAATAGCAAGAACAAGTTCCTAGCGTGTGCAAAATAGCAAGAACAAGGGCCTAGCGAGTGCAAAATTGCAAGAACAAGGCCTAGTGTGTGCAAAATTGCAAGAACAAGGGCCTAGTGTGTGCAAAATTGCAAGAACAAGGGCCAGGCGTGTGCAAAATTGCAAGAACAAGGGCCTAGGGTGTGCAAACTTGTAAGAACAAGGGCCTAGCGTGTACGAAATAACAAGAACAAGGGCCTAGCGTGTGCAAAATTGCAAGAACAAGGGCCTAGCGTGTGCAAAATTGCAAGAACAAGGGCCAAGCGTGTGCAAAAAAGCAAGAACAAGGGCCTTGCGTGTGCAAAATTATAAGAACAAGGGCCTGACGAGTGCAAAATTGCAAGAACAAGGGCCAAGCGTGTGCAAAATAGCAAGAATAAGGGCCAAGCGAGTGCAAAATTGCAAGAACAAGGGCCTAGCGTGTGCAAAATCGCAAGAACAAGGGCCTAGCATGTGCATTATTGCAAGAACAAGGGCCTAGCATGTGCAAAATAGCAAGAACAAGGGCCTAGCTAGTGAAACATTGCAAGAACAAGGGCCTAGCGTGTGCAAAATTGCAAGAACAAGGGCCTAGCGTGTGCAAAATTGCAAGAACAAGGGCCTAGCGTGTGCACAATTCCAAGAACAAGGGCCTAGCGTGTGCAAAATTGCAAGAACAAGGGCCTAGCGTGTGCAAAATTGCAATAACAAGGGCCTAGCGTGTGCAAAATTGCAAGAACAAGGGCCTAGTGTGTGCAAAATAGCAAGAACAAGTTCCTAGCGTGTGCAAAATAGCAAGAACAAGGCCTAGCGTGCGCAAAATTGCAAGAACAAGTGCCTAGTGTGTGCAAAATTGCAAGAACAATGGCCAGGCGTGTGCAAAATTGCAAGAACAACGGCCTAGCGTGTGCAAACTTGTAAGAAGAAGGGCCTAGCGTGTGCGAAATAACCAGAACAAGGGCCTAGCGTGTGCAAAATTGCAAGAACAAGGGCCTAGCGTGTGCAAAATTGCAAGAACAAGGGCCAAGCATGTGCAAAAAAGCAAGAACAAGGGCCTTGCGTGTGCAAAATTACAAGAACAAGGGCCTGACGAGTGCAAAATTGCAAGAACAAGGGCCAAGCGTGTGCAAAATAGCAAGAATAAGGGCCAAGCGAGTGCAAAATTGCAAGAACAAGGGCCTAGCGTATGCAAAATCGCAAGAACAAGGGCCTAGCATGTGCATTATTGCAAGAACAAGGGCCTAGCATGTGCAAAATAGCAAGAACAAGGGCCTAGCTAGTGAAACATTGCAAGAACAACGGCCTAGCGTGTGCAAAATTGCAAGAACAAGGGCCTAGCGTGTGCAAAATTGCAAGAACAAGGGCCTAGCGTGTGCACAATTCCAAGAACAAGGGCCTAGCGTGTGCAAAATTGCAAGAACAAGGGCCTAGCGTGTGCAAAATTGCAATAACAAGGGCCTAGCGTACGCAAAATTTCAAGAACAAGGGCCTAGCGTGTGCAAAATTGCAAGAACAAGGGCCTAGCGTGTGCAAAACTGCAAGAACAAGGGCCTAACGTGTACAAAATTGCTGAAACAAGGGCCTAGCGTGTGCAAAATTGCAAGAACAAGAGCCAAGCGTGTGCAAAATAGCAAGAACAAGGGCCTAGCGTGTGCAAAATTGCAATAACAAGGGCCTAGCGTGTGCAAAATTGCAAGAACAAGGGCCTAGTGTGTGCAAAATAGCAAGAACAAGTTCCTAGCGTGTGCAAAATAGCAAGAACAATGGCCAGGCGTGTGCAAAATTGCAAGAACAAGTGCCTAGTGTGTGCAAAATTGCAGGAACAATGGCCAGGCGTGTGCAAAATTGCAAGAACAACGGCCTAGTGTGTGCAAACTTGTAAGAACAAGGGCCTAGCGTGTGCACAATTCAGGGTTTAGCGTGTGCAAAATTGCAAGAACAAGGACCTAGCGTGTGCAAAATTGCAAGAACAAGGGCCAAGCGTGTGCAAAATAGCAAGAACAAGGGCCAAGCGAGTGCAAAATTGCAAGATCAAGAGCCTAGCGTGTGCAAAATCGCAAGAACAAGGGCCTAGCATGTGCAAAATTGCAAGAACAAGGGCCTATCGTGTGCAAAATAGCAAGAACAAGGGCCTAGCGAGTGAAAAATTGCAAGAACAAGGGCCTAGCGTGTGCAAAATCGCAAGAACAAGGGCCTAGCATGTGCAAAATTGCAAGAACAAGGGCCTAGCGTGTGCAAAATAGCAAGAACAAGGGCCTAGCGAGTGAAAAATTGCAAGAACAAAGGCCTAGCATGTGCAAAATTGCAAAAACAAGGGCCTAGCGTGTGCAAAATTGCAAGAACAAGGGCTAGCGTGCGCACAATTTCAAGAACAAGGGCCTAGCGTGTGCAAAATTGCAAGAACAAGGGCCTAGCGTGTGCAAAATTGCAAGAACAAGGGCCTAACGTGTGCAAAATTGCTAGAACAAGGGCCTAGCGTGTGCAAAGTTGCAAGAACAAGGGCATAGCGTGTGCAAAATAGCAAGAACAAGGGCCTAGCGTGTGCAAAATTGCAATAACAAGGGCCTAGCGTGTGCAAAATTGCAAGAACAAGGGCCTAGTGTGTGCAAAATAGCAAGAACAAGTTCCTAGCGTGTGCAAAATAGCAAGAACAAGGGCCTAGCGAGTGCAAAATTGCAAGAACAAGGCATAGCGTGTGCAAAATTGAAAGAACAAGGGCCTAGTGTGTGCACAATTGCAAGAACAATGGCCAGGCGTGTGCAAAATTGCAAGAACAAAGGCCTAGCATGTGCAAACTTGTAAGAACAAGGACCTAGCGTGTGCGAAATAACAAGAACAAGGACCTAGCGTGTGCAAAATTGCAAGAACAAGGGCCTAGCGTGTGCAAAATTGCAAGAACAAGGGCCAAGCGTGTGCAAAATAGCAAGAACAATGGCCTTGCGTGTGCAAAATTTCAAGAACAAGGGCCTGACGAGTGCAAAATTGCAAGAACAAGGGCCAAGCGTGTGCAAAATAGCAAGAACAAGGGCCAAGCGAGTGCAAAATTGCAAGAACAAGGGCCTAGCGTGTGCAAAATCGCAAGAACAAGGGCCTAGTGTGTGCAAAATTGCAAGAACAAGGGCCAGGCGTGTGCAAAATTGCAAGAACAAGGGCCAAGCGTGTGCAAAATTGCAAGAACAAGGGCCAAGCGTGTGCAAAAAAGCAAGAACAAGGGCCTTGCGTGTGCAAAATTGCAAGAACAAGGGCCTTGCGTGTGCACAATTCCAAGAACAAGGGCCTAGCGTGTGCAAAATTGCAAGAACAAGGGCCTAGTGTGTGCAAAATAGCAAGAACAAGTTCCTAGCGTGTGCAAAATAGCAAGAACAAGGGCCTAGCGAGTGCAAAATTGCAAGAACAAGGCATAGCGTGCAAAATTGAAAGAACAAGGGCCTAGTGTGTGCACAATTGCAAGAACAATGGCCAGGCGTGTGCAAAATTGCAAGAACAAAGGCCTAGCATGTGCAAACTTGTAAGAACAAGGACCTAGCGTGTGCGAAATAACAAGAACAAGGACCTAGCGTGTGCAAAATTGCAAGAACAAGGGCCTAGCGTGTGCAAAATTGCAAGAACAAGGGCCAAGCGTGTGCAAAATAGCAAGAACAATGGCCTTGCGTGTGCAAAATTTCAAGAACAAGGGCCTGACGAGTGCAAAATTGCAAGAACAAGGGCCAAGCGTGTGCAAAATAGCAAGAACAAGGGCCAAGCGAGTGCAAAATTGCAAGAACAAGGGCCTAGCGTGTGCAAAATCGCAAGAACAAGGGCCTAGCATGTGCAAAATTGCAAGAACAATGGCCTAGCGTGTGCAAAATAGCAAGAACAAGGGCCTAGCGAGTGAAAAAATGCAAGAACAAGGGCCTAGCGTGTGCAAAATTGCAAGAACAAGGGCCTAGCGTGTGCAAAATTGCAAGAACAAGGGCCTTGCGTGTGCACAATTCCAAGAACAAGGGCCTAGCGTGTGCAAAATTGCAAGAACAAGGGCCTAGCGTGTGCAAAATTGCAATAACAAGGGCCTAGCGTATGCAACATTTCAAGAACAAGGGCCTAGCGTGTGCGAAATTGCAAGAACAAGGGCCTAGCGTGTGCAAAGTTGCAAGAACAAGGGCCTAGCGTGTGCAAAATTGCAAGAACAAGGGCCTAGCGTGTGCAAAATTGCAAGAACAAGGGCCTAGCGTGTGCAAAATAGCAAGAACAAGGGCCTAGCGTGTGCAAAATTGCAATAACAAGGGCCTAGCGTGTGCAAAATTGCAAGAACAAGGTCCTAGTGTGTGCAAAATTGCAAGAACAAGGGCCTAGCGTGTGCAAAATAGCAAGAACAAGGGCCTAGCGAGTGAAAAATTGCAAGAACAAGGGCCTAGCGTGTGCAAAATCGCAAGAACAAGGGCCTAGCATGTGCAAAATTGCAAGAACAAGGGCCTAGCATGTGCAAAATAGCAAGAACAAGGGCCTAGCGAGTGAAAAATTGCAAGAACAAAGGCCTAGCATGTGCAAAATTGCAAGAACAAGGGCCTAGCGTGTGCACAATTGCAAGAACAAGGGCCTAGCGTGTGCACAATTCCAAGAACAAGGGCCTAGCGTATGCAAAATTGCAAGTACAAGGGCCTAGCGTGTGCAAAATTGCAATAACAAGGGCCTAGCGTATGCAAAATTTCAAGAACAAGGGCCTAGCGTGTGCAAAATTGCAAGAACAAGGGCCTAGCGTGTTCAAAATTGCAAGAACAAGGGCCTAACGTGTGCAAAATTGCTAGAACAAGGGCCTAGCGTGTGCAAAATTGCAAGAACAAGGGCCTAGCGTGTGCAAAATAGCAAGAACAAGGGCCAAGCGAGTGCAAAATTGCAAGAACAAGGGCCTAGCATGTGCAAAATCGCAAGAACAAGGGCCTAGCATGTGCATTATTGCAAGAACAAGGGCCTAGCGTGTGCAAAATAGCAAGAACAATGGCCTTGCGTGTGCGAAATTTCAAGAACAAGGGCCTGACGAGTGCAAAATTGCAAGAACAAGGGCCAAGCGTGTGCAAAAAAGCAAGAACAAGGGCCAAGCGAGTGCAAAATTGCAAGAACAAGGGCCTAGCGTGTGCAAAATCGCAAGAACAAGGGCCTAGCATGTGCAAAATTGCAAGAACAATGGCCTAGCGTGTGCAAAATAGCAAGAACAAGGGCCTAGCGAGTGAAAAAATGCAAGAACAAGGGCCTAGCGTGTGCAAAATTGCAAGAACAAGGGCCTAGCGTGTGCAAAATTGCAAGAACAAGGGCCTAGCATGTGCATTATTGCAAGAACAAGGGCCTAGCATGTGCAAAATAGCAAGAACAAGGGCCTAGCTAGTGAAACATTGCAAGAACAAGGGCCTAGCGTGTGCAAAATTGCAAGAACAAGGGCCTAGCGTGTGCAAAATTGCAAGAACAAGGGCCTAGCGTGTGCACAATTCCAAGAACAAGGGCCTAGCGTGTGCAAAATTGCAAGAACAAGGGCCTAGCGTGTGCAAAATTGCAATAACAAGGGCCTAGCGTGTGCAAAATTGCAAGAACAAGGGCCTAGTGTGTGCAAAATAGCAAGAACAAGTTCCTAGCGTGTGCAAAATAGCAAGAACAAGGCCTAGCGTGCGCAAAATTGCAAGAACAAGTGCCTAGTGTGTGCAAAATTGCAAGAACAATGGCCAGGCGTGTGCAAAATTGCAAGAACAACGGCCTAGCGTGTGCAAACTTGTAAGAAGAAGGGCCTAGCGTGTGCGAAATAACCAGAACAAGGGCCTAGCGTGTGCAAAATTGCAAGAACAAGGGCCTAGCGTGTGCAAAATTGCAAGAACAAGGGCCAAGCGTGTGCAAAAAAGCAAGAACAAGGGCCTTGCGTGTGCAAAATTACAAGAACAAGGGCCTGACGAGTGCAAAATTGCAAGAACAAGGGCCAAGCGTGTGCAAAATAGCAAGAATAAGGGCCAAGCGAGTGCAAAATTGCAAGAACAAGGGCCTAGCGTATGCAAAATCGCAAGAACAAGGGCCTAGCATGTGCATTATTGCAAGAACAAGGGCCTAGCATGTGCAAAATAGCAAGAACAAGGGCCTAGCTAGTGAAACATTGCAAGAACAACGGCCTAGCGTGTGCAAAATTGCAAGAACAAGGGCCTAGCGTGTGCAAAATTGCAAGAACAAGGGCCTAGCGTGTGCACAATTCCAAGAACAAGGGCCTAGCGTGTGCAAAATTGCAAGAACAAGGGCCTAGCGTGTGCAAAATTGCAATAACAAGGGCCTAGCGTACGCAAAATTTCAAGAACAAGGGCCTAGCGTGTGCAAAATTGCAAGAACAAGGGCCTAGCGTGTGCAAAACTGCAAGAACAAGGGCCTAACGTGTACAAAATTGCTGAAACAAGGGCCTAGCGTGTGCAAAATTGCAAGAACAAGAGCCAAGCGTGTGCAAAATAGCAAGAACAAGGGCCTAGCGTGTGCAAAATTGCAATAACAAGGGCCTAGCGTGTGCAAAATTGCAAGAACAAGGGCCTAGTGTGTGCAAAATAGCAAGAACAAGTTCCTAGCGTGTGCAAAATAGCAAGAACAATGGCCAGGCGTGTGCAAAATTGCAAGAACAAGTGCCTAGTGTGTGCAAAATTGCAGGAACAATGGCCAGGCGTGTGCAAAATTGCAAGAACAACGGCCTAGTGTGTGCAAACTTGTAAGAACAAGGGCCTAGCGTGTGCACAATTCAGGGTTTAGCGTGTGCAAAATTGCAAGAACAAGGACCTAGCGTGTGCAAAATTGCAAGAACAAGGGCCAAGCGTGTGCAAAATAGCAAGAACAAGGGCCAAGCGAGTGCAAAATTGCAAGATCAAGAGCCTAGCGTGTGCAAAATCGCAAGAACAAGGGCCTAGCATGTGCAAAATTGCAAGAACAAGGGCCTATCGTGTGCAAAATAGCAAGAACAAGGGCCTAGCGAGTGAAAAATTGCAAGAACAAGGGCCTAGCGTGTGCAAAATCGCAAGAACAAGGGCCTAGCATGTGCAAAATTGCAAGAACAAGGGCCTAGCGTGTGCAAAATAGCAAGAACAAGGGCCTAGCGAGTGAAAAATTGCAAGAACAAAGGCCTAGCATGTGCAAAATTGCAAAAACAAGGGCCTAGCGTGTGCAAAATTGCAAGAACAAGGGCCTAGCGTGCGCACAATTTCAAGAACAAGGGCCTAGCGTGTGCAAAATTGCAAGAACAAGGGCCTAGCGTGTGCAAAATTGCAAGAACAAGGGCCTAACGTGTGCAAAATTGCTAGAACAAGGGCCTAGCGTGTGCAAAGTTGCAAGAACAAGGGCATAGCGTGTGCAAAATAGCAAGAACAAGGGCCTAGCGTGTGCAAAATTGCAATAACAAGGGCCTAGCGTGTGCAAAATTGCAAGAACAAGGGCCTAGTGTGTGCAAAATAGCAAGAACAAGTTCCTAGCGTGTGCAAAATAGCAAGAACAAGGGCCTAGCGAGTGCAAAATTGCAAGAACAAGGCATAGCGTGTGCAAAATTGAAAGAACAAGGGCCTAGTGTGTGCACAATTGCAAGAACAATGGCCAGGCGTGTGCAAAATTGCAAGAACAAAGGCCTAGCATGTGCAAACTTGTAAGAACAAGGACCTAGCGTGTGCGAAATAACAAGAACAAGGACCTAGCGTGTGCAAAATTGCAAGAACAAGGGCCTAGCGTGTGCAAAATTGCAAGAACAAGGGCCAAGCGTGTGCAAAATAGCAAGAACAATGGCCTTGCGTGTGCAAAATTTCAAGAACAAGGGCCTGACGAGTGCAAAATTGCAAGAACAAGGGCCAAGCGTGTGCAAAATAGCAAGAACAAGGGCCAAGCGAGTGCAAAATTGCAAGAACAAGGGCCTAGCGTGTGCAAAATCGCAAGAACAAGGGCCTAGTGTGTGCAAAATTGCAAGAACAAGGGCCAGGCGTGTGCAAAATTGCAAGAACAAGGGCCAAGCGTGTGCAAAATTGCAAGAACAAGGGCCAAGCGTGTGCAAAAAAGCAAGAACAAGGGCCTTGCGTGTGCAAAATTGCAAGAACAAGGGCCTTGCGTGTGCACAATTCCAAGAACAAGGGCCTAGCGTGTGCAAAATTGCAAGAACAAGGGCCTAGTGTGTGCAAAATAGCAAGAACAAGTTCCTAGCGTGTGCAAAATAGCAAGAACAAGGGCCTAGCGAGTGCAAAATTGCAAGAACAAGGCATAGCGTGCAAAATTGAAAGAACAAGGGCCTAGTGTGTGCACAATTGCAAGAACAATGGCCAGGCGTGTGCAAAATTGCAAGAACAAAGGCCTAGCATGTGCAAACTTGTAAGAACAAGGACCTAGCGTGTGCGAAATAACAAGAACAAGGACCTAGCGTGTGCAAAATTGCAAGAACAAGGGCCTAGCGTGTGCAAAATTGCAAGAACAAGGGCCAAGCGTGTGCAAAATAGCAAGAACAATGGCCTTGCGTGTGCAAAATTTCAAGAACAAGGGCCTGACGAGTGCAAAATTGCAAGAACAAGGGCCAAGCGTGTGCAAAATAGCAAGAACAAGGGCCAAGCGAGTGCAAAATTGCAAGAACAAGGGCCTAGCGTGTGCAAAATCGCAAGAACAAGGGCCTAGCATGTGCAAAATTGCAAGAACAATGGCCTAGCGTGTGCAAAATAGCAAGAACAAGGGCCTAGCGAGTGAAAAAATGCAAGAACAAGGGCCTAGCGTGTGCAAAATTGCAAGAACAAGGGCCTAGCGTGTGCAAAATTGCAAGAACAAGGGCCTTGCGTGTGCACAATTCCAAGAACAAGGGCCTAGCGTGTGCAAAATTGCAAGAACAAGGGCCTAGCGTGTGCAAAATTGCAATAACAAGGGCCTAGCGTATGCAACATTTCAAGAACAAGGGCCTAGCGTGTGCGAAATTGCAAGAACAAGGGCCTAGCGTGTGCAAAGTTGCAAGAACAAGGGCCTAGCGTGTGCAAAATTGCAAGAACAAGGGCCTAGCGTGTGCAAAATTGCAAGAACAAGGGCCTAGCGTGTGCAAAATAGCAAGAACAAGGGCCTAGCGTGTGCAAAATTGCAATAACAAGGGCCTAGCGTGTGCAAAATTGCAAGAACAAGGTCCTAGTGTGTGCAAAATTGCAAGAACAAGGGCCTAGCGTGTGCAAAATAGCAAGAACAAGGGCCTAGCGAGTGAAAAATTGCAAGAACAAGGGCCTAGCGTGTGCAAAATCGCAAGAACAAGGGCCTAGCATGTGCAAAATTGCAAGAACAAGGGCCTAGCATGTGCAAAATAGCAAGAACAAGGGCCTAGCGAGTGAAAAATTGCAAGAACAAAGGCCTAGCATGTGCAAAATTGCAAGAACAAGGGCCTAGCGTGTGCACAATTGCAAGAACAAGGGCCTAGCGTGTGCACAATTCCAAGAACAAGGGCCTAGCGTATGCAAAATTGCAAGTACAAGGGCCTAGCGTGTGCAAAATTGCAATAACAAGGGCCTAGCGTATGCAAAATTTCAAGAACAAGGGCCTAGCGTGTGCAAAATTGCAAGAACAAGGGCCTAGCGTGTTCAAAATTGCAAGAACAAGGGCCTAACGTGTGCAAAATTGCTAGAACAAGGGCCTAGCGTGTGCAAAATTGCAAGAACAAGGGCCTAGCGTGTGCAAAATAGCAAGAACAAGGGCCAAGCGAGTGCAAAATTGCAAGAACAAGGGCCTAGCATGTGCAAAATCGCAAGAACAAGGGCCTAGCATGTGCATTATTGCAAGAACAAGGGCCTAGCGTGTGCAAAATAGCAAGAACAATGGCCTTGCGTGTGCGAAATTTCAAGAACAAGGGCCTGACGAGTGCAAAATTGCAAGAACAAGGGCCAAGCGTGTGCAAAAAAGCAAGAACAAGGGCCAAGCGAGTGCAAAATTGCAAGAACAAGGGCCTAGCGTGTGCAAAATCGCAAGAACAAGGGCCTAGCATGTGCAAAATTGCAAGAACAATGGCCTAGCGTGTGCAAAATAGCAAGAACAAGGGCCTAGCGAGTGAAAAAATGCAAGAACAAGGGCCTAGCGTGTGCAAAATTGCAAGAACAAGGGCCTAGCGTGTGCAAAATTGCAAGAACAAGGGCCTAGCGTGTGCACAATTCCAAGAACAAGGGCCTAGCGTGTGCAAAATTGCAAGAACAAGGGCCTAGCGTGTGCAAAATTGCAATAACAAGGGCCTAGCGTATGCAACATTTCAAGAACAAGGGCCTAGCGTGTGCGAAATTGCAAGAACAAGGGCCTAGCGTGTGCAAAGTTGCAAGAACAAGGGCCTAGCGTGTGCAAAATTGCAAGAACAAGGCATAGCGTGTGCAAAATTGAAAGAACAAGGGCCTAGTGTGTGCACAATTGCAAGAACAATGGCCAGGCGTGTGCAAAATTGCAAGAACAAAGGCCTAGCATGTGCAAACTTGTAAGAACAAGGACCTAGCGTGTGCGAAATAACAAGAACAAGGACCTAGCGTGTGCAAAATTGCAAGAACAAGGGCCTAGCGTGTGCAAAATTGCAAGAACAAGGGCCAAGCGTGTGCAAAATAGCAAGAACAATGGCCTTGCGTGTGCAAAATTTCAAGAACAAGGGCCTGACGAGTGCAAAATTGCAAGAACAAGGGCCAAGCGTGTGCAAAAAAGCAAGAACAAGGGCCAAGCGAGTGCAAAATTGCAAGAACAAGGGCCTAGCGTGTGCAAAATCGCAAGAACAAGGGCCTAGCATGTGCAAAATTGCAAGAACAATGGCCTAGCGTGTGCAAAATAGCAAGAACAAGGGCCTAGCGAGTGAAAAAATGCAAGAACAAGGGCCTAGCGTGTGCAAAATTGCAAGAACAAGGGCCTAGCGTGTGCAAAATTGCAAGAACAAGGGCCTAGCGTGTGCACAATTCCAAGAACAAGGGCCTAGCGTGTGCAAAATTGCAAGAACAAGGGCCTAGCGTGTGCAAAATTGCAATAACAAGGGCCTAGCGTACGCAAAATTTCAAGAACAAGGGCCTAGCGTGTGCAAAATTGCAAGAACAAGGGCCTAGCGTGTGCAAAACTGCAAGAACAAGGGCCTAACGTGTACAAAATTGCTGAAACAAGGGCCTAGCGTGTGCAAAATTGCAAGAACAAGAGCCAAGCGTGTGCAAAATAGCAAGAACAAGGGCCTAGCGTGTGCAAAATTGCAATAACAAGGGCCTAGCGTGTGCAAAATTGCAAGAACAAGGGCCTAGTGTGTGCAAAATAGCAAGAACAAGTTCCTAGCGTGTGCAAAATAGCAAGAACAATGGCCAGGCGTGTGCAAAATTGCAAGAACAAGTGCCTAGTGTGTGCAAAATTGCAGGAACAATGGCCAGGCGTGTGCAAAATTGCAAGAACAACGGCCTAGTGTGTGCAAACTTGTAAGAACAAGGGCCTAGCGTGTGCGAAATAACAAGAACAAGGGCCTAGCGTGTGCAAAATTGCAAGAACAAGGACCTAGCGTGTGCAAAATTGCAAGAACAAGGGCCAAGCGTGTGCAAAATAGCAAGAACAAGGGCCAAGCGAGTGCAAAATTGCAAGATCAAGAGCCTAGCGTGTGCAAAATCGCAAGAACAAGGGCCTAGCATGTGCAAAATTGCAAGAACAAGGGCCTATCGTGTGCAAAATAGCAAGAACAAGGGCCTAGCGAGTGAAAAATTGCAAGAACAAGGGCCTAGCCTGTGTAAAATCGCAACAACAAGGGCCTAGCATGTGCAAAATTGCAAGAACAAGGGCCTAGCGTGTGCAAAATAGCAAGAACAAGGGCCTAGCGAGTGAAAAATTGCAAGAACAAAGGCCTAGCATGTGCAAAATTGCAATAACAAGGGCCTAGCGTGTGCAAAATTGCAAGAACAAGGGCTAGCGTGTGCACAATTTCAAGAACAAGGGCCTAGCGTGTGCAAAATTGCAAGAACAAGGGCCTAGCGTGTGCAAAATTGCAATAACAAGGGCCTAGCGTGTGCAAAATTGCAAGAACAAGGCCTAGTGTGTGCAAAATAGCAAGAACAAGTTCCTAGCGTGTGCAAAATAGCAAGAACAAGGGCCTAGCGAGTGCAAAATTGCAAGAACAAGGCATAGCGTGTGCAAAATTGAAAGAACAAGGGCCTAGTGTGTGCACAATTGCAAGAACAATGGCCAGGCGTGTGCAAAATTGCAAGAACAAAGGCCTAGCATGTGCAAACTTGTAAGAACAAGGACCTAGCGTGTGCGAAATAACAAGAACAAGGACCTAGCGTGTGCAAAATTGCAAGAACAAGGGCCTAGCGTGTGCAAAATTGCAAGAACAAGGGCCAAGCGTGTGCAAAATAGCAAGAACAATGGCCTTGCGTGTGCAAAATTTCAAGAACAAGGGCCTGACGAGTGCAAAATTGCAAGAACAAGGGCCAAGCGTGTGCAAAAAAGCAAGAACAAGGGCCAAGCGAGTGCAAAATTGCAAGAACAAGGGCCTAGCGTGTGCAAAATCGCAAGAACAATGGCCTAGCATGTGCAAAATTGCAAGAACAATGGCCTAGCGTGTGCAAAATAGCAAGAACAAGGGCCTAGCGAGTGAAAAAATGCAAGAACAAGGGCCTAGCGTGTGCAAAATTGCAAGAACAAGGGCCTAGCGTGTGCAAAATTGCAAGAACAAGGGCCTTGCGTGTGCACAATTCCAAGAACAAGGGCCTAGCGTGTGCAAAATTGCAAGAACAAGGGCCTAGCGTGTGCAAAATTGCAATAACAAGGGCCTAGCGTATGCAACATTTCAAGAACAAGGGCCTAGCGTGTGCGAAATTGCAAGAACAAGGGCCTAGCGTGTGCAAAGTTGCAAGAACAAGGGCCTAGCGTGTGCAAAATTGCAAGAACAAGGGCCTAGCGTGTGCAAAATTGCAAGAACAAGGGCCTAGCGTGTGCAAAATAGCAAGAACAAGGGCCTAGCGTGTGCAAAATTGCAATAACAAGGGCCTAGCGTGTGCAAAATTGCAAGAACAAGGTCCTTGTGTGTGCAAAATTGCAAGAACAAGGGCCTAGCGTGTGCAAAATAGCAAGAACAAGGGCCTAGCGAGTGAAAAATTGCAAGAACAAGGGCCTAGCGTGTGCAAAATCGCAAGAACAAGGGCCTAGCATGTGCAAAATTGCAAGAACAAGGGCCTAGCGTGTGCAAAATAGCAAGAACAAGGGCCTAGCGAGTGAAAAATTGCAAGAACAAAGGCCTAGCATGTGCAAAATTGCAAGAACAAGGGCCTAGCGTGTGCACAATTGCAAGAACAAGGGCCTAGCGTGTGCACAATTCCAAGAACAAGGGCCTAGCGTATGCAAAATTGCAAGTACAAGGGCCTAGCGTGTGCAAAATTGCAATAACAAGGGCCTAGCGTATGCAAAATTTCAAGAACAAGGGCCTAGCGTGTGCAAAATTGCAAGAACAAGGGCCTAGCGTGTTCAAAATTGCAAGAACAAGGGCCTAACGTGTGCAAAATTGCTAGAACAAGGGCCTAGGGTGTGCAAAATTGCAAGAACAAGGGCCTAGCGTGTGCAAAATAGCAAGAACAAGGGCCAAGCGAGTGCAAAATTGCAAGAACAAGGGCCTAGCGTGTGCAAAATCGCAAGAACAAGGGCCTAGCATGTGCATTATTGCAAGAACAAGGGCCTAGCGTGTGCAAAATAGCAAGAACAAGGGCCTAGCGGTAGCCCAGCAAGCCTGCTGCACAGGTCACCCGTGGGTCAGTTGCTCCAGCCGCTCGGCGTAGCCGCGGAGCCAGTTACTCCTGTAGTCCGGGGCCCTTGCTCCGGTAGCCACCGTGTGCGCGCTCTTGTTGCTCGTCTGTCTGCGGTTTCACCCGTCGCTTCCTATCTCCATTCCTCTCACAATCTCTCCTCCTCCTCACTTGCATTCTGTGAATGCCTCTAGCTTTGCTTGTACTTGTGAACTTGCTCTATGACTGCTTGCTGTGCTGATTTTACCCCACTTTGACTAGGGGGGTGTGTCAGAATGTGATATTTGTCTAGCCTGAAGTGGGGTAGTCTATAGCGAGTATAGCCCAAATTAGGGTTTCCTATATGTACTCAACTACCTACTAGTACAAACCTCCCTTTTATGTTCTACATCCCTGTTCATTATTCTGATAGTTTCAGCAGTTCCTAGGCTTTGCCAACTACTACAACAGGTTCGTGCCGCAGTACGCAAAGATAGCAGCGCCATTGTCCGACCTACTGAAAAAGGATACGCCCTACAAATAAGATACTCCTCATCGAAAAGCCATGGAGCAGCTATAGACAGCACTGACTAAAGCGCTAGTACTCATCCTACTAGACCTAGACAAGGACTACGTAGTTGAAGTAGACGCTAGTGACCAGGCAGTCGGAGCAGTACAAGATCACGGATGCGGTTTGCAGCCCATCGCCTACCTCAGTAAGAAGTTACACGGAGCAGAACTGAACTACCCCATCCATGACAAGGAAGCCTCAGCGATAGTCATAGCCTTCAAGGCGTGGAGGTGTTACCTAGAGGGAGCCAAGACTGCAGTCTATACTGACCACTGCAGTCTCAAATACCTGAAGTCGCAGCCGACACTCTCACAACGATAGGTGCGGTGGGTGGACTTCCTGGAAACTCACTTCCACTACGACATCGTCTACAAGCCCGGGTTACACAACAAGGAAGACGCGTGGAGCCGCCCCGGTCATGTAGCAAGCATCCAGCTCGACGGGATGAACTCTCTACTCAAGGGTCTATTCCAACATGGGTACTCCGTGGACGCAGAGATAGCAATAGCAGAGAAACAGAAGCTATTACAGCGGGAGAAAGACTTAGCGGTAAGGAAGGGTTCAGGAAAGATTTGGGTACCGAACTATGCCCCGCTACGGCAGATCCTTCTAGAGGAATTTCACGAAGCGGGCCATTTTGGGAGCAACAAGACGTTAGCAGGGATAGCAAAGTATTACTACTGGCCCGGGATGGCAGGAGACGTGCAGCAGCTCGTCACCTCATGTGACACATGCCAGCGAATGAAGAGTAGCAAGCAGAAAAAAGCAGGGTTACTTCAACCTCTACCCGTACCGGAATAGTCATGGTAAGTCGTTAGCCTCAACTTCATCACGGGACTTCCTTCGACCTCACGAGGGCATGATGCTATACTCGTGATGAGTGACTCAATCAAGTGGTTGAACACTTACTGCGTACAGCTTGCAAGGACGACGTCAGCCACTGGGACACACAGTTACCGACCCAGAGTTCGCTTACAACAACACGTCACATGCGGCCATAGGGAAATCTCCATTCTTCCTGTGTTACGGACGAGAACCACTCACACCATAGCAGCCGACCACACCGGCACATGTCCGAGCCGCACACGACTTAGTCACCACCATGCAGTAGCTATGGGAGAAGACTCAACGACGTCTCACCACGATGCAGAACTCCCAGAAGCAGTATGCTGATCGTCAACGACGTGATCACTTAGTAGCAGTCGGAGATCAGGTGCTTCTTGACACGTGCAACTTGAACCTGTCTCATCTGCCATCCAAGCTCCGACCTCGCTTCTGTGGTCCTTTTCTTGTTGAGGCACAAGTAACACCAGTAAAATTCCGCTTGCGCTTACTTGATACATGGAAGCTTCACAACGCTTTCCATGTCCAGCTACTGAAACCCTACAAGGGCCCCAACCAGCAGTTCCAGGGACGGCAGCTACCGCCACCACCACCTGTTCTCATACAGGATGAACGAGAGTACGAAGTGGAGCGCGTTCTCACTCATCGGCGCCACAGCGGCAAGACCCTCGAGTTCCTGATATGCTGGAAGGGATATGACCCCACTGAGGACAGTTGGGTTGCGGAAGCTGATATGGGCAACGCATGCCATGCTCTCAAGGACTATCTTGTCAAGCAGGGTGTATCTCACGCCACCCAGCTTTGAGGGGGGGACGTGTGAGAGTATGACGGCTTCTACCAGCTATGCTTGCTTGCCTAGACTTTATTATGCTATTTCTAGCATAGGATTATTTTGTGCATGCATGAATTGCTTGATTTCCTAGGCTAGGTGCTTTCCTATATTTTATTATTGTTACAACACCGAGCTAGGTTGCGTACACCGAATTCTCGGCTTTTCGGTTGCCACCGAATTGCCTTCTACCGAATTCGGTAAGGCTCTGTTCGGGACGCTTCGCGACCCTCGGAACCTTCGCGTAACACCTGGTTACTGGGCCTTGTATCGAGCCTATATATAGCCTCGTGTTGTACCCATGTGATCATTCAATTCAAACTCTCTTTTTTGAGCTTGATCCTAGATCCTCACAATGCCGACCTTCTGCCGGTACTCCTCCTCCTTGCGCTCCTGGGCCTCCTCATCGTTGAACGTCTGCTCAGCGTAGGCGTCGACCCAGACCGGCGTCTTCGAGACTCGAGCGCCCTACTCCTCGTTGATAAAGCGCCTGCGCAGCTTGTCGGCGTAGCTCTACTGGTGCAGCCACAGCTTCTTGGCCGGCATGTTGCACACAATCTCCAGCCCAAGGTACTTCACCACCGGCGAGATCTCACGCACCTCGAAGGTGGCCTCCAACAGCTCCTTTAGCTCCTTTAGTATCGCGGTGCTGCTGCTGGCGGCGAGCAGGTCGTCGATGTAGACCAGCACCCAGTAGGTCACTCCTTCATTGCCGTTTTCCAGCCAGCGCCCAGCAGCACACCGTCGAGAGCCCTGTACCATAGCAGCGGTGACTGATTCAGCCCGTAGAGGCTCTTCAGCAGCTTACACACCCGGCCGGTTCCACCGTCGAAGTTGTCCGGCTGGTACATGTAGAGCATCATGTCGAGCTTGCTCTGCAAGAAAGTGTTCTTCATGTCGAGCTGCATCAGGTTGAGGTCGAGAACGGCGACGATGCTTAGGAAGATTCTCAACGTAACGTAGCTGCTCACCGGTGAGTACGTCTCGTCGTAGTCGGCACCGTACACCTGCGTGAAGCCCTTTACAACCAGCGTCGCCTTCTTGCACTCGACAGTGTCGTCGATGTGGTACTTGGTCGTCAACACCCACCGGTTCTTCATGATGCTCACCCCGCGTGGGCGTTCGACCAGCTCCCAAGTGCCCATGCCGGTGAGGCTACGGAACTCTTCTTCCATGGCGGCATTCACCGCCTCGCACTTCCAGCTCACCAGCGCCTCCTTCACCGTCATCGTGGCGATGTCCCAGCGGTGTTCGGGGTCGGCATGCACGTCGGGGTCGTGCTTTGGTAGATCTTCATCCTCCTCGGCGCGTTTTACAACAGGTCGTCATCGACCTTGTCGTACACTGTGGTGAAGGCAGATGGCGGTAGGCAGGTGTGGAAGCTCAAGTGCTCCGGCGGCGGTCGAGCTCGACCTGTGCGTCGCAGCTTAGGCTTCATGATCGGCACCTCTACCACGTCATTGTCGGTGGACTCCTCACCCACCGGCTGCTCTTCATCCTCGTCGACGTCCTCGTGGTCGACCAGCTGCTTCGACCCTACGACCGGCTGCTCGCCTGCTGCTGACTTCGACAGCTCCCCTGTCGACTGCCCCGGCTGCTGCTCCCTTGTCTATTGCACCCCTGCTGTTGCCTCCTATTCGACCGGCTCCCCTGTCTGCTGCTCCCCTATCGTGGATGGCTTCCCATCCTGGTTGACGAGCTTGGCGCCTTGCCGATCGTCGGCGATGCCACTAACCGGTGCCATAGACAAGGCCTCAAGGCTCCCCTCATCGCCGGTGGCCGACACAGGCGTTGACGCATGCCAATCTGCAACGGGGAAGGGAGGAGCAAGAACAGGGGGAGGTGGAAGAACCTCCACAACATCCTCATCAGCAGGCTCGTCAACTTTGGCGAGCAATGGGACCGTCGCCGTCGAGGTGTTTGTCGGCAAGTGTGACTGCGTCCGCCCCGACGCCGGCCCATACCTCGCCTTCCACACCTCCAGCGATAGCGTCTTGTAGAAGATCACCTCGACTGACGTGACCACCTTGTTGTCGGTCAGGTCGAGCACCTCCCAGCCCTTGCTTTCCGGCGACACATCCAGGTGAAGCCCCCCGCGAGCTTTCGACGCCAGCTTTCCACCGTGCTGCTGCTCAGGAACCATGAACTGCACCATGCAGCCCCACACCCGCACCAGTGTGAGGTCGGACTTCTTTCCGGTCAGCAGCTGGTACGGAGTCGTCCCCGGCGGCGTCGTTGACCGCTCCAAGCACTTGCACACCCAGACAGCCTGTTAAAGAGCGAGGTGGTGCTGCACGCCCATGTGTAGCAGCATCGTCCGCACGGACTCGACAGCCGTGAGCGTCTCCCACTCAGCCATGCCGTTCTGCTGCGGAGTGTAGGGGCACGTCAAGTCGTGGACGATGCCCTTCCCGTTGACGAAGTAGGTGAACGCCTTCCTGAGAACTCCCCTCCTCGGTCAGAGCGGAGCATCAACACCATTTTCTTCGTCTGCCGCTCGACCAGCACCAGCCACTGTTGGAACTCCCGCAGCACATCGCTCTTCTTAGTGATCGGCATTGCCCATACTAACCGAGTGTGGCAATCCTTCAGCAGCAGGAAGTACAAGCTGCCATCCTTGGCAGCCACCCGAAATGGCCCGCACCAGTCAATGTGCACGACAGCCAATGCCTCCCCGGCGTCCGAGCTCTTGTCGGGGAAGGTGTGCCATGCCAGCTTTCCTCCGACGCACGAGACACACGGCGGGTCTGCTCCAGTCGACAATGTGATGTCGAGCCCAGTAGCAACTTCATGCTTCACCGAGCTCTTGATCGTGTCGACGCCGACGTGCTCGAGTCTAGCATGCAACCGGTCAAGGGTCGACTTTGTTGCTGAGATAATATTTTGCAGAGCCACCACCTTGGTCGACGGCGACAGCATCGAGCAAGGGCGAAGGTCGGTGCAGAGGACTCGTCTGGTGTAGCGTGCTCGACCGAGCATCTCCCCGGTCGCAGCAACGAGCAGCATCTCGTCGCCGTCGCCCTGCAGCTGCACTTATTTCTTTATCCGGTTTCTTCATGCCTGGCTCCCGAACCCCATCCTGAAAACAGTATACTTAGTATAAATTATACTGACATACTAGGGCTTGGACGAGATACTATAGCTGAATTGGAGTTGCTGAAGGTGCAGCAGGCAGGCTGGCAGCAATAGCATCGCAAGCGATTACTGAAGCTGCAATGCATAGGCAGTCAAGCCTGACCTGCCAACCTGGTCCGCATCAGCGGACTCCTGACAATCGCCAGCCTTGTGAGAGTACAACGTCTTTGTTTGGCTTTGCTAGGCTTTGCCTGCTTGCCTTGACTTTATTATGCTTTATCTAGCTTAGGTATATTTTCTTTTGCATGCTTTTGCTTGATTTCCTAGGTTGGGTGCTTTATTATATTTATTATCGTTACAGGTGCGGAGATAACTCGTAGAACGGGAGCAAGGCTGCGGGGAAAGGCACAGGGTGTTAGGTGTGATCTTTGCGTTCACACTACTTGCGCATTCACAGCAAGGTCGACCACGCTCCAGCAGTGCAAAGTTGCGGTTTGCCAACGCTGCAGGTCGACGGCGTGCCAACGCTGCAGTAAGGCGGCTACAAAGCGTTCCACCCGCAGGACAGCAGTGCACCCGCTTCGCAGTTGCATGCAATTGAATGGTGTGCTGTGCCTTGACACCTACATAGTAAAGACGTCAAGTCGTCCACGTGTTGGTGACTGCACCTGATCAGCCACGTTGACCTCGGGATACCACCACCAAGGCCGTCTTTGCCGGAACCACATGGGCCTCTGTCGCACTCTTCCGCAGAATCCCGTTGGCCAGGTAACCTGGTCAAACTGGCAACGCAGTCGACCAGGCACTTCTCCTCGTGCCCGTCGACCACCCGGGTTGACGACCACCTCTGGTCGACCACACCAAGTCGACTACACCCTGGTCGACCAATTCCAGGTCGTCAAGACTAGCTGTTAGCCAACTACACCAAGTCGGCCTCAGGTTGTCGTCCCCAAGTCGACGCCCTCCTAGGTCGGCCTCGCTTGGTCAACCACCCAGCACTGAAGTCGGCCGCCGGCACCCCCCAAAGTCGGCGGCTTCGCAGTGGCCCTGTGCTGGTCGACCACACCCGTCAACCAGCTCGCCCAAGTCGGCGTCGCCAACTGTTGTAGGTCGGCTGCACCTCCCGCACACCCGACCATGAGGTCGGCTCAGCCCAAGCCAGGACGAGGCCAATACATATCTCCCGTCGACACTCCTTTGATGTGTTCACGCTTGGGCCTCCAGCTCACATGGTAGCACTACTCGAAGAATAGCTCATCGGCGTGCACACAACTCACAAAACGCCGTCACCGCACCAGCCAAGCACGAGGGCATGGCACCTACTGCTGCACGTCGTTGTCACCGTCGCCGACGCCGGCCGATGCATTTGGCCAATTGTAACGGAGCACCGGTTGAAGGCCGGAAAGTGCAGCGCCTTCGTCATGAAGTCGGCCGGCTGCTCGGTGGTCGGGATGTACCCGCACTTCACCCTGCACTGCAGCAAGGCATAACGCCGCTCCATGTGCTTAAGGTTGCCCTGCAGCCCCAAGCCCTCGGCGACCATGATGGCCGACTTGTTGTCCACCCGAAGGACGGTCGGCGTCCTGGTGTTTAGCAGCCGGAACTGTGCAAGGAGGAAGCGAAGTCAGCGTCCCTCCTTGCCGGCCTCAATGGCCACCACGTACTCTGAATCAGTCGACGACAGCATCGCGCACTTGATACGAGCAGGAGATCGCACCCCCCCCATAAACAAAGACGTAGCCGCCCGTGCTCGTCCGGTTGTGCTAATCGTCGTCGGCATCATCGGCGTCCACGTAGCGGACGAGCTTTAGCCACTTCGGTCCACCGCCGAACTCCAAGGCGGTGTCACGAGTGTTGGCTGGGTAGGCGAGGCAGTGGTCAACCTCGCGCCAGTGCTGATCGCTCCTCAACGTGAGGCCGCTTTCCAGCTTGCTACAGCCAAAGGCGATGCCCGGCCTCAACGTCGCCGCAGCAAACTGCAGCGAGCCGACCTTCTGCCGGTACTCCTCCTACTAGCGCTCCTGTGCCTCCTCGTCGTCGAACGTCAGCTTGGCGTAGGCGACGGAGACCGGCGTCTTTGGGGTGTGCCCGGTCTACTCCTCGTTGATGAACCGCCTGCGTAGCTTTTTGGCATAGAATCTGCTGGTGTTGTCACAACTTCCTCGCCGGCTTGTTGCGCACAATCTCCAGCCTGAGGTACTTCTCCATCGGTGAGATCTTGCACAGCTCAAAGGCGGCCTCCGGCAGCTCCTTCAGCATTGGGGTGCTGCTGCTAGCGGCGAGCACTTTGTTGTCGCCGACCTTGAAGTAGAGAGCCTCGTCGACCTGGCTCTACCTCCATCCGGCGCCGACCAGCACGACGTCGAGCGCCCTGTACCACAGCAGCGGCGTCTGCTTCAGCCCGTACAAGCTCTTCAGCAGCTTACACACCTAGCCAGTCCCGTCGTTGTAGTAGTCCGGCTGGTACATGTATTGCACCCTGTCGAGCTTGCTCCGCAGGAAGGTGTTATTCATGTTGAGCGGCATCAGGTTGAGAAAGATCCTCAGCATAACGTAGCTGCTGACCGGCGTGTACGTCTCGTCGTTGTTGCCGCCGTACACCTGCGTGAAGCCCTTCACGACCAGCCTCGCCTTCAAGCGAGTCTTCTCCTCACGGGTCTCCTCGTCCATGGCGGCCTTCATTGCCATGCCATTCCAGCTCCCCAATGCCTCCTTCACCGTCATCGTCGCGATGTCCCAGCGGTGCTCGGAGTCGGTGTGCATGTCGAGGTCGAGCTTTCGCAGGTCGACGTTCTCCTTGGCGTCGTCATACAACAGGTTAATATCGGCGTCATCGTACAGCGTGGTGTAGGCGGCCGGCGCTAGGCACACGTGGTATGTCAGGAATTCGGGCGGCCTCCAAAGTCGGCCTAAACGACGCAGCCCAGTCTCTTTGGCATTGACCTCCACCACGTCGCTGTCGGTAGACTGTTCCCCCTCATCAACGCAAGCGTCAGTGCTCTCACCGGCCTGCTGCACCAAGGTCGTCGTCCCTGCCGAATTCTCCCCTGTTGTCAGCTCCCCCGCCGACTTCCCTGTCGCCGACGGCTCCTCAGTCGACTTCACTGCTGGCTGCTCCCCTATCGGCGGCTTCCCTACCGGCGCCTTCTTCGCCGGCTCCACCAAATTCGGCTGCATCTCCTCTGCCTGCTGCTCCCCTGTCGTCGTTGATTTCTCTCCCACACCGACTTGCGTAGCGTCACATTTGCCACCGGCGATGCCTTTGGCCGGCGCCACAGGCGATGCCCCACTACTCCCCTCATCGCCGTGGTCGACGTCGAGGTCAGCTCATGCAGGTCAGCTACAAGGGGTGGGGGAGGAGGGGCTGAGGGCGAGGAAGGAGGTCGGACGTCCTTGGCATCCTCATCAGCAAGCTCACCAACCTCGGCAAGCAAAGGGAGAGTCGCGGTCGAGGTGTCCATCGGCAGGTTAGCATGCGTCCGCCTTGACGTTAGCCCGTCCTCCGACTTCCACACTTCTAGCGACATCGTCTCGTAGAAAACCACGTCCGACGTGGTTACCATCCTGTTGTCGGTGAGGTCCGGGATCTCCCAGCCCTTGCTCTCCTCCAACACACCGAGGTAAATGTCCCATCTGGCCTTCGGCTTCAACTTTCCACCGCGTTGCTGCTCGGAGACCAGGAACTGCGCCATGCAACCCCACCCGTTGCAGCGTCTCTCTTCTTGGACAAGGGACGAGCCCATGTGAATATGCTCCAGTCATCCACCATAATGAGGAAGTACAGCACCCCGCCAGTCCCTCATAGGACCCACCAGGTCCATGTACACCACCTCCAATGGTGCCTTGGCTGATCCCTCCGCACGTGGAAACGGGAACCGTGCAAACTTGTTCTGCATGCACGCCTCACAGCTGCCATAGTGAGTGCCATCTCCTTGCAGTTGCAGCCCATGCACGCACTTCTCCTTGTGCATCACCTCCAATGTGGAAATAGCCACGTGTGCGAGCCGTCGATGCCAAGTCTCCCATGTCGCTTGGCCCGAGGTAGACGATGCCTTCACCTTCGCACTTCATCCAATCAGCTCCTCTCCTTGCACACCTTGCTGCTCCTCCTCGGTGACGCTCTCGTCCATAGATGCCACGGCTGCCGCTTTGCCAGATTTTCGCCAAGGGAGGACCGGGATCTGCCACATGTGCTTTTGGACATCTCCCTGCCGCTACAGGTCCCAAATAAGGCGCTCGTCGTTGTAGGCACGATACTGCTCCGAGCCAATTGTCTTGGTGTTCACACCCGCATCTCCAAATCAGCCGGTAGAAATCAGGACCACGCACAAGTCCGGCACCCACAGCACGTTCTTCAGCCCCACGAGCTCTCCATCCGCTCCCATGAACTTGGCGAATCCCATGCCCATGACCTTGGCCTTGGCGCCCGTCGCGGATGTGACTGTAGAGATAGGTGTAGGCTGAATCTCATCAAGTAGGTCGGCGCAAGGAGTCATATGCCACGAGCTCCCGGAGTCAATCACCCATTGGGTGAGGGGGTGAAGGAGAACCGTGGCAGCCATGGCGGGGCCGGTTGCGCCTTCATTCACGAAGAAGACGAACCCGGCCTTCTGCTCCTCAGATTTGCCGCCTTTCTCCGCATCCTTCTCCTCTCCACTAGCTCCCATGACTCCCCCACTTCTCTTGCCACCATGTTGGTTGCTTGATGAAGGCGAGGTCCAATCCTTGGGTCGTTGGTAGCACTTCCGCCAACAATGTCCACGCTAATTGCAGTAGAAGCACACCTCCCCTTGACCCACGCCGCCATTCTCCTTACAGTTGTCCTTGTTCTTGCCCTTCCACTTCTTCTTGAAGCCACTCTTTCCACCTCCAACTCCATAGCCAGCCCCTCCTCCAAGCGCTCCACACTCCACCGCCGCAAGTCCTTCTCTAGGATGCGCGCGTGAATGTAATCCACGCTCCACTGGGGCTGTTGAGAGTTGAGGTTGATCGCAAGGGCTGACCACGACTCCGGCAGCCTATCACAATCTCCACGCATTGCACGAGCTTCGGGTACACCAGACCGCCGCCTTAGAGCTTCATGAAGATGTCCCGCATCTCATCCAACACCGGTTGCATCGGCTCTCCATCAACGAACGTGATGTCGCGCAGCTGCCGCACAAGTAGCACAATGCCGGTAGCATGTGTCGGTGAGTGCACATCCAGAAGCTTCCTCCAAGCCTTGGGGCCACACTCCAGATCACCCAAGAGGTCCTTGATGTGGTCAATTTGTCGTCCACCAACCGCTTGCACCATGAGCATGTACGCGTCGAACGATCACTTCATCCATGCTCCTTTCAGTTCCGCGGCCTCCGGCATCTTCTCCTTCCCCTCCACCAGATCCAATAGCTTGTATTGGGTGTACATCAGCTTCATGCGGAAGCTCCAGTGCCCGTAGTCCTCCCCCATGAATTTCTCAGTAGAGCACGCCTTCACGGGATTCACGGTTGTTGGAGAAGTAGACGTAGGTAGCGTAGGGTTGGCTGGTTGGTGACTCCCCACTCCACCACTAGCAACTCCCCCTTACACTCCAGCCTCTCTACCTCTAGCCATCTCGCCACTAGCACCTCCGGAGTCCGTACCAGTCATATTGAGGCCTTATGAACGGTGGAAACTTGAAAAATCGTTTGGAGAGAATTCTGCCAGGAATTTCGATTTTACAAAATTCGCCGTCGCGGACTAGATACAACAAAAGTTTGCGAGAAGAGCTACTAGAAACTGGTCTCACTCGTCAACTTCATAGGAAGTTGGAGTTGGGGACTCCAAGAGAACCATGAGAGGGAAGGGGTTCTCCAAGAGCTACGGAAGGATGGTAGGAACCTTCCTAGCAACAAAGATACAACCCTCATCATGAGGTCCTTGAGGTGTCACATGCAAAATCCAATCTAGTTGGATTTTGCCTAGGTGTTTAGATATTTGCAACCTGTGCTAGAAACTTCTAGCCACCCCAATCCAAAAGTCAAAGTTGCCTTCCTAACCACCCTTCCAAAGATCCCTTTATAGTCATGTCCAAGTAATCACCCAAATTAGATATAACCCCAAAAGGTAATAAGAAATCCAAGTCTTGGAGATCTTGTAACTTGGGCGATCTTGGTCGGAATAAGGCGATCTTAGTATCGTTAGAAAGCTCTGGATTTATCCTGCATGATCAAGCATTTCAACTTGGAGAAAAACACAGAGATGATAACATCCAACAGCCATGCACAATAACATATGCTCATGCAAATCATGCAAGCACAAATGGCACGAGCACTCGGCATGTCGCTAGGATGACATGCACTCAGAATGACGTGCATCCAACAAAAACATATATGCTTCGTTGTATATAGGTTGTATGGGGGCTAGTTTCAGGGGGAACGAAAATCATCTCGACATTCACCTTATACCCCCCTCCCTTGGCCTATTTCAACAATTCTTGTTCTCACATCTTCTAACATGGTATTCAGAGCGATTAGGTCCTTAGGATCAAAATTTTAAGAGGGCCCACCGTTAGTTCCTGCCTGAATCGCGCCCGTAGGGGCGTCGCGTATTTTTTTTTTTTTTTTTTTTCCCCTGCCCAAAACGAGTTGATTCTGCTGCTGCGTCTGCCTTTATTGCTAAGCTTGTTAACTTTGCCACTTTGTGCCGCCTTCACTACGCTGCGAGTCTTGTCTTTGACTCTTCCTGTCCTCCGTCCGTTGAGGGTGAGCTTGCCCTTGGCTGTGACGTCCTTGAGGACAGGCAGTTTGAGCTGAAGTGCCTCGCGGCCGCTGCACCTCATCTCGCGTCCACGCTACTTTGCCTGAGTGCTGCCAGAAACAGGAATGATGTGACTAGCAGGAACAACAGTACAAATATGAAACCCTAAACTGGTGTACCCCCTATGGTGTGACCCACTACAGCCTAGAACCACACAAACATATAATGTTTGACACACCCCCATAGGCAAAGTGGGGGAGACCTAGGGGTCACAAGACCAGTCAAGGCAAACAAGCTCAGGGTGGATCTCGAGGATTCCACACAAATTCCGAGCACAAGTAAGCGGTCACAAGACCAGTTCACATGCAGTTTTATAACAGAGCAAGAGGTACAATGATCACAACCTAGCAAGGGCAAACATGCAGGTATATATATAATGATCACAGTACAGGCAAAGTCAAGAAGTAAGCAAGTGAGGAACAGACGGCACAAGGCCTAGAAGAGTGCAAAAACGCTGATGGTCAACAGACGGAAGCGCCTTGGTGAACACATCAGCAGTGTTGGCCTCAGTGGCCACGTAACGCAGAAGAAGCTGACCACGCTGCTGTAGCTCTCGAGCTAGAAAGTAACGTAGAGCAATGTGCTTCGTCCTGTGCTCCAGTCTGTGCTCCTGACACAAGGCTATGGTTGCCTTGTTGTCGACGTACAGCACTGGAGGAGAACGAGGCTGCTCTCCAAGGTCAGTCAGCAGGTAGGTGAGCCAGCGAAGCTCCTGGGCAGCCATGGCCGTGGCGTAGATCTCAGCCTCACAGTTGGAGCCGAGAACAGAAGAAGAACGAGTAGAACGCCAAGAGACAGAGCCAGAGCCAAGACTGAAGGTGTAACCCTGAGACGACCGCTGAGTAGCCTGGTCGTCTGCCCAAGAAGCGTCTGAGTGCCCAGTGAGAACAGGCCGGTCTCGCCCTCCAAGCACGAGCCCCATGCCCGACGTACTGCACAAGTAGCGCAACACCCTCTTAGCTGTATCCATGTGCTCCTTTCGGTGACGGCCGGGAGCGACATAGCGTGCTAAGATGCTGAGAGGGTATGCAAGGTCAGGTCGAGTGCAGGTCATCAGGTACATGAGGCAGCCCACAAGCTCTGGATACGGACCACTCGGCTCTACGGACTCATCCGAAGGCAGAGCTGAGAGCGAGTGTCCCGTAGGCAGAGGAGTGGACTGAGGCGAGGAGTACGTGAAGCCGAAGCGCTGAAGGACCTGCTGCACCATGTGTGACTGAGTCAAGGTGATGGTGCGCCGTGCTCTGTCCCGGGTGATCCGCAAGCCAAGATAGCTTGTCAGTTCACCCAGGTCTGTGCACGTGTGTCTCTTCTGCAGCTCGGACTTCACGTGAGCGAGACCAGCTGTGTCAGAAGTGGCAAAGACCAAGTCGTTGACGTACACGAGGATGTAGAACGGCGGCAGTGAGGTGTCGGTGCGTAGAAACAGCGACGGGTCAGCAGTAGAAGGAGCGAACCCAAGAGCCGCAAGTGTAGTCCTCAGTGTGTCATGCCACTCACGTGGCGCCTCGCGGAGACCGTAGACTGGCCGCCTGAGGCTCCACTGGGTACCAGGAGGGAACGACCCAGTGAAGCCAGGTGGGCGGCGCAGCCAGATCTCCTCGTGCAAGCTGCCCTGCAAGAAAGTTGTGCTGAAGTCAAGAGAGTGGAGCTCGTAGTCACGCTGAGCGGCGACGTGTAGCAGAACCCGAAGAGTGGTCATCTTCGGGGTCGGGGAGAAGGTCTGGAAGAAGTCAACTCCCTCTCGCTGACTGAAGCCTCGTGCAACGTAACGCGCCTTGAAGACAGGCGGAGAGCCCGGTGGCCGCTTCACCCTGAAAATCCACATGCCACTGACGATGTTCGCCCCAGGTGGGGGAACCTCGTCGACGTAGGTGCCAGTGGACTTCCAGGAAGCCATCTCTGTGTCCATGGCTGACTGCCATTGAGAGGAGTAGGGACCGGCCATCGCCTCTGCGTAAGAGCGTGGGGTCGGGATGTCTGGTGCATCCGGGTCTCCCTCAGGGGCAACAAGCATGGACACAAGATGGGGCAAAGCAGCGGCAAGGCAACCAAACTCCTCCTGCCTGTCCTCAAGAACGTCCGTGCCAAGAGCACACTCACCCCCGACGGACGGAGGACAGACAGACTCAGACTCAGCAACAAGACTCGCAGCGTAGTCTAGACGACACGCAGCTGCAAAGTCGACAAGCTCAGTGACTAAGGCAGACGCAGCAGCGGACTCAAAGGAAGGGTCAGTGACAACTGTAGCCAGGAGACGTGCGATAGTAGGACTGGCAGCGCGAAGGGTGTCTGACTCCGGGTCAGCAAGAGCAGGAAGAGAGGAAGCAGGAGGCGACGAGAGAACGACATGCTGCGGAGCAGTGGACTGACGAAGCGCCATCTGGTGAGTGCCTGGGACAGCAGGAGGACGCTGATGCTGGACTCGACTACCAGTGGTAGCAGCACGAACAGGCGACGCTCAACGAGACGCAGGTGACACAGGACGTGACGCAGGCTCACGTCTCTCAGCAAGACCTCCAGTCGGACCAGTGTAAGGAGTAGGCACAGGGAGCGGGGAGGCAGGCGGTAACTGTGGCTGTGACTGGACAGACGGCGGACACTCTAAGGCGAGAGGAGGACAAGGAGGAGGAGTCTGACCAAGAACCTGCTGAAGGAGTGGAACGAAGTACGGCCGTGGCCGTGCAGCAACTCCCGAACCAGCAGAGACACCAGCGGCAGGGTCCTCAGCACCAGCAGAAGCTCCACCCTCTGGGTCCTCCACTCCAGCGGCAGCAGCAGCACCTCCAGCAGCACCAGCAGCACCTCCAGCAGCAGGGTCCGCAGCACCCGCAGCAGCTCCAACGCCCGGGTCCTCAGTACGAGCAGCACCTCCAGCAGCACCACCAGCAGCAGCAGCACCTCCAGCACCAGGGTCCGCAGCACCCGCAGCAGCGTCAACTCCGGGGACCCCAGCACCAGCAGCTCCACTCCGGAGACTGATGTGCCGAGCGTACCACTCTCGAAGCTGTGGGGAAGAGGGCGGCTCCCGCCGTGGTGGGGAAACACGAGTACCAACTCCAGTAGCACCACGAGCCCGAGACGCACCCCGCCGGAGGCTGCAGTACCGTGAGTACCACTCACGTAGGTGCTGCGAAGAGGGAGGTCCTCCAGGCGCCTCACAGTCGATTGCAACACCACCAGGCTCAGCACCCCCAGACTCAGCAACGCCAGGCTCAGTACCCCCAGACCCAGTCTTGGCCACCCCTCCTTTCCACGCCTTTGTGGCATGCACTCCCGTCTCCTTGTATCCGGGCTTCTCAGGTCCTTGCCCCCGCTCTCGAGGTCGCTTGCGCCGCCGTATCTTCCCTGCATTGATGGGTGGCAGCGTGCCGCTCCTCACTCCTCCTTGATTCCTCCGACCACAGCTCCTCTGCAGACCCTCAACATGGGCGTGTGGGGTCCAGCCCGAGTCCCAGGACAAGCTGGAGAGAGCTACTTCTTGCTGGTTGTAGATGACTACACGCGCTACACCACAGACTTCCCCTTGCAGAGCAAGGCGGAGGTCCGCAGTGTTCTGATCCGCTGGATCCGTGCCGTCCGTCGCTAGCTCAGTGCTCGGTTCCGTCAGGACTTCCCAGTCCTGTGGCTGCAATCTGACTGAGGTGGTGATTTTTCCTCCGGTCTCCTCGACAAGTTTTGTGGTGCTTAGAGCATCCGCCAGACGTTCACGCTTCCGGCCTATCCACAGCAGAATGGGATTGCAGAGCGCCGCATTGGCTTGGTGATGGAGGTTGCTCGCACCTCCATCGTCCATGCGGCTGCTCCCCATTTTCTGTGGCGGTTTGCAGTCCGATACGCTGCTGAGCAACTCAACCTCTGGCCCTGTGTCTCCCACCCTTAGACCTCTCCCACTCTGCGGTGGACGGGCAAGGTTGGTGATGCGTCGCCGTTTCAGGTCAGGGATGCCCTTTCGCTTATTCGCAAACCCCCTGCTAGGAACCTCTCTCCCCGCAATTTTCGCTACGTCTTCCTTGGCTTCCCTACTGACACCCCGGGCTGGCAGTTTTACCACCCGGGTTCCCGTCGTGTTCTCTCCTCCCAGGACGTCACCTTTGACGAGTCTGTCTGTTTCTACCGTCTCCACCCCCACCGCAGTTCCCCTGTTCCCATCTCTCGCACTGGTCTTCGACCCCCCCCCCGGTAGCCCCACTCCCCCCCACACTGTCCTGCTCCCCTAGGTGTGTCTCAGGTTGACCTGTCCCCCTTGGTTGAGCCAGTTGAGGTCTCCTCTGATACCTCTGGCCCAGCTGAGGGGGGTGACCCGACTCCTGCTGCCACCGCGACCCCTCGCCACTCTGTGTGCTTGGCGGTCCCTCCTGGGTTCTCGCCTCCGCCGTCTTGACCGCCGATGCAGCCTGTGACTGTGGACTCTGGTGCTGCAGGAGGTGGCACCACTGGGGGTACTGGTTCTGAGGGTGTTGAGTGTCCTCTGGGTACAGGAGGTACTGGAGGTACTGGTGCTGGTGGTCCTGGTACAAGTCGGTAGAAGGCTCTCTCGCTGGAGCGGCTTCGAGAGTGGGCTGTCCATTGGGGCAGCACTGGTGGTGGAGCTAGCCGTCTTCGAGCGGTCGAGCGAGAGGTGCTGGGACTACTGGAGCTGGAGGTGCTGGCATAGCTGGAGCTGGAGGTTCAGCTACTAGTGGTACTGGTGCACGTCGGTAGGAGACTCTCTTGTCGGAGCAGCTTCGCGAGTGGGAGGTCCAGTGGAGCAGCCCTGGTGGTGGAGCTAGCCGTGCTCGTCCTACTAGAGCTGGAGGTTGTGAGAATACGACGGCTAATGCCGGCTATGCTTGCTTGCCTTTACTTTATCATGCTATTTTCTAGCATAGGATAATCATATGCATGCATGAATTGCTTGATTTCCTAGGCTAGGTGCTTTCCTATATTTTATTATAGTTATAGCACCGAGCTAGGTTACGTGCACCGAATTCTGGCTTTTTCGGTTGCCACCGAATCACCTTCTACCGAATTCGGTAAGGATCTGTTCGGGACGCTACGCGGCCCGCGGAACCTTCGCGCAACACCTGGTTACGGGGCCTTGAGTCAAGCCTATATATAGCCTCGTGTTGTACCCAGGTGATCATTCAATTCAATTCAATTCACATTCTCTTTTATGAGCTCGATCCTAGATCCTCACACTTGGTAATCAGAGCCTGTTAGCAAGCGAAGTTTTTCGACCGCTTGAACCTAGCTTTTAAAACCGCGGGGGCGACGACGGAAAGCGCCGATTTCGGGTACGTAAACCAGTTCCGCACTATTTTCTAACGCCCCCTCGAGCCGGTTTTTGAACACTCCTCAGGTCCAGTGGCGAAAACGTTGGAATTTCGACCGTCGGATCGATTCGAGTCTCAACAGCCTCAAGAATTTCGCCCAAAAAAGTTGGAATTTGGAGCGTCGGATCAAATTTCTTCTCAACGGCCGAGATCAGACGCGAATTTCGACTAAGGGAGAATAACGCGACCTACAGAATCAGCCCTCGTCACTTCTGCAGTCAACTCGACTCACAGTAAGATGACCAGCGCGTAAAATTCATATATTTTCGTCGCAAATCTTCTTATAAATCGCCAAATGGAGGAAAACGGTGATAATTCCGCATGGAAAATTACGGAGTTACACACCGGCCTGGACCAGACGCGAGCGGCACTTTAGCGAATAGAGGAGCTTCTCGCGAGCCAGTCGGCAGCCGCCATAGCAGCAGCGAACGCAGCGGCGAATGCAGCAGCAACGTGAGCAGCAGCAGCGGCGACACCGACACTTAACCCAGCAGCAGCGGCAGCGGCTACAGTGAATCTTGAGGCGGCACGTCCGAGGCTACCGGAGACGTTCAATCCTAATGCGAGAGACACTGACGTTCGTCGATTCATTGCGACTCTCGAAATTTACTTTAAGGCCGTTGGCTGTACGACCCCTTCCACAGCCCCCTGAGTCGTTCCTCACTGTGCTTCACGACCCGTTGTCTGACTACCTCCGTGCCTCCCGTCCTGTCGTCTCCCGTGTTTTGTCCGCGTTGGTCACTCACCTGACTGCACCCCTGACTTCTGTCTCAACACTTGTTACCACTGTCGCTAGATTTGCCTCTTCCCACCGCCTTGACTACGCCACTCACTTGGTGAGTGGCCCTGCTCGTTCTCCGTTCTCAGGGGGTGCTCCTGTTTTTACCCTAGAGGTCCTCGAGGACAGGCAGTTCGAGCTTGGTTTTCTTGCGGCCGCTGTTCCTCATCTCTGCGCCATGTTGCTTGCCCTTGAGGGGGATCCAAACGCTCTTGACATCTCGATCCCTCGCACCCACGCCGAGGCGATCTCGGGACCCTGGGCTTTGTACTGGATAGCAGCTGAGGAGGCAGAGATGGCATCTTATAGGTCCACAGGCACTTACGTCGACGCAGTCCCACCACCTGGGATGAACGTCGTCACTGGCCGATGACTCTACAAGGTGAAGCGGCCACCTGGATCACCACCTGTGTTCAAGGCACGCTATGTGGCGAGAGGCTTCAGTCAGCGAGAGGGGGTGGACTTCTTCCAGACCTGTTATAGTCACAATAGGCTCCAATGTGCCTAAAACGAAAGATAGAGTGCACAGCCGGATTTCTGCACAGCGGCTTCAAACGTTCATAGCGTTCTGGTTACAACTTCAAATGACCTGATTCAACTTGGATCTAGAGCGTCTGAACGTCGCCTACAATATGCAATTTAGATCGCACAATGTCACCAAGTATTGACGATACAGTGTCGGTTTGAACGAACGGCACTATGGCAGCCACTATAGTCTTAGAACACAAAATAGGAAGAGATATGAAGAGTTACGAGTTGGGAATGACTCCCAGCTCCTACAAACCCCAAGAGCCGAGGTATAGTGATGTGGAACAGTGCCACACTGTCCCCAACCATGAAGGGTCTCGAAACTACCCTTCACTAGGGCCTACACCAAGTGAAATGTTACACTACACAAAGTAATGTAACTATCTTCAATATCTTGGGGTGTACCCTTTTTTTCGCGGGCTTCCCGATTACTTGAATGTTGACACCAGGGCTCGGGTTCTTCATCACAAACTCATCCTTGAGTTCTTGATGGGTCTGCTGCACACACCTGCGACACGCCGAACGGTCGACAAGCGACAAAATAGAAACGGCGCACGACAAAATAGAAACCACGCGGGACACACAAAACGACCACGTTACACGCGACTAGCGATAATTTGCTATTGACTTGACACACACACTTGACATCATGACCCATCATTCACACACTATTATAAACATGAAATATATATTTATTTCATGCACTCGTTCCATTCCATGCACACACGCATGCACGCACATGGACAACAAGCCGAGTGCAAACCATAGGGTTGCACCAACAAGACCTTCGCTCCCACCCCGAAGATGAGTACTCTTTGAGTGTTGCTGCATATTGCAGCCCAGCGCGACTACGAGTTGCACTCCTTGGACTTCTCCACCGCGTTCCTTCAGGGGAGCCTGCACGAGCAAATCTGGCTGCGTCGCCCGCCTGGCTGCACTTGCTCTTTCCCACCTGGGACCCAGTGGCAGCTGCGTCGACCAGTCTACGGCCTGCGTCAGGCTCCACGTGAGTGGCACGACACACTTTGCTCGACCCTTGCAGCGCTTGACTTCTTTCCGTCGTCTGCTGACTCGTCACTTTTCGTTCGCCGTGGCTCGACCCTGTTCTTTGTCCTGGTCTACGTCGACGACCAGGTGTTCGCCACTCCCGACCGACGCGCGCTGGCCTGCGTAAAGGAGGAACTGCAGAGGAGACACACTTGCACTGACCTTGGTGAGCTGCAGCACTACCTTGGCCTGTAGATCACCAGGGACAGGGCAGCTCGCACCATTACGCTGACTCAGTCGCATATGGTCGAGCAGATCCTCACGCGGTTTCGCTTCCCGTTCTCCAAGGTACAGCCCACCCCTCTTGGTGTGGATCATGGGCTCACGGCTCCACCTTCGGACGAGTCATTTGAGTCCAGTGGTCCATATCCTGAGCTGGTGGGTTATCTCATGTACCTGATGACCTGTACTCGCCCAGACCTAGCTTACCCTCTTAGCGTACTTGCGCGCTTTGTTGCGCGTGGGAGATACCGACCGTTCCACTGGTACGCAGCTAAGAGGGTGGCGAAGTATGTGGCGAGTACATCAGGCATGGGACTTTCTTTGGAGGGAAGCAGCTAGTTACACTTACAAGTTACTCGGACTCATCGTGGGCCGACGACGCGGAGACTTGTCGGTCTACACAGGGGTACTCCTTTAGCCTCGGGGCAGGTGCTTTTCGTGGCGGTTGACTCAGGCGTCGTCAATCGCTGGTTCCAGCTGTGAGGCAGAGGTGTACGCTGCGGCCATGGCCGCTCAGGAGCTTCGCTGGCTGTCTTTCCTTCTCACCGACCTTGGTGAGCGGCCTCGCTCTCCCCCAGTCTTGTTCGCCGACAACAGGTCTGCCGTCCTGTTGTGTGAGGAGCCCAGATTGGTTGGGAAGGTGAAGCACATCCAGCTTCGTTATTTCCTTCTGCGTGAGTTGCAGCAGCGTGGTCAGATACTCGTTCGACGTGTGGTCTCTGAGGCCAACACTGCAGATATCTTCACCAAGGCGTTGCCGCCTTGTGATCACCAGTGTTTCTGCACCTAGCTTGGCCTTGTGCGGGCCCGTCCTCACTTGCTTACGTAGATGCTTTGTCCTTATTGTCTTGTACTCTTGCATCTCAATATATTTGCTATATACCTGCATGTGAACTGGCCTTGTGGCTCTTTTGCTTGCTCTCGGACTGTGTGGTGACTTTGAGCTCCACCCTGAGATTCGTCTTGCTCTTGTGGACTGGTCTTGTGACCCTTGCTTGTTCTTGTTCTTGCTGACTGGTCATGTGACCCTTGTTTGCTCTCAGACTGTGTGTGTCCTTGAGACCCACCCTGAGATATGTGTTGTCTTTCCATGGGGTTACCGTCACCTAGACTATGGGGGTCTGTCAACATATATCTTATATGTGTTGTTTAGGTTAGTCTAGGTGTTACATTTCTACTTCCTTGCATGATTAGGGTTTGCTATATCTAGGGTTGTACTTCACATTTTCTATCAATTTCATTCTTATCTTAACAGTGCTAACACTGGAGGTACTACTGGAGGTACTGGAGTTAGTGGTGCTAGTCGGTAGGAGTTGCTCTCGCCGCTGCAGCTTCACGAGTGGGCTGTCTGTTGGGGCAGTCCCGGTAGTGGAGCTGGTGGTACTGGTTCTTGGGGTGTTGTTGCTACTAGAGCTGGAGGTTCTGGAGGTGCGACTACTCAGCCGCAACCGTCTGCGCTTTGTCACCTTCTCAGTCTCCCGCCTGCTGCTACTGAGTTCTTGGTTACTGGCACTACTCCCCCGTTACTATTCCTACCGACTGACCAGTCTCAGCCATACCTACTGCCTGACTCCTCGCTGCTTGCTCCTGCTCCTCACACTAAGGTGAATGCGTCCTTGACTGCGCGTCGTGAGCCTGAGACTCGTGCTTCCAGTCCTGAGCGTCGAGAGCCTAAGACTAGAGCTTCTGTCTCTGCTCGTGTTTGTCGTCCTTGTGCTCTGCTGTACCGAGCACTCACGATATGACACTCCGTCCTTCCTCTATTCCATAGCATGTTGTCCTGCCGTCGCCTCCCACATCCTCTCTTCTGCACGTTCCTGACCCTGAGTCTAACCTTGTCCGTGCTGCCAGTCCGAATGTCAATCGTCTCCTTGCCACAGTTGTGACTGACCCTTCCTTTGAGACTGCTGCTACGTCTGCCTTAGCTGCTGAGCTTGTGGAATTTGCCGCTTTGTGCCGCCTTGACTACGCTGCGAGTCTTGTCTTTGTCTCTTTCTGTCCTCCGTCCATCAGGGGTGAGCTTGCCCTTCGCTGTGACGTCCTTGAGGACAAGTAGTTTGAGCTGGAGTGCCTCGCGGTAGGTGCACCTCATCTCGCATCCACTCTATTTTGCCCTGAAGGAGACCCGGATGCACTGGACATCCCGACCCCACGCACTTATGGAGAGGCGATTACGTGTCCGTACTCCTCTCATTGGCAGATAGCCATGGATGCAGAGATGGCTTCCTGGAAGTCCATAGCCACCTACGTCGGCGGTTCCCCCACCTGTGGTGAACATAGTCGATGACATGTGGATTTTCAGGGTGAAGCGGCCGCCGGGTTCTCCGCCTGCCTTCAAGGCGCGTTATGTTGCACGAGGCTTCAGTCAACGTGAGGGGGTCGACTTTCTTCTAGACCTTCTCCCCCACCCCGAAGATGACCACTCTTTGGGTGCTACTGCACATTGCAGTACAACGCGACTACGAGATGCACTCCCTTGACTTCTTGACAGCCTTCTTGCAGGGCAGCCTTAACGAGGCTATCAGGTTGCGCCGTCCACGTGGCTTCACTGGGTTGTTTGCTGAGGGTACCCAGTGGAGTCTTCGGCGACCAGTCTATGGCCTACGACAGGCGCCCCGCGAGTGGCACAACACACTGAGGACTACACTTGCGGCTCTTGGCTTCGCTCCCTTGACTGCTGATCCTTCACTTTTTTGCACACAGACACTTCTCTGCCGCCGTTCTACGTTCTCGTATATGTTGACGACTTAACTTTTGCTACTGCTAACACTGAGGCTCTGGCCTTGGTGAAGGTGGAGCTACAAGAGAGGCACACTTGCACTGACCTGGGTGAGCTGCGGTGCTATCTTGGCTTGCATGTCACCCGGGACAGAGCACGCCGCACCATCAGCCACACATGATGCAACATGTCCTTCAGCGCTTCGACTTCACTTAGTCCTCACCACAGCCCACTCCTTTGTCTACCGTCCACTCGCTCTCACCTCCACCTTCGGACAAGTCCGTAGAGCCGAGTGGTCCGTACCCAGAGCTTGTGGGTTGCCTTATGTACCTGATGACGTGCACACGACGTGACCTTGCGTACCCTCTCAGCCTCCTGGCTGGACGTGGCTCCCGGTAGACACCGAAAGGTGCACTGGGAAGCTGCAAAGAGGGTATTGTATTACGTGTGCAGTACATCAGGCATGGGGCTCGTGCTTGAAGGACCGGGCTCAGTTGTTCTCACCGGTCACTCGGACGCTTCTTGGGCTGACGACCAGACGACTCACCAGTCGACATAGGAGTACAGCTTCAGCCTCGGCGCTGGTTCTGTCTCGTGGAGTTCCACTCGCTCCTCTTCTGTACTTAGTTCCAGATGTGAGGCCAAGATCTACGTTGGGGCTATGGCTGCACAGGAGCTACGCTGGCTGACTACCTGCTGACCGACTTGGGTGAGCGGCCTCGGTCTCCTCCAATTCTGTATGTCGACAACAAGGCCACGATTGCCTTGTGTCAGGACTAGGGACTAGAGCACAGAACGAAGCACATTGCTCTCCGTTACTTCCTCACGCGAGAGCTGCAACAGCGTGGTAAGCTTTGTCTTGCTTATGTGGCCACACGGGCTAACACTGTTGATGTCTTCACCAAGGCCTTTGGGCCTAGTGATCATCAACGTTTCTGCACTGCTCTTGGGCTTGTACCCACCCTGCCTCAGTTGCTTGTCTCTTGATCTTACCTTGCACTTGTTGTACTCTGATATACATGATTATACCTCTATGTTTGCCCTTGCTAGGTTGTGATAAGTGTACAGCAATTGCTATTATAAACTCTGCATGTGAACTAGCCTTGTGGCCGCTTGCTTGTGCTCAGCATGCGTGGTGATCTTTAGATCCACCCTAAGATTTGCTTTGCTTTGCTTCTTCACTTGACTGGTCTTGTAACCCTTGCTTGCTCTGGCTATCCCCCACATGGCCTATGGGGGTGTGTCAAAACATATATGCTTAGTTTTATCCATGTTGTATTGGGGCTAGCTTTAGGGGGTACAGAAATCATCTCAACATTCCCCTTGTACCCCCCTCCCTTGACCTAATTCAACCATTCTTGTTCTCACATCTTCTAACAGCATGCACTTCTCCTTGTGCATCACCTCCAATGTAGAAACAGCCACATGTGCAACTCGCCGATGCCAAGTCCCCCATGTCGCTTGGCCCGAGGTAGCCGACGCTTTCACTGTTGCGATTCCTCCAATCAGCCCCTCTCCTTGCACACCTTGCTGCTCCTCCTTGGTGACGCTCTCCTCCATAGATGTCGCGGCTGCCGCCTTGCCAGATTTCGGCCAAGGGAGGACCGGGATCTGCCACATGCGCTTGTGGACATCCCCCTTCCACTGCAGGTCCCAAATAGAGCGCTCGTCGTTGTAGGCACGATAGCGCTTCGAGCTGATTGTCTCGGTGCTCGCACCCGCATCTCCTAAACGGCCGGTGGAAATCAGATCCGCGCACAAGTCCGGCACCCACAGCATGTTCTTCAGCCCCACGAGCTCTCCATGCACTCCCATGAACTTGGCGCAACCCATGCCCATGACCTTGGCCTTGGTAGCCATGGTGGGGTCGGTTGCGCCTTCATTCACAAAGAAGAAGAAACCGGCCATCCGCTCCTCAGATTTGCCACCTTTCTCCTCATCCTTTTCCTCTCCACTAGCTCCCATGACTCCCCCACTCCTCTTGTCACCATGCTGGTTGCTTGATGAAGGTGGGGTCTGCGGAGATTCACTCTACAATTGTCGTGAGCTAGACTATGGGGTGTTGGCACAAACTCTAGGAGTGATCATAGCTTTACTTAGCTCCTTAGTACTTGCGCATTCACGGGAGAAATCAGCAAGAGTTTCCACTAGCAAAGTTCACATTACATAATGATTGAAGAAGTAATGACGAGAATAACTACACCTAGCAACTCTACAGCTAGCCTGGTCGACCCACAGCACAGCATGGTCGACCGCCTGCTAGCGTTGCGTAGAGGAGCCGTGCCAGCACTCCAGAAACGCAACCTGCCAACATTGCAGGTCGACGGCGCACCAACGCTGCAGCACAGCGGCTGTCTAGCGTTGCGCATGTCCGCAGGTGCGCGCAGACGATTGGCTCGACTTGCATCATTGTGCATCCGTCAGCCCTGGTCTGCGCCTAACGAGCCACATCAAGTTCGCGATACCACTACGTTCGCTTGCCTCCGTAGAACTCGCCGTGCAGGTTACCCGGTCGACCTGGTTGACCACCCAATGTGCGCCCTGATCGACGAGCCCCTCGTCAACCACAGCACCTGTCAAACTTCTCCTCCTAGTCGACGGCCCGTCCGTCGAACATCCCAGTCAGCTGCAGCCGTCGAGGTCTCCTGGTCGACGGCTCTAGCACCACAACAGTCCTGTGCAGGTCGACAGCCACCTCGTCGACCGACCCCGCAGAAGGAGGCCATCGAGCTTCCCTAGTCGACGGCTCCACCAGAGCGATCTTCTACAGCTCTACGAAGCCCATCGAGTAGCTCCCTCACTGCGTGCGGTCGGCTGCTTCTCTCGTATATCCGACTTGGACGCCAGCGTCACCCAAGCGAGGGTGGGGCCAACACTCCATTTCCGTTAACACTCCCCTGTCTTGCTCACGCTTGGGCTCCCCAGCCCACACGGTAGTACTCCACGGGGAAAACTCGTCCTCAGCATGCACCCCACACAAAGCACGCCGCCACCGCACCTGCCGTGCAGAAGGGGTTGACGTCATCCTCGACGCCTTCGTACCGCATGTCATCGTCGACGTCGTCGTACACCGTGGTGAAGGCAGCTGGTGGCTGGTAGGAGTGGAAGACCAGCCATTCCGGTGGCTTCCGAGTTCGACCTGTGTATCGCAGCTTAGGCTGCTCGACCGGAACCTCCACCACATCGCTTTCAGTGGACTCTTCTCCTGCCAACAATTCCCCTTCCTCGTCAACATCCTCGTCGTCGACCAGCTGCTTCGACCCTTTGACCGGCTGCTCCCTTCTCATCGGCCATCATGCCGACTTCTCCTTCGTCGACAGCTCCCCTGTCGACTTCCCCATCTGCTGCTCCCCTGTCGACTGGACTTCTGCTGCTTCCTCCTTCTGCACCAGCTCCCCTGTCTGCTACTTCCCTGTTGTCGACGGTTGCACTCCCTCGTCAACGAGCTTGGCGTCTCATCGGCCACTAACAGTCACGCTTGTTGCCATTCTGCGTTGGTAACCGCTTGGCCCAGGTTGGTCAAAAGTCGCAACAGTTGACTTGCGACTGCTGACCTGCGAGCCCTATATGGGCTAACGCGATACTGCTATTGTTGTTGTTTCGGTAGTAGCAGGTGCGATAATGCTGCACCTTCAAGAATGCTTAAATTAATTCTTGCTTACTCCAACACCCCCCTTCGTTCCTGTAGGTGTGCCACATGGCCCCTTTCATGACTCCGCACAGGTCTGCGCAATAGTGGAACTTTTGATGTGGCAACTTTTTAGACAGAAAGTCGGCTGCCATTTCGCCCGTTGGGAAGTAGGTGGGGTGAACCTTGCCGTTGTCGATTTCGTCTTTTATGAACAAGTAATGTAGGGCAATGTGTTTCGTTCGGTTGACGAAGCCGGGCTTGTTCGTGGTCTTCATTACGCTCTAGTTGTCGCTTAGTAGCTTGAATAATCCGTTTATCGTCCTCGTTGTTTCTTGTAGGAGCTCTGTGAGGTGGAGTCCTTCAAAAACTGCTGCACTTGCTGTAATAGATTCAGCTTCTGCTAACGAGAAGGCAATGTGCTCCTACTTTTTTGAGTTCCAGGAGTTGGTTCCTGCAGATTCAAGTTAAAAATTGGATCTCGGGCGAGACCTTCTGTTGTCCGTGTCCCCTGCATGGTCAGTGTCCACGTAGTTGGTAAGCTGTACAGTAGCCGTTAGCTTCGCCTTGTAGGTAAGGCCAGCGTCAGGTGTAGAGATGAAGCACTGCAGGGCGCGTCGTAAGTCCACCATGTTCCCCACTTCAGGTCGGCGCAGGTTCTGGGCAAGCTGGCTAACGGCGTACGATAGGTCTGGGCAGCATGTGATAGTGGCAAAGAGCAGGCACCCGAGGCTGTTGCTGGTAAAGGCAGTGGTCATTAGCGGATTGTGGGGTGGTATCCGACTTGTGATTAGGAGGTGGGATGCGGAAGGGAGTGGTGATGATGATGGGGGCAATGCCGAACTTCTTGGCAAGCGTCTCGGCATACTTCGCGGCGGACAAATGGATCATCTCGGCTGACAGCATCACATTGAGGCATAGTAACTGTTAGAATCCCAACCACTAGACCATTGGGATAAAAGGGCTTGTTTCAGTAGCGGGTCAGTGCGCCCATAACCCCCCAGGCAAACGCGCCTGTAACCCCCCCTAGGATCGATCGGGGATCTCACAGTGTAGCTCTACTAACACCCCCCCACACTGGGAGGCCCAGGACTGAGCACAGTGGCAACGGCCAACATGTGCATACACCGGGATTCGAACCCGAGACCGCTCTGATACCATGTAGGAATCCCAACCACTAGACCATTGGGATAAAAGGGCTTGTTTCTTTAGCGGGTCAGTGCGCCCATAACCCCCCAGGCAAACGCGCCTGTAACCCCCCCTAGGATCGATCGAGGATCTCACAGTGTAGCTCTACTGACACCCCCCCTCACTGGGATGCCCGAAGTGCATACACCGGATGTCTCTGCATCCGTCCACTGCTCCTCTGCGTGCCCCTTTGCCTTCTCCTCCTGCGTCCTCTCTTCCTGCTCTTGCCGACCCGGAGTCGGACTCTCTTCGTGCTGCCAGTCCTACTGTCACGCGTCTCCTTGCTACTGCCGTCACTGACCCTTCTTTCGAGTCTACTGCTGCGTCTGCCCTTGTTACTGAGCTCCTCGACTTTGCTGCTCGCTCTCGCCTAGACTACGCTGCTAGTCTCGTCGCTGAGTCTGAGTCTGTCTGTCCTCCGTCCGTCGGGGGTGAGTGTGCCCTTGGCACGGACGTCCTTGAGGACAGGCAGGAGGAGTTCCAGTGTCTGGCCGCTGCTTCACCTCATCTCGTGTCCGTACTGCTTACCCCTGAGGGAGACCCGGATGCACTTCACATCCCGACTCCGCGCTCTTACGCGGAGGCGATAGAGGGTCCCTACTCCTCTCAGTGGCAGGCAGCTATGGATGCAGAGATGGCTTCCTGGAAGTCCACAGGCACCTATGTTGACCAGGTTCCCCCTCCTGGGGCGAACATTGTCAGTGGCATGTGGATCTTCAGGGTGAAGCGGCCGCCGGGTTCTCCGCCTGTCTTCAAGGCGCGTTACGTGGCTCGTGGCTTCAGTCAGCGGCAGGGAGTTGACTACTTTCAGACCTTCTCCCCTACCCCGAGATGACCACTCTTCGGGTACTGCTGCACGTTGCTGCTCACCGTGACTACGAGCTGCACTCTCTCGACTTCAACACTGCTTTCTTGAAGGGCAGCCTGCACGAGGAGATCTGGCTGCGCCGCCCACCTGGCTTCACTGGGTCGTTCCCTCCTGGTACCTAGTGGAGTCTCCGGCGTTCAGTCTACGGTCTCCGCCTGGCGCCACGTGAGTGGCACGACACACTGAGGACTACACTGGCGGCACTTGGATTTGCTCCTTCTACTGCCGACCCGTCGCTGTTTCTGCACACCGACACCTCTCTGCCGCCGTTCTACATCCTCGTGTACGTCGACGACTTGGTCTTTGCCACAGCTGACACTGCTGGACTCGCCTACGTGAAGTCCGAGCTGCAGAAGAGACACACATGCACTGACCTGGGTGAACTGCGCAGCTACCTTGGCTTGCAGATCACCCAGGACAGAGCACGCCGCACCATTACCCTGACTCAGTCACACATGGTGCAGCAGGTCCTTCAGCGCTTCGGCTTCACGTACTCCTCGCCTCAGGCCACTCCTCTGCCTACTCGCCACTCGCTCTCAGCTCTGCCTTCGGATGAGTCCGTAGAGTCGAGTGGCCCGTATCCAGAGCTTGTTGGCTGCCTCATGTACCTGATGACCTGCACACGACCTGACCTTGCATACCCTCTTAGCATTCTTGCACGCTATGTTGCTCCTGGGAGACACCGACCAGAGCACATGGCTGCAGCGAAGAGGGTGTTGCGCTACTTGTGCAGTACGTCGGGCATGGGGCTAGTGCTTGGAGGGCGGAGTCCAGTGGTCCTCACTGGGCACGCAGACGCCTCTTGGGCTGACGACCAGGCTACGCAGCGGTCGTCACAGGGTTACACTTTCAGTCTAGGTTCCGGCTCTGTTTCGTGGCGGGCTACCCGCTCGTCTTCTGTTCTCGGCTCCAGTTGTGAGGCCGAGATCTACGCCGGGGCTATGGCTGCCCAGGAGCTTCGCTGGCTCACCTACCTCCTGACTGACCTTGGAGAGCCGCCTCGTTCTCCTCCAGTCCTGTACGTAGACAACAAGGCCATGCTGGCCTTGTGTCGAGAGCAGCGACTGGAGCACAGAATAAAGCACATTGCTCTCCGCTACTTTCTTGCTCGTGAGCTACAGCAGCGTGGACAGTTGCGGCTTGCGTACGTGGCCTCTGAGGCCAACACTGCTGATGTCTTCACCAAGGCACTTGCGCCTTGTGATCATCAGCGCTTCTGCACTCAGCTGGGTCTTGTGCCTGTCTTGCCTCACTTGCTCACTCCTTGACCTTGCTTGTATTGTCACATATATATACTCTTGCTCTTGCTTGCTTAGCCTCTTGTATATATATATATATGTGATCTTGCATGTGAACTGGCCTTCTGGCCTTTGAATTTGTGCTCGGAATGTGTGGTGACTTTGTGATCCACCCTGAGCTTTGCTTTGCTTTGCTTGACTGGTCTTGTGACCCCTTGTTCTCCCCCACTTTGCCTATGGGGGTGTGTCAGAACATTATAGCTTATATATTTGTGTAGGCTATAGTGGGGTATCCCATAGGGGGTACAACCCAATCAGAGTTTCCTATATGTACTCACTTCATTCATAGTTCATTCATTTTCTCGTTCTAGTTTCTCTCACAGTAACTGGTTGACGTTATGATTCACGGTCACCTCGAGTTTCTACTTGCTGTTGCTCTTAAAGCGATCAAGCAATTCCACACTGTCCCCAGTGTAGAGCAGGTCGTCCACATAGGCGACGAGCAGGATGAATTTTCTGCGGGACTCGAGGCGGTACATCCCCTGATCGTGGAGAAGCTACTAGAATCTTAGCTCGATGAGTACGGCGTGAAGGTACTGCTACCATCGGCGCGGTACCTGCTTATTCCCGTAGAGGGAGTTTTAGAGCAGGCACACGGCATCGCCGTCTTCCTCGAAGGCGGTTCGACGTAGATGATTGGATCGACAATCGCATACAGGAATGCATTCGGAAAGTTGATCTGGCAAACTGGGAGCTGCTTCACGACTGCGACGCAGGTGATGATTTGCACCGATGTGCGTCATCCAACAGGTGCAAATGTTTCTTTTATAGTCAACGAATTGAGCTTGCTCAAATCTGTGGACCACCGAGCGTGCCTTGTACTTCTTGATGGCGCCATCTGCAAGTGTTTTGATTCTGAATACCCACTTCTTGCTCACTTCTTTCCTCCCCTTAGCGTGTCGTCGTGGTACCAGCTTCTAGGTTCCGCGCCTTTGGAATGCAGCGACTTCGGTGACCATGGCTGCTCTCTACTTCTCAACATCGAGCCCTTGCAAAGCCTGACAAACAGTGGTGGGCTCGACCAGTTGCTGGTTACCACGGATGGCGACGGCGAGGCCGAAGATTCGAAGTCCAGTGAGGTTGGATTCAGCTGTGCGATTACTTCGACCACATCATCGTCATCACCAGGAATGTCGCAAATGGTGTCGCGGGAGGAGTCGAGGCTGGGGTCTTCTTCCATGGGTGAGTGCATTTTTGCACTTGCGAAATCGTGTTGCGCTTGTACGGCTTCATGTTGATCAGGGTTGGTTGGGAAAAATGCTGTTGTGCCAAGATGCTTCGTGATGGGTATGAAGGGTGTCTCTCTGGTGGTTGGTTCCTCCGGCTGTTCTCCTGCCACGTCAACATCGTTCTGATTACTTGCATAGATGTGCTCCCCATGGAAAATGTTGTCTGGTGTGTTTTGTGCAGTGCGGTACTAGCATAATAGTGGCAGCGTAAGTCTTTCAAAAAAGATGCATTTACGTGAACGCGTGACTTTGTGGGTGGCAAAGTTGAGAATGGTCCAAGCGTGGTTTTCCGGTTCGATGCTGAGGTGAATGCCCTATCGTGCACGATCATCAAATTTTCCAGATCGGGCAGTGTGGGGACGATACTATACCATGCAGCCGAAGGCTCAAAGCATGCGTGTGCTTAAATTTCTGCCTATCCACTTCTTGAAAGGTGAGTTGTTGTTGGGCAGAGACTTTGATGAAAGCATGTTGTGAAAGCGAACAGCATATAGCCAGTAGATGATTGGCACGGAGGATTGCTTCATGAGGGCTCGCGTTTTGTCGCGAGGCTCTTGTTGGTCCGTTCTGCCAAGCCCTGTTCGTGAGCGTAGGGAAGGGAGATCATACCGTATTCCCCCAAATATAAGACCCTAGGGTCTTATGCCAAATCCCTAGAAAAAATGGGGTGGGTCTAAACAAATGAAAAAATATGTATAACACACGGGTCTCTGATAAGAAATGAGGAATGAGTGCATTGAGCAGAGTGAGGAGTACAAATAGTAAACCCTAAAGTGTTGTACCCCATATGAACTGCCCCACTACAGCCTACACAGGCTAAGTCATATAAGCCTGACACACCCCCATAGGCAAAGTGGGGGAGAACAAGGGGTCACAAGACTAGTCGAGCAAAGCAAAGCAAGCTCAGGGTGGATCACAACGTCACCACACATTCCGAACACAAGTTCAAGGCAAGAAGGCCAGTTCATATATAAAGGTAAACAAGCAAGTGCAGGTATAGAAAGATCACAGTACAAGCAAGGTCAAGAAGTGAGCAAGTGAGGCCAAGTAGGCACAAGACCTAGCATCGTACAGAAGCGCTGATGATCACAAGGCGGAAGTGCCTAGGTAAAGATATCAGCAGTGTTGGCCTCAGAGGCCACGTAACCAAAGCGCAGCTGACCACGCTACTGCAACTCACGAGCAAGGAAGTAGCGAAGAGCATTGTGCTTCGTTCTGTGCTCCAGTCTGTGCTCTCGACACAAAGCCAGCATGGCCTTGTTGTCTACGTACAGAACTGGAGGAGAACGAGGCGGCTCTCCTAGGTCAGTCAGCAGGTAGGTGAGCCAGTGTAGCTCCTGTGCAGCCATGGCCCACGCGTAGATCTCAGCCTCACAGCTGGAGCCGAGATCAGAAGACGAGCGGGTAGACCGCCACGAAATAGAGCCGGAGCCAAGGCGGAAGGTGTAACCCTGTGACAACTGCTGTGTAGGGTGGTCGTCAGCCCAAGAAGCGTCTGCGTGACCTGTGAGGACCACCAAGATGCTAAGAGGGTATGCAAGGTCAGGTCGTGTGCAGGTCATCAAGTACATGAGGCAGCCAACAAGCTCTGGGTATGGGCCACTCGGCTCTACGGACTCATCAGAAGGCAGAGCTGAGAGCGAGTGGCGAGTAGACAGAGGAGTGGCCTGAGGCGAGGAGTACGTGAAGCCGAAGCGCTGAAGGACCTGCTGCACCATGTGTAACTGAGTCAGGGTAATGGTGCGCTGTGCTCTGTCCCGGGTGATCTGCAAGCCAAGGTAGCTGCGCAGTTCACCCAGGTCTGTGCACGTGTGTCTCTTCTGCTGCTCGGACTTCACGTGGGCGAGTCCAGCAGTGTCAGCAGTGGCAAAGACCAAGTCGTCGACGTACGCAAGGATGTAGAATGGCGGCAAAGAGGTGTCGGTGCGTAGAAACAGCGACGGGTCGGCTGTAGAAGGAGCAAACCCAAGAGCCGCAAGTGTGGTCCTCAGTGTGTCGTGCCACTCACGGGGCGCCTGGCGGAGACCGTAGACTGGCCGCCGGAGGCTCCACTGGGTACCAGGAGGAAACGACCCAATGAAGCCAGGTGGGCGGCGCAGCCAGATCTCCTCGTGCAGGCTGCCCTGCAGGAAAGCTGTGCTGAATTCAAGAGAGTGAAGCTCGTAGTCGCGCTGAGCGGCTATGTGCAGCAGCACCCGAAGAGTGGTCATCTTCGGGGTGGGAGAGAAGGTCTGAAAGTAGTCAACTCCTTGCCGCTGTCTGAAGCCTCGATCCACGTAACGTGCCTTGAAGACAGGCGGAGAACCCGGTGGCCGCTTCACCCTGAAAATCCACATGCCACTGACGATGTTCGCCCCAGATGGGGGAACCTCGTCGACGTAGGTGCGTGTGGACTTCCAGGAAGCCATCTTTGCGTCCATGGCTGACTGCCACTGAGAGGAGTAGGGACCCTCGATCGCCTCAGCGTACGATCGAGGAGTCGGGATGTCTGGTGCATCCGGGTCTCCCTTATCTGGTGCTTTACCAGATAAGGCAAAGCAGCAGAAAAACACTGGAACTCCTCCTGCCTGTCCTCAAGGACGTCCGTGCTAAGAGCACACCCACCCCGGACGGACGGAGGAAAGACAGACTCGGACTCAGCAACAAGACTAGTGGCGTAGTCTAGACGACAGCGAGCGACGAAGTCGACAAGCTCAGCCACTAAGGCAGACGCAGCAGTGGACTCAAAGGAAGGGTCAGTGACAACAGTGGCCAGGAGACGCGTGACAGTAGGACTGGCAGCACGAAGAGAGTAAGATTCAGGGTCAGGAAGGACAGGAAAAGAGGACGCTGGAGGAGACGGCAACGGGACACGAAGGGGAGCAATCGAAGGACGCAGTGCCATCTGCTGTGTGCCTAGAACAGTAGGAGGACGCGGACGCGGAACACGAGGACTAGTGCGAGTAGTGCGAACAGGCGACGCAGGACGAGACGCAGGCTCACGACGCTCAGCAAGACCTCCAGTAGGACCAGTGTAGGGAGAAGGAGCAGGAAGAGGGGAGGCGGGCTGTAACTGTGACTGCGACTAGACAGGCAGTAGACACTCTAAGGGAGGGGCAGGACCAATAGAGGGCGGGAGACCAAGGACCTGCTCAAGGAGCGGAACGAAGAACGGCCTCGGCCGCGCAGCGCCTCCAGAACCAGGAGGGACAGCACCAGTACCCCCAGCGGCAGCACCAGCGCCAGCAGTACCTCCAGCTCCAACAACGCCAACTCCAGCACCCTCAAACGCACCAGCGCCAGCAGAAACACCAGCGCCAACACCCCGAGTAGCTCTAGCTCCAGCAGCTCCAGCAGCACCAACTCCAGACGGACCGGCAGCTCCAGCACCGCCACCAGCTCCAGCAGGACCAACTCCAGCAGCCCCAGCAACACCCCAAGTCCCAGCAGCTCCAGTACCGCCAATACGAGCACCTCCGGGACCAGCAGCAACAGTAGTACCTCAAGCTCCAGCAGCACGGCTCCAGCGCCGGGCAAACCACTCGCACAGCTCCTGTGGAGAGAGTGGCTCCCGCCTCGACGAAGCACCGCTGGCGGCCACACGAGCAGACCCAGCGCCCCCAGGCTCCGCACCCCTAGGCTCCGCACCCCCAGGCTCCGCACCCTCTCGCGTAGAACCCCCAGGCTCAGCACCTCCAGACTCAGCACCCCCAGGCGCAGCACCCTCAGTCTCAGCACCCCCAGGCAGAGCACCCTCAGTCTCTGCACGGCCAGGCTCAGCACCCCCAGACTCAGCACCTCCAGCCCCGACACCCGTAGGCTCAACACCTCTAGCAGCACTTGAGTCAACAGCTACCTTGACAGGCTCGACTGCGTCTACCTGGGACACACCTGACGAGGCAAGACTCTGAGGGGGGAGGGGGTCTATCGGGGGAGGACCTGGCACAAGGAAGAGCGGCGGTGGGGGAAGGGGCGCAGCGCGGTAGGGGAAGAGACGATAGTAAGGCACCGACTCGTCAAAGGTGACGTCCTGGGAGGACAATACACGGCGCGAGGTGGGGTGGTAAAACTACCAGCCAGGCGCGTCAAGGGGGAAGCCAAGGAAGACGCACGGAATAGCACGGGAGGACAGCTTGTCCGCAGACAAGTGGCGGATAAACGCCCGAGATCCCCAAACCCGAAACGCAGACGCATCGCCAACCTTCCCCGTCCACCGCAAGGTGGGGGAGGTCTCTGGCAAGGAGACCCGGGGCTGAAGGTTGAGCTGATGCGCCGCGTACTGAACCGCAAACGGCCACCGTACGAGCGACGTCCATGACCATACCGATGCGGCGCTCAGCAATCCCATTCTGCTCTGGAGAGGCCGGAAGCATGAAGGTCTGGCGGATGCCCTGTGCCCGACAGAAGGCTCCCAGACGGGTAGAGGAAAACTCCTCGCCTCCGGCAGAGTGCAGACGCAGAACAGAAAAGTCGGAGCCGAGACTCTCTCTGAGCTGGAGACGAGCTGCGCGGATCCAGTCGATCAACACCTCAGTGACGTCGCCCTTGCTCCGCAAGGGGAAGACCGTGGTGTAACGCGAGTAGTCGTCAACCACCAACAGGAAGTAACGCTCGTGCCCCTGGCCACGGACGCGGGCGGGGCCCCACACGTCCATATAAAGAGTCTGCAACGGAGCCTCTCTCAGAGGAAACTCGGAGGAGTGAGGGGCGGCGCGCTGTCGCCCCTCAACGCAGGGGACGCAGGTAGGGCCAGGCCTCGGAGGTAGGGGAGGGAGAGACCGGGGGAGACCAGAGACAAGGACACGGGAGGCCATGCCTCGGAGACGAGGCAGGGAGGGGTGACCAAGGCGGTGGTGCCAAAGGAGAGTCTGGTGGGACAGGAGACGACACGAGCAGGGAGCAGACTCAGGACCAGTCCTGGATGCTGCAGCAAACACCTGACTCGACGCAACTACCTGGCCAGACTCAGCAGCCGGAGGAGACTCAGTAGTAAGGGCGTACAGGCTCAACCTTGGCCGACGGGTGAACGTGGCCAAGTGTCGGCCTGTCCGAGCACACGTGCAGTGGGTCACCCGCTGACTCGCAGGAACGATCTGGTCAACCCCCCTATCCTGTAGGTCCGCTCCACTCACCAATTTCGTAGAGAACGAGGGGAGGTAGAGACCTGACAGGGTGCTTGAGGGGGCTGCCGAGCACGGTAAGACAGTGGAGAAGCTAGCAAAGACAGGACCCCCACAGGGGTCCGCCAGGGAGACTGCAACCGGCCGACTAAGAAGCGTAAGTGTGGTGCTGTCTCGAAAGAAGGAGCGGGACGCACCCGAGTCAAGGGTGAAGGTGTGTAAGGCCTGAGCCGACGTAGCACCTGAGAGAGCAGACTCACCAGCACCTGGGGCAGCAGACGCACTAGCACCTGGGGCAGCAGACGCACTAGCACCTAGAGCAGCTGCCTCACCAGCACCTAGAGCAGTAGCCTCAACGCTTGGGTCAGGCGGTACACACAGGTAACAGTCACCCTCAGCACTAGTAGTCACAGCATACATGGCAGCAAGGATAGCATCATAGTCAAGATCAAAGATGGCAACCCACGCCCTAGACAGATCTCCCCAGCGAGGGATCTCTGACGCCTCAGGGAACTGGTGACGCCACGCGTCCGTCAGGCGGCCGAAGCAGCGCTGGGTGGAGTGCGGGCCCCCGCACTGCTCACCAGCGTGGTTGCCGGTACGGAGGACGTAAGTGCAGGGACCAATACCCCCACCGCGCTGACGCGCAGCGTACCACTCACGAAGCTGCTGAGGGGACAAGGTCTCACGACCGCGCTGCTGCTGCTGGCGCGGACCACCACCGGACCCACTCCTCTGCGCAGAGTCGCGACCAGCTCCACCGCCGCCGCCACCGCCGCCTCCGCCGCCTCCGCCACCTCCGGAGCCTCCGCCACCGCCGCCGCCTCCGCTCCCTCTGCCACCTCCGCCGCCACCGCCACCTGTGCCGCCTCCGCTCCCTCTGCCACCACCGCCGCCTCCTCCGCCCCCACACGTCCATGTGGAGGGTCTGCACCGGAGCCTCTGTCGGAGGAAACTCGGAGGAGTGAGGGGCAGCACGCTGTCGCCCCTCGACGCAGGGGACGCAGGTAGGGCCAGGCCCCGGAGGCAGGGGAGGGGGAGACCGGGGGAGACCAGAGACAAGGACACGGGAGGCCATGCCTTGGAGACGAGGCAGAGAGGGGTGACCAAGGCGGTGGTGCCAAAGGAGAGTCTGGTGAGACAGGAGACGACACGAGCAAGGAGCAGACTCAGGACTAGACCTGGACGCCGCAGCAAACACCTGACTCGACGCAGCGACTTGACCAGGCTCAGCAGCCGGAGGAGACTCAATAGTGAGGGTGTACAGGCTCGACCCCAGCCGACGGGTGAACGTGGCCAGGTGTCGGCCTGTCCGAGCACACGTGCAGTGAGTCACCCGCTGTCTCGCAGGAGTGAACTGGTCAACCCCCCTATCCTGTAGATCAGCTCCACTCACCAAGTTCGTAGAGAACGAGGGGAGGTAGAGACCTGACAGGGTGCCAGAGGGGGCTGCCGGACACGGTAAAACAGTGGAGAAGCGAGCAAGGACAGGACCCCCAGAGGGGTCCGCCAAGGAGACCGCAACCGGCCGACTAAGCGGCGTAAGTGTGGTGTGGCCTCGAAAGAAGGAGCGGGAAGCACCCGAGTCAAGGGTGAAGGTGTACAAGGCCTGAGCCGACGTGGTACCTGAGAGGGCAGACTCACCAGCACCTGGGGCAGCAGACGCGCTAGCACCTAGAGCAGTAGCCTCACCAGCACCTAGAGCAGCAGTCTCAGTGCCCGGGTCATGCGGAACACACAGGTAACAGTCACCCTCAACACTATCAGCAACAGCATACATGGCAGCAAGAATAGCATCAAAATCAAGATCAAAGATGGCAACCCCCGCCCTAGACAGCTCTCCCCAGTGAGGGATCTCAGAGGCCTCTAGGAGTTGGTGCCGCCACGCGTCTGTCAGGTAGCCGAAGCAGTGCTGGGTGGAGTGCGGGCCCCCGCACTGCTCACCCGCGCGGTCGCCGGTACGGAGAACGTAGGTGTAGGGACCAGTACCCCCACCGCGCTGACGCGCAGCGTACCACTCACGAAGCTGCTGAGGGGACAAGGTCTCACGACTGCGCTGTTGCTACTGGCGCGGACCACTACCGGAGCCACTCCTCTGCGCAGAGCCATGACCAGGTCCACTGCGGCCGCCGCTGCCTACGCCACCTCAGCCGCCTCCGCCACCTCCGCCGCCTCCACCGCCTCCACCGCATCCGCTCCCTCCGCCACCGCCGCCGCCTCCTCCGCCTCCACTGCTGCCACCGACACCCCCACCCCCGCCACCACTACTACCACCACCCCCACCCCCTCCACTGCCTCCACCACCACCTCCACCGCCCCCGCTAGCCCCTTCAGCGCCCTTGCCCCCCTTGCCCTTGCCGGTGCGGCGTCTCCCGCTCGGGGCAGACGCAGCGCCGACCGACTCAAAACCAACGAGGTCGGCCGCAGCACCAGAGGCAACAGAGGGCAAGAGGGGGGAGGGGGAACACCCCTCAAAGACGGGGGTGCGAGGGTCACCACGAGAGGCTCCTACAACGACCATGCTCTTCTCTGCTGCTAGGAGGCGCTCCTCGAGGAGGTCGACGGTGAGTGTGGTGGGGCAAACTGAGAGGAAGTGGTCCTTGACTAAGCGAAGGGAGTCAGGGAGGCGGGTGACTATGTAGTAGAGGGTGATGTACATGGGGGGGGTTCTGGGCACACAACTCAGCAGGAAGCGAAGCGTGGTAGCGAATGTCACTAGTGCGAAGGTGAGTGATAAGGTCAGCGACTGTGGGAAAAGCAGCAAGGTCAGGGAACAGGTATGGCAGCATGAGGCGGCTAAGAGCAGCAGTGGCAGGGGAGGAGTAGCGCGCAACTACAGTGTCGTACAAGGTCTTAGCACTCTTGTACTGGCTAAAGTGCGCACGCTCAGCGATCGGTAAGTGGCGACGCACAGCAAGGCGAGCAGCCGCATCGCGTGTGGCCCACTGTGAGCAAACAATGGTTTCAGCAGTAGCAGGTGGGGCGGGAGAGACTCTAGAGGTGAGATCGAACAAAGAGAGTCCGTCTGCCCTATCGCACTGGAGAAACAGCTGGAGGTCATTGACCCAGACCTCAAAGTCAACGGCATGGCCCTCAGCATCAAAATTAAGGACACTGGGGGTAGCCATGACTGCAGCGGCCTAGTAGGGAGTGAGCTCACCAGTCCGAGGAAGTAGGGTCGGGGCGCACTGGTAGGAACACCAGCAGCTCGACAGTAGGGCGGTTCGGCGGCTCGGCGGTTCGGCGGCCGGGCGGCTCGGTTGCTGGGCGGTTCGACTGCTGGGCGGCTCGGCGGCTCGGCCGGTGGGCGGCTCGGCTGCTCGGCGGCTTGGCTGCTGGGCGGCTCGGCTGCTAGGCGGCTGGGCTGCTCGGCAGGTGGGCGGCTGGGCTGCTGGGCGGCGCGGCTGCTGGGCGGCTCGGCTGGTGGGTGGCCCGGCGACTCGGCTGGTGGGCGGCCCGGCTGGTGGGCTGCTCGGCGGCTCGGTCGCTGGGCGGCTGAGCGGGGACAGGGCCGGTAGAGGCGGCGACGTGGCCGCTAGGGGAGGGTGACGGGGCCGCAGGTGACGGCGATGGGGCCGCAGGTGGCGGCGACAGGGCCGCAGGTGGCGGCTGGGCCGTAGGTGGCGGCTGCGTTGCCGCAGTTGGCGGCGACGGGGCCGCAGGTGGCGGCGACGGGGCCGGAGGTGGCGGCGGTGTGACCGCAGGTGGCGGCGACGGGGCTGCAGGTGACGGCGACGGGGCCGTAGGTGGTGGCAACGTTATATACTGAGATCGCAAGACTGGGATGTACAATTTGGTGCGTGTAAAATATACTTCTGTAATTGTCAATATATAAGTGCATGCGCTTATAATTTTTACTGAATTATAAGCGCATGCGCTTATAATTTTTACTGAACTATAAGCGCTGTGAAAGTTTTAGAAGAAAGAAGAGGGGTTGCACTAGCAAGAATGAGGACACAAATAGCAAACCCTAGAAGGGTTGTACTCGCTATAGAGCACCCCACTACAGGCTAGAGCATAATATTCTGACACACCCCCATAGCCAAAGTGGGGTGTAATCAGCAGAGCAGGCAAAGCAGTACAAGCTCAGGGTGGATCACAATGTCACCACACATTCTGAGCACAAGTTCAAGAAGCAATAGTTTAAAGTTCACAATTATGAGCAAAGCTAGAGGCTATCGCAGAGGGCTAGTGTGGAGGAGGAGGGACTATGAGAGGAGAGGAGGTAGTGGGCGGCAGCTGAAGCTGCTGGCACACGGCGCAACTGGAGCAACTGGCACACGGGCAACTGGAGCAACTGGCACACTGGCAACTGGAGCAACTGGCACACGGGCTACTGGAGTAACTAGCTTTGCGGCTAAAAGTAGCGGCAGACGAGCAACTGACTCACGGGCGACTGGAGCAACGGGCTCACGGGCGACTGGCGCATCGGTCTCACGGGCGACTGGAGCTGCTGGCTTCTCGGCGGCCACCCCCTTCAACCTCCCCAAAGTATCCCACCCCCATTTCACACACCCCCTACTGCACCCCTAGGGTCACTCACACCCCACCCCCTAGCACCACTCCGTCGACTCCCACACACCCACCTCCCTCAGGGGCAGCTGCAGCAGTGGGAGACAGAGGAGGAGGAGGAGCAGGGGAGACCACACACCGGCCACCCCCCACTCGCCACCCCAAAACCCGAACACAGGGCAGGGCGGGATGGCGGGTAGAGAGGTTACGGGGGGGGGGGGGGGCGGGGCCGATGCGCGGCCTCCCTGGGCGCCAAAGCAGGCGGCAGAACGGGCGACGCTCGCCCCCCTCGTGCACGTGCCCCCGGTGCGCCGCGGCTGGCGACGAGGCATGGCCGGGGCGGGGCCGGGGCCGCAAGTGGCAGCGACGGGGCCGCTGGCGGCGATGACGGGGCCGCTGGCGGCGGTTCGGGGCCGATAGGAGCGGCGACGGGGGGCGACGCGCGGGTCCCCGTCGCCCGTCGCAGCGCCTCCTGGGGGCGACGCGCCGAGTGACGGGGCAGAAACCCGTCGCGCGCCTCGGGGCGCACGGCGGGCAGAGAACCGCTGCGCGCCTCGGGGCGCACGGCGGGCAGAAAACCGCCGCGCGCCTCGGGGCGCACGGCGGGAAGAAAAACTGCCGCATGCCACGGGGCGTGCGGCACAGAGAGTAGCAGTAGCAGTTGCAGCGGAAGCAAGGAGGTGGTGAGCCCACCCTTAGGATCGATCCAAGGGGATCGACCTGCTCTGATAGCATGTGAAAGTTTTAGAAGAAAGAAGAGGGGTTGCACTAGCAAGAATCAGGATACAAATAGCAAACCCTACAAGGGTTGTACTCGCTATAGAGCACCCTACTACAGGCTAGAGCATAATATATAGCGCAAGTGCGCTTATTTCCGGGGTGATACGGCATCCTCGTGTGTGTGCGTTCAGCTCTTTCTCCCGTGTTGATATCCGTTGTGCTGCCTCTTTCTCCACTCTGTGTGCAGGTTCTTCCGGCACGAGAACTTGGAGTGCTGCCGTGCGGACGGCTTCGAATCTCATCCCATGGTATTCTCCCCTGGGGTTGCCGATGGTCGCGGTATCGATTGCTATAGGAAGTTGTAGCGGTCATTTCGGGGAATTCGTTCTCGGTCGCCGTTCTTTGAGCTGGGTTATTTCGCCTTCTTCAAAGTCGGTGTTGCCACTCCACTTCTCCACTACTCCACTTTTCTTGAGACAGATATAACTTCTTCCGTCCGTCGTGATTGGAATGAGGTGAGGTCTAAATTCAGTCAGTGACTCCTCTTCTACTTCTTTCAGGTCCAGTTGAGTAACCTCCGGTTCTTCTTCCTCTACAAGTGCGAAGATGGCCCATCTTGTAATGGCTTCAACGGCTTCTCCGGGGCGTGCTCCCCATCCTGTGCCATGCATTGGCTAGTTGACGTCTGTTGCGTCCCATCCTTCAGCGACATTTCAGCTGGTAGGTTGCTCGACCCTAGGCCAATTTTCTTGTGCCTGGCTTTCTGTAGAGCTTTCTCCCACTGAGCATTGTCCTATTTCCACTGCTTTTGGTCCCGTATCTACAAGGTTCGTGGTTGATGCGACGGGCACTGCAAGAGCACGGAAGGTTACGTTCGGGCTTGGGCGTTGGTAGTCCGGCTCCTCCGGATGACTCCAAGTGGACGGCGATGGATGTCCTTGTGGACCAAGGACAATGATGTGATCCTTGTCGCCGACGTTACCGGGTGAGTCGAAGTTGAGCACGAACACTCCGTCTTCGCTCAGCGCCTTTCCGATGAGAGTGCCGTCGTAAACTAAGTTAAACTCTTTTTCCCGTCTGTGCAGATAGTATGACATCGCTAGGAAGAATTTTACCGTAGCTACGGAATATGCCGTAGTTTTTATGTAACTAGATGGAAGGTACTGTAAACAGGATATCCATGAATCTGCCAAAAAAAAAAAAACAAGAGGCGACGAAATCGTCTTAGGGTTGCGAAGCTGTTTTGATCAAGTATATTATGTTTGATTTTTATCTTTATATAAAATGTTAATATATGTGGGACTTTATGCTTGTTTTGTTGGGGTTGGTTAAAATAGCTGGCATGAATCTAAATTGGCACCTTTTTTAACTCGCACTGAGATTTGTTGTGTGTAAGGAAAATTCCTTTTCCTTCCTTCGCGTCCCCGCTCAGCGCGTACATCACTATAGCACCACAGTCAGCACCGTTACCACTCGCAACTCTCGCATCGACAATCCTCCCGCCACCTTTCGCACGTCGCACCCCGACCTCACGGCTCGGCGGGTAACCCGCGCTCCGGGACTCCGCTTCGACACTTTTCCCAACCTCAATCCCAGGCCTGTCACGAGACAACCACAGTCCATTACCGTTACCACTGTAGTTTCGCTATATATTCTTCGCTCATGCCTTCGCTCATTTGTGCTCTTGCTTCGATAGTGCAATTCTCATTCGTTCACTCAATTGCACTCGTAACACTATGCTACAAAGTGTTGAGAAGTTTTGGGGTTTAGTATTTATAGATTGTTATGTTCATTTTCCTCTTGTTGCAAGTGTATGTCACAACAGCATATTCATAATTGCCTCCTCTCTTCTTCATCTCACTCGGGAATCGAATACCTGATTTTCGATCAGAATGTCAGACGTTACCCACTGCGCCAAACACCGCAATCGTTTCCACCATTTTAGGGTGTACGTAATATTGATTTGACGCGAACCAGAACTTCCTAGGGTTTCGTAAAAAATCCTTTTTCTCGTTCTGATGTCCTTCCTCAGATCCCTAGTCCTCCTGTAGCTCCTACGTCCTCGTCTCTTTCTCAGGTGAGACTACTAAAGACTAGAATAATCAGTTCGTTCTAAAGTTAAGAGTGAGCCTTCTTTAGATATAGACACTAGCATGTCGTGATTGGTCGTTTTTCATTGTTGCAACGTAGTTTCACCTACGTTTAATGTACATCATGTAGACTTCTGAACATGTTCATTTTCCTTTTGAAGTCTCTTGCATGGCCATCTTTCCTTCGTCCGTCCGCCTCACCTCCCTTTCTTTCTCTCACTCCGATTTCGTTCGAGCTTTCCTCGTTTTTTTTTTTTTTCTGAAATTTTCTTTCCCATCTTCTTCCTTCAACCGTACTTCTTTAACGGTCTCGTTCCTAACTTGATCTTTCTTTTCTTGTTCGTTTGTTCGTTCTTTTCTCTCTCTCGTTTCCTCGCGCTAGTGAAGCCTACTTTGTCAGAACATTATAGCTTATGCATATTGTGTAGGCTATAGTGGGGTAGCCCATAAGGGGTACAACCCAATTAGGGTTAGTACTGTCAGAATCCCAACCACTAGACCATTGGGATAAAAGGGCTTGTTTCAGTAGCGGGTCAGTGCGCCCATAACCCCCCAGGCGAACGCGCTTGTAACCCTCTCCAGGATCAATCGGGCATTCACAGTGCAGATCTACTGACACCCCCCCCACACTGGGAGGCCCAGGACTAAGCACAGCGACAACGGCCTACATGTGCATACACCGGGAATCGAACCCGAGACCGCTCTGATACCATGTCAAAATCCCAACCACTAGACCATTGGGATAAAAGGGCTTGTTTCAGTAGCGGGTCAGTGCGCCCATAACCCCCCAGGCGAACGCGCCTGTAACCCTCTCCAGGATCAATCGGGCATTCACAGTGCAGATCTACTGACAAGTACTTGTACCCAACTCTTTCATAGTTGATTCATTCTCGTTCTCATTCTCACATGGAATCAGAGCAGGTCCCCTCCTAGGGACTGTTTCTTGGGCCCACCGAAGCGCGCCCCGAGGCGCGCGTTTTTTTTTTAGCGACCCGTAGTGTCGCCCTCCCCCCCTCCCAGCGGCCCGTCGCGCCGCCTTTCGGTCGCGGCCCCGCCGCCCTACTCTAGCGGCCCCGCCGCCCTACGTCGCGGCCCCGCCGCCCTACCCTTTGACGGCGCCGCCGCCCTAAGTCGCGGCCCCGCCGCCCTACTTCGACGGCCCCGCCGCCATACGTCGCGGCCCTGCCGCCCTACCCTACGTCGCGGCCCCGCCGCCCTACCCTTCGACGGCGCCGCCGCCCTACGTCGCGGCCCCGCCGCCCTACTTCGACGGCCCCGCCGCCCTACGTCGCGGCCTCGCCGCCCTACTCCGACGGCCCCGCCGCCCTACCCTACGTCGCGGCCCCGCCGCCCTACCCTTCGACGGCGCCGCCGCCCTACGTAGCGGCCCCGCCGCCCTACTTCGACGGCCCCGCCGCCCCACGTTGCGGCCCCGCCGCCCTACTTTGACGGCCCCGCCGCCCTACGTCGAGGCCCCGCCGCCCTACCCTACTTCGCGGCCCCGCCGTCCTACATTGCGGCCCCACCGCCCTACCCTACATCAACGGCCCCGCCGCCCTACTCAGCGGCCCGCCAGCCGCCCTACCTGCGGCCCACCCGCCGCCCGACCGCCGGGTCGCCCAGCCGCTGAGCCGCCGAGCCGCCCAGCAGCCGACCGCCGAGCCGCCGTGCCGCCGAGCAGCCGAGCCGCCGAGCCGCCCAGCAGTCGAGCAGCCGAGCCGCCGAGCAGCCGAGCCGCCCCGCAGCCGAGCCGCCGAGCAGCCGAGCCGCCCCGCAGCCGAGCCGCCCCGCAGCCGAGCCGCCCAGCAGCCGAGCCGCCGAGCAGCCGAGCCGCCCCGCAGCCGAGCCGCCGGCCGCTGAGCTGCACTACTTCCATACGGCCCGTTCTACCCAGCCTGGTGAGCACAGAGCCTTCTTTTTCACTGCGCTGACCTCACCCTACTGCTTGCACTGCTAGGCGTCTGTCGTCATGGCTACCCCTAGTGTCCTCGCTTTTGACGCTGAGGGTCGGGCCATTGACTTTGAGGTCTGGGTAGATGACCTCCAGCTGTTCTTACAGTGCGATAGGGCAGACGGCCTCTCTCTCTTTGACCTTACCTCTGGCGCTTCCCCTGCCCCTGCTGCTGATGCTGACCCTACTGTTTGCTCCCACTGGGCTACGCGCGATGCTGTTGCACGTCTTGCTGTGTGTCGCCACCTCCCTACCTCTGAGGGTGCGCACTTTAGTGAGTACAAGAGTGCTCAGACCTTGAATGACGCTGTCGTTGCGCGCTACTCCTCCCCTGCCACTGCTGCACTGAGCCGCCTCATGCTACCCTTCCTCTTCCCTGACCTTGCCGCCTTTCCCACAGTCGCTGATCTCATTACGCATCTCCGCACGAGTGACACCCGCTACCGCGCTACGCTTCCTGCTGACTTCTGCGCCAAGAACCCCCCCCCCATGTACATCACTCTCTACTTTTTAGTCACCCGCCTCCCCGACTCCCTTCGTGTAGTCCGGGACCACTTCCTCGCGGTCTGTCCCACCACTCTGACAGTCGACAGCCTAGAGAAGGCCCTCCTAGCAGCAGAGAAGAGCATCTTCGCTGTTGGGGCCTCTCGAGGTGACCCCCGCGCCCCCATCTTTGAGGGGTGTTCTCCTTCCCCTCTCTTGCCCTCTGTCGCCTCTGCCGCTGCGGCCGACCTCGTTGGTCTTGAGTCGGTCGGTGCGGCGTCTGCCCCTAGCGGGAGACGTCGCCCTGGCAAAGGCAAGGGGGGCAAGGGAGCGGGTGGGGCTAGCGGGGGCGGTGGCGGTGGAGGTGGAGGCGGCGGAGGGAGTGGGGGTGGCGGTGGAGGAGGTGGCGGGGGTGGGGGTGCTAGTGGCAGCAGTGGTGGCGGAGGCGGCATCGGCGGCGGTGGTACCGGCGGGGGTGGCGGCGGTGGCGGAGGTGGAGGCGGTGGAGGAGGAGGTGGTGGAGGTGGTCGGAGTGGCACTTCACAGCGGAGCGGCACTGGGGGTGGTCAGCGCTAGCAGCAGCAGCAGCGTTCTCGCAACGTCCCCACCCCTCAGCAGCTCTGTGAGTGGTACACGCAGCGTCAGCGTGGTGGGGGACTTGATCCCTGCACCTACGTCCTTCGCACCGGCGACCGCGCGGGTGAGCAGTGTGGGGGTGCCCACCCCACCCAGCGCTGTTTTGGCCGCCTGACGGACGCTTGGCGTCAGCAGTTTCCGGAGGCCACGGAGATCCCCCGCTGGGGAGAGCTGTCTAGGGCTGGCGTGGCTATCTTTGATCTTGACTTTGATGCTATCCTTGCTGCCATGTATGCTGTGACTATTAGTGATGAGGGTGACTGTTACCGGTGTTTCCCGCCCGGCATTGGTACTGCTGCGCTAGGTGCTTGTGAGGCTACTACTCTAGGTGCCAGTGCGTCTGCGCTCTCAGGTACTAGTGAGGCTGCGCTCTCAGGTACTAGTGAGGCTGCTCTCTCAGGTACCGCGTCGGCTTCGGCCTCCCTTACCTTAACACTTGCCTCAAGGGCTTCTCGCTCCTTCTTTCGAGACCGCACCACACTCACGCCGCTTGGTCGGCCGGTTGCAGTCTCCCTGGCTGACCCCTCTGGGGGTCCTGTCCTCGCTCACTTCTCCACTGTCCTCCCGTGTCCGGCTGCCCCCTCGGGCACCCTGTCGGGTCTGTACCTACCCTCGTTCTCGACGAACTTGGTGAGTGGTGCTGACCTGCAGGATGCGGGGGTAAAGCAGTTCACTCCTGCGAGTCAGTGGGTGACCCACTGCTCGGACGCCCGCACAGGCCGACACCTAGCCACGTTTTCGCGTCGGCCCGGGTCGAGTCTCTACACCCTGACCATTGAGTCTCCTCCAGTCCCTGCGTCTGGCCAGGTAGCTGCGTCGGGTCAGGTGTTTGCTGCTGCGTCCAGGTCTGGTCCTGAGTCTGCCCCCTGCTCGTGTCGCCTCCTGTCTCACGAGACTCTCTTGTGGCACCACCGTCTTGGCCACCCCTCCTTGCCTCGTCTTCGGGGCATGGCTTCCCGTGTCCTTGTCTCTGGTCTCCCCTGGTCTCTCCCTCCCCTTCCTTCGGGGCCAGGACCTTCCTGTGTCCCCTGTGTCGAGGGGCGGCTCCGGGCTGCCCCTCACTCCTCCCAGTTTCCCCCGACAGAGGCTCCTCTGCAGACGCTTCACATGGACGTGTGGGGCCCGGCCCGCGTCCGTGGACAGGGTCACGAGCGCTACTTCCTGCTGGTGGTTGACGACTACTCGCGTTACACCACAGTCTTCCCCTTGCGCAGCAAGGGTGATGTCACTGAGGTGTTGATCGACTGGATCCGCGCAGCTCGTCTCCAGCTCAGGAGGAGCTTCGGCTCGGACTTTCCTGTTCTGCGTCTGCACTCTGACCGAGGCGGAGAGTTCTCCTCTGGCCTTCTGCGAGCCTACTGTCGTGCAGGAGGCATCCGCCAGACCTTTACGCTACCGGACTCTCCACAGCAAAATGGGATTGCTAAGCGCCGCATTGGCATGGTCATGGACGTCGCTCGTACGTCCATGATGCATGCGGCTGCCCCCCATTTTCTGTGGCCGTTTGCGGTTCGGTACGCGGCGCATCAGCTCAACCTTCACCCCAGGGTCTCCCGGCCGGAGACCTCCCCAGCTCTGCTGTGGACGGGGAAGGTCGGCGATGCGTCTGCGTTCCGTGTGTGGGGATCTCGGGCGTTTGTCCGTGACCTGTCTGCGGACAAGCTGTCCCCTCGTGCTGCTCCCTGTGTCTTCCTAGGCTTCCCCCCTAACGCCACAGGGTGGCAGTTCTACCACCCCTCCTCTCGTCGTGTTCTGTCCTCCTAGGATGTCACGTTCGACGAGTCAGTCCCCTTCTACCGCCTCTTCCCCTACCGCACTCCTTCCCTCCCGCCGCCGCCGCACTTCCTTGTACCAGGTCCCCCCCCGGTAGACCCCCTTCCCCCTCAGGGTCCTGCCCCTTCAGGTGTGTCCCTGGTCGATGCAGTCGAGCCGGTCGAGGTTGCTGGTGACTCAGGTACTGCTGGGGGTGCTGAGCCTGGGGGTGCTGACTCTGGGGGTGCTGAGTCTGGGGGTGCTGAGCCTGGGGGTGCTGAGTCTGGGGGTGCTGAGCCTGGGGGTGCTGAGTCTGGGGGTGCTGAGCCTGGGGGTGCTGAGCCTGGGGGTGCTGAGCTTGGGGGTGCTGCCTCTGGGGGTGCTGAGCCTGGGGGTGCTGACTCTGAGGGTGCTACGCCCGTGGGTGCTGAGCCTGGGGGTGCTGGGCCTGGAGGTTCTCCGGGTGTTTCGTCTCGACGGGAGCCACTCTCTCCACAGGAGCTGCGTGAGTGGTTTGCTCGCCGCTGGAGGCGTACTGCTGGAGCTGGCTCTTCTTCGGCCGCTGAGGGTGTTGGTGCCGCCGGTTCCGGAGCAGCTGGGCCTGCGGGTCCGCCTGGAGCTGGAGCTGCAGAGGGTGTTGGTTTTTAGACTACTACTGTACGTCCCGGTGGTGGTCGTGCTGCGGGTACTGCTGGCTCTACTGGAGGTCCTGCCGCTGGAGGTGCTGTTGGCGCTGGTGCTGCCAAAGGTGCTGAGGGTGCTGGTGCTGTCCCTGCTGTGTCTGGTGCCGCCGGGCGGCCTCGGCCGTACTTCGTTCCGCTCCTTCAGCAGGATCTTGATCTTCCTCCTCCCCTGGAGGGTCCACCGCCTGTCCAGTCGCAGTCACAGTTATCGCCGGCCTCCCCACTGCCTTCTCCGTCTCCGTACACTGGTCCTACTAGTGGTCTTGCTGAGCATCGTGAGCCTGCGTCTCATCCTGCGTCGCCTGTTCGTGCTGCTCGCACTAGTGGTCGCATTTCGCGCCAGCGTCCTCCTCCTGTCCCTGGCACGTACCGGATGTCTCTGCGTCCGTCCACTGCTCCTCTGCGTGCCCCTTTGCCCTCTCCTCCTGACTCCTCTCTTCCTGCGCTTGCCGACCCTGAGTCGGACTCTTTTCGTGCTGCCACTCCTACTGTCACGCGTCTCCTTGCTACTGTTGTCACTGACCCCTCCTTTGAGTCCACTGCTGCGTCTGCTCTTGTTGCTGAGCTCGTCGATTTCGCTGCTCGCTGTCGTCTAGACTACGCTGCTAGTCTTGTTGCTGAATCTGCGTCTGTCTGTCCTCCGTCCGTCGGGGGTGAGTGTGCTCTTGGCACGAACGTCCTTGAGGACAGGCAGGAGGAGTTTCAGTGTCTGGCTGCAGCTTCACCTCATCTCGTGTCTGTACTGCTTGCCCCTGAGGGAGACCCGGATGCACTAGACATCCCGACTCCGCGCTCTTACGCGGAGGCCATAGAGGGTCCCTACTCCTCTCAGTGGCAGGCAGCTATGGATGCAGAGATGGCTTCCTGGAAGTCCACAGGCACCTATGTTGACGAGGTTCCCCCTCCTGGGGCGAACATTGTCAGTGGCATGTGGATCTTCGGGGTGAAGCAGCCGCCGGGCTCTCCACCTGTCTTCAAGGCGCGGTACGTTGCTCGTGGCTTCAGTCAGCGGCAGGGAGTTAACTACTTTCAGACCTTCTCTCCCACCCCGAAGATGACCACTCTTCGGGTGCTGCTGCACATAGCCGCTCAGCGCGACTACGAGCTCCACTCTCTTGACTTCAGCACAGCTTTCTTGCAGGGTAGCCTGCACGAGGAGATCTGGCTGCGCCGTCCACCTGGCTTCACTGGGACTTTCCCTCCTGGCACCCAGTGGAGCCTCCGACGGCCAGTCTACGGTCTCCGCCAGGCACCACGTGAGTGGCACGACACACTGAGGACTACGCTTGCGGCTCTTGGGTTTGCTCCCTCTACTGCTGACCCGTCGTTGTTTCTGCGCACCGACACTTCTTTGCCGCCGTTCTACATCCTCGTGTACGTCGACGACTTGGTCTTTGCCACTGCTGACACTGCTAGACTCGCCTACGTGAAGTCTGAGCTGCAGAAGAGACACACGTGCACAGACCTGGGTGAACTACGCAGCTACCTTGGCTTGCAAATCACTCGGGACAGAGCACGCCGCACCATTACCCTGACTCAGTCACACATGGTGCAGCAGGTCCTTCAGCGCTTCGGCTTCACGTACTCCTCGCCTCAGGCCACTCCTCTGTCTACTCGCCACTCGCTCTTAGCTCTGCCTTCGGATGAGTCCGTAGAGTCGAGTGGCCCGTACCCAGAGCTTGTTGGCTGCCTCATGTACCTGATGACCTGCACACGACCTGACCTTGCGTACCCTCTTAGCATTCTCGCACGCTATGTTGCTCCTGGTAGACACCGACCAGAGCACATGGCTGCAGCGAAGAGGGTGTTGCGCTACTTGTGCAGTACGTCGGGCATGGGGCTAGTGCTTGGAGGGCAGAGTCCAGTGGTCCTCACTGAGCATGCGGATGCTTCTTGGGCTGACGACCAGGCTACGCAGCGGTCGTCACAGGGCTACACCTTAAGCCTTGGTTCCGGCTCTGTTTCGTGGCGGGCTACTCGCTCGTCTTCTGTTCTCGGCTCCAGTTGTGAGGCTGAGATCTACGCCGGGGCCATGACTGCTCAGGAGCTTCGCTGGCTCACCTACCTGCTGACTGACCTTGGAGAGCCTCCTCGTTCTCCTCCAGTGCTATACGTAGACAACAAGGCCATGCTGGCCTTGTGTCGAGAGCAGCGCCTGGAGCAGTGAACGAAGCACATTGCTCTCCGCTACTTTCTTGCTCGTGAGCTGCAGCAGCGTGGTCAGTTGCGACTTGCGTACGTGGCCTCTGAGGCCAACACTGCTGATGTTTTCACCAAGGCACTTCCGCCTTGTGATCATCAGCGTTTTTGTACTCAGCTGGGACTTGTCCCAGTCTTGCCTCACTTGCTCACCTCTTGACCTTACTTGTACTCTTGCATATATATATACCTGCTCTTGCTTGTTTAGACTTATATATATATGTGCACTCCTGCATGTGAACTGGCCTTGTGGCCTTGACCTTGTGCTCGGACTGTGTGGTGACTTTGTGATCCACCCTGAGCTTGCTTTGCTTTGCTTTGCTTGACTGGTCTTGTGACCCCTCGTTCTCCCCCACTTTGCCTATGGGGGTGTGTCAGAACATTATAGCTTATGCATATTGTGTAGGCTATAGTGGGGTAGCCCATAAGGGGTACAACCCAATTAGGGTTAGTACTTGTACCCAACTCTTTCATAGTTGATTCATTCTCGTTCTCATTCTCACATACTTCGTGTGATATGCTCCCGCCACCCACACTCCACCTACCTCTCAAAGGTGAGAAACCCTCTTAAAGCAAGGACTATGTTAGGTGACGGTAAGTTAGACTATTCTTTTCTTAATGTCGTATCCTACTAGTTTCTATATATGTTGGCCGCTTTTAAAGACTGAAATTTAATGAAGTGTAGGTTGTAGTCCTTTTGTAGGTCGTTCATATGCCTCTATCTTTCAGCTTATCTCGTCGCGTGCTAGTCTTTAGGTCGTTCATATGCCTCTATATGGTTTTCATTCCGAGTCCCGCTCTACGTTTCCTTCGTTCGTTTTCCCTATTATAGGCTCTCTTGTTGTTGCTTTTCTTTTATGTTTTCCTCTGTTTCTGTTTTGTTTCTATGGTTGTTCCATTCTCTATCTCTCTCTCTCTCTCTCTCTCTCTCTCTCTCTCTCTCTCTCTCTCTCTCTCTCTCTCTCTCTCTCTCTTTCGCCCTCACGCTATCACTGTCGCTCTCGCTCTCTCCTTCCTTCCATTCGTCCTTCCTTCCTCCGTTCTACTTTCTATAGTTACTTCCCTCCTTCTTTCGTTATGTTTACTGCTTCGGTTTGCTGCTTCCGTTTTCTGCTTCCGTTTTATGCTTCCATTTTATGCTTCCGTTTTATGTTTTGTTTGATGTGATCTGTTTTTTGTTATGTTTACCCTACCTTGCATTCGTTTTCCCTTTTCATCATTCGTAATTTTGTATCCTCCTGGTTATTCATTTTTACCACTTTTCTATGATATCATTTTCTCTTTTATCGTTTTTTTTTTTGTTCTCAGGAGTCTTGTTGATCACGAAAACCAATTCATGTGAGAATTAGAACGAGAATGATTGAACTATGAAACAGTTGGGTACAAGTACTAACCCTAATCTGGAGCATTTGTGGTTGTCATTTATATGATTTACCATATTGCCATTTTTACTTTGTTTTGCATCTTTTGTGTATTATCGTGGGTTTTCGGCTTGGATTTTTGCTGTGCATGCGTTTGGTTGTTGTGAATGCGTTTGCTTATATGAGAATGCATTCATCCATCATTGCAATAACAATGCATGTCTGTGGGTTATAAAAAGGTTTCCGGCTTGGATTTTTGCTGTGCATGTGTTCGGTTGTTGTGAATGCGTTTGCTTATATGAGTGTGCATTCATCCATCATTGCAATAACAATGCATATCTGTGGGTTTTAAAAAGGTGAATCAAGTCTATCATTTCATTAGAAGGTTCATTGGCGCGCCTGTCTGGAGCCCATTTGAACTGGAGATGATAGAGTTGACCATCTTTTTAGAGTTCACAGATCGCGTTGTTTCATGTTCAAAGACTATGCTATTAGCTCCCCCCCATGCTAGGCAGGGGATGCAGTAGCATAGTTTTTCGGTCGTTAGCTTTCACGCATTTACATCATTATAAATATATATATCATGGATTGTCATTAATATTCAGTACTTATTGTCTAACTCATATGCTATAGTCTGTGTAGGCTGTAGTGGGGTAGACAATATGGGGTACTGTCAAACTTATATGCTATAGTCTGTGTAGGCTGTAGTGGGGTAGACAATATGGGGTACAACACTTTTAGGTTTTCCTACTTGTACCCACCTGCTTGCTAGTTCATTCATTCCTCATTTCATCACATGGTATAGAGCATGTTCCCTAGTGGGAACGCTTCCTTGGGCCCACCACTGAAATTTTTTTTCTGACCGGAGCGCCAGTCGCTCCTGCCCGAGGCGCGCCTTGTGGGCCGCCCTTCTGTCGAGCCCTCCTAGAGGCCCCTCTTACGGCCCCTCGCGCCACCCTTACGCGGCCCTGTCACCGCCCCTCGCGGCCCCGTCGCCGCCCCTCGCGCCCCCGTCGCCGCCCCTCGCGGCCCCGTCGCCGCCCCTAGCGGCCCCGCCGCCGCCTCTACTGGCTCCGTCACCGCCCCTACGCGGCCCCGTCGCCGCCCCTAGCGGTCCCATCGCCGCTCCCCTCCCTACGCGGCCCCGTCGCCGCCCCTAGTGGCCCCGTCACCGCCCCTACCCGGCCCCGTTGCCGCCCCTAGCGAGCAGCGGAGCCGACGAGCCGCCCACCAGCCGAGCCGCCAAGCCGCCCAGCAGCCGAGTCGCCCAGCAGCCGAGCCGCCCCTGGAGCAGCCGCCACTGCAACAGCCGCCCCTGGAGTAGCCGCCCCTGGAGCAGCCATCCCTGCAGCAGCCGCCCCTGGAGCACCCGCCCCTGCAGCAACCGCCCCTACAACTGCCGCCCCTGGAGCAGCCGCCCCTGCAGCTGCCGCAAGGCTCTCGCCCTATAGTGGTAGCAGCCTCGCCGTTGCTGCCGTCGTACGCCTGCCCTTCTCGCCAGTGGTAAGCACTGCCCTGCCCGTAGTGCTGTTACTGCTGCTCTTGCTGCTACTGCTCTTTCTACTGCTACTGCTGCTCCTGTCGTGGCCAGATGCAGCTCCAGTGAGCCCGCGTGAGTCCCTCACCCCCCAACAGCCTCATGAGTGGTACGCTAGTTGGGGTTGTCGGGGTGGCCGTAGTGGGAGTCGTCCTGGAATGAGTAGTTCCGCTGCTGCTTGTAGTGGCTAGGTGCAGCTACAGCGTCGTCCGTCCGCGGTCCTTTCGCCCAGTAGCTTCGTGAGTGGTACGCTCAGCGTGGCGGGTCACGGGGTACTGCTCGCTGTCCGTACGTCATTCGCACTGGTGCTCGGACTGGTCAGCCTTGCGGGACGATTGGTCACGCAGAGTCCCGCTGCTTTGCCCGTCTGAGCGACGCCTGGCGTACGGAGTTTGGCGACGCGGCTGAGCTCCCTGACTGGGTGGAGCTGCTTAGGCTGCGGGTAGATATCTATACTCTTGACTATGATGCTATCCTAACTACCATTTATGCATTGCCTACTAGTGATGAGGGTGACTGTTACCTGTGTGTTTCGCCTGACCCGGGCATTGAGGCTGCTGCTCTAGGTGCTGGTGAGGCTGCTGCTCTAGGTGCTAGTGCGTCTGCTGCCCCAGGTGCTGGTGAGTCTGCTCTCTCAGGTACCACGTCGGCTCAGGCCTTACACACCTTCACCCTTGACTCGGGTGCTTCCCGCTCCTTCTTTCGAGACCGCACCACGCTTACGCCGCTTAGTCGGCCGGTTGCGGTCTCCCTGGCGGACCCCTCTGGGGGTCCTGTCCTTGCTAGCTTCTCCACTGTCTTACCGTGCCCGGCAGCCCCCTCTGGCACCCTGTCAGGTCTCTACCTCCCCTCGTTCTCTACGAACTTGGTGAGTGGAGCTGATCTACAGGATAGGGGGGTTGACCAGTTCACTCCTGCGAGTCAGCGGATGACCCACTACACGTGTGCTCGGACGGGCCGACACTTGGCCACGTTTACCCGTCGGCCGGGGTCGAGCCTGTACATACTGACTACTGAGTCTCCTTCGATTGCTGCGACTGTTTCGGTAGCTACGTCGAGTCAGGTGTTTGCTGCAGCGTCCAGGTCTGGTCCTGAGTCTGCTCCCTGCTCGTGTCGTCTCCTGTCCCACCAGACTCTCCTTTGGCACCACCGCCTTGGTCACCCCTCCTTGCCTCGTCTCCGAGGCATGGCCTCACGTGTCCTTGTCTCTGGTCTTCCCCGGTACCTACCTCCCCTACCTCCGGGGCCTGCCCCTACCTGCGTCCCCTGCGGCGAAGGGCGACAGCGCGCCGCCCCTCACTCCTCTGAGTTTCCCCCGACAGAGGCTGCGCTGCAGACTCTTCACATGGACGTGTGGGGCCCCGCCCGCGTCCGTGGCCAGGGGCACGAGCGTTACTTCCTGTTGGTGGTTGACGACTACTCCTGTTACACCACAGTCTTCCCCTTGCGCAGCAAGGGTGACGTCACTGAGGTGTTGATTGACTGGATCCGCGCAGCTCGTCTCCAGCTCAGAGAGAGTTTCGGCTCGGACTTTCCTGTTCTGCGTCTGCACTCTGACAGAGGCGGGGAGTTTTCCTCTGCCCGTCTGGGAGCCTTCTGTCGAGCACAAGGCATCCGCCAGACCTTCACGCTTCCGGCCTCTCCACAGCAAAATGAGATTGCTGAGCGCCGCATTGGCATGGTCATGGACGTCGCTCGTACGTCCATGATCCATGCGGCGGCCCCTATTTTCTGTGGCCGTTTGCGGTTCAGTACGCGGCGCATCAGTTCAACCTTCAACCCCGGGTCTCCTTATCAGAGACCTCCCCCACCCTGCGGTGGACGGGGAAGGTTGGCGATGCGTCTGCGTTTCGGGTCTAGGGATCTCGCGCGTTTGTCCGCGACTTGTTTGCGGACAAGCTGTCCCCCCGTGCTGTTCCCTGCGTCTTCCTTGGCTTCCCCCCTGACGCGCCTGGTTGGCAGTTTTACCACCCCACCTCGCGCCGTGTTCTGTCCTCCCAAGACGTCACCTTTCACAAGTCGGTGCCTTACTACTGTCTCTTCCCTTACCGCACTGCGCCCCTCCCCCCGCCGCCGCTCTTCCTTGCGCCAGGTCCTCCCCCGGTAGATCCCCTCCCCCCTCAGGATCCTGCCCCGTCAGGTGTGTCCCAGGTAGACGCAGTCGAGCTTGTCAAGGTAGATGTTGACTCTGGTGCTGCTAGAGGTACTGAGCCTGCGGGTGCGGAGCCTAAGGGTGCTGAGTCTGGGGGTGCTAAGCCTGGGGGTGCGGAGCCTGGGTGTGCTCGTGTGGCCTCTCGCGGTGCTTCGTCGAGGCGGGAGCTAATCTCTCCGCAGGAGCTGCGCGAGTGGTTTGCCCGGTGCTAGAGCCGTGCTGCTGGAGCTGGAGGTACTACTGTTGCTGCTGGTCCCGGAGGTGCTCGTACTGGCGGTACTGGAGCTGCTGGGTCTTGGGGTGCTGCTTGGGCTGCTGAAGTTGGTCCTGCTCCTGGAGCTGCTGGGGGTGTTGGCGTTGGTGGTTCTGCTGGTGCATCTGAGGGTGCTGGAGTTTGCACTGTTGGAGCTGGAGGTGCTGTTGGCGCTGGTGCTGCCGCTGGGGGTACTAGTGCTGTCCCTGCTGGTTCTGGAGGGGCTGCGCGGCCGAGGCCGTACTTCGTTCCGCTCCTTGAGCAGGTTCTTGGTCTCCCGCCCTCTACTGGTCCTGCTCCTCCCTTAGAGGGTCCACAGCCTGTCCAGTCGCGGTCAGAGCTACAGCCCGCCTCCCCCCTCCCTGCTCCTTCTCCCTACACTGGTCCTACTGGAGGTCTTGCTGAGCGTCGTGAGTCTGCGTCTCGTCCTGCGTCGCCTGTTCCTGCTGCTCGCACTAGTGGTCGTGCTCCGCGTAAGCGTCCTCCTACGGTCCCAGGCACACACCAGATGGCACTGCGCCCTTCCACTGCTCCTCTGCGTGTCCCGTTGCCGTCTCCTCTTGAGTCCTCTCTTCCTGTTCTTGTTGACCCTGAGTCTGACTCTCTTCGTGCTACCAGTCCTACTGTCACGCGTCTTCTGGCTACTGTTGTCACTGACCATTCCTTTGAGTCCTCTGCTGCGTCGGCCCTAGTTGCTGAGCTTGTCGACTTTGCTGCTCGATGTCGTCTAGACTACGCTACTAGTCTTGTTGCTGAGTCTGAGTCTGTCTGTCCTCCGTCCGTCGGGGGTGAGTGTGCTCTTAGCACGGACGTCCTTGAGGACAGGCAGGAGGAGTTCCAGTGTTTTGCTGCTGCTTTGCCTCATCTAGTGTCCACGCTGATTGCCCCTGAGGGAGACCCGGATGCACCAGACATCCCGACTCCTCGATCGTACGCTGAGGCGATCGAGGGTCCCTACTCCTCTCAGTGGTAGTCAGCCATGGACGTAGAGATGGCTTCCTGGAAGTCCACAAGCACCTACGTCGACGAGGTTCCCCCACCTGGGGCGACATTGTCAGTGGCATGTGGATTTTCAGGGTGAAGCGGCCGCCGGGTTCTCCACCTGTCTTCAAGGCGCATTACGTGGCTCGAGGCTTCAGTCAGCGGCAGTGAGTTGACTACTTTCAGACCTTCTCTCCCACCCCGAAGATGACCACTCTTCGGGTGCTGCTGCACATAGCCACTCAGCGCGACTACGAGCTTTACTCTCTTGACTTCAGTACAGCTTTCCTGCAGGGCAGCCTGCACGAGGAAATCTGGCTGCGCCGCCCACCTGGCTTCACTGGGTCGTTTCCTCCTGGTACCGAGTGGAGCCTCCGGCGGCCAGTCTACGGTCTCCGCCAGGCGCCCCGTGAGTGGCACGACACACTGAGGACTACACTTGCGGCTCTTGGGTTTGCTCCTTCTACAGCCGACCCGTCGCTGTTTCTACGCACCGACACCTCTTTGCCGCCGTTCTACATCCTTGTGTACGTCGACGACTTGGTCTTTGCCACTGCTGACACTGCTAGACTCGCCCACGTGAAGTCTGAGCTGCAGAAAAGACACACGTGCACAGACCTGGGTGAACTGCGTAGCTACCTTGGCTTGCAGATCACCCGGGACAGAGCACACTGCACCATTACCCTGACTCAGTCACACATGGTGCAGCAGGTCCTTCAGCGCTTCGACTTCACGTACTCCTCGCCTCAGGCCACTCCTCTGTCTACTCGCCACTCGCTCTCAGCTCTGCCTTCGGATGAGTCCGTAGAGCCGAGTGGCCCGTACCCAGAGCTTGTTGGCTGCCTCATGTACCTGATGACCTTCACACGACCTGACCTTGCATACCCTCTTAGCATCTTGGCACGCTATGTTGCTTCTGGGAGACAACGACCAGAGCACATGGCTGCAGCAAAGAGGGTGTTGCGCTACTTGTGCAGTACGTTGGGCATGGGGCTAGTGCTTGGAGGGCGATGTTCAGTGGTCCTCACAGGTCACGCAGACGCTTCTTGGGCTGACGACCAGGCTATGCAGCGGTCGTCACAGGGTTACACCTTCAGCCTTGGTTCCGGCTCTGTTTCGTGGCGGTCTACCCGCTCGTCTTCTGTTCTCGGCTCGAGCTGTGAGGCAGAGATCTACGCGTGGGCCATGGCTGCACAGGAGCTACGCTGGCTCACCTACCTGCTGACTGACCTAGGAGAGCCGCCTTGTTCTCCTCCAGTTCTGTACGTAGACAACAAAGCCATGCTGGCCTTGTGTCGGGAGCACAGACTGGAGCACAGAACGAAGCACATTGCTCTTCGCTACTTCCTTGCTCGTGAGCTGCAGCAGCGTTGTCAGCTGCGCCTTGCTTACGTGGCCTCCGAGGCCAACACTGCTGATATCTTTACCAAGGCACTTCCGCCTTGTGATCATCAGCGCTTCTGCAAGATGCTAGGTCGTGTGCCTACTTGGCCTCACTTGCTCACTTCTTGACCTTGCTTGTACTGTGATCTTTCTATACCTGCACTTGCTTGTTTACCTTTATATATGATCTTGCATGTGAACTGGCCTTGTGGCCTTGAACTTGTGCTCGGAATGTGTGGTGACGTTGTGATCCACCCTGAGCTTGCTTTGCTTTGCTTGACTGGTCTTGTGACCTCTTGTTCTCCCCCACTTTGCCTATGGGGGTGTGTCAAACTCATATGCTATAGTCTGTGTAGGTTGTAGTAGGGTAGACAATATGGGGTACAACACTTTTAGGTTTTCCTACTTGTACCCACCTGCTTGCTAGTTCATTCATTCCTCGTTCTTTCACACTTAAATCAAATTTGAGGCATATATTTATCATATCATATGTAAGGAATTTTCTTGAATTCCTTATCGGGGTTGACTGCTACGCGTACAGCCCGATTTTCGGACTTTGCACGTTCGGCCGATTTCAACGCTGCCGAGGCTCCTCGCGTCGCCTTCGGCATTTCCCATCGCCAAACCTGCACCCCAACCTCGCTCGTCAGATGTTTCCTCCTAGCTAGGCTAGCTCCTATATTAGTGCGTTCCTTCATTGTATTCTCAGATGATTCAATCACAGTCTCGTTATTCGTTTACTTGCGCACTCTCTTTTACAACTCATAACACCTGGTATCAGAGCTACTTTCCTAGTTCACCCCGCTTTTCTAAGGGTAGTTTGGTGGCATAGGGCGTGGCTGGTTTAGTGACTATACGACGGTTGGCTGTAAGGATTGTGAATTTAATCCTGCTGGACTCCGATAGTTCGTGTTTTCACTTGCCTGAAGGCCACGGAGACCCGCCCATCAGACATTGCGCTAGGCACATGGAACAGGAGGCGATTAACAGGATGATGGCGCAAGTGGCAGAAATGCAGGAGAGCCTGAAGACATTATTGGCGGAAGTGACAACACTGCGAGAGGAAAACGACGAGCTACGCCAGACGCAAGGTGAAGCACGTCAGGAGTCGCCTGTGGACGAAGGCGAGGGCAACAGTCAAGCGACGAGCAATCCGCTGGTTGCGCTCACACGTGACTTCGAAGAGGAGGCCAGGCAGCGAGCGGCAGCAGCGCCAGTTGCAGTAACAATGATCAAGATCAAGCCCATTAACCCGCCCCCGTATAATCCTACGGACAAGACGGTTAAAGTAAAAGGGTGGCTGTTCGGGGTCGAGGTCTTCTTCACTGCAGCAGGAGTTAACGACGATGCCACGCGTATTAATTACGCGGTTTCGCTTCTTCGAGGTGCAGCGCTTGAGTGGTGGCGCCAAACCTTGGAAAGAGGGACGCCGAGAGGTGTGACGCATGCGGCAGACGGGACCTCAACAGTGACTTATCAAGTGGCACAATCGATCTTCGGAGTGACCTCGATACGCACGTGGAAGGAGTGGGGCGCAGCCTTACGAGATCGCTTCGAGCACGTATCCGCCTAGGAGGAAGCTCGCATGAAGCTGCGTGCATGGTTGCAGATGGCTTCTGTCGAAGACTACACAACGTCATTTATGGGCCTCGCCGACCAAGTTGATGATATGGCGGAAGCTGAGCGGTTAGATAAATACATCAGCGGTCTCAAATACGAGATACAGTACGAGGTTCACAGGGGCCGCCCGACATCATTTCTTGAAGCAGTACGGCTGGCGGAGTCTACAGATGCACTGATGCAGTACGCGAGAGTAGCTTCCCGGGAGGGAAACCGCTTTCGTGGCCAGACCCATCGGGCCACGATCAACGCCGTCCATACACCCGACCGCCCTCCTAAGGGACCGTGTTAGAGGTGTGGGAAGACGGGTCACTACATGAAAGACTGCCACGAGAAAACGCCGCTGACGGGGAACGACAGGAAGGAGCAGGGAAATGGGAAGAGTCAGTAATTAGTGGGCCCTTTACTGACTGTGCTCCGTCGCCCGAACCCCACCATCCCAACCGAGTCGTGGTTCCGATTCATGCAATTGATCGCACTCGGCCGAATAACGGGGATACACATGTGGATCACCCTGTGCTGGTCGCTGGCAAGGTGTTAAAAAACCTCTTCAACTTGGCGAGCGCAAAAAAATGCAAGCTGCAACTTGACAGGTGTCTACCCGAAATTGACGCCCGCCTCGTGGATGGGACGCCTCTAGCGATAACGGACGGTCAGGATCGACTGCGGCGACGATTTCGGCTTCAGCATGAAGTTTCTTGCGACAACATTGGATGGCAGCGACGTGCTGCCGGGACGTGATTGGCTGCGACGGCACAACCCCGTCATCGACTGTTGGTGCAACCCTACGGTTTGCACTCCGCTTGTTGTCCGTGTGCGTGCATGTATGTATGTATGGAATGGTATGAGGGCATGGGATAGTATATATTTCATGCTTATAATTGTGTGTGAATGTTGAGTCATGATGTCGAGTGTGTGTGTCGAGTCAATAGCGAGTTATCGCTAGACGCGTGTTACGCGGTCGTTTGTGTCTCGCGCGCGGTTTCTATTTTGTCGTGCGCGGTTTCTATTTTGTCCTGTGTCGAACGTTCAGTGTGTCGCAGGTGTGTGCAGAAGACCCATCAAGAACTCAAGGATGAGTTTGTGATGAAGAGCCCGAGCCTTGGTGTCAAGCCTCAAGTGATTTTGAAGCTCGCCAAAAGGGTACAACTCAAGATATTGAAGATAGTTACATTACTTTGTGTAGTGTAACATTTCACTTGGTGTAGGCCCTAGTGAAGGGTGGTTTCGAGACCCTTCGTGGTCGGGGACAGTGTGGCACTGTTCCACATCACTGTACCTCGGCTCTTGGGGTTGGTAGGAGCTGGGAGTCATTCCCAATTCGTAAATCTTCATATCTCTTCCTATTTTGTGTTCTAAGACTATAGTGGCTGCCATAGTGCCGTTCGTTCAAACCGACACTGTGTCGTCAATACTTGGTGAAATTGTGCGATCTAAATTGCCTATTGTAGGCGACGTTCAGACGCTCCAGATCCAAGTTGAATCAGGTCATTTGAAGTTGTGAATAGAACGCTATGAACGTTTGAAGCCGCTGTGCAAAAATCCGGCTGTGCACTCTATCTTTCGTTTTAGGCACATTGGAGCCTATTGTGACTATAACATCGACTGGACAACGGGATCATGCAGCACCAACAAGCACGAGGGGCTAATTAAACTGCCTGCATGGACACCTGACTATTTCCAAGCCCCGTGCGTCAAAGCTATCACTATAGCTCGCCACTTCAACAAGGGCGCGCAGCTGTTCGCTGTTTGCTTACGCGAGTTGGCGGTTGACACCGACGGAAAAGACATCGAGAAGCTGTGTGCAGCTGTACCACCGGATTTAGCGGAGCTGATTCGGAGGTACTCGGACATTTTCCCAGACGACCTGCCACCTGGACTGCCACCAAAGAGACCTGAGGACCACAAAATCCAGCTGGAACCTGGCGCGCAGCCGACTATTTGGACATAGTGGCGGTTGACCCAGCCGGAACTCGAGAAGCTGCGAAGTCAAATTGACGTACTGTTGGAGAAAGGGTTCATTCGGGCCAGCACATCTCCCTTCGCAGCACCAATCCTGTTCACTCCGAAGAAAGACGGCGGGCTTCGCATGTGCATTGACTATCGCGCACTGAACCGGGTCACCATCAAGTCTCGTTTGTCAGAAACAAGAAGTGTTGAACTAGAAAGATTTTGGAGTACAAGTTGGAAACCCTAGAGAAGTGTACCCCGTAAAGGCTAACCCACTGTAGCCTACACAACAGAAACATATATAATGGTTGACACACCCCCATAGGCTAAGTGGGGGAGAGCAAGGGGTCACAAGACCAGCCAAGAAAGACAAAGCAAGCTCAGCGAGGATCACAACGTCACCACACACTCTGAGCACAAGCAAAGGGCCACAAGGCCAGCTCACATGCAGGGGCATATATGTAGCACAAGCATCACAGTGATCTATATCTAGCAAGCATGCAGGTATATATAAATAGATCACAGTACAGGCAAAGTCTACAACAAGTGAGGAAAAGTGGGCACAAGCCCTAACAAAGTGCAGAAACGCTGATGATCACCAGACTGAAGTGCCTTGGTGAATATATCAGCAGTGTTGGCCTGAGTGGCCACGTAATGCACACGAAGCTGACCATGCTGCTGCAACTCTCGAGCCAGAAAGTAACGTAGAGCGATGTGCTTCGTTCTGTCCTCCAGTCTGTGCTCCTCACACAAGGCAATGGCAGCCTTGTTGTCGACGTACAGCGCTGGAGGAGAACAAGGCCGCTCTCCCAGGTCGGTCAGCAGGTAGGTGAGCCAGCGTTACTCCTGTGCAGCCATGGCTGTGGCGTAGATCTCATTCTCACAACAAGAGCTGAGAACTGAAGACCAACGCATAGAACGCCACGAAACTGAGCCAGAGCCAAGGCTGAAGGTGTAACCCTGTGACGACTGCTGAGTAGCCTGGTCGTCAATCCAAGAAGCGTCTGAGTGCCCAGTGAGAACAACTGAGCTCCTCCCTCTAAGCACGAGCCCCATGCCCGATGTACTGCACAAGTAGCGCAATACCCTCTTTGCAGCATCCCAGTGCACCTTTCGGTGCCTACCAGGAGCCACGTAGCGAGCCAGAAGGCCAAGAGGGTACGCTAGTTCAGGACGAGTGCAAGTCATCAGGTACATGAGGCAGCCAACAAGCTCTGGGTACGGGCCACTCGGCTCTACGGACTCATCCGAAGGCAGCGCTGAGAGCAAGTGACCTGTAGCCAGAGGAGTCCCCTGTGCCGAGGACCAAGTGCTGACTGAAGCCTCGAGCAACGAAACGAGCCTTGAAGACAGGCGGAGAACCTGGCGGCCGCTTCACCCTGAAAATCCACATGCCACTGACGATGTTCGGCCAAGGAGGGAGAACCTCGTCAACATAAGTGCCAGTGGACTTCCAAGATTCCATCTCTGCATCCATGGCTGACTGCCACTGTGAGGAGTACTCACCCGCGATCGCCTCAGCGTAAGAGCGCGGGGTCGAGATGTCTGGTGCATCCGGGTCTCCCTCAGGTGCAATCAGCATGGACACGAGATGAGGTACAGGAGCGGCAAAGCACTCAAACTCCTCCTGCCTGTCCTCAAGGACGTCCGTGCCTAGAGCACACTCACCCTCGATGGACGGAGGACAGACAGACTCAGACTCAGCAACAAGACTCGCGGCGTAGTCTAGACGACAGCGAGCAACTAAGTGGACAAGCTCAGCAACTAAGGCAGACGCAGCAGTGGACTCAAAGGAAGGGTCAGTGACAACTGTGGCGAGCAGACGCGTGACAGTAGGACTAGTAGCACGAAGAGAGTCAGACTCCGGGTCAGCAAGGGCAGGAAGAGAGGACGCAGGAGGAGATGGCAGAGGGACACGCTGTGGAGCAGTGGAAGGACGTAGAGTCATATAGTGTGTGCCAGGGACAGGTGGAGGACACTTACGCGGAACACGGCGACTAGTGCAAGCAGCACGAACAGGTGATGCAGGACGAGACTCAGGCTCACGACGCTCTGTAAGACCGCCTGTCGGACCAGTGTAGGGAGAAGGACCAGGAAGTGGCGAGGTAGGCGGTAGCTGGGACTGCGACTGGATAGGCGGAGGACACTCTAAGGAGGGAGGAGGACCAGGAGGAGGCGGCTGACCAAGAACCTGCTGAAGGAGCGGAACGAAGTACGGCCGCGGTCGTGAAGTGCCCCTAGAAACAGCAAAGACAGCACCAGAACCTCCAGCCGGACCAGCACCAGCAGCACCTCCAGCAGATCCAGGACCTCCAGCAGGACCAGCACCGGCACCACCTCCAGTAGCTCCAGTACCTCCAGCAGCACTAGCAGTACCCCGAGCAGCACCAGCTCCAGCAGCACCAGTAGCACCTCCAGCAGCACCAGCACCAGCAGCACCAGTAGCACCTCCAGCAGCACCAGCACCAGCAGCACCTCCAGTAGCTCCAAGACCTCCAGTAGAAGTAGGGCCTCCAGCGGGCGGCACCTCAGCACCAGGCCCTCCACTCCGGAGGCTGCAGCACCTAGCGCACCACTCACGTAGTCGCTGGGGGGAGGGAGGCTCCAGCCGCGACACTGCACCCGCAGGGCCACCAGCCCCAACTCCAGCAGACCCCCCAGCTCCAGTAGCCCCACGACGGAGGCTGTATCTCTGGGAGTACCACTAATGCAGCTGCTTTGAAGAGGGAGCGCCAACAAGCGCAGTACGGTCAGTCTCACAACCCCCAGCCTCAGCTCCTCTAGGCTCAGCACCCCCAGTCGCAGCACCCCCAGGCTCAGCACCCCCCGGCTCAGCTCCCACAGTCTCCGCACCCGTAGACTCAGCACCCCCAGTCTCCGCACTCCCAGGCTCAGCACCCCCAGTCTCAGTACCCCCAGTCCCAGCACCACCAGGCTCAGCACGCTCAGTACCTCGTGTAGGACCAGAGTCAACAGCTACCTTGACAGGCTCGACCGGATCTACCTAGGAAACACCTGAGGGAGCAGCACCCTGGGGAGGGAGAGGGTCTACCGACAGGATACTTGGGGTGAGGAAGAGCAGCGGGGGGGAGAGCGGGGCAGTGCGGTAGGGGAAGAGACGGTAAAAGGGTACCGTCTCGTCAAAGGTGACGTCCTGAGAGGGGAAGACACGGCGCGAGGTGGGGTGGTAAAACTGTCAGCCAGGCGCGTCAGGGACAAAGCCAAGGAAGACACACGGAACGGCAGGGGAGGAGAGCTTGTCCGCGGACGTATCGCGGACAAAGGCTCGACATCCCCAGACACGGAACACCGACGCATCGCCAACCTCCCCCGTCCAACGCAGGGTGGGCGAGGTCTCCGGAACGGAGACACAGGGCCAGAGGTTGAGCTGATGCGCGGCGTACTGCACTGCAAACGGCCACATGAAATGGGGGGCAGCTGCATGGATCATGGAGGTACAAGCGACCTCCATGACTAGACCAATGCGGCGGTCAGCAATCCCATTCTGCTGCGGAGAGGCCGGGAGAGTGAATGTCCGGCGGATGTCGTGCTCCGCACAGTAGGTTGCCAAGAGGTCAGAGGAAAACTCACCACCTCTGTCAGAGTGCAGACGTAGGACATGAAAGTCTGACTGGAACCGCTTGCGGAGCTGGAGACGAGCAGCACGGATTCAAGGGATTAAGACATCAAGGACCTCACCCTTGGTACGCAAGGGGAAGACCGTGGTGTAGCGCGTGTAGTCATCGACGACCAGCAGAAAGTACCGCTTGTTGCCCTGTCCCCGGACGCGGGCTGGGCCCCACACGTCCAGGTGAAGAGTCTGCAGGGGAGCCTCTGTGGGAGGGAACAAGGAGGAGTGAGGAGTGGCGCGCTGCCGCCCCTCGACACAGGGAAGATAGGGAGGAGCAGGCGAGGGTGAGAGAGGAGGGAGAACCCTGGGAAGACCAGAGACAAGGTACTAGGAGTGCATGCCACGAAGGCGCTGCACTGAAGGGTGACCAAGGCGGTGGTGCCGGAGGACAGTCTGGTGCGACAGGGTGCAACACGAGCAGGGGGCCGATAGCTGACCTGACGCAGACGCAGACGCAGCTACCTGAGGGGACTCAATGGTCAGTGTGTACAAGTCCGACCCTGGCTGCCGAGTGAAGGTAGCCAAGTGACGACCCGTCTGGGCACATGTGCAGTGCGTCACACACTCGTAGGCAGGGGTGAACTGGTGAACACCCGCGTCCTGGAGCGCGGAACCCGCCACCAAGTTCGTAGAGAACAAGGGGAGGTAAAGGTCCGACAGTGTGCCAGACGGGACAGCAGGACAAGGGAGGGCTGTGGTGGAGGTCGCAAGGACCGGACCCCCTGAGGGGTCAGCCAGGGAGATAGCAACTGGTCTAGGAAGCTGCTCTAGGGCAGTGCGGTCGTGAAAGAAACAGCGGGAAGCACCTGAGTCCAGTGTAAAGGTGTGCAGTGCCTCAGTAGGCGCGGTACCAGCAGACGCAGGCGCACTAGTACCTAGAGCAGCAGCCTCACCAGGGTCTAGGGCAGCAGACGCACGAGCACCTAGAGCTGCAGCCTCACTGGTCCCAATACCCGGGTCGGGCGGTACACGCAGGTAACAGTCACCCTCAACACTAATAGTCAATGCATACATAGCATCAAGGATAGCATCATAATCAAGAGCAAAGATATCAATTCCCTTCTTAAGCAGATCAGCCCAGCAGGGCAGCTCAGAGGCGTCACGAAACTGCTCGCGCCAGGCGTCGTCAAGGCAAAAGAAACAGCGCTGCGCGGTGTGAAACCTCCCACAAGTCTGGCCAGCGTGGTCACCTGTGCGGATGACGTACGGGCAGGTACCTCCACCCCCAGACCCCCCACGCTGAGAGTACCACTCACGGAGCTGCTGGGGCGACTGGGGCTCGCTGGGACGCTGCTGCTGTTGCCTCTGGCCCCCGCCGAACCTGCCACACTGCACCGCTCCACCGCGCCCGCCACCAGCTCCACCGCCGCCGCCACTGCCACCACCACCCCCGCCACCTCCACCACCGCCGCCGCCACCACCCCCGGCTCTGTCACTGACCCCCCCCCCCCCCCCCCCCCCCCACCAGCACCACTCCCACCACCGCCGCCACCGCCGCCTCCCCCTCCACCCCCTCCACTACCACCTCCCCTGCCGCCACCTCCGCCACCCCGGCCCCCTTTGCCCCTGCTGCCCTTGCGCCTCCCACTGGGAGCAAACGCAGCTCCGGCCCCCTTAGCACCGAGGAAGTCGACAGCAGCAGCAAATGCAATGGAGGGGAGAAGGGGGGAGGGGGAACATCCCTAAAAGAAGCGAGTGCGAGGGTCGCCACGAGAGGCACCTACAGCTACAATGCTCTTCTCAGCTGCAAGGAGTTCCTTCTCGAGCAGGTCGACAGTGAGATCGGTGGTTGAGAGAGCGAGAAAGTGGTCCCTGACAGAGCGGAGAGAGTCAGGGAGGCGAGTGACGAGGTGGTAGAGGGTGAGGTACATCGGGGGAGGGTTCTTGGCTAGGAAGTCGGTCGGGAGCGCGGCACGGTAGCGGAGACCACTGGTACGAAGGTGAGTGATGAGGTCAGCTACAGTGGCGAAGGCAGACAGATCCGGGAAGAGATAGGGCAGCGAGAGACGGCCTATCGCAGTAGTAGCAAGGGAGGAGTAGCGGGCAACTAGAGCATCATACAGCTCTTTAGCGGTCTTATGCTGGCCGAAGTGCTCGCGCTCATCTAACGGCAGGTGGCTGCGAACGGCTAGGCGAGCATGGGCGTCACGAGTCTGCCACTGTGAGCGAGCAGTACTGTCAGCCGTAGTAGCAGGTGCGGGAGCAGCGCCGGACGTGTGGTCATACAGGAAACGTCGTCCTTGGCAGTGATCTGGAGGAACAGATGCAGGTCATCGAGCCAGACATCAAACTTAATCGGTCGGCCCTCAGTGTCAAAGGTGAGAACAGTAGGACTGGCCATAGTGACAGTGGCAGTAGCAGAAGTAGCAGTAGCAGTAGCAGTAGTAGTAGTAGTAGCAGTAGCAGTAGTAGCAGTAGCAGGAACAAGAACAGTAGTTGCTGCAGGTGGGGCGGCGCGATTCGGGCGGCGCGACTCGGGCGGCGCGACTCGGGCGGCGCGGCTCGGGCAGGGCGACGCGGCGCGGCTCAGACTAGGCTACGCGGCACGGCGCAGCGGTGGGTCTGCGCTTGGGCGGCTGTAGCGGGCGGTCCGCGGCTGTGCGTGGGCTGCAGTCGCGCGCGGGCGGCGGCTTACGAGGGCGACGCGGCGGCCTACGGGCGGGGCTGCGGCGCTCTTGACGGCCAGGAGGGCTGGTCGACGGGTGGCTAGCGGGCTGCTCGTGGCGGCGCTAGTCGCGCGGGCTGCTAACCGTCGGCGCACGCTAAAAAAATTCCGCGCGTGGCACTAGCGAGCTGCGCACGGGCAGCAAGAGAAGGAGAGGCGCACGAGGGCGCACTAGAAGAGAGGCGCTCGAGGGCGCTAAGTCGATACGGCGCTCGAGGGCGCTTCTAGCGGTGGGCCCTTAGGTAAGTGGTCCTAGGTCTAGAACCTAAGCTCTTAATACCATGTCAGAAACAAGAAGTGTTGAACTAGAAAGATTTTGGAGTACAAGTAGGAAACCCTATAGAAGTGTACCCCCTAGAGGCTAACCCACTGTAGCCTACACAACAGAAACATATATAATGTTTGACATCATTATCCAATCCCACGCACCGACGACCTCCTCGACCAACTTCGCGGCAGTCGCTATTTCTTGAAGATTGATTTACGTGGCGGTTACCATCAGATTCGAGTCTTCGCCGACGACTGTCATAAGACTGTGTTTCGCACACGCTACGGGAGTTACGAATTTACAGTGATGCCTTTCAGCCTCACGAACGCGCCTTCGACATTTCAACTCACCATGAACACGGTTTTCGGGATCTTCTAGACCGATGTGTCATCGTCTACTTGGACGATATCCAATTTTTTAGCAAGACACGGGAGCGCCACCTCCGCGACCTGGATGCAGTGTTTAAGCGGCTACAGGAGAACCGACTCATCACCAAGGGCTCTAAGTGCGAGTTTTTTTAAGCAGGAGTTGGAGTTTTTGGGGCACGTCATCTCGCGTGACGGCATTAAAATCGACCCGGCGAAAATCAAGTCCATACAGGAGTGGAAGTTGTCAGAACATATCTATAGCTTATACTATTGTGTAGGCTGTAGTGGGGTATCCCATAGGGGGTACAACCCAGTTAGGGTTTCATATTTGTACTGCCTTCATTCATAGTTCATTCATTCCTGTTTTCCTTGTTTCACATGGTATCAGAGCGGGTCCTGCCTTAGGACCGTTTTTTTAGGGCCCACCGAAGCGCGCCCCGAGGCGCGCCTTTTTTTAGCGACCCCTCGGGTCGCCTTTTCCCTCGCGGCCCCGCTGTCCCTCAGACGCGGCCCCGCCACCTCTCCTGATCGCGGCCCCGCCGCCTGCTTGACGCGGCCCCGCCGCCTCCCTTGACGCGGCCCCGCCGCCTACCCTGACGCGGCCCCGCCGCCTCCCCTGACGCGGCCCCGCCGCCTCCCCTGACGCGGCCCCGCCTCTACTGCCGCGGCCCCGCCGCCGCCTCTGACGTGGCCCTGCCGGCCCGCCGCTACACCCTACGGCCCGCCGCTGCACCCTCCGGCCCGCCGTCTCACCTGACGGCCCCGCCGCTGCTCCTGCCGGCCCGCCGCTGCTCCTGACGGCCCCGCCGCTGCACCTGCCGGCCCGCCGCTGCACCCTACGGCCCGCCGCTGCACCCTACGGCCCGCCGCCTCACCTGGTCGGCCCGCCACTGCACCCTACGGCCCCGCCGCTGCACCTGCCGGCCCGCCGCTGCACCTGCCGGCCCGCCGCTGCACCTTCCCGCCCGCCGCTGCACCTGCCGGCCCACCGCTGCACCTGCCGGTCCGCCGCTGCACCTGCCGGCCCGCCACTGCACCGGTCGACTCGCCGCTGCACCTGACGGCCCCGCCCCTGCATCTCCCGGTCGAGCCGCCCCAGCAGCCGAACCGCCCGGGAGCCGAGCCGCCCAACGCCGAGCCGCCCGGGAGCCGAGCCGCCCTGCGCCCGAGCCGCCCAGCCACCGAGCCGCCCGGGAGCCGAGCCGCTGTTCACCCGAGCCGCCCGGTCGCTGAGCCGCCTTTCTGCAGAGCTGCACGACCTGCCCTGCCTGGTGAGCACAGTCCCACTGACACTGCGAGCTCTTTCCCTACTGCTTGCACTGCGTCGCTGTCGTCACCATGGCTACCCCTAGTGTCCTAGCTTTCGACGCTGAGGGTCGCGCCATTGATTTTGAGGTCTGGTTGGACGACCTGCAGCTGTTCTTACAGTGCGACAGGGCAGACGACCTTTCTCTCTTTGACCTCACCTCTGGCGCCTCTCCTGCTCCTGCTGCTGATGCTGATCCCTCTGTCCACTCTTAGTGGGCCACCCGCGATGCTGCTGCACGTCTTGCTGTGCGTCGCCACCTCCCTACCTCTGAGCGTGCGCACTTTAGCCAGTACAAGAGTGCTCAGACCTTGTACGACGCTGTAGTTGCGCGCTACTCCTCCCCTGCCACTGCTGCACTGAGCCGTCTCATGCTTCCCTACCTCTTTCCTGACCTCTCTGCCTTTCCCACTGTTGCTGACCTCATTACGCACCTCCGCACTAGTGACACTCGCTACCGCGCCGCCCTTCCTGCTGAGTTCTGCGCTAAGAACCCCCCCCCCATGTACATCGCTCTCTACTACGTAGTCGCGCGCCTCCCTGACTCCCTTCACGTCGTCAGGGACCACTTTCTTGCTGTCTGTCCCACCACCCTCACCGTCGACCTCCTCGAGAAGGCCCTCCTCGCAGCGGAGAAGAGCATAGTCGCTGTAGGTGCTTCTCGTGGTGACCCTCGCACCCCCGTCTTTGAGGGGTGCTCTCCTTCCCCCTTGCTGCCCTCTGTTGCCTCTGCTGCTGCTGCCGACCTGCTTGGTCTTGAGTCGGTCGGCGCGGCTTCTACCCCTAGTGGGAGACGTCGCTCTAGCAAGGGCAAGGGGGGCAAGGGCGCGGGTGGAGCTGGAGGGGGCGGTGGCGGTGGCGGCGGTGGCGGCGGAGGGAGTGGGGGTGGTGGCGGGACTAGTGGCGGGGGTGGTGGTGGTGGTGGTGGCAGCAGCGGCGGAGACGGTGGTGGTGGTGCTAGCGGTGGTGGTGGAGGCAGCGGCGGAGGTGGAGGCGGTGGAGGCGGCAGCGGAGGAGGCGGTGGTGGTGGAGGAGGTGGAGCTGGTCGGGGTGGTACCCAGCAGCGTAGCGGCGGTGGTGGTGGCCAGCGCTCGCAACGGCAGCAGCAGCAGCGCTCGCGGGACATCCCTCCGCCTCAGCAGCTTCGTGAGTGGTACGCTGGGCGTCAGAGGGGTGGGGGTACTGGTCCCTGCACCTACGTTCTTCGTTCCGGCGACCGCGCGGGTGAGCAGTGTGGGGGTGCCCACGCCACCCAGCGCTGCTTTGGCCGCCTGACGGACGCTTGGCGTCGGCAGTTCCCTGGGGCTAGTGAGATCCCTCGCTGGGAGGAGCTTCTTAGGGCTGGTGTAGCGATATTTGATCTTGATTTTGATGCTATCCTTGCTGCTATGTATGCTGTGGATTATAGTGAGGAGAATGAGGGTTACCGGTGTTTCCAGCCCGACCCGGGCATTGGTACTGCTGCGCTAGGTGCTTGTGAGGCTGCTGCTCTAGGTGCCAGTGCGTCTGCGCTCTCAGGTACTGGTGAGACTGCGCTCTCAGGTACTGCGTCGTCCTCGTCCTCCCTCACTTTCACACTTGACTCCGGGGCTTCTCGCTCCTTCTTTCGGGACCGCACTACCCTTACGCCGCTCGGCCGGCCGGTTGCGGTCTCCCTTGCTGACCCCTCTGGGGGTCCTGTCCTGTCTCACTTCTCCACTGTCCTCCCGTGTCCGGCTGCTCCTTCGGGCACCCTGTCGGGTCTGTACCTTCCCTCGTTCTCTACGAACTTGGTGAGTGGAGCGGACCTGCAGGATGTGGGGGTTCACCAGTTCACTCCTGCGAGTCAGCGGGTGACCCACTGCACGGAGGCACGCACAGGCCGACACCTGGCCACGTTCTCGCGTCGGCCGGGGTCGAGTCTCTACACCCTGACCGTTGAGTCTCCTCCTGTCCCTGCGTCTGGTCAGGTGGCTGCGTCGGGTCAGGTGCTTGCTGCTGCGTCCCGGTCAGGTCCTGAGTCTGCTCCCTGTTCTTGTCGCCTCCTGTCTCACGAGACTCTCCTGTGGCACCACCGTCTTGGCCACCCCTCCTTGCCCCGTCTTCGGAGCATGGCTTCCCCTGTCCTTGTCTCTGGTCTTCCCCAGTCTCTCCCTCCTCTCCCCTCCGGGCCAGGACCTTCCTGTGTCCCCTGTGTCGAGGGTCGCCTCCGGGCCACTCCTCACTCCTCCCACTTCCCCCCGACAGAGGCTCCCCTGCAGACGCTTCACATGGATGTGTGGGGCCCAGCCCCTGTCCGTGGACAGGATTACGAGCGCTACTTCCTGTTGGTGGTTGACGACTACTCGCGTTACACCACAGTCCTCCCCTTGCGCAGCAAGGGCGCGGTCACTGAGGTGCTGATCGACTGGATCCGCGCAGCTCGTCTCCAGCTCAGGAAGAGCTTCGGCTCGGACTTTCCTGTTCTGCGTCTGCACTCGGACAGAGGCGGAGAGTTCTCCTCTGGCCTTTTGCGTGCCTACTGTCGTGCGCGAGGCATCCGCCAGTCCTTCACGCTTCCGGACTCACCACAGCAAAATGGGATTGCTGAGCGCCGCATTGGCATGGTCATGGATGTCGCTCGTACGTCCATGATGCATGCGGCTGCCCCCCATTTTCTGTGGCCGTTTGCTGTGAGGTACGCGGCGCATCAGCTCAACCTTCACCCCCGGGTCTCTCGGCCTGCGATGTCCCCAGCCCTGCTGTGGACGGGGAAGGTTGGCGATGCGTCTGTGTTCCGTGTGTGGGGATCTCGGGCGTTTGTCCGCGACCTGTCTGCGGACAAGCTGTCCCCTCGTGCCGCTCCCTGTGTCTTCCTTGGCTTCCCCACTGACGCCCCAGGGTGGCAGTTTTACCACCCCTCCTCTCGTCGTGTTCTGTCCTCCCAGGACGTCACGTTCGACGAGTCAGTCCCCTTCTACCGTCTCTTCCCCTACCGCACTCCTTCCCTCCCCCCTCCCCCGGACTTCCTTGTGCCGGTTCCTCCCCCGGTAGACCCCCTCCCCCCTCAGGTTCCTGCCCCCTCAGGTGTGTCCCAGGTAGACGCCGTTGACCCGGTCGAGGTTACTGGTGACTCTGGTGCTGCTGCGGGTGCTGAGCCTGGGGGTGCTGACTCTGGGGGTGCTGTGCGCGGGGGTGCTGAGCCTGGGGGTGCTACTGCTGGGGGTACTGGGCCTGAGGGTGCTACTGCGGAGGGTGCGGAGCCTAGGGGTGCTGAGCCGGGGGGTGCTGTGCCTGGAGGTGCTGGGTCTGGGGGTGCTGGGTCAGGAGCTGCTGAGCCTGGGGGTGCTGCGTCTGGAGCTGCTGCGCCTGGGGTTTCTCCTGCTGCTGCGTCTCGCCGGGAGCCCCTCTCTCCACACGAGCTGCGCGAGTGGTTCGCTCGCCGCTGGAGGCGTGCTGCTGAGTCTGGAGGTACTGCTGGAGCTGGAGCTGGAGCTTCTTCGACCGTCGAGGGTGCGGGTGCTGCCGGTCCCGGAGCTGCTGGACCTGCGGGTCCTCCTGGAGCTGGAGCTACTGAGGGAGTTGGTGCTGAGCCTACTGCTGTTGGTCCTGTCGCTGGAGGTGTGGGTGGCGCTGGTACTGTCGCTGAGGGTGCTGGTGCTGTCCCTGCTGTGTCTGGAGCTGCTGAGCCTGGGGTTTCTCCTGCTGCTGCGTCTCGCCGGGAGCCCCTCTCTCCACAGGAGCTACGCGAGTGGTTCGCTCGCCGCTGGAGGCGTGCTGCTGAGTCTGGGGGTGCTGCTGGAGCTGGAGCTGGAGCTTCTTCGACAGTCGAGGGTGCGGGTGCTGCCGGTCCCGGAGCTGCTGGACCTGCGGGTCCTCCTGGCGCTGGAGCTGCTGAGGGCGTTGGTGCTGTGCCTACTGCTGTTGGTCCTGCCGCTGGAGGTGTGGGTGGCGCTGGCGCTGTCGCTGAGGGTGCTGGTGCTGTCCCTGCTGCGTCTGGAGCTGTCGCGCGGCCTCGGCCGTACTTCGTTCCGCTCCTGCAGCAGGTTCTTGGTCTTTCTCCTCCAGTAGGGGGTCCACCGCCTGTCCAGTCGCAGTCTCTGCTGGAGCCTTCCTCTCCACTGCCTGCTCCCTCTCCTTACACTGGTCCTACTGGAGGTCTTGCTGAGCGTCGTGAGCCTGCGTCTCGTCCCGCGTCGCCTGTTCGTGCTGCTCGCGCTAGTGGTCGCAGTTCGCGTCAGCGTCCTCCTCCTGTCCCTGGCACGCACCGGATGTCTTTGCGTCCGTCCACTGCTCCCCTGCGTGCCCCTTTGCCTTCTCCTCCTGAGTCCTCTCTTCCTGCGCTTGCCGACCCTGAGTCGGACTCTCTTCGTGCTGCCAGTCCTACTGTCACGCGTCTGCTTGCTACTGTCGTCACTGACCCCTCTTTTGAGTCCACTGCTGTGTCTGCTCTAGTCGCTGAGCTCGTCGACTTTGCTGCTCGCTGTCGTCTCGTCTACGCTGCTTGTCTTGTTGCTGAGTCTGCGTCTGTCTGTCCTCCGTCCGTCGGGGGTGAGTGTGCTCTTGGCACGGACGTCCTAGAGGACAGGCAGGAGGAGTTACAGTGCCTAGCGGCTGCTTCACCTCATCTCGCGTCTGTACTGCTTGCCCCTGAGGGAGACCCGGATGCACTAGACATCCCGACTCCGCGTTCTTACGCGGAGGCCGTAGAGGGTCCCTACTCCTCTCAGTGGCAGGCAGCTATGGATGCAGAGATGGCTTCCTGGAAGTCCACAGGCACCTACGTTGACGCGGTTCCCCCTCCTGGGGCGAACATCGTCAGTGGCATGTGGATCTTCAGGGTGAAGCGGCCGCCGGGCTCTCCACCTGTCTTCAAGGCGCGGTACGTCGCTCGTGGCTTTAGTCAGCGGCAGGGAGTTGACTACTTTCAGACCTTCTCTCCCACCCCGAAGATGACCACTCTTTGGGTGCTGCTGCACATAGCTGCTCAGAGCGACTACGAGCTTCACTCTCTCGACTTCAGCACTGCGTTCCTGCAGGGTAGCCTGCACGAGGAGATCTGGCTGCGCCGTCCGCCTGGCTTCACTGGGACTTTCCCTCCTGGCACCCAGTGGAGCCTCCGACGGCCAGTCTACGGTCTCCGCCAGGCACCGCGTGAGTGGCACGACACACTGAGGACTACGCTTGCGGCTCTTGGGTTTGCTCCTTCTACTGCTGACCCGTCGCTGTTTCTGCGCACCGACACTTCACTGCCGCCGTTCTACATCCTCGTGTACGTCGACGACTTGGTCTTTGCCACAGCGGACACTGCTGGACTCGCCTACGTGAAGTCCGAGCTGCTGAAGAGACACACGTGCACAGACCTGGGTGAACTGCGCAGCTACCTTGGCTTGCAGATCACTCGGGACAGAGCACGCCGCACCATTACCCTGACTCAGTCACACATGGTGCAGCAGGTCCTTCAGCGCTTCGGCTTCACGTACTCCTCGCCTCAGGCCACTCCTCTGCCTACTCGCCACTCACTCTCAGCTTTGCCTTCGGATGAGTCCGTAGAGTCGAGTGGTCCGTATGCAGAGCTGGTTGGCTGCCTCATGTACCTGATGACCTGAACACGACCTGACCTTGCATACCCTCTGAGCATTCTTGCACGCTATGTTGCTCCTGGGAGACACCGACCAGAGCACATGGCTGCAGCGAAGAGGGTATTGCGCTACCTGTGCAGTACGTCGGGCATGGGGCTAGTGCTTGGAGGGCGGAGTCCAGTGGTCCTTACAGGCCACGCGGACGCGTCTTGGGCTGACGACCAGGCTACGCAGCGGTCGTCACAGGGTTACACCTTCAGCCTTGGTTCCGGCTCTGTCTCGTGGCGGTCTACTCGCTCGTCTTCGGTTCTCGGCTCCAGTTTTGAGGCTGAGATCTACGCCGGGGCCATGGCTGCACAGGAGCTTCGCTGGCTCACCTACCTGCTGACTGACCTTGGAGAGCCGCCTCGTTCTCCTCCAGTGCTGTACGTAGACAACAAGGCCATGCTGGCCTTGTGTCGAGAGCAGCGCTTGGAGCACAGAACGAAGCACATTGCTCTTCGCTACTTCCTTGCTCGTGAGCTACAGCAGCGTGGACAGTTGCGGCTTGCGTACGTGGCCTCTGAGGCCAACACTGCTGATGTGTTCACCAAGGCACTCGCGCCTTGTGACCATCAGCGCTTCTGCACCCAGCTGGGTCTTGTGCCTGTCTTGCCTCACTTGCTCTTCTCTTGACTTTACTTGTACTGTGACATATATATACCTGCTCTTGCTTGTCTAGTTTTATATATATATGTCTGTACTCCTGCATGTGAACTGGCCTCTGGCCCTGCTCTTGTGCTCGGATTGTGTGGTGACTTTGTGATCCACCCTGAGCTTGCTTTGCTTTGCTTTGCTTGACTGGTCTTGTGACCCCTTGTTCTCCCCCACTTTGCCTATGGGGGTGTGTCAGAACATATCTATAGCTTATACTATTGTGTAGGCTGTAGTGGGGTATCCCATAGGGGGTACAACCCAGTTAGGGTTTCATATTTGTACTGCCTTCATTCATAGTTCATTCATTCCTGTTTTCCTTGTTTCACAGAAGTCCCCGACTAACGTCACGGAACTCCAGAGTTTTCTGGGCTTTGTGAATTACGTCAGGCGGTTTATCCTGAATATGGCAGGGATAACCGGCCCGCTGACCGACCTGTTGCACAAAGACAGGAATTTTGTGTGGGGGGAGGAGGCAGAAGCGGCTTTCCAGGAACTCAAGAATTTTCTCGTTTCCCCTCCTGTGCTGCGTATCGCCGACCCATCAAAGCCGTTCGAAGTCGTCACAGACGCCTCAGATTTCGCCATCAGATCTGTGCTACTCCAAGATTTCGGGAACGGGTTGCAGCCGATCGCCTACGAATCCCGCAAGCTGCATGCAGCTGAACGCAACTACCCGATCCACGACAAGGAGATGCTCGCCATCATACATGTGTTTAAATTATGGCGATGCTACCTGGTGGGCGCCGACGTCACTGTTCGCACGGACCATAAGTCCCTACAGTACGGGCGAGCCCAACCTAACCTCAACCCACGACAGATTCGGTGGTTGGATAACATGGAGAGCCACTTTACCTACCGCATCACGTACAAGAAAGGGGCGAATAACATCGCCGACGCCCTGACCCGACCGACAGTACAATCCGCTGCAGTGCTCATCACCCATTTGAACCCGCTACTTGCAGGACTATTCACCCACGGCTACAATACGGACCCGTTCTTCACGACTGGGAATCATCAGCAGGCCATGACACAGAAAGGGGACTATTACCTAAAGGCCGGAACTGACCGGATTTGGGTCCCCGCTTACAGGCTGCTGCGTGAACTCCTTATCCAAGAGGTCCACGATTCGAATTTCTCTGGGCACTTCGGGGTTGATAAGACCCAGAAATTACTGCAGCGTCAATATTACTCGCTTGACTCTTCTAACGACGTGCAGCGATATGTGTCCTCATGCAGGGTGTGCCAAGCTATGAAATCGACACGTCAACGACCAGCTGGGCTGCTGCAACCCCTCGAGCCACCCGAACGACCGTGGCAGCAGGTGATAATGGATTTTGTCACGGGGATGCCAGCTGGGCCGTCCGGCAATGACGCAGTGCTCGTCGTCGTCAATCGCTTCACAAAAATGGCACACTTTGCCCCATGCCGAACGACAATCACAGCCAAAGAAACTGCGCGCCTCTTCGTCTCAACAGTCGTGCGACTGCACGGAATCCCTTCGGCGATCATCAGCGACCGCGACCCGAAGTTCACATCAAAGTTCTGGAAGGAGACGTGGGCGCAGTACGGCACGAAGCTACAGTTCTCATTAGCATATCACCGACAGAGGGACGATCAAACCGAGCGGACCAATCAGACCATGGAGCAGCTGATCAGGACAAACTGCCCCGACCCTGCCCGCTAGGAAGAATTCCTCGTAATGTTGGAGTTCACTTTCAAAAACGCGCCGTCTAGCACGACTAATCACTCCCCATTTTTCCTGAATTACGGGATGGACCCGACAGTTCCTACGGCAACCACTCTCGACAACCCGGTCCCAAGGTCACAGACTTTTGTGACGGAACTTCACGCAGTCCGAGAAAAAGCCGCAGACGCAATTCGCAAGGCGAATATCACTTCCTGAAAATACACCGATCTTCTACGCCGGGAACTCGTCTTGACTACTGGGCAACTAGTGCTACTTGAGACGAAGAACCTGCACCTGCCCGGCCCGTCGAAACTACGGCTGCAATTTTGTGTGCCGTTCAAGATTATCAAGATGGTGACACCTATCACCGCGAAGCTGCTGCTACCTGACGACTGGCGCATTCATGACGCCTTCCACATCAGCCTGCTTCGGAAGTTTGTGCCAGCCACGACCGACATTGCGAGGCAACAAGCTGTCCCAACTGCACGGTCTGTCTCGGAGCCGACCCTCCAACCTTCGAAGATTTTGGCACATCGGGTTCGCCACGTGGATTTCGTGGTCCGTTGGACCGACCGCACCAGTGAGGACGACACGTGGGTGCAATCTGACTCACTGACCGCCTCGTCACTTGTTGGTGATTACTTGGCGCGCAGGTGTGTTTCAGATATTGACCGCCTTTCTTAAGGGGGGGGGAGGGGGGGGGGGGGGGGGGGGGGGGCAGTGTAAGGAATTTTCCCAACTTCCTCATCGGGGTTGACTGCTACGCGTACAGCCCGATTTTCGGACTTTGCACGTTCGGCCGATTTCAACGCTGCCGAGGCTCCCCGTGTCGCCTTCGGCATTTCCCATTGCCAAACCTGCACCCCAACCTCCGTCGTCCGAGGTTTCCTCCTAGCTAGGCTAACTCCTACATTAGTGCGTTCCTTCATTGTATTCTCAGATGATTCAATCACAGTCTCGTTATTCGTTTACCTGCGCACTCTCTTTTACAACTCATAACATCATATCTTATATAATATATCATATTTCATATAATATCATTATGTTTATATACATTAAGTAATCATTATATTCATCTTTTCATCTCTGTAAGGAAAATTCCTTTTCCTTACTTCGCATCCCTGCTCAACGCGTACATCACTGTAGCACCACAGTCAGCACCGTTACCTCGCATCGACAATCCGCCCGCCACCTTCGCACATCGCACCCCGACCTTACGGCTCGGCGGGTAACCCGCGCTCCGGGCCTCCGCTTCGACACTTTTTTCCCAACCTTAGTCCCAGGCCCGTCGCGCGACAACCACAGTCCATTACCGTTACCACTGTAGTTTGGCTATATATTCTTCGCTCATTCCTTCGCTCATTGTACTCTTGCTTCGATAGTGCTATTCTCGTTTGTTCACTCAATTGCACTCGAAACACTTGGTATCAGAGCCTACGAACTCCTCTCGGACCGCACCCACACCTTCGCTTCCCCACTATCTCAATTTTAGGGGGGGGGTAGACGCCTCTCAGCGACACAGCACCGCCGCTCGTAGTGCTCTCTCGTAAGCACGCACGGCCACGACCGAGGCTCTCGCTGAGCTCGCCCGACACCCCCGCCATGGCCGAATTCACGCTCGCCACATTGACGCAGGAGCAGCTCGACTGTCTGGTGCGCCAACTTGAAGATTCGGCGCTTGAAATTGCGACGCTCACGACGGCACGCCACTTGCCATACGGGAAAAGGTAGAGAGAGTCAAAGTCCGCTGCGGGGGAAATTTCGGGTTTACACAAGAAATGCCCGCAACGACACTAGATGGGCATGATATTTTACTGGGACGTGATTGCCTGTGACGGTATAACCCGCGAATTGACAAGACGACGGGTAGCTGCACCGTGCGAAGTAGTGGTAACTGGGTCGAGCTACCTCGCTGGCAGTCGCCCGAGTCTTCAACGGTACACGTCAACGCCATCACAATGAAACGGGCTGTCACTGCTGGAGCTGACGTGTACGCAGTAGACATCGCAATAGTAGAGGAAGCAGAGCAGCTGAGTGATTTCAAGAAACTGCTGGCAGCTGTGCCGCCCGAATTACAGGAACTGTTGGAGCGATACCCCGGGATTTTCCCCGACGACTTACCGGAAGGACTGCCACCTCAGCGAGCACATGACCACCGAATCGAATTAGAACCGGGGGCACAGCCAACCGTACAGCGCCAGTTCAGACTGACACAGCCCGAGCTCGACGAACTAAGGAAGCAGTTAGATTACCTGTTAGAGAAAAAATTCATCAGACCGAGCACGTCACCGTTCGCCGAACCGATACTATTCACGCCGAAAAAAGACGGGGGTTTTCACATGTGTATTGACTACAGAGCACTAAACAGGGTAACAGTCAAGTCGCGGTACCCCATTCCCCGCGCCGACGAACTGATCGACCAACTGCAAACAGCACGGGTTTTTTTGAAAATAAATTTACGGGGAGGTTACCATCAGATTAGGGTCGAACCATCGGACTGCGCCAAAACATCTTTCGGGACTAGGTACGGGTCGTTCGAGTACACCGTGATGCCATTCGGGCTGACCAACGCACCGGCGACTTTTCAGGTGACCATGAACGAGGCATTTAGGCCGCTCTTGGATAAATGTGTAGTAGTTTACCTCGACGACATCCTAGTGTACAGTCGGGATAAGCAACAGCACTTAGCAGATCTGGAAGCAGTGTTTTAGGTTTTAGACGAGTACAGATTACTGACCAAGGGTTCCAAGTGCGAGTTCTTCCAGGATAGATTAGAATTTTTGGGGCACGTTATTTCGGAGGCTGGAGTTGCATCACGGAGCTGCAGAGCTTTTTAGGGTTCGTTAATTATGTGCGTCGGTTCGTCCCCGATATGGCACAGTTAACTGCCGCACTGCCGGATTTACTGCGGAAGGGGGTCGCTTTTACGTGGGGGGAGAAAGAGCATGCTGCCTTCTCTGCCCTGAAAAATTTTCTCTGTTCACCGCCCGTCCTGCGTATCCCCGACCCACACCGCCCATTCGAAGTAGTTACCGACGCAAGCAATATCACCATCGGAGCCGTACTGCTACAGGATTTTGGCAATGGCCTACAGCCTATCGCATACAAGTCACGAAAACTGCATCCGCCCGAGAAAAATTACCCGATACACGACCGCGAAATGCTTGCGATCATGCACGCGTTCAAAGTATGGCGCTGTTACTTGACTGGCGCGGACGTGACAGTACGGACAGACCATAAATCACTATAGTACCTTCGCGCACAGCCACACCTCAACCCACGACAGATTCCCTGGCTCAATTTCCTCGAGTCCAACTTTCACTACACGGTCACTTACAAAAAGGGAGCCTCGAACATCGCCGACGCACTGACCCGCCCCACTGCCTGTGAAGTATGAGGAATGAATGAACTAGCACAAGGTTGGGTACAAGTAGGAAACCCTAGGAAACTGTACCCCATAGTGTCTACCCCACTATAGCCTACACAAGTTATATCATATGAGTTTGACATAGCCCCATAGGTAAAGTGGGAAAGAACAAGAGGTCACAAGACCAGTCAAGCAAAGAAAAGCAAGCTCAGGGTGGATCACAACGTCACCACACAATCCGAGCACAAGAGAAAGGCCAAAAGGCCAGTTCACATGCAAGATCATATATAAAGGTAAACAAGCAAGTGCAGGTATAGAAAGATCACAGTACAAGCTAGGTCAAGAAGTGAGCAAGTGAGGCCAAGTAGGCACAAGACCTAGCATCGTACAGAAGCGCTGATGATCACAAGGCGGAAGTGCTGGCCTTTTGGTAAAGATATCAGCAGTGTTGGCCTCAGAGGCCACGTAAGCAAGGCGCAGCTGACCACGCTGCTGCAGCTCGCGAGCAAGGAAGTAGCGAAGAGCAATGTGCTTCGTTCTGTGCTCCAGTCTGTGCTCCCGACACAAGGCCAGCATGGCCTTGTTGTCTACGTACAGAACTGGAGGAGAACGAGGCGGCTCTCCTAGGTCAGTCAGCAGGTAGGTGAGCCAGCGTAGCTCCTGTGCAGCCATGGCCCCTGCATAGATCTCAGCCTCACAGCTGGAGGTGAGAACAGAAGACGAGCGGATAGACCGCCACGAAACAGAGCCAGAGCCAAGGCTGAAGGTGTAACCCTGTGACGACCGCTGTGTAGGCCGGTTGTCAGCCCAAGAAGCGTCTGCGTGACCTGTGAGGACCACTCGACGTCGCCCTCCAACCACTAGCCCCATGCCCGACGTACTGCACAAGTAGCGCAACACCCTCTTTGCTGCAGCCATGTGCTCTGGTCGGTGTCTCCCAGGAGCAACATAGTGTGCCAAGATGCTAAGAGGGTATGCAAGGTCAGGTCGTGTGCAGGTCATCAAGTACATGAGGCAGCCAACAAGCTCTGGGTACGGGCCACTCGGCTCTACCGACTCATCCGAAGGCAGAGCTGAGAGCGAGTGGCGAGTAGACAGAGGAGTGGCCTGAGGCGAGGAGTACGTGAAGTCGAAGCGCTGAAGGACCTGCTGCACCATGTGTGACTAATCAGGGTAATGGTGCCGCGTGCTCTGTCCCGGGTGATCTGCAAGCCAAGGTAGCTGCGCAGTTCACCCAGGTCTGTGCACGTGTGTCTCTTCTGTAGCTCCAACTTCACGTGGGCTAGTCCAGCAGTGTCAGCAGTGGCAAAGACCAAGTCGTCGACGTACACGAGGATGTAGAACGGCGGCAAAGAGGTGTCGGTGCGTAGAAACAGCGACGGGTCGGCTGTAGAAGGAGCAAACCCAAGAGCCGCAAGTGTAGTCCTCAGTGTGTCGTGCCACTCACGGGGCGCCTGGCGGAGACCGTAGACTGGCCGCCGGAGGCTCCACTGGGTACCAGGAGGAAACGACCCAGTGAAGACAGGTGGGCCGCGCAGCCAGATCTCCTCGTGCAGGCTGCCCTGCAGGAAAGCTGTGCTGAAGTCAAGAGAGTGAAGCTCGTAGTCGCGCTGAGCGGCTATGTGCAGCAGCACCCGAAGAGTGGTCATCTTCGGGGTGGGAGAGAAGGTCTGAAAGTAGTCAACTCCCTGCCGCTGACTGAAGCCTCGAGCCACGTAGCGCGCCTTGAAGACAGGCGGAGAACCCGGCGGCCGCTTCACCCTGAAAATCCACATGCCACTGACGATGTTTGCCCCAGGTGGGGGAACCTCGTCGACGTAGGTGCCTGTGGACTTCCAGGAAGCCATCTCTGCGTCCATGGCTGACTGCCACTGTGAGGAGTAGGGACCCTCGATCGCCTCAGCGTACGATCCAGGAGTCGGGATGTCTGGTGCATCCGGGTCTCCCTCAGGGGCAATCAGCGTGGACATGAGATGAGGTAAAGCAGCAGCAAAACACTGGAACTCCTCCTGCCTGTCCTCAAGGACGTGCGTGCTAAGAGCACACTCACCCCCGACAGACGGAAGACCGACAGACTCAGACTCAGCAACAAGCCTAGTGGCGTAGTCTAGACTTCAGCGAGCAGCGAAGTCGACAAGCTCAGCCACTAAGGCAGATGCAGGAGTGGACTCAAAGGAAGGGTCAGTGACAACAGTGGCCAGGAGACGCGTGACAGCACGACTGGCAGCACAAAGAGAGTCGGACTCAGCACCTCCAGACCCGGCACCCGCAGGCTCAGTAGCTCTAACAGCACCAGAGTCAACAGCTAACTCGACAGGCTCAACTGCGTCTACCTGGGACACACCTGACGGGGCAGGACCCTGAGGGGGGAGGGGGTCTACCGGGGGAGGACCTGGCGCAAGGAAGAGCGGCGGCGGGGGAAGGGGCGCAGTGCCGTAGGGGAAGAGACGGTAGTAAGGTACCAACTCGTCAAAGGTGACGTCCTGGGAGGACAGAACACGGCGCTAGGTGGGGTGGTAAAACTGCCAACCAGGCGCGTCAGGGGGGAAGCCAAGGAAGACGCAGGGAACCGCACGGGGGGATAGCTTGTCCGCAGACAAGTCGCGGACAAACGCCCGAGATCCCCAGACCCGAAACGCTGACGCATCGCCAACCTTCCCTGTCCACTGCAAGGTGGGGGAGGTCTCTGGCAAGGAGACCCGGGGCTGGAGGTTGAGCTGATGCGCTGCGTACTGAACCGCAAACGGCCACAGAAAATGGGGGGCAGCCGCATGCATCATGGACGTACGAGCGACGTCCATGACCATGCCAATGAGGCGCTCAGCAATCCCATTTTGTTGTGGAGAGGCCGGAAGCGTGAAGGTCTGGCGGATGCCCTGTGCCCGACAGAAGGCTCCCAGACGGGCAGAGGAAAACTCCCCGCCTCTGTCAGAGTGCAGACGCAGAACAGGAAAGTCCGAGCCGAAACTCTCCCTGAGCTGGAGACGAGCTGCGCGGATCCAGTCGATCAACACCTCAGTGACGTCACCCTTGCTGCGCAAGGGGAAGACTGTTGTGTAACGCGAGTAGTCGTCAACCACCAACAGGAAGTAATGCTCGTGCCTCTGTCCACGGACGCGGGCGGGGCCCCACACGTCCATGTGGAGGGTCTGCAGCGGAGCCTCTGTCGGAGGAAACTCGGAGGAGTGAGGGGCAGCGCGCTGTCGCCCCTCGACGCAGGGGACGCAGGTAGGGCCAGGCCCCGGAGGCAGGGGAGGGAGAGACCGGGGGAGACCAGAGACAAGGACACGGGAGGCCATGCCTCGGAGACGAGGCAGGGAGGGGTGACCAAGGCGGTGGTGCCAAAGGAGAGTCTAGTGGGACAGGAGATGACACGAGCAGGGAGCAGACTCAGGACCAGACCTGGACGCTGCAGCAAACACCTGACTCGACGCAACTACCTGGCCAGACTTAGCAGCCGGAGGAGGCTCAGTAGTAAGGGTGTACAGGCTCAACCCTAGCCGACGGGTGAACGTGGCAAAGTGTCGGCCTGTCCGAGCACACGTGCAGTGGGTCACCCGCTGACTCGCAGGAGTGAACTGGTCAACCCCCCTGTCCTGTAGGTCCGCTCCACTCACCAAGTTTCTAGAGAACGAGGGGAAGTAGAGACCTGACAGGGTGCCAGAGGGGGCTGCCGAGCACGGTAAGACAGTGGAGAAGCTAGCAAGGACATGACCCCCAGAGGGGTCCGCCAGGAAGACTGCAACCGGCCGACTAAGCGGCGTAAGTGTGGTGCGGTCTCGAAAGAAGGAGCGGGACGCACCCGAGTCAAGGGTGAAGGTGTGTAAGGCCTGAGCCGACGTAGTACCTGAGAGAGCAGACTCACCAGCACCTGGGGTAGCAGACGCACTAGCACCTGGGGCAGCAGACGCACTAGCACCTAGAGCAGCAGCCTCACCAGCACCTAGAGCAGTAGCCTCAACGCCCGGGTCAGGCAGTACACACAGGTAACAGTCACCCTCAACACTAGTAGTCACAGCATACATGGCAGCAAGGATAGCATCATAGTCAAGATCAAAGATGGCAACCCCCGCCCTAGACAGATCTCCCCGGCGAGGGATCTCTGACGCCTCAGGGAACTGGTGACGCCACGCGTCTGTCAGGCGGCCGAAGCAGTGCTGGGTGGAGTGCGGGCCCCAGCACTGCTCACCAGCGCGGTCGCCGGTACGGAGGACATAAGTGCAGGGACCAGTACCCCCACCGCGCTGACGCGCAGCGTACCACTCACGAAGCTGCTGAGGGGACAGGGTGTCACGACCGCGCTGCTGCTGCTGGCGTGGACCACCACCGGACCCACTCCTCTGTGCAGAGTCGCGACTAGCTCCACCGCCGCCGCCGCCTCCGCCGCCTCCGCCACCTCCGCCGCCTCCGCCACCTCCGCCGCCTCCGCTCCCTCCGCCACCACCGCCGCCTCCTCCGCCTCCACTGCTGCCACCTCCGCCGCCACCCCCCCCACCACTCCCACCACCACCCCCACCCCCTCCACTGCCTCCACCACCACCTCCACCACCCCCGCTAGCCCCTCCAGCGCCCTTGCCCCCCTTGCCCTTGCCGGTGCGGCGTCTCCCGCTCGGGGCAGACGCAGAGCCGACCCAGTAGAAGCCAACGAGGTCGGCAGCAGCAGCAGAAGCAACAGAGGGCAAGAGGGGGGAGGGGGAACACCCCTCAAAGACAGGGGTGCGAGGGTCACCACGAGAGGCTCCTTCAGCGACTATGCTCTTCTCTGTTGCTAGGAGGCGCTCCTCGAGGAGGTCAACGGTAAGTGTGGTGGGGCAAACTGAGAGGAAGTGGTCCCTGACTAAGCGAAGAGAGAGTCAGGGAGCCAGGTGACTATGTAGTAGAGGGTGATGTACATGGGGGGGGGGGGGGGGGGGGGGGGGGTTCTTGGCGCAGAACTCTGTAGGAAGCGCAGCGCGGTAGCGAGTGTCACTAGTGCGGAGGTGCGTAATGAGGTCAGCGGCTGTGGGAAAGGCAGCAAGGTCAGGGAAGAGGTACGGTAGCATGAGGCGGCTCAGTGCAGTAGTGGCAGGGGAAGAGTAGCGTGCAACTACAGCGTCGTACAAGGTCTGAGCACTCTTGTACTGGCTAAAGTGCGCACGCTCAGTGTTCGGTAAGTGGCGACGCACAGCTAGACGGGCAGCAGCATCGTGTATCGCCCACTGTGAGCGAACAGTGCTGTCAGCATTGGCAGGCGGGGCAGGGGAGGCACCAGAGGTGAGGTAGAACAGGGAGAGGCCGTCTGCCCTATCGCACTGGAGGAACAGCTGGAGGTCATTGACCCAGACCTCAAAGTCAACAGCACGACCCTCAGTATCAAAGGTAAGAACATTGGGGGTAGCCATGAGTGCAATGGCCTAGCAAGGAGTGAGCTCACCAATCCGACTAAGTAGGACAGGGGCGCGCCGGTAGGACGAGGAGCGGCTCGACAGCAGGGCGGCTCGGCTGGTCAACGGCTCGGCTGCTCGGCGGCTCGGCAGCTCGGCTGCTGGGCGGCTCAGCGGCTCGGCTGCTGGGCGGCTCGGCGGCTCGGCTGCTGGGCGGCTCGGCGGCTCGGCTGCTGGGTGGCTCGGCGGCTCGGCTGCTCGGCGGCTCGCCGGCTCGGGTGCTGGGCGGCTCGGCGGCTCTGCTGCTCGGTAGGGGCGGCGTTGGGGCCGTTAGGGACAGCGACGGGGCCGTGTAGTGGCGGCGACAGGGCCGCCTAGAGTCGGCGACAGGGCCGCGTAGGGGCGGCAACGGGGCCGCTTAGGGTCAGCGACGGGGCCGGTAGGGGCGGCGACGGGGCCGCTAGGGGCGGCGACGGGGCCGCGTATGGGCGGCGACGGGGCCGCGTAGGCTGAGAGGCGGCGACGGGGCCGATAGGGGCGGCGACGTGGCCGCTAGGGGCGGCGACGGGGCCGCGTAGGGGCGGCGACGGGGCCGCGTAGGGTGAGAGGCGAAGACGGGGCCGCTAGGGGCGGCGACGGGGCCACTAAGGGCGGCGACGGGGCCGCGAAGGGGCGGCGACGGGGCCGCGTAGGGTGAGAGGCGGCGACGGGGCCGCTAGGGGCGGCGACGGGGCCGCTAAGGGCGGCGACGGGGCCGCGTAGGGGTGGTAATGGGGCCGCGTGAGGGGCGGCGACGAGGCCGCTAGGGGCCACTAGGGGTGTGGAAAGGGTGGCAAAAAGGCGCGCCTCGGGCAGGAGCGACTGGCGCTCCGGTCTGAAAGGAAGTTTTCAATGGTGGGCCCAAGGAAGCGTTCCCACTAGGGAACCTGCTCTATACCATGTGAAGAATGAGGAATGAATGAACTAGCAAAAGGTTGGGTACAAGTAGGAAACCCTAGGAAACTGTACCCCATAGTGTCTACCCCACTATAGCCTACACAAGCTATATTATATGAGTTTGACACTGCCCATATCCACGCAATACTAATCGCCCAGAGAAGCCACCTACTGACAGGCCTATTCACCCACGGGTACCAAACGGATCCATTCTTCACAGGAGGAAATTCGTAGCAGTTCGCAGCAGCAAAGGGAGTCTGTTACGTAAAAACCGGGATTGACCGCATTTGGGTGACTGAGCATACACTGCTACAGGAATTACTGTTACAGGAGGCACACGACGGAGTTACCTCGGGGCATTTCGGAGTAGAAAAAACACGGCAGCAGCTGGAACGCTATTATTCTCAGAATCCCAACCACTAGACCATTGGGATAAAAGGGCTTGTTTCAGTAGCGGGTCAGTGCGCCCATAACCCCCCAGGCAAATGTGCCTGTAACCCTTCCCTAGGATCGATCGGGGATCACCAGTGGACCTCTGACACCCCCCCGCACTGGGATGCCCGAAGTGCATACACCGGGATTCGAACCCGAGACCTTCGCTCTGGATACCATCTCAGAATCCCAACCACTAGACCATTGGGATAAAAGGGCTTGTTTCAGTAGCGGGTCAGTGCGCCCATAACCCCCCAGGCAAATGTGCCTGTAACCCTTCCCTAGGATCGATCGGGGATCACCAGTGGACCTCTGACAATTATTACTGGCCCGAAATGTTGACCGACGTACAACGACACGTGGCATCGTGTCCCACTTGTCAGCTCATGAAATCATTACGACAGCGGCCGGCGGGACAGTTGCAGCCGATACCATCCCCAGAGCGTGCTTGGCAGCAGGTGACGATTGAATTCGTCACGGGGTTACCAGCCGGGGCGAGTGGGAACGACGCGATCCTGGTCGTCGTCGATCGACTGACGAAAATGGCACATTTCGCACCCTAGCAAGCAGGTGGGTACGACTAGGAAAACCTAAAAGAGTTGTACCCCATATTGTCTACCCCACTACAGCCTACACAGACTATAGCATATGAGTTTGACACACCCCTATAGGCAAAGTGGGGGAGAACAAGGGGTCACAAGACCACTCAAGCAAAGCAAAGCAAGCTTAGGGTGGATCACAACGTCACCACACATTCCAAGCACAAGTTCAAGGCTAGAAGGCCAGTTCACATGCAAGATCATATGTAAAGGTAAACAAGCAAGTGCAGGTATAGAAAGATCACAGTACAAGCAAGGTCAAGAAGTGAGCAAGTGAGGCCAAGTAGGCACATGACCTAGCATCGTACAGAAGCGCTGATGATCACAAGGCGGAAGTGCCTTGGTAAAGATATCAGCAGTGTTGGCCTCAGAGGCCACGTAAGCAAGGCGCAGCTGACCACGCTGCTGCAGCTCACAAGCAAGGAAGTAGCGAAGAGCAATGTGCTTCGTTCTGTGCTCCAGTCTGTGCTCCCGACACAAGGCCAGCATGGCCTTGTTGTCTACGTACAGAAGTGGAGGAGAACGAGGCGGCTCTCCTAGGTCAGTTAGCAGGTAGGTGAGCCAGCGTAGCTCCTGTGCAGCCATGGCCCACGCGTAGATCTCAGCCTCACAGCTGGAGCCGAGAACAGAAGACGAGCGGGTAGACCGCCACGAAACAGAGCCGGAACCAAGGCTGAAGGTGTAACCCTGTGACGACCGCTGCGTAGCCTGGTCGTCAGCCCAAGAAGCGTCTACGTGACTTGTGAGGACCACTGAACGTCGCCCTCCAAGCACTAGCCCCATGCCCAACGTACAGCACAAGTAGCGCAACACCCTCTTCGCTGCAGCCATGTGCTCTGGTCGGTGTCTCCCAGGAGCAACATAGCGTGCCAAGATGCTAAGAGGGTATGCAAGGTCAGGTTGTGTGCAGGTCATCAGGTACATGAGGCAGCCAACAAGCTCTGGGTACGGGTCACTCGGCTCTATGGACTCATCAGAAGGCAGAGCTTAGAGCGAGTGGCGAGTAGACAGAGGAGTGGCCTGAGGCAAGGAGTACGTGAAGTCGAAGCGCTGAAGGACCTGCTGCACCATGTGTGACTGAGTCAGGGTAATGGTGCGCTGTGCTCTGTCCCGGGTGATCTGCAAGCCAAGGTAGCTGCGCAGTTCACCCAGGTCTGTGCACGTGTGTCTCTTCTGTAGCTCGGACTTCACGTGGGCTAGTCCAGCAGTGTCAGTAGTGGCAAAGACCAAGTCGTCGACGTACACGAGGATGTAGAACGGCGGCAAAGAGGTGTCGGTGCGCAGAAACAACGACGGGTCCGTAGTAGAAGGAGCAAACCCAAGAGCCGCAAGTGTAGTCCTCAGTGTGTCGTGCCACTCACGTGGCGCCAGGCGGAGATCGTAGACTGGCCGCCGGAGGCTCCACTGTGTACCAGGAGGAAACGACCCAGTGAAGCCAGGTGGGCGGCGCAGCCAGATCTCCTCGTGCAGGCTGCCCTGCAGGAAAGCTGTGCTGAAGTCAAGAGAGTGAAGCTCGTAGTCGCGCTGAGCGGCTATGTGCAGCAGCACCTGAAGAGTGGTCATCTTCGGGGTGGGAGAGAAGGTCTGAAAGTAGTCAACTCCCTGCCGCTGACTGAAGCCTCGAGCCACGTAACGCGCCTTGAAGACAGGCGGAGAACCCGGCGGCCGCTTCACCCTGAAAATCCACATGCCACTAACGATGTTCGCCCAAGATGGGGGAACCTCGTCGACGTAGGTGCCTGTGGACTTCCAGGAAGCCATCTCTGCGTTCATGGCTGACTGCCACTGTGAGGAGTAGGGACCCTCGATCGCCTGAGCGTACGATCGAGGAGTCAGGATGTCTGGTGCATCCGGGTCTCCCTCAGGGGAAATCAGCGTGGACACGAGATGAGGCAAAGCAGCAGCAAAACACTGGAACTCCTCCTGCCTGTCCTCAAGGACGTCCGTGCTAAGAGCACACTCACCCCCGACGGACGGAGGACAGACAGACTCAGACTCAGCAACAAGACTAGTAGCGTAGTCTAGACGACAGCGAGCAGCAAAGTCGACAAGCTCAGCAACTAGGGCCGACGCAGCAGTGGACTCAAAGGAAGGGTCAGTGACAACAGTAGCCAGGAGACGCGTGACAGTAGGACTGGCAGCACGAAGAGAGTCAGACTCCAGGTCAGCAAGAACAGGAAGAGAGGACTCTGGAGGAGACGGCAACGGGACACGCAGAGGAGCAGTGGAAGGACGCAATGCCATCTGGTGTGTGCGTGGGACCGCAGGAGGACGCGGACGCGGAGCACGACGACTGGTGCGAGCAGCACGAACAGGCGACGCAGGACGAGACGCAGGCTCACGACGCTCATCAAGACCTCCAGTAGGACCAGTGTAGGGAGAAGGAGCAGGCAGGGGGGAGGCAGGCTGTAACTGTGACTGCGACTGGACAGGCTGTGGACACTCTAAGGAAGGAGCAGCACCAATAGAGGGTGGGAGACGAAGAACCTTCTCAAGAAGGGGACCGAAGTACGGCCTCGGCCGCGCAGCGTCTCTAGAACCAGCAGGGACAGCACCAGTACCCCGAGTGGCAATACTAGCACCAGCAGCACCTCCAGCTCCAACAGCGCCAACTCCAGCACCCTCAAAAGCACCAGCGCCAGTAGCACCACCAGCGCCAACACCCCCAACAGCTCCTGCTCCAGCCGCTCCAACAGCTCCAACTCCAGCAGCACCACCTCCAGCAGGACCGTCAGCTCCAGGACCACTAGCAGCTCCAGCAGAACAACCAGCAGAACTAACTCCAGCAGCCCCAGCAGCACCCCCAGACCTAGTAGCACCAGTACCACCAGTACGAGCACCTCCAAGACTAGTGGCAACAGTAGAAACTCCAGCTCCAGCAGCACGGCTCCAGCGGCAGCCAAACCACTCGCGTAGCTCCTGCGGAGAGAGTCGCTCGAAGACGAAGCATCCCGAGAGGCCACACGAGCAGACCCAGCATCCCCAGGCTCCGCACCCCCAGGCTCAGCACCCCCAGGCTCAGCACCTCCAGACTCAGCACCCTCAGGCTCAGCACCTCCAAACTCAGCACCCCCAGGCTCAGCCTCCCCAGACTCAGCACCCCCAGGCTCAGCACCCCTAGGCTCAGTACCTCCAGACCCGGCACCCGCAGGCTCAGCACCTCTAGCAGCACCAGAGTCAACCGCTACCTCGACAGGCTCGACTGCGTCTACGTGGGACACACCTGACGGGGCAGGACCCTGAGGGGGGGAGGGGGTCTACCGGGGGAGGACCTGGCACAAGGAAGAGCGGCGACGGGGGAAGGGGCGCAGCGCGGTAGGGGAAGAGACGGTAGTAAGGCACCGACTCGTCAAAGGTGACGTCCTTGGAGGACAGAACACGGCGCGAGGTGGGGTGGTAAAACTGCCAACTAGGCGCATCAGGGGGGAAGCCAAGGAAGACGCAGGGAACAGCACGGGGGGACAGCTTGTCCGCAAACAAGTCGCGGACAAACGCCCGAGATCCCCAGACCCGAAACGCAGACGCATCGCCAACCTTCCCCGTCCACCGCAGGGTGGGGGAGGTCTCTGGTAAGAAGACCCGGGGTTGAAGGTTGAACTGATGCGCCGCGTAGTGAGCCGCAAACGGCCACCGAAAATGGGGGGCGGCCGCATGGATCATGGACGTACGAGCGACGTCCATGACCATGCCAATGCGGCACTCAGCAATCCCATTTTGCTGTGGAGAGGCCGGAAGCGTGAAGGTCTAGCGGATGCCTTGTGCTCGACAGAAGGCTCCCAGACGGGCAGAGGAAAACTCCCCGCCTCTGTCAGAGTGCAGACGCAAAACAGGAAAGTCCGAGCCGAAACTCTCTCTGAGCTGGAGACGAGCTGCGCGGATCCAGTCGATCAACACCTCAGTGACGTCGCCCTTGCTGCGCAAGGGGAAGACCGTGGTGTAACGCGAGTAGTAGTCAACCACCGACAGGAAGTAACGCTCGTGCCCCTGGCCACGGACGCGGGCGGGGCCCCACACGTCCATATGAAGAGTCTGCAACGGAGCCTCTCTCGGAGGAAACTCGGAGGAGTGAGGGGCGGCGCGCTGTCGCCCCTCAACGCAGGGGACGCAGGAAGGGCCAAGCCCCAGAGGCAGGGGAGGGAGAGACCGGGGGAGACCAGAGACAAGGACACGGGAGGCCATGCCTCGGAGACGAGGCAGGGAGGGGTGACCAAGGCGGTGGTGCCAAAGGAGAGTCTGGTGGGACAGGAGACGACACGAGCAGGGAGCAGACTCAGGACCAGACCTGGACGCTGCAGCAAACACCTGACTCGACGCAGCTACCTGGCCAGACTCAGCAGCCGGAGGAGACTCAGTAGTAAGGGTGTACAGGCTCAACCTTGGCCGACGGGTGAACGTGGCCAAGTGTCGGCCTGTCCGAGCACACGTGCATTGGGTCACCCGCTGACTCGTAGGAGTGATCTGGTCAACCCCCCTATCCTGTAGGTCCGCTCCACTCACCAATTTCGTAGAGAACGAGGGGAGGTAGAGACCTGACAGGGTGCCAGAGGGGGCTGCCGAGCACGGTAAGACAGTGGAGAAGCTAGCAAAGACAGGACCCTCACAGGGGTCCGCCAGGGAGACTGCAACCGGCCGACTAAGAAGCGTAAGTGTGGTGATGTCTCGAAAGAAAGAGCGGGACGCACCCGAGTCAAGGGTGAAGGTGTGTAAGGCCTGAGCCGACGTAGTACCTGAGAGAGCAGACTCACCCGCACCTGGGGCAGCAGACGCACTAGCACTAGGGGCACCAGACGCACTAGCACCTAGAGCAGCAGCCTCACCAGCACCTAGAGCAGTAGCCTCAACGCCCGGGTCAGGCGGTACACACAGGTAACAGTCACCCTCAGCACTAGTAGTCACAGCATACATGGCAGCAAGGATAGCATCATAGTCAAGATCAAAGATGGCAACCCCCGCCCTAGACAGATCTCCCCAGCGAGGGATCTCTGACGCCTCAGGGAACTGGTGACGCCATGCGTCCGTCAGGCGGCCGAAGCCGCGCTGGGTGGAGTGCGGGCCCCCGCACTGCTCACCAGCGTGGTCGCCGGTACGGAGGACGTAAGTGCAGGGACCAGTACCCCCACCGCGCTGACGCGCAGCGTACCACTCACGAAGCTGCTGAGGGGACAAGGTCTCACGACCGCGCTGCTGCTGCTGGCGCGGACCACCACCGGACCCACTCCTCTGCGCAGAGTCGCGACCAGCTCCACCGCCGCCGCCGCCGCCGCCGCCGCCTCCGCCGCCTCCGCCACCTCCGCCGCCTCCGCTCCCTCTACCACCACCGCCGCCTCCTCCGCCTCCACTGCTGCCACCTCCGCCGCCACCCCCGCCACCCCCCCCACCACTCCCACCACCACCCCCACCCCCTCCACTGCCTCCACCACCACCTCCACCACCCCCGCTAGCCCCTCCAGCTCCCTTGCCCCCCTTGCCCTTGCCGGTGCGGCGTCTCCCGCCCGGGGCAGACGCCGCGCCGACCGACTCGAAACCAACGAGGTCGGCCGCAGCAGCAGAAGCAACAGAGGGCAAGAGGGGGGAGGGTGAACACCCCTCAAAGACGGGGGTGCGAGGGTCACCACGAGAGGCTCCTACAGCGACAATGCTCTTCTCTGCTGCTAGGAAGTGCTCCTCGAGGAGATCGACGGTGAGAGTGGTGGGGCAAACTGAGAGGAAGTGGTCCCTGACTAAGCGAAGGGAGTCAGGGAGGCGGGTGACTATGTAGTAGAGGGTGATGTACATGGGGGGGGGGGTTCTTGGCACAGAACTCAGCAGGAAGCGCAGCGCGGTAGCGAATGTCACTAGTGCGAAGGTGAGTAATGAGGTCAACGACTCTGGGAAAGGTAGCAAGGTCAGGTAACAGGTACGGCAGCATGAGGCGGCTAAGAGCAGCAGTGGCAGGGGAGGAGTAGCGTGCAACTACAGCGTCGTACAAGGTCTTAGCACTCTTGTACTAGCTAAAGTGCGCACGCTCAGCGATTGGTAAGTGGCGACGCACAGCAAGGCGAGCAGCAGCATCGCGTGTGGCCCACTGTGAGCGAACAGTGCTGTCAGCAGTAGCAGGCGGGGCGGGAGAGACACTAGAGGTGAGATCGAACAGAGAGAGTCCGTCTGCCCTATCGTACTGGAGAAACAGCTGGAGGTCATCGACCCAGACCTCGAAATCAACGGCACGGCCCTCAGCATCAAATGTAAGGACACTGGGGGTAGCCATGACTGCAATGGCCTAGTAGGGAGTGATCTCACCAGTCCGAGTAAGTAGGGTCGGGGCGCACCGGTAGGAACAGCAGCGGCTCGACAGTAGGGCGGCTCGGCGGCTCGGCGGCTCGGCTGCTGGGCGGCTCGGCTGCTGGGCGGCTCGGCGGCTTGGCCGGTGGGCGGCTCGGCTTCTGGGCGGCTCGGCGGTTCGGTCGCTGGGCGGCGGAGCGGTGACGGGGCCGGTAGAGGCGGCGAGGCGGTCGCAAAGGGCGGCGACGGGGCCTCCAGGGGAGGGCGACGGGGCCGCGAGTGACAGCGACGGGGCAGCAGGTGGCGGCGGCGGGGCGGCAGGTGGCGGCGGCGGGGCCGCAGGTGGCGGCGACGGGGCCGCAGGTGACGGCGACGGCCGCAAGTGGCGGCGACGGGGCCGCAGGTGGCGGCGACGGGGCTGCAGAGGGGCCTCAGAGGGGCCGCAACGGGCCTAGACGGGGCCGCAGAGGGGCCGCAAGGGGCCTAGACGGGGCCGCAAAGGGCCTAGACGGGGCCGTAGAGGGGCCGCAAGGGGCCTAGACGGGGCGGCGACGGGGCCGTAAGGGGCCGTAAGGGCACCGCGAGGGGCCGGAAGGGGCCGCGCGAGGGCCGTAAGGGCGGCGTGAGGGGCCGTAAGGGCAGCGCGAGGGGCCGAAAGGGGCCGTAAGGGCGCCGCGAGGGGGCGTAGAGGGCGGCGCGAGGGGCCGTAAGGGCGGCGTAAGGGGCCGTGAGAGGGGCCGCTAAAGGCGGCGCGAAGGTAGGGAGGGCACATAGAGCGCGACTCGGGCAGGAGCGAAGCGCGTTCCGGGCAGGAAAAAAAAAATATCGTGGTGGGCCCTAGGTAGCGTTCCCACTAGGGAACCTGCTCGATACCATGATAAGAAACGAGGAATGGATACATTCAGCAGAATGAGGAGTACAAGTAGTAAACCCTAAAGTGTTGTACCCTATATGAACTACCCCACTACAGCCTACACAGACTATAGCATGTATGCCTGACAAGAAGGTCTGAAAGTAGTCAACTCCCTGCCGCTGACTGAAGCCTCGAGCCACGTAACGCGCCTTGAAGACAGGCGGAGAACCCGGCGGCCGCTTCACCCTGAAAATCCACATGCTGTGATAATTAGAACGAGAATGATTGAACTATGAAACATTTGGGTACAAGTACTAACCCTAATTGGGTTGTACCCCTTATGGGCTACCCCACTACAGCCTACACAGATGCATAAGCTATAATGTTCTGACACACCCCCATAGGCAAATTAGGGGAGAACAAGTGGTCACAAGACCAGTCAAGCGAAGCAAAGCAAGCTCAGGGTGGATCACAAAGTCACCACACAGTCCGAGCACAAGAGCAAGGCCACAAGGCCAGTTCACATGCAAGATCATATATATAAAGGTAAACAAGCAAGTGCAGGTATAGAAAGAGTACAGTACAAACAAGATCAAGAAGTGTGCAAGTGAGGCCAGGTAGGCACAAGACCTAGCAAAGTACAAAAGCGCTGATGATCACAAGGCGGAAGGGCCTTGGTGAAGATATCAGCAGTGTTGGCCTCACAGGCCACGTAGGAGAGGCGGAGCTGACCACGTTGCTGCAGCTCACGAGCCAGGAAGTAGCGGAGAGCAATGTGCTTCGTTCTGTGCTCTAGTCTATGCTCCCGACACAAGACCAGCATGGCTTTGTTGTCTACGTACAGAACTGGAGGAGAACGAGGCGGCTCTCCTAGGTTAGTCAGCAGGTAGGTGAGCCAGCGTAGCTCCTGTGCAGCCATGGCCCCTGCGTATATCTCAGCCTCACAACTGGAGCTGAGAACAGAGAACGAGCGGGTAGACCGCCACGAAACAGAGCCAGGGCCAAGGCTGAAGGTGTAACCCTGTGACGACCGCTGCAGAGCCTGGTCGTCAGCCCAAGAAGTGTCAGCGTGACCTGTGAGGACCACTCGACGTCGCCCTCCAAGCACTAGCCCTATGCCCAACGTACTGCACACGTAGCGCAACACCCTCTTCGCTGCAGCCATGTGCTCTGGTCGGTGTCTCCCAGGAGCAACATAGCGTGCCAAGATGCTAAGAGGGTATGCAAGGTCAGGTTGTGTGCAGGTCATCTGGTACATGAGGCAGCCAACAAGCTCTGGGTACGGGCCACTCGGCTCTACGGACTCATCCGAAGGCAGAGCTGAGAGCGAGTGGCGAGTAGACAGAGGAGTGGCCTGAGGCGAGGAGTACGTGAAGCCGAAACGCTGAAGGACCTGCTGCACCATGTGTGACTGAGTCAGGGTAATGGTGCGGCGTGCTCTGTCCCGGGTGATCTGCAAGCCAAGGTAGCTACGCAGTTCACCCAGGTCTGTGCACGTGTGTCTCTTCTGTAGCTCGGACTTCACGTGGGCGAGTCTAGCAGTGTCAGCAGTGGCAAAGACCAAGTCGTCGACATACACGAGGATGTAGAACGGCGGCAAAGAGGTGTCGGTGCGCAGAAACAGCGACGGGTCGGCTGTAGAGGGAGCAAACCCAAGAGCCGCAAGTATAGTCCTCATTGTGTCGTGCCACTCACAGGGTGCCTGGCGGAGACCGTAGACTGGCCGCCGGAGGCTCCACTGGGTACCAGGGGGAAACGACCCAGAGAAGCCAGGTGGGCGTCGCAACCAGATCTCCTCGTGCAGGCTGCCCTACAGGAAAGATGTGCTGAAGTCAAGAGAGTGAAGCTCGTAGTCGCGCTGAGCGGCTATGTGCAGCAGCACCCGAAGAGTGGTCATCTTCGGGGTGGGAGAGATGGTCTGGAAGTAGTCAACTCCCTGCCGCTGACTGAAGCCTCGAGCCACGTAACGCGCCTTGAAGACAGGCGGAGAACCCGGAGGCCGCTTCACCCTGAAAATCCACATGCCACTGACGATGTTCGCCCCAGGTGGGGGAACCTCGTCGACGTAGGTGCTTGTGGACTTCCAGGAAGCCATTTCTGCGTCCATGGCTGACCGCCACTGAGAGGAGTAGGGACCCTCGATCGCCTCAGCGTACGATCGAGGAGTCGGGATGTCTGGTGCATCCGGGTCTCCCTCAGGGGCAATCAGCGTGGACACGAGATGGGGCAAAGCAGCAGCAAAGCACTGGATCTCCTCCTGCCTGTCCTCAAGGACGTCTGTGCTAAGAGCACACTCACCCTCGACAGACGGAGGACAGACAGACTCAGACTCAGCAACGAGACTAGCAGCGTAGTCTAGACGACAGCGAGCAGCGAAGTCGACAAGCTCAGCAACTAGGGCAGACGCAGCACTGGACTCAAAGGAAGGGTCAAAGACAACAGTAGCAAGGAGACGCGTGACCGAAGGACTAGCAATACGAAGGGAGTCAGACTCCGGGTGAGCAAGAGTAGGAAGAGAGGACTCTGGAGGAGACGGCAACGGGACACGCAGAGGAGCAGTGGAAGGACGCATCGCCATCTGGTGTGTGCCGGGGACCGCAGGAGGACGCGGACGCACAGTACGACCACTAGTGCGAGCAGTACGAACAGGCGACGCAGGACGAGACGCAGGCTCACGACGCTCAGCAAGACCTCCAGTAGGACCAGTGTAGGGAGAAGGAGCAGGTAGAGGGGAGGCGGGCTGTAACTGTGGCTGCGACTGGACAGGCTGTGGACACTCTAAGGAAGGAGCAGGACCAGGAGAGGGCGGGAGACCAAGAACCTGCTCCAGGAGCGGAACGAAGTACGGCCTCGGCCGCTTAGCGCCTCCAGAACCAGCAGGGACGGCATTAGTACCCCAAGCGGCAGCACCAGCGCCAACAGCACCTCCAGCTTCAATAGCGCCAACTCCAGCACCCTCAGAAGCACCAGCGCCAGCAGCACCGCCAGCGCCAACACCCCCAGCAGCTCCAGCTCCAGCAGCACCAACTCCACTAGGACCGTCAGCTCCAGCAGCCTCAGCAGCACCCCCAGACGCACCAGCGCCAGTAGAAACACCAGCGCCAACACCCCCAGCAGCTCCAACTCCAGCAGCACTAGTACCGCCAGCAGCTCCAGCATGACCAGCTCCAGTAGCCCCAGCAGCACCCCTAGTCTCAGCAGCACGTCTCCAGCGGCGGGCAAACCACTCGCGCAGCTCCTGTGGAGAGAGTGGCTCCCGCCTCGACGAAGCACCGCCGGCAGCCACACGAGCAAACCCAGCGCCCCCACGCTCGGCACCCCCAGGCTCCGCACCTCCAGGCTCCGCACCCCCAGACCCAGCACCCCCAGGCTCAGCACCCCCAGACTCAGCACCCCCAGACTCTGCACCCCCAGACTCAGCACCCCCAGTCTTAGCACCTCTAGCAGCACCAGAGTCAACAGCTACCTCGACAGGCTCAACTGCGTCTACCTGGGACACACCTGACGGGGCAGGACCCTGAGGGGGGAGGGGGTCTACCGGGGGAGGACCTGGTGCAAGGAAGAGCGGCGGCGGGGGGAGGGGCGCAGTGCGGTAGGGGAAGAGACGGTAGTAAGGCACCGACTCGTCAAAGGTGACGTCCTGGGAGGACAGAACACTGCGCGAGGTGGGGTGGTAAAACTGCCACCCAGACACGTCAGGGGGGAAGCCAAGGAAGACGCAGGGAACAGCACGGGGGGGCAGCTTGTCCGCAGACAAGTCGCGGACAAACGCCTGAGATCCTTAGACCCGAAACGCAGACGCATCGCCAACCTTCCCGGTCCACCGCAAGGCGGGGGAAGTCTCTGGCAAGGAGACCCGGGGCTGAAGGTTGAGCTGATGCGCGGCGTACTGAACCGCAAACGGCCACAGAAAATGGGGGGCAGCCGCATGCATCATGGACGTACGAGCGACGTCCATGACCATGCCAATGCGGCGCTCAGCAATCCCATTTTGCTGTGGACAGGCCGGAAGCGTGAAGGTCTGGCGGATGCCCTCTGCACGTCAGAAGGCTCCCAGACGGGCAGAGGAAAACTCCCCGCCTCTGTCAGAGTGCAGACGCAAAACAGGAAAGTCCGAGCCGAAACTCTCTCTGAGCTGGAGACGAGCTGCGCTGATCCAGCCGATCAACACCTCAGTGACGTCACCCATGCTGCGCAAGGGGAAGACTGTGGTGTAACGCGAGTAGTCGGCAACCACCAACAGGAAGTAACGCTCGTGCCCCTGTCCACGGACGCGGGCGGGGCCCCACACGTCCATGTGGAGGGTCTGTAGCGGAGCCTTTGTCGGAGGAAACTCAGAGGAGTGAGGGGCGGCGCGCTGTCGCCCCTCGACGCAGGGGACGCGGGTAGGGCCAGGCCCCGGAGGTAGGGGAGGGAGAGACCGAGGGAGACCAGAGACAAGGACACGGGAGGCCATGCCTCGGAGACGAGGCAGGGAGGGGTGACCAAGGCGGTGGTGCCAGAGGAGAGTCTGGTGGGACAGGAGACGACACGAGCAGGGAGCACACTCAGGACCAGACCTGGACGCTGCAGCAAACACCTGACTCGACGCAGCTACCTGGCCAGACTCAGCAGCCGGAGGAGACTCAGTAGTAAGGGTGTACAGGCTCGACCCTGGCCGACGAGTGAACGTGGCCAAGTGTCGGCCTGTCCGAGCACACGTGTAGTGGGTCACTCGCTGACTCGCAGGAGTGAACTGGTCAACCCCCCTATCCTGTAGATCCGCTCCACTCACCAAGTTCGTAGAGAACGAGGGGAGGTAGAGACCTAACAGGGTGCCAGAGGGGGCTGCTGGGCACGGTAAGACAGTGGAGAAGCTAGCAAGGACAGGACCCCCTGAGGGGTCTGCGAGGGAGACTGCAACCGGCTGACTGAGCGGCGTAAGAGTGGTGCGATCTCGAAAGAAGGAGCGGGACGCACCCGAGTCAAGGGTGAAGGTGTGGAAGGCCGGAGCCGACATAGTACCTGAGAGAGCAGACTCACCAGCACCTGGGGCAGCAGACGCACTGGCACCTGGGGCAGCAGACGCACTGGCACCTGGGGCAGCAGACGCACTAGCACCTAGAGCAGCAGCCTTACCAGCACCTAGAGCAGTGGCCTCAATGCCCGGGTCAGGCGGTACACACAGGTAACAGTCACCCTCAACACTACTAGTCACAGAATACATGGCAGCAAGGATAGCATCATAGTCAAGATCAAAGACGGCAACCCCCGCCCTAGACAGATCTCCCCTGCGAGGGATCTCTGACGCCTTAGGGAACTGGTGATGCCACGCGTCCGTCAGGCGACCGAAGCAGCGCTGGGTGGAGTGCGGGCCCACGCACTGCTCACCAGCTCGGTCACCGGTACGGAGGACGTAAGTGCAGGGACCAAAACCCCCACCGCGCTGGCGCGCAGTGTACCACTCACGAAGCTGCTGAGGGGACAGGGTCACACCACTCCGCTGCTGCTGGCGCGGACCACCACCTGAGTCACTCTTCTGCGCAGAGTCGCGACCCGCTCCACCACCGCCGCCGCCGCCGCCGCCGCCGCCTCCGCCGCCTCCTCCACCTTCGCCTCCTCCGCCACCTCCGCCGCCTCCGCTCCCTCCGCCACCACCGCCGCCTCCGCCGCCTCCAGTGCTGCCGCCGCCGCCGCCACCCCCGGGACCACTCCCACCACCACCCCCACTCCCTCCACTGCCTCCACCACCACCTCCACCACCCCCGCCAGCCCCTCTAGCGCCCTTGCCCCCCTTGCCCTTGCCGGTGCGGCGTCTCCCGCTCGGGGCAGACGCAGCGCCGACCGACTCGAAACCAACAAGGTCGGCCGCAGCAGCAGAGGGAACAGAGGGCAAGAGGGGGGAGGGAGAACACCCCTCAAAGACGGGGGTGCGAGGGTCACCACGAGAGGCTCCTACAGCGACTATACTCTTCTCTGCTGCTAGGAGGGCCTTCTCGAGTAGGTCAACGGTGAGAGTGGTGGGGAAAACTGAGAGGAAGTGGTCCCTGACTACGCGGAGAGAGTCACGGAGCCGGGTGACTATGTAGTAGAGGGTGATGTACATGGGGGGGGGGGGGGGTTCTTGGCGCAGAACTCAGCAGGTTGCGCAGCGCGGTAGCGATTGTCACTATTGCGGAGGTGCGTAATGAGGTCAGCGACTGTGGGAAAGGCAGCAAGGTTAGGGAAGAGGTACGGTAGCATGAGGCGGCTCAGTGCAGCAGTGGCAGGGGAAGAGTAGCGTGCAACTACAGCTTCGTACAAGGTCTGAGCACTCTTGTACTGGCTAAAGTGTGCACGCTCAGTGGTCGGTAAGTGGCGGCGCACAGCAAGGCGAGCAGCAGCATCACACGTGGCCCACTGTGAGCGAACAGAGGCGTCAGCATCAGCAGCACGGGCAGGAGAGGCACCAGAAGTTAGGTCAAACAGGGAAGACCGTTTGCCCTATCGCACTGTAGGAAAAGCTGCAAATCATCTACACAGACCTCAAAGTCAACTGCCCGACCCTCAGTGTCAAAGGTGAGAACACTAGGGGAGGCCATGACAGCAGTAGACAGGCAGTGAGTACAGTGGGGCAGGGCAGTGCAGTGGTAGAGGCGCTGCTCTTACCAGGCAAGTGGGGTGGTCCCGGGCAGGCCGACAGGCGGCAGCGGCTCGGCTGCGGTGCGGCTCGGCGGCTCGGCTGCTGGGCGGCTCGGCGGTCGGGCGGCTCGGCTGCAGGGCGACTCGGCGGTTGGGTGGCTCGGCTGCAGGGCGGCTCGGCTGCTCGGCGGCTCGGCTGTTCGGCGGCTCGGCTGCTCGGCGGCTTGGCTGCTCGGCGGCTGGGCGGCTCGGCGGCTCTGGCGCTGGACGGCTGAGTGGCGACGGGGCCGCGGAAGGGCGGCGACGGGGCCGCTGAAAGGGCGGCTACGGGCCGCTGAAAGGGTGGCGATCGGCCGCTGAAAGGGCGGCAACGGGGCCGCGGAAGGGTGGCGACGGGGCCGCTGAAGGGCGGCGACGGGGCCGCCGAAGGGCGGCGACGGGGCCGCTGAAAGGGCGGGCGGCGACGGGGCCGCTGAAAGGGCGGCGACAGGGCCGCTGAAAGGGCGGCGACGGGGCCACGGACGGGCGGCGACGGGGCCGCTGGAGGGCGGCGACGGGGCCGTGGAAGGGCGGCCTCGGGGCCGCGGAAGGGCGGCGACGGGGCCGCGGAAGGGCGGCGTCGGGGCCTCGGAAGGGCGGCAACGGGGCCGCGGAAGGACGGCGACGGGGCCGCTGCAAGGGCGGGCGGCGAGGCCGTGTAAGGGCGGCGACGGGGCCGCTGAAAGGGCGGTGACGGGGCCGCGGAAAGGGGCCGCGAGGGCGGTGCGAAGAGGGCCGCAAGGGCGGCGCGAAGAGGCCGTGAGGACGGCGCGACGGGGCCACTAGGGGCCGTGAGGGAGGCCGCTAGAGGCCACGAAGGGGAGTCACACGGGGTGCGACTCGGGCAGGGGCCAAGCGCGCTCCGGGCAGGAAACAAAATGGGTCGTTGGGCCCTAGGAACAGTTCCCACGGGGGAACCTGCTCTATACCATGTGATAATTAGAACGAGAATGATTGAACTATGAAACAGTTGGGTACAAGTACTAACCCTAATTGGGTTGTACCCCTTATGGCCTACCCCACTACAGCCTACACAGATGTATAAGCTATAATGTTCTGACACATGCCACTAACGATGTTCGCCCCAGGTGGGGGAACCCCGTCAACGTAGGTGCCTGTGGACTTCTAGGAAGCCATCTCTGCGTCCATGGCTGACTGCCACTGAGAGGAGTAGGGACCCTCGATCGCCTCAGCGTACGATCAAGGAGTCGGGATGTCTGGTGCATCCGGGTCTCCCTCAGGGGCAATTAGTGTGGACATTGACAAAATTAGAAGGAAGAAAGAGCGTTGAACTAGCAGAAATGGGGATACAAATAGCAAACCCTAGAAGGGTTGTACTCGCTATAGAGCACCCCACTACAGGCTAGAACATAAGATAACATTCTGACAGACATGAGATGAGGCAAAGCAGCAGCAAAACACTGGAACTCCTCCTGCCTGTCCTCGAGGACGTCCGTGCTAAGAGCACACTCACCCCCGACGGACGGAGGACAGACAGACTCAGACTCAGCAAAAAGACTAGCAGCGTAGTCTAGACGACAGCGAGCAGCAAAGTCGACAAGCTCAGCAACTAAGGTAGACGCAGAAGTGGACTCAAAGGAAGGGTCAGTGACAGCAGTAGCCAGGAGACGCGTGACAGTAGGACTGGCAGCACGTAGAGATTCAGACTCCGGGTCAGTTAGGACAGGAAGGGAGGACTCTGGAGGAGACGGCAACAGGACACGCAGAGGAGCAGTGGAAGGACGCAGTGCCATCTGGTGTGTGCCTGGGACCGCAGGAGGACGCGGACGCGGAGCACGACTACTAGTGCGAGCAGCACAAACAGGCGACGCAGGGCGAGACGAAGGCCCACGACGCTCAGCAAGACCTCCAGTAGGACCAGTGTAGGGAGAAGGAGCAGGTAGGGGGGAGGCGGGCTGTAGCTGTGACCGCAACTGGACCTGCTGTGGACACTCTAAAGGAGGAGCAGGACCAGTAGAGGGCGGGAGACCAAGAACCTGCTCAAGGAGCGGAACGAAGTACGGCCGCGGCCGCGCAGCGCCTCCAGAACCAGCAGGGACAGCACCATTACCCCCAGTGGCAGCACCAGCGCCAGCAGCACCTCCCGCTCCAATACGGCCAACACCAGTACCCTTAGAAGCACCAGCGCCAGCAGCACCTCCAGCGCCAACACCCCCACCACCTCCAGCTCCAGCAGCTCCAGCAGCACCAACTCCAGCAGCTCCAGCAGCACCAACTCCAGCAGAACCGTCAGCTCCAACAACCCCAGCAGCAACCCCAGTCCCAGCAGCTCTAGTACCGCTAGTTCGAGCACCTCCAGGACCAGGGGCTCCGGTAACTCCAGTGCCGACCCCAGGGTCAGCAATAACAGTAGCACCTCCAGCTCGAGTAGCACGGCTCCAGCGCCGGGCAAACCACTCGCGCAGCTCCTGTGTAGAGGGTAGCTCCCGCCTCGACGAAGCACCCAAAGGGGCCCCAAACCCAGCTCCGCAAGAGGCCACACGAGCAGACGCAGCACCCCCAGGCTCCGCACTTCCAGGCCCAGCCCCCCAGGCTCCGTACCCCCAGGCTCCGCACCCCCAGGCTCAGCACCCCCAGGCTCCGTACCCCCAGGCTCCGCACCCCCAGGCTCAGCACCCCAAGACTCAGCTCCCCCAGGCTCAGCACCCCTAGCAGGACGAGAGTCAACAGCTACCTCGACAGGCTCGACTGCGTCTACCTGGGACACACCTGACGGGGCAAGACCCTGAGGGGGGAGGGGGTCTATCGGGGGGGAACTGGCGCAAGGAAGAGTGGCGGCGGGGGGAGGGGTGCAGTGCAGTAGGGGAAGAGACGGTAGTAAGGAACCGACTCGTCAAACGTGACGTCCTGGGAGGACAGAACACGGCGCGAGGTGGGGTGGTAAAACTGCCAACCAGGCGCGTCAGGGGGGAAGCCAAGGAAGACGCAGGGAACAGCACGGGGGGACAGCTTGTCCGCAGACAAGTCGCGGACAAACGCCCGAGATCCCCAGACACGAAACGCAGACGCATCGCCAACCTTCCCCGTCCACCGCAAGGTGGGGGAGGTTTCCGGCAAGGAGACCCAGGGCTGAAGGTTGGTCTGATGCGCTGCGTACCGAATAGCAAACGGCCACAGAAAATGGGGAGCAGCCGCATGAATTATTGACGTACGAGCGACATCCATGACCATGCCAATGCGGCGCTCAGCAATCCCATTTTGCTGTGGAGATGCCGGAAGCGTGAAGGTCTGGTGGATGCCCTGTGCACGACAGAAGGCTCCCAGAAGGGCAGAGGAAAACTCCCAGCCTCTTTCCGAGTGCAGACGCAGAACAGGAAAGTCCGAGCCGAAACTCTCTCTGAGCTGGAGACGAGCTGCGCGGATCCAGTCGATCAACACCTCAGTGACGTCACCCTTGCTGCGCAAGGGGAACACCGTGGTGTAACGTGAGTAGTCGTCAACCACCAACAGGAAGTAACGCTCGTGACCTTGGCCACGGACGCGGGCGGGGCCCCACACGTCCATGTGAAGAGTCTGCAGCGGAGCCTCCGTCGGAGGAAACTCGGAGGAGTGAGGAGCGGCGCGCTGCCGCCCCTTGACGCAAGGAACGCAGATCGGGGCAGGCCCCGGAGGGAGGGGAGGGAGGGACCGGGGGAGACCAGAGACAAGGACACGGGAGGCCATGCCTCGGAGACGAGGCAGGGAGGGGTGACCAAGGCGGTGGTGCCAGAGGAGAGTCTGGTGGGACAGGAGACGACACGAGCAGGGAGCACACTCAGGACCAGACCTAGACGCTGCAGCAAACACCTGACTCAACGCAGCTACTTGACCAGACTCAGCAACCGGAGGAGACTGAGTAATCAGTGTGTACAGGCTCGACCCCGGCCGACGGGTAAACGTGGCCAAGTGTCGGCCCGTCCGAGCACACGTACAGTGGGTCACCCGCTGACTCGCAGGAGTGAACTAGTCAACCCCCCTATCCTGTAGATCAGCACCACTCACCAAGTTCGTAGAGAACGAAGGGAGGTAGGGACCCGACAGGGTGCCAGAGGGGACTGCCGGACACGGTAAGACAGTGGAGAAGCGAGCAAGGACAGGACCCCCAGAGGGGTCCGCCAGGGAGACCGCAACCAGGCGACTAGGCGGCGTAAGTGTGGTGCGGTCTCGAAAGAAGGAGCGGGAAGCACCCGAGTCAAGGGTGAAGGTGTGTAAGGCCTGAGCCGACGTGGTACCTGAGAGAGCAGACTCACCAGCACCTGGGGCAGCAGACGCAGTAGCACCTAGAGCAGCAGCCTCACCAGCACCTAGAGCGGTAGCCTCAATGAACGGGTCAGGCGGAACACACAGGTAACAGTCACCCTCATCACTAGTAGACACAGCATACATGGCAGCAAGAATAGCATCATAATCAAGATCAAAGATAGCAACCCCCGCCCTAGACAGCTCTCCCCAGCGAGGGATCTCAGTGGCGTCAGGGAACTGGAGACGCCAAGCGTCCGTTTGGCGGCCGAAGCAGCGATGGGTGGAGTGCGAGCCCCCGCACTGCTCACCAGGACGTAGGTACAGGGACCAGTACCCCCACGTCGCTAACGCCCAGCGTACCACTCACGAAGCTTCTTGGGGGACGGGGTCTCACGAGTGCGCTGCTGCAGCTGGCGCGGACCACCACCGGAGCCACTCCTCTGGGCAGAGCCACGACCAGCTCCACCGCTGCCGCCGCCGCCGCCGCCACCTCCGCCGCCTCCGCTCCCACCGCCACCGCCGCCGCCTCCACCGCCTCCACTGGTGCCACCGACACCTCCACCCCCGCCACCACTCCCACCACCACCCCCACCCCCTCCACTGCCTCCACCGCCACCTCTTCCGCCCCCGCCATCCCCTCCAGCGCCCTTGCCCCCCTTGCCCTTGCCGGTGCGGCGTCTCCCACTAGGGGCAGACGCAGCTCAGACCGACTCGAAACCAACGAGGTCGGCCGCACTAGCAGAAGCAACAGAGGGCAAGAGGGGGGAGGGGGAACACCCCTCAAAGACGGGGTTACGAGGGTCACCACGAGAGGCTCCTACAACGACTATGCTCTTCTCTGCTGCCAGGAGGCGCTGCTCGAGGAGGTCAACGGTAAGTGTGGTGGGGCAAACTGAGAGGAGGTGGTCCCTGACTAAGTGAAGGGAGTGAGGGAGCCGGGTGACTAAGTAGTAGAGGGTTATATACATGGGGGGAGGGTTCTTGGCACAGAACTCAGCACGAAGCGCAGCGCGGTAGCGGGTGTCACTAGTGCGAAGGTGCGTAATGAGGTCAGCGAGTGTGGGAAAGGCAGCAAGGTCAGGGAACAGGTACGGCAGCATGAGGCGGCTAAGGGCAGCAGTGGCAAGGGAAGAGTAGCGTGCAACTACAGCGTCGTACAAGGTCCTAGCACTCTTGTACTGACAAAAGTGTGCACACTGAGCGGTCGGTAAGTGGCGACGCACAGCAAGACGGGCAGCAGCATCGCGTGTCGCCCACTGTGAGCGAACAGTGCTGTCAGCATCAGCAGGCAAGGCAGGAGAGGCACCAGAGGTGAGATCGAACAGGGAGAGTCCGTCTGCCCTATCGCACTGTAGTAAGAGCTGTAGGTCATCGACCCAGACCTCGAAGTCAACAGCACGACCCTCAGCATCAAAGGTAAGGACACTTGGGGTAGCCATGACAGCAGTGGTTTAGCAGGGAGTGCTCTAACCAGTCCGGGTGGGTAGGGCCGTGGCGCGCCGGTAGGAACAGGGCTGCAACCGCGGTGGAAGCGGCTCGGCAGTGGCTCGGCGGCAGCGGCTCGGTAGTGGCGGCTCGACGGCGGCCTCGTCGGCTCGGCTGCTTGGCGGCTCGGCGGCTCGGTGGTTCGGCGGCTCGGCGGCTCGGCTGCTCGGCGGCTCGGCGGCTCGGCTGCTCGGCGGCTCGGCGGTGCGGCTGCGTGGCTGCTCGGCGGCCCGGCGGTGAAGGGGCCGGAAGGGGCGGCGACGGGGCCGCAAGGGGCGGCGACGGGGCCGCACAAGGGGCCGCGAGGGGCCTCGAAGGGCCGCACCTGACTGGTACGTCAGCCCCTCATTCCACGTCAGCCTACTTCGCCCTTACGTCCCGTCCACGAGCCAACTGCCACGCAATCGCCCAGCCAGCATGACAAGACCACCAACTGAACCAATCATCACCCCCGAGAAAATCCTGAGTCACAGAGTTCACGACCCTCGAGGAGCCCGAAGGATCGAGTTCTTACTCCGCTGGAAGGACCGTACACCCACCGAAGACAATTGGGTTCCCCTGGACAGAATCAAAAACCACCCCGTCCTCACCGAGTATCTGCGCAGCCGAAATTTCAGGGATGTACACGCACTTTCGTAAGGAGGACCTCCTTAGGGGGGGGGGTAGTGTAAGGAAAATTCCTTTTCCTTACTTCGCATCCCTGCTCAACGCGTACATCACTGTAGCACCACAGTCAGCACCGTTACCACTCGCAACCCTCGCATCGACAATCCGCCCGCCACCTTCGCATATCGCACCCCGACCTCACGGCTCGGCGGGTAACCCGCACTCCGGGCCTCCGCTTCGACACTTTTTCCCAACCTCAGTCCCAGGCCTGTCGTGCGACAACCACGGTCCATTACCGTTACCAATGTAGTTTCGCAGTATATTCTTCGCTCATGCCTTCGCTCATTGTACTCATGCTTCGATAATGCAATTCTCGTTCGTTCACTCAATTGCACTCGTAACAATCTCATATAAATAATATCCGGTGGTAAATCACAGAAACAACCTAGTTATCCAAAAGAAATAACTATCGCTTTAATATAATTGAACTAGACAGGAGGACCTCCTACACTTACGTAGGTAGCGATTAGTGCACCCAGCTTTTTTTTCCACATTTTATTTTAAATAAATGTAAAATGTGAAAAAAAAACATGCCAAATCGATCGTACGGTAATAGGTTGCTTCGCAACCCAAAAAACATTTTGCCGTACACCCACTTGAAAGAACTTGTTACCCAATTACACTTGGTAACCATTCCAAAAATACTTAGAAGCAGACGGACATTCGGTTTGCATCTCAATTCTGCCTAACACATTCGTGAGTGTCAGGTTTGTGCACACACAAATCCATGCGTCTATGAATCATACACAAGCATCCCCGATAAAAGCCCCTGCCACCAGAGCGCAGACGCTTTGGGTGTTCTTTTCAACCCACGGGTGCGGTCCACATGCACGAGGCCAAAGCGGCGCGAGTACCCCATCTGCCACTCGAAGTTGTCCATCCACGACCATGCCATGTACCCCCGCACATCCGCCCCTTGCCTGCAATGCGTGCGTGGAAGGAGAGGGGTGCCATGTTGGGGGATGAATGCATGTCAGCATGCGCCTGGTGACGTCAGCATGCGTTGATGATGTCAGCTTGTGTCTGATGATGTCAGCTTGTGTCTGACGACGCCGGCATAAGTGGGATGCAGTGAGGACACAGCAATGATGTCAGGATGCATGGGGAGGTTTGAGAAGCGATGCCATGGCAACTGATGCCATGACATGGCAGCGAGCACCTCAAAAGCCAACTACATGAGCGAGCACCTCAAAAGCCAACTACATGAGCGAGCACCTCAAAAGTCAACTACATGAGCGAGCACCTCAAAAGTCAACTACATGAGCGAGCAAGAGAGTCTCAACTTGCTGTTTCTCAGCCTTTCCCTCACATGGACAGTGGAACCTCAATACACTTCCCCACTTCCTCCCTTCATGCAATGCCTGTGGTAGCTATTTCTGATTTGGAAATAAAGCATCAACTTACCATTGGCTTGCCAAGTGCCCAGCTGTCATAACTACGTGACTCTCGCCACCATAGCTGCACTGCATGTGTCCTTGATGAATCATGCTCACTCCCACACTTGAGACGTCACAAACTCCGACACATGTGGCGGCAGTGGCGGACAGCCATGGGGCAGCAAGATGCATGAGACCGAAAAACAGGTGCCACGGCTGTGGCTACGCCAGTAGGACTCGCCTGATTGTGCTGAGGAGGCGCAAAAGGCACGCATGCTAGGGGCAGATGCGGTACGGTACCATCACGTGTGAACACCAGTCTGACTCGTGTGGTGAGAGAGAAGGCGCTCATGTCTCACCTGATGGCGCTGAGAAGGTACGAGAGGCACTTGATGGCACGCGAGGCCTCGTGAATCGCTCATGGCAATGTGCACAGCGGAGGGGGGCCAGGGACGATAACGCAAGTCAAATGTACCCGATGGCGCTCAGGAGGTGAGAAAGGGACGCGTGGTAGTAGAGATGCTTGTGACAGTGTGTAGCGCGGGAGGGGGGGCTGTGAATTATACGCTTGGTAGTGTGCAAGTCAAACGTACCTCATGGTCCGGAGGAGGGCTTCGGGTTTTACGCGTGGTAGAAGCGGATACGATGCAGGTCACTGGTGGCCAGCGTGCAGGGCGGAGGAGAGACAGTGACTACACCAAAACCGCTTGCTAACCGCAGCCCGACTCACCTTATTGCGCGGAGAAGATGCGAGAGGTACGCGTGGTAGTAGCGGATGCGGTGCGGGTCACTGGTGGCCACGTGCAGCGGCAGCGATGGGTCGTCCCCTTCATCTAGACCTGCAGGGATGTGTGAAGGTGTCGCGGTGTGAAGGAGGGTGGGGATAGGTTGAAGGACGGAAGGGAGGAGTGGAAAGGTGTGAGCCAGAGAGGGTTGGATTGTGTGGCTCACACTCACTCATTATCCTCATTGGGCCTTGCAGATGGGGGGATGAGGGCTCAAGCGAGACATGAAAAAATATCATTCTGAGGTGACAGGGGACCTCAGTGGCGGTGGTGTGAGGCAAATGAAGGGAGTTATGTGCAGGCTGGTGGTTGAGCGATGAAGCAGAGAGAAGCGACAAGGATGGGACAAGACGGAACAAGATCCACACAGCAAGGCGACCTTCGGCGCCTCCCTAATCCTTAAAAAGGAGAATTTGGTGAACATGCACGGCAATTGCGATGGAATTAACACTGCACGCACATTATGTGCCCCCAGGCCCCTCCATTACCATTCTCTGTGATGTAGATGGGTGGTGCCCCGTATGTGGTGGTGATGTGCATGAGCAGCTTCTGGAAGCCCCACGGCACCTCGTACAGCCATGGGGACGCCGCCTGGTGTGATGTAAGTTGGGAGGCGTGCATGGTGAGAGGGAAGGGGGAAGAAAGGGGGTGAGCAGGTTGTGAAGTGCTCTCAGCACCTCAACTCGTACGGCCATGGCGATGCAGACTGCAGGTGATAGGTTGGCGCGCGTGCATCGGGGTAGAGGGGGGAACAGGTGGGTGCACATGGCGTGAAGCCATGTGTAGCTGGTGAAGCGCGTTCAGGAAGGAAAGCAGCGGAGAGATGGGACACGGGTGCAGGATGGGAGGTGTGGGCGGAACTGAGCGATCGACATCGGCATGAGAACACATTGGTGGAGAGCAGGGTGCATTTATGAGGGTCTAGGGTTAAAGGTTGATGGCAGAGCTGATCCAAGTAAAAGGGAGGCGAGAAACAACGTGCCTTTTCAACAGAATTCAGGGGCTTTAAGAATGAGGAGCCGGGAGGAGACGGAGGAGAGGAGGAGAGGAGAGGAGAGGAGAGGAGAGGAGATGAGAGATGAGGAGAGGAGGGGAGGGGAGAGGAGAGGGGAGGGGAGGGGAGGAGAGGTCAGGAGAGGAGAGGGGGGGGTAGGTAGGGGAGGGGAGGGGAGGGGAGGGGAGGGGAGGAGAGGGGAGGGGAGGGGAGGGGAGGAGGGGAGGCGAGGGGAGGCGAGGGAATGAGGGTAGGGGAGGGGAGAGGAGAGGGGAGGAGAGGAGAGGAGAGGGGAGGAGAGGAGAGGAGAACAGAGCAGAGGAGAGCAGAGCAGAGGGGTTTGAGTCACCTGCTGGCCAATCAGGCGGCCATCACGTTCAACTGCCATGTGATTGATTGGAGTGCCACGTGTGGAAGAATGCAGAGTAGAGGAACGGCATGGAGGAGCATCACGTGGACATGCCATGAGTTGTACGATGCATGCATGCATGGAAGGGGAACACGCACACAGGCAGAGAAACGTGTGCGAAAGGTGGTGATGGCATGTGGGAGCATCACGTAGACATGCCATGAGTTGTGTGATGCATGCATGCATGGAAGGGGAGCGCATGCACAGGTAGAGACAGAGAGACACGAGAGCGCAGCACAATAGAAGATTAAGGAGAAAATGGAGGATGAACAATGCAAAGGAAAAAGGAAGGCAATGAGAGTACGGGGAGAACAGACACAAAGAAGCAACACAGAGTGATGCTCACACCATGAACAGTAACATGCTGATCATCAAAGTAGCTCCACAGCCTGCCTTTCTCGCCCCCCTCTCGCGCATCTGCATGTGCAATGTATCTGGACGTGTAGTGGTTGAGCCCCACAAAGTCCACACTGCCTTTAAGCGAGGCAGCTTGTAAGGGGGAGAAGGAGGGCAGGCGGGGGCCCATGTAGTGGCGCATGGCGGGTGGATAGGCGCCAAAGAATATGGGGTGCAGCAGCCTGAGGGCGCGGAAGATTGCGGAGAGAGGACAGGGGAACGGGGAATGGGGAAATGGAGGAATGGCGAAGGAGGGATGGGGAAAGGAGGGTTGTGAGAGATGGTGATGAGCAGCCTGGCTGAACAATCAGTCATGCACGCACTTTCCGAGCACATTGAAACACGGAACACATTTTGAGACACCCTCGAACATTAGTCATGCAGGCAAGCAAGCAATGGTACGCAAGCTGTCTGAAAGGAAGCATATTCGCAGGAGGGTGGAAAAAAGACAAGCGCAGCCACCCACCATCCGAGGTTGAACTGCATGCGCCTATCAGCAGCTGCCACGTCATCTGGGTGCTGAGAGAAAGGCTCCGCCCATTCGCTGTCCACCGCAATGCCGATTTGCCCCCCCTGCTGTGGCTGGTGGGAGAGAGATAAAGTATGGAGGGGGAAAAGACGCAATTTGAGAGCCACAAAACAAACCTGAACAATTTGGTGACTTTAAAGTCAACTAATAACTGGTGGACGATGGGGCGTTGGAAGCAGTGGAGAAGGACGAATTGGAGGAGGGAGCAAGGGACAGTGGGAGAGGGGTGGCTGGGTGAGGGGACAAGAGGGAATGGAGGGATTGGTCAAATGGGAGACAAGCAACAAACAGATTCTTCCAGTGCTTTAGGTATAGGGCTTCGCCACTAGAGGTTAAATCGGGAGGGCAAATAGGCATCATTAGGTGTGTGACTCACCCATCGCCACAACATCTTCTTGTCGAGCACCCGATCAGCAGCAGCCCCTTACCCACCCCACCAGTTTAGAGAGTCGTTCCTGCTAACTTCCGCAGCAGCAATCGACCCACTAAGTCCCTCCTGTATCACTCCACAGCAGCAACGTGTGATGCAGAGTAAGGCTCCACCGCCCCACGAACCTCCCTTTAACAGCAGCAGCAGCAGCACCCGACACACCTGCCTGAATACTCCCTCGTCATCCCACCTACCAGTCAGCAGCAGCAGCAGCGGCGACGGCGGCGGCGGTGGCGGCGGCGGCGGCGGCAGCAGCAGCAGCGTGTGATGCACCACCGCATACGGCTCCACTGCTCCATCGCCCTCTCTACCAGCAGCAACCGGCACACATACTTGAATTGAACCTTTATCTCTCCTGTAGCATTTAGCAGCAGCAGCAGCAGCATCCCCCGACCTACGCACCCACCTGGAACTCGCTCCTACAGCAATCAGCAGAAGCACGCGCCAGCAGCATGTGATGCAGCACCACATACATACGGCTCCACCGCCCCATCGCCATCCCTACCAGCACCAGCAGTCTCAGACCTACTTGTCTGAAGCTCTCTCCGGTACCAGTCAGCACCAGAAGCCTTCGACCCGCCAAACAGTAGCTATCGGCAGCAGTAGCAGCAGACACTAGTTCATACCTCGAATTCCCTCCTATAACAGTCCACAGCAGCAGCGTGAGCCAGCAGCATGTGGTGCACCACCACATACGGCTCCACCGCCCCATCGCCCTCCGCACAGCACTGCCGGTCGGAGCAGCGCCCGGGCGCAAAGTCCCCCACGGCGTAGCCCTTGAGGGCAAAGGTGTAGGGCTCGTTGAAGGTGAGCCAGTAGGGCACTCTGTCGCCCAAGAGAGAGAAGCAGAGCCGTGCATATTCCCTGAATGCACCACTGGAGGCGGGGAGCGGAGAGGCAGGGACAAAAGTTGAGTGCAAAGTTACCCAAGGCGTAGCCCTTGGTGGCGAAGGTGTAGGGCTCGTTGAAGGTTAGCCAGTGAGAGACCCTGTCTCCGAACAGGGAGAAGCAGAGTGAGGCGTACTCCCAGAACGCACCACTGGAAGGAGGAAGGGAGGGGAGGGGAGGGGGCAACAGTTGTGAGCAAAGTTTGCCACGGCATAGCCCTTGGTGGCAAAGGTGTAGGGCTCGTTGAAGGTGAGCCAGTAGGGCACTCTGTCGCCCAAGAGAGAGAAGCAGAGGTGCGCGTAGTCCTGAAATGCACCACTGGAAGGGGAGAAGAGGAGGGGGTAACAGTTGAGCACAAATCGCAAAGGGAGAGGCCAGGGTGTGGGTGAGGGAGAAGAGGGGACAGGTGGGCGCAAAGTCCCCCACTGCCTAGCCCTTGGTGGCGAAGGTGCAGAGATTGTTCAGAGCCACAGGGAGGCGCAACTGCTAAAGTGGGAGACATAATGCTGAGACATAATTCCCTAAGTGCGGGGCTGGGGGGTGGTAAGGCAGGGCCAACAGTTGGGCAACAGTTGGTGAGGGAAGGAGGAGGATAGGAGGAGATATGATCCAACAATCACCACATGCACACTCACATGCACACTCACATGCACACTCACATGCACACTCACATGCACACTCACATGCACACTCACATGCACACACTCACATGCACACTCACATGCACACTCACATGCACACTCACATGCACACTCACATGCACACTCACATGCACACTCACATGCACTCACATGCACACACTCACATGCACACTCACATGCACACACTCACATGCACACACTCACATGCACACACTCACACGCATGCACACTCGCATGCACACTCGCATGCACACTCGCATGCACACTCGCATGCACACTCACGGTGACTCACACGATGGCCTCGCCTCTGAATCCGCCAAACTCCTCCTCCAGTGCCTGCGGCAGGTCCCAGTGGAAGAGCGTCACACACGGCGTGATGCCTGCGCACGGGGGAAAAGGGGGTGGGTGGGGTGGGAGTTACAATGAGAGAGTCACACTTGGCTCACAAGGGGGATGGACGTGGGGATGGGGCGTGGGGATGGGAGGTGGGAATGGGGGATGTGATGCCTCCACAAGGGGGAATGGGGGGAAAGGGTGGGAGATACAAAGAGGGAGGAGGATGGAGGCAGCAGAAGCATCAAGGAGAGTGCTCAAGTGACATTCTTGTTGACTAAAACAAGCACCTGCAGCCACGCTACTGCACCTTCTCATAGAACCAACCCCACCTTCTCTGTATTGAGAGGTCAGTAGTGATTCACTCCCTCATGGCTCATGGTAATTATGATGCTTTGCTAACCCAATCACCTCTCTGCTGACGTGCTGAGCTTCAGATACGAAGGACGAAGAGAAGGAGAGATGCAGAGCTGTGCAAGATAGTGCAATGAGGTGAAGAGCGGTCGAAATAGGTGGCTGACCATTACGGAGCAAGCAGTCAATGAGGCGGTTGTAATACTCCACGCCCTCCTGGTTCACTGGCTGCCGCCCCGCTGTGAGCCCATTAAAAAAAAAAATAGAGAGAAACAGAATGGAAGGGTATAGGCAGGGTATAGGCAGGAGAAGTGCAGCTGGTTGTAATAACTGACTTAACCGAACACCTTGTGTTGTTTGCAAAGATCAGAGACTCGTGAAAGCGGGTATGAAGCGGAGGCTTAGATGCTCACGGTCTTGCAGCTAGAGAAAGACAACAGCACGCACGGGAACGAGATGCTTCCTGGAGTGTGCAAGACATGCTCTCCGACAGGACAATTTTTCATCCGCCTCGCACGGAGTGTGCTGTGGAGTGCACAAGGCGAGGAAAGCAGACGCACACGGGAGGATGCGCGACCAGCTGATGGAGAAGCGGTAGGCTGAGAAGCCCAAATGCCTCATCAGTGCCACGTCCTCCTGCATGCTCGAGGGCAGGCAGGGAAAGGAGGGGATGGATGTGGAGCGTGGAGCACACGGGGCAATGGAGGGGGGCATACAAGGGAGGTGCGGCTACCTGATGGTAGGCTTAAGTGCCTCATTAGCCCCACATCCTCCTGCACGCCGTGTTACAGTGAGGTTTGAGGTCTGCGCGGTGACTGGCTGGCCATGCCCAGTAGTGAACACGCCTTGGGGACTGGTGCTTGGAACATGCAGCAGGGAGATACAGCGGTGCAGGAGGGTGCTGGTGGGGTGGAGCTGATTGGGTGGAGGTGGGGGGGCATGGCACGCACCTCGTATCGGTGGTATTGATCGCACGCCACGTCACCTGTGTCCCCGTTGTGTGTCCTTCCTGTACCACACAGAGTTGGCAGCACACCGGTTTGGAGCAAACAAGCATTAAATGGGATGAGTGTGTACTCACACATGCCCGAACATGCTCACATATGCTCGAACATGCTCACATATGCTCGAACATGCTCACATATCCTCGAACATGCTCACACATGCTCACTCAAAGCCCACTCATACACGCGCGATCAGGCTAATGTAAGTACACATGCCCATTGGACCTCTGTGCCATTAGTGCATCTTTTGTCTTAGTGTGTGCCGTACTGTTCGTGCACACTTGCAAGAGTCTGCTGCATTGCAACATGTACAGCACCTGACCCGCTACCGCACCTGACCTGCTACCGCACCTGACCTGCTACCGCACCTGACCTGCTACCGCACCTGCCCTGCTACCGCACCTGACCTGCTACCGCACCTGCCCTGCTACCGCACCTGCCCTGCTACCGCACCTGACCTGACCTGCTACCGCACCTGACCTGCTACCGCACCTGACCTGCTACCGCACCTGACCTGCTACCGCACCTGCCCTGCTACCGCACCTGACCTGCTACCGCACCTGCCCTGCTACCGCACCTGACCTGCTACCGCACCTGACCTGCTACCGCACCTGACCTGCTACCGCACCTGACCTGCTACCGCACCTGACCTGCTACCGCACCTGCCCTGCTACCGCACCTGACCTGCTACCGCACCTGACCTGCTACCGCACCTGACCTGCTACCGCACCTGCCCTGCTACCGCACCTGACCTGCTACTGCACCTGACCTGCTACCGCACCTGCCCTGCTACCGCACCTGACCTGCTACCGCACCTGCCCCGCTACCGCACCTGACCTGCTACCGCACCTGCCCTGCTACCGCACCTGACCTGATACCGCACCTGCCCTGCTACCGCACCTGCCCTGCTACCACACCTGACCTGCTACCGCACCTGCTACCGCACCTGGCCTGCTACCGCACCTGACCTGCTACCGCACCTGACCTGCTACCGCACCTGCCCTGCTACCGCACCTGACCTGCTACCGCACCTGACCTGCTACCGCACCTGACCTGCTACCGCACCTGACCTGCTACCGCACCTGCCCTGCTACCGCACCTGACCTGCTACCGCACCTGACCTGCTACCGCACCTGCTCTGCTACCGCACCTGCCCTGCTACCGCACCTGACCTGCTACCGCACCTGCCCTGCTACCGCACCTGCCCTGCTACCGCACCTGACCGGCTACCGCACCTGCCCTGCTACCGCACCTGACCTGCTACCGCACCTGCCCTGCTACCGCACCTGACCTGCTACCGCACCTGACCTGCTACCGCACCTGACCTGCTTCCGCACCTGACCTGCTACCGCACCTGCCCTGCTACCGCACCTGACCTGCTACCGCACCTGACCTGCTACCGCACCTGACCTGCTACCGCACCTGACCTGCTACCGCACCTGACCTGCTACCGCACCTGACCTGCTACCGCACCTGACCTGCTACCGCACCTGCCCTGCTACCGCACCTGACCTGCTACCGCACCTGACCTGCTACCGCACCTGCCCTGCTACCGCACCTGACCTGCTACCGCACCTGACCTGCTACTGCACCTGCCCTGCTACCGCACCTGCCCTGCTACTGCACCTGACCTGCTACCACACCTGCCCTGCTACCGCACCTGCCCTGCTACCGCACCTGACCGGCTACCGCACCTGCCCTGCTACCGCACCTGACCTGCTACCGCACCTGCCCTGCTACCGCACCTGACCTGCTACCGCACCTGACCTGCTACCGCACCTGACCTGCTTCCGCACCTGACCTGCTACCGCACCTGCCCTGCTACCGCACCTGACCTGCTACCGCACCTGACCTGCTACCGCACCTGACCTGCTACCGCACCTGACCTGCTACCGCACCTGACCTGCTACCGCACCTACCCTGCTACCGCACCTGACCTGCTACTGCACCTGACCTGCTACTGCACCTGCCCTGCTACCGCACCTGCCCTGCTACCGCACCTGCCCTGCTACCGCACCTGCCCTGCTACCGCACCTGCCCTGCTACCGCACCTGCCCTGCTACCGCACCTGGCGTGTGGGCGAACACGTCCCAGATGCTGGCTCCTCGCCCTCCTTCCCGCGCTGCCCCCTCCACCTGCGCACCCAGGGGAAGATGGGGGAGAAGGCGCGCAGCTAAGCATAAGGTGTGGTGGGCACAGGGACGTTCCTGTCATGCGTGCACTCACCTCACAGCCCCATGCGACCAAGTGTCATCGACTTGCCAGAACCTGCCCCCTCCCATGCAAGCAGCCAGAGGAGCATGCGTGTGTTTATGGTCTAGGGTAACCAGCCGTGGGCCCAGCAAATTACCAACACGTCTGGCCTCATGCCCTTCCGCCATCCCTCCTTCCCTCTCCTTCCCCCACTACTCCACCGTTGCCTGCGCTCCCTCCTCTCCCCCCTCATGCTTCCCCCTGACCCCCGCACCTGGTAGGCGGCAGTGGCGGTGCCAAACAGGAACCCGGGCGGAAACATGTCTCTCCGCAGCGCTCCCCGCGCGCCCTCCTCCGCATCCCCGCGCGGGTCCTTCTCCGCATTCCCCACAAGTCTCTCCGCCCGCGCGTCCTCCGCGCGGATTGGCAGCGCTTTCCCCCGCGCGACGGAACTTGTTACAAGCGCGTCCGCGAAGAGCCAGTGGCGACAGCTGATACTAGTCGCGCTAAACTTTAGGCGGCGTGAATTCCGGGGCGCGCTGAGGAATATCACGCGGCCGTTTCGAGGAACGTCAGAGCGGGATCGCACCGTCCAACTCCTTGAACCCGAGAGCGAGACGAGTCGCAAATCTCGCCGCGGAACACGGCGCGTATCATGGCGCGAAGGAGTGGAGGGGAGAGCGAGCGGAAGCGCGGTATGGCGGGGAAAGGCGGTAGGCGGGGAGGCGGCGGCGCGAACGGCGGCAGAACATGGCTGGTTGTTGAGTCGCGTTATCGTGTGATTCGGTGCACTGGTACAAGCCGCCACGGTATAAGCACTGAAAGCCATGAGTTCCACTCGTCACTGCCGAATTCACCCCATTTTACCCTGAAGTTGGGTTGTGAGAGCTCTGGTATGATGGGGCGAGCATTGTTTGCCAAAATTGAGAAACCAATCTTCCGAGAGAATTTCTCCAGACCCGGAAACGGTGATTTGCCGTTGCACACGTGGCCTCGAATTGCTACCGTGGTCGGACAATTCGATGATAATTGCTCGAGTGGTCTTGCCAGAGGTTTCCTCGTCTTGCCAGAGGTTTCCTCTGGCTTTTTTTTTTATCCGGCACATTACCCAAAACCGGTTTTTAGCCCTGCTTTTCTTACGTCGTTCGTGTCTCTTCCTGCAAAAACGTGGCGTGTGATTTTCCGCCCGAAAATTTTCGGCTGGGTGACGTGCGCGAGGGCGGCCACGTCACCGTTCGAATACACGACAATAATCAACACGATCATCTTGGGCGAACATTCGCGCTCATTTTCGGTCCAATTCTTGACCAATCCGCGCATAGAGATATGAATCCCCGATCATATACTCAGTTGGACGACTGTCCACACGCGCGACCAATTACAGAGCGCGTCTGATTGGTCGACTTTATGCGCATAGTACTTTTTTACCTTGCGCGTCCAATCAGGCGCGGTCATGTAAGATCGCGCTCATATAAAACCGCGCATTTACCTATATGAGCGCGCATATGTGGTGCTCGAATGTGTGTGCGATCTGTTTTATTAATATAAAACTATATTAATAAAATCGAGAGACGTTCACTACCGGCGTTTTGCCTATGTATCTATATAACACTGTGCGTTCCGTTCATTTAGCAGTCATAGGGTTTATTGTATCTCTAGGCATGTCGACCTCTACGCATGCCTACAATGATATTACGTAGATTTGATGTGTACTGAGCACGCAATGTCATTGTTGACCATTCGTCTCATCAGTTATTGTGCAGAAAGGCATCGATGATGTCGTCCGCCGCCCCTGCACAGGTTCAGCAAACAAGTTCATTAGATTAATGCATGGTTTAGTGAAACTACAGCATATGAATAAGCACTAATATGACACAACCACACATCTCACCTGTTGCTGGCTCGCTTGCCAGTGCGGAGCCGTGGGACGTTGGGTTGGGATTGTTGGGAGAAGTCGACTGTGAATATGTCAGGCCATCTACCCTGACCTCTCCAGTTTGCTCAGCGGGCCGGACTTGTTGGGCTTGTGGGTCAGATACTGGATGTGCCGTGCTGGGTGCAACGGATGGTGGTGTTGGTAGGACATGCGGATGGGGTGCTGTGTTCTGTGAAGCGGCATGGCCTGCAGGGTTGGGAGCAATGGGTACTGAAGGGGTAGGGTGTACGGCGATAGGGGCTTGCACCTGCCTGAATGGATGGTTTGGGATTTGGTTGAAAGCAAACTGCTGGGATGGAAAATGGAGGTTGGGAGGAGGGTGGCTCTGATTGTACGGCTGCCATGCACCAGGGTTTAGGGTTGCACCGGCGTGTCCCGCGAAGGCGGCGGCTAGCGGGTGGTAGTTGCCAAACGTGGCTCCAGGGTGCTGGTGGGAAAAGGGAGGTGGAGCCAGTGTGTGTACTCCTACTGGCGTTGGGATGGAAGGCTCAGGGAGGCTGCCGAGCACTTCTCGCCAGTTCTTCCACTCTGCCCACCGCGTGGCCTCCACTATCCTTGCAACCCCATGCGTCGTCAGTCCCTCCAAGCATGGCCTCTCCTCCACGCTCAACTCCACCATCGTTGAGCTGGAGAGGGACGGTCGGCAAATGTGGGCGGCTGCGGCATATGCTTTTGCGGCATCTAAGATCTCCGTATACCGTCCAAGCACTAAAAACTTACTCTTTGCGCTATCTACGCACAGTCGTGCCGCCCACCTACCTTCCCGTTTGGTTACGCCAGTATAACCAGAGCTAGGAGCTCGACCACGCGCAGTGTTGCGACTCGTTGTCTCAGTCCCTGTGCTGTGGGCGGACACCAAATCCACATCCGCGTTCGAGGCTGTCACACCATGCCCAGCACCCACGGCCTCTCTTGCACCTCTGTTACCATCCGTAGTACCCAACAAGCCTTTGGCACCTTCATCACGCACCCCCACTTCCTCATTGTCCCTCCTCGCACCGTCCGCCATATCACCATCTCCATCTTTTTCAAGCTTACTGTTATTCCCACCTACACCCGTCTCAACGTCAGCCACAGGACCCTCGCCATGTGCACCTCTCATGCTGTCATGTGTGCCAGCGTTGTTCCCTCCCACATCCCCATGTCCCTCCCCTACAGCATCCCCTCCCGCATCCCCATGTCCCTCCCCTGTAGCGTCCCCTCCCACATCAACATGTCCCTCTCCTGCAGCGTCCCCTCCCACATCACCATCTCCCTCCCCTGTATCGACACCGCCAATGCCCGGCTGTGGAGTACGGGACAGCATCAGCTCACGCAGTTGCCTCTCGAGCTTGGCAATAGCCACTGCCTGACTCTCATTGCGAACCTCCAGCCTATGCATCCGCTCTGCCATCTCCGCCCTCCACTCCCTATCCTCCACCTCATCACCAATCACCTCAAGCTCAGGTGGTTTCCTAATCTCATTGCCAGGAGGGATCTCATGCCCAGCTGCCGTGAGCTCGCCGATCAGCCGTCCTTCTGCCAGGGCGCACACATCCTCCCGTATGACACGCCGGTATGCCAGTGGGCTCATGCTGAACCGCAACCCATGCTCAGCACCTTCGAAACATGCCTCCACTAGCGCTTGAATGTACTGGCATACGAAGATGCCGCAGTCATATTCATTCTGCTGCAGAGGCATTTGCCACGCCTGCAAAACACCAATGCCACATGCAGCGTAAATGAGAACAATAGAGTACACGATCATCATTTGACAAGGGGTGGAATGTAGAATCATTTGACAACGGGAGTTTGTAGCATGGTTGACGAGCTTAATTCTAGTCAACTCACCTCCATGACGTGTGGCTTGAAGCGCCCAAGCCTCGCCTTCATCTCTTCTATCGTGCGGTTGCCATGCTCCTTCTCGAAGGCCATGCCAAGCAAGCTGTCTCCCGGTCGAATTTATGATGCAAAAAAGGCGGATTAGCGTGTGGTTTAGTGAGACATAAGCTAGCAGAGTTAGGTTGGAGTGCTTGTGTGGGAATGGTCGTACGCGAACCCTAACAAAAGCTTACTTGGTCATGTTCATGAAAGCATTGCCCCCCACAGCATGCATCCCGAAAGAGTCGTACAGCAGCAACCACGCAGGCTCTGTGGTGCTGTCCTCGTCGAGCGGGAGAGCCACAACTCCAGGGTTGACGACAATCATCACACTGAAATGAAACCTGCATCGTTCGTTAATCCACAATATTTGTCACTGCTTAGGCATTACAACAGCAGAAGACATTAGAGTGTTGGAGAGACTAGCGAATCGTGATACTGCAACTTACCCGCCATAGATTGGCATGGCTAGATAGTCGTAGCTGAAGATCGACGGTCCCGTGACACCTTTGGCTAACTTGCCTTGAGAGCAGAAGTAGTCGTAACTCTGACTGTCCAACGCGAGCCACGTCTTGCCGTTGCTCAACTTGGGCCAGCGGATGTTCAGCACTCTGCGTTTAGACAGCCATTAAATAGGTCAAAAGCAAGAGGGAGTCGTTTGCGTTAGAATCAGAAGACACGGGTATGGCAACAAGACCGGCCATCGTGATAATGGCCCCACAACTCCAGCAACTGATACAGCATGTCCGCGGTATGACACTCACATGTTATGAAAATCTATCAAAGGCTGCGTGATCGGCTGTTTGTCGGTGATGTGCAGAGCGTCGGCCAACGAAATAATTGCCGTCATTCCGTGATGATCACGAATCGCATTGGTGGGAAATAATGGATGCTTTAACTTGGCCGCAGTAGCTCTAGTCTCCTCATGAGTATCTAGAAACGGGATTTTAACATCTGCCGTGATTTTTGCGATAAGGTCGTCCGGCGGAGAGTGTACCAACGGTGAGTCAAACGGGGGCTCCACGCCGTAATCGTGAGGGGCTACCTTATTCAATACCACCGGCTCAAGAGTCGTGGCGCAATGCTCTTTGGTAGACGAATCGTGTGCATGCGCCAACTTCAGCCTATCGCTTCGACGACGCCCGTCATCCTCGCCAGACTCTACGTCGGGTTGTGACGCATTTTCCCGTTTCCGCGAGAGTTTCCGCGCCGGTGTGTCATCACGGGTGTTTTTCGCGGCCTTCCTACCTCGAGCGGCGCGACCTGACATAGTAACGATATGCAACGCGCCGTCCGCAGCTGTGATATGTAATTACGAGGTGATGCTAGGTAGAGCTGTCCCGGACTAAGACCTAGGAGCTATAGTAGCGTTACTACAACGCGAACCCTAATTTTGTGTGCTGTGTGACTCAGAGATAGGAACACGATCGGCTTGAAATTGATCGGGTGAAACACGCCGTGGTTCAGGTTAGCTAAATGGATGCGGATCATTTCTGTAGCTCGCGTACGAATCGATGGTAACTCGATTTCGTGAGCGATATTAATTAGTACGAATGTGTTATTTTCAACTCGCGAAAACAACATGAGGCACGAAACTCATGGTTGCGCTGTTACGTGCGAGCCCAAATGTCAGACTATCGGACCCCGGCACAGAGTGAACACGCATCTCTTCAGAAGTCCATACGAGGGTTGGATTGCCAACCATTTCCGACAGTATCTTCGACCAATGAAATCCACCCAGTAATTGATCGGGCAATTACACGTGCAATTCGACCAGTGCAATGCGCGTTCCTGCATGACCGGTCTTATGCACGCCTTATATGGCCGGTCATAAAGCGCCATACGCTATTTAAAAAGGCGCGTCAGCGCGCCTTAAAAGGCCTGATAACGATACATAATTCTGTATGTACAATACTTGTAACTCAAATAAATTGCAATTGATTTAGCACAACGACAATGTTTTAGAAACATACAACATTAGTTTCCAAATGCGCGACATCCACGCAATGTGTGTGAAAATGACAAAACAATGAGTGGTTGAACTAGCAAGGAGATGGGTACACGTAGGAAACTCCCGGTCGAACGGCAGGTCGACGGGATGCTCTAGAGACCTCCCGGTCGAGCTGTAGGTCCTGGTCGACATCCCACCCGTCGCCCAGACCAGTCAGTTGCAGCTGTCGAGCTCCCTGGTCGACAGCAACACCACAGCGGTCCCCTACAGCTCGACGAAGCCTGTCGAGCAGCTCTCCACTGTTAACGGTCGGTTGCTACTCCCGTACATCCGACCAAGTCGCCGGCGTTGCCCAAGCGAGGGCGGGGCCAACACTCCATTCCTGTTAACATGGATATGTGTCAGAGCATTATAGCTTATGCTTTTGTGTAGGCTGTAGTGGGGTAGCCTATATGGGGTACAACCCAATTAGGGTTAGTACTTGTACCCAACTCTTTCATAGTCCATTCATTATCGTTCATTCTCACAATATGGCCAAAAATGGAAGTGTGGATACGTGAATGGTATCGTCATATGATATATTTTTACCTGAGGGTTGTTACATGGGGTATAACACTATGGGTTAGGTTTACGCACCCCAACCAACCTTAGTCGAACCACCATTCCGTTCTTGACAGTATTGTATCTAAAGGATTTAATATTACCTATGAGTGTGTTACATGGGCTGTCCCGGGTGGTAGTAAGTTAAGGGTTGTGGTGTATTGATGTGAGGGACACGAGATTAACGACTATCAGGTTCTTCTAACATCTTGCTACTTACACTCCACTCAAACTATGTTTCTTCCGTGTATACAATATGTCTATTCCGATGCAAAGATATGCAATTTCCTTATTGTCGTGAACCCTAATTTCGCGATACAAAATCATATGATGGAAAGTAGACCTCAAAACGCACTGTTTGTATTAACGGTTGTCAACATTGTTAATCTAATCTGCATCCGTCCTTGGCACGTAACGTCGGGCTCGCGTGGTAACATCGTACCCTAAATCCGGCCAGTGGTCTGGTAATATGCTCGTCCGTTAACTACCTGTCTTGTGCACGTGAGTATATGACCGGTCATATGCGCGTACACATATGACCGGTCATATGTGCGTCTGCATTTGCCCTGTCGTTTGCACGTGTGAATACAGCCGGTGGATTGCGCGTGTGCGTACTACTGGTCAAGGGCAGTAATGTTTATGGCCGGTCATATGGAGTTTCATATATCTTCAACTAATGGCAAATCGTTGCTCCTTTTCTCCTAGTAGCAAAGAGCATGCAACGTACCACATTCCCTAAAATTCTTATGCAGTAGTTAATATCCAGCAATCAAACTATCCCCGTAGCACTAGCTTGCTACGTGATACACACCTGACCCCCCATATTTCCCCTTACATTTCTTCCGGGTATGCTCCGTCGAGCCACAGTCACCGCACTTGTATCTCCGTTTAGGGGCTTCACGCCTTCGGTTTGATTGTGGCCGCCCTGCTCCTCTCTGCACAAAAATAGGAGGATCACAAACTCCCTCCTCAACTGGCTCGTTTTCAGCAATAACCGTGTCTACACACGAATACGGAATGAGAGACCCATAAGTCCTTTTCCAGTTGTCGGCCTTCCAATACCTGGAAATCAATGGTATAGGATCCATTCCCCTCTCCCGTAAGTGTGCAAATGCATGTGAGCATGGGAACCGATACTCTTGCCAGTTTTTGCATTCGCACAATCTCTCTCCGACATCATTGTTGAAGGATAGAGGACGTGGATCCAGCAGGGAGCCCTTGTTTCGAACCATGGCATTGCTTGGACCGTTGCGTGTGACCCTATAGCCACGGCTTCGGTTCTTTTTCAGCTCAAACCGCTTCTCACCCTCGACCGTCAATGTATGCTGCCAGTTTAAAGATCTCCGCTGTCCATCCGAGTAGATCTTTGCCATCCAATCCCACATGCCCGCCATTACGTACGTCACGGGCAGAATACGGATCTTCTTGATAGCGTTGTTTATGGACTCCACCATTTGGCTGCTGTAGATACCAAAACGACATGTGGGGGCATAACACCGTGCCCATTGCTTGATGAAGACTGTAATCTTCTTTTTCCTCTTGTACCTGGGGCCATCCTGTCCCGTGCGAACAATTATACCCGCACCTTCCTCCATCTGGTCCCCAGCCCCTTGCTGAGCATCCGCATTGCCCAACCCACCCAACCCCGTCTCTGGATCGCCGGTGACGTCCGCACTTCGTGCTGCTTCGTTGCGCCGACCCATGGGGGGGGGAACACGGTGCTGAAGTGTTGGATGACGTTGTGTTTGGCTCTCTTGCGTTGGCAAATGAGGGTCGGTTGTTGCCCTGTTGTCGAAGACACTGGCCCTTCCAACCCTTGCATCCCGTTTCCCTCTAAGAATCTCCTTCCGCCTTTGCCGCATCTTGGCCGCTTGTTGCGCAGCTGCGTTGGATAGCGTAGTGGTGGGATCTGAGCACTGGCCATTATCTGTACCGTCCTCATCCCCGGAATCCTCCCCGCAGCTGATCTGACTCCCGTCCTCCACCTCAAACTGGTCATTGAACACTTCTGGTGTGGCATCTGTTTCCGGTTGATTATTGTCCAAAGGTGCCGGCTCATCTCCTTGGTTATCGCCTGCGAACGAAGGGAGCACAGATGTTGGTGTGGTCTCTTGAGCCGATGAATCGACAATGTCGGCAGCCGGCGAAGGAGGCATGGAGGGAAAGGTGCGGTTAGTGGTATCATCTGCCGCCATTGTTTGCTGCTGCTCTCCCCTGCTTTGACGTCGTCTTTGCCGCCGCAACTCCATCCTCGCCTTTCTTGCCTGTTTTGCGGCACTATTCATGCTCCTTAACTCATCTCCTGACTCTGGCACGCTAGCTCGTCGGTTGGTTTTGCGTCGGCCACCGGTCTGTTGCGCACGCCCTTCTTCAACCCCGAAAAGATAGTTAGCCATTGCGGCGCACTGCTGCCGGCATCTCCTCACGAGTTTCCCAAACTTCGCCTTGGTGCGGCAGTTGGCGAGCTTCTTGAAGAGGTCCGAGGCGTTGGGCCCAAACTTTAGCACATTTTGCTCCAAATGCCAGCTGCAAAAGTAGTGGGGAAGCTCTAATGGGAAGACTTCTTTAACAGCAGGAATCAACCCCTTGTCACGGTCACTAATAAGGGAGGCATTCAGTGTGGTTGGCCAAGATGGAATATGCTTCAACAAGTTCTCACAAAACCACTTCCAACTGTCCTTATTCTCACTCTCGCATAGGCCGTACGTGAGTGGAACAAGCTGGTTATTGCCATCCTTAGCAGCTGCAACCAAGAGCGTAGCACGCTGTGCCCGAATGAGAAACGTGCCATCCATACCAATGACCGGTCGGCAGAACCTTAGAGCAGTTTTTGATGCCGATGGGGCGGCAAAAACACGGAAGAAAGCGTGATCCTTCGTCACAAGGTCGAGCGTTGATTCAGGGTCAATCGCCCTGAAGCGTTCCAACAGGCGAGGGATGTAACGAAACGATGTTTTCCAATCTCCAAACCGCTCCTTCAACATCTTTTCCTTGAGCCTGCGATGATTGGTGATAACGTGCAAGACAGTATAGGCATGTAGCACGAACATGAGAGACATTGTGTGGGTAATCATGAACATTTCTTTATGGTACACGGATGAGATGGAAGGTTGGGAGCCACAATAGAATGCTATAATACTTACCTCCAAGATTGATGATAATTGATGTCAGGACCGCCGGTCGACGCAATCTGATCCTTGTAAGTCCCGGGAGGGTGATGTGGAGCGGCGTGGACAAGGTTCCCATGATGACGTTGTAGATAAGCTACTTTATTTGTAGTGTGGTTCACGTAGCGGTCCCGATCAACGGGTGAGCAACAATGAGATGTTGGGGCGGACAGTTTATCAACACGCCAAAACCCACCCGCTCCGTCAGTTGAGTACTCATACCGCCACTTTCAAGCTGGTTTACGTCGCTCATGGTGACTCATGCAAATAGTGCGGGCTCTGTTTGGCCTACTCTTTGAAACCCTAAAACCGAAGTTGTGGGCTACCGAATAATCTTCCAACGCCTCGTACAGAAATTTCTTCGAGGAGTACAGTTGACCTTCACACAACGGGGCTCGATCGTTTATCACTAATGGTGGCGAGTGATTATCTTCATCCGTCATATTTCGGAGCAATGCACGGTACATATCTGGGCTCTCCAGTGCCAACAAAACAAAACTCCGTATCTTCGTCGCCTGAGTCGTACTCTGTGTTAGTAGTATTAGATGACGAACCCATTGCGGGTAGTAGAAACGTTCCAACTGAATTACCTCCTAGAAGAGATACAGGAACAAAGTAGGATGTCAACCCTAAAACGACGAGAGAATAGGGTGTGTGAGGTGTGTTGCATCACTTTTTAAAAAAAATGCGCGGGATATTGACTTAGCGTTTGAATTTGAATCTAATTGGCCAGATGTTTTGTTTCGGCGTGTGTACCTTTTGTAGGATTCGTCAGTTTAAACAAATATTCCATTTCCAGTAGCGCGATCTAATATGGGCGTGACCCTATATGAGCGCGCCTGATTGGACGCGCAAGGTCAGAAAAGCCCCGCGCATAAAGTTGACCAATCAAACGCGCTCTGTAATTGGTCGCGCGTGTGGACAGTCGTGCAACTGAGTATATGATCGGGGATTCATATCTCTATGCGCGGATTGGTCAAGAATTGGACCGAAAATGAGCGCGAATGTTCACCCAAGATGATCGTGTTGATTATTGTCGTGTATTCGAACGGTGACGTGGCCGCCCTCGCGCACGTCACCCAGCCGAAAATTTCAGGTGGAAAACCACACGCCACGTTTTTGCGGGAAGAGACACGAACGACGTAAGAAAAGCAGGGCTAAAAACCGGTTTTGGGTAATGTGCCGGATAAAAAAAAGCCAGAGGAAACCTCTGGCAAGACGAGGAAACCTCTGGCAAGACCACTCGAGCAATTATCATCGAATTGTCCGACCACGGTAGCAATTTGAGGCCACGTGTGCAACGGCAAATCACCGTTTCCGGGTCTGGAGAAATTCTCTCCAATCTTCCTTCCTAGGTTCGAAACCTCTGGACCTAATGCAACCGAGTCAAAACAATGTCACCGCGACTCCACGCGTGTATCGCGCAGAAAATTGTTGTCGCTGTTCATTCTGGAGAGAATTCCGGCGAAAAGCATCTACCGTATCAAGTTCGCTGAAACCCTAGCGATAGTTTCGTGAGATTGCTCAAAGCATGTCTAGACATTGCCGCCCCTTGCGCTAGAAATTCCCATGGTAATTATCATTCTTAGTTTCGCAGACATGGTTTGCTGAATCCTTCTCGAATCTAGAATGATTGTTTTTCCGCGTGCGGCCCTGGTGGGAACCCGTTTCCACCAGGAGGGGGCCCTGGTGGGAACCAACCCACCAGGGCCCGGATGGACTGCTGAATCCTTCTCGAATCTAGAATGATTGTTTTTCCGATATCTTTTGTGGGACGTAGTAAAGGGAGCAGTTGTCGCACTTACAGCAGCAGCGGCGGCAGCAGCATCAGGAATAAAGGCGGCAGCGACTACGGCTGCGGCAGAAACGGCGGCGACGGCGATGGAATGATGAGTTCCCGAGTGCCGTCGTTTAAGCACACCGTGCGTCCGTCAGATGCTCTCAAACCCCGAAGGTGCTCAGCGCCTCTTAAGTCGTCCCAGTCTTCGTTCACCTACCTGAGTCCCTCCGAGGCGGAATGGCGGCTGATGCTGACGGAAATCGGCGTGCAGCCACGTAAGATGTCCCGCATTCTGACTCAGTACCACGCGATGCCTGCTGACGTGGCAATGGAAAGGCTGGTTTTTCTCCAGAGTTTGGGGGTAGACACTGGAAAAGCCCTTTCCTCCTTTCCCAAACTTTTGTTTTACCCGCCTTCAACTGCCCGAGCCATGGCGGATTACCTCACCTCTGTGGCATCAAACCTGGCTTGACTGGGAAAGTTTTGTCTGCCTGTCCACAGCTCCTCGGGCTGAGTATTGAAGAGAATATCTGCCCAACAATTTCTCACCTGGTGGAAGCATGGGGGCTCGACCAATCACGCGACACCCCTGTGCTGATCTCACGCCACCCACACTGCCTAACCTACTCCATCCCAGAGAACCTCCAACCGACCCTAACCTTCTGGCTTGGTTCGGGAATCGCCAAGCCTGCAAAACTCATCCGAGCCAACCCATCGATCCTTGGACTTTCCACTACCAAGCGAATTCTGCCCACAATTGCTGCATTTGACAGTTATGGCATCCCACCCCACTTCGCTATTGACATGGTTCAGAAATTCCCTCATCTCTTCAATTACAGCTGGAATAATAACTTAATGCCAGAGCTACAGTACCTGGATGAAGTAGGGAGGGGTATCGACGAGGCGGTTCAGCACCCACAGTATTTCGGGTACAGTTTGACTCGGCGAATTCGGCCAAGGCTCGGTGGAGTGGCTCGGGCTGGTCTGCATGTGAGCCTGAGCTTTGTGCTGCGACTGAAGGATGAGGATTTTGAGCGGCTGTATGGTGACGTGTGTAGTGACGAAGTAAGGGGAGGAGATGGCGCACAGGAGCAAGGGTCATGCATTTGATAAGCAAAGCAACCAATTCTGAAGGAGTGAAGAAATGGACCACGTATACTGCAAATTTACGAAGTGAGTTGGCTGGTAATGTCCTCTTGTCAGCATGATATTCCTTCTTTTGTGCACATTCTCGTTTTCTCTCATGCCTTTCCCCTTCCCCACGTCCCCCGCCCCCTCCTGTCCCCACTTCCCCTCTCCCTCCCTCACCCACCATCCCTGCTCCCTGTTACCATAATTACTGCCCCCACCTTCCACTTGTTTTGTCATAATCTTTGTAGCTGTGTGAGTTTCACATTTTTTTCACTTCGTCTCCCTCACCATGCCCTCTCAGGTCGTGGCTCTCTACAAATTGTTGAACTTTGCTGCAATTTTTAGAACCCGGATGTGCAACCAATTTCTTATTGACTTGAGTTGCCTTTTGCAAATGGCCGCTATGAGTCCTGTGAAGGTGTGTATGATGGCACTTGCATTGTACAAGAATGTAGTCAGGGCAACCTACTGATACCGTACCGTATTCTCCCGGACATAACACCCTAGGGTGTTACTTTACAGGGAAAAAATGGGGGGAAGGGGGGGGGGGGGGGGGTGGGGGGGGCTTGGGGGGGGGGCTTCTATGAAAAGGCTACATAATACGGTACCCGGATCTAATTATATAGCACATTTTTTTTCAAGCACATTTTCGAATGAATTTATCAATGGATACAAAAACAGGGGTCTGGCTCCAATGGTAGACTATTGTTTAGAGCCGCAAGAGCGAGTCATGCGAATTTTTTTCATATACCGTATTATCCCGGATAGTGGCGTGTCAGAATGTTATCTTATGCTCTAGCCTGTAGTGGGGTGCTCTATAGCGAGTATAACACTTCTAGGGTTTCCTATTTGTATCCACATTCTTGCTAGTGCAGTCCTCTTCTTTCTTCTGAATTATCACATGCTATCAGAGCAGGTCGATCCCCTTGGATCGATCCTGTGGGTGGACTTACCACCTCGTTGCTTCGGCTGCAACTCCTACTGCTACTGCTATCACTACTCTCTGTGCCGCACGCCCCGTGGCGTGCGGCAGTTTTTCATCCCGCCGGGCGCCCCGAGGCGCACGGCGGTTTTCTGCCCGCTGTGCGCCCCGAGGCGCGCGGCGGGTTACTGCCCCGTCACGCCGCGCGCCGCTCCCGGGAGGCGCTGCGACGGGCGACGGGGACCTCCGCCCCCCGTCGCCCGTCGTGGCCTGCGCGCGGCCCGTACAGCCTGCGCGCGGCACGTACGGGCCGCGCCAGACCCGTCCGCGGCCCGTACGGGCCGCGCCAGGCCTACGCGCGACCCGTACGGGCGGCGCCAGGCCCGCGCGCGGCTCGGGCCGCCTGCGCGCGGCTCGGGCGACCCTACCTGCGGCCCTGGCCCCGGCCCCGCCGCTCTACCTGCGGCCCCGTCGTCCCATCGCCCTACCTACAGCCCGGCTCCGTCGCCCTACCTACGGCACCGCCCCCCCCCCCCCCCCCCCCCCCCCCCCCTCTTCCCGTCGCCCGTCGCGGCTCCTTCGGGGGCCGCGCGACCTGGGGGATGGCGGGTGTGTAGTCTCCCCTGCTCCTCCTCCTCCTCTGTCTCCCACTGCTGCAGCTGCCGCTGAGGGGGGTGGGTGTGTGGGATTCGACGGAGTGGTGCTAGGGGGTGGGGTGAGAGTGGAGCTAGGGGTGTAGCAGCGGGTGTGTGTCAGGAGGAGTGGGATCGTTTGGGGAAGCTGAATGGAGGTTGCCGTCGTGTCGCCAGCAGCACCTGTATTCCGGGGACTTCGTCCGGTAGCCCAGTCGTAGCCAGCTGTGCCAGCCGCCCGTGGGTCCGTTGCTCGTCTGCCGCTACTTTAGCCGCGGGGCCAGTTACTCCAGTATTCCGGAGCGTTGTTCCGGTAGCCCTGTGCCAGTGTGCCTCCTGTTGCCCGTGTGTCTGCAGCTTCATCCGTCGCCTCCTATCTCCTCTCCTCTCACTCTCTCTCCTCCTCCTCACCTGCCCGTTGTAACTACCACTAGCTTTGCTCATAATTGTTAACTTTAAACTATTGCTTCTTGAACTTGTGCTCAGAATGTGTGGTGACATTGTGATCTGAGAAGAAGTGAACGAGAATGAATGAACTATGAATGAAGTGAGTACAAATATGAAACCCTAATTGGGTTGTACCCTCTATGGGATACCCCAATATAGCCTACACAAATAAGTAAGCTATAATGTTCTGACACACCCCCATAGGCAAAGTGGGGGAGAACAAGGGGTCACAAGAACAGTCAAGCAAAGCAAAGCAAAGCTCAGGGTGGATCACAAAGTCACTACACATTCCGAGCACAAGTTCAAAGGCCAAAAGGCCAGTTCACATGCAAGATCACATATAGAGATATACAAGAGTCAAGCAAGCAAGAGCAAGAGTATATATAGGTGAAGGTACAAGCAAGGTCAAGAAGTGAGCAAGTGAGGCAAGACAGGCACAAGACCCAACTGCGTGCAGCAACGCTGATGAGCACAAGGCGCAAGTGCCTTGGTGAAGACATCAGCAGTGTTGGCCTCAGAGGCCACGTACGCAAGTCGCAACTGTCCACGCTGCTGCAGCTCACGAGCAAGAAAGTAGCGGAGAGCAATGTGCTTTGTCCTGTGCTCCAGTCGCTGCTCTCGACACATGGCCAGCATGGCCTTGTTGTCTACGTACAGGACAGGAGGAGAACGCGGCGGCTCTCCAAGGTCGGTCAGCAGATAGGTGAGCCAGCGAAGCTCCTGGGCAGCCATAGCCCCGGCGTAGATCTCAGCCTCACAACTGGAGCTGAGAACAGAAGACGAGCGGGTAGCCCGCCACGAAACAGAGCAGGAACCAAGGCTGAAGGTGTAACCATGTGACGACCGCTGTGTAGCCTGGTCGTCAGCCCAAGAAGCGTCCGCGTGCCCAGTGAGGACCACTGGACTGCGCCCTCCAAGCACTAGCCCCATGCCCGACGTACTGCACAAGTAGCGCAACACCCTCTTCGCTGCAGCCAAGTGCTCTGGTTGGTGTCTCCAAGGAGCAACATAGCGTGCGAGAATGCTAAGAGGGTATGCAAGGTCAGGTCGTGTGCAGGTCATCATGTACATGAGGCAGCCAACAAGCTCTGCATACGGGCCACTCGACTCTACGGACTCATCCGAAGGCAGAGCTGAGAGCGAGTGGCGTGTAGGCAGAGGAGTGGCCTGAGGCGAGGAGTACGTGAAGCCGAAGCGCTGAAGGACCTGCTGCACCATGTGTGACTGAGTCAGGGTAATGGTGCGGCGTGCTCTGTCCCGGGTGATCTGCAAGCCAAGGTAGCTGCGCAGTTCACCCAGGTCTGTGCACGTGTGTCTCTTCAGCAGCTCGGACTTCACGTAGGCGAGTCCAGCAGTGTCAGCTGTGGCAAAGACCAAGTCGTCGACGTACACGAGGATGTAGAACGGCGGCAGAGAGGTGTCGGTGCGCAGAAACAGCGACGGGTCGGCAGTAGAAGGAGCAAACCCAAGTGCCGCCATCGTAGTCCTCAGTGTGTCGTGCCACTCACGCGGCGCCTAGCGGAGACCGTAGACTGGACGCCGGAGACTCCACTGGGTACCACGAGGGAAAGACCCAGTGAAGCCAGGTGGGCGACGCAGCCAGATCTCCTCGTGCAGGCTGCCCTGCAAGAAAGCAGTGCTGAAGTCGAGAGAGTGCAGCTCGTAGTCACGGTGAGCAGCAACGTGCAGCAGTATCCGAAGAGTGGTCATCTTCGGGGTGGGGGAGAAGGTCTGAAAGTAGTCAAAACCCTGCCGCTGACTGAAGCCACGAGCCACGTAACGCGCCTTGAAGACAGGCGGAGAACCCGGCGGCCGCTTCACCCTGAAGATCCACATGCCACTGACTATGTTCGCCCCAGGAGGGGGAACAGCGTCAACGTAGGTGCCTGTGGACTTCCAGGAAGCCATCTCTGCATCCATAGCTGCCTGCCACTGAGAGGAGTAGGGACCCTCTATCGCCTCCGCGTAAGAGCGCGGAGTCGGGATGTCTAGTGCATCCGGGTCTCCCTCAGGGGCTAGCAGTACAGACGCGAGATGAGGTGAAGCGGCGACCAGACACTGGAACTCCTCCTGCCTGTCCTCAAGTACGTCCGTGCCAAGGGCACACTCACCCCCGACGGACGGAGGACAGACAAACTCAGACACAACGATAAGACTAGCAGCGTAGTCTAGAAGACAGCGCGCAGCAAAGTCGACGAGCTCAGTGACAAGGGCAGACGCAGCAGAAGACTCGAAAGAAGGGTCAGTGACAGCAGTAGCAAGGAGACGCGTGACAGTAGGACTGGCAGCACGAAGAGAGTCCGACTCCGGGTCGGCAAGAGCAGGAAGAGAGGAAGCAGGAGAAGAAGGCAAAGGGGCACGCAGAGGAGTAGTAGACGGACGCAGAGACATCCGGTGCGTGCTAGGGACAGGAGGAGGACGCTGACGCGAACCGCGACCACTAGTGCGCGCAGTACGAACAGGCGACGCAGGACGAGACGCAGGCTCACGACGCTCAGTAAGACCTCCAGTCGGACCAGCATAGGGAGAAGGAGCAAGCAAAGGGGAGGCAGGCTGTAGCTGTGACTGGACAGGCTGTGGACCCTCTAAGGGAGAAGGAGGAGGACCAGGGGAAGGTGTAAGACCAAGAATCTGCTGCAGGAGCGGAACGAAGTACGGTCGGGGCCGCGAGGCGACTCCAGAAACAGCAGGGACAGCACCAGTACCCCCAGCAGGAGTATCCGCTCCAGCAGCACCTCCAGTACCCCCAGTACGAGCACCTCCGGGACGTGCGGCAGCAGTACCCTCTGCAGCCGAAGAACCTCCAGCACCAGCAGCACGCCTCCAGCGCCGGGCAAACCACTCACGCAGCTCCTGTGGGGAGAGTGGCTCTCGGCGAGACGAAGCACCTCCAGGCGGAGAACCTCGAGGCGAAGAACCTCCAGGCAGAGCACCCCCAGGCACAGCACCCCCAGGCTCAGCACCCCCAGGCCCAGCACCCCCAGGCTCAGCGCCCCCAGACTCAGTACCCCCAGGCTCAGCACCCCCAGGCTCAGTACCCCCAGGCTCAGCACCCTCAGACTCCGCACCCCCAGTCTCAGCACCCCCAGGCGTAGCACCTCCAGTCCCAGCACCCCCAGGCTCAGCTCCCGCAGCAGCACCAGAGTCACCAGTGACCTCGACAGGCTCAACCGCGTCTACCTGGGACACACCTGAAGGGGCAGGACCCTGAGGGGGGAGGGGGTCGACCGGGGGGGGACCTGGTACCAAGAAGAGCGGGGGCGGGGGGAGGGACGGAGTGCGGTAGGGGAAAAGGCGGTAGTAGGGTACCGACTCGTCGAACGTGACATCCTCGGAGGACAGAACACGTCGAGAGGTGGGGTGGTAGAACTGCCACCCAGGGGCGTCGGGGGGGAACCCCAGGAAGACGCAGGGAGCAGCGCGAGGGGACAGCTTGTCCGCAGACAAGTCGCGGACAAACGCCCGAGATCCCCAGACCCGGAACGCCGACGCATCGCCAACCTTCCCCGTCCACAGCAGGGCTGGGGAGGTCTCCGGCCTAGAGACCCTGGGGTGGAGGTTGATCTGATGCGCCGCGTACCTAACCGCAAACGGCCACAGAAAATGGGGGGCAGCCGCATGCATCATAGACGTACGAGCGACGTCCATGACCATGCCAATGCGGCGCTCTGCAATCCCATTTTGCTGCGGTGAGTCCGGAAGCGTGAAGGTCTGGCGGATGCCTCGCGCACGACAGTAGGCACGCAGAAGGCCAGAGGAGAACTCTCCGCCTCTGTCCAAGTGCAGACGCAACACATGAAAGTCCGAGCCAAAGCTCTGCCTGAGCTGGAGACGAGCTGCGCGGATCCAGTCGATCAGCACCTCAGTGACATCACCCTTGCTGCGCAAGGGGAAGACTGTGGTGTAACGCGAGTAGTCGTCAACCACCAACAGGAAGTAGCGCTCGTGACCGAGTCCACGGACGCGGGCAGGGCCCCACACGTCCATGTGAAGCGTCTGCAACGGAGCCTCTGTCGGAGGAAACTGGGAGGAGTGAGGGGCAGCACGCTGGCGCCCCTCGACACAGGGGACACAGGCAGGGCCAGGGCCCTGAGGAAGGGGAGGGAGGGACCGGGGGAGACCAGACACAAGAAGACTGGAGGCCATGCCTCTGAGCGGAAGCAGAGAGGGGTGGCCAAGGCGGTGGTGCCAGAGGAGGGTCTCGTGAGACAGACGGCGACACGAACAGGGGGCAGACTCAGGACCAGACCTGGACGCTGCAGCAAACACCTGACCAGACGAAGAGACCCTACCAGACTCAGCACCTGGAGGAGAAGCAGTGGTCAGTGTGTACAGGCTCGACCCTGGCTGACGTGTAAACGTAGCCAGGTGGCAACCTGTGCTAGCCTCTGTGCAGTGTGTCACCCGCTGACGAGCAGGAGTGAACTGGTGGACACCCGCATCCTGTAGGTCAGCACCACTCACCAGGTTCGTAGAGAACGAGGGGAGGTAGAGACCAGACAGGGTGCGAGAGGGAGCCGCCGGACACGGGAGGACTGTGGAGAAACGAGACAGGACAGGACCCCCAGAGGGGTCAGCCAGGGACACCGCAACCGGCCGACTAAGCGGCGTGAGAGTGGTGCGGTCCCGAAAGAAGGAGCGAGACGCCCCCGAGTCAAGGGTGAAGGTGTGAGAGGCCGAAGCCGACACAGTACCTGAGAGTGCAGACTCACCAGTACCTGAGAGCACAGACGCACTGGCGCCTAGAGCAGCAGCCTCACCGGCACCTGACGCAGCATTACCAATGCCCGGGTCGGGCGGGAAACACCGGTAACAGTCACCCTCATAACTAACAGTCACAGCATACATGGCAGCAAGGATAGCATCAAAGTCAAGATCAAAGATAGCTACACCAGCCCTAGACAGCTCTCCCCAGCGGGGGATCTCAGAGGCCTCCGGAAACTGTTGGCGCCAAGCGTCGGTCAGGCGGGCAAAGCAGCGGCGGGCGGTGTGGGTGCCCCCACACTGCTCACCCGCGCGGTCGCCGGTGCGAAGGACGTAGGTGCAGGGACCGAACGCCCCACCACGCTGACGCTGCAAGTACCACTCACGGAGCTGCTGAGGGGCGGGGACGTCGCGAGAGCGCTGCTGTTGCTGCTGGCGCTGACCACCCCCAGTGCTGCTCCGCTGGGACGAGCCAGTCCGACCACCTCCACCACCGCTACCCCCGCCTCCGCCGCCACCGCCGCCACCGCCACCCTCGCCCCCGCCGCTCCCACCGCCACCTCTGTGAGAATAAGCGAACAGGAATGAATGAACTAGCAGTGAAATGAGTACAAGTAGGAAACCCTAGAATTGTGTACCCCCTATAGGCTAACCCACTGTAGCCTACACAAGCATAACATATATAATGTTTGACACACCCCCATAGGCAAAGTGGGGGAGAACAAGGGGTCACAAGACCAGTCAAGCAAAGCAAAGCAAGCTCAGGGTGGATCACAAAGTCACCACACAGTCCGAGCACAAGAGCAGGGCCAGAGGCCAGTTCACATGCAGGAGTACAGACATATATATAAAACTAGACAAGCAAGAGCAGGTATATATATATGTCACTGTACAAGTTAAGTCAAGAGGAGAGCAAGTGAGGCAAGACAGGCACAAGACCCAGCTGGGTGCAAAAGCGCTGATGGTCACAAGGCGCGAGTGCCTTGGTGAACACATCAGCAGTGTTGGCCTCAGAGGCCACGTACGCAAGTCGCAACTGACCACGCTGCTGCAGCTCACGAGCAAGGAAGTAGCGGAGAGCAATGTGCTTCGTTCTGTGCTCCAAGCGCTGCTCTCGACACAAGGCCAGCATGGCCTTGTTGTCTACGTACAGCACTGGAGGAGAACGAGGCGGCTCTCCAAGGTCAGTCAGCAGGTAGGTGAGCCAGCGAAGCTCCTGTGCAGCCATGGCCCCGGCGTAGATCTCAGCCTCACAACTGGAGCCGAGAACCGAAGACGAGCGAGTAGACCGCCACGAGACAGAGCCGGAACCAAGGCTGAAGGTGTAACCCTGTGACGACCGCTACGTAGCCTGGTCGTCAGCCCAGGAAGCGTCCGCGTGGCCGGTAAGGACCAATGGACTCCGCCCTCCAAGCACTAGCCCCATGCCCGACGTACTGCACAGGTAGCGCAATACCCTCTTCGCTGCAGCCATGTGCTCTGGTCTGTGTCTCCCAGGAGCAACATAGCGTGCAAGAATGCTCAGAGGGTATGCAAGGTCAGGTCGTGTGCAGGTTATCAGGCACATGAGGCAGCCAACAAGCTCTGCATACGGACCACTCGACTCTACGGACTCATCCGAAGGCAGAGCTGAGAGTGAGTGGCGAGTAGGCAGAGGAGTGGCCTGAGGCGAGGAGTACGTGAAGCCGAAGCGCTGAAGGACCTGCTGCACCATGTGTGACTGAGTCAAGGTAATGGTGCGGCGTGCTCTGTCCCGAGTGATCTGCAAGCCAAGGTAGCTGCGTAGTTCAACCAGGTCTGTGCACGTGTGTCTCTTCAGCAGCTCGGACTTCACGTAGGCGAGTCCAGCAGTGTCCGCTGTGGCAAAGACCAAGTCGTCGACGTACACGAGGATGTAGAACGGCGGCAGGGAAGTGTCGGTGCGAAGAAACAGCGACGGGTCAGCAGTAGAAGGAGCAAACCCAAGAGCCGCAAGCGTAGTCCTCAGTGTGTCGTGCCACTCACGCGGTGCCTGGCGGAGACCGTAGACTGGCCGTCGGAGGCTCCACTGGGTGCCAGGAGGGAAAGTCCCAGTGAAGCCAGGTGGACGGCGAAGCCAGATCTCCTCGTGCAGGCTACCCTGCCAGAACGCAGTGCTGAAGTCGAGAGAGTGAAGCTCGTAGTCGCGCTGAGCGGCTATGTGCAGCAGCACCCGAAGAGTAGTCATCTTCGGGGTGGGAGAGAAGGTCTGAAAGTAGTCAACTCCCTGCCGCTGACTGAAGCCACGAGCAACGTACCGTGCCTTGAAGACAGGTGGAGAGCCCGGCGGCCGCTTCACCCTGAAGATCGACATGCCACTGACGATGTTCGCCCCAGGAGGGGGAACCGCGTCAACGTAGGTGCCTGTGGACTTCCAGGAAGCCATCTCTGCATCCATAGCTGCATGCCACTGAGAGGAGTAGGGACCCTCTACGGCCTCCGCGTAAGAACGCGGAGTCGGGATGTCTAGTGCATCCGGGTCTCCCTCAGGGGCAAGCAGTACAGACGCGAGATGAGGTGAAGCAGCCGCTAGACACTGTAACTCCTCCTGCCTGTCCTCTAGGACGTCCGTGCCAAGAGCACACTCACCCCCGACGGACGGAGGACAGACAGACACAGACTCAGCAACAAGACTAGCAGCGTAGTTGAGACGACAGCGAGCAGCAAAGTCGACGAGCTCAGCGACTAAAGCAGACGCAGCAGTGGACTCAAAAGAGGGGTCAGTGACGAAGCAGTAGCAAGCACACGCGTGACAGTAGGACTGGCAGCACGAAGAGAGTCCGACTCAGGGTCGGCAAGCGCAGGAAGAGAGGACTCAGGAGGAGAAGGCAAAGGGGCACGCAGAGGAGCAGTGGACGGACGCAAAGACATCCGGTGCGTGCCAGGGACAGGAGGAGGACGCTGACGCGAACTGCGACCACTAGCGCGAGCAGCACGAACAGGCGACGCGGGACGAGACGCAGGCTCACGACGCTCAGCAAGACCTCCAGTAGGACCAGTGTAAGGAGAGGGAGCAGGTAGTGGAGAGGAAGGCTCCAGCAGGGACTGCGACTGGACAGGCGGTGGACCCTCTACTGGAGGAGAAAGACCAAGAACCTGCTGCAGGAGCGGAACGAAGTACGGCCGAGGCCGCGCGGCAGCTCCAGACTCAGCAGGGACAGCACCAGCACCCTCAGCGACAGCACCAGCGCCACCCACACCTCCAGCGGCAGGACCAACAGTAGTAGGCTCAGCACCAACGCCCTCAGCAGCTCCAGCTCCAGGAGGACCCGCAGGTCCAGCAGCTCCTGGACCGGCAGCACCCGCACCCTCGACGGTCGAAGAAGCTCCAGCTCCAGCTCCAGCAGCACCTCCAGACTTAGCAGCACGCCTCCAGCGGCGAGCGAACCACTCGCGCAGCTCCTGTGGAGAGAGGGGCTCCCGGCGAGACGCAGTAGCAGGAGAAACCCCAGGCTCAGCAGCTCCAGACGCAGCACCCCCAGGCTCAGCAGCTCCCAGCTCAGCACCCCCAGGCTCAGCAGCTCCCGACCCAGCACCCCCAGACCCAGCACCTCCAGGCACAGCACCCCCCGGCTCAGCACCCCCAGGCTCCGCACCCTCCGCAGTAGCACCCCCAGGCTCAGCACCCCCAGCAGTAGCACCCCCAGGCTCAGCACCCCCGCGCACAGCACCCCCAGAGTCAGCACCCCCAGGCTCAGCACCCGCAGCAGCACCAGAGTCACCAGTAACCTCGACCGGGTCAACGGCGTCTACCTGGGACACACCTGAGGGGGCAAGAACCTGAGGGGGGAGGGGGTCTACCGGGGGGGGAACCGGCACAAGGAAGTCCGGGGGAGGGGGGAGGGAAGGAGTGCGGTAGGGGAAGAGACGGTAGAAGGGGACTGACTCGTCGAACGTGACGTCCTGGGAGGACAGAACACGACGAGAGGAGGGGTGGTAAAACTGCCACCCTGGGGCGTCAGTGGGGAAGCCAAGGAAGACACAGGGAGCAGCACGAGGGGACAGCTTGTCCGCAGACAAGTCGCGGACAAACGCCCGAGATCCCCAGACATGGAACACAGACGCATCGCCGACCTTCCCTGTCCACAGCAAGGCTGGGGACATCGCAGGCCGAGAGACCCGGGGGTGAAGGTTGAGCTGATGCGCCGCGTACCTCACCGCAAACGGCCACAGAAAATGGGGGGCAGCCGCATGCATCATGGACGTACGAGCGACATCCATGACCATGCCAATGCGGCGCTCAGCAATCCCATTTTGCTGTGGTGAGTCCGGAAGCGTGAAGGTCTGGCGGATCCCCCGTGCACGACAGTAGTCTCGCAGAAGGCGAGAAGAGAACTCTCCGCCTCTGTCCGAGTGCAGACGCAGAACAGGAAAGTCCGAGCCGAAGCTCTTCCTGAGCTGGAGACGAGCCTCGCGGATCCAGTCAATCAGCACCTCAGTGACCGCACCCTTGCTGCGCAAGGGGAGGACTGTGGTGTAACGCGAGTAGTCGTCAACCACCAACAGGAAGTAGCGCTCGTGACCCTGCCCACGGACGGGGGCTGGGCCCCACACATCCATGTGAAGCGTCTGCAGGGGAGCCTCTGTCGGGGGGAAGTGGGAGGAGTGAGGAGTAGCCCGGAGGCGACCCTCGACACAGGGGACACAGGAAGGTCCTGGCCCGGAGGGGAGAGGAGGGAGAGACTGGGGAAGACCAGAGACAAGGACACGGGAAGCCATGCTCCGAAGACGGGGCAAGGAGGGGTGGCCAAGACGGTGGTGCCACAGGAGAGTCTCGTGAGACAGGAGGCGACAAGAACAGGGGGCAGACTCAGGACCTGACTGGGACGCAGCAGCAAGCACCTGACCTGACGCAACTACCTGACCGGACGCAGGGACAGGAGGAGACGAAGTGGTCAGGGTGTAGAGACTCGACCCCGGCCGACGCGAGAAGGTGGCCAGGTGTCGGCCTGTGCGTGCGTCCGTGCAGTGGGTCACCCGCTGACTCGCAGGAGTGAACTGGTGAACCCCCGCATCCTGCAGGGCTGCACCACTCACCAAGTTCGTAGAGAACGAGGGAAGGTACAGACCAGACAGGGTGCCCGAAGGGGCAGCTGGACACGGGAGGACAGTGGAGAAGTGAGACAGGACAGGACCCCCAGAGGGGTCAGCAAGGGAGACTGCAACCGGCCGGCCGAGCGGCGTAAGGGTAGTGCGGTCTCGAAAAAAGGAGCGAGAAGCCCCGGAGTCAAGTGTGAAAGTGAGGGAGGACGAGGACGACGCAGTACCTGAGAGCGCAGTCTCACCAGTACCTGAGAGCGCAGACGCACTGGCACCTAGAGCAGCAGCCTCACAAGCACCTAGCGCAGCAGTACCAATGCCCGGGTCGGGCTGAAAACACCGGTAACCCTCATTCTCCTCACTATAAGTCACAGCATACATAGCAGCAAGGATAGCATCAAAATCAAGCTCAAAGATCGCTACACCAGCCCTAAGAAGCTCATCCCAGCGAGGGATCTCACTAGCCCCAGGGAACTGCTGACGCCAAGCGTCCGTCAGGCGGCCAAAGCAGCGCTGGGTGGCGTGGGCACCCCCACACTGCTCACCCGCGCGGTCACCGGAACGAAGAACGTAGGTGCAGGGACCAGTACCCCCACCCCTCTGACGCCCAGCGTACCACTCACGAAGCTGCTGAGGCGGAGGGATGTCCCGCGAGCGCTGCTGCTGCTGCCGCTGCGAGCGCTGGCCACCACCACCGCCGCTACGCTGCTGGGTACCACCCCGACCAGCTCCACCTCCTCCACCACCACCGCCTCCTCCGCTGCCGCCTCCACCGCCTCCACCTCCGCCGCCTCCACCTCCGCCGCTGCCTCCACCACCACCGCTGCCACCACCACCACCGTCTCCGCCGCTGCTGCCACCACCACCACCACCCCCGCCACTAGTCCCGCCGCCACCCCCACTCCCTCCGCCGCCACCGCCGCCACCGCCACCGCCCCCTCCAGCTCCACCCGCGCCCTTGCCCCCCTTGCCCTTGCTTGAGCGACGTCTCCCACTAGGGGCAGACGCCGCGCCGACCGACTCAAGACCAAGCAGGTCGGCAGCAGCAGCAGAGGCAACAGAGGGCAGCAAGGGGGAAGGAGAGCACCCCTCAAAGATGGGGGTGCGAGGGTCACCACGAGAAGCACCTACAGCGACTATGCTCTTCTCCGCTGCGAGGAGGGCCTTCTCGAGGAGGTCGACGGTGAGGGTGGTGGGACAGACTGCGAGAAAGTGGTCCCTGACGACGCGAAGGGAGTCAGGGAGGCGCGCGACTACGTAGTAGAGAGCGATGTACATGGGGGGTGGGTTCTTAGCGCAGAACTCAGCAGGAAGGGCGGCGCGGTAGCGAGTGTCACTAGTGCGGAGGTGCGTAATGAGGTCAGCGACAGTGGGAAAGGCAGAGAGGTCAGGAAAGAGGTAGGGAAGCATGAGACGGCTCAGTGCAGCAGTGGCAGGGGAGGAGTAGCGCGCAACTACAGCGTCGTACAAGGTCTGAGCACTCTTGTACTGACTAAAGTACGCACGCTCAGAGGTAGGGAGGTGGCGACGCACAGCAAGACGTGCAGCAGCATCGCGGGTGGCCCACTGAGAGCGGACAGTGGAATCAGCATCAGCAGCAGGAGCAGGAGAGGCGCCAGAGGTGAGGTCAAAGAGAGAAAGGCCGTCAGCCCTGTCGCACTGTAAGAACAGCTGCAGGTCGTCTAACCAGACCTCAAAATCAATGGCGCGACCCTCAGCGTCAAAAGCTAGGACACTAGGGGTAGCCATGGCGACGACAGCGACACAGTGCAAGCAGTAGGGAAAGAGCTCGCAGTGACAGTGGGACTGTGCTCACCAGGCAGGGCAGGTCGTGCAGCTCTGCAGAAAGGCAGCTCGGCGACCGGGCGGCTTGGGTGCACAGCGGCTCGGCTCCCGGGCGGCTCGGCGGCAGGGCGGCTCGGGTGCAGGGCGGCTCGGCTCCCGGGCGGCTCGGCGGCAGGGCGGCTCGGGTGCAGGGCGGCTCGGGTCCCGGGCGGCTCGGCGACTGGGCGGCTCGGGCGTTGGGCGGCTCGGCTCCCGGGCGGTTCGGCTGCACTGCTGCCCGACTGCTGCAGGTGTGGCGGCGGGGCCGCGTGAGAGAGCCGGGGCGGGGACGCGTGAGGGCCGGCGGCGGGGCCGCGTGAGAGCCGGGGCGGGGCCGCTTCAGAGCCGGCGGCGGGGCCGCAAGAGAGCCGGGTAGGGGCCGCGTGAGAGCCGGCGGCGGGGCCGCGTGAGAGCCGGGGCGGGGCCGCTTCAGAGCCGGCGGCGGGGCCGCAAAAGAGCCGGCGGCGGGGCCGCTTGAGAGCCGGGGCAGGGGCCGCGTCAGGGCCGGCGATGGGGCCGTAAGAGAGCCGGCGGCGGGGCCTGGAGAGGGCCGACGGCGGGGCCACGTGAGAGCCGGGGCGGGGCCGCAAGAGAGCCGGCGGCAGGGCCGCGTAAGAGCCGGGGCAGGGGCCGCGTGAGAGCCGTCGGCGGGGCCGCGTGAAAGTCGGGGCGGGGCCGCGCGAGAGTAGGCGGCGGGGCCGCGTAAGAGCCTGGGCGGGGCCGCGTAAGAGCAGGCAGCGGGGCCGCGTAAAGGCCGGGGCGGGGCCGCGACAGAGTCGGCGGCGGGGCCGTGTGAGAGCCGGCGACGGGGCCGCGTAAGGGAGGGCGGCGGGGCCGCGTCAGTGGAGGCGGCTGAGCCGCAGGGGAAAAGGCGACCCGAGGGGTCGCTAAAAAAAATCGCGCCTCGGGGCGCGCTTCGGTGGGCCCAAAAAAAAACGGTCCTTAGAAGGACCCGCTCTATACCATGAGAGAATAAGCGAACAGGAATGAATGAACTAGCAGTGAAATGAGTACAAGTAGGAAACCCTAGAATTGTGTACCCCCTATAGGCTAACCCACTGTAGCCTACACAAGCATAACATATATAATGTTTGACAACCTCCACCGCCACCTCCGCCGCCACCTCCGCCTCCACTGCCTCCACTAGTACCTCCACCCCCGCCCCCACCTCCACCGCCACCCCCATTCCCCCCGCCGCCCCCACCTCCTCCGCCACCGCCCCCGCTAGCTCCACCCGCTCCCTTGCTTCCCTTGCCCTTGCCAGAGCGGCGCCTACCGCTGGGGGCAGACGCCGCACCGACCGACTCTAGACCAACGAGGTCGGCCGCAGCAGCAGAGGCGACAGAGGGTAACAGGGGGGAAGGAGAACACCCCTCAAAGATGGGGGTGCGGGGGTCACCACGAGAGGCCCCTACAGCGACTATGCTCTTCTCGGCCGCTAGCAGGGACTTCTCGAGGAGGTCGACAGTGAGGGTGGTGGGACAGACAGAGAGAAACTGGTCCCTAACAGCACGAAGGGACTCAGGGAGACGGGTGACTAGAAAGTAGAGGGTGATGTACATGGGAGGGGGGTTTTCGGCGCAGAAGGTAGCAGGAAGCGCAGCTCGGTAGCGAGTGTCACTAGCGCGAAGGTGGGTAAAGAGGTCAGTGACTGTAGGAAAGGCAGCAAGGTCAGGGAAGAGGTAAGGTAGCATGAGGCGGCTCAGTGTAGCAGTGGAAGGGGAGGAGTAGCGCGCAACTACAGCGTCGTACAAGGCCTGAGCGGTCTTGCACTGACTAAAGTGTGCACGCTCAGAGGAAGGGAGGTGGCGACGCACAGCAAGACGTGCAGCAGCATCGCGCGTGGCCCACTTGGAGCGAACAGTGGGGTCAGCATCAGCAGGAGGGGCAGGGACAGCGCCAGAGGCAAAGTCAAAGAGAGAGATGTCATCTACTGAATCGCACTGCAAGTACAGCTGCAGGTCCTCGACCCAGACCGCAAAGTCAATGGCGCGACCCTCAGCGTCAAAGGCCAGGACACTAGGGGTGGCCATGATAGCAGCCGATAGTCTCACCAGAGAGGAAGGGTCGAGCAGCTCAGTAGGACAGCAACACGGCAGCTCAGCAACCCCGTCGGCCCAGGAGTAGCAGCAGCCCCACAGGACCCGGCGCTCGGCACCGTAGGCGGCTCGGGCGGCTCGGGCGGCTCGGGCGTTCAGTGGCACGGGCGACTCGGGCGGCTCTGCTGCTCGGGCGGCGCGCGCGGCTCGGGTGACGCGGGTGACACGGGCGGCGCGGGCGTCGTGACGGGCTGCTCACGGGCGGCTCACGGGCGGCTCACGGGCGGCTGCACGGGCGGCACTGGCGGCTCACGGGCGGCACGACGGGCGGCTGCACGGGCGGCTGAACGGGCGGCCGCACGGGCGGCTGCACGGGCGGCTTGACGGGCGGCTGCACGGGCGTCCGAGGGCGGCTGAGGGCGGCTGACGGGCGGCGCACGGGTGGTGCACGTGCAGTGCACGTGCAGCTCACGGGCAGCCGAGGGCGGCGCACAGGCGGCGCGTCGGGCGGCGCACTGACGGCTCACGGGCGGCTGATGGGCGGCCCATGGGCGGCTCACGGGCGGCTCGTCGGGCGGCTAAGGTCGACGCGCGGACGGCGCGTGGGCTGCCTGGGGCCTAGCGAGCGGCGCGCGGGCTGATTAGGGTGGCGCGCGGGCCGCTTAGGGTGGCGCGCGGGCTGCTAAGGGCGGCGCGCGGGCTGCTAAGGGCGGCGCGCGAGCTGCAAAGGGCGGCGCGCGGGCTGCATAGGGCCTGGACGGGCGGCGCGCTAGCGTCTAGGGCGGCGCGCTGGCGGCGTGAGGCCTGAACGGGCAGCGCGCGGGCGGCTAAAGGCCGGTCGACAGAGTAAGAGAGAGCCCCAAGTGCGCTCCGGGCAGAAAAAAAAAGTTCGAAGTAGTGGTGGGCCCTAAGCACAGTTCCCACAGGGGAACCTGCTCGATACCATGAGAAGAAGTGAACGAGAATGAATGAACTATGAATGAAGTGAGTACAAATATGAAACCCTAATTGGGTTGTACCCCCTATGGGATACCCCACTATAGCCTACACAACAGCATAAGCTATAATGTTCTGACATGATCCACCCTGAGCTTGTACTGCTTTGCTTGCTCTGCTGATTACACCCCACTTTGGCTATGGGGGTGTGTCAGAATGTTATCTTATGCTCTAGCCTGTAGTGGGGTGCTTTATAGCGAGTACAACCCTTCTAGGGTTTCCTATTTGTATCCCCATTCTTGCTAGTGCAGTCTTCTTCTTTCTTCTAAATTATCACATGGCGCATATGCGCTTATAATAAAATCAGTTTTTTTGGGAGGGGGCGCTTTTAATTGAGTATCGGCCATAAGCGCCGGAGCTTATATAGTGACAAATACAAGAATACAGCTTAAACACATCAAATTGTACATTTCCGTCTCGTAAGTTCAATCGAGTCAACATTTTATAGCGTCCTGAATTTGAATCGCGTGAGGGCGAATCTCTGACGCTGCACATAGCCTTTCGCACGTCAATTTGCCCGCGTGCCACCTCATCCTGACTGGACGCGAAACCAGTCAGGACCTGGAAAGTCAAACAAAGTGAAAATGGGTGCTGACTGGCTTGAAATTCGAAATTCGTTACTGTTTTAATCAGGATTGAAAGAATAAAATTATGCATGCGCTTATGATAAATCAGGGTTTTACAAGGGGGGGGGCTCTTATAATCGAGGAACGGCCATAAGCACATGCTCCAGATATAGGCGCCGACGCCTTTAATCGGACGGCGCATATATCCGGGGCCATACGGTAAAATTTTTACAGATTGTGATTCGATTTTAAGAGGTGTGTGCTGTAAAGGAGACAAGCTCCTTCTTTTGGCAGGTCTTGGGGACCTGCCACCTAGTCTCATTTGCAATTTCCAACTCTCTTGCTCCCACCCTCCCACTCCCTCTTCGATTTCATCCATAGCGCAACATTATTGTTTCAACCAGGGCCTATGATTCACTTTTAGGCACGTTAATGCATCAGAGTCCCTCTGTGTAGAATCCCTGATCATCAGTGTCGCCAAAAATAAAAGCCTGAAAAGTCAGTGTTACTGTCACAAGAGTAAGCACAGTGAGGAGCCATAGCTAGGGTTTAGCTAGCTAGGCAAGAGGGAAATAAACAAAGGAGCGGTTCACTAGTAAGCAGGGCAGTACATATAGCAAACCCTAATCTGGGTTGTACTCACTATAGAGTACCCCACTGCTGACTAGACAATGATAACATTCTGACAGTTACCTTCAACAAATTCTTTTGCATCAGTGTTCCCTTTTTGTAAAGGCTGATAAAGAACTTTAAATAAGATAACACTAACTAGCTAGCAAGCATCAGCAATAGAGGGTTCATTTACTCATCATCATCACTGCAGTTAGCCTCTGGCAGGTAGCACGTCGGGGATGCATGAGTGGTTGCCAGCACGACCTAGACAAAACGGGCCACATTACCACAGGTGCAAGCAATGGGCCAGAAACCCTCGCATCGCAGCCTGCCAGCCTCGCTCTGTTGCAACCTTGTCATTGGTCAACCCACATAATGCTACAAAAGTGGCCAATGATCAGACCAAGCGCCAACAAAGCAGCCCTCAAAGTGAATAATACGGGGCAAATTTGTCTGGTAGTCACCGCCAGGCGGTGCTGACACCGCGGGAATCTGAGATTCCCTGTACTTCCGGGCAACTACACTCGGAACGTGTAGAAATCGCATTCAGTGTCAGTTTCGTTACAACGTAGTGTAATCAGTGTTTAAAAAAAAAAAAACTGAAAGTTCAGAGTCATATGGCCCCTAAAGGCTGAAAAATCAGTCCCCCAAAAAGCTGAACACTGGAAAATCAGGGTAGGTACAAAAAAATCCTTGAAAATCAGGAATTTCAGGGGATGATTCCTGATATAGTAGGGCATGGTTTCAACACATTATTTTCTATTTATACCGTATCACCCTGGATATAAGCGCAGGCCCAAGATAAGTGTCAAACCATATGTTTGTATTGTCTCTAGGCTATGGTGGGTTAGCTTACGAGGGGTACAACACTTTAGGGTAAGTACTTGTACCCAACTTATTCATAGTTCATTCATTCTTGCACAGTGATTCTGTCATGATATTCAGAGCAGGTAACCTGCTAGGTTTTTAGGGCCCACCGATCGTTCCGCTAGTTCCTGCCCGAAGCGCCCTCTCGCACAGTGTCACGCTGCCCTGCAGCTACTCGCACTGCCTGCCCTAGCGCGCTGCCCTCCTGTCACGGGCGCCCCTGCTGCCCGCGTGCAGCCTCTGCCCCGCGCGCCACTGCTGCCCGTGAGAAGCCCCTGTCTCGAGCGCCACTGCTACCCGCGAGTAGCCCCTGTCTCGTGCGCCACTGCTGCCCGCGAGCAGCTCCTGCCTCGAGCGCCACTGCTGCCCGCGAGCAGCCCCTGCCTCGAGCGCCACTGCTACCCGCGAGCAACCCCTGCCTCGAGCGCCACTGCTGCCCGCGAGAAGCCCCTGCCCCAATCGGCCCTGCTGCTTGTGAGCAGCCCCTGCCCTGCGCATCGCGCCCTGCTGCAGCCCACGCGTCGCGCTCTGCTGCTCCGCGTGTCGCACCCAGCTGCAGCCCACACGTCGCGCCCTGCTGCCCTGCTTGTCGCGCCCTGCTGCAGCCCGCGCGTCGCGCTCTGCAGCAACCCGCGCGTTGCGCTCTGCTGCTCCGCGCGTCGCGCTCTGCTGCTCTGCGCGTCGCGCCCTACTGCAGCCTGCGCGTCGCGCTCAACTGCCCCGCGCGTCGCGCTTTGATGCAGCCAGCGCGTCGCGCCTTGCTGCCCCACGCGTCATGCCTTGCTGCAGCCCGCGCGTCGCGCCCTGCTGCCCTGCACAGCGTGCGCCCTGCTGCCCGCGCCGCCAAGGACGAGCCGCGCCTCCCAGCCCGAGCCGACCTGCCCAACCCGAGGCGCCCTACTGCTACTAAAGCTGCTGCTGCTGCTGCTCATTCTACTGCTGCTGCTGGTGGAGGTGCTGCTGGGAGTGCTAGAGGTGCCGCCGTCCAGCCCCACCGAGCCGCCCTGCTGCCGCTACTGCTGCTGCTACTTGTACTACTGCTACTGCTGGTGGAGGTGCTGCTGGGAGTGCTGGAGGTGCTGCTGGTGTTAGAGGTGCTGGAGGTGTGGCTGGGAGTACTGGAGGTGCTGCTGGTGCTGGAGGTGCTGGACCTACTACTGACCGTCATTGCATGTCATGGCCACTATCGCGGCAGTTGCAGCGGCTAGGGGTGGACGGCAGCGGTCCCTACCTCTCCCGGACGACCCCACCCCTTAGCAGCTTCGTGTGTGGGTTTTTCAGTGAGGCCGTCCTGGTGGTGGAGGTTTTGGTTTTATGTGGTCTTAGCGACCTCGCGACTGTGCTTCTTAGAGGTTGCTGCTCTCAGTTCCAATGAGTCTGCTGCCGCTCCAGGTGCTGGTGAGTCTGCTGCAGCTCTAGGTGCCGATGAGTCTGCCGACGCTCTAGGTGCTAGTGTGTCTACCGCCACAGGTCCTGCCTTAGCTGAGGCCTTGCATACTTTCACGCTTGACTCAGGCGCGTCACGTTGCTTCTTTCGTGATTGCACCACAGTCACACCACTCACAGCACCTGTCCCAGTCTCACTGGCTGACCCCACTGGGGGCCCAGTAGTTGCGCGAGCCTCCACTGTCCTCCCGTGTCCGGCAGTCCCCTCCGGCTCTCTGTGAGGTCTCCACCTCCCCACGTTCTCGACGAACTTGGTGAGCAACGCTGCCATTCAGGATGTCTGGGTTGATACCTTTATTCCTGGAGGGTAGCGTGTGGCAATCTATACGTGCTCTCAAACTGCCCGTCACCTTGCTACGTTCACTCGACGACCTGGGTCTAGTCTGTACACACTGACCACTGCGTCTGCACAGGTTGCTGAGTCAGGTCAGGTGGTTGCGTCTGGTCAGCTTGTAGCGTCTTGCTCGTGTCGGGTACTCTCCCACCAGACTCTTCTCTGGCACCACCGCCTCGGTCACCCCTCGCTGCCGCGTCTCCGCAGCATGCAATCTCGTCGCCTTGTTTCTTGGCTTCCCAGGTCCCTGCCCTCCCTCTTGCGCTTGCCTGCACCGCCTTGCCTTCCTTGCGTCGAGGGGCGGCAGCGCGTCGCTCCTCACTCCTCCGAGTTTCCTCCGGCCACTGCTCCTCTGCAGACTCTCCACATGGACGTTTGGGGCCCAGCCCCACGTCGGTGGAATGGACCAGGAGCGCTACTTCCTGCTGGTTGTTGACGACTACATACGCTACACCACTGTCTTCCCTTTGCGGTGCAAGGCGGACGTCAGCGGCGTTTTGATCCCCTGGAACCGTGCTTCTCGTCGCCTACTGCGCGAGCGGTTTCGTCGGGACTTGCCAGTCCTACGTCTGCACTCTGATCATGGAGGTTGCTCGTACCTCCATGAACCATGCGGCTGCTCCCCATTTTCTGTGGCCATTTGCGGTCCGATACGCTGCGCATCAGCTCAACCTCTGGCCCCGTGTCTCTGAGCCAGAGACCTCGCCCACCGTCCGGTGGACGGGGAAGGTTGGTGATGCGTTGGTGTTTCGGGTCTGGGGCGTGCTCTCCCTTGTTTGCGATGCCAATGCGAGCAAGCTCTCCTCTCGCACTCTCCGCTGCGTCTTCCTTGGCTTCCCCAACGACGCCCCGCTGTGGCAGTTCTACTACCCACGCGACCGTCGCGTGTTCTCTTCCCAGGACGTCACCTTTGACGAGTCGGTCTGTTTTTACAGACTACACCCGCACGTGTCCCACCCGGTCCCCCTAGCGCCTCTCTTCCTGGTACCAGTCCCCCACCCGGTAGACCCCCTCCCTCCGCAGGGTCCTTCTCCCTCAGGTGTATCTTCGAGGGTGCCGCGACTGGGGGTGCTGCGACTGGGGGTGCTGCGACTGGGGGTGCTGCGAGTCCTAGTGGTGGTGGAGCGGTGGGTGACCCTGTTGGAGGTCCTGGAGCTGGACAGCCACCGTAGCCTGATCTACTTGAGACGCTCTCGCCGCAGGCGATTCGTGCGTGGATCGTTCGGCGAGGCAGTCCTGGTGGTGGAGGGTACGGTCTTGTTGGTGCTGGAGCTACTAGTCCTGGAGGTACTGCTGGTGCTGGAGGTGATGCTAGAGGTGCTGGAGGTGTTGCTGGTGCTGGAGGTACTAGAGGTACTGCTGGTGCTGGAGGTACTGGAGCTGCTAGTACTGGAGGTACTGGAGCTGCTGCTGGTGCTGGAGGTGCTGGAGCTGCTAGTCCTGGAGAAACTGGAGGTGCTAGAGGTACTGGAGCTGCTGCTGGTGCTGGAGGTACTAGAGCTGCTACTGCTGGAGGTGTTGCTGGTGCTGGAGGTGCTGCTGGTGCTAGAGGTACTGGAGCTGCTAGTGCTGGAGGTGCTGCTGGTGCTAGAGGTGCTGGAGCTGCTCGTGCTGGAGGTGCTGTTAGTGCTGGAGGTGCTGTTAGTGCTGGAGGTGCTAGAGCTGCTAGTGGTGGAGGTGCTGCTGGTGCTGGAGGTCCTCAAGCTGCTAGTGGTGGAGGTACGGCTGGTGCTGGAGGTGCTGGAGGTGCTGCTGGTACTGGAGGTACTGGAGCTGCTAGTGCTGGAGGTGCTGCTTGTGCTGGAGGTGCTGCTTGTGCTGGAGGTACTAGAGCTGCTCGTGCTGGAGGTGCTGCTAGTACTGGAGGTGCTGGAGCTGCTAGTGCTGGAGGTGCTACTAGTGCTGGAGGTGCTAGAGCTACCAGTGATGGAGGTGCTAGAGCTGCTAGTGCTGGAGGTGCTGGTGCTGGAGGTGCTGGAGGTGCTGGTGCTGGAGGTGCTGCTGGTGCTCGAGGTACTGGAGGTGCTGGAGCTGCTGGTGCTGGAGGCACTGGAGCTGCTAGAGCTGGAGGTACTACACGTGCTGGAGGTGGTGGAGCTGCTGGTGCTGGAGGTGCTAGAGCTGCTGGTGCTGGAGGTGCTGGAGCTGCTGGTGCTGGAGGTGCTGCTGGTGCTGGAGGTGCTGGAGCTGCTGGTGCTAGAGCTTCTCGAGCTGCTGGTGCTGGTGGTGCTGGAGCTGCTGGTGCTGGAGGTGCTGGAGCTGCTGGCGCTGGAGGTGCTGCACCTGCAGGTGCACTTCGCCACCTTCTCGGTCTTCCGCCAGCTCCAAAGGAGTTCCGAGTCGCTGGTACTACTCCTTCGTTACTGTTCCCACAGCTATTGCCTCACTCCCCACTGCCTGCTCTTGCTCCGTACACTGCTGTGCCAGAGTCCTTGACTGAGCGTCGAGAGCCTCCGTCACGCACCTTGCGAGTGGCACGACACACTGAGGACGGCACTTGCGGCTCTTGGGTTTGCTCCTTCGACTGCTGACCCGCCGCTGTTTCTGCGCACTGACACTATCCTGTCGCCGTTCTACGTTCTCGTGTACGTCGACAACTTGGTCTTTGCTACTGCCAACACAGAGGCGCTGGCCCTAGTGAAGGCGGAGATGCAGGAGAGACACATGTGCACTGACTTGGGTGAGCTGCGGAACTATCTTGGCTTGCATATTACTCGGGACAAAGCACGGCGCACCATCACCCTGACTCAGTCACACATGGTGCAGCAGGTCCTCCAGCGCTTCCGCTTCCAGTACTCCTCACCATAGCCCACTCCTTTGTCTACCGGTCACTCGCTCTCAGCTCCACCACTTGCCACATCACACCCCCCCACCCTAAGCCACGTCACCCCCCACCCACCTCACACGCGTCGCCTCGTCATGCGCCGCTCCCGTGTACCCTTTCAAACCGCCACGACATCCCCAACCCTCACCTTCCGCCACGTCACACCCTCCTTCATCAGCCACGTCCACCAACAGCCCGCCCCACTTGCCACGTCACACCCCCGCATCCCAAGCCACGTCACCACGGACGGGTGGAGCAGCGTCAGATGGTGCTGCGATGCCTCCGCCTCAGACTCCACGGTTGCGGCGTGCTCGTCACAGGGAGAGTCGCCGTGCTTTCTCCCTATCGCCGAGCCCTCTCTCTCCGCCGATTGGACGGCAAGACTCACGCTCCCTCGCCAAGGATCTTCTTTGCCGCCGATGGTGCCGTCGTCAGTCAGACCAGGCTTGGGGGCAGGAGAGGCAACTTCCGCATCCTTTTTCATGGCCAAAACCTACTTGCGTGTTGCGTGTTGTCCGGCCTGCTCCTCCTTCTTTTCTTTTTGTCGAGTTGCATGTGTCATGGTTGTTGTACGAATGCAATTTCTGTGCGGAATGGTGTAGCTGGTTTACCTTGCGAACCGCAAAGGAATGTAACTAAGGGACCCTGTCCCGGTCTAATCGATCTTCTCTCACCAAAAGCCTTCGCTACAATTAAAACTGAATAGTAGCTACTAAGCACATAGGTACGGCCCATTACTTAGTTGCTACGCTGACTCACGGGCGATCTGGAAAGGCCAGTGTTAAACAGCGAGCGGTGTCAAAGTTGTGGGTATGAGGGTGACGGAAGCTGGTGGGTGGGGCACGAGGGTGGTTGGGGTGGATTGCGAGACTAGAGAGAGGACTGTAATCAGACCAGGCAAAATCGTACGGTGTACGTTTAGCCACCCGTTCATAAACCCACTCATCGATTGATCACGGCCGCTGCTTCAATGGCGGATTTCCCGCTTGGCTGGTGCGTTAGTGGCGAGAGGGGTCGTTTGAGATGCGTCGGCCAATCAGTGCCAACGCATCAATCACTGCACAATCTAGAACAGTTTCTAGACCACTACCGCGAATGTAACCTAAACCCTGTAAAGTACAGTGCTAATCCGAAATGAACAAAGCTGCACGTACAAGCAACATACGTATCAAAACTACAACAAATACAATCTTCAAAAATAAGGTTGCTAATGTTACAATATGGTGTAGTGGTAAGGTAGTGTATTTGGCTCAGGACACACACACTATGAGCTTCCGCTTTAATAACAACTATGGTACAGGCCGCCGCTTTCACGTCGTGTCCGCTGCAACGAGGGCGACGCGCATTGTATAAAGCGAGCACTGGCGAGCATTGTGGATGGTCCAGGTCGCGAGACTACACGGCCGCGCCACTCTAACTACTTAGCCAGTAGAAAACAGTCGCGCTACGTCCAAGTGCCAGGCGTGCATAGGTCCAAGTCGCCTATTGACGACCGCCATTTGACATTGGCCCTGCAACAGCTTTTGCATTCTTCCAACGCGCCGTTTATGAAGCCTCATGCTTCACTCTCAGTACTAGCGTCACTCACATTTCGTCAACATTTAGAGCGATTGTATCTAGATGGGCTCATCGTCGGGCGTTCTCTTCGAGTTTTGTAGCAAATGGTTCCCCAACGCGCAGGTTTTTGGCGGCCATAAGTCACGGAGGACCCCTTGTCAAGGCTTATCTGCCGTGGCAAGGCCTTCTTGAGCTGCGCCAACTGCTGGCCTTCACATACTGCTGTTCGTTCATGATATACTGCCTAAAGCACTACCTGCCAAAATCGCCTCGTCTACACCGTCCAACGCTTCCAACAATGTCAATGGGGGAGCTCCTCAGCGCGTGCCTGAAGCAGCCGAAGATGATACACCCTCCGCTGTGCACGAAGGTGCTCCTGAAGATGATCATCAACCGCCCCCAGATACACCTACAACCGACACAAATGAACATCCAGAGGTTCAGTCACAAGGGAGTCAGGCCGCGCCGCCAACCATTGTCAGCGGACAGGGCGCTGCCACCCCCCTTAATCTGCTGGGTCTGAAGCTGTTGCATTTCATTCGACGTGTGAACGGCGGAATGGGAATGGCGGAGATCGACATCAATGGCTTGCTTCAGCTCGTGGTAGAGCCCGGCCTCGCGCCTCTCGTGATCTCCGAGCTAAGGAGCTACAAGGAGCTGGAGCAGTTCGAGATGGAGCGCTTGGCAGGCCTCAATATCGGATGGTCACTGGCGAATTTCGAGGTCCAGGGTCATCCACCACAGCGAGTGCTTTTCCAGAACTCGGCTCAGGTTGGAATACGCTATATAGTCATCTATGATACTCTGTTGCTCTTACCGGGTGGTGAACGTTTGGTGTCATGCTCATTATGTTTGTATGACATCGGACTCGCCTTCCAAGAAACTAACCCCGCCCCTGTTCTTGCATGCCTTCGCCACCGTACACCATGCATTTGCTGAACTGTTCAAGCTCAAGGCGCGTGTTGATGAGGACCCTGACATAGGCGAGCGTCGCTATAAACAAGAACGTGGTGGAATGATGCTCAGGTAAGCAAATACCCCTTTGCTCGCCATAACCTGATCCGTGCTCATGGCGATTTTGCTGCGCTTTAGTGTCCCAAGCATCTGGAGTGTGTCATGTTCGTTGCATGCTTTGAAACTGTTTCAATCCAGCTGACTACATCGTTACGTTGGTGGTGTTTGACAACCTGGTCCTGGCTATTTGTAAGGAGTAATGGCTCATGGTTCGTGGTTGTTTATTATGCGTGTATATATTGTTTGACCATGTGTTGCGTTGCCATTGTGTCGTGCATTGCAAGAACACTTCGGATGGTCCTTTATTCGAATGTGACTCACATGAGCAACAACGGCCGGAAGAAGGTGTGGCCACTCATGATGACGCTTGGCAACATCCTTCAGGCCACGCGATGGGGGAAAGCCGGGCACACGCTACTTGCCCTCCTTCCTATCCCCCCTGCTGCAATGTCTGCCGTGGAGAAGGTGATGCTCTTCCAGCGATGCGTCATCACCGTGCTGCAGACGCTTCTCGATGGCATGGAAAGGTCACTACCTGGTTCGCATCTTGCTATGTCATCACCCAATCACCTACATAGTATGCAAAGTGTCTGTGTATGTAGCATTCCCTTTTGCCCCTCTTCGTACATGCACAAAGCCGTCCTTACGCATTCCTGTTGCCACTCTACCTATTCCTTGCACCAGGTTAAGTCTCAGGTACCCTTTCGGTGATTGGCAGACCGTACGGCCCCTACTATACGCCTGGGTGTGTGACTATCCCAAGAGTGGCAAGATCACTTGCACACTCTCGCATGGATCGCGGATGCCGTGCAGCATCTGCTATGCTGCAAAGGTGAGCAAACATGCCATGTGCGCGCCTTCAAATCCATTGTCATTTGAATGTTGCCTGACAAAACTCATAAACTCACCTTCCTTGCCTGTTTATCCCATCCCACCCCCCCATGCTACACCAAGAGCATCTCGTTGCTATCAAGGCACGGAACACGCCGCGCACGCCTGAACGGCAGCAATGGATCGTGAATGAGGCGGCTGTGCTGACATCAAGCCAGGACGACCCATGCAAGACCTACTTCACCTACCCTGTTGAGGTGAGCGACCTGTTTCCTGGGCTACTGTGTACTCTACGCACTCCGTGTTGCTCAGTAATGGGGGAGATGTGCTCTCCCTCATTGAACTCACCCCTCATGTTGTTTACCGGGTCTCTCAATTACATTTTTCCTCCATTCCCCACCACATCCCCTTCTCCAGTGTGGGATGTCACAGGGACCGTGTGGGGCAATCCCTACCTCGTTGTCATGCCTGACATCATGCACCAGGCGGACCTGGGCATGATGAGCCACATTGTGGCTGTCGTGCGCAAGATGAAGAAGCGGCGCATGAAGAAGATGGACAGGTCAGTGATTTGGGGGATTAGATTAGTTGCTCTTTGTCATATACACTCCTATCCGGATTCTTACATGTTTTTGTATTTGTGCCGCCCTTGAACTGTTATATATGCGCACGACTGCATGCGCCTGCTAGAGAGCGCCTACTTCGAGACCGGAGCATGTGTAGCGGCCTATGAGCACAGGGCCATCATGCAGGTATGAAATCCATGGTGCATGTTATTGTCAGAATGTGATGTTTGTCTAGCCTGCAGTGGGGTACTCTATAGCGAGAACAACCCAATTAGGGTTTCCTATATGTATCTCAACTGCTGCTAGTGAAAATCCTCTTTCCTGTTTCTCGTTTTAGCCTGCTATTTCGACATGCTATCATAGCAGGTCGACCCTCCTGGGTCGATCCTGTGGATGGGCCCGCCACCTAATGCTTCCACTACTGTCCTGCCTATCGCGCGCCCCGGGCGCGCGACGTGTTCTGCTTGCCGCGTGCTCGGGTGCACGGCGTATTTTTCATCCCGCCACACGCTCGGGGCGCGCGGCGGTTTTCTGCCCGCCGTGCGCCCCGAGGCGCGCGGCAGTTTTCTGCCCCGTCAAACCGCGTGTCGCCCCCTGTCGACCGTCGCGTCGCCCCCCATCGCCCGACGCGGCCCACGCGACCTGCGCTAGGCCCGCGCGCGACCCGTATGGGCTGCGCCAGGCCCGCGCGTGGCCCGTACAGCCCGCGCGCGGCCCGTATGGGCTGTGCCAGGCCCGCACGCGGCCCGTACAGCCCGCGCGTGGCCCGTACGGGCTGCGCCAGGCCCGCGCGCAGCCCGGGCAGCCCGCGTGCAGTTCGTCCCGAGCTTCTGACCGCGCCCCACCCCCGTTGCTGCCCGCGCTCTGTTAAAGTTTAGAAGAAAGAAGAGAGCTGCACTAGCAAGAATGGGGATACAAATAGGAAACCCTAGAAGGGTTGTACTCGCTATAGAGCACCCCACTACAGGCTAGAGCACAAGATAACATTCTGACACACCCCCATAGCCAAAGTGGGGGGTAATCAGCAGAGCAAGCAAAGCAGTACAAGCTCAGGGTGGATCACAATGTCACCACACATTCTGAGCACAAGTTCAAGAAGCAATAGTTTAAAGTTAACAATTATGAGCAAAGCTAGTGGTAGTCACAACGGGCAAGTGAGGAGGAGGAGAGAGAGTGAGAGGAGAGGAGATAGGAGGCGACGGATGAAGCTGCAGACACACGGGAAACAGGAGGCACACTGGCACAGCGGCTACCGGAACAACGCTCCGGAATACTGGAGTAGCTGGCCCCGCGGCTAAAGTAGCGGCAGACGAGCAACGGACCCACGGGCGGCTGGCACAGCTGGCTACGACTGGGCTACCGGACGAAGTCCCCGGAATGCAGGTGCTGCTGGCGACACGACGGCAACCTCCATTCAGCTTCCTCAAACGATCCCACTCCCCCTGACACACACCCGCTGCTACACCCCTAGCTCCACTCTCACCCCACCCCCTAGCACCACTCCGTCGAATCCCACACACCCACCCCCCTCAGCGGCAGCTACAGTAGTGGGAGACAAAGGAGGAGGAGGAGCAGGGGAGACTACACACCCGCCACCCCCCAGGCCCGCACGCGGCCCCCTCAGGTCGCCTCGACAGGCGACGGGAAGGGGGGGGGGGGGAGGCGGTGCCGTAGGTAGGGCGACGGGGCCGGGCCGTAGGTAGGGCGACGGGGCCGGTACGCAGGTAGGGCGACGGGGCCGCAGGTAGGGCGGCGGGACGACGGGGCCGCAGGTAGGGCGGCGGGGCCGGGGCCAGGGCCGCAGGTAGGGTCGCCCGAGCCGCGCGCAGGCGGCCCGAGCCGGGCGCGGGCCTGGCGCCGCCCGTACGGGCCGCGCGCTGGCCTGGCGCAGCCCGTACGGGCCGCGCGCTGCCTGTACGGGCCGCGCGCAGGCCAGGCGCAGCCCGTACGGGCCGCGCGCTGCCTGTACGGGCCGCGCGCAGGCCACGACGGGCGACGGGGGGTGACGAACGGGTCCCCGTCGCCCGTCGCGGCGCCTCCCGAGGGCGACGCGACGGTTGACGGGGCCGAAGCCCGCCGCGCGCCTCGGGGCGCACAGCGGGCAGAAAACCGCCGCGCGCCTCGGGGCGCACGGCGGGAAGAAAACTGCCACACGCCACGGGGCGTGCGGCACCGAGTGTAGTCGTAGTAGGTGCAGCGGAAGCAAGGAGGTGGTAAGCCCACCCACAGGATCGATCCAAGGGGATCGACCTGCTCTGATAGCATGTTAAAGTTTAGAAGAAAGAAGAGAGCTGCACTAGCAAGAATGGGGATACAAATAGGAAACCCTAGAAGGGTTGTACTCGCTATAGAGCACCCCAGTACAGGCTAGAGCACAAGATAACATTCTTACACGCTCTTGTGTTAGGGTTTGGGGGTGGAGAGTATGGGGGTGCCGGGTGTGTGAGTCGTCCCCTGCTCCTCCTCCTCCTCCTCCGTCTCCCACTGCTGCAGCTGCCGCTGAGGGGGGTGGATGTGTTGGAGCCGTCAGAGTGGTACGAGGGGGGTGGCGTGTGAGCGGTGCTAGTGGTTCAGCAGGGAGTGTCTGAATGGGGTGTGGGACAGTTGGGGGAGGTTGACTAGAGGTAGCCGACTTGTCGTTCGCAGCGTCAGAAGTCCAGGGAGCCACGACCCCCTGTAGCGTGAGTAGTCCGGGGCTCTGCGCCTGGTAGCCACAGTGTGAGCACTCCTGGTAGTCCATAGAGCCACGACCCCCTGTGGCCTGAGTAGTCCGGGGCTCTGCGCCCGGTAGCTACATTGTGAGCACTCTTGGGAGCACAGTGAGCCAGCTGCGTCTGTTGCCGTGTAGTCTGGTTTAGCCTAGTAGCGACAGTGCTGCGCACTCCTGTTGCCCATGTGTCTGCAGCTTCAGCCGTCGTCTCGCATCTTCTCGCCCCCACAGTTTCTCTTCCTCCTCACTTGCCCTCTGTGATAGCCTCTAGCTTTGCTTATCCTTGTGAACTATTGCTCTGCTTGCTTGTTGTGCTGGTTGTACCCCACTTTGACTATGGGGGTGTTTCAGAATGTGATGTTTGTCTAGCCTGTAGTGGCGTACTCTATAGCGAGTACAAACCAATTAGGGTTTCCTATATGTATCTCAACTGCTGCTAGTGAAAATCCTCTTTCCTGTTTCTCGTTTTAGCCTGCTATTTGGACAGTTATCATCTTGTGCGATAGCGTGCACCATGCAGAAGCAGCATGCCGATTCCATACTACAACACACCCCCTGCTGCATCTCATTCTCCATTCTCCTGATGTCATCAATTCTGCCTCCAACCCTGTTTACTCATCTTATCATGCATCTCCCAACTACTCATACCCACCGCTCACCTTCCATTCTATGCTCTGTGAAAATTGCATGTCATGGTGTTTGTTTTTGCTGGCCTGCTTCGCCAGCCCCAGATGGATGCCGTTCGTGCCTATCTTGGCTGGTACCTCTTGTGTTGCCAGCCAACGAGGCACACCAAGCAGTCCCTGCGGGATCTCAAGAAGCCAGTACTAGTTACATGCATGTAAATCCATGAGCATTGCATGAATGCCTGGCCACGACACCTAAGCTGTTGCAGTAACCTATCTTGGGAGGATGTTGCAGATAAACCATGATAGTAAATCAACTAAAGTAGGCTGCAGTAGTTGCACGTAGTAGACTCTAATGTCCTTGCATATGCTGTCAATTCCCACTCCCATCGGGCTGGTTGAGCAGTTGCAGGCTGCTTTTCCAAAGCAGCCATCCTCTTGGTGCCTTGTGAAAACCCATCTCATGTCGCACTACATCAACTCCATTCGCCGAGCGGGTCATGTCACGAAATTCAGCACCAACATGTTCGAGCACTTGCACGAACCGTTGGTAAAGAGGATCTGCCGTGGGTCCAACAAGCGCAATGTAGATGCGCAGATTATGAAGTTCCATGCTAGGCGCATTCTGGACGTTGTGCCGGTGGACGATCCTACTGGCCGGGACACTGCCATGCGGCAGCTAAACCTGTTTAGTGATTGAATTGTAAGGATATGCATGCATAATGTAATAAACTCACTACTGTTTGTTGGCAGGCCGTTGAGACTGGCACATGGACTCGTATCAAAGAGTCCTACTTTCTCCCTGTAAAGTTACCAGAAGAACCCACCTCCACCAACTGGTTTGCAAGGAAATGGGCCAAGCAACACCTAGGTGCACAAGCTGCCCTCAAGGATGCGCTAGTACGTTATGCTGGATGCGTCCCCAAGATCAGAGTAAGTACTTCAATTATCATACAATCAATCTCTATTTGCCCTTAAACCAATCGATTACTAACCGCCATTGTTATGTAGGCCCATGCATCGCTGGCCATCCCAGCAGCAGACGATGCCAGCTTCTCAAGGGCTTTTCACTTCTTTCGGGCGACACCTGACTATTTTGAGCGGTCGTAGTACTCGGATGTTGTAGTAAAGGGTGTAAGGTATGGTCGGAGAGAGGAGTGGTATGCAAGGTTGCTGGTGCTGTTCCACGGAGAGAGGGAGAGAGGTATTGTATGGAGAGAGGGAGGAGCTGGCTTGTATTAGATATTGGAATGCAAGCGGGCAGGATGCTGCAACTAGATGCATTCGCCTCAAGTGGACAGCTGGAGTGTATGCATACTCAGTGATTCCGATTGAAGGGATGCTTTGCCACGTCCATGTGGTGAAGGCGTTCCATCTGGACAGTACCTATCTCCTTAATAAGAATCATAAGTAATGCATTTATCTTGTAATCAAATAACCAGCTTATTTATACACTATCAAATTTGACTGAAGTCAAAGCTGAACAAATCTATTCCTAAATGATAACAAATTTGGCAGGCCACAAAAAACCGACAAAGTACGACATCCCTGTTATAGTCACAATAGGCTCCAATGTGCCTAAAACGAAAGATAGAGTGCACAGCCGGATTTCTGCACAGCGGCATCAAACGTTCATAGCGTTCTGGTCACAACTTCAAATGACCTGATTCAACTTGGATCTGGAGCGTCTGAACGTCGCCTACAATAGGCAATTTAGATCGCACAATTTCACCAAGTATTGACGACACAGTGTCGGTTTGAACGAACGGCACTATGGCAGCCACTATATTCTTAGAACACAAAATAGGAAGAGATATGAAGAGTTACGAGTTGGGAATGACTCCCAGCTCCTACAAACCCCAAGAGCCGAGGTACAGTGATGTGGAACAGTGCCACACTGTCCCCAACCACGAAGGGTCTCGAAACTACCCTTCACTAGGGCCTACACCAAGTGAAATGTTACACTACACAAAGTAATGTAACTATCTTCAATATCTTGAGGTGTACCCTTTTGGCGAGCTTCGAAATCACTTGAGGTTTGACACCAAGGCTCGGGCTCTTCATCACAAACTCATCCTTGAGTTCTTGATGGGTCTGCTGCACACACCTGCGACACACCGAACGTTCGACACAGGACAAAATAGAAACCGCGCACGACAAAATAGAAACCGCGCGCGAGACACAAACGACCGCGTAACACGTGTCTAGCGATAACTCGCTATTGACTCGACACACACACTCGACATCATGACTCAACATTCACACACAATTATAAGCATGAAATATATATTATCCCATGCCCTCATACCATTCCATACACACACACATGCACGCACACGGACAACAAGCCGAGTGCAAACCGTAGGGTTGCACCAACTAACTCCCCCTCGGATTGTTGGCCTTAGGATATGTTGCTCTCTCAGTTCAGAGCCATCCCAGCCAGCTTGCAACACTTCCAATGCTGCTGCTCCACCAGCCTCTTAGTAATCATGTCAGCCGGCTGCCCCGTGGTCTTCACGTACCGCAACTCAACTTCACCCGCGGTCACCATGCTCCTCGTCCAATGCCACTTCACCCTCTTGTGCTTTGTGAGTCCATGCAACACAGGGTTCTTAGCAAGAGCAATGGCACCCTGGCTGTCACAGTAGAGTGGGGTAGGTCCTTGCTGCTCCTCCCCCAATTCAGCCAACAAACGCCGCTGCCACACAATCTCCCGTACGGCACGGAAGAGTGCCATGTACTCGGACTCCACCGAGCTCAAAGCTTGGTCAACCTGATTCTTGCTCTCCCAAGCAGTTGGGCCTCCACCAACACAGCATATGAAGCCTCCCACACTTGTCATGTCCTCTGGTTCCGATGCATATGACGCATCCGAGTAGGCGGTGAGGAACAAACGCCCGGGTTCAACACCATCCGCGCCCTTTTGGCGCCTTTGTGCCGCTGCCGAGTATTGCAGCCCAACGGTCGGTGTTTGGCCAAGATACTTGGCCACCCTCATTCCAGCTGCTACCTGCTCCTCATTAGGGCATTGCACAACCCTAGCCAGCTGCTCGGTAGCAAACGTGACATCCGGTCGGGTGTTTACCGCCGCATACATGAGGCTGCCCACCAACGAGTGAAAACGGCGCCTCTCCTCTTCACAAACGCTCTCCTCCTCTGGTCCCTTCACACACTTGAACCCAGAGGGAAAGGGATTAGCCACATGACCTTCACTCTGGCCGAAGTTGGCAGCCAACGCCTCCAGGTACTTCCGTTGGTGCACTCGCATGCTCCGCTTCTCCACGTCTTGTTCGATGTGGAGCCCAAGGTAGAAGTTCACGTCACCAAGGGACTTGCACTTGAACTTGTCATGCAGCTTCAGCATCACCTCCTTCACAAGGTCAGAGGAGGGTGAGAATATAAGAATGTCATCCACATCAACCACCATGAAGCTCCTTTGCTCCCCCTCGCCAAGCATGAACAAGGAGTGATCGGCCGTTGAGGGAGTGAAGCCGATCCCCTCCAACACTTCGCGCAGCTTCATGTACCATTGCCTAGGGGCCTGCTTCAGCCCATAGAGGGCCTTCTTCGGCTTCCACACTCTGCCACTACCATCATCAAACCCCTCTGGCTGCGCCATAAAAATCTCCTCCTCAAGGATGCCGTTAAGGAATGCCGTTACGATGTCCATTTGTTTGACTACCCATCCTTTGATGGCGGCTCCCGCGAATAGGGTTCGCAGCGTCGTCGGCTTCACCACAGGGGCAAACAGCTCCTTAAAGTCCTTCTTCTCCTTCTGCTGGTACCCCTTGGCTACAAGCCTAGACTTGTAGCGCTCGATCTTGCCGTCGGCATCCGACTTGATTTTGAAGAGCCACTTGGACGTTATCGCCGTACGCCCCTCCGGTAGCTCCACCAATTCAAACGTGTCATTCTCCTTGATGCTCTTCAGCTCACTCTCCATGGCCTTCTTCAGCTCACTCTCCATGGCCTTCTTCCACTCCTCAGCATCACTACTCTCCAAAGCCTCCTTGAGAGTTGCTGGTTCTCCCAGCATCTCCACCGGAGAGAAGAACGCGAAGGCACACTCCTCGTAGTCACTCTCCTCGTCGTCTCCGACCATCATTGCCGCTCCGGCCAGGGCTGTCTTGCCCTGCTTTCCCAGCGCATCATAGGTCAGCCTATTAAGTGGTTGAACTCTCCTCTTGCCCCTTCCTTCCTCCTCAGCTGCAGGGACTTGAAGGCCTTGGCGTTGCTGCGGTGTGGCTCGAATCCGTGGAGCACTCGTAGTACGGGAAGGGAGTGACGGTGCACGCTCGCTCACTTGCTGCACCCCCTCCTCTTCTTCCTCTGCATCATTGGCCTCCTCTCCCCCATTCACAAGGGAGGATTGCCTTGTGGTTGTGCTGCCGCTGCTCAGCTCCAAAGGCAGCTCCACATGCTCCAAACCGGAACTCTTCACCTCCCCAAACCGCACGCCTATCTTCGCCTCATTCTCCGCCTTCCAATCTTTGTACATGAAGTTCTCCATGAACTTGCAGTCCCTGCTCACCAAGAACTTCTTGGTGAATGGGTCCCAAAGAAGCCATCCCTTGCTGTTTTGAGCCATGCCCAAGTGCACGGCCCACACCGCCTTGGCACCAAGCTTGTTGTGCCGAAGATGCTTAGGCACGAGCGCCATGCACATGCACCCGAACACACGAAGCATATCCACCTTTGGCTTCCTTCCTAGCCACTCCATATAGGGCACTCATTTGTCTGCTCCCACATGAGTCAAGGCTCGGTTCTTGGCCACACACGCGCTCCGCACCGCATCAGGCCAGAAATAGTCGGGTAGCCCGGCTTCAATGAGCAACCCGCGTGCCGCCTCCGTGATTGTGCGGTTCGCTCGCTCGGCAATGCCGTTCATTGAAGGGGAGTATGGCATGGTGAGGGAGTGCCGAATACCATTCTTTTTCAGCCACAACCCAAACTCCTTGCTCAGGAACTCTCCCCCTCGATCGGTGCGGATTGACTTGACTAGACGGTCTTGTTGCCGCTCCACCAACGGGAACCAATCCACCTTCAACGTTTCAGCCACGTCGCTCTTCTTGGCGAGCACGTACACCCAAGTTTTACGGGTGTAGACGTCCACAATAGTGAGGAAGTACTCAGCTCCAGCAGCTCCAAGCTTCAGGGGGCCCACCACGTCCATCACCACCTCATCAAGTGGTGCCTTAGCCGTTGCCTCCGAACTAGAGAATGGGAAACGGGTGAACTTGGCTTGCATGCACGTCGGGCAGCCAAGTACCTCATCGGGCTCCCCCTTCACACGTATGCCAGCAACCATCTCATTCTTTACTAGCTGCTGCAAGATGGGCAGGGCCACATGCCCCATGCGCCGATGCAAGGTGAGCCAATCACACTCCCCCGTAGCCGAAGTTGGATTGGAGAATGCCGCGCTCGCAATAGCGCCCCACATACTCTCTCCGTAGTCCTCCTCGCTGCTGCCTCGGGGTTCTCCTCACCCTTTTGCTGCTCCTTGGCTGCTGCACCTCTCTCCATAGGTTCACCAAGCTTGCTGGTCCCTCCAAGATTGCACTTCTTGGACTCCTTCTCCTTAGCGCGACCGTCCGCGCAATCGCCGCTACCAACCGCTCCACCTTTGGTGCTGACGCTTGCTGCCACTTGCCTCTCCTTAGGCATTGGGACCACAGGGATCTGCCACATCTCGTTGTAGACATCTCTATTCTCATGAAGGTCCCAAAGAATCCGATCGCCAAGCCTTGCGGTGTAGGTCTTGGCTCCCTTTGAGTTCGTGTCCATGCCGGCCTTTGCCAACCGCCGCACGGAAATCAGGTTAGCAGCAAGGCTGGGCACCCAAAGCACATTCTTGAGGCCCACCATCTTCCCATCAGCACCCTTAAACATGGCCTTGCCCATGCCTTTCACCTCCGCTCGCTGCCCCAAAGCTGATGTGACATGCTTCACCGGTGACGGTTCGAGTTTGGTGAGCAAGTCCGGGCGAGGTGTCATACTATAGGTAGCGCCACTATCGATTACCCAATAGTCCAGAGGGTGTAGAGTCACCTTCCCCACAGCTGCTGGCTCCTCAAAGCCTTCATCCTTCTCTGGACCAGTCGGTACTTGCGTCGACACGAAGTAGAATAGACCCGGGTACCGATCGTTGCTCGGGTCCTTGTCGTTGTCTCCGCTCTTCATGTTTGCAGCTCCGCCACCGCGACTGCCACGGCCTCCACGGCCTCTTCCTCTCCCTCCTCCTGCTCCTCTACCCTCTTGGCCTTGAGCAGGGGTCCAACCATCAGGGAGTTTGTAGCAGTCGCGCCACATGTGTCCGCTCTTGTGGCAATAGTGACACTCGCCGTCGAATCGGCCGCGACCGCGTCCGTAGCTCTTGTCGTCGCTGCCGTAACCGCCACTCCCGCGGCCTCCGCCGAAGTTGCTGCCACCAAACCTTCCTCCCCCTCGTCCTCTACCTCTTCCTCGACCATATCCACGGCCGATGCTCGCTGCCCCAGCGCCATCCGCACTCACCAACTCACGGCGGCGGAAATCCTCTTGAAGGATAGCTCGCTTCACGTCTTCAAGCGAGAGGCGGGGCAAGTCGCGATTAAGGTTGATGATGAGCGAGGACCATGACTCAGGGAGTAGGGCCAGCAACTTGGTCTTCTTTTGGAGCTCACTATACTTCAAATCAGCTCCCTCAAGCCGCGTCAACAAGTCGAAGAATTTCTGCACCCCTTCTTCAACCGCTTCATCCTCTTCAATTCGTAGTGTCGCCATTTGCCGTTCCAACACCACAGCTACCGCCGCTGTTGCAGGAGCGTGTACACCCTTGAGAGCAGCCCATGCCTTTGGTCCCTTCTCTGGTTCACGCTGGAAAGGCTTGATGTGACGGATTTGGCTGCTCCCCAACGCTTGCCCAAGTAGGAGGTAGCCTTGTGCGCTCTTCCGCACCCACGGGCTCTTCTCTGGGTCGTTCTCGGGACGCTTCTCCGTTCCTTCCATTACCTCCAGCAGGTCATAGTGGTCAAATATGTTCTCCATTCTGAAGGACCACTCAGCAAAGTTGTCACCATTGAACTTGTCAAGGCCAAACACTCTAGGCTCATCCCTAGATGGGCCAACACTTGATTGCACAGGCGCCATGGCTGAATCACGGGGTTGGCCTTGAGCTTGGGCTTCTCCTCTGCCACCAGCACCTCTGCCACCCCTTTCCTCAGGTCCAGCCATTGTCGAAACTGCTCCAAGGGGCTCTGACACCACTTGTTATAGTCACAATAGGCTCCAATGTGCCTAAAACGAAAGATAGAGTGCACAGCCGGATTTCTGCTTAGCGGCATCAAACGTTCATAGCGTTCTGGTCACAACTTCAAATGACCTGATTCAACTTTGATCTGGAGCGTCTGAACGTCGCCTACAATAGGCAATTTAGATCGCACAATTTCACCAAGTATTGACGACACAGTGTCGGTTTGAACGAACGGCACTATGGCAGCCACTATATTCTTAGAACACAAAATAGGAAGAGATATGAAGAGTTACGAGTTGGGAATGACTCCCAGCTCCTACAAACCCCAAGAGCCGAGGTACAGTGATGTGGAACAGTGCCACACTGTTCCCAACCACGAAGGGTCTCGAAACTACCCTTCACTAGGGCCTACACCAAGTGAAATGTTACACTACACAAAGTAATGTAACTATCTTCAATATCTTGAGGTGTACCCTTTTGGCGAGCTTCGAAATCACTTGAGGTTTGACACCAAGGCTCGGGCTCTTCATCACAAACTCATCCTTGAGTTCTTGATGGGTCTGCTGCACACACCTGCGACACACCGAACGTTCGACACAGGACAAAATAGAAACCGCGCACGACAAAATAGAAACCGCGCGCGAGACACAAACGACCGCGTAACACGTGTCTAGCGATAACTCGCTATTGACTCGACACACACACTCGACATCATGACTCAACATTCACACACAATTATAAGCATGAAATATATATTATCCCATGCCCTCATACCATTCCATACACACACACATGCACGCACACGGACAACAAGCCGAGTGCAAACCGTAGGGTTGCACCAACAATCCCGAAATTGATTTCCAACTCCAACAAACAAACGTGGTCCGATTTCATTCCGTGATTGGTCACGATTTCGTTTCGGAGCTTCGCCAACCAAAACACCTGAAATGTACACCCCTTCGAGCCCCCTTAAAAAACCAAGATTTTTTTGTGAAGTGGACAACATGGGGCAGCTATTTTCTTGATATGTTGATAATTGGAGAGAGATTCGAGAAAGGGCAGAATTGGGATGCGAGGGGAGGGAGGGAGGTGGAGTGGAACGAGGGGATGGGAATTGATAGCTGCAAATGCAAGAGGTCAAGATTCCAGTTATATAGGGACGGGTGACGTCATCACATGCCGCCCCACAGGTCCTGGCACAAAGGGATTTGGGGCAAATACAAAAACCCGCGGAATCCCTCGAGTCACCCCAAAAATCCTTCCTGACGAGGCGAAAAAACCCTTCGAATCCCTCCGTTTCAATGTCGGATTCTTATGCGCATATATATGTAAGCCGTACTGTTGCAATTTCGGGAACATTTATCGAGCACTGCTCGACGGACATTGGCCAATCGCCGTCAAGCTCCGTGCACCCCGGACAAGACGGGTTACAGCGCCTGACGTCACCATCGACGTCGCCTGACAGGCTGCACTGACGGTCGACGTGAGTGGTAACGGGTTTCGCAACCGGCCTACGGTCACAATCGACGGCGCCGTCAAGTACGGTCGACCAACCACTTTGACGGTCGAGCGAGACGTCACTGTCGTAAGTCGCCATCAAAGGGTCACGTCAACAAATGACGGCCACATCAAAAGCCAAGACCTTGAGGTCATGTGTAAGGGAAGGGTTATCAGCCCAACTATAGTATAAATGAAATCCTAAACTGGTAGCAGCAGTAACATCGTTTTTGTCTATTAGGCCAACGCTACGGCAATGAGAGCTTTGGGGTAGGCACTGATGGAGAACGATCCATCAAGGACAACGCCTTTTCAGCAGGCAGGCGTATAACCGCTACCTGTCGACGTTGAAACCATCTCGACACAACCCCCTAAGACGTCACAAGCCTTACCAGGCTCAACACTGCCACCCTCGACGTCACGAGCCATACCGGGCTGTCAAACATTATATATGTGATACTTGTGTAGGCTACAGTGGGTTAGCCTATAGGGGGTACACAATTCTAGGGTTTACTACTTGTACTCTTTTCACTTCTAGTTGATCCATTCCTGTTCGCTTATTCTCACATGGTATAGAGCGGGTCCTTCTACGGACCGTTTTTTTTGGGCCCACCGAAGCGCCCCCCGAGGCGCGATCTTTTTTTTTTAGCGACCCCTCGGGTCGCCATTTCCCCTGCGGCCCCGCCGCCTTCACTGACGCGGCCCCGCCGCCCTCTCTGTCGCGGCCCCGCCGCCTGCTCTCACGCGGCCCCGCCCCGGCTCCTTCGCGGCCCCGCCGCCTGCTCTCGCGCGGCCCCGCCCCGGCTTCTACGCGGCCCCGCCCCGGCTTTCACGCGGCCCCGCCGACGGCTTTGTCGCGGCCCCGCCCAGGCCCTTACGCGGCTCCGCCGCCTGCTCTCACGCGGCCCCGCCCCGGCTCCTTCGCGGCCCCGCCGCCTGCTCTCGCGCGGCCCCGCCCCGGCTTCTACGCGGCGCCGCCCCGGCTTTCACGCGGCCCCGCCGACGGCTCTGTCGCGGCCCCGCCCAGGCCCTTACGCGGCCCCGCCGCCTGCCCCCGTCGCGGCCCGGTCACCTCCTGACGGCCCCGCCGTCCCTTCGTGACGGCCCCGCCGTCCCTTCCTGACGGCCCCGCCGTCCCCTCCTGACGGCTCCTGCCATCCCCTTCTACCGGCCCCGCAACTGCACCTGCTGGCCCCGCCGCTGCACCTACCGGCCCCCCACCACCCACCCCCCCCTTTTCCCGTCGCCTGTCGAGGCGACCTGAGGGGGCCGCTTGCGGTGTGTGGCCTCCCCTGCTTCTCCTCCTCCTTCCTCTCCCACTGCAGCAGCCGAGCCGCTCACCTGCAGCAGCCGAGCCGCCCCACAGCCGAGCCGCCCTGCCGCCGAGCCGCCGGGTCGCTGAGCTGCTGAGCTGCAGTTGCTGTCGAGCCGCCCTGCCGCCGAGCCGCCGAGTCACCGAGCTGCTGAGCTGCAGTTGCTGCTGAGCCGCCTTGCCGCCGAGCCGCCCGAGTCGCCCGAGCCGCCGAGCCGCCGAGCTGCCGAGCCGCTGAGTCGCCGAGCCTACTCTTCCCACCACTGGTGAGCTCTTGCCCTGCTAGCACGCTGAGCGTCGCCTGCTTGCCTGCCTGCCTGCCTTTTGGCTTGCCTGGCTGCCTGCCTCCCTGCTGCTAGTCCTGCTCCTGCTTCTACTTGCGGAGCCAAATGCAGCCCCAGCGACGCCGGCGTGAGTCCCTCACGCCCCAGCAGCTGCGTGAGTGGTACGCTGGTTGGGGCTGTAGGGGTGGCGACGCTACTCCTACTACAACTCCTGGAGCTGGAGGTGCTGAGGGCGTTGGTGCTGAGCCTACTGCTGTTGGTCCTGCCGCTGGAGGTGTGGGTGGCGCTGGTGCTTTCGCTGAGGGTGCTGGTGCTGTCCCTGCTGAGTCTGGAGCTGCCGCGCGGCCTCGGCCGTACTTCGTTCCGCTCCTACAGCAGGTTCTTGGTCTTTCTCCTTCGGTAGAGTGTCCACAGCCTGTCCAGTCGCAGTCACTGTTGGAGCCTTCCTCTCCTCTGCCTGCTCCCTCTCCTTACACTGGTCCTACTGGAGGTCTTGCTGAGCGTCGTGAGCCTGCGTCTCGTCCCGCGTCGCCTGTTCGTGCTGCTCGCGCTAGTGGTCGCGGTTCGCGTCAGCGTCCTCCTCCTGTCCCTGGCACGCACCGGATGTCTCTGCGTCCGTCCACTGCTCCTCTGCGTGCCCCTTTGCCTTCTCCTCCTGAGTCCTCTCTTCCTGCGCTTGCCGACCCTGAGTCGGACTCTCTTCGCGCTGCCAGTCCTACTGTCACGCGTCTGCTTGCTACTGTCGTCACTGACCCCTCTTTTGAGTCCACTGCTGCGTCTGCTCTAGTCGCTGAGCTCGTTGACTTTGCTGCTCGCTGTCGTCTCGACTACGCTGCTGGTCTTGTTGCTGAGTCTGCGTCTGTCTGTCCTCCGTCCGTCGGGGGTGAGTGTGCTCTTGGCACGGACGTCCTAGAGGACAGACAGGAGGAGTTACAGTGTCTAGCTGCTGCTTCACCTCATCTCGCGTCTGTACTGCTTGCCCCTGAGGGAGACCCGGATGCACTAGACATCCCGACTCCGCGTTCTTACGCGGAGGCCGTAGAGGGTCCCTACTCCTCTCAGTGGCAGGCAGCTATGGATGCAGAGATGGCTTCCTGGAAGTCCACAGGCACCTACGTTGACGCAGTTCCCCCTCCTGGGGCGAACATCGTCAGTGGCATGTGGATCTTCCGGGTGAAGCGGCCGCCGGGCTCTCCACCTGTCTTCAAGGCGCGGTACGTTGCTCGTGGCTTCAGTCAGCGGCAGGGAGTTGACTACTTTCAGACCTTCTCTCCCACCCCGAAGATGACCACTCTTCGGGTGCTGCTGCACATAGCCGCTCAGCGCGACTACGAGCTTCACTCTCTCGACTTCAGCACTGCGTTCCTGCAGGGTAGCCTGCACGAGGAGATCTGGCTGCGCCGTCTACCTGGCTTCACTGGGACTTTCCCTCCTGGCACCCAGTGGAGCCTCCGACGGCCAGTCTACGGTCTCCGCCAGGCACCGCGTGAGTGGCACGACACACTGAGGACTACGCTTGCGGCTCTTGGGTTTGCTCCTTCTACTGCTGACCCGTCGCTGTTTCTGCGCACCGACACTTCACTGCCGCCGTTCTACATCCTCGTGTACGTCGACGACTTGGTCTTTGCCACAGCGGACACTGCTGGACTCGCCTACGTGAAGTCCAAACTGCTGAAGAGACACACGTGCACAGACCTGGGTGAACTGCGCAGCTACCTTGGCTTGCAGATCACTCGGAACAGAGCACGCCGCACCATTACCTTGACTCAGTCACACATGGTGCAGCAGGTCCTTCAGCGCTTCGGCTTCACGTACTCCTCGCCTCAGGCCACTCCTCTGCCTACTCGCCACTCACTCTCAGCTCTGCCTTCGGATGAGTCCGTAGAGTCGAGTGGTCCGTATGCAGAGCTTGTTGGCTGCCTCATGTACCTGATGACCTGCACACGACCTGACCTTGCATATCCTCTGAGCATTCTTGCACGCTATGTTGCTCCTGGGAGACACAGACCAGAGCACATGGCTGCAGCGAAGAGGGTATTGCGCTACCTGTGCAGTACGTCGGGCATGGGGCTTGTGCTTGGAGGGCGGAGTCCAGTGGTCCTTACCGGCCACGCGGACGCTTCTTGGGCTGACGACCAGGCTACGCAGCGGTCGTCACAGGGTTACACCTTCAGCCTTGGTTCCGGCTCTGTCTCGTGGCGGTCTACTCGCTCGTCTTCGGTTCTCGGCTCCAGTTGTGAGGCTGAGATCTACGCCGGGGCCATGGCTGCACAGGAGCTTCGCTGGCTCACCTACCTGCTGACTGACCTTGGAGAGCCGCCTCGTTCTCCTCCAGTGCTGTACGTAGACAACAAGGCCATGCTGGCCTTGTGTCGAGAGCAGCGCTTGGAGCACAGAACGAAGCACATTGCTCTCCGCTACTTCCTTGCTCGTGAGCTGCAGCAGCGTGGTCAGTTGCGACTTGCGTACGTGGCCTCTGAGGCCAACACTGCTGATGTGTTCACCAAGGCACTCGCGCCTTGTGATCATCAGCGCTTTTGCACCCAGCTGGGTCTTGTGTCTGTCTTGCCTCACTTGCTCTCCTCTTGACTTTACTTGTACTGTGACATATATATATACCTGCTCTTGCTTGTCTAGTTTTATATATATGTCTGTACTCCTGCATGTGAACTGGCCTCTGGCCCTGCTCTTGTGCTCGGACTGTGTGGTGACTTTGTGATCCACCCTGAGCTTGTTTTGCTTTGCTTGACTGGTCTTGTGACCCCTTGTTCTCCCCCACTTTGCCTATGGGGTGTGTCAAACATTATATATGTGATACTTGTGTAGGCTACAGTGGGTTAGCCTATAGGGGGTACACAATTCTAGGGTTTACTACTTGTACTCTTTTCACTTCTAGTTGATCCATTCCTGTTCGCTTATTCTCACACGGGCTTGACAGCTCCACCCACGACGTCACGAGCCATACCGGGCTCGACAGCTCTGCGGAGATAACTACTATGACGGGAGCTAGGCTACGGGCTAGGCACGGGGGCTTGTGTGATCTCTGCGTTCGTTCACTTAGTCGTTACTCGTGCTTGCACTACTTGATGGTCATGGGGGAATTTGGCAAGAGTTCCACTAGCAAAATTTCACAATAATGGTTAGCAACAACATTGGCATGCAAGGCTGCATCAAGCCTAGCAAAGCTGCTGGTCGACCTCCAGCACAGCACGGTCGATTGCACTCCAGCGCAGCAGCACTTGCATTGCTCCAGCGTCGCAGAGTAGCGGTTCGCCAACGTTGCAAGTCCATGGTGTGCCAACGCTGCAGCAGGTCGGCCGTACAGCGTTGCACCCACAGAACAACGGTGCACCTGCTTCGCAGGTGCGCGCAGCTGGTTGTTGCACTACTCCTCGTCACGAGCACAGCGCAAACGCCTAGCAGACTCCACGCCAGCGACTGCGCCCACCATCCACGTCGACCCCGGGATACTACCCACGAGGTCAGCCTCGCAGCAGCCACCCCAGCGACGTTTGCACACGTCGCGCGGGTATCTTGGTCGACCAGCTCGGTCGGTCGCCGGCTATACAAGCCCGGCATCCCCAACCTTCGGCGCCCTCCACCCCAGCACTGTGCTGCTCGACGCTCAGCTGCTCGGCGTCCTCAGCCACCCCTGTTGAGGTCGACGTCGGCCCCTCCTTCGTCAACCACCAGGCGTGGTTGATCACCAGGTCGACCACACTCCTGTCAGCCGGAAACTCTAGTCGGCTGCCCCACGTCGGCGTCACCAAGTCGACGCCATCCACTGGTCGACCACTCCAAGTCGACCTCCCAATCTCGGCGCCTTCCGAAGTCGGCACTCATGCAGTGGCCCCCGTGCAAGTCGACCACTCCTGTCACCAGCTCGCCCACTGCTGCATGTTGGCTGCCCCCTTACACCCGACCACGAAGTCAGCTCCGCCCAAGCGAGGACGGGGCCACACCCAACTCCCGTTGACAAGCTCCACACACGACGACACGAGCCATACCGGTATCAACAGCGCCACCCTCGACATCATGAGCCATACAGATAGTGGTTCAGCCGGTTGCGACGAACCAACGCTCGACGGACCATGCTGTCAATGTCGAAGTGGGGGGTGCACCTACCGAAGTCCCTTCGACGGCGCAATCCATACCTGTAGTAGTAGAACCGACTTCGACGACAACCCCTCCCTCAAAACAGGAGGCGACAAACCAGCCATCATCATCATCGGCACCACACCGCTCGATAACACTAATGGAACCAGTAGCCACTGTGCCGAGCTCGACTGATGGGCGACGTAGGAGAAGGGGTACACGTGTTCCGGCTGAGTTTAGGCCACCACCCCCAGCCGGTACATCCGCTTCGCGAGCCACTCCCGCCGTGCCTATGCGCTCATCGAAAAGACCCAGCAAAACGGATTTAGCCAGCCACGTCCCTGCAGAGACGAATGATGTCAACGATGAGCCGGGAGAACAGCCCGAGGCGGACGATGTCGAAGAGGTGGACCCCTCGCCCTGCCGCGGCAAATATATCGGAAGAGGATGATGAGCACATTCTAGGTGACGAACAGGGCGAAGAAAATCCGTACCTGGCGACGGGAACATTGAAAGTGCGATTCGCCGTTGTGAGCTTCCGCTGCTGGGAATCGACGAGGATTCCACTCGGCCAAACTACGTCTCTGATTTCATGCATTTCAAGGCTTGGGCCTGTGCAACTCTGGCAGCCGGAAAATGCAACGGAGTGCTTGTCAAGGAGCAGGCGATCAACGAGGCCGAGGTCGGGAGAAAGATCGGCAAGGGTTTAGGGACGGGGTGGAGGGCGGCGCTCCGTAACGAGGAGCACCTGCATGGGCCTTGGACGTCAAAATGACGCTTGCGGGCTTACAACGATTACATGTCAACGGAAACGGACAAACAAGCGGCTTCCTTGGATACCGGGCGGACCGGAGTAGCGGGATGGAAGCAAAAAAAATGCACCCCACCGATGATGCTGGCGCGCCTTAGTGCGCTAGGGTGCAAAGTAGAAGCCATACTCTTCGACAAACCACTCACAAAACCCATGGACGACATCACCGAGGCTAGGCAGCTACTAGCGGTCAAGCTGCGACAGCTGCACGACAATCAGTTCGAGTAAGTAGACTTCCCTACCCCGTCGGCTACAAATTCTCGCTCACTTTCTAACTTATGAATTGTTGTATCTGCCCACTCAATGCAGGAGGTGCGTCGACCCACACCGGGGCTTACTCGACGATGTCTACATGGAGGAGTAGTTTCGCATACTCGTTTCAGACATCCTGCCGCACTGGGCCAAGGTGTACTTCAGGTCGTGGATGGCGTACCCCAGTCTATTGCTTTGGAAGGCCTTGGCTGTCAGGGTTATGATTCTGATGGCGCATCACATGCTGGGCAGGGGGATCAGCATCCGTACGATCCGCTACTGCAACATGTTCACTTACGTCCTTCTGCTCGTCACGAACAGCCCGGGGGAATTGTTGATCCTCGTTCTCGTGGTCGCCTATCGCAATTCAACGACCGTCAAAGACCACAAGCTCAGCCACCTGTACCTGACTCGACACATGGAATTCCAGCAGTGCAGCTTTGGAGCAGTTTTCCTCTGGCTACACTTCCTTTTCGACCTTGTGCCGCTCTATTACACCGACGCGAATATCGTGCCCCCCTTGGAATTTTCCGACCTAGAGGCCTGGTCGAAGAAGAACCTGTTCTTCGCCCTCTTTGACAAAGAGAAGACAGAGATGCCGTACCCGACGCATAACAAATGGGTATCCCGGGCGATGAATAGCGCAGTTTGGATCCTGTCGAAGGACACGCACATCTTTCGACGGTCTGCAACACAGATCCTCGCAGACAAGAACTTCGACCTTGACACCATCGCACAGCTGGGTCAATGGGACATGAACGAGATGCGCAGGTCATACGTCATAGCCATCCCACGCCCGGCCATCCAGATGCAAGCGGGTTTCTCGGAGGAACCGGGCGACTATTACATCGGAAGATCGAAAACCAAAGTGGCCCCAAAGTTCCTGAAGGCTATCGAGGAGCACATATTTCCGAACGCGGAGCAGTGGCTCATCGAGGTATGGATCTGTTAAGCACTTGGCGTCATCGTTGAACGCAAGTTTTGCTCGTCCATCTCTCAATGTTACGTCACTCGATTATGTTCAGGCCCAGAAGTGGAACAACGAGCAGGACAAGACACATATGGACTACGCAGCGAAGAGTTTCTTGGAGGCCCTGCAAGCCACCCGAATGCCCATCGCAGAGGTTCTTGCGATGTACTACGTCCATTGTGACGACCACCCCTTCGACGGGGTTAGCGTTTGCGACTACGAGCGTCACCCTTATGTCCAGATGTCGGGTTTGTGCAAGGACGAAGATTTCCAAAAATGGGCGCTCGACGTGTATTTGCTCGACAAGTACGGCATTGACATGCGGACCAACCCCACGATGTCGAGAGCGATGGTAAGATGGGCTTTCCAAATCTATAAGCGGCGACTTTGCATCAGCCCACTGACGGCTCGTCTTCTTGTTGTTGAACAAGAATGAATGAACTAACAGTGAAATGAGTACAAGTATGAAAAAACTAGGAATGTGTACCCCCTATAGGCCAACCCGCTGTAGCCTAAACAACTACAACAACATATATAATGTTTGACACACCCCCATAGGCGAAGTGGGGGAGAACTAGGGGTCACAAGACCAGTCAAGTAAAGCAAAGCAAACCAAAGCAAGCTCAGGGTGGATCACAACGTCACCACACAGTCCGAGCACAAGTGCAAGGCCACAAGGCCAGTTCACATGCAGGAGTACATATATATATATATATGAGACTAAACAAGCAAGAGCAGTGATATATGTATATCTAATAGTACAAAGAGAGTCAAGAGGAGAGCAAGTGAGGCAAGACAGACACAAGACCTAGCTGGGTACAGCAGCGCTGATGTTCACAAGGCGGAAGTGCCTTGGTGAAGACATCAGCAGTGTTGGCCTCAGAGGCCACGTACGGAAGCCGCAACTGACCACGCTGCTGTAGCTCACGAGCAAGGAAGTAGCGGAGAGCAATGTGCTTTGTTCTGTGCTCCAGTCTCTGCTCCCAACACAAGGCCAGCATGGCCTTGTTGTCGACGTACAGGACTGGAGGAGAACGAGGCGGCTCTCCAAGGTCGGTCAGCAGGTAGGTGAGCCAGCGAAGCTCCTGTGCAGCCATGGCCTCGGCGTAGATCTCAGCCTCACAACTGGAGCCGAGAACAGAAGACGAGCGAGTAGCCCGCCACGAGACAGAGCCGGAACCAAGGCTGAAGGTGTAACCCTGTGACGACCGCTGCGTAGCCTGGTCGTCAGCCCAAGAAGCGTCTGCGTGTCCAGTGAGGACCACTGGACTCCGCCCTCCAAGCACTAGCCCCATGCCCGACGTACTGCACAAGTAGCGCAATACCCTCTTCGCTGCAGCCATGTGCTCTGGTCGGTGTCTCCCAGGAGCAACATAGCGCGCATGAATGCTAAGAGGGTAAGCAAGGTCAGGTCGTGTGCAGGTCATCAGGTACATGAGGCAGCCAACAAGCTTTGCATACGGGCCACTCGACTCTACGGACTCATCCGAAGGCAGAGCTGAGAGCGAGTGGCGAGTAGACAGAGGAGTGGCCTGAGGCGAGGAGTACGTGAAGCCGAAGCGCTGAAGGACCTGCTGCACCATGTGTGACTGAGTCAGGGTAATGGTGCGGCGTGCTCTGTCCCGGGTGATCTGCAAGCCAAGATAGCTGCGCAGTTCACCCAGGTCAGTGCACGTGTGTCTCTTCTGCAGCTCGGACTTCACGTAGGCGAGTCCAGTAGTGTCAGCTGTGGCAAAGACCAAGTCGTCGACGTACACGAGGATGTAGAACGGCGGCAGAGAGGTGTCGATGCGCAGAAACAGCGACGGGTCGGCAGTAGAAGGAGCAAACCCAAGAGCCGCAAGCGTAGTCCTCAGTGTGTCGTGCCACTCACGTGGCGCCTGGCGGAGACCGTAGACTGGACGCCGGAGACTCCACTGGGTACCAGGAGGGAAAGACCCAGTGAAGCCAGGTGGGCGGCGCAGCCAGATCTCCTCGTGCAGGCTGCCCTGCAAGAAAGCTGTGCTGAAGTCGAGAGAGTGCAGCTCGTAGTCCCGGTGAGCAGCAACGTGCAGCAGTACCCGAAGAGTGGTCATCTTCGGGGTGGGGGAGAAGGTCTGAAAGTAGTCAACTCCCTGCCGCTGACTGAAGCCACGAGCCACGTAACGCGCCTTGAAGACAGGCGGAGAGCCCGGCGGCCGCTTCACCCTGAAGATCCACATGCCACTGACGATGTTCGCCCCAGGAGGGGGGACAGCGTCAACGTAGGTGCCTGTGGACTTCCAGGAAGCCATCTCTGCATCCATAGCTGCCTGCCACTGAGAGGAGTAGGGACCCTCTATCGCCTCCGCGTAAGAGCGCGGAGTCGGGATGTCAAGTGCAGCCGGGTCTCCCTCAGGGGTAAGCAGTACGGAAACGAGATGAGGTGAAGCGGCGGCCAAGCACTGGAACTCCTCCTGCCTGTCCTCAAGGACGTCCGTGCCAAGGGCACACGCACCCCCGACGGACGGAGGACAGACAGACTCAGACTCAGCGACAAGACTCGCAGCGTAGTCTAGGCAACAGTGAGCAGCAAAGTCGACGAGCTCAGCAACTAGGGTAGACGCAGCAGAAGACTCGAAAGAAGGGTCAGTGACGGCAGTAGCAAGGAGACGCGTGACAGTAGGACTGGCAGCACGAAGAGAGTCCGACGCAGGGTCGGCGAGAGCAGGAAGAGAGGACGCAGGAGGAGAAGGCAAAGGGGCACGCAGAGGAGCAGTAGACAGACGCAGAGACATCCGGTGCGTGCCAGGGGCAGGAGGAGGACGCTGGCGCGAACTACGAGCACTAGCGCTAGCAGGACGGACAGGCGATGCAGGACGAGACGCAGACTCACGACGCTCAGTAAGACCGCCAGTAGGACTAGTGTAAGGAGAAGGAGCAGGTAGTGGGGAGGTTGGCTGCAACTGTAACTGTGACGGGACAGGCTGTGAACACGCTAAGGGAGGAGGACCAGGAGGAGGCGAGAGACCAAGAACCTGCTGAAGGAGCGGAACAAAGTACGGCTGAGGGCGCGCGGCGTTTGCAGATACAGCAGGGACAGCACCTGTACCCCTAGCGGCAGTACCAGAACCAGCAGCAGCTCCAACGCCCAGGTCCCCAGTACTAGCCTCAGCACCAACGCCCGAGTCCTCAGCACCAGCAGTGGCTCCAACACCAGGGTCCACAGCACCTGCCGCAGCTCCAACGCCCGGGTCCTCAGCACCAGTAACACCTCCAGCTCCCGGGTCCGCAGCACCAGCAGCAGCTCCAACGCCAAGGTCCGCAGCACCAGCAGCAGCTCCAATGCTCGGGTCCGTAGCACCAGGGGCAGCCGGGTCCGTGAGACGAGGCGCTCCACTCCGAAGTGTGCAATGGCGCTCGTACCACTCACGGATCCGCTCACGAGAGGGGAGCTCCCGACTAGGATTAGAAGTACCAGCACCAGTCCCTGTAGTTGGCCTGGTCCCAGAGGTAACACTCCGGAGGCTGCAGTACTGTAAGTACCACTCACGCAACTGCTCCGAGGAGAGGTCTCGTCCAGGTGTAGCACCCTCAGGCCCAGCACCGCCAGAGTCAGAACCCCCAGACCCAGCACCCCCAGGCTCAGCACCCCCAGTCACCGCACCCCCAGGCTCAGCACCCCAAGAGTCCGCACCCCCAGGCTCAGCACCCCCAGAGTCAGCACCCCCAGGCTCAGCACCCCAAGAGTCCACACCCCCAGGCTCAGCACCCCCAGAGTCAGCACCCCCAGGCTCAGCACCCCCAGAGTCAGCACCCCCAGGCTCAGCACCCCAGTCTCCGCACCCCCAGGCTCAGCACCCCCAGCAGGACGAGAGTCGACAGCAACCTCAACAGGCTCGACCGGGTCTACCTGAGACACACATGAGGGAGCGGCACCCTGAGGGGGGAGGGGGTCTACGACAGCAGCACCTGGCGCGAGGAAGAGAGGCGGGGGTGGGAGCGGGGCAGTGCGGTACGGGAAGAGGCGGTAGTAGGGGACAGACTCGTCAAAAGTGACGTCCTGAGAGGGCAAGACCCGGCGCGAGGTGGCGTGGTAAAACTGCCAACCAGGCGCGTCCGGAACAAAGCCGAGGAAGACGCATGGAACAGCACGGGAGGAGAGCTTGTCCGCAGACGAATCGCGGACAAAGGCTCGAGATCCCCAGACCCGGAAACGCGACGCATCGCCAACCTCCCCCGTCCACAGCAGTGTGGGCGAGGTCTCCGGCAAGGAGACACGGGGCCAGAGGTTGAGCTGATGCGCAGCGTACCGGACCGCAAACGGCCACAGAAAGTGGGGGGCAGCCGCATGAATCAAGGAGGTACGAGCGACCTCCATGACCAGGCCAATGCGGCGCTCCGCAACTCCATTCTGCTGTGGAGAGGCCGGAAGCGTGAACGACTGCTCAATGCCGTGCTCAGCACAGTAGGCTGCCAAGAGGTCGGAGGAGAACTCACCACCTCTGTCAGAGTGCAAGCGCAGGACAGGACAGTCCGAGTGGAATCGCTCGCTGAGCTGGAGACGAGCTCTGCGGATCCAAGGGATCAAAACATCAGGGACCTCACCCTTGGTGCGCAAGGGGAAGACCGTGGTGTAGCGCGAGTAGTCGTCAACAACGATCAGGAAGTACCTCTCCCGACCCTGACCACGGACGCGGGCTGGGCCCCACACGTCCATGTGGAGCGTCTGCAAAGGAGCAGTCGTTGGGGGAAACGAGGAGGAGCAGGCGAGGGTGGGAGGGGAGGGAGGACCCTGGGAAGACCAGAGACAAGGTACCGGGAGTGCATGGCACGAAGGCGCTGCACAGACGGGTGGCCCAGTCGGTGGTGCCAGAGGACAGTCTCGTGCGCTAGAGAGCGACACGAGCAGGGGGCGGACAGCTGACCTGACGCGGACGCAGACGCAGACGCAGCGACCTGAGGGGGGGCAGTAGTCAGTGTGTACAGGTCCGACCCCGGCTGCCGGGTGAAGGTAGCCAAGTGGCGGCCTGTACGGGCGCACGTGCAGTGTGTGACACGCTCGTAGGCAGGGGTGAACTGGTGAACACCCGCGTCCTGTAGTGCACAACCTGCCACCAAGTTCGTAGAGAACGAGGGGAGGTGTAGACCTGACAGTGTGCCCGACGGGACCGCAGGACAGGGAAGGACAGTGGAGGAGGTCGCAAGGACCGGACCTCCAGAGGGGTCAGCGAGGGAGACAGCAACTGGCCGAGCAAGGGGCTCAAGGGCAGTGCGGTCACGAAAGAAACAGCGAGAGGCACCTGAATCCAGTGTGAAGGTGTGCAGTGCTGCAGTCGACACAGTACTAGGGGGGGCAGACGTACACGCACCTAGAGCAGCAGCCTCACCAGCACCTGGGGTAGCGGACACGCGAGTACCTGGAGCGGCAGACGCACTAGTCCTAATGCCCGGGTCGGGCGGGACACTCAGGTACTCAACACCCTCTCCACTAGTAGACATCACATACATGGCAGTGAGAATAGCATCAAAGTCTAGAGCATAAATATCAATCCCCTTCTTCAGGAGATCAACCCAGTGGGGCAGCTCAGTGGCCTGAGGGAACTGAACACGCCAAGCGTCGTTCAGACGAGCGAAGCAACGCTGTGTGGCGTGCGGTCCCCACACACGGCTGGCTAGTGCGGTCACCAGTGCGAATGACGTACGTGCAGCTAAGGCCACTGAGTCCCCCCCCCCCCCCCCCCCCCGTGCTGAGAGTACCACTCACGGACCTCCTGGGGCGACGGAGTGTGCTGCTGGCCCTGGCCACCGCCTGTGCCTCCACGACCACCACCGCCGCTACCACCTCCTCGACCACCCCAGCCCGGCTTCCCGTGTCCTTGTCTCTGGTCTTCCCCAGTCTCTCCCTCCTCTCCCCTCCGGGCCAGGACCATTCCTGTGTCCCCTGTGTCGAGGGTCGCCTCCGGGCTACTCCTCACTCCTCCCACTTCCCCCCGACAGAGGCTCCCCTGCAGACGCTTCACATGGATGTGTGGGGCCCAGCCCCCGTCCGTGGGCAGGGTCACGAGCGCTACTTCCTGTTGGTGGTTGACGACTACTCGCGTTACACCACAGTCCTCCCCTTGCGCAGCAAGGGTGAGGTCACTGAGGTGCTGATCGACTGGATCCGCGAGGCTCGTCTCCGGCTCAGGAAGAGCTTCGGCTCGGACTTTCCTGTTCTGCGTCTGCACTCGGACAGAGGCGGAGAGTTCTCCTCTGGCCTTCTGCGTGCCTACTGTCGTGCGCGAGGCATCCGCCAGTCCTTCACGCTTCCGGACTCACCACAGCAAAATGGGATTGCTGAGCGCCGCATTGGCATGGTCATGGATGTCGCTCGTACGTCCATGATGCATGCGGCTGCCCCCCATTTTCTGTGGCCGTTTGCGGTGAGGTACGCGGCGCATCAGCTCAACCTTCACCCCCGGGTCTCTCGGCCTGCGATGTCCCCAGCCTTGCTGTGGACAGGGAAGGTTGGCGATGCGTCTGTGTTCCGTGTCTGGGGATCTCGGGCGTTTGTCCGCGACTTGTCTGCGGACAAGCTGTCCCCTCGTGCTGCTCCCTGTGTCTTCCTTGGCTTCCCCACTGACGCCCCAGGGTGGCAGTTTTACCACCCCTCCTCTCGTCGTGTTCTGTCCTCCCAGGACGTCACGTTCGACGAGTCAGTCCCCTTCTACCGTCTCTTCCCCTACCGCACTCCTTCCCTCCCCCCTCCCCCGACTTCCTTGTACCGGTTCCCCCCCGGTAGAACCCCCTCCCCCCTCAGGTTCCTGCCCCCTCAGGTGTGTCCCAGGTAGACGCCGTTGACCCGGTCGAGGTTGCAGGTGACTCTGGTGCTGCTGCGGGTGCTGAGCCTAGGGGTGCTGACTCTGGGGGTGCTGTGCGCGGGGGTGCTGAGCCTGGGGGTGCTACTGCTGGGGGTACTGGGCCTGCGAGTGCTACTGCGGAGGGTGCGGAGCCTGGGGGTGCTGAGCCAGGGGGTGCTGTGCCTGGAGGTGATGGGTCTGGGGGTGCTGGGTCGGGAGCTGCTGAGCCTGGGGGTGCTGCGTCTGGAGCTGCTGAGCCTGGGGTTTCTCCTGCTGCTGCGTCTCGCCGGGAGCCCCTCTCTCCACAGGAGCTGCGCGAGTGGTACGCTCGCCGCTGGAGGCGTGCTGCTGAGTCTGGAGGTGCTGCTGGAGCTGGAGCTGGAGCTTCTTCGACCGTCGAGGGTGCGGGTGCTGCCGGTCCCGGAGCTGCTGGACCTGCGGGTCCTCCTGGAGCTGGAGGTGCTGAGGGCGTTGGTGCTGAGCCTACTGCTGTTGGTCCTGCCGCTGGAGGTGTGGGTGGCGCTGGTGCTTTCGCTGAGGGTGCTGGTGCTGTCCCTGCTGAGTCTGGAGCTGCCGCGCGGCCTCGGCCGTACTTCGTTCCGCTCCTACAGCAGGTTCTTGGTCTTTCTCCTTCGGTAGAGTGTCCACAGCCTGTCCAGTCGCAGTCACTGTTGGAGCCTTCCTCTCCTCTGCCTGCTCCCTCTCCTTACACTGGTCCTACTGGAGGTCTTGCTGAGCGTCGTGAGCCTGCGTCTCGTCCCGCGTCGCCTGTTCGTGCTGCTCGCGCTAGTGGTCGCGGTTCGCGTCAGCGTCCTCCTCCTGTCCCTGGCACGCACCGGATGTCTCTGCGTCCGTCCACTGCTCCTCTGCGTGCCCCTTTGCCTTCTCCTCCTGAGTCCTCTCTTCCTGCGCTTGCCGACCCTGAGTCGGACTCTCTTCGCGCTGCCAGTCCTACTGTCACGCGTCTGCTTGCTACTGTCGTCACTGACCCCTCTTTTGAGTCCACTGCTGCGTCTGCTCTAGTCGCTGAGCTCGTTGACTTTGCTGCTCGCTGTCGTCTCGACTACGCTGCTGGTCTTGTTGCTGAGTCTGCGTCTGTCTGTCCTCCGTCCGTCGGGGGTGAGTGTGCTCTTGGCACGGACGTCCTAGAGGACAGACAGGAGGAGTTACAGTGTCTAGCTGCTGCTTCACCTCATCTCGCGTCTGTACTGCTTGCCCCTGAGGGAGACCCGGATGCACTAGACATCCCGACTCCGCGTTCTTACGCGGAGGCCGTAGAGGGTCCCTACTCCTCTCAGTGGCAGGCAGCTATGGATGCAGAGATGGCTTCCTGGAAGTCCACAGGCACCTACGTTGACGCAGTTCCCCCTCCTGGGGCGAACATCGTCAGTGGCATGTGGATCTTCCGGGTGAAGCGGCCGCCGGGCTCTCCACCTGTCTTCAAGGCGCGGTACGTTGCTCGTGGCTTCAGTCAGTGGCAGGGAGTTGACTACTTTCAGACCTTCTCTCCCACCCCGAAGATGACCACTCTTCGGGTGCTGCTGCACATAGCCGCTCAGCGCGACTACGAGCTTCACTCTCTCGACTTCAGCACTGCGTTCCTGCAGGGTAGCCTGCACGAGGAGATCTGGCTGCGCCGTCTACCTGGCTTTACTGGGACTTTCCCTCCTGGCACCCAGTGGAGCCTCCGACGGCCAGTCTACGGTCTCCGCCAGGCACCGCGTGAGTGGCACGACACACTGAGGACTACGCTTGCGGCTCTTGGGTTTGCTCCTTCTACTGCTGACCCGTCGCTGTTTCTGCGCACCGACACTTCACTGCCGCCGTTCTACATCCTCGTGTACGTCGACGACTTGGTCTTTGCCACAGCGGACACTGCTGGACTCGCCTACGTGAAGTCCGAACTGCTGAAGAGACACACGTGCACAGACCTGGGTGAACTGCGCAGCTACCTTGGCTTGCAGATCACTCGGAACAGAGCACGCCGCACCATTACCTTGACTCAGTCACACATGGTGCAACAGGTCCTTCAGCGCTTCGGCTTCACGTACTCCTCGCCTCAGGCCACTCCTCTGCCTACTCGCCACTCACTCTCAGCTCTGCCTTCGGATGAGTCCGTAGAGTCGAGTGGTCCGTATGCAGAGCTTGTTGGCTGCCTCATGTACCTGATGACCTGCACACGACCTGACCTTGCATATCCTCTGAGCATTCTTGCACGCTATGTTGCTCCTGGGAGACACAGACCAGAGCACATGGCTGCAGCGAAGAGGGTATTGCGCTACCTGTGCAGTACGTCGGGCATGGGGCTTGTGCTTGGAGGGCGGAGTCCAGTGGTCCTTACCGGCCACGCGGACGCTTCTTGGGCTGACGACCAGGCTACGCAGCGGTCGTCACAGGGTTACACCTTCAGCCTTGGTTCCGGCTCTGTCTCGTGGCGGTCTACTCGCTCGTCTTCGGTTCTCGGCTCCAGTTGTGAGGCTGAGATCTACGCCGGGGCCATGGCTGCACAGGAGCTTCGCTGGCTCACCTACCTGCTGACTGACCTTGGAGAGCCGCCTCGTTCTCCTCCAGTGCTGTACGTAGACAACAAGGCCATGCTGGCCTTGTGTCGAGAGCAGCGCTTGGAGCACAGAACGAAGCACATTGCTCTCCGCTACTTCCTTGCTCGTGAGCTGCAGCAGCGTGGTCAGTTGCGACTTGCGTACGTGGCCTCTGAGGCCAACACTGCTGATGTGTTCACCAAGGCACTCGCGCCTTGTGATCATCAGCGCTTTTGCACCCAGCTGGGTCTTGTGTCTGTCTTGCCTCACTTGCTCTCCTCTTGACTTTACTTGTACTGTGACATATATATATACCTGCTCTTGCTTGTCTAGTTTTATATATATGTCTGTACTCCTGCATGTGAACTGGCCTCTGGCCCTGCTCTTGTGCTCGGACTGTGTGGTGACTTTGTGATCCACCCTGAGCTTGTTTTGCTTTGCTTGACTGGTCTTGTGACCCCTTGTTCTCCCCCACTTTGCCTATGGGGGTGTGTCAAACATTATATATGTGATACTTGTGTAGGCTACAGTGGGTTAGCCTATAGGGGGTACACAATTCTAGGGTTTACTACTTGTACTCTTTTCACTTCTAGTTGATCCATTCCTGTTCGCTTATTCTCACACGGGCTTGACAGCTCCACCCACGACGTCACGAGCCATACCGGGCTCGACAGCTCTGCGGAGATAACTACTATGACGGGAGCTAGGCTACGGGCTAGGCACGGGGGCTTGTGTGATCTCTGCGTTCGTTCACTTAGTCGACACTCGTGCTTGCACTACTTGATGGTCATGGGGGAATTTGGCAAGAGTTCCACTAGCAAAATTTCACAATAATGGTTAGCAACAACATTGGCATGCAAGGCTGCATCAAGCCTAGCAAAGCTGCTAGTCGACCTCCAGCACAGCACGGTCGATTGCACTCCAGCGCAGCAGCACTTGCATTGCTCCAGCGTCGCAGAGTAGCGGTTCGCCAACGTTGCAAGTCCATGGTGTGCCAACGCTGCAGCAGGTCGGCCGTACAGCGTTGCACCCACAGAACAACGGTGCACCTGCTTCGCAGGTGCGCGCAGCTGGTTGTTGCACTACTCCTCGTCACGAGCACAGCGCAAACGCCTAGCAGACTCCACGCCAGCGACTGCGCCCACCATCCACGTCGACCTCGGGATACTACCCACGAGGTCAGCCTCGCAGCAGCCACCCCAGCGACGTTTGCACACGTCGCGCGGGTATCTTGGTCGACCAGCTCGGTCGGTCGCCGGCTATACAAGCCCGGCATCCCCAACCTTCGGCGCCCTCCACCCCAGCACTGTGCTGCTCGACGCTCAGCTGCTCGGCGTCCTCAGCCACCCCTGTTGAGGTCGACGTCGGCCCCTCCTTCGTCAACCACCAGGCGTGGTTGATCACCAGGTCGACCACACTCCTGTCAGCCGGAAACTCTAGTCGGCTGCCCCACGTCGGCGTCACCAAGTCGACGCCATCCACTGGTCGACCACTCCAAGTCGACCTCCCAATCTCGGCGCCTTCCGAAGTCGGCACTCATGCAGTGGCCCCCGTGCAAGTCGACCACTCCTGTCACCAGCTCGCCCACTGCTGCATGTTGGCTGCCCCCTTACACCCGACCACGAAGTCAGCTCCGCCCAAGCGAGGACGGGGCCACACCCAACTCCCGTTGACAAGCTCCACACACGACGACACGAGCCATACCGGTATCAACAGCGCCACCCTCGACATCATGAGCCATACAGATAGTGGTTCAGCCGGTTGCGACGAACCAACGCTCGACGGACCATGCTGTCAATGTCGAAGTGGGGGGTGCACCTACCGAAGTCCCTTCGACGGCGCAATCCATACCTGTAGTAGTAGAACCGACTTCGACGACAACCCCTCCCTCAAAACAGGAGGCGACAAACCAGCCATCATCATCATCGGCACCACACCGCTCGATAACACTAATGGAACCAGTAGCCACTGTGCCGAGCTCGACTGATGGGCGACGTAGGAGAAGGGGTACACGTGTTCCGGCTGAGTTTAGGCCACCACCCCCAGCCGGTACATCCGCTTCGCGAGCCACTCCCGCCGTGCCTATGCGCTCATCGAAAAGACCCAGCAAAACGGATTTAGCCAGCCACGTCCCTGCAGAGACGAATGATGTCAACGATGAGCCGGGAGAACAGCCCGAGGCGGACGATGTCGAAGAGGTGGACCCCTCGCCCTGCCGCGGCAAATATATCGGAAGAGGATGATGAGCACATTCTAGGTGACGAACAGGGCGAAGAAAATCCGTACCTGGCGACGGGAACATTGAAAAGTGCGATTCGCCGTTGTGAGCTTCCGCTGCTGGGAATCGACGAGGATTCCACTCGGCCAAACTACGTCTCTGATTTCATGCATTTCAAGGCTTGGGCCTGTGCAACTCTGGCAGCCGGAAAATGCAACGGAGTGCTTGTCAAGGAGCAGGCGATCAACGAGGCCGAGGTCGGGAGAAAGATCGGCAAGGGTTTAGGGACGGGGTGGAGGGCGGCGCTCCGTAACGAGGAGCACCTGCATGGGCCTTGGACGTCAAAATGACGCTTGCGGGCTTACAACGATTACATGTCAACGGAAACGGACAAACAAGCGGCTTCCTTGGATACCGGGCGGACCGGAGTAGCGGGATGGAAGCAAAAAAAATGCACCCCACCGATGATGCTGGCGCGCCTTAGTGCGCTAGGGTGCAAAGTAGAAGCCATACTCTTCGACAAACCACTCACAAAACCCATGGACGACATCACCGAGGCTAGGCAGCTACTAGCGGTCAAGCTGCGACAGCTGCACGACAATCAGTTCGAGTAAGTAGACTTCCCTACCCCGTCGGCTACAAATTCTCGCTCACTTTCTAACTTATGAATTGTTGTATCTGCCCACTCAATGCAGGAGGTGCGTCGACCCACACCGGGGCTTACTCGACGATGTCTACATGGAGGAGTAGTTTCGCATACTCGTTTCAGACATCCTGCCGCACTGGGCCAAGGTGTACTTCAGGTCGTGGATGGCGTACCCCAGTCTATTGCTTTGGAAGGCCTTGGCTGTCAGGGTTATGATTCTGATGGCGCATCACATGCTGGGCAGGGGGATCAGCATCCGTACGATCCGCTACTGCAACATGTTCACTTACGTCCTTCTGCCCGTCACGAACAGCCCGGGGGAATTGTTGATCCTCGTTCTCGTGGTCGCCTATCGCAATTCAACGACCGTCAAAGACCACAAGCTCAGCCACCTGTACCTGACTCGACACATGGAATTCCAGCAGTGCAGCTTTGGAGCAGTTTTCCTCTGGCTACACTTCCTTTTCGACCTTGTGCCGCTCTATTACACCGACGCGAATATCGTGCCCCCCTTGGAATTTTCCGACCTAGAGGCCTGGTCGAAGAAGAACCTGTTCTTCGCCCTCTTTGACAAAGAGAAGACAGAGATGCCGTACCCGACGCATAACAAATGGGTATCCCGGGCGATGAATAGCGCAGTTTGGATCCTGTCGAAGGACACGCACATCTTTCGACGGTCTGCAACACAGATCCTCGCAGACAAGAACTTCGACCTTGACACCATCGCACAGCTGGGTCAATGGGACATGAACGAGATGCGCAGGTCATACGTCATAGCCATCCCACGCCCGGCCATCCAGATGCAAGCGGGTTTCTCGGAGGAACCGGGCGACTATTACATCGGAAGATCGAAAACCAAAGTGGCCCCAAAGTTCCTGAAGGCTATCGAGGAGCACATATTTCCGAACGCGGAGCAGTGGCTCATCGAGGTATGGATCTGTTGAGCACTTGGCGTCATCGTTGAACGCAAGTTTTGCTCGTCCATCTCTCAATGTTACGTCACTCGATTATGTTCAGGCCCAGAAGTGGAACAACGAGCAGGACAAGACACATATGGACTACGCAGCGAAGAGTTTCTTGGAGGCCCTGCAAGCCACCCGAATGCCCATCGCAGAGGTTCTTGCGATGTACTACGTCCATTGTGACGACCACCCCTTCGACGGGGTTAGCGTTTGCGACTACGAGCGTCACCCTTATGTCCAGATGTCGGGTTTGTGCAAGGACGAAGATTTCCAAAAATGGGCGCTCGACGTGTATTTGCTCGACAAGTACGGCATTCGACATGCGGACCAACCCCACGATGTCGAGAGCGATGGTAAGATGGGCTTTCCAAATCTATAAGCGGCGACTTTGCATCAGCCCACTGACGGCTCGTCTTCTTGTTGTTGAACAAGAATGAATGAACTAACAGTGAAATGAGTACAAGTATGAAAAAACTAGGAATGTGTACCCCCTATAGGCCTAACCCGCTGTAGCCTAAACAACTACAACAACATATATAATGTTTGACACACCCCCATAGGCGAAGTGGGGGAGAACTAGGGGTCACAAGACCAGTCAAGTAAAGCAAAGCAAACCAAAGCAAGCTCAGGGTGGATCACAACGTCACCACACAGTCCGAGCACAAGTGCAAGGCCACAAGGCCAGTTCACATGCAGGAGTATATATATATATATATATGAGACTAAACAAGCAAGAGCAGTGATATATGTATATCTAATAGTACAAAGAGAGTCAAGAGGAGAGCAAGTGAGGCAAGACAGACACAAGACCCTAGCTGGGTACAGCAGCGCTGATGTTCACAAGGCGGAAGTGCCTTGGTGAAGACATCAGCAGTGTTGGCCTCAGAGGCCACGTACGGAAGCCGCAACTGACCACGCTGCTGTAGCTCACGAGCAAGGAAGTAGCGGAGAGCAATGTGCTTTGTTCTGTGCTCCAGTCTCTGCTCCCAACACAAGGCCAGCATGGCCTTGTTGTCGACGTACAGGACTGGAGGAGAACGAGGCGGCTCTCCAAGGTCGGTCAGCAGGTAGGTGAGCCAGCGAAGCTCCTGTGCAGCCATGGCCTCGGCGTAGATCTCAGCCTCACAACTGGAGCCGAGAACAGAAGACGAGCGAGTAGCCCGCCACGAGACAGAGCCGGAACCAAGGCTGAAGGTGTAACCCTGTGACGACCGCTGCGTAGCCTGGTCGTCAGCCCAAGAAGCGTCTGCGTGTCCAGTGAGGACCACTGGACTCCGCCCTCCAAGCACTAGCCCCATGCCCGACGTACTGCACAAGTAGCGCAATACCCTCTTCGCTGCAGCCATGTGCTCTGGTCGGTGTCTCCCAGGAGCAACATAGCGCGCATGAATGCTAAGAGGGTAAGCAAGGTCAGGTCGTGTGCAGGTCATCAGGTACATGAGGCAGCCAACAAGCTTTGCATACGGGCCACTCGACTCTACGGACTCATCCGAAGGCAGAGCTGAGAGCGAGTGGTGAGTAGACAGAGGAGTGGCCTGAGGCGAGGAGTACGTGAAGCCGAAGCGCTGAAGGACCTGCTGCACCATGTGTGACTGAGTCAGGGTAATGGTGCGGCGTGCTCTGTCCCGGGTGATCTGCAAGCCAAGATAGCTGCGCAGTTCACCCAGGTCAGTGCACGTGTGTCTCTTCTGCAGCTCGGACTTCACGTAGGCGAGTCCAGTAGTGTCAGCTGTGGCAAAGACCAAGTCGTCGACGTACACGAGGATGTAGAACGGCGGCAGAGAGGTGTCGGATGCGCAGAAACAGCGACGGGTCGGCAGTAGAAGGAGCAAACCCAAGAGCCGCAAGCGTAGTCCTCAGTGTGTCGTGCCACTCACGTGGCGCCTGGCGGAGACCGTAGACTGGACGCCGGAGACTCCACTGGGTACCAGGAGGGAAAGACCCAGTGAAGCCAGGTGGGCGGCGCAGCCAGATCTCCTCGTGCAGGCTGCCCTGCAAGAAAGCTGTGCTGAAGTCGAGAGAGTGCAGCTCGTAGTCCCGGTGAGCAGCAACGTGCAGCAGTACCCGAAGAGTGGTCATCTTCGGGGTGGGGGAGAAGGTCTGAAAGTAGTCAACTCCCTGCCGCTGACTGAAGCCACGAGCCACGTAACGCGCCTTGAAGACAGGCGGAGAGCCCGGCGGCCGCTTCACCCTGAAGATCCACATGCCACTGACGATGTTCGCCCCAGGAGGGGGGACAGCGTCAACGTAGGTGCCTGTGGACTTCCAGGAAGCCATCTCTGCATCCATAGCTGCCTGCCACTGAGAGGAGTAGGGACCCTCTATCGCCTCCGCGTAAGAGCGCGGAGTCGGGATGTCAAGTGCAGCCGGGTCTCCCTCAGGGGTAAGCAGTACGGAAACGAGATGAGGTGAAGCGGCGGCCAAGCACTGGAACTCCTCCTGCCTGTCCTCAAGGACGTCCGTGCCAAGGGCACACGCACCCCCGACGGACGGAGGACAGACAGACTCAGACTCAGCGACAAGACTCGCAGCGTAGTCTAGGCAACAGTGAGCAGCAAAGTCGACGAGCTCAGCAACTAGGGTAGACGCAGCAGAAGACTCGAAAGAAGGGTCAGTGACGGCAGTAGCAAGGAGACGCGTGACAGTAGGACTGGCAGCACGAAGAGAGTCCGACGCAGGGTCGGCGAGAGCAGGAAGAGAGGACGCAGGAGGAGAAGGCAAAGGGGCACGCAGAGGAGCAGTAGACAGACGCAGAGACATCCGGTGCGTGCCAGGGGCAGGAGGAGGACGCTGGCGCGAACTACGAGCACTAGCGCTAGCAGGACGGACAGGCGATGCAGGACGAGACGCAGACTCACGACGCTCAGTAAGACCGCCAGTAGGACTAGTGTAAGGAGAAGGAGCAGGTAGTGGGGAGGTTGGCTGCAACTGTAACTGTGACGGGACAGGCTGTGAACACGCTAAGGGAGGAGGACCAGGAGGAGGCGAGAGACCAAGAACCTGCTGAAGGAGCGGAACAAAGTACGGCTGAGGGCGCGCGGCGTTTGCAGATACAGCAGGGACAGCACCTGTACCCCTAGCGGCAGTACCAGAACCAGCAGCAGCTCCAACGCCCAGGTCCCCAGTACTAGCCTCAGCACCAACGCCCGAGTCCTCAGCACCAGCAGTGGCTCCAACACCAGGGTCCACAGCACCTGCCGCAGCTCCAACGCCCGGGTCCTCAGCACCAGTAACACCTCCAGCTCCCGGGTCCGCAGCACCAGCAGCAGCTTCAACGCCAGGGTCCGCAGCACCAGCAGCAGCTCCAATGCTCGGGTCCGTAGCACCAGGGGCAGCCGGGTCCGTGAGACGAGGCGCTCCACTCCGAAGTGTGCAACGGCGCTCGTACCACTCACGGATCCGCTCACGAGAGGGGAGCTCCCGACTAGGATTAGAAGTACCAGCACCAGTCCCTGTAGTTGGCCTGGTCCCAGAGGTAACACTCCGGAGGCTGCAGTACTGTAAGTACCACTCACGCAACTGCTCCGAGGAGAGGTCTCGTCCAGGTGTAGCACCCTCAGGCCCAGCACCGCCAGAGTCAGAACCCCCAGACCCAGCACCCCCAGGCTCAGCACCCCCAGTCACCGCACCCCCAGGCTCAGCACCCCAAGAGTCCGCACCCCCAGGCTCAGCACCCCCAGAGTCAGCACCCCTAGGCTCAGCACCCCAAGAGTCCTCACCCCCAGGCTCAGCACCCCTAGAGTCAGCACCCCCAGGCTCAGCACCCCCAGAGTCAGCACCCCCAGGCTCAGCACCCCAGTCTCCGCACCCCCAGGCTCAGCACCCCCAGCAGGACGAGAGTCGACAGCAACCTCAACAGGCTCGACCGGGTCTACCTGAGACACACATGAGGGAGCGGCACCCTGAGGGGGGAGGGGGTCTACGACAGCAGCACCTGGCGCGAGGAAGAGAGGCGGGGGTGGGAGCGGGGCAGTGCGGTACGGGGAAGAGGCGGTAGTAGGGGACAGACTCGTCAAAAGTGACGTCCTGAGAGGGCAAGACCCGGCGCGAGGTGGCGTGGTAAAACTGCCAACCAGGCGCGTCCAGAACAAAGCCGAGGAAGACGCATGGAACAGCACGGGAGGAGAGCTTGTCCGCAGACGAATCGCGGACAAAGGCTCGAGATCCCCAGACCCGGAAACGCGACGCATCGCCAACCTCCCCCGTCCACAGCAGTGTGGGCGAGGTCTCCGGCAAGGAGACACGGGGCCAGAGGTTGAGCTGATGCGCAGCGTACCGGACCGCAAACGGCCACAGAAAGTGGGGGGCAGCCGCATGAATCAAGGAGGTACGAGCGACCTCCATGACCAGGCCAATGCGGCGCTCCGCAACTCCATTCTGCTGTGGAGAGGCCGGAAGCGTGAACGGCTGCTCAATGCCGTGCTCAGCACAGTAGGCTGCCAAGAGGTCGGAGGAGAACTCACCACCTCTGTCAGAGTGCAAGCGCAGGACAGGACAGTCCGAGTGGAATCGCTCGCTGAGCTGGAGACGAGCTCTGCGGATCCAAGGGATCAAAACATCAGGGACCTCACCCTTGGTGCGCAAGGGGAAGACCGTGGTGTAGCGCGAGTAGTCGTCAACAACGATCAGGAAGTACCTCTCCTGACCCTGACCACGGACGCGGGCTGGGCCCCACACGTCCATGTGGAGCGTCTGCAAAGGAGCAGTCGTTGGGGGAAACGAGGAGGAGCAGGCGAGGGTGGGAGGGGAGGGAGGATCCTGGGAAGACCACAGACAAGGTACCGGGAGTGCATGGCACGAAGGCGCTGCACAGACGGGTGGCCCAGTCGGTGGTGCCAGAGGACAGTCTCGTGCGCTAGAGAGCGACACGAGCAGGGGGCGGACAGCTGACCTGACGCGGACGCAGACGCAGACGCAGCGACCTGAGGGGGGGCAGTAGTCAGTGTGTACAGGTCCGACCCCGGCTGCCGGGTGAAGGTAGCCAAGTGGCGGCCTGTACGGGCGCACGTGCAGTGTGTGACACGCTCGTAGGCAGGGGTGAACTGGTGAACACCCGCGTCCTGTAGTGCACAACCTGCCACCAAGTTCGTAGAGAACGAGGGGAGGTGTAGACCTGACAGTGTGCCCGACGGGACCGCAGGACAGGGAAGGACAGTGGAGGAGGTCGCAAGGACCGGACCTCCAGAGGGGTCAGCGAGGGAGACAGCAACTGGCCGAGCAAGGGGCTCAAGGGCAGTGCGGTCACGAAAGAAACAGCGAGAGGCACCTGAATCCAGTGTGAAGGTGTGCAGTGCTGCAGTCGACACAGTACTAGGGGGGGCAGACGTACACGCACCTAGAGCAGCAGCCTCACCAGCACCTGGGGTAGCGGACACGCGAGTACCTGGAGCGGCAGACGCACTAGTCCTAATGCCCGGGTCGGGCGGGACACTCAGGTACTCAACACCCTCTCCACTAGTAGACATCACATACATGGCAGTGAGAATAGCATCAAAGTCTAGAGCATAAATATCAATCCCCTTCTTCAGGAGATCAACCCAGTGGGGCAGCTCAGTGGCCTGAGGGAACTGAACACGCCAAGCGTCGTTCAGACGAGCGAAGCAACGCTGTGTGGCGTGCGGTCCCCCACACGGCTGGCTAGTGCGGTCACCAGTGCGAATGACGTACGTGCAGCTAAGGCCACCCCCCCCCCCCCCCCCCCCCCCCCGTGCTGAGAGTACCACTCACGGACCTCCTGGGGCGACGGAGTGTGCTGCTGGCCCTGGCCACCGCCAGTGCCTCCACGACCACCACCGCCGCTACCACCTCCTCGACCACCCCAACCCCGGCCGCTGCCTCGTCCACTGCCACCCCCACCACCTCCTCCGCCCCGGCCACCTCCCCCGCCGCTGCCGCCACCCCCCCCACTGCTGCCACCTCCCCCACCCGCGCCACCCCCCCCGCCTCCACCACCTCCCCCACCACCGCCACCCCCGCTATCACCACCACCGCCCTTGCCCCCCTTGCCCTTGCCGCTGCGGCGCCCACTCGAAGCAGACGCAGTCCCGACCTTCTCAGCACCAAGGAGGTCGACAGCAGCAGAAGAGGCGACAGAGGGAAGAAGGGGGGAGGGAGAACACCCCTCAAAGAACGGGGTACGGGGGTCACCGCGAGAGGCACCTACAGCGACTATGCTAGCCTCAGCTGCAAGCAGTTCCTTCTCGAGGAGGGCAATGGTGAGCTCGGTGGGGCAGCGAGCTAGGAAGTGGTCCCTGACTGAGCGCAGAGTGTCGGGGAGGCGCGTGACTAGGTGGTAGAGAGTGAGCCAGAGCGGGGGTGGGTTCTTGGCAAGGAACTCATCAGGCATAGCGGCGCGGAAGCGAGCCTCACTAGTGCGGAGGTGGGTAATGAGATCAGCGACAGTGTGGAAGGAAGCTAAGTCGGGGAACAGGTAGGGAAGAGAGAGACGGCCTAGAGCGGCAGAGGCCGGTGAGGAGTAGCGGGCAACGACAGCAGTGTACAGTGCCTGTGCAGTCTTGTGCTGCCCAAAGTGCTCGCGCTCATCTATCGGCAGAGAGTTGCGAATAGCGAAGCGAGTATGGGCGTCACGAGTCTGCCACTGTGAGCGGGCAGTGCTGTCAGCAGTAGCAGCAGGAGCAGTAGCGTGGCCTAATGCATGATCGTACAGCGGGATGTCTTCCTTGGCAGTGAGCTGTAGGAAGAGGTGTAGGTCATCAAGCCAGGTGTCGAACTTCGCTGGGCGGCCCTCAGCATCGAAGGCTAGCACAGGAGGGCTAGCCATGGTAGCAGCAGTAGGAAAAGCAGTAGGAGCAGTAGGGTAGGTAGGGCGGCGCGGCTCGGTACAGGTAGGGCGGCGCGGCTCGGTATAGGTAGGGCGGCGCGGCTCGGGTCGGGCGGCGCGGCTCGGTTCGGGCGGCTCGGGTCGGGCGGCGCGGCTCGGTTCGGGCGGCTCGGTTCGGGCGGCTCTGACACCACTTGTTATAGTCACAATAGGCTCCAATGTGCCTAAAACGAAAGATAGAGTGCACAGCCGGATTTCTGCTTAGCGGCATCAAACGTTCATAGCGTTCTGGTCACAACTTCAAATGACCTGATTCAACTTTGATCTGGAGCGTCTGAACGTCGCCTACAATAGGCAATTTAGATCGCACAATTTCACCAAGTATTGACGACACAGTGTCGGTTTGAACGAACGGCACTATGGCAGCCACTATATTCTTAGAACACAAAATAGGAAGAGATATGAAGAGTTACGAGTTGGGAATGACTCCCAGCTCCTACAAACCCCAAGAGCCGAGGTACAGTGATGTGGAACAGTGCCACACTGTCCCCAACCACGAAGGGTCTCGAAACTACCCTTCACTAGGGCCTACACCAAGTGAAATGTTACACTACACAAAGTAATGTAACTATCTTCAATATCTTGAGGTGTACCCTTTTGGCGAGCTTCGAAATCACTTGAGGTTTGACACCAAGGCTCGGGCTCTTCATCACAAACTCATCCTTGAGTTCTTGATGGGTCTGCTGCACACACCTGCGACACACCGAACGTTCGACACAGGACAAAATAGAAACCGCGCACGACAAAATAGAAACCGCGCGCGAGACACAAACGACCGCGTAACACGTGTCTAGCGATAACTCGCTATTGACTCGACACACACACTCGACATCATGACTCAACATTCACACACAATTATAAGCATGAAATATATATTATCCCATGCCCTCATACCATTCCATACACACACACATGCACGCACACGGACAACAAGCCGAGTGCAAACCGTAGGGTTGCACCAACAATCCCGAAATTGATTTCCAACTCCAACAAACAAACGTGGTCCGATTTCATTCCGTGATTGGTCACGATTTCGTTTCGGAGCTTCGCCAACCAAAACACCTGAAATGTACACCCCTTCGAGCCCCCTTAAAAAACCAAGATTTTTTTGTGAAGTGGACAACATGGGGCAGCTATTTTCTTGATATGTTGATAATTGGAGAGAGATTCGAGAAAGGGCAGAATTGGGATGCGAGGGGAGGGAGGGAGGTGGAGTGGAACGAGGGGATGGGAATTGATAGCTGCAAATGCAAGAGGCCAAGATTCCAGTTATATAGGGACGGGTGACGTCATCACATGCCGCCCCACAGGTCCTGGCACAAAGGGATTTGGGGCAAATACAAAAACCCGCGGAATCCCTCGAGTCACCCCAAAAATCCTTCCTGACGAGGCGAAAAAACCCTTCGAATCCCTCCGTTTCAATGTCGGATTCTTATGCGCATATATATGTAAGCCGTACTGTTGCAATTTCGGGAACATTTATCGAGCACTGCTCGACGGACATTGGCCAATCGCCGTCAAGCTCCGTGCACCCCGGACAAGACGGGTTACAGCGCCTGACGTCACCATCGACGTCGCCTGACAGGCTGCACTGACGGTCGACGTGAGTGGTAACGGGTTTCGCAACCGGCCTACGGTCACAATCGACGGCGCCGTCAAGTACGGTCGACCAACCACTTTGACGGTCGAGCGAGACGTCACTGTCGTAAGTCGCCATCAAAGGGTCACGTCAACAAATGACGGCCACATCAAAAGCCAAGACCTTGAGGTCATGTGTAAGGGAAGGGTTATCAGCCCAACTATAGTATAAATGAAATCCTAAACTGGTAGCAGCAGTAACATCGTTTTTGTCTATTAGGCCAACGCTACGGCAATGAGAGCTTTGGGGTAGGCACTGATGGAGAACGATCCATCAAGGACAACGCCTTTTCAGCAGGCAGGCGTATAACCGCTACCTGTCGACGTTGAAACCATCTCGACACAACCCCCTAAGACGTCACAAGCCTTACCAGGCTCAACACTGCCACCCTCGACGTCACGAGCCATACCGGGCTGTCAAACATTATATATGTGATACTTGTGTAGGCTACAGTGGGTTAGCCTATAGGGGGTACACAATTCTAGGGTTTACTACTTGTACTCTTTTCACTTCTAGTTGATCCATTCCTGTTCGCTTATTCTCACATGGTATAGAGCGGGTCCTTCTACGGACCGTTTTTTTTGGGCCCACCGAAGCGCCCCCCGAGGCGCGATCTTTTTTTTTTAGCGACCCCTCGGGTCGCCATTTCCCCTGCGGCCCCGCCGCCTTCACTGACGCGGCCCCGCCGCCCTCTCTGTCGCGGCCCCGCCGCCTGCTCTCACGCGGCCCCGCCCCGGCTCCTTCGCGGCCCCGCCGCCTGCTCTCGCGCGGCCCCGCCCCGGCTTCTACGCGGCCCCGCCCCGGCTTTCACGCGGCCCCGCCGACGGCTTTGTCGCGGCCCCGCCCAGGCCCTTACGCGGCTCCGCCGCCTGCTCTCACGCGGCCCCGCCCCGGCTCCTTCGCGGCCCCGCCGCCTGCTCTCGCGCGGCCCCGCCCCGGCTTCTACGCGGCCCCGCCCCGGCTTTCACGCGGCCCCGCCGACGGCTCTGTCGCGGCCCCGCCCAGGCCCTTACGCGGCCCCGCCGCCTGCCCCCGTCGCGGCCCGGTCACCTCCTGACGGCCCCGCCGTCCCTTCGTGACGGCCCCGCCGTCCCTTCCTGACGGCCCCGCCGTCCCCTCCTGACGGCTCCTGCCATCCCCTTCTACCGGCCCCGCAACTGCACCTGCTGGCCCCGCCGCTGCACCTACCGGCCCCCCACCACCCACCCCCCCCTTTTCCCGTCGCCTGTCGAGGCGACCTGAGGGGGCCGCTTGCGGTGTGTGGCCTCCCCTGCTTCTCCTCCTCCTTCCTCTCCCACTGCAGCAGCCGAGCCGCTCACCTGCAGCAGCCGAGCCGCCCCACAGCCGAGCCGCCCTGCCGCCGAGCCGCCGGGTCGCTGAGCTGCTGAGCTGCAGTTGCTGTCGAGCCGCCCTGCCGCCGAGCCGCCGAGTCACCGAGCTGCTGAGCTGCAGTTGCTGCTGAGCCGCCTTGCCGCCGAGCCGCCCGAGTCGCCCGAGCCGCCGAGCCGCCGAGCTGCCGAGCCGCTGAGTCGCCGAGCCTACTCTTCCCACCACTGGTGAGCTCTTGCCCTGCTAGCACGCTGAGCGTCGCCTGCTTGCCTGCCTGCCTGCCTTTTGGCTTGCCTGGCTGCCTGCCTCCCTGCTGCTAGTCCTGCTCCTGCTTCTACTTGCGGAGCCAAATGCAGCCCCAGCGACGCCGGCGTGAGTCCCTCACGCCCCAGCAGCTGCGTGAGTGGTACGCTGGTTGGGGCTGTAGGGGTGGCGACGCTACTCCTACTACCACTCCTGCTGCTTCTACTCGTGGTGGCGGCCAGATGCAGCTCCCGCGACCCTCTCGCGTGTCTCTCACGCCTCGCCAGCTCCGTGAGTGGTACGCTCAGAGTGGAGGGTCTCTCAGTGCTGTTCGCTGCTCTTACGTGATTCGCACTGGTACTCGGACTGGTCAGCCTTGTGGGACACGTAGTCATACACCGTCCCGCTGCTTCGCCCGTCTGAGCGACGCCTGGCGTACCGTGTTTGGCGACGAGGCTGAGCTTCCCGACTGGGTGGAGTTGCTTAGGCAGAGGGTAGATATATATGCTCTTGACTATGATGCTATTCTCACTGCCATGTATGCATTGCCTACTAGTGCTGACCGTGCCGGTCACCTGTGCGTCCCGCCTGACCTAGGTATAGGACCTGCTGCTCTAGCTACTGGTGAGGCTGCTGCTCTGGGTGCTAGTGAGTCTCCTGCTCCAGGTACAGGTGCGGCTGCTGCTCTAGGTGCTAGTGAGTCTGCTTCCTCAGGTGCGGGTGAGGCTGCGCTCTCAGGTACCGCGTTGGCTTCGGCCTCCCTCACCTTTACACTTGACTCTGGGGCTTCCCGCTCCTTCTTTCGGGACCGCACCACACTCACGCCGCTTGGTCGGCCGGTTGCAGTCTCCCTGGCTGACCCCTCTGGGGGTCCTGTCCTCGCTCACTTCTCCACTGTCCTCCCGTGTCCGGCTGCCCCCTCGGGCACCTTGTCTGGCCTGTACCTCCCCTCGTTCTCGACGAACTTGGTGAGTGGTGCAGACCTACAGGATGCGGGGGTTCACCAGTTCACTCCTGCGAGTCAGCGGGTGACCCACTGCACGGACGCACGCACAGGCCGGCACCTGGCCACGTTCTCGCGTCGGCCGGGGTCGAGCCTCTACACCCTGACCACTGAGTCTCCTCCTGTCCCCGCGTCCGGTCAGGTAGCAGCGTCGGGTCAGGTGTTTGCTGCTGCGTCCAGGTCTGGTCCTGAGTCTGCCCCCTGTACTTGTCGCCTCCTGTCTCACGAGACTCTCCTGTGGCACCACCGTCTTGGCCACCCCTCCTTGCCCCGTCTTCGGAGCATGGCTTCCCGTGTCCTTGTCTCTGGTCTTCCCCAGTCTCTCCCTCCTCTCCCCTCCGGGCCAGGACCTTCCTGTGTCCCCTGTGTCGAGGGTCGCCTCCGGGCTACTCCTCACTCCTCCCACTTCCCCCCGACAGAGGCTCCCCTGCAGACGCTTCACATGGATGTGTGGGGCCCAGCCCCCGTCCGTGGGCAGGGTTACGAGCGCTACTTCCTGTTGGTGGTTGACGACTACTCGCGTTACACCACAGTCCTCCCCTTGCGCAGCAAGGGTGAGGTCACTGAGGTGCTGATCGACTGGATCCGCGAGGCTCGTCTCCGGCTCAGGAAGAGCTTCGGCTCGGACTTTCCTGTTCTGCGTCTGCACTCGGACAGAGGCGGAGAGTTCTCCTCTGGCCTTCTGCGTGCCTACTGTCGTGCGCGAGGCATCCGCCAGTCCTTCACGCTTCCGGACTCACCACAGCAAAATGGGATTGCTGAGCGCCGCATTGGCATGGTCATGGATGTCGCTCGTACGTCCATGATGCATGCGGCTGCCCCCCATTTTCTGTGGCCGTTTGCGGTGAGGTACGCGGCGCATCAGCTCAACCTTCACCCCCGGGTCTCTCGGCCTGCGATGTCCCCAGCCTTGCTGTGGACAGGGAAGGTTGGCGATGCGTCTGTGTTCCGTGTCTGGGGATCTCGGGCGTTTGTCCGCGACTTGTCTGCGGACAAGCTGTCCCCTCGTGCTGCTCCCTGTGTCTTCCTTGGCTTCCCCACTGACGCCCCAGGGTGGCAGTTTTACCACCCCTCCTCTCGTCGTGTTCTGTCCTCCCAGGACGTCACGTTCGACGAGTCAGTCCCCTTCTACCGTCTCTTCCCCTACCGCACTCCTTCCCTCCCCCCTCCCCCGGACTTCCTTGTACCGGTTCCCCCCCCGGTAGACCCCCTCCCCCCTCAGGTTCCTGCCCCCTCAGGTGTGTCCCAGGTAGACGCCGTTGACCCGGTCGAGGTTGCAGGTGACTCTGGTGCTGCTGCGGGTGCTGAGCCTAGGGGTGCTGACTCTGGGGGTGCTGTGCGCGGGGGTGCTGAGCCTAGGGGTGCTACTGCTGGGGGTACTGGGCCTGCGAGTGCTACTGCGGAGGGTGCGGAGCCTGGGGGTGCTGAGCCAGGGGGTGCTGTGCCTGGAGGTGATGGGTCTGGGGGTGCTGGGTCGGGAGCTGCTGAGCCTGGGGGTGCTGCGTCTGGAGCTGCTGAGCCTGGGGTTTCTCCTGCTGCTGCGTCTCGCCGGGAGCCCCTCTCTCCACAGGAGCTGCGCGAGTGGTACGCTCGCCGCTGGAGGCGTGCTGCTGAGTCTGGAGGTGCTGCTGGAGCTGGAGCTGGAGCTTCTTCGACCGTCGAGGGTGCGGGTGCTGCCGGTCCCGGAGCTGCTGGACCTGCGGGTCCTCCTGGAGCTGGAGGTGCTGAGGGCGTTGGTGCTGAGCCTACTGCTGTTGGTCCTGCCGCTGGAGGTGTGGGTGGCGCTGGTGCTTTCGCTGAGGGTGCTGGTGCTGTCCCTGCTGAGTCTGGAGCTGCCGCGCGGCCTCGGCCGTACTTCGTTCCGCTCCTACAGCAGGTTCTTGGTCTTTCTCCTTCGGTAGAGTGTCCACAGCCTGTCCAGTCGCAGTCACTGTTGGAGCCTTCCTCTCCTCTGCCTGCTCCCTCTCCTTACACTGGTCCTACTGGAGGTCTTGCTGAGCGTCGTGAGCCTGCGTCTCGTCCCGCGTCGCCTGTTCGTGCTGCTCGCGCTAGTGGTCGCGGTTCGCGTCAGCGTCCTCCTCCTGTCCCTGGCACGCACCGGATGTCTCTGCGTCCGTCCACTGCTCCTCTGCGTGCCCCTTTGCCTTCTCCTCCTGAGTCCTCTCTTCCTGCGCTTGCCGACCCTGAGTCGGACTCTCTTCGCGCTGCCAGTCCTACTGTCACGCGTCTGCTTGCTACTGTCGTCACTGACCCCTCTTTTGAGTCCACTGCTGCGTCTGCTCTAGTCGCTGAGCTCGTTGACTTTGCTGCTCGCTGTCGTCTCGACTACGCTGCTGGTCTTGTTGCTGAGTCTGCGTCTGTCTGTCCTCCGTCCGTCGGGGGTGAGTGTGCTCTTGGCACGGACGTCCTAGAGGACAGACAGGAGGAGTTACAGTGTCTAGCTGCTGCTTCACCTCATCTCGCGTCTGTACTGCTTGCCCCTGAGGGAGACCCGGATGCACTAGACATCCCGACTCCGCGTTCTTACGCGGAGGCCGTAGAGGGTCCCTACTCCTCTCAGTGGCAGGCAGCTATGGATGCAGAGATGGCTTCCTGGAAGTCCACAGGCACCTACGTTGACGCAGTTCCCCCTCCTGGGGCGAACATCGTCAGTGGCATGTGGATCTTCCGGGTGAAGCGGCCGCCGGGCTCTCCACCTGTCTTCAAGGCGCGGTACGTTGCTCGTGGCTTCAGTCAGCGGCAGGGAGTTGACTACTTTCAGACCTTCTCTCCCACCCCGAAGATGACCACTCTTCGGGTGCTGCTGCACATAGCCGCTCAGCGCGACTACGAGCTTCACTCTCTCGACTTCAGCACTGCGTTCCTGCAGGGTAGCCTGCACGAGGAGATCTGGCTGCGCCGTCTACCTGGCTTCACTGGGACTTTCCCTCCTGGCACCCAGTGGAGCCTCCGACGGCCAGTCTACGGTCTCCGCCAGGCACCGCGTGAGTGGCACGACACACTGAGGACTACGCTTGCGGCTCTTGGGTTTGCTCCTTCTACTGCTGACCCGTCGCTGTTTCTGCGCACCGACACTTCACTGCCGCCGTTCTACATCCTCGTGTACGTCGACGACTTGGTCTTTGCCACAGCGGACACTGCTGGACTCGCCTACGTGAAGTCCAAACTGCTGAAGAGACACACGTGCACAGACCTGGGTGAACTGCGCAGCTACCTTGGCTTGCAGATCACTCGGAACAGAGCACGCCGCACCATTACCTTGACTCAGTCACACATGGTGCAGCAGGTCCTTCAGCGCTTCGGCTTCACGTACTCCTCGCCTCAGGCCACTCCTCTGCCTACTCGCCACTCACTCTCAGCTCTGCCTTCGGATGAGTCCGTAGAGTCGAGTGGTCCGTATGCAGAGCTTGTTGGCTGCCTCATGTACCTGATGACCTGCACACGACCTGACCTTGCATATCCTCTGAGCATTCTTGCACGCTATGTTGCTCCTGGGAGACACAGACCAGAGCACATGGCTGCAGCGAAGAGGGTATTGCGCTACCTGTGCAGTACGTCGGGCATGGGGCTTGTGCTTGGAGGGCGGAGTCCAGTGGTCCTTACCGGCCACGCGGACGCTTCCTGGGCTGACGACCAGGCTACGCAGCGGTCGTCACAGGGTTACACCTTCAGCCTTGGTTCCGGCTCTGTCTCGTGGCGGTCTACTCGCTCGTCTTCGGTTCTCGGCTCCAGTTGTGAGGCTGAGATCTACGCCCGGGCCATGGCTGCACAGGAGCTTCGCTGGCTCACCTACCTGCTGACTGACCTTGGAGAGCCGCCTCGTTCTCCTCCAGTGCTGTACGTAGACAACAAGGCCATGCTGGCCTTGTGTCGAGAGCAGCGCTTGGAGCACAGAACGAAGCACATTGCTCTCCGCTACTTCCTTGCTCGTGAGCTGCAGCAGCGTGGTCAGTTGCGACTTGCGTACGTGGCCTCTGAGGCCAACACTGCTGATGTGTTCACCAAGGCACTCGCGCCTTGTGATCATCAGCGCTTTTGCACCCAGCTGGGTCTTGTGTCTGTCTTGCCTCACTTGCTCTCCTCTTGACTTTACTTGTACTGTGACATATATATATACCTGCTCTTGCTTGTCTAGTTTTATATATATGTCTGTACTCCTGCATGTGAACTGGCCTCTGGCCCTGCTCTTGTGCTCGGACTGTGTGGTGACTTTGTGATCCACCCTGAGCTTGTTTTGCTTTGCTTGACTGGTCTTGTGACCCCTTGTTCTCCCCCACTTTGCCTATGGGGTGTGTCAAACATTATATATGTGATACTTGTGTAGGCTACAGTGGGTTAGCCTATAGGGGGTACACAATTCTAGGGTTTACTACTTGTACTCTTTTCACTTCTAGTTGATCCATTCCTGTTCGCTTATTCTCACACGGGCTTGACAGCTCCACCCACGACGTCACGAGCCATACCGGGCTCGACAGCTCTGCGGAGATAACTACTATGACGGGAGCTAGGCTACGGGCTAGGCACGGGGGCTTGTGTGATCTCTGCGTTCGTTCACTTAGTCGTTACTCGTGCTTGCACTACTTGATGGTCATGGGGGAATTTGGCAAGAGTTCCACTAGCAAAATTTCACAATAATGGTTAGCAACAACATTGGCATGCAAGGCTGCATCAAGCCTAGCAAAGCTGCTGGTCGACCTCCAGCACAGCACGGTCGATTGCACTCCAGCGCAGCAGCACTTGCATTGCTCCAGCGTCGCAGAGTAGCGGTTCGCCAACGTTGCAAGTCCATGGTGTGCCAACGCTGCAGCAGGTCGGCCGTACAGCGTTGCACCCACAGAACAACGGTGCACCTGCTTCGCAGGTGCGCGCAGCTGGTTGTTGCACTACTCCTCGTCACGAGCACAGCGCAAACGCCTAGCAGACTCCACGCCAGCGACTGCGCCCACCATCCACGTCGACCCCGGGATACTACCCACGAGGTCAGCCTCGCAGCAGCCACCCCAGCGACGTTTGCACACGTCGCGCGGGTATCTTGGTCGACCAGCTCGGTCGGTCGCCGGCTATACAAGCCCGGCATCCCCAACCTTCGGCGCCCTCCACCCCAGCACTGTGCTGCTCGACGCTCAGCTGCTCGGCGTCCTCAGCCACCCCTGTTGAGGTCGACGTCGGCCCCTCCTTCGTCAACCACCAGGCGTGGTTGATCACCAGGTCGACCACACTCCTGTCAGCCGGAAACTCTAGTCGGCTGCCCCACGTCGGCGTCACCAAGTCGACGCCATCCACTGGTCGACCACTCCAAGTCGACCTCCCAATCTCGGCGCCTTCCGAAGTCGGCACTCATGCAGTGGCCCCCGTGCAAGTCGACCACTCCTGTCACCAGCTCGCCCACTGCTGCATGTTGGCTGCCCCCTTACACCCGACCACGAAGTCAGCTCCGCCCAAGCGAGGACGGGGCCACACCCAACTCCCGTTGACAAGCTCCACACACGACGACACGAGCCATACCGGTATCAACAGCGCCACCCTCGACATCATGAGCCATACAGATAGTGGTTCAGCCGGTTGCGACGAACCAACGCTCGACGGACCATGCTGTCAATGTCGAAGTGGGGGGTGCACCTACCGAAGTCCCTTCGACGGCGCAATCCATACCTGTAGTAGTAGAACCGACTTCGACGACAACCCCTCCCTCAAAACAGGAGGCGACAAACCAGCCATCATCATCATCGGCACCACACCGCTCGATAACACTAATGGAACCAGTAGCCACTGTGCCGAGCTCGACTGTTGGGCGACGTAGGAGAAGGGGTACACGTGTTCCGGCTGAGTTTAGGCCACCACCCCCAGCCGGTACATCCGCTTCGCGAGCCACTCCCGCCGTGCCTATGCGCTCATCGAAAAGACCCAGCAAAACGGATTTAGCCAGCCACGTCCCTGCAGAGACGAATGATGTCAACGATGAGCCGGGAGAACAGCCCGAGGCGGACGATGTCGAAGAGGTGGACCCCTCGCCCTGCCGCGGCAAATATATCGGAAGAGGATGATGAGCACATTCTAGGTGACGAACAGGGCGAAGAAAATCCGTACCTGGCGACGGGAACATTGAAAAGTGCGATTTGCCGTTGTGAGCTTCCGCTGCTGGGAATCGACGAGGATTCCACTCGGCCAAACTACGTCTCTGATTTCATGCATTTCAAGGCTTGGGCCTGTGCAACTCTGGCAGCCGGAAAATGCAACGGAGTGCTTGTCAAGGAGCAGGCGATCAACGAGGCCGAGGTCGGGAGAAAGATCGGCAAGGGTTTAGGGACGGGGTGGAGGGCGGCGCTCCGTAACGAGGAGCACCTGCATGGGCCTTGGACGTCAAAATGACGCTTGCGGGCTTACAACGATTACATGTCAACGGAAACGGACAAACAAGCGGCTTCCTTGGATACCGGGCGGACCGGAGTAGCGGGATGGAAGCAAAAAAAAATGCACCCCACCGATGATGCTGGCGCGCCTTAGTGCGCTAGGGTGCAAAGTAGAAGCCATACTCTTCGACAAACCACTCACAAAACCCATGGACGACATCACCGAGGCTAGGCAGCTACTAGCGGTCAAGCTGCGACAGCTGCACGACAATCAGTTCGAGTAAGTAGACTTCCCTACCCCGTCGGCTACAAATTCTCGCTCACTTTCTAACTTATGAATTGTTGTATCTGCCCACTCAATGCAGGAGGTGCGTCGACCCACACCGGGGCTTACTCGACGATGTCTACATGGAGGAGTAGTTTCGCATACTCGTTTCAGACATCCTGCCGCACTGGGCCAAGGTGTACTTCAGGTCGTGGATGGCGTACCCCAGTCTATTGCTTTGGAAGGCCTTGGCTGTCAGGGTTATGATTCTGATGGCGCATCACATGCTGGGCAGGGGGATCAGCATCCGTACGATCCGCTACTGCAACATGTTCACTTACGTCCTTCTGCCCGTCACGAACAGCCCGGGGGAATTGTTGATCCTCGTTCTCGTGGTCGCCTATCGCAATTCAACGACCGTCAAAGACCACAAGCTCAGCCACCTGTACCTGACTCGACACATGGAATTCCAGCAGTGCAGCTTTGGAGCAGTTTTCCTCTGGCTACACTTCCTTTTCGACCTTGTGCCGCTCTATTACACCGACGCGAATATCGTGCCCCCCTTGGAATTTTCCGACCTAGAGGCCTGGTCGAAGAAGAACCTGTTCTTCGCCCTCTTTGACAAAGAGAAGACAGAGATGCCGTACCCGACGCATAACAAATGGGTATCCCGGGCGATGAATAGCGCAGTTTGGATCCTGTCGAAGGACACGCACATCTTTCGACGGTCTGCAACACAGATCCTCGCAGACAAGAACTTCGACCTTGACACCATCGCACAGCTGGGTCAATGGGACATGAACGAGATGCGCAGGTCATACGTCATAGCCATCCCACGCCCGGCCATCCAGATGCAAGCGGGTTTCTCGGAGGAACCGGGCGACTATTACATCGGAAGATCGAAAACCAAAGTGGCCCCAAAGTTCCTGAAGGCTATCGAGGAGCACATATTTCCGAACGCGGAGCAGTGGCTCATCGAGGTATGGATCTGTTGAGCACTTGGCGTCATCGTTGAACGCAAGTTTTGCTCGTCCATCTCTCAATGTTACGTCACTCGATTATGTTCAGGCCCAGAAGTGGAACAACGAGCAGGACAAGACACATATGGACTACGCAACGAAGAGTTTCTTGGAGGCCCTGCAAGCCACCCGAATGCCCATCGCAGAGGTTCTTGCGATGTACTACGTCCATTGTGACGACCACCCCTTCGACGGGGTTAGCGTTTGCGACTACGAGCGTCACCCTTATGTCCAGATGTCGGGTTTGTGCAAGGACGAAGATTTCCAAAAATGGGCGCTCGACGTGTATTTGCTCGACAAGTACGGCATCGACATGCGGACCAACCCCACGATGTCGAGAGCGATGGTAAGATGGGCTTTCCAAATCTATAAGCGGCGACTTTGCATCAGCCCACTGACGGCTCGTCTTCTTGTTGTTGAACAAGAATGAATGAACTAACAGTGAAATGAGTACAAGTATGAAAAAACTAGGAATGTGTACCCCCTATAGGCTAACCCGCTGTAGCCTAAACAACTACAACAACATATATAATGTTTGACACACCCCCATAGGCGAAGTGGGGGAGAACTAGGGGTCACAAGACCAGTCAAGTAAAGCAAAGCAAACCAAAGCAAGCTCAGGGTGGATCACAACGTCACCACACAGTCCGAGCACAAGTGCAAGGCCACAAGGCCAGTTCACATGCAGGAGTATATATATATATATATATATATGAGACTAAACAAGCAAGAGCAGTGATATATGTATATCTAACAGTACAAAGAGAGTCAAGAGGAGAGCAAGTGAGGCAAGACAGACACAAGACCCAGCTGGGTACAGCAGCGCTGATGTTCACAAGGCGGAAGTGCCTTGGTGAAGACATCAGCAGTGTTGGCCTCAGAGGCCACGTACGGAAGCCGCAACTGACCACGCTGCTGTAGCTCACGAGCAAGGAAGTAGCGGAGAGCAATGTGCTTTGTTCTGTGCTCCAGTCTCTGCTCCCAACACAAGGCCAGCATGGCCTTGTTGTCGACGTACAGGACTGGAGGAGAACGAGGCGGCTCTCCAAGGTCGGTCAGCAGGTAGGTGAGCCAGCGAAGCTCCTGTGCAGCCATGGCCTCGGCGTAGATCTCAGCCTCACAACTGGAGCCGAGAACAGAAGACGAGCGAGTAGCCCGCCACGAGACAGAGCCGGAACCAAGGCTGAAGGTGTAACCCTGTGACGACCGCTGCGTAGCCTGGTCGTCAGCCCAAGAAGCGTCTGCGTGTCCAGTGAGGACCACTGGACTCCGCCCTCCAAGCACTAGCCCCATGCCCGACGTACTGCACAAGTAGCGCAACACCCTCTTCGCTGCAGCCATGTGCTCTGGTCGGTGTCTCCCAGGAGCAACATAGCGCGCATGAATGCTAAGAGGGTAAGCAAGGTCAGGTCGTGTGCAGGTCATCAGGTACATGAGGCAGCCAACAAGCTTTGCATACGGGCCACTCGACTCTACGGACTCATCCGAAGGCAGAGCTGAGAGCGAGTGGCGAGTAGACAGAGGAGTGGCCTGAGGCGAGGAGTACGTGAAGCCGAAGCGCTGAAGGACCTGCTGCACCATGTGTGACTGAGTCAGGGTAATGGTGCGGCGTGCTCTGTCCCGGGTGATCTGCAAGCCAAGATAGCTGCGCAGTTCACCCAGGTCAGTGCACGTGTGTCTCTTCTGCAGCTCGGACTTCACGTAGGCGAGTCCAGTAGTGTCAGCTGTGGCAAAGACCAAGTCGTCGACGTACACGAGGATGTAGAACGGCGGCAGAGAGGTGTCGGTGCGCAGAAACAGCGACGGGTCGGCAGTAGAAGGAGCAAACCCAAGAGCCGCAAGCGTAGTCCTCAGTGTGTCGTGCCACTCACGTGGCGCCTGGCGGAGACCGTAGACTGGACGCCGGAGACTCCACTGGGTACCAGGAGGGAAAGACCCAGTGAAGCCAGGTGGGCGGCGCAGCCAGATCTCCTCGTGCAGGCTGCCCTGCAAGAAAGCTGTGCTGAAGTCGAGAGAGTGCAGCTCGTAGTCCCGGTGAGCAGCAACGTGCAGCAGTACCCGAAGAGTGGTCATCTTCGGGGTGGGGGAGAAGGTCTGAAAGTAGTCAACTCCCTGCCGCTGACTGAAGCCACGAGCCACGTAACGCGCCTTGAAGACAGGCGGAGAGCCCGGCGGCCGCTTCACCCTGAAGATCCACATGCCACTGACGATGTTCGCCCCAGGAGGGGGGACAGCGTCAACGTAGGTGCCTGTGGACTTCCAGGAAGCCATCTCTGCATCCATAGCTGCCTGCCACTGAGAGGAGTAGGGACCCTCTATCGCCTCCGCGTAAGAGCGCGGAGTCGGGATGTCAAGTGCAGCCGGGTCTCCCTCAGGGGTAAGCAGTACGGAAACGAGATGAGGTGAAGCGGCGGCCAAGCACTGGAACTCCTCCTGCCTGTCCTCAAGGACGTCCGTGCCAAGGGCACACGCACCCCCGACGGACGGAGGACAGACAGACTCAGACTCAGCGACAAGACTCGCAGCGTAGTCTAGGCAACAGTGAGCAGCAAAGTCGACGAGCTCAGCAACTAGGGTAGACGCAGCAGAAGACTCGAAAGAAGGGTCAGTGACGGCAGTAGCAAGGAGACGCGTGACAGTAGGACTGGCAGCACGAAGAGAGTCCGACGCAGGGTCGGCGAGAGCAGGAAGAGAGGACGCAGGAGGAGAAGGCAAAGGGGCACGCAGAGGAGCAGTAGACAGACGCAGAGACATCCGGTGCGTGCCAGGGGCAGGAGGAGGACGCTGGCGCGAACTACGAGCACTAGCGCTAGCAGGACGGACAGGCGATGCAGGACGAGACGCAGACTCACGACGCTCAGTAAGACCGCCAGTAGGACTAGTGTAAGGAGGAGGAGCAGGTAGTGGGGAGGTTGGCTGCAACTGTAACTGTGACGGGACAGGCTGTGAACACGCTAAGGGAGGAGGACCAGGAGGAGGCGAGAGACCAAGAACCTGCTGAAGGAGCGGAACAAAGTACGGCAGAGGGCGCGCGGCGTTTGCAGATACAGCAGGGACAGCACCTGTACCCCCAGCGGCAGTACCAGAACCAGCAGCAGCTCCAACGCCCAGGTCCCCAGTACTAGCCTCAGCACCAACGCCCGAGTCCTCAGCACCAGCAGTGGCTCCAACACCAGGGTCCACAGCACCTGCCGCAGCTCCAACGCCCGGGTCCTCAGCACCAGTAACACCTCCAGCTCCCGGGTCCGCAGCACCAGCAGCAGCTTCAACGCCAGGGTCCGCAGCACCAGCAGCAGCTCCAATGCTCGGGTCCGTAGCACCAGGGGCAGCCGGGTCCGTGAGACGAGGCGCTCCACTCCGAAGTGTGCAACGGCGCTCGTACCACTCACGGATCCGCTCACGAGAGGGGAGCTCCCGACTAGGATTAGAAGTACCAGCACCAGTCCCTGTAGTTGGCCTGGTCCCAGAGGTAACACTCCGGAGGCTGCAGTACTGTAAGTACCACTCACGCAACTGCTCCGAGGAGAGGTCTCGTCCAGGTGTAGCACCCTCAGGCCCAGCACCGCCAGAGTCAGAACCCCCAGACCCAGCACCCCCAGGCTCAGCACCCCCAGTCACCGCACCCCCAGGCTCAGCACCCCAAGAGTCCGCACCCCCAGGCTCAGCACCCCCAGAGTCAGCACCCCCAGGCTCAGCACCCCAAGAGTCCACACCCCCAGGCTCAGCACCCCCAGAGTCAGCACCCCCAGGCTCAGCACCCCCAGAGTCAGCACCCCCAGGCTCAGCACCCCCAGTCTCCGCACCCCCAGGCTCAGCACCCCCAGCAGGACGAGAGTCGACAGCAACCTCAACAGGCTCGACCGGGTCTACCTGAGACACACATGAGGGAGCGGCACCCTGAGGGGGGAGGGGGTCTACGACAGCAGCACCTGGCGCGAGGAAGAGAGGCGGGGGTGGGAGCGGGGCAGTGCGGTAGGGGAAGAGGCGGTAGTAGGGGACAGACTCGTCAAAAGTGACGTCCTGAGAGGGCAAGACCCGGCGCGAGGTGGCGTGGTAAAACTGCCAACCAGGCGCGTCCGGAACAAAGCCGAGGAAGACGCATGGAACAGCACGGGAGGAGAGCTTGTTCGCAGACGAATCGCGGACAAAGGCTCGAGATCCCCAGACCCGGAAACGCGACGCATCGCCAACCTCCCCCGTCCACAGCAGTGTGGGCGAGGTCTCCGGCAAGGAGACACGGGGCCAGAGGTTGAGCTGATGCGCAGCGTACCGGACCGCAAACGGCCACAGAAAGTGGGGGGCAGCCGCATGAATCAAGGAGGTACGAGCGACCTCCATGACCAGGCCAATGCGGCGCTCCGCAACTCCATTCTGCTGTGGAGAGGCCGGAAGCGTGAACGACTGCTCAATGCCGTGCTCAGCACAGTAGGCTGCCAAGAGGTCGGAGGAGAACTCACCACCTCTGTCAGAGTGCAAGCGCAGGACAGGACAGTCCGAGTGGAATCGCTCGCTGAGCTGGAGACGAGCTCTGCGGATCCAAGGGATCAAAACATCAGGGACCTCACCCTTGGTGCGCAAGGGGAAGACCGTGGTGTAGCGCGAGTAGTCGTCAACAACGATCAGGAAGTACCTCTCCTGACCCTGACCACGGACGCGGGCTGGGCCCCACACGTCCATGTGGAGCGTCTGCAAAGGAGCAGTCGTTGGGGGAAACGAGGAGGAGCAGGCGAGGGTGGGAGGGGAGGGAGGACCCTGGGAAGACCAGAGACAAGGTACCGGGAGTGCATGGCACGAAGGCGCTGCACAGACGGGTGGCCCAGTCGGTGGTGCCAGAGGACAGTCTCGTGCGCTAGAGAGCGACACGAGCAGGGGGCGGACAGCTGACCTGACGCGGACGCAGACGCAGACGCAGCGACCTGAGGGGGGGCAGTAGTCAGTGTGTACAGGTCCGACCCCGGCTGCCGGGTGAAGGTAGCCAAGTGGCGGCCTGTACGGGCGCACGTGCAGTGTGTGACACGCTCGTAGGCAGGGGTGAACTGGTGAACACCCGCGTCCTGTAGTGCACAACCTGCCACCAAGTTCGTAGAGAACGAGGGGAGGTGTAGACCTGACAGTGTGCCCGACGGGACCGCAGGACAGGGAAGGACAGTGGAGGAGGTCGCAAGGACCGGACCTCCAGAGGGGTCAGCGAGGGAGACAGCAACTGGCCGAGCAAGGGGCTCAAGGGCAGTGCGGTCACGAAAGAAACAGCGAGAGGCACCTGAATCCAGTGTGAAGGTGTGCAGTGCTGCAGTCGACACAGTACTAGGGGGGGCAGACGTACACGCACCTAGAGCAGCAGCCTCACCAGCACCTGGGGTAGCGGACACGCGAGTACCTGGAGCGGCAGACGCACTAGTCCTAATGCCCGGGTCGGGCGGGACACTCAGGTACTCAACACCCTCTCCACTAGTAGACATCACATACATGGCAGTGAGAATAGCATCAAAGTCTAGAGCATAAATATCAATCCCCTTCTTCAGGAGATCAACCCAGTGGGGCAGCTCAGTGGCCTGAGGGAACTGAACACGCCAAGCGTCGTTCAGACGAGCGAAGCAACGCTGTGTGGCGTGCGGTCCCCCACACGGCTGGCTAGTGCGGTCACCAGTGCGAATGACGTACGTGCAGCTAAGGCCACCCCCCCCCCCCCCCCCCCCCCCCCCGTGCTGAGAGTACCACTCACGGACCTCCTGGGGCGACGGAGTGTGCTGCTGGCCCTGGCCACCGCCAGTGCCTCCACGACCACCACCGCCGCTACCACCTCCTCGACCACCCCAACCCCGGCCGCTGCCTCGTCCACTGCCACCCCCACCACCTCCTCCGCCCCGGCCACCTCCCCCGCCGCTGCCGCCACCCCCCCCACTGCTGCCACCTCCCCCACCCGCGCCACCCCCCCCGCCTCCACCACCTCCCCCACCACCGCCACCCCCGCTATCACCACCACCGCCCTTGCCCCCCTTGCCCTTGCCGCTGCGGCGCCCACTCGAAGCAGACGCAGTCCCGACCTTCTCAGCACCAAGGAGGTCGACAGCAGCAGAAGAGGCGACAGAGGGAAGAAGGGGGGAGGGAGAACACCCCTCAAAGAACGGGGTACGGGGGTCACCGCGAGAGGCACCTACAGCGACTATGCTAGCCTCAGCTGCAAGCAGTTCCTTCTCGAGGAGGGCAATGGTGAGCTCGGTGGGGCAGCGAGCTAGGAAGTGGTCCCTGACTGAGCGCAGAGTGTCGGGGAGGCGCGTGACTAGGTGGTAGAGAGTGAGCCAGAGCGGGGGTGGGTTCTTGGCAAGGAACTCATCAGGCATAGCGGCGCGGAAGCGAGCCTCACTAGTGCGGAGGTGGGTAATGAGATCAGCGACAGTGTGGAAGGAAGCTAAGTCGGGGAACAGGTAGGGAAGAGAGAGACGGCCTAGAGCGGCAGAGGCCGGTGAGGAGTAGCGGGCAACGACAGCAGTGTACAGTGCCTGTGCAGTCTTGTGCTGCCCAAAGTGCTCGCGCTCATCTATCGGCAGAGAGTTGCGAATAGCGAAGCGAGTATGGGCGTCACGAGTCTGCCACTGTGAGCGGGCAGTGCTGTCAGCAGTAGCAGCAGGAGCAGTAGCGTGGCCTAAGGCATGATCGTACAGCGGGATGTCTTCCTTGGCAGTGAGCTGTAGGAAGAGGTGTAGGTCATCAAGCCAGGTGTCGAACTTCACTGGGCGGCCCTCAGCATCGAAGGCTAGCACAGGAGGGCTAGCCATGGTAGCAGCAGTAGGAAAAGCAGTAGGAGCAGTAGGGTAGGTAGGGCGGCGCGGCTCGGTACAGGTAGGGCGGCGCGGCTCGGTATAGGTAGGGCGGCGCGGCTCGGGTCGGGCGGCGCGGCTCGGTTCGGGCGGCTCGGGTCGGGCGGCGCGGCTCGGTTCGGGCGGCTCGGTTCGGGCGGCTCGGTTCGGGCGGCTCGGGTCGGTTAGGGCTGGCGGCTCGGGTCGGGCGGCTTGGTTCCGTTAGGGCTGGGCGGCTCTGGTCGGCTCGGGGCCGCTAAGGGAGAGCGCGGGGAGCGGGTGGGGCCGTGAGGGACGAGCGCGGGGCCGACGTGGGTGCTAAGGGCGAGCGCGGGGCCTATCGGGGCCGTGAGGGACGAGCGCGGGGCCGATCGGGGCCGTAAGGGACGAGCGCGGGGCCGACGTGGGCCTCTAAGGGCGAGCGCGGGGCCTATCGGGGCCGTGAGGGACGAGCGCGGGGCCGATCGGGGCCGTAAGGGACGAGCGCGGGGCCGACGCGGGCCTCTAGGGGTAAGCGCGGGGCCGATTCGGGGCCTCTAAAAGCGAGCGCGGGGCCGACTGAGGCCTCTAGGTGCGAGAGCGTGGGGCCGACGGGGCCTCTAGGGGCGTGAAAGCCGAGGCGCCCTAGGGCGCAGGTAGGTAGGTAGGTAGTGGTGGGCCCTAAAAAAAATCGGTCCTAGGAAGGACCTGCTCTATACCATGTTGAACAAGAATGAATGAACTAACAGTGAAATGAGTACAAGTATGAAAAAACTAGGAATTTGTACCCCCTATAGGCTAACCCGCTGTAGCCTAAACAACTACAACAACATATATAATGTTTGACACTTGTGTGCAAGACGTATCCTTTCAACTCAACACCAAGCACCTCATCACGTAACTTCGGGCCGAGATCAACTTCCACAAGGAGGAAGGAGGGAAAACAAAAAATCCAGATCAACCACCTTGAGAAGCAGGTCGAGTCATTGGAGCGGGAGAAGGGCTCCAACTCTGCTTCGAGAAGGCAGAGTTGGAGGCGAAGATAGAGGCGTTCGTGCAACTACAGAAAGCGTTCGACGCACTAAAGAATACCGCCAAGCGCAGCTGCAAATGTGGGGGAGAGCAAGAGCATGCCGCAGACAATGACCGAGGAAGCCACCCCGGCTCCACAGCAAGCCCAACAAGCAACACCCTCTCGACAGAGCGGGGGCAGCCAGCTCGACCAGGCATTCTTCGACGCGGTAGTGTGGCCGTGGTGCAATTGCGAGACCGTGCGGAAGGCGTGGTCATACTGGGACGGGCCAAGCCCACTGAAAAACGGGCATAGTCTTCGACAGGCATACAAGAGGGGCTTCCCCGACAAGTTATGCAAGTTCACACCGACTCCACCCCCCGTACCCCCCGAAGAGGAGGCCCAGCCAAAAGATAAGCCACCAACCGCAAAAGCTATCGAGACAAGATTGCAGAAAATGGAGGCTATCATGCAGGCCGTCGAGCATTTATGGATCGATGATAGCAGCGCGGCTACGTCGACGGTCATAGAAAAGCTGGACTCAATTGTGAAGGACCACTTGATCAACATGTTTTTGGAAGGCATCACTCTCAAGGAGGATTTTGGGAGGCAGCTCACGAAAAGTCGCAAAGTCGAGTCTGCAGAGGAAAACCGGAAGGACAAACACCGCCTCAGAATCACTCTGGAGCTCATTCGCGTCAAGCTCCAAACCGCAGAATGGGTGGAGAAGGTGTTCGGCAAGGAGAAATGGAATGAGTTTACGGGAACAACTGGCGTGCGGCCAAGTTCGACGGGCAACCGTGACGCGGGGGGGTCCTAGTGTAGGTGTTTCATTCCACCCACTTTAGCTCTGTCGAACAGGTGTAATGTCGAAAACAATGAAAACGAACACATCTGACGAATCATGCAACGACCTAGTTTAGCTCAACTAAAATTCATTGTCGAACATGTTTAGGGTCAAAAACAATGAAAAGCAAACATCTGTCGAATCGACCATATCGTTTCAAACGAACACATCTGTCGAATCATGCAACAACCCCCACGCAAAGCGCCCGGCTACACTACTCTCTTGTCCCAGTTGCCCCCGCCCCACTAGCATCTGCCTCGCCCTGCTTCGCCTTGCTCTTCCGGCATGGCGAGGCTCCCATAGCCCGCGTCCTCCAGCATGCGTGCTGCGTATCGACAGCAGCACCATTGCGTGCGGACCTGTGCTGCGACGCGCACCATCTGCAACAGAATGGCGTTATTGGAGCCGAGGCCTTCGACAACCGACGAATACAGCATATCGGGCCACTGCTTGGGCGGGACCGTCGTGCCTACATGCAAAAGGACCGGCACGAGCGCGGCCATGGCAGCCGCACTAGCCAGGCTCACCATCTCCGAGCTGTAGAGGGCTGCGTTTGCGGCAACTAGGCTTCTTTCTGAATAGCTTCCCTGGGCACCTTCCTGAAGGCCGCCCACAAGCTTGCCACAGCTGTTGCGATGGCCATCATGTGCGGCGTCCCTCCCATTTTTTGCGGGACTGGATAAACCAGGTTCCCGTGCTTGTGGCCAAGCGTCGCAACATTACCAATTGCCGCGCACAGAGCGATTCCCCAGTTGGTTCCTGCTCTCTATTCTGTCCGCGCCGTCGCCAGCAGCTACGAAAAACTGCACATCGAAACGCGTTTGACAGTAAAACAACGAAACGAGTTTGACGGTACACCGACGAAACGAGTTCGACAGTAAAACGACGACACGGCTTTGTCAGAACTTTATAGCTTACTCATTTGTGTAGGCTATAGTGGGGTATCCCATAGGGGGTACAATCCCATTAGGGTTTCCTATTTGTACTCACTTCATTCATAGTCATTTCATTCTCGTTCACTTCTTCTCATGGTATCGAGCAGGTTCCCCTGAGGGAACTGTGCTTAGGGCCCACCACCACTACCTTGAATTTTTTTTTCTGCCCTAGCAGCTAGCGCGCCGCCCGCCCTAGCAGCCCGAGCGCCACCTTAGCGCCCGCGCCCCGCTGCCCGCCCTAGCGCCCTAGCGCCCGCGCGCTGCCCGCCCTAGCGCCCTAGCGCCCCGCGCGCTGCCCTACGCAGAGCGTGAGCGGCTCGCGTGAGCCGCCCGTGCGCCGCCCAGAGCCGCCCGTCAGCTACCTGCCCGTGCGCTAGCCACCCGACGCGCCAGCCGCCCCACGCCCGCTAGCCGCCCGACGCCCGCTAGCCGCCCGACGCCCGCTAGCCGCCCGGCGCCCGCTAGCCACCCGACGCCCGCGCGCCGCCCGACGCCCGCTAGCCGCCTGTCGGCCGCCCGTGCGTCGCCCTCAGCAGCCCGACGCGCCGCCCGTGCAGCCGCCCGTGCAGCCGCCCGTGAGCTGCCCGTGCGCCACCCGACGTACCGCCCGTGCAGCCGCCCGTGAGCCGCTCGTGCAGCCGCTCGTGCTGCCGCCCGACGTGCCACCCGTGCAGCCGCCAGTGAGCCGCCCGTGCAGCCGCCCGTGCAGCAGCCCGTGCAACCGCCCGTGCAGCCGCCCGTGCAGCCGCCCGTGCAGGCGCCCGTGCAGCCGCCCAACGTGCCGCCCGTGAGCCGCCCCAGCCGCCCGTGCAGCCGCCCGTGAGCCGCTCGCGAGCCGCCCGTGAGCCGCCCGCCACGACGCCCGCGCCGCCCGTGAGCCCCCGCGTCACCCGAGCCGCGCGAGCCACCCGAGCAGCGGAGCCGCCCGAGTTGCCCGTGCCGCTGCGTGCCCGAGCCGCCCGAGCCGCCCGAGCCGCCCGAGCCGCCCGAGCAGCCCGAGCCGCCCGAGCCGCCCGAGCCGCCCGAGCTGCCCGACCCGCCCGACCCGCCCGAGCCACCTGGGGAGCCGAGCTGCTGGTCCTGTGGGGCTGCTGTTGCTACTGGGCCGGCAGCTGCTGTGTTACCGTGTTCCTGTGCTGCTGAGCTACCCGACCTGTCCTGTCTGGTGAGCACAGCTCCACTGCTACTGCGTGCCCCTCCCCTCACTGCTTGCACTGCTAGTCTGTCGTCATGGCTACCCCTAGTGTCCTAGCTTTTGACGCTGAGGGTCGCGCCATTGACTTTGAGGTCTGGGTCGACGACCTGCAGCTGTTCTTACAGTGTGATAGGGCAGACGGTCTTTCTCTCTTTGACCTCACCTCTGGTGCCGTCCCTGCCCCTGCTGCTGATGCTGACGCCACTGTTCGCTCACAGTGGGCCACGCGCGATGCTGCTGCACGTCTTGCTGTGCGTCGCCACCTGCCTACCGCTGAGCGCGCGCACTTTAGCCAGTACAAGAGTGCCCAGACCTTGTACGACGCTGTAGTTGCGCGCTACTCCTCCCCTGCCACTGCTGCACTGAGCCGCCTCATGCTCCCCTTCCTCTTCCCTGACCTTGCCACCTTTCCCACTGTCGCTGACCTCATTACGCACCTCCGCACTAGTGACACTCGCTACCGCGCTGCCCTTCCTGCTGACTTCTGCGCCAAGAACCCCCCCCCCCCATGTACATCACTCTCTACTTTTTAGTCACTCGCCTCCCTGACTCCCTTCGTGTATTCCGGGACCACTTCCTCTCAGTCTGTCCCACCACCCTCACAGTCGACAGCCTCGAGAAGGCCCTCCTAGCGGCGGAGAAGAGCATAGTCGCTGTAGGAGCCTCTCGATGTGACCCCCGCGCCCCCATCTTTGAGGGGTGTTCTCCTTCCCCCCTTTTGCCCTCTGTCGCCTCTGCCGCTGCGGCCGACCTCGTTGGTCTTGAGTCGGTCGGTGCGGCGTCTGCCCCTAGCAGGAGACGCCGCTCTGGCAAGGGCAAGGGGGGCAAGGGAGCGGGTGGGGCCAGCGGGGGCGGTGGAGGTGGCGGTGGAGGCGGCGGAGGGAGTGGGGGTGGCGGTGGAGGTGGTGGCGGGGGTGGGGGTGTTAGTGGCGGCGGTGGAGGCGGGGGTGGCGGCGGCGGTGGCGGTGGGAGCGGAGGTGGCGGAGGCGGCGGCGGTGGAGGCGGAGGCGGGGGTGGCGGTGGCGGTGGCGGTGGCGGTGGTGGAGGTGGTCGGAGTGGCACTTCGCAGCGGAGCAGCACTGGGGGTGGTCAGCGCCAGCAGCAGCAGCAGCAGCGTTCTCGCGACCTCTTGACGCCTCAGCAGCTCTGTGAGTGGTACACGCAGCGTCAGCGTGGTGGGGGTTTTGGTCCCTGCACCTACGTCCTTTGCACTGGCGACCGTGCTGGAGAGCAGTGTGGGGGTACCCACACCGCCCAGCGCTGCTTTGGCCGCGTGACGGACACTTGGCGCCAGCAGTTCCCGGAGGCCGCGGAGATCCCCCGCTGGGGAGAGCTGTCTAGGGCTGGTGTAGCTATCTTTGATCTTGACTTTGATGCTATCCTTGCTGCCATGTATGCTGTGACCATTAGTGATGAGGGTGACTGTTACCGGTGTTTCCCGCCCGGCCCGGGCATTGGTACTGCTGCTCTAGGTGTCAGTGAGGCTTCTGCTCTAGGTGCCAGTGCGTCTGTGCTCTCAGGTACTGGTGAGGCTGCTCTCTCAGGTACTAGTGAGTCTGCGCTCTCAGGTACTGCGTCGGCCTCGGCCTCCCACACCTTCACTCTTGACTCTGGAGCGTCTCGCTCCTTCTTTCGGGACCGCACCACACTCACGCCGCTTAGTCGGCCGGTTGCGGTGTCCCTGGCTGGCCCCTCTGGGGGTCCTGTCCTGTCTCGCTTCTCCACAGTCCTCCCGTGTCCGGCGCCTCCCTCTGGCACCCTGTCTGGTCTCTACCTCCCCTCGTTCTCTACGAACTTGGTGAGTGGTGCTGACCTACAGGACGCGGGAGTCCACCAGTTCACCCCTGCTCGTCAGCGGGTGACGCACTGCACAGAGGCTAGCACAGGTCGTCACCTGGCTACGTTTACACGTCAGCCAGGGTCGAGCCTGTACACACTGACCACTGCTTCTCCTCCAGTTCCTGATTCTAGTAGGGTCCCTTCGTCAGGTCAGGTGTTTGCTGCAGCGTCCAGGTCTGGTCCTGACTCTGCCCCCTGTTTGTGTCGTCGCCTGTCTCACGAGACTCTCCTCTGGCACCACCGCCTGGGTCACCCCTCTCTGCTTCGGCTCAGAGGCATGGCCTCCCGTCTTCTTGTGTCTGGTCTCCCCCGGTCCCTCCCTCCCCTTCCTCAGGGCCCTGGCCCCGCCTGTGTCCCCTGTGTCGAGGGGCGCCAGCGTGCTGCCCCTCACTTCTCCCAGTTTCCTCCGACAGAGGCTCCGTTGCAGACGCTTCACATGGACGTGTGGGGCCCTGCCCGCGTCCGTGGACTCGGTCACGAGCGCTACTTCCTGTTGGTGGTTGACGACTACTCGCGTTACACCACAGTCTTCCCCTTGCGCAACAAGGGTGATGTCACTGAGGTGCTGATCGACTGGATCCGCGCAGCTCGTCTCCAGCTCAGGAGGAGCTTTGGCTCGGACTTTCCTGTGCTGCGTCTGCACTCGGACAGAGGCGGAGAGTTCTCCTCTGGTGTTCTGCGTGCCTACTGCCGTGCGCGAGGCATCCGTCAGACCTTCACGCTTCCGGACTCACCGCAGCAAAATGGGATTGCAGAGCGCCGCATTGGCATGGTCATGGACGTCGCTCGTACGTCTATGATGCATGCGGCTGCCCCCCATTTTCAGTGGCCGTTTGCGGTCAGGTACGCGGCGCATCATATCAACCTCCACCCCAGGGTCTCCAGGCCGGAGACCTCCCCAGCCCTGCTGTGGACGGGAAAGGTTGGCGAAGCGTCGGCGTTCCGGGTCTGGGGATCTCGGGCGTTTGTCCGCGACTTGTCTGCGGACAAGCTGTCCCCTCGCGCTGCTCCCTGCGTCTTCCTGGGGTTCCCCCCCGACGCCCCTGGGTGGCAGTTCTACCACCCCACCTCTCGCTGTGTTCTGTCCACCCATGACGTCACGTTCGACAAGTCGGTACCCTACTACCGCCTCTTCCCCTACCGCACTCCGTCCCTCCCCCCACCCCCGCTCTTCTTGGTACCAGGTCCCCCCCCCGGTAGACCCCCTTCCCCCTCAGGGTCCTACCCCTTCAGGTGTGTCCCAGGTAGATGCGGTCGAGCCTGTCGAGATCACTGGTGACTCTGGGTGCTGAGCTTAGGGGTGCTGTGACTGGGGGTGCTCTGCCTGGGGGTGCTGAGCCTGGGGGTGCGGAGTCTGGGGGTGCTGAGCCTGGGGGTGCTGAGCCTGGGGGTGCTGAGCCTGGGGGTGCTGAGCCTGGGGGTGCTGAGCCTGGGGTTGCTGAGACTGGAGGTGCTGCGCCTGGGGGTGCTGAGCCTGGGGGTGCTGAGACTGGAGGTTCTTCGCCTGGAGGTTCTCCGGGTGCTTTGTCTCGCCGAGAGCCACTCTCCCCACAGGGGCTGCGTGAGTGGTTTGCCCGGCGCTGGAGGCGTGCTGCTGGTGCTGGAGGTTCTTAGGCTGCTGAGGGTGCTGCTGCCGCGCGTCCCGGAGGTGCTCGTACTTGGAGTACTGGAGCTCCTGGGCGTGCGGGTTCTCCTGGAACTGGTGCTGCTGAGCGTGTTGGCGCTGAGACTACCGCTGGCGGTTCGCCTGGCAGTGCTCCTGGTGCTGCTGGAGGTTCTGGGGCTGCTGGAGGTGCTGCTGGGGGTTTTGGAGCTACTGGAGGTGCTGCTGGAGCGGGTACTCCTGCTGGGGGTACTGGTGCTGTCCCTGCTGTTTCTGGCGTCGCCACGCGGCCCCGACCGTACTTCGTTCCACTCCTGCAGCAGGTTCTTGGTCTTACACCTCCTCCTGGTCCTCCTCCTCCTCCCTTAGAGGGTCCACAGCCTATCCAGTCACAGTCACAGCTACAGCCTGCCTCCCCTTTGCCTGCTCCTTCTCCCTACACTGGTCCGACTGGAGGTCTTACTGAGCGTCGTGAGCCTGCGTCACGTCCTACGTCGCCTGTTCGTGCTGCGCGCACTAGTGGTCGCGGTTCGCGTCAGCGTCCTCCTCCTGTCCCTGGCACGCACCGGATGTCTCTGCGTCCGTCCACTGCTCCTTTGCGTGCCCCTTTGCCTTCTCCTCCTGGGTCCTCTCTTCCTGCTCTTGCCGACCCGGAGTCGGACTCTCTTCGTGCTGCCAGTCCTACTGTCACGCGTCTCCTTGCTACTGCCGTCACTGACCCTTCTTTCGAGACTTCTGCTGCGTCTGCCCTTGTTACTGAGCTCGTCGACTTTGCTGCGCGCTGTCGTCTAGACTACACTGCTAGTCTTGTCGCTGAGTCTGAGTCTGCCTGTCCTCCGTCCGTCGGGGGTGAGTGTGCCCTTGGCACGGACGTCCTTGAGGACAGGCAGGAGGAGTTCCAGTGTCTGGCCGCCGCTTCACCTCATCTCGCGTCTGTACTGCTTACCCCTGAGGGAGACCCGGATGTACTAGACATCCCGACTCCGCGCTCTTACGCGGAGGCGATAGAGGGTCCCTACTCCTCTCAGTGGCAGGCAGCTATGGATGCAGAGATGGCGTCCTGGAAGTCCACAGGCACCTACGTTGACGCTGTCCCCCCTCCTGGGGCGAACATCGTCAGTGGCATGTGGATTTTCAGGGTGAAGCGGCCGCCGGGTTCTCCGCCTGTCTTCAAGGCGCGTTACGTGGCTCGTGGCTTCAGTCAGCGGCAGAGAGTTGACTACTTTCAGACCTTCTCCCCCACCCCGAAGATGACCACTCTTCGGGTACTGCTGCACGTTGCTGCTCACCGTGATTACGAGTTGCACTCTCTCGACTTCAGCACAGCTTTCTTGCAGGGCAGCCTGCACGAGGAGATCTGGCTGCGTCGCCCACCTGGTTTCACTGGGTCTTTCCCTCCTGGTACCCAGTGGAGTCTCCGGCGTCCAGTCTACGGTCTCCGCCAGGCGCCGCGTGAGTGGCACGACACACTGAGGACTACGCTGGCGGCACTTGGGTTTGCTCCTTCCACTGCAGACCCGTCGCTGTTTCTGCGCACCGACACCTCTCTGCCGCCGTTCTACATCCTCGTGTACGTCGACGACTTGGTCTTTGCCACAGCTGACACTGCTGGACTCGCCTACGTGAAGTCCGAGCTGCAGAAGAGACACACGTGCACTGAACTGGGTGAACTGCGCAGCTACCTTGGCTTGCAGATCACCCGGGACAGAGCACGCCGCACCATTACCCTGACTCAGTCACACATGGTGCAGCAGGTCCTTCAGCGCTTCGGCTTCACGTACTCCTCGCCTCAGGCCACTCCTCTGTCTACTCGCCACTCGCTCTCAGCTCTGCCTTCGGATGAGTCCGTAGAGTCGAGTGGCCCGTATGCAAAGCTTGTTGGCTGCCTCATGTACCTGATGACCTGCACACGACCTGACCTTGCATACCCTCTTAGTAATCTCGCACACTATGTTGCTCCTGGGAGACACCGACCAGAGCACATGGCTGCAGCGAAGAGGGTGTTGCGCTACTTGTGCAGTACGTCGCGCATGGGGCTAGTGCTTGGAGGGCGCAGTCCAGTGGTCCTCACTGGGCACGCGGACGCTTCTTGGGCTGACGACCAGGCTACGCAGCGGTCGTCACAGGGTTACACCTTCAGCCTTGGTTTCGGCTCTGTTTCGTGGCGGGCTACTCGCTCGTCTTCTGTTCTCGGCTCCATTTGTGAGGCTGAGATCTACGCCGGGGCTATGGCGGCCCAGGAGCTTCGCTGGCTCACCTACCTGCTGACCGACCTAGGAGAGCCGCCTCGTTCTCCTCCAGTCCTGTACGTAGACAACAAGGCCATGCTGGCCTTGTGTCGAGAGCAGCGACTGGAGCACAGGACAAAGCACATTGCTCTCCGCTACTTTCTTGCTCGTGAGCTACAGCAGCGTGGACAGTTGCGACTTGCGTACGTGGCCTCTGAGGCCAACACTGCTGATGTCTTCACCAAGGCACTTGCGCCTTGTGATCATCAGCGCTGCTGCACGCAGCCGGGTCTTGTGCCTCTCTTGCCTCACTTGCTCACTTCTTGACCTTGCTTGTACCTTTGCCTATATATACTATTGCTCTTGCTTGCTTGACTCTTGTGTATCTCTATATGTGATCTGGCATGTGAACTGGCCTTCTGGCCTTTGAACTTGTGCTCGGAATGTGTGGTGACTTTGTGATCCACCCTGAGCTTTGCTTTGCTTTGCTTGACTGGTCTTGTGACCCCTTGTTCTCCCCCACTTTGCCTATGGGGGTGTGTCAGAACTTTATAGCTTACTCATTTGTGTAGGCTATAGTGGGGTATCCCATAGGGGGTAGAATCCCATTAGGGTTTCCTATTTGTACTCACTTCATTCATAGTCATTTCATTCTCGTTCACTTCTTCTCAGGCTTTGACAGTAAGACGACACGAGTTCGACAAAATGACACGAGTACGACATAACTCACTCGTCTAAACGACACTGCCCTTGTTCTTGCGCCACGCTCCACACTCCGGTCGGCAAACTAGCGACGACATCGAGATACGGCTTCCATTCCTCCACATCATCCGCCGTGAACCCCTCGTATTCGTCGAGTTTTACGTCAGGGAAGTAAACGCGCCAGCACATGGCCGAACAAAACTTCTGGTCCTCCACCATTTCAAAAGTGCCTAGAAACCGCTTCCTCCCGCCTACGGTTTGCTCCGAAACGGGCTTCTCACTCCTAATCCACATGCCCGGGCCTTTGAACGCAGCTATGGCACCCCTCACCTTGCCCTCGTCGTCCGGCGCAGGAGGTGCGGCATAGCGGAGCACACTGGCTTTTTTCGCCTTCTTCTGTCAACCAGGAACGACGGTAGACGCCGCCTCGACAGGAGCTTGGCCAAGGAGGCTGACCAGCTCCACCACGTCACTGCTCTCTGTCGCCCCTGCAGCGCGCTTCGACGATTTCCCCGACGCCTGCCTTTTCTTCGACGCAAAAGGGGAGTCGCGTGGACCAGGAGGAGGGGACGCCGTTTCACTAAGGCGGACGTTGCCTAGGATGGGAGCAGCGACAGGACCAACGGGAGGGGTAGAGGACGACGCCCTCTTTCCCACAGGCTCGACAGGACAGCCAACAATGCCGAGCTGCACAGCAGAGTCGGCCTTTGTCTTCGATAGCAACCAAACAGCGACGACGGCCTGGCTGGGAGCACCCCATGTCTCCCCCGCTCCTTTCCCCGCAGCGCCGCCGGACGGGGCAGGGGCACCTCGATTTCCCACGGCTCCTTTCCCGGCTGAGGCGACGGACTCGATTGGAGCACCACTTTTCTTCCCCGCAACCACTCATTTCCCACCCATTTTCCCGAGGCCCTGCAACATGTCCCGCAGCGGAGCAAATGCATCAGGCAGAGGCTTTGGTGCCGCTTCGGAGGTCTTCGGATGGGGCCACTGGTTGAGTACGATGACCTCGTTGTCCTTGATGGACCTGGCGACGGGATGACAGGCACGCGACGGTGGGGATGCTACCGGGCTGCCGACATGTCCTCCCACCAAAGAAGGAGGAACCGAGCGCTCATGAACTCGAGGCTCAACCCCGCTGCGAACACCAGCCACCCCCTCCTCCTAACGCGACCTTGTCGACGGGCCCGCCGAGCCCCGAAACCCTCTCACCATCGCTTCGGTGAGGACTTCCAACCTGCCAGCTTTTGCTTCTTCATACCCTTTTTTCACTATGTCCTTCAACTCCTTCATGCTCTCTGGCGGGAGGGTTGAGTAGAAAAAATCATCCTTCATGGCTTTCTCAATACCCTTCGTGACAGAACCAACCAGCCGCTCCTCGGCATGCTTCAGCTGCTTCTCGACAGCGTTCGAGCTCGCTTTTGTGATGGCGGCTGCCACTCCCTCGATGATTTTCCTGCTCATCTCGTCGACCTTCGTGCGCGCCTCTTCCAACAACTTCCTCTCCTCCACGACACCCTTTACAACATCTACACACTACTTCAGAGTGCTCTTCAACGACTCCAAAAACAAATTCCAGCTCGTCCGAAAATCGGCAGCAAGCTTGTTGAATACCGGCTTGCTCACTGTGCTTTGCAAACATGTCGGCAACGAGCTTCTTCTGCGACGCCTCGACCTCCGCGAGCCTCTCCAGTAGCTCGACGAGATGGCCTCCGGATGCAATGGCCGACGTCAAAAGGCCCGCCTGTCCGCTGCTACTGGTCGTGCGGTGTCTCCTAGTTACGGCGACTTGTTGCTCATCTCCTCGACGGCACTCCTGCGTAGCCTCCTGCTCCTGCCCTCCTGAGCCGCCCCCCTGCGCAGTCGTCACGCCCTCCTACTACTGCCCTCCTATCCCACCCTCCTGCACAGCCACCCCGCCCTCCTACTGCTGCACTCCTGCCCCACCCTCCTTCGCAGCCGCTCCGCCCTCCTGCTCCTCGACAGCGCCCTTGTCCCCTGTCGCCTGCTGCTCGACAAGCATCACCCACTCGTCCACCCGCTCCCCGAGCCACTCTGTGCGCCTCTGTATGCTCCGTCCCACCTGGATGTACTCCTGCGCCCTCGCCGTCGTGCTCAACCTGTCAAGAATAATATATATTTCTATATATTGTTTTGTAACTGCCTGTAGTGTAGACTACTGTAGTCATATAATGTTCTGTTTGGTGGTGCACCTTTCTTCTTGCCTATTTGTACTGCTCGCTCTATAGTGAAACCCCTCTTTTGTTGAAACTTCTCGACTTTCCTAAACTCACTCGAGCTCAATCGCTCCTACCCAACTTACTATGGCTCCTAAGCATAACGCTCACTAGTCCTTTTTCACATGATATCAGAGTGAGGTTCCTATCCTAGGACCTGATTTTTTTTTTTCCCATGGGCCCACCGCTTATCGTTCCTGCCATGGCGCTCGTCGCGGCCCCAAAAGTGCCCGTTTGGCCGCTATTCGTGAAGCTTACGAAGTCCAGCGTGGCGGGCTTAGTGCTGTTCGTCGCGGCCCCAGTTGGCGGCCCAGTCGCCTCCCCTTCGCGCCCTCCTGCAACCTCGTCACGCCATGTCGCGGCCCCGAGCGTCTGCATCGACGGTCGCTTTGGGGGGAGACGGCGGGTGTGGCGGCCGAGCTACTTACGTCGCCGAACGCGCCCCCTGCCCCGCCCTCCCGTCGAACATACCGCTGCTACCACTGCAGCTGCCACGCAAGCGACGGTGCAGCAGTGTGGGGGGGAGGTTTTGGGGAGGCGGGTGTGAGCAAGAAGCTGCCGCCCCTCCTCTCTCTCTCACTGCCGCACGTGCCGCTGTGGGGGGGGGAGTGAGGGGGCGACGGAAGTCAGCCGGTCATCTGCTGCTGACGCCCGCTGCTGCCGTGGCACCTCCAGCTGCCGCCCTTGCTACCACCTACCTTTTGTTGTCCTTGTTTCTGCTACCTACTGCTGGGGCCTGCAGGTGCTGCCGTCGAGCCGCTGCTGTCCTGCTGCATGTTGCAGCCACAGAGCCTGCTCCTCAGGCGACCTGCCGCCCCAACACCTGCTACTGTTTTTACCTTGGTAAAGGGGTTGGTACAGCTGGATCTGCCATCACTGCACCGGTTGCCACTGCACTTGCCTGTTGCTATGATTTCCGCTGCGGCCTGTCTGGTGTACCCCATTATGGGGGCGTTGACTGCATATTCTTCCCTACAGGCACTTATGGGGGCGTGTCAAGAATAATATATATTTCTATATATTGTTTTGTAACTGCCTGTAGTGTAGACTACTGTAGTCATATAATGTTCTGTTTGGTGGTGCACCTTTCTTCTTGCCTATTTGTACTGCTCGCTCTATAGTGAAACCCCTCTTTTGTTGAAACTTCTCGACTTTCCTAAACTCACTCGAGCTCAATCGCTCCTACCCAACTTACTATGGCTCCTAAGCCTAACGCTCACTAGTCCTTTTTCACACGACCGACTCATCGCTCGAGCTCGAGCCGGAGCTCGAATCAGAGCTCGAGCCATCGTGCTCCTTCGCATGGCCGCCCGGGCTACTCGCCCCGTGCTGAGCTTGCCTCGATGTATCCTCCTTGGTCTCCTCCTCCGCCTCGTATTCAAAATCAACAACGACGTGTGTCGTCCCCTCGCCTCCTCCCTCGTGTTTGGTACCACCTCCTACTCCTACTCCCTCCGCCACCTCGCCAAACTTTTTCCAAAACAGCTTGACCATGAACGACGGAAGCATCTGGGGGCCAGGGCTTGTTCTCCCGAGACTCACGAGCTCGCCCTATCGAGGCTGCAGAATGAAATTGTCCCAGTTCGACAGAATCCTTCGCACTCCGTGCATGACACGAGCTCCCGCGCCTAGTTCATTGGGGCTCGTCAAGGTCGTCGTCGTCTGCGACGGGTATAAAACACACGTAAGCGACAGAACAACATGCTAGACGAAAACATGCACGAGTAAGTGTAAGGGTTGGCTTACCAGAAGATAGAAACTCGTGATTAAGGCCAGAAGCCAATAGATGTCCTCCAGCCCCCCCTGCTCGTGCTCGGTCACAACCCGCTGGGTCATCACATATTCAGCGCGAAGCTGCTGCTTCATCCAACTGCACAGCAACGGACAGGAGAGTAAGATTGTCAAAAACGGCAAGTCGACAGCAGGGCGGCAAGTCGACAGCAGGGTGGCAAGTCGATCATTCACACGAGAACTTCAAGCGCCATCAAAGATTGGTGGTTCACCATGGGAAACCTGTCTTTCGAATCGTAGTGCATCATTCGAGTTCGACAGCCACGGTGCCACGGGGCCAGCAGATTGTCGGGGCGCGATACCACAAACAGGCTCTTGTGGGAGAATGGTCCCACACTCAGGCGGCATGCAGAGCGAATGCACGAGAGCACGGGTTTAGGGCTAATACGGAGCACCCAAGGCGACAAGAGAGTGTCGAACTCACGTGGTCCGCAGCAAACGAGAACCACTTGCTTGCCGAGCAAGCCGTCGACGTGGTTGTTCGCAAAAGCGATTTGTGTGGGACGCGCCATCTCTTCATGCACACGCGTCGAAGTCATGATCGACAGCTTGACAAGCTGCTCGACGAACAGCAGCTCCCTTGAAAACAGAAAGCTAGCGCACATTCAGCAACAGGGAAACATGGCAAACCGAAAATGCTCAAACCGAAAATGGGTTATACATGAAACGTACACAACGCCCGCGTTGAGCATCCTCTTGTCGAGCTCCGTCCTCGGCGCCTCGCTAAGCTCGTTCACCTGGTCTTCGATCACCCCACCTTGATCCTGCCTAAGGTTAGTGTCAAAACAATATATGATTTCTATCTGTCTAGGCTATGTAGGGGTTATCCTTAAGAGGGTACATAACATTTCTCAACACTCTTTTACCCCACCCTTTGACCTAGTCGACTCATTCCTCTCCTCTTAGTTCAACATGGTATTAAGAGCCATTAGGTCCTTAGGACCAGATATTTAATAGGGCCCACCGTTAAGTTTTCAATCTCCTACCCAAATCGCGCCCCTAGGCGCGTCCCGTTTTTTATCCTGCCCAAAACGCGCCCTAGGCGCATCGATTTTTCCTGCCTAGCCACGCGCGCCCCACTGCCCAGCCCGCGCGCCCCGCTTACGAGCGCACGTGCCCCGCTGCCCAGCCCGTGCGATGCCCTACCCTGCAGCCCGCGTGCCGCCCTACCTGTATGCTGCGCCCGCTGCTCGCGCACTGCCCCTACTGCTCACGCGCTGCATTTGCTGCCCGCGCACTGCTCGCCCTGCCCGCGAACTGCTAGCGCGCTTCTGCACCTGAGCTGCTGCTGCCGCAAGCGCTGCTGCGCTGTGCCCAGCCAACCGCGCTGCCGTACGCTGCTGCTGCTATGCAGCTGCTGCCAACCGTGGTGCTTCTGCTCTTCTGCCGTGCCTGAGCTGCTACTGTGCCTGAGCTGCTGCTGCTGCACACGCTGCTGCGTTGTGCCCTGCCGAGCCCCTACCCGCCACACTACTGCTGCTGCACAACTGCTACCAAAAGCGTTGCTGCCGCCTGAGCTGTTGCTACCGCCTGCACTGTTGCTGCCACCTGTGCTGCTGCTGCTCTCGCTTGAGCTACTGCTGCTGGCTGTGCTGTTGCTGCCACCTGTGCTGCTGCCACCTGTGCTGCTGCCACCTGTGCTGCTGCTGCTGCTGCTGCTGCTCAGCTGTTGCTGCCGGCTGCGCTGCTGCTACTGCTCAGCTGCTGCTGCTGCTGCTGCAGCCTGAGCCGCGCTGCCCTGCCCTGCCCTTAGGCCCGTGCGCCGCCCTGCCCCTTAGAGCCGCGCTGCCCTGCCCTACAGCCAGCGAGCCACGCTGCCCTGCAGCCCGCGAGCCGCGCTGCCCCACCCTTAGGCCCGCGCGCCGCCCTGCCCTTAGGCCCCCGCGCTGCCCAGCCCTGCCGAGTCGCGCCGCCCTCCAACATTGCCCAGCTCGACCGAGCAGCCCTGCTGCTGCTCAGGTGCTGCTGTTGCTGCTGTTAGGCTGTTGCTGCTACCTGTGCTATTGTTGTTGAGCTACTGCTGCCGCCTACGCTACTGCTGCCCTGGCGAGCCGCCCTTGCTACAGTTGCTGGCGCTACAGCTGCTACTACTGTCACTACTGCTGTTACTACGCTCGCCCGTGCCCAGCTGCCCACGCACCCTACTGGCCTCCACAGGCACTCCAGCAGTCGCTAGTGTTGTTACACCCACAGCGACCACCGCTACTACTACAGCTGCAGCTACAGCAGTTGCTACTACCGCCCTTGCGCCGCTGCTATTGACTCTCACTGCCTGTCATGGCCACTATCACGGTCGTAGCAGCGTCTAAAATCGACAACAGCAGCCACTCACCCAGACACTCTATCACCGGAGCAGCTTCGCGAGTGGGTTATTCAGCGAGGCCGTCCTGGTGGTGGAGGTTATTGTGCTGGAGGTGAAGGAGGTGCTGGACAGCAGTGGCAGCCCGCGCACATGGACACTCCCTTGCCACAGTAGATCCGTGAGTGGGTAGTTTAGCGCGGCCGTCCAGGTGGTGGAGGTTATGGTTTTATGGGTACTAGACAGCGGCGGCAGTAGCGTCAGCAGAAGACCTTCTCCCCGTAGCGGCTTCGCGACTGTGTTTCTCAGCAAGGCGTCCCTGGTTGCGTAGCGGATGCTGCTCTAGATGCTAGTGAGTCTGCTGCAGCTTTAGGTGCTAGTGCGTCTACCGCCACTGGTCCTGCCTCAGCTGAGACCTTGCACACTTTCACACTTGACTCAGGAGCATCACGTTGCTTCTTTCGTGATTGCGCCTCAGTCACACCGCTCGCAGCACCTGTCCCAGTCTCACTGGCTGACCCCACTTGGGGGCCAGTCATAGCGCAAGCCTCCACTGTCCTCCCGTGTCCGGAAGTCCCCTCCGGCTCTCTTTCAGGCCTCCACCTCCCCTCGTTCTTGACAAAATTGGTGAGCAACGCAGTCCTTCAGGATGTTTGGGTTGATACCTTCATTCGGGGAGGGCAGCATGTGGCGATCTGTACGTGCTCCCGGACTGGACGTCACCTTGCTAAGTTCACTCGGCAGCCTGGGTCCAGTCTGTATACCCTGACCACTGCGTCTGCACAGGTGGTTGCGTCAGGTCAAGTGGCAGCGCCGAGTCAGGTGTCTACGTATGGTCAGTTCGTTGCGTCTTGCTCATGTCGGGTACTCTCCCACCAAACTCTTCTCTGGCACCACCGACACGGTCACCCCTCTCCGCCGCGTCTCCACAGCATGCACTCCCGTCTCCTTGTCTCTGGCCTTCCCAGGTCCCTGCCCCCCCTCCCGCGCTTGCCTGCCCCGCCGTGCCTTCCCTGCGTCGGGGGCGGCAGCGCGCCGCTCCTCACTCCTCCTCGTTTGCTCTGACAACTGCTCCTCTGCAGACTCTTCACATAGACGTGTGGGGCCCGGCCCCCGTCAGTGGGATGTACCAGGAGCGCTACTTCCTGCTGGTTGTTGACGACTACATGTGCTACAACAAGGTCTTCCCTTTGCGCAGCAAGGCAGTCATCAGCGGTGTTTTGATCCCCTGGATCCGCCCTACTTGTCGCCATCTGCACGAGCGGTTTTGACAGGACCTTCTAGTCCTACGTCTGCACTCTGACAGGGGCGGTGAGTTCTCTTCCAGCCTCCTTGCGGAGTTCTGTCGAGACGAGGGCATCATCAAGTCGTTCACGCTTCCGGCCTCTCCGCAGAGAAATGGGATTGCTGAGCGTCACATTGGCTTGATCGTGGAGGTTGCTTGTACCTCCATGATCCATGCGGCTGATCCCCATTTTCTGTGGCTGTTTGAGGTCCGATACGCCGCGCATCAGCTCAACCTCTAGCCCCATGTCTCTTTGCTAGAGACCTTGCCCACACTCCGTTGGACTGGAAAGGTTGGCGATGCATCGGCGTTTTGGGTCTGGAGTGTGCTCTCCTTTGTTCGTCATACCACCGCGAGCAAGCTCTCTCCTCGCACTCTCTCCTGCGCCTTCCTGGGCTTCCCCACCGACGCCCCGCCGTGGCAGTTTTACCACCCTCGCGACCATTGCATGCTCTCCTCCCAGGACATCACCTTTGTCGAATCGGTCTACACGCTCCTCCCGCACGCGTCCCACCCGATCCCCATGGCGCCTCTCTTCCTGGTACCAGTTCCCCCCCCTCGGTAGACCCCCTCCCCCCATTGGGCCCAACTCCCTTAGGTGTGTCTCAGGTAGACCCAACCCCCTTGGTTGAGCCTTTGGAGATCTCTTCTGACTCCTCTGGCCCGGTAGAGGGGGGTGACCTTGCCGCTGATGACACGGCGGCCACTCGTTGCTCTTCACGCTTGGAGACCCCTCCTGGTTTTCCGCCTCGACCGTCTTCACAACCCCTACAGCCTGTAGCTGTGGACACTAGTGCTGCTGGGGTGGTGACACTGGGGTTGAGGACGCATGAGGTGCTGGTCCTAAGGGCGCCTAGACTGAGGGTGCTGGTCCTGGGGGTGAGGGTTCTGGGGGTGCTGAGACTGGGGGTGCTGCGAGTCCTAGTGGTGGAGGGGCCGTGGGTGCTCCTGCTGCAGGTCCTGGTGTTGGACAGCAGCAGCCACCTAGTCGACTCGAGACACCCTCACTGCAGCAGCTTCGTGAGTGGGTCGTTTGACGAGGCCGCTCTGGTGCTGGAGCTTGGAGTTACCTAGACGCTGGAGCTGCTGGTGCTGGAGGTACTACTGGAGCTACTGGTGCTGGAGCTGGTGGTACTGGAGCTGCTGGTCTCGGAGGTCCTGGAGGTGCTGGAGCTGCTGAACCTGGAGGTGCTCGTACTAGAGGTGCTGGAGCTGCCGGAGTTGGTGGTACTATTGTTGCTGGAGGTACTGGAGCTGGTGGTACTGGAGGTACTGCTGGTACTGGAGGTACTGGAGCTGGTGGTACTGGAGGTTCTGGAGGTGCTGGAGGTGCTGGAGCTGCTGGTCTTGGAGGTGCTTGTACTAGAGGTGCTGGAGCTGCCAGAGCTTATGGTGCTGCTGGTGCTGGAGGTACTGGAGCTGGTGGTACTGGAGGTGCTGGAGGTGCTGGAGCTGGTGGTTCTAGAGGTACTAGAGGTGCTGGAGATGCAGGAGCTGGTGGTGCTGCTGGTGTTGGAGGTGCTGGACGTGCTACTGGAGGTGCTGGAGCTGGAGGTACTGGAGGTGCTGGAGCTGCTGACGGAACGGGTACTGCGCCGAGCCGACCGTTTTTCTACCCGCAGCCGCAATCGTGCCTGCCACCGCCTGACTCGGCCCTTCTCTAGGTTTTTAGTCTCTCGTCTTCCACTGGCCTCACTCCACCTCTCCTGTGTCCACCGACAGACCAGCCTCAGGCATAGCTATTGCCTGGCTCCCCGATGCCCGCTCCTGCTCCTCACACTGAGTTGACTGAGTTCCTGACAGCGCGTTGTGAGCCTGAGTCTCATGCTTTCACGCCTGTTTGTGCTCGTCGTGTTGCAGTCCTCGTCCTCCTGCTGTCCCAGGCACTCACAATATGGCACTTCGTCCTTCTACTCCACTACGTGTTGTCTTTCCTGAGCCTCCCGCGTCCTCTCTTCCGCACGTTCCTGACCCCGTGTACGACCTTGCTCATGCTGCCAGTCCTACTGTCACTCGTCCCCTCGCTACAGTCGTCACCGACCCTGACTTTGAGTGTACTGCTGCGTTTGCCCTAGTCACTGAGCTAGTCGACTTTGCTGCTAGGAGTCGTCTTGACTACGTCGCGAGTATAGTTACTGAGTCTGAGTCTATCTGTCCTCCGTCTGTCGGGGGTGAGACTGCCCTAGTCTGTGACGTCCTTGGGGACAGGCAGTTTGAGCTTGAGTGTCTTGCGGTCGTTTTACCTCGTCTCACATCCATGCTGCTTTGGCCTGAGGGAGACCCGGATGCACTTGACATCCCTACTCGCGCTCTTACGCTGAGGCGATCACGGGTGAGTACCCCTCTCAGTGGCAGATAGCCATAGACATAGAGATGGCTTCCTGGAAGTCCACAGGCACTTACATCGACGAGGCTCCTCCTCCTGGGGCGAACATAGTCGATGGCATGTGGATTTTCATAGTGAAGCGGCTGCCAAGTTCTCCGCCTGCCTTCAAGGCGCGTTACGTTGCTCAAGGCTTCACTTAGCGTGAGGGGGTCGACTTCTTTCAGACTTTCTCCCCCACCCTGAAGATGACTACTCTTCGGGTGTTGCTGCATGTTGCAGCATAGCGTGACTACGAGCTGCACTCCCTCGACTTCTCCACAACCTTCTTGTATGGCAGCCTTCACGACGAGATCTGGCTGCGCCGCCCACCTGGCTTCACCGGGTCGTTTCCTTCGGGTACCCAGCGGAGCCTCCAGCGACTAGTCTACGGTCTCCGCCAGGTGCCTCGCGAGTGGCACGACACACTGGGGCTCTTGGGTTTGTTCCTTCCTCTGCTGACCTGTCGCTGTTTCTACACACTGACACTAATCTACCGCCGTTCTACGTTCTCGTATACGTCGATGACTTGGTTTTTGCTAGTGCTGACACTGAGGCACTAGCCCTAGTGGAGGCGGAGCTGCAGGAGAGACACACATGCACTGACCTGGGTTTGCTGCGGAGCTATCTTGCCCTGCAGATCACTCGGGACAGAGCACGGCGCACCATCACCCTGACGGTGTCTCACATGGTGCACCAGGGCCTTCATCGATTCGGCTTCACGTGGTCCTCGCCACAGCCCACTCCTTTGTCTACCGGCCACTCGCTCTCAGCTCCACCTTCGAACAAGTCCATAGAGCCAAGTGGTCCGTATCCAGAGCTAGTGGGTTGCCTCATGTACCTGATGACATGCACACAACCTGATCTCGCGTACCCTCTCAGCGTCCTGGCTCGCTACGTGGCTCTCGGTAGACACTGAAAGGTGCACAGGGAAGCTGCGAAGAGGGTACTGCATTACTTGTGCAGTACATCGAGCATGGGGCTTGTGCTTGGAGGATGGGACTCACTGGTACTTTTAGGTGACTCAGACGCTTCCTGGGCCGACGACCTGGCGATTCAGCAGTCGTCATAGGGGTACACCTTCAGTCTTGGCTCTAGTTCTGTCTCGTGGAGGTCCACTCGTTCGTCTTCTGTGCTTAGTTCCAGCTGTGAGGCCGAGATCTACGCTGGGGCTATGGCTGCACAGGAGCTACGCTGGCTGACCTACCTACTGACCGACTTGGGGTAGTAGCCTCGTTCTCCTCCAGATCTGCACGTTGACAACAAGGCCATGCTTGCCTTGTGTCACGAGCAAAGATTGGAGCACAGAATGAAGGACATTGCTCTTCGCTACTTCCTTGCTCGAGAGCTGTAGCAGCGTGGTCAGCTTTGTCTTTCCTACGTGGCCTCTCGGGCCAACACTGCTGATGTCTTCACCAAGGCCCTCGGGTCAGGTGATCATCAGCGCTTTTGCACCGCTCTTGGGCTTCTGCCCACTCTGCCTCACCTGCTTGTCTCTTGATCTTGGACTTGTACAATGATATATATCTTTATACTTACATGTTTACTCTTGCTAGGTTGTGATCAGTGTTTGCCTTGCTCTTATAAGGGCGTATCCAGGTTCGGGTCATGAGCACTGTTCCGGGCATGCGCGATTTGCGGATGACCCAAACAACATAGAATGCATGTTTGGGTCATGCGACCCCCATATTGCCGCAAGGGTTTTTGCGCAAAAATCCAGCTCACAACAACAGTCGCATCCAATGGAGGGATGCCATAACATTTCGAAAGGTCATTAGCAAGACCCACGCAAAACCACGTGACACTCACTGAGAAAACACAACCCCCAAAATTCCCTGACCGAATTCCCAAATGTTGGGAGCGCGACGCGAGAAATTTTAGACACACTCGGGGTCAATTTGCCGAGTGGTTGGGTGCAGAGGTGTCAGACGTGGGAAATTGCCCACGTGTGACACTCGACTGCCGATCGACAAAAAGTTGGCAGTAACACCACAATCGTGCAACCAGGTGATTGGCTGTGGGTGGGTCGTGCACGTCAGTCGCACAACACCTACACATTGACCCAAAGCTGGGGCCGCGCGCGGCTCGGCAGCCCACTTCGGGTCATGCGCAAATTCCGCATGACCCAAACAGTAGCCAGAACAGTGCTCAAGACCCGAACCTGGATACGCCCTAACTCTGCATGTGAACTGGCCCTCTGGCCGCTTGCTTCTATTCAGAATGCGTGGTGATCTTGAGATCCACCCTGGGCTTTGCTTTGCTTGCTTCTCGTGACTGGTCTTGTGACCACTAGTTGGTTTGCTATCCCCTACTTCACCTATGGGGGTGTGTTAGCACAATATATGATTTCTATCTGTCTAGGCTATGTAGGGGTTATCCTTAGAGGGTACATATGGTAACATTTCTCGACACTCTTGTACCCCACCCTTTGACCTAGTCGATTCATTCCTCTCTTAGTTCAACAGTTAGGATGAGGCCGCGTCGAACCGTCGGCTCGTTCACGACGGGTAGGGAGGCGGGGCTTGTAGCCATGGCAGGCCTAGCAGTTGTTAGAGACTAAGGACGGAGTCTACGAAGATTAGGTGCCAAAAATTCTCAAAATCGTTGGCTTAGAATTCTGGACAGAAAACGTCGACTTCACAAGAAACGCCGTCGACGAAAGGTGCACTGTTAAAACTTCACCAAACTTAGATATTTGTAGCTCTAGTTCGTGGCTACAATTCCCAATTTGAATCGTACGATAAGGTGAAGTATTTCTTGAGTTATGAATTTCGGCGCACTAGGGGGTATGCTGCCATAGAATATTAACTCAATCACAATTGTCTCACAAGCTCACAATTAACTACACAAGAGAGTTGGAGTAGCACTAAACCAGGTGGGATGGGATGAGGAGGACAAGAAGGAAGGTCCCAAGAGAGTCCCCAACCAAGGAAACCCCATGCCACACAATTCCCCTCTCCATAGGCAACCCCACTTTCACTTTTGTCACTTTCCCAACCCATGCCATCCACCTTAACCCAACTTGGCCACACTTGCCAACCTGGTTTGGTTTCACCCAACCACTTGGCAGCAAATACAGTAGAAAAGACGAATTTCCCAACCCCCAAAAGTCTGTACCCCATATTGAGTCAACCCCACAACTCTCCATGGTCACCACAACCAAATATCAAAAGCATACGAACTCCAACGTTCGTAACTTTCTTGTTCGTGCTCCGATTGAAGTGATTCTTGGTTCGTCGGAAAGCTCTTGAGCAGAGGAGTCACTTCAGATATCTGCTCAAGCCAAATAACATTCACACACACTCAGAAAATCCAAACCACACAAGACACAAATTTCTTGCACACGCTCACACCACGCATGCAACGCACAAACACATGATGGGAGGCAGACAGACGTGAATGCATATGGTTGCATCACACAACAGTACTAGGGGTGGCGGGAGTGCAGGAAAGTTGGGAACTAGGGAGTAGGAAGGGGGTTGGAAGAAAACAGCAACAAAATGAGAACGCTCTCAGGTATTAGCTGTCTGTTTGCCATCCCCCCCACCGAGACATACTCGGGTGGAAGGGCGACGAGGCAGGGCGCGTTTCGCGACGAAGGGAGGAGGAGCTTTTCGGGGCCTTATTGGCCTCGATGTGAAATTTGGTGGTTGCATGAGGTGGGGCGCCCTGAATGCAGCGGAAAGGCCCATTTCAATGAGCGGAGGGGGCGTTCGACACGTCACCAGGGTCGAGCGCCACATGAAACGGGCCCATCGAGGGCGAGAGCGGTGCAGCGCGGCGTAGATGGGCGTCGCTTCCGTCCGCTCACGAAATTCGCGGACGGGTTCCATTTGTTGGGCTGAGTGCCCCTTAGGATCTTTGGTAGGGTTAATCTCTGGGTAGAGTGATGTAGTAGCGGAAGCGTTTTAATAAAGGGATTCTGAACCACCTTGCGCTAGTATGTGAGGGCAAAGTAAGTTGATTGAAGCAAAGAGATACAAGAATATATAAGAGTACAAGGAATGCGAAGAGATACGGTTGTAACTACTTTTACTATTGCTGTTGCGGTTCGAGACAGTGACAACTCGGGCAACTGCTCTGTAGCGAGTCAGTTGTGTGTCCTTGCTGTCGCGCTGTACTTGTCAGGTCAAAGGTCGCTGACCTTTGACTTTCGAGTAACCTCCAGCGGTTGCTTCAACCTCCAAGGGTTGACTCGCCGGTGCTTCGGTATGCTTCGCTTCGCTTGTGCCTTAGTGTTTCGACACGACAGAGGCGCTTATGACCGATTGTTTCCAACACTCCCCTTCGCTTCTGGAGTGTCGCTGAAGTTGGGTAACTCGGCTAACTTTGCTTCTTCCAGCAGCTCGCGAAGATAGAGTCCTTCCTTGGTGGCTGCGCAGAGTGCAATATATTCAGCTTCAGCTGACGAGAGAGCAATTAGTTCCTGCTTTCTTGATTGCCAAGAGATATGCCCGATAGGCTCGAAGCGATTGATGTAGCCGGTGCGTGATCGTCTGTTGTCGGAGTCGCCCGCGTGATCTGCGTCGACGAGATGTGGCGTGGTCGCGTTCTTGTGATATGTTAAGCCGATCGTTGGCGTACTGACGAGATAGTGTAGAGCACGGTCGAGTTCGGCCATGTGTTTTGCTTCAGGCCTCTTGAGATGAGTGGCGAGCTGGTGCGGAGTATGAGAGGTCGGGGCGGCAGGTAACAGCTGCGAAGAGAAGGCATCCTAGCTTTCTCTGGTAGTCGTGTATCCCGGCGGATTTGAGTAGAGTAGATCCTTCCTCGTGGTTTCCTGTCGCGTAGCGGTAGGGCGTAGAGATGGTGGTAGGCGTGAGCGCGAAGCGTTTGGCGATGGTGTCGGCGTACTTAGTGGCGTTGAGGTAGATCGTGTCTTCTTCCTCTCGAATGTTCAAGCCGAGGTACTGTGTGACGGTAGAGGAGACCGTGAGTGTGAGGTCCCTCTGTAACTCCCCTTCGAACCAGGTGGTGATGTCATCAGTGGAGCCGATGTAGAGTAGGTCGTCTACGTAGACGATCAGCAGGATGTAGTTGGTACCCTTCGTGAGTCGGTACATTCCTTGGTCGTGAGGTAGTTGGCGGAATCCGATGCGAATGAGGCGAGCGTGTAGGTACTGTTGCCACAGCCGCGGGGCTTGTTTGATTCTGTAGAGCGATTTCAGTAGCTGGCAAACCTGGTTGGGCTCCCCGTTGGTACCGTGTGGGAGCTCGACGAAGATTTCTGCGTCGACGGGTGCGTAGAGGAATGCGTTAGTGACGTCGATTTGCCGCAGCTTCTTCTTCTTCATGGCGGCGATCGCGAGGAGGATTCGAAGTGAGGTATGTCGGCTAACCAGGGCGAATGTCTCGGTGAAGTCCCGTCCGTGCTCCTGATCGAATCCACGCACAACCTAGCGTGCTTTGAACTTCTCAATTGTGCCGTCTACTTTTGTTTTAACACGGAAGACCCATTTCCCGGTGAGAATGGTCTTGTTCCTTGCCACGTTGATGGGGACAACTTTCCAGGTGTTCCGTTCCTCCAGCGCCTTTAACTCTCTGTCCATGGCTTCACGCCATTTTTCCCTGTGTTCCCCCCCCAGAGCCTGCTGACCGGTCGCAGGCTCCTTAGGAAGGGTGTTGCCGTGGACTGCGGTGACGAGGCCGAGTATCTGCAGTCCAGTCTATGAGTAGCGGGGAAGAGTTGCATCCTCGGGATAAGCTGCTTCATCTCCCGCTTCTGGATCAGGTATGAAATTCGGTCCTACTCATTCTGCTTCGTTGGTGTTGTCTGTCGCAGGTGTTACGTAACTATTGTCGGCGAAGTAGTAGAAGGTTTCGGCGTTGACACTTTCGCGAGGGTTGTCTTCGTCCATGAGAACGTCGACGGAGCAGAACGGAAGAGGTCCGGCTTCTTTTGACGCGTTGTCCACATTCTGCTCGTCCCAGTCAGCTTCGTCTTCTGCGGAGGCGAAGGCTCGGTCGCCACGAAAACCACCTGTGGGATCTTGGTCCTCTTGCAGGTTGGCAAGGTATGTCTGTAGCGTGAGTCGTTCGTAGAAAATGACGCCGCGTACTGCTACTGTTTCCTTGGAGTGGAAGCCGAAGATTTTCCACGCGTTGTAATTCTTTTCGATGCCGAGGTGTAGTCCCCACTGTGCGCGTTGTGAAAATCGGCCCGCTCGTGCTGCTGGGGGTCGATACTGTACCATGCATCCGAACACTCGTAACATTTTTGTGCTGCCCTGTTTCCCTGTCCATAGCAGATGCGGTGATGCGTTGTTCGGAAGCGACGATGACGACAGCAAGTTGTGCAGCATGACAGCGTGGTCCATTGCTGCAGGCCACTGGTGGTTGGGTAGCCGCATGCCACGTAACAGTTTGCGCATGCTGTTCTGCAGAGTCCTGTTCATTCGTTCTGCTACACCTTGCTGCTGATGGGCATAGGGAAGAGAGAGGAGCTGCTTGATCCCCCTTTCCGCCAGGTACTGCTTGAATCGCTGAGAGGTGTATTCTCCTCCTCCGTCTGACTGGAAGCTTTTCAGCTTTACGCCCGACTCTCTCTCTGCTACTGGTAGCCAAGCAGCGAATGCTTTGAGGACCATGCCGCGGCTGGGTAGGTTTAGGTGCCAGACGTAACGGGTGGCAGCGTCGATGAAGGTGATTGTGTAGTTGTAGATTACTTGTCCTGGTTCCCGATTGTACAGAATGTCGCTATACACCTTTTCGAGTGGTGCGTACGCGGGTGCGCTCGGGTTGTGACGAGGAGCGAACGGTCGATGTGGTAAGTCGGCTTTGGGGCAGGTAAGGCATGTTCCTCGTGCCCGTTGGATTTCTCTGCCGTCGAGTAGTAGTAACAAGTCCTTGTCAAGGACTCCTGCTCTTATTGTGTTGTTTAACACAGTGTTGCTTGGGTGTCCCATCCTTGCGTGCCAGGTGCTTTCGTCTGCGCGATGTCCGGGTGATCGTCGGTACATATCGGAGTTGGAATAGAAGCTGGTGGTGAAGTTAGCGCTACAATGAACTTCTCGTGGTGCTGGGTGGAGCTCTTGTGCTGGTGTTGGTGGTGTTTCGTCGACGAGGACTGGTGTCGTTGTTGCTGCTACTGTTGATGACGTCTCTGCTGCTGCCGATGATGTCTCTGCTGCTGCCGATGTTGTCTCTGCTGCTGCCGATGTTGTCTCTGCTGCTGCCGAATGTTGTATTGTTACTAACGCGCGTGTTCGTTCTGCTTCAGGAATGGTATGTGAATACCAAAAACCTTCCGGGCTGAAGTCTGGATCAAGGTCTGGAGGATGTGTCCAGTCGGTGAAGTTCACGATGGCGTCGCTATCTGCGGTGCCCAGGTCTGGGACGAAGTCGAGGACGAAGACATTGTTCTTCAGAACTGCCTTTCTGATGTAGAGGCCGCCCTTCCCGTGGTACAGCTTGAACTCCTGGGTGGTACTGTCGGCTTCCAGGTGTATGCCTTTCGTCATCAACTGACTGACGCTCAGTAAGTTGTAGCCGAGTCCCTCCGCGATTAGTACTTTTGACATCTGCAGTATAACATTTGTCTCTCGTGACTGAAGTTGCACTACTCCTTGTCGTCATGTGCGTAGGTTCTGGTTGTTGGCGACTGTGATGACGACCTCTCGTTGAAGTCGGTGCTCGCGTTGGACGAAGCGTCCCGAGGAGCACATGTGCTGTCCGCAGCAACTGTCCAAGAACCATGTGTCTTTCCCGGACGGTTCGCTTTGAGCGATGACGGCGTACGTCGGGTTCGGTTGAAGTGACTCGTGGCGAGGCGTGCTGTTGTCGAGTTGTTCTTCCGGTGAGTAATATGGTGGTGACTCAGTTACGCAGGAGTCGCTCAGCCTTGCCATGCAGCTGATGATGTTTCTTGTTTCTTTCGCAGGTTGTCCCGTCGATGTTGTTGAGACTTGTACCGAAGTTGTCGGATTTGCTTCCGTTGAGGCGACTTGACTGCTTGAAGGGCGAAGTTGGCGTTGCGGCGTCGTTGACTGTTGTCGATTCGGGCAGTGCGTACGAGGATGCCCTGAAGTCTTGCAGAGGTGGCAGAACGGAGGTACGATTTTCGGTCGACTGTTGTTGTTGTTGTGGCGCCGTTGAGTGTGAAACGAGAATTCGGGTACTGATACCTTTCTCTTGTGTCATTCTTCTTGCAGGTCCATGTCTTGCTGCTCAGCATGGATTTCGGCGCAGAGTGCTGCTTCGGAGATTCTCCCATGTGCTCGTAGTATGGCGCGAGTGGAGCGCCAGTGAGGACCAAGACCGCCGATGACAACCGTGACGAAGGCGTCTTCTGAAATCGATCCTCCACATCAAAGAAGCTTGTCGCGCAGCTCGCGTCAGCGACTGATATACGCCATTCCCTTCTCGCCTGGTTTCATTTCGATTGTTCTCAGCTGCGCCATTAACCGACTTTGGTTTACACTGTCTGTTGCTTGATACAGGTTCTTCAAGTGGTTGTACGCGAGCTCCGCGGAGTTGCCATAACCTCGGTAAGTCCTTATGTTCTACTGTTGATTCGGGGTGATGTTCCTCAGTAGTATCGTGTACGCCATCATCGATTGATAGGTGTACTGCTGCTTCTCATATTGTGTGCCGTTTGTTGGGTATGGCAGGGACCCGTCGAAGAAGCCAAGGATTTGCGCTCCTTCCATCATCAGCTCGAATTCGAACGACCAGGTGAAGAAATCCTTCCCGTCGAAGGGTTATGTCGTTTGTAGTTTTAGAACGTGCGCGAACTGTGACTGAACTTGTAGTGCGTCCAGTGTTCTCTCTTGTCCCGGTGCAGGTTGTGGTTGTGGCATGAAGCTGACGGAGCCGCGCTGGGGCTCGTACGGAGCGAAGGTAGGTTGTTGTTGTTGATTCCCGCGTGCGTAGGATGAGCCATCGAGACTCATGGGTGTCACGTTGTTGTTGTTGTTGCTGTTGTTTGATTGCGCAAGTACTCCTTGCTGATGCTGCTCGTAGAAGGACATGAAGAAGAAGAATTTCTCCATCATGCTTGGATCGAAGCCCGCGCCTTGGTTTGCGGGTGTTTCAGTAGACCCAGCGGCCGGTCTCGTTGTTGTGCCTTCCTCTGTCTGTAGGCCAGAGGCAGGAGGTGGAGTAGGAGTAGTACCAGGAGAGCCGTTGGAGGAGCTCCTCTCCTTTCTGGTAGACATGTCTCTTGGTGTAATTTAAGGGGAAATAGAATCTTAACCCTAACCTGCTCTCATACCATGTTGTGTCAGAATATATTTGCTGTCTAGCCTGCAGTGGGGTACTCTGTAATGAGTACAACCCAATTTAGGGCATTGTACTTGTATCCCAACTCTTCCTAGTGAAACCACTTCTTCTCTTTCAAAAATCTCTCGATACCTTCCTCCTCACCCTCGAAATCGAGCACCTAGGCACCTAAGTTATGGCTTCTAAGCCTACCTTTGCTTAAGATTCTGAGATGGTATTAGAGCTTAACGCTCCTGGCCTGTGGGCCCACTCGATTCCGCTGCCCTATTGTGTGTCGTGCGCCCCGTGGCGCACGACCACCTTTTTTTCTTCCCGCCACGCGCTCGGGGCGCGTGGCGGTTTTCTGCCCGCCGTGCGCCCCGAAGCGCGCGGCGGGTACCTACCTCGTCGCGGCGTCTTGGGAGCCCGCGCGCTGGCCCCGACCGTCGCCTCGTCGCGGCGTTTTGGGGGCCCGCACGCAGGTCCCTCCCGTCGCCTCGTCGCGGCACTTTCTGGGCTCGCGAGCCGGCCCCTCCCGTTGCCTCGTCGCGGCGCCTTAGGGGCCTGCGCGCGGTCCCCTCTCGTCGCCCGTCGCGGCACTTTCGGGGACCTGCGCGGCTCCCTAGCACGTCACCCTTCAGGGCACAATGGGGGCCGCGCCCTTCCCCTCCCCTCCGTCCTACTTTCCGCTGCAGCAGCCCCAGCAGCTGCAGCCCCTGAAACGGCCACCGCAGCAGCAGCAGCTCCAGGAGCCGCCGCCCCAGCAGCAGCCCCTGGGGCCGCCCCAGTAGCAGCAGCCCCGGGAGCAGCCGCCCCAGCAGCTGCTGCCTCTGGAGCGGCCACCCCAGCAGCAGCAGCTTGTGGAGCAGCCGCCCCAGCAGCAGCAGCCCCGGGAGCAGCCGCCCCAGCAGCAGCAGCCCCTGGAGCAGCTCCAGCAGCAGCAGCCCCGGGAGCAGCCGCCCCAGCAGCAGCAGCCTCGGGAGCAGCCGCCCCAGCAGCAGCCACTGGAGCAGCCGCCCCAGCAGCAGCTGCCTCTGAAGCGGCCACCCCAGCAGCAGCAGCCCCTGGAGCCGCTGCTACTGCAGCAGCCACCCCACCAGCAGCAGCACGTGGAGCAGCAGCAGCAGCAGCCGCCCCAGCAGCAGCCCCAGCAGCGACAGCCACTGGAGCAGCCGCACCAGCAGCAGCCGCCCCTGGCCCCTGCAGCAGCCGCTCATGGACCAGGTGCAGCCGTGGGGGGTGAGTGTTGGGGTGCTAGTTGTGGGGGTGTCGGTTGTGCGTGCCGTCCCCTCCTCCTCCTCCTCCTTCGTCTCCCACTGCTACAGCTCTCGCTGAGGGGGGTGGATGTGTGGGAGACTTGGGTTTAGGGTTTAAGGGGGGGTGGGTGGGAGTGGAGCTAGCGGTATAGCAGCGGGTGTGTGTCGGGGGGTGGGACTGTGTGCGGGAGGATGAGCGGAGGTTGCCAGTCTGTTGTCCGCAGCACCTGTAGTCCGGGTGCTTAGTCCAGTAGCCCAGTGAGTTTGTTGCTGCGCCAGTCGCCCGAGGGTCCGTTGCCCGTCTGCCGCTACTTGAGTCGCGGGGCCTGTTACTCCTGTAGTCCGGGCGCTTAGTCCGGTAGCCACTGTGCTCGCCACTCCTGTTGCCCGTGTGTCTGCAGCTTCAGCCGCCGCCTTCTATCTCCTCTCCTCTCACTCTCCCTCCTCCTCCTCACTTGCCCGTTGTGACTACCACTAGCTTTGCTGATAATTGTGCACTTTAACTATTGCTTCTTGAACTTGTGCTCAGAATGTGTGGTGACATTGTGATCCACCCTGAGCTTGTACTGCTTTGCCTGCTCTGCTGATTACACCCCACTTTGGCTATGGGGGTGTGTCAGAATATATTTGCTGTCTAGCCTGCAGTGGGGTACTCTGTAATGAGTACAACCCAATTTAGGGCATTGTACTTGTATCCCAACTCTTCCTAGTGAAACCACTTCTTCTCTTTCAAAAATCTCTTGATACCTTCCTCCTCACCCTCGAACTCGAGCACCTAGGCACCTAAGTTATGGCTTCTAAGCCTACCTTTGCTTAAGATTCTGAGATGTTGGGCTGAGTGCCCCTTAGGATCTTTGGTAGGGTTAATCTCTGGGTAGAGTGATGTAGTAGCGGAAGCGTTTTAATAAAGGGATTCTGAACCACCTTGCGCTAGTATGTGAGGGCAAAGTAAGTTGATTGAAGCAAAGAGATACAAGAATATATAAGAGTACAAGGAATGCGAAGAGATACGGTTGTAACTACTTTTACTGTTGCTGTTGCGGTTCGATACAGTGACGACTCGGGCAACTGCTCTGTAGCGAGTCAGTTGTGTGTCCTTGCTGTCGCGCTGTACTTGTCAGGTCAAAGGTCGCTGACCTTTGACTTTCGAGTAACCTCCAACGGTTGCTTCAACCTCCGAGGGTTGACTCGCCGGTGCTTCGGTATGCTTCGCTTCGCTTGTGCCTTAGTGTTTCGACACGACAGAGGCGCTTAGGACCGATTGTTTCCAACACCATTGACGAGGCGACGCCCGGTGAGGGTTCGGTGGGTTACCGGACGGAACCCGTCATCGAACCGAGGGTGTGGTTGGGTTCGGTTGGGGGGGACCACTGCCAGCTCGAGGGCGCGGGTCGCTGGCGTCATCAGCTGGGGGTGCCCGTTTTCGGGCGAGAGGGCAGGTCGCCTCCCGCCCCTCGCGTGCGCCACTAGACGACTGCGGGAAAACGAAAATCCCTCCAGGGAAAACCCGCAGGGGCAAAGCGGGCTTTTCGGATGGATCTCGCTGATATCTTCCCGGGAAGATATCTCCATGCTGTACGCTTTATAAGAGACACCAGTCATGGAACCCAAGAGTATTGGACTGTACATTGATGTGCAAAACCTACTGTTCAACGAAATAACAGCCACCAGATAGTCGTACCGTACAGTATTCTTAGACAGTCGCTCTTGGAGTTCAAGCACAGAAGTTATAGCTAATCAATTAAACCACAAGCATCACAATGCTGCGTGATTTACAATTACTTGCACTCGTGTCAAAATATATGCTCCGCACCTCAATTATCAAGCCTCCATAGGAGCAGGACCCTCAGACCCCTCCCTGGTACCACCCTCCTCTCCTTCCCCTGCCTTCTCCTCCTCCACATCCTCCACCTCTACCTCCTCCACCACCTCTACTTCCTCCTTCGCCGCCCCTCCCTGCCCACCCTCCTCATTCTCCATCCTATCTATATGCTCCTGCACCTGCGCATCCGTCAAAATGCTAAACGCTTGCCCCTCCCCCACAATAGAGACACTGCAGTTGGCTCCACTCAGCTCCCCCTCCTGCAGCGACTCCTTCACAGCAAGCAGCGCGTGTCGCACCAGCTCGTCCAGCGAACACGCCCCGAACGACTCATACTTGCGCTCAAGGTACGTCTTGGCGGCCTGCGAACGCGCCCCGATTGCCATGGCGTGGAATTCCCAGAAGTTGCCCGACGGGCAGGTCTGAAAAATGTGCGGGCCGGTCTGGTCGAAGCCGGCCACCAGCAGCCCCACGCCGTACGGGCGGCGCCACGAGCGCTGCGTGCACACCTGAGATTTGTCTGCTACCATGGAGACAAGGCGGCCCACCGGGAGAGGCGACTCGAAGACAAACCTGGGAGGGGATGGGAGATGTGGGGAGGGTAGTGGATGGCAGGGCAGACGTGGACATGGGGATAGACAGTTAAGGGGAAGAAAGTGGGAGGGAGAGAAGGGTGGTGGGAGACGGGGGCAAAGATAATTCAGGGGAGAGAGTAGTGGTTCTACCACTGATATTGGAACTGAAGCCTGGCAGTAGAAGGGCCTGTAGAACAACCCTGGGGGGGGACAGAGAGGTAGATGAACATCGGAGACCACAGGTACACGTTCGCTATTGAGAAAAGGGTAAGTAGAGGGATGGCAGTTGATTGAAGGAAGGATGTCTGGAAGGGCGACGAGAGAAAGGTGAGGAGCAGTCCTTTGTGAGACACGCACCCATGCCCATGCGACAAGCACCCACAGAACATTAATCTGCCCATGTGTACTCACTTATGTGGCGCGCACTCGGAGCGCATAAATTGACACAGTAATGGCGATACCCATGTGGACGATCTTGCGCTGGTAGCACGCCAGGGGAGAAACTTGCGGCGCCCTCACTGCAGTAACCAACTACGTGTGGGAGATGTTGCGCTGGAGTGGGCGGTGTGTGGAGTGGACGGTGTGTGGAGTGGGCGGTGTGTGGAGTGGACGGTGTGTGGAGTGGGCGGTGTGTGGAGTGGACGGTGTGTGGAGTGGGCGGTGTGTGGAGTGGGCGGTGTGTGGAGTGGGCGGTGTGTGGAGTGGGCGGTGTATGGAGTGGGCGGTGTGTGGAGTGGGCGGTGTGTGGAGTGTACGGTGTGTGGAGTGGGCGGTGTGTGGAGTGGGCGGTGTGTGGAGTGGGCGGTGTGTGGAGTGGGCGGTGTGTGGAGTGGGCGGTGTGTGGAGTGGGCGGTGTGTGGAGTGGGCGGTGTGTGGAGTGGGCGGTGTGTGGAGTGGGCGGTGTGTGGAGTGGGCGGTGTGTGGAGTGGACAATGTGTGGTGTGGAGCACCCATTGGTGCGTGAGGGATTGAAGCACGGGGCACTCACTTGTGAGACAGACACTCGGAGCGCATGAAGCGGCAAAGGACACGCCCATCAGCATTGAGCCCCGCGATGGCGATGCCCATGTGGTCGTCCACGCGGAATATCTTGCGCTGGTACGACGCCAGGGGGGACGCTGCTCTCTTGAGCGTGGCCAGCACCGCGTGCGTGGTGCTGCGCAGACCCACCGCCGCACTGCCCTGCTTCACTGCCTCCATTGCATACTCCACCTGGTGGGATGAGGGAGAGGGCAGGGGAGTGTTGGGCGCCAAGGAACGGAGAAGGGAGGTTAGGGAGTGATGCTGGCATGCATCGCTGCGCAGGCCCACTGCCCCACTGCCCTGATTCACTGCCCCCATTGCATACTCCACCTGGTGGGGAGGAGAGGGGCAGACAGAGGGGGGGAGAGGGCACGAGGAAGGATGGCCGCGAGGCACACGTGTCTTGCCTGTGCCGCACTGCCCTGCTTCCCTGCCTCCATCGCATGTTCCATCTGGTGCCATGTGCGGGGAGCGTGGGGGAGAGAAGAGCATGGCACGGGCGAGCAGGGAGGCACGGCAAGGGAAGGAGTGGAGTGGGAGAGAGTGGCGAGCACTGCGTGGTTGGCCCTGCGCACTCTGCCCTGCGCACACTGCCCTGCGCACACTGCCCTGCGCACACTGCCCTGCGCACACTGCCCTGCGCACACGACCTGCTGGTGGGGGGAGGGGGAGGGGTGTGAGGGGTGTGAGGGGTGTGGGGTGTGAGGGGTGTGAAGGATGTGAGGGGTGTGAAGGATGTGAGGGGTGTGAAGGGTGTAACGGGTGTGAAGGGGAGGAGGAGTGGAAAAGGGAGGTTAGGCAGCAATGCAAGCATGTCGCCCAAGCAGCCCGTCAGCTGCGTCGCCCCCACGCCTTAATCCACCTTCGCATGGCAGCTGGATTGGGGTTGGGGGGACGCTTGGGGCAGAGGGAGGAAGGGCGGCTTGGAGACCAGTGCATGGCGTGCATGGCGTATCCCCTCTCACATGCGCAGGAGCGAGGCCGTGGGGGGGGACAGGCGGGAGGGCAGGGTGTTGGGGGGAGAGGGGCGTGTGAGGGAGCAGTGAGAGAATGGCCTCTGTGGCGTATCCGCCTGAGTGCGAAAGGGGTGAGACGCTAGGGGACGGGTTGGAATGGGATGAGGTGGGGGTTGGGCGAGGGAAGAGGGAGGAAGAAGCGAGAAGGTTGACAAGGGGAAAGGAGGAGACAATCGCGCGCGCGGGGGTAACCGCGAAGGACGCAAAAGGGAGGAAGCGATGGGGTAGGGTAGGCGAGGTGCGGCAGGGAAACAACAGCGGGAGGGCAGCACGCATGGTGGGGAAACAACAGCGGGAGGGCAGCACGCGTGGTGGGGAAACAACAGCGGGAGGGCAGCACGCGCGGTGGGGAAAGAACAGAGGGAGGGCAGCACGCGCAGTGGAGAAACAACAGCGGGAGGGCAGCACGCGCGGTGGGGAAACAACAGAGGGAGGGCAGCACGCGCGGTGGGGAAACAACAGCGGGAGGGCAGCACGCGCAGTGGGGAAACAACAGCGGGAGGGCAGCACGCGCGGTGGGGAAACAACAGCGGGAGGGCAGCACGCGCAGTGGGGAAACAACAGCGGGAGGGCAGCACGCGCGGTGGGGAAACAACAGCGGGAGGGCAGCACGCGCGGTGGGGAAACAACAGCGGGAGGGCAGCACGCGGGGTGGTCGCTGCGGGGGCTCGACGGGACGGGAACGGGCAGCCTGGAGGGAGATTGAAGAAGGGGAGGGAGGGGGAGGTCGGGGAGGGAGGGAGAGGGCGGAAAGAGGGAGGGGAGGGGAGGAAAAAGAAGGGGAGGGAAGGAGAGGGGAGGAAAAAGAAGGGGAGGGGAGGGGAGGGGAGGAGAAGGGAGGGCGCGGTGGGTAAAGAGCAGTGTGGGGGCAGCAGCGTGCTGCTCGCTTGGCACCAAGGGAAGACGACGGTCTGGGCGAGGGAGAGCAGAGCAAGGGGGTTTCATGGGATCCGAATTCGGTCGCGGAATTCGAACGCTGATTTATTCAAGGGTGGCACAGCCGTCGCACTGCCATCGGACTGTAGAATTGTCCTACCGAGGCGATTCGCGAGAGGAGTTCCTGCCCTGGAGGCTTAGCAGTCTAACAGGCTGGCAGTCTCGCAGAGCGGTGAAACGTGATAGCAGCAGAGAGGCGGATCGGCGGGGCGAGAGGCGGAGAGAGGGACGGATCACCTGGTGCAGGCGGCCGACGGGGCTCCACGTGGTGACATCCGTGTCGTACTGATTGCGAAACATGGTGGCGACGATACGGCGACGCGCGTGACAGCAAAGCCGAGGCGAGAGAAGAAGGGGGAAATATCGAGACTAGAAGGGGAGATACAAGCACAAGTGAGGGAGAACGTTCCACTAACGACCACGTCTCGATACACTACACGAGGTAATTTGAGAAAAAGGATTTTCCGCACCAGAAAAAGCAGATCGGAGATTCGTGTCATTAGGACTGGTTACAGCTGAAACATCGATATGTCGGGGATCGATATGAGGTCGTACAGTTGTTCGTCATATCTTGTATCCCTGTTCGCGGATTCTCGCTAATACTCAAGTCACGTCGCCGAGGGCGAGATATCTTCCATAACGATCTGTCACCACTCAAATCAAGCATTTGTAATCCCGAAAACTAACGAACCCGAGAGCGATCGCGACACGTGGCTCGGAGGAGTTGATGTCTCAGCCTCGGTGGGACTCCGAACCTCCTCTGATGATTTAGTTGTAACGCGTCCTGACCAGGGGTCAAGGCAAGAAATGTATCGAGCATGAGAAACCTCGATAAGAAGCGTGCCAAAGACGAAGCTAAAATATATCATAGATGTCACGTAGGAATACTTGCTTCAGCAGCTATTGCAAAATTTCATTCCCGTAAAGAGAAACTAGCAGCATTTTCTTTGTCAATTTGTGGAGGTTCGATGAAGATTATCTCATTATTTTGTTTGCATTGTATTCAATCCAGTTATTATATATCTTGAAATCGCTCACTGATCGATTTGGAGAGGACAAGGTGTTAGGAGACCTACTCGATAGGAATGTGCTGATGGCATAGCAGCTGTACAAAACAACTGAGAGCGCTGCTGATGGCGAAGCAGCTGTACCAGTGATCATGCTGTTATGATCAGTCCATATACGGTACAGTAGCATCATGATGGCAGAGCCCATGATGGCATCAGTCACCAACAAACTTGGACGAGCATGTGCAAATGCAAGGTTCAGCGAGTCCATGGGCCTGAAAATGCCGGACTAAGACAGAGAGTGGCCCGCCCGAGGCTGTGGAGATGTGGCGCAAGCAAAAGTAGCAAACTAAAACTAATATTTATTTTCTATTTCTTTATATTGCCTTCAAAGCAGCTACACTACACAGCATTAGACTCGCAAAATTCTGCATCATCGCTTGGGTATTTGTGGCTCCACAACGCCCCCCACATGCTCTGGTGCTATCTGCACTTCTGCATCGCCTCATTGGCCAAGGGCAGGCGGAGCAGGACAGAGAGGGGAGGGGTTGACCAGGGTAGGGCGGACATGGGGAGGGGCAGGCAGGGAGGGGGCGGACACAGGGAGGGGCGAAAAGGTGGAGGATGAGGTTGAGAGGGAAGGGGTCAGGACGTCAGGGAAGTGTGGTTGCATTTTCTTGAAACAGAAGCGAAGAGAAGACATGTGCAAAGAGGGATGGTGGGTGCGGCACACAGAATGAAACAGCAGGCAAGGGTGCACCACCCCATGATCCCCACCCATCCCCAAGATACCCCCCACCTCGCCTCCTCTTTCCCCCTGGTCTCCACACAATTCCTCACAGTCTCAAACCTCACCACACCGCCCTCACCCTATTCACAAAGAATAGCCACGTGTATGAAGTAGTATTTTGAGAAGTCTCAAAACACAATTCCTCACAATCTCAAACCTCACCACACCGCCCTCACCCTATTCACAAAGGAAAGCCACGTGTATGAAGTAGTGTTTTGAAAAGTCTCAAAACACAATTCCTCACAATCTCAAACCTCACCACACCGCCCTCACCCTATTCACAAAGGAAAGCCACGTGTATGAATTAGTGTTTTGAAAAGTCTCAAAACACAATTCCTCACAATCTCAAACCTCACCACACCGCCCTCACCCTATTCACAAAGGAAAGCCACGTGTATGAAGTAGTGTTTTGAAAAGTCTCAAAACACAATTCCTCACAATCTCAAACCTCACCACACCGCCCTCACCCTATTCACAAAGGAAAGCCACGTGTATGAAGTAGTGTTTTGAAAAGTCTCAAAACACAATTCCTCACAATCTCAAACCTCACCACACTGCCCTCACCCTATTCACAAAGGAAAGCCACGTGTATGAATTAGTGTTTTGAAAAGTCTCAAAACACAATTCCTCACAATCTCAAACCTCACCACACCGCCCTCACCCTATTCACAAAGGAAAGCCACGTGTATGAAGTAGTGTTTTGAAAAGTCTCAAAACACAATTCCTCACAATCTCAAACCTCACCACACCGCCCTCACCCTATTCCCAAAATTTGGCCCTCCCGCAACCCCTTCCCCCTGCCCCATGTCCCCCCTGCCCACGGGCAGACAAGAGGGCAGACGCGAGGGCAGATGCGAGGGCAGACAAGATGGCATGCACGGACAGAATTCCCTTGCTTCATCCCGCCTCCCCACCCATTCCCCATTCTGCGCGCCTCTCCAGACCACCCCCTCCCATCCACCATGCCCTGACCCGCCACTGTGGCACATGCGGTGGGTGGGCCCAGCACAGGCAGATGCCCAAGGCCAGTCGCCCCCCCCCCTCTCCAATCCCCCTCATCCCTCTCAGCCCTTTTCTCCCCATTGACACCTCCCTCTCTTCCTCTCAACCACCCCTCTCTTCCCTTATCCCCCATCCCCTGCTCCACATCTCCCCCCGTCGTTCTCTCTTCCCCCACACCAAGCCTCCGCCTCCTCCTACCCACACCCCTCCTCCCTCTACCCTCGCCCCATTCCCGCGATCCCAACTCCCCCTGCTTGCTTCACTTCACCCCTTTGATCACAATCCCTTTTGGTCACAATCCCTTTTGATCACAATCCCCTTTGATCACAATCCCTTTTGATCACAATCCCTTTTGATCACAATCCCTTTTGGTCACAATCCCTTTTTATCACAATCCCCTCGCCCCATTATCACCAGCATGCCCACCTCAGCCCGTTTTCCGCACCCCCCTTCATCTATAACTCTCCTCAACCCCTTCATCTCCTCAACCCCTTCATCTCCTCAACCCCTTCATCTCCTCAACCCCTTCATCTCCTCAACCCGTTCATCTCCTCAACCCGTTCATCTCCTCAACCCGTTCATCTCCTCAACCCGTTCATCTCCTCAACCTGTTCATCTCCTCAACCCGTTCATCTCCTCAACCCGTTCATCTCCTCAACCCGTTCATCTCCTCAACCCGTTCATCTCCTCAACCCGTTCATCTCCTCAACCCGTTTATCTCCTCAACCCGTTCACCCCCCTCAACCCATCCATCCCCCTCAACCCATCCATCCCCCTCAACCCGTTCATGCCCTCAACCGTTTGCCATCACGATTACGATCGTGCCTCCTTGACCCGCTGCTCCGCCCGTCACTTCCTCCCCCCTTCCGCACCTACTTCCTCCCCTCTCCCTCTTCCCTCAGCCTATAGCCATCTCTTCGCCCCCCTCTCCCTCCTCCTCCCCTCCCCCGTTCGCCCCCTGGTCCACTGGGTGCGCCACGATTCCCCCACCCCATCACTCGTGTCTGCCACCCCATCATGCGCTGCGCACCACCTTCCCCCCTCAACCGCCCTTCCCTCCTCAACCGCCCTTCTCTCCTCAACCGCCCTTCCCTCCTCAACCGCCCTTCCCTCCTCAACCGCCCTTCCCTCCTCAACCGCCCTTCCCTCCTCAACCGCCCTTCCCTCCTCAACCGCCCTTCCCTCCTCAACCGCCCTTCCCTCCTCAACCGCCCTTCCCTCCTCAACCGCCCTTCCCTCCTCAACCGCCCTTCCCTCCTCAACCGCCCTTCCCTCCTCAACCGCCCTTCCCTCCTCAACCGCCCTTCCCTCCTCAACCGCCCTTCCCTCCTCAACCGCCCTTCCCTCCTCAACCGCCCTTCCCTCCTCAACCGCCCTTCCCTCCTCAACCGCCCTTCCCTCCTCAACCGCCCTTCCCCCCTCAACCGCCCTTCCCCCTCAACCGCCCTTCCCCCCTCAACTATGCAAATCAGTGACATCCACCCTTTTCCCCTTGGAACTCCATATTTTTCCCAATCGCCCTCCCTCGTTCCCCCCATCGTCCCCCCCATCGCTCCCCCAAGGGCTCACCGAATTTCCTCCGGTCGTTGAGCCGTGCTTGCACCACCAGCGTGCCGTGCACCACCAGCGTGCCGTGCTTGCACCACCAGCGTGCCGTGATTGCACCACCAGCGTGCCGTGCACCACCAGCGTGCCGTGCACCACTTTCCCCCCTCAACTGCCCTCTCCCCATGAACCGCCCAGTACAGTGATATCCACCCCTTTCCTCCTGAAACTCCTATCCTTCCCCCAACTGCTCCCCATCGCTTCCCCCATCTCTCCCCCCATCGCCCCCCCCATCACTCCCCCCATCACTCCCCCCATCGTCCCCCCCATCGCCCCCCCCTCATCGCCCCCCCCATCACTCCCCCGTCGCTCCTCCCATCACTCCCCCATCGCTCCCCCCATCGCTGCCCCCTTTCCCTCACCGAAGTTCCCCCGTTCGTTCAGCCGCGCCTGCACCACCATCGTCCGGAGCATCTCCGCCGCGTCCCGCGCGTCCCTCTCCAGCTCCGCCAGCCGCCGCTCGTCCGCCTCCCCGCGGTTCCCCTCGAAGTGCCCGCGCACCTCCGCGCGCCCTGCGGACTGCGCGTGCTGGTCCCCGGGGAAGGATTTGCGGATCGCGCGGAGCAACGTGCGGTAGGCGCTAAGGGCGGAAGGGCGCGCGGAAGTGGCGGAAGCGGAGGAGATGGCGGAAGCGGCTGCAGCTGCAGCAGGCTGGATCATGGCGAAGGAGCTAGTTGTGCTGTCCGAATGTGCGAATGGCTCTGACTACCAGTGTGGTTACCAGATAGTGTGAATGCGGAATGGCGAACTGGGGTTGACGATGAGGGGAGGGGGGGGTTGTGAAATCAGCGGCGATGCGCGTCTGTTTCGTAAGGCGATTCGTTATTCTACAGAACATGAAAACAAATACATCAGTGCAAGAATGCTATACCTTTTCTTCCAGACTAAATTCTAGAGCAAAAATCAACTGAAAGCACTGTAACAGGTCTTTCGAGCAAAGTAGTAAGTGTGCTGTCCAACTTACAGATTCCTATAACTCAGCACGTCTGCTTTCCATAAGTAGATACACGCAGGTAATATAATACACACTTAAACAGGTGACTAGAGGTGCTTGCTTGAGGCAGCAAGAAGTTGTCTACAGCAGCAGCAGCAGCAGCAGCAGAGTGTGAGGTGAGAAGATTAGCACCAGTGAGAGTCATGAGAGGCAAGAAGAGGAAGTAAAGCAGCCGCGGCAGTAGCATGCGACTGAAAATGTCACTACTAACTTTTGAGGCGCCGTACAGCAGCAATAGGAGCGAGTATGTAGGGCAGTAGCGTAGCGAGCGACTGAGGAGGTCGTAGATGCAACTGACGACGCTGATGTGTGGTGGTGGCCATTACGAAGACCGAAATAGCTGGAGTTTATCCATGGCAGTGCTTGTTGACTTTTGAGTCGACTCAAAAGTTATCCTTGGCAGTGCTTGTTTCTACAGCAGCAGCGGTAGTGGCGGGCGACAGACAATGCCGTCACAGCTGACGATGCGGATGAGAGTGTGGTGGCACATAGCCAGGCAGATGTTGCATGGCAGCACATGCCTCTAGAGCAGCAGCAGCAGCAGCAGCAGCAGCAATGTGCCTTGGTATGTCGCTGCTGCAGGTAACGATGTGACGACGAGAGTGTGGCGATGAATAGGGAGTGTGGGTGGATGTGGACCGGGGGTGTGGTGGAGAATGAGTGTGGGCAGCCTCTCCCATGGCAGCACATGCTGCTGCTGCAGCAGCAACAGCGGCAGTGTGTGATGTGGAATGTCTGTAGAAGGCTCGCTCTAAGAGTCACCTCTGGAGCAGCAGCAGCAGCAGTAGCAGCAGCTGCAGCATGTGGCATAGAATGTCGCTGCATGTGATGATGCCGGTGAGAGTATGCCAGTGATTCGAAAATATGAGTGTATGCGGTTTCGTGGCAGCTGCAACGTGTGCTTTACAATGTACTCTGAGTCGACTCAAATCCACTTCTAGAGCAGCAGCAGCGTGTGCCGCAGAATGTCGCTGCATGTGATGATGCCTGTGAGAGTCCTGCGACCATCCGGGAGCCGCGCCACCACAGGCAGGCGAGACACCTGTGGTGTGCCGCATGGAGTATGGCGCATGCAGGGCATGCAGGGGGGAGGGAGGAAGCAGCAAGTGCAGAGAGCAGGCATGAGCACAGGAGAGGGAAGTGCATAGGGTGCACACGCGGTGCACACGCGGTGCACACGCGGTGCACACGCGGTGCACCATGAGACAGGGACAGGATGTGTGAATAATGCAAGACAACCAGAGCGATGCCGAATCCTGAAGAATCACATGACAGCTATGAGATACACTGACGCACCACTTGCTACGAGATTATGAATGACGCACACAGAAAGCATGTTTCAACACTATGCCTCACATGACGATTTTCACGTAAGCATGCTTCATTGTGCATCACCATTGGCCATGACTCACATTGAGCAGTTGAGCATGATCTCAGTGGCGTCCACCATGAGCATCACCCATATTAAATATAAGCATGGTTGAAAATAAGCATGATGTACTGTACACGAGCAACATGAACTGCACTGTACGCACATTGCAGTTGAGCATGATCTCAGTGGCGTCCACCATGAACGAGTCCTCCTCCACCTGCAGCACCGTGTCCGTCATCGACTCCTCCACCTGTGAGCAGATGAGAGGGCATGCATGGGGCGATGAAAGGGGAGTGGGGGGGTGAGAGAGGATTTGAGAGCATGAGAGTCTGATTAGCCACAGGCAGCTCCACCTGCAGCACCGTGTCTGTCATCGACTCTTGTACCTGTGAGCAAATGAGAGGGCATGCGATTCACATGAAGGCACGTGGGAGTCAAAAAAGCCAAACGCTCCTCCACCTGGGCGCACCAGGATGCATGGGGAGGGGGGACGAGAAGGGGGGTGGGCGGGCCGCAGGGGTGGTTCAAGAGCAGGCGGGCCTGACGAGCCACAGCCACAGGGTCCTCCTGCACACACTACAGCACATGAGGAGAGGGGTGGGGGAGGGTTTGAGGGCGGAAGGGGGGGGAAGCATGAGTGTTTGACAAACCACCAGCTGCTGCACCTGCAGCACCGTGTCTGTCACCAACTCCGCCACCTGCTTGCAGCAGGGTGTAGATGAGGAGGTGAGCAGGGGGAGATGGGGGTTGCATTGCACACATCAGGGCACACGACAGGGTACCACCAGAGCCCACAAGCGTGCACACACCCGGGCATGGCAGATGAGGCGCATGGCAGATGAGGCGCATGGCAGATGAGGCGCATGGCAGATGAGACTCACGTTCCATAAGTGTCCACCACGTGCCAAATGGAATCGAGTTGGCTATTTGAGCCAAGAATGGGTTCAATCACTCTCATTCACTCACTCACCCCGCGTCAGCGCCACACTCCAATCACCCTCACCTCACTCTCCACCTCATCCCACTCACCCCCCTTTCCTGCTCCAACGCAATCCACTGACCCGCAGCGAAGCAGCCTTCCCGAGGTGCTACAGCGGCTTGTCCATTTGCGGGCCCTGTTCAGATGGTCCTCACTCCTGCTGCTCGTAGCTCTCATTCCCTCACTCCCACCACCCAATCTCCCACCACTCTGAACCACTCAACCCCCTCTCCAACCCATCCCACACCACTCACCCGCAGTAAAACGGCCTTTCGGAGGTCCCTGACATCAGTTCTCACTCCCTCACTCACCTCACCACCACCCAGTCCCACCCACTCAACTTCCTCTCCACCCATCCCAATCCACTGACCCGTAGCGAGGCAGCCTTTCTGAGGTGCTGGCGCAGCTTGTCCACCCGAGGCCCCTGGTTGAGGTGGTCCTGGTAGTTGGCCAGGCGCCGTAGAAACTCCTCCTCCGCCTACAGTGGACGGAACGTGGTGGCATGGTGGCATGAGGGGCATGGTGGCATGGTGGCATGAGGGGCATGAGGGGCATGAGGGGCATGAGGGGCATGAGGGGCATGAGGGGGCATGAGGGGCATGAGGGGCATGAGGGGCATGAGGGGCATGAGGGACATGAGGGACATGAGGGGGGTTGAAGACGGGAGGGGGTGTGAAACCCTGGTTAAGATGGTCCTGGTGGTTCGCAAGGCGCCGCAAAATCAAACACGGCAGTCGCTTTCGATAACTCCTACTCCGCCTGGAGAAGGGAGTATGGCCGGCACGGGGAAGGCTTGAAGACGGCAAGGAGCGTGAAAACCTAACTGGGGTGGTCCTAGTTTGGTGATTCGCCAGGCTCCACTTTTGAGGCGCCCCAAAAGTTGAAACCCTAACTGAGGTGGTCCGGTCTGGTGATTCGCCAGACTCCACTGACATTCCTTCGCCGGCAATGGGAGCATTTGGCTGCTAGCGCGTGTGAAGGAAGGGGTAGTATGGCAGTTCAGGCTGACTCCAGAGCTCCAACTTCCAGCATTGCATGATAAGTTGGTCACCACCGTAGCATGCTTGCGATGCACACCACACCACCACCACCACAACCACACCCACCACCCACACCCACACCCACACCCACATCCACACCCACACCCACACCCACACCCACACCCACACCCACACCCACACCCACACCCACACCCACACCCACACCCACACCCACACCCACACCCACACCCACACCCACACCCACACCCACACCCACACCCACACCCACACCCACACCCACCACCACCACCACCACCACCACCACCACCACCACCACCACCACCACCACCACCACCACCACCACCACCACCACCACCACCACCACCACCACCACCATGCTATGCATTGAAAATTACGTGGAAGGATGCAGACTCCACACCACCTACCACCATGCGTCCTGAGCTCCTTCCACATGACATTGCGCTGAGAGAGCACACATACCAGCATGCCCAGCCCCACACTGTCACACTCTATTTTAGAACTCTCGAGAATGGCACACGCATATGGCACCCACCATGCCATGCGTCCGGAGCTCCTTCCACATGATGTCGCGCTGAGACAGCACACCCACCACCTTGCCCAGCCCCACCCCGTCAACCTCTGCATCCGCCTCCTCCACCACTGGCGCCCCGCTGATGCGATGGCGCAGGAAGATCTGCGAGTGAGCAAAGGAGTTGGGGAGGAGGAGGAGGGGAGAGGGGAGGCAATGTTTGACCAACCTTGGGAGCACTCCCCTGCTCCTCCGCCTACACCACTGGAGCCCCAATGATGCGATGGTGCAGGAAATCTGCATGTGACGAAGGCCGATGGGAGAGAAGCGGGAGTGGGCAGGACGAGAAGGGGAGAGGGAGAGGGTGAGGAGGGATGAAGTTTAGAGATCTTCCTGTGGCATTCTTCTCTTCCTCTGCCTCCACCACAGATGTATGCTGATGCGATGAAGGAGAGGGGCGGAAAGGAGAGGAGAGCGGAGATAGGAGAGAGGACAGAAAAGGGACGAGGGAAGAGGGGAGGCATGTTTGATCTCCCCCTGTTGCAGTCTCTTCCTCCTCCGCCTCTACGGATGGAGCCTGCTGATTGAGTATGGTAGGCATGAGGGGAGCAAGGAAAGAGGGGAGCAGAGAGTGGGTAGAAGGTACAGGGGAGAAGGGAGTGTGGAGAAGGGAGACGGGAGAGGCGAGTGGGTAGAGGGCAGGCGGGAGAAGGGAGACGGGAGGGGGAAGAGGGGAGAGGGGAGCATTCTTGTCCCACTTACTCTGATTCGCCCCTCTCACCCTCACCAGACCCGCCCCCTCTCACACTCACCTGACCCACCTATCCCTCCCCTGACCCGCCTATCCCTCACCTGACCCACCTATCCCTCACCTGACCCGCCTATCCCTCCCCTGACCCACCTATCCCTCCCCTGACCACCTATCCCTCCCCTGACCTGCCTATCCCTCCCCTGACCCGCCTATCCCTCCCCTGACCCGCCTATCCCTCCCCTGACCCGCCTATCCCTCCCCTGACCAGCCTATCCCTCCCCTGACCCGCCTATCCCTCCCCTGACCCCGCCTATCCCTCCCCTGACCCGCCTATCCCTCCCCTGACCAGCCTATCCCTCCCCTGACCCGCCTATCCCTCCCCTGACCCGCCTATCCCTCCCCTGACCCGCCTATCCCTCCCCTGACCCGCCTATCCCTCCCCTGACCCGCCTATCCCTCACCTGACCCGCCCCTCCCTGTGTCACCTGAGCGGCGTCGCGGAGCGACATGTCACGGTGCAGGCAGATGGGGTTGGCGTCATGTAGTCGCGCACTCGCTTGTCCACCCACAGCACGCGGTCCACGATGCTGCCATGAGGAAGGGAGGGGAAAGGTTAGGGTGGCTATCTCTGCTCTTGTCCACCCCCAGCATACGGTCCACCCCCAGCATACGGTCCACCCCCAGCATACGGTCCAACCCCAGCATACGGTCCACCATGCTGCCATGGGGGGGATAAAGGGGGGTGGAGATAGAAGGGGAGGGGAGGCAAAAGGAGGAGGACGATTGGTAGCTGTTCTTGCGCGCCCACAGCACCCAGTCCACGATGCTGCTGCAATGAGAAGGGGGAGGGAGAAGAGGAACACAGTCAACTTGGCAGGCTGTCGTGTCGATTCCATGTCTGAGAAAAAGCCTCCCGGCTCACCTCATGCCGTGCTGCTCGTCTCAGGCTGTGCTGACTGCTCCCTTGAAGGCGTGCTGCCCACCCGAGCGCGTGTTTCGACTCCTCTGCCGCCTCCAGTTCAACCGCCTCCAGCAGCGACCACACACTCTCCGGGGTGAATCCGATTGGGCCCGCACCCTCCCCCTCCTCTTCCCCATACCCACGCCACCCTGCGTGCGGCTCAGCTCAGCCCGTGCTTGCTCCTCACCTGAGCGCGTGTTTCGACTCCTCTGCCGCCTCCAGTTCAAGAGCCTCCAGCAACGATCGCACGCTCTCTGGGTGAACCCCCCTGGGCCCGCACCCTCCCCCTCCTCCTCGCCATACTCAAACCCCCCGCCAGGCATGGACAGCGGCTGCGCGTGAGCCTGCTGCATCCCACCATGGCTCACTCCTCCGCTGTGGTTCACCCCGCTTTGATTCAGCCCGTCAGCAGCACCGCCCCCGCTGTGCGAGCGCCACAGCATCTCCATGGCCTCCTTGGCGGCCTGCGCCTCCCTGCTCGCCCTGCCGTGGCCGCTTGACGAATCCGCGGCCGCGCTTCGCACTTGAATGCGAGACGGGGAGACCTGAGGCGAGGAGGGGAGGAAAGGAGAGATGTAGGGAAGGAGGGAAGGAAAGGACGGGCGAGGGGAAGGAGGGGAGGAGAGGAATGCAGTAGTCGCCCGACTTTCTCCGCCACCCTGCGCTCCCCTGCTGGCCCTGCGACGGCTGTAGGTTGGCGACGTTGGCGACCGAGTTAGCATCGCATGCGGGTATGAAAAGGGTCGGAGTGTTGATGCGGGGGGATTGGGAAAGAGCGATGAGGGAAGGAGGAGGAGGGGAGTTGCAAGAAGACGGACTCGCGGACAAGCATCGTAGTCACATGCGAGAAGAGAAGGCTTGCGTAGAGCGGGCGAAGCAGATGAGGGCAGGAGCAGGAAGGAGAAATGGAGGAACGAACGGAAAGCATGTGAGGGAGGCCAACAACGGGGCTGAGAGCTGAGGCGCAAACTGGTTAGCGAGCTGAGAGATGCGCTACGGAATAAACAGTGTTCAGCACGTTAAAAAACGGCCGAAACGATGAGGATCGGAATGGAGTGGGGACAAGCATTCAGATAAGAAGAAAAAAAACCAGGAGTAATGAGATGAAGCTAAATAGGTCGTTGAAAGGGAAGCGTAGAAAAGGGAAAAGAGCTCGAAAGCTTACTTCCGATACTCGTCTAGGAAGCTTCGCATGCAGGATGTGCGAGTTGATGCAAGCGAGAGACTGGGTACTACGGGAAAAATACCGAACAGCATCCATAGAATCACTCGTGTCTCGCTAACAACTACGTTTGCAAGAGGAGTTAATCCTGCACTAAAGACCTCGTGAGCTGCGAGTCTGCTTTCTAGTGTGTGCTTTTGTTTTGTTCTGGCCAAGAACATGGACTCAAGTCCATACTTTTTGAAATGCTACATATGGCGAGATCGCACGCATCGGCGGAAATCGCGTTTCTCTCAAAAGAATCGACCTAAATTGCTCCGAACTCGCCACGTGGGCGTTTTTCTGAATTGGATGGACCACGTTTGCCCCCGGCCCCCCCAACCCGATTTTCCCGCCCTTCCCCTCCGAAATTCGGGGCAGCCGTGTGTACTCCCGTGAAATTACAAACAGTCACGAATTCAAAGTACTAGACGATTTGGCCAAATCCTTCGTGTAGTTGTGGCATGCCACATCAGCTTTCGCAACAGAGTCTTGATAATTTCGGCGGTTGCTTCTAAATCTCTAGAGACTCTTATGCACGTTGATTGTATCATGTATTTTTGGATTAGAATATGCAATTAGAAAGGGGCGCAAGAAAACACATGACAAATTACCTAGAGCTTTTTATGTCTGTTGATATCTACACGTAAAGCTGATTTTGGGAGACATAAAATAAAAATCTAAATCATTCATAGTAATATTCACTCTAAGTCAAATCAATTTTAACTATTTTTTAATCAGGTAGATACTTTGTATGACTTTTACTGCTTTATATAATCTAGACAAAAGTATTAACCTCATATTTTTATTCTTCTAAAAATGATTGTTACTTCAGTGGCATAAAATTAATAAAATCCATATTACTGATTATTATCTCATTCAAAATCATATTTTATTAACTTGTTAGGCTCCATCTATTAGTAATTTCAGGATATATCACTACTGGTTATATCTTCTACGAAAATGAGAAATATAGTAAAAAGGTACTACAACGGCTGATGGCACAACTGACTGTCATTCAACAATGAAGAATCAAATCGTCTAGTATTTTGAATTCGTGACTGTTTGTGACTTCACGGGAGTACACACGGCTGCCCGAATTTCGGACGGGAAGGGCGGGGAAAATCGGGTTGGGGGGCCGGGGGCAAACACGGTCCATCCAATTAAGGAAAACGCCCAAGTGGCGAGTTCGGAGCAATTTAGGTCGATTCTTTTGAGAGAAACGCGATTTCCCGCCGACGCACGCGATTTCGCCGCTACATATGTTTGTTGACGTTGCTTCTGAACAAGTTCGCATAACGGGCTTGCTAGCGTCTGTGGCAAATCACTTGCGGACACTCGGTAACATGGTGTTTCGACAAGAGACACCATGGCCGTGCCATCGCTGCCTCCTCGTCATGATCTTCCTCGCACTAGCTTGCGAAAAACAAGTTCCCAGCAACTCTGGAACCAATGCCGGACGCCAGAACCTCGCACCACCTTGTTCAGCGGTGTTTTCTGGCATGCGAATTGGTGCAAAACATCGTACCATTCAGCGAAAATGTTTGGTACGGAACTCCGTTCCCATCGCGTACAGTGCACGCGAAAGCGAACACCAGACAGAAGTCCTCACACGCACCTCCGCAGCAATTCTGCTTCTGCGCACCTATTTGCCCTACTCCGCAGGACTCGGTCTTCAACTCATCTCCGCCACCTCTCGCTCGTCCCCCCAGCTCGTCAGGGGAGGGGCTTCCCCCGCCACACCACACCTGAGCTTCCATTCTCCCTACTGTTGAGCGGATTGATATGCTTGCACAGAAGCACCTTCCACAACACGGCACGCCATGAATTCAAGTTATCCATGCGGCACTCCTTTCTCTGGTCACTTGGATAAATACCTCCTCCGAGTCTGTTTAGAGCAACACTACTTCCACCGCTTCCACCGCGTTTCACGCCTCTAGTGTCGACTTCCACTGCTTTCCCGCGCGTTCTATCCCTCGTGCTGTCACGTCACACTCGTGTTAGTCTCGTTTGAACTTTTTAGTCAGTCTAGGCTTCAAAGTCACTGGATCTCGCTTTCCAAACTTTGCTACTATGATCGCGCCCCAGGAAATGCAGTCGGCGACGCATATCAACGATCTTCCCAACGACGTCCTCGCTAAGATACTATGGCACTGCGAGGAGAACACATCTTGGCTTTCCGACAGTGACGCGTTATGGTCTCGCCATCTATTGTGGCCGAAGCCACAGTACCTTCGCTCAATCCCGATCGACGAAGATTCCAGCCCCGAGGAAGAGACGACTCTAATTCCAACTCCCTCCGCCGTTCCAAGCGCTGCCAAGATCGCCCTCCTCTCCTCCGTGTGCCGTCGTTGGCGGCGCTCTAGCGAAGCGAGACGTCTCCACCCTCCTCGTGGAACGAAATCGCGTCATTTCCCTCCAAGAACTCTCGCACGCCGTCGCTTCGCTTTCCGAACCTCACCCACCTCCATCTGTGCGACGGCATAGCGTTGAAACCCTAGACGACAACCTTCCTATCTCACCTCGCATCGTCATGTCCCAACCTGAGAATCCTCCACGTAGGAAGCGAAATCACGCACGATCCGGGCTACGCCGGATGGAAGCATCAGCACCCGATCACCGAAGCGGGCCTGGATCGGTTCTTCAAGCAATGCTCTCAGCTGGAGCAGCTTTCACTCCTCTGCCTCCATTTGGACGTGGAGCTACCGCCTTCTTTCTTCCACCTAACACGCCTACACACCCTCGCCTTAACAACCGCCTCCGCCTTAGAAGATCCAGATCTGGAAAGCCTCACCGCTCTCACCACTCTCCATATCGCCTCCGTGGAGTTGAGCATTGAGCAGCTCTCGAATGTGCGTCGCCTTCCCAGCATTACCACCCTCTCCGTCTCTACCCGGACGAGCTTTTATCCTGACGACCCAGGCTCGGCTGAGTTCACCATCGCACAGTTACCATTAATAAAGTCGGCGCTGATCACCAGCCAAATGTTGCTTCCGAGCTGGCCGTGCACGACCCTGGAATAGCTGGAGTTATCAGGTTGCCGAGAATTGGAGCGACTTCCGGACGACATTGCAGAGCTGCTGCCGCGTCTTCGTGAGCTCACCATTTGCAGCTGCGAGCTCTTGCAGGAGCTTCCCGAGGGTTTCACTTCCCTGAACCGCCTCGAGTCCCTGTCAATCTACAGTTGCCTCGAGTTTCGCTGCCTGCCCGAAAACGTTGGGAGATTATCTGCCCTGAAAACTCTGGTTCTGGAGAAGCTGCCGCTGTCAAGCCTCCCTGACTCCCTCTGCCAGCTCAGCGCCTTGGAGACCTTCTTTCTGCTCTGGTGCGAGCCGATCCACGAGCTGCCAGCAGGGTTCGACTGCCTCACAGCTCTCAAGACCCTTTGCCTCGGACGAGTGGCGCTTCCAGTAGACATAGGACGGCTGTGTAACCTCCAGACGCTTCTTGTGAGAGAGAGCTCTCATCAGCGCCATCTCCCGTCCTCCTTAACCGAGATCTCCTCGCTGACAAGGCTGGAGCTGGAGCTGTGCCACGTGGAAGCGCTTCCAGAGGGCGTGGGAGAGCTGAGCAACCTGCGGGAGCTGCACGTCTCCTGCTGCTCGCATCTCACGGCCCTTCCAGCGTCGGTGACGTGCCTGACTCGCCTCGAAACTCTCACACTCTCCGGCTGCAGAGAGCTCGCCTTCGTGCCCACTGGGTTGGACGGCCTTACAAGGCTCAAGCAGCTGGTGGTGACTTGGTGTGACGCGCTGAAGCACCCTCCTCAGGTCCTGCCGGCCTCGCTTGAAGTGCTCAGCTGAGGAAGCTTCAGTCATGCCATGGCTCTGCCCGATCTCTCCAGGCTGACGGGGCTTCGGACACTTTGCCTGAACAGGGTGTCTGTGGCGTGTGGGAAAGCTGTGAGCAGAAGCCTGTCTCATCTGGAGCATTTAAGGCTCACGTTGGCAAACGATGCCGAGGAGCTTCCCTTCGCTCTGACGTTTCTTTCTCGGCTGCGCACCCTGATTGTTCAGGGCGCGGGACACGTCCAAAGGCTGCCGCCCGATATGGGGACGGTGTTGCCGCAGCTGCGGAAGCTGAAGCTTTGCGCGGACGAGTTGAGGGAGCTGCTAGCGAGTGTCACAGCTCTTGAGAACCTCACGAGCTTGGAGGTTCACTATGCGTCCCAACTGGCCTCTCTCCCAGATGGCATCGGTGCCTTGTGTCGGCTTCGGCAGCTGCAACTCCTTTTCTGCGAGCAGCTTGAGCAGCTGCCTGCCTCTCTCACCTGCCTTACCTGCCTGAACGAGCTGGCAATTCCGCACAGCTCCATCCGCTCCCTGTGTCCCAACTTTGCGCGGCTTACGCGACTCAAATCTCTGAGCTTGTCGGGCTGTGCGAAGCTGCAGGCGCTGCCAGGGGAGATGAGTGAGCTGAAGAAAGCGGGTGAATCATAGTTGATGATTCATAGTTGGTGAATCATAGTTGGTGAATCATAGAAAGCTCACTCATCCCAGGTATGCTTCAACTATGATTCACCCGCTTTCTGCAATCAGTTTCAGCATCTTACCGGCACTACTATCAGCCCACATTCCCCACTTATGCAGATCTCCCTCACTTGCCAGCCCACAACCACTGACATGATTAGCAAGCGTAACTGAATTTCAGCTCATCACTTTCAACCCCTCCTAATCCTCTCCTCCCCTCCTTCACTCCCCTTCCCCCTTCTCCCCTCGTCCACCCCCCTCCACCTCTGAGTGGAGATGAACTTTGACTCGTTAACAAAACATTTTCGAAGTCCAGAAGTGGGTATTTTCATGTAACGATTCCAGATCAGCCCACCCAAGTCGCCCCTATTCCAGATTATGTGACACAAACTCAACCCAATCACACTCGTCCTTGTGCTGACTTAGTCGCATTTAGAGCGGACACTTCTTGGCCTTCTTCTTGCACCGCTTGTACTTGTGCGTACACTTGTGGTGGTCGTGCTCGTCGTCCTTGTTCTCCCGCTTGCACTTGCTGTAATCCGTGTTGCACTTCTTATTCTCTCGCCTCGCAATCCGACTTGCACGACGACAGCATGCGGTGCGTCTCAGAGGACCATAGGAAACCTCCTGGTCCTGCCGAAAAGCTTGCTCAGGAGATCTGTCGTCGGGGAAAGCGGCAGAAAACCGTGGTTAGAAAAGAAATTCGCTACGAAACTTATAGCGTCCTAGCCGGCCAAAGCGGCAAGGGGAAAAACCGAAAGTGAGAATATTCTAAAGGGACAGGTTGGAGCCTCCCCTCGTACCAGGAGGCGACGCGGCGGAATCCACGCTGACGTCATCCGAGAAATCATCGTCGGCACGTCGTCCTCAGCATCAATCTCTTTCGCGCGGCACGGCTGAATCAGCGCGAGGGATACGACGAGGGAGAGAGTGCGAGCAGGACCAAGAGAAGCTTGGAGCGCCTCATCGCTACGGCGGCTGCTGGAAGATCGGGGGAAGGTGGAAGCGCCTTTGGTCTATCTCTAATAATACGGGGACGGTGTCAGAACATTATAGCTTACTTATTTGTGTAGGCTATAGTGAGGTATCCCATAGGGGGTACAACCCAATTAGGGTTTCATATTTGTACTCACTTCATTCATAGTTCATTCATTCTCGTTCAGTTCTCCACATGGTATAGAGCAGGTTCCCCTGTGGGAACTGTGCCTAGGGCCCACCACTCGAAATCTTTTTTTTTCTGCCCGAAGCCGCACTCATCCCGAGTCGCGCCTCGGGCCACTCCTTCCCCAAGCCGCCCTAGCGGCCGGCCCTTACCCTCGCGGCCCCGCCACCCAGTGAACGCGGCCCGCCGCCTCTTCTCTCGCCCGGCCCCGCCGCCCACGCGCTTGCGGCCCCGCCGTCCCTTATACGCGGCCCCCGCCGCCCAAGCACTCGCGGTCCCCGCCGTCCCTGATCTCGCGGCCCCGCCGCCCCTGAT